>OX387717.1:74405771-75631893 GCA_947577245.1 Andrena bucephala
TTTTTGAAATATCGGCACCGATTTAAAAAACATACTTTCGAGAAAACAGCAATTAAAGTTTACCGTCCAGGTTAAAGTGAGATAATTTTGTTTTTTTAATTTATAGAAAATCATTGATTCCGGGGCCACAGGATTGACCTTCCTTTGATGTCGTAGCATCTGCGAATTCTTTATTGGAAAAATTGATTTTTTAACTCCTTAAACTACTGCGTACCACATCGCTCGTTAATATAACCCCATACCTCCGAGTACAATATTCCAAGTTCTATTAAATACCCCACGAGATACCGTCGATATTCTCGAGTTATTCGACCGAGGTTCCCAGCCTCCTCTCTAACGAGACCATCGGGACAACAACAAAGCAATGAAACGAACCGCCGCGCCGTTTGCAGAAGAGTCCCGTGCACGATTCGGTGTACAAGTTACATATCTCTGTGTCCCCGTAGCGAAAAGTGGGACGCCTGCGAGATAACGCGCCGACTGAATCATGCTCTCCACCGTAATCATTACGTAAACGGTTTCAGCAACTAGGGATCCATAGTCGGCCACGCAATTAGAAATAAAACGCCGTCCCCTCGCGTGGAGGGCGCGATACAATTAACGCGGAGTCGCGGCTGGTGTCTCCTTTAATTACGGAACGATCATCGCCGCGATACCGCGGCCACTACGGTGGACGATTTTCCAAACTGGCCGACGGACGATAGCCAGCAACTATTCGTCGTACGTTCGTCATCGCGAGGCGAATATTGATCTATCCGCTCCCCCTTGATCGGTCAACCTGGCACGTGGTGATCCAACCTGAACACACGTTGCTGTGGTCGAACGTGTTTAACGGTCACTGCTTTTTGGACGTTCTACTGGGTGGTCGGAAAGAAGGGTCGCGGAATTTTCAGGCTCGTGGTACTGTTGGGGATAGTAGGGAAATGTAATCTATAAGATATCTTCATTTTTTAAGTCTTTGGATTTATATTGAACTAGTGTAGAGACTGAAATAGTCTATCTTTGTTAGGGGTTGTTTGTGGGGCAACTTTAATCGAACAGTTTTCGGATAATCGGGCGTAATGTGATACTTTTTTAAGTTGTTAAACTCTTCTTTTCTATGTTCAGTTATCCACTGTGCATGGAATAGCACGGACAAATAGCTGAAATCGGTCTTTATACGCGACTGCCGCTTTATCTGCTTTTATGGCGCCGGTAAATCCTTTATCTAGGTTGTGCAATAAGAGACGCGAATACGAGCAATAAAATCACGATCAACTGAATGATGCGTCGTAAAAAGGAGAGAAATATAGGGGCTTCGTAAGAGGCCTTGTCTACTAGTTATCGAAAACGGTTTCCCGATGCTCAGGGCACTAATATTCCGCGAAAAATTGTAATACACTATTATCCACATACAGAGTGTCGCGAAATTAAACGATCAAACTATACCAACGTGACCAAAGAAAGCACATAATCAACATACTCGAGCATCATTCAAAGTCTATATAATTAAAGCTGACATGGAACTCTCTCGATTTACATTTGAGGTTATGCGAAGTAATAATTCTCCGACATAATCAGAAAACAAATTACTATCCCTAACCCTACAGATCTTTTACTTTCTAATTCAACGTTGATTACACCATACGCATTAACTAAAACCCATATCAATGAATTGAACGTTTTCAAAGTTGTCGGGTCTGCGCCGGCAGCGGCGGGAAGTTCAAACCGCGTCAATGGACGAAATTAACGTTCCCTCCCTTTCCGTCCAACTTTCCGCAGAGGCAAACCTATCCAGGCGGATTTAAACCGTCCCGCTTACAAATACCATTCACGAAACACGAAAGCACGCTTTGATTCGTTTAATTTCTGAGTACACAGCTAACGGAGGGGAATGAGGCGTGATTGGTACGCCGGGATTCCTAGGGACGAATGCGGGTCACAGCGATACCAATGACGCGACTGTCCGCCGGACAGTTTTCAGCGACCGTTAGAAGGTTGCGAAGCGACAATAACGATGGATCAACACACCTGAGGTATGTTGGCGTTTAGCTGGCGGTTCAGGGAGTCCCGTTCCTTCTCGACCTCCTGCAGCCGTGCCTCGGACTCCTGTAGCCGCTCCTGGCTCTCCCTCAGGGACTCCATCAGCTTGTCCCTCTCGTCCAGCATCGAGACCATCAGCTGCTCGAAGTTCGCGTCCTCGCCAGAGAACTGCGAACTCCGCTGGCTGATGCTGTCCTCCGCGATGGTCGGCATCACGTCGCACATCATATTCCACATTTTGCGTTATATCGCTCCCCGGCGACCAACACCACAACTCCACTCGAGGATCGAGGAGGATCCTGAGAGATCCAGAGAGGCACACACACGCGCGCGCGGGAGATACGTGCGCTCGCGCGCGCAAATCCAACAGGGATAGCGAGTCCCCCTGTGCTTCCGATACGTTCTAGTCCGTCCCCCGATATACGTTCAGTCAGTCATCTTCGTCGGGTTACCCGTCCTTGTCTATTACCCGGCCGTTTGGCACGCTCCTCGTCCCCGTGTCCTCTCGGTCTCGGTCTCGGTCTCGGTCTCTGTCACCGGCCGATCCCAACGCATGCACACGCGCGCGGTTCCACTATCGTTCCACTATCGTTCCACACGCCCGACTAATTTCTACACCAGCGGGGGCCGATATCCCAATGGCCAGCGTGCCCAGCAGACGAGCTATCTGCGCTCGCTACGGTAATCGTACCTCCGTTAACTGGCACCCACCGGCGGAATCATCGCTCGGGCGAGCTGCTCGACGGTCCCAAGTTCAACGTGGCTCGGCCGGCCGCGAGCCGACTCACCGCGATCGAAGCTCATGTCTCATTTTCGCCAGCGCGGCGAGGGCATTCCTTGCCTGCGTCCTGCTGTGCTTGTTTACGGAAGGGGACGATCGACGGTGCTCGGTGTGTGGCTCACGAGGGCAGTCGCGGTCGGCTAGGGTTAAGTCTCACCGCCCCCGCCCCCCCCCCAAAAAAAAATCGATCGAGTGTCGTTTCAAAATGTTGCAGCACCGGCGATCGGGCGCGGATAGATCGATGCGTGGTCGGTTCCCCTTCGTTTCAGCTTCTGACAGTTATCAGGCGACCCGCCGGAATCGGCGCACGTAAACCACACGTTTCGATCCCTTGTGCCTTATGCCTCACGCACCGACACGCCACTCTCTCCCCTTTCCATCTCGTCCCTTTTCGCGTGCAGAGCGACTGTGAATCGGGAGCTACTCGATTCAGAGAGCTAGAGAGCCACGGGGCCGTGCTGGCGATCAGCTCCGCTGGTGCCGGGCGGTCGGCCGCTCTGACAATCGTGGGCTGCTGTCGAACGACACGGGGCGATCACTCGGGCCTCCGTTTACTTTCCACTTCGGTCTCATTCAGACGCGGCCGCGCAACGTATCGGTCGGCCGCTGGTGTACCACTGGCGAGTCTGCCCAAGTGCCCGCTGAACGGGCACACGAGACAGCGGCTGCCACGGCGGGGTATTCCGGGTACGAGGCACGGGGTCCGCTCGATTTCGCCCTCCTCTCCGTGAATCTCGCGAGCTCCGCGTATCCTCACCATCCGAGACTCGGCCGACGGTGCGATACCGATCGTACGTACAGGCGGTGCGCGAGACGCGGCTCAGCAGATGACGATCGGCATTTCCATGGCATTATCGCGGCGGGGCCGAGCACTGACACACCTACGGTTCCTTCCTACCGCCCAGCCTCTCTACGCTACACCATTTCCGATACCGGCGGCCATCTTGCCGTGACGTCAGACCCCGTCCCCGAAGGCGCGACCGACTCCACCCGAGCGCCGCCACGACTCTGACCCACCGGCCATGTTTACAATCGAGCCGCGGGATCGATGCTCGCTCTGGCCGCGTCTCCATCGACGACTTCGCGCGAACCAACCGCGGGAAATTCGAACGGTCCTAGTTTACCTAATTCTTATAAACTCACTGTAATACGAAATGGAAAGTTAGTTTCTTTCGAATACGATGGCGAGCTATTTGCTAACAAGTGGTTTGAATATTTATACACTTAACGGGCTTGATACTTTTATTATTTGTTTAAAATACTTACTAGATACTAGATTGTATCGCAGTTTTTTGCTTCCAGGTATGAATTCTGCGAAATGATTGTTTATGTAATGAAATGATATTGAAACTAATAGCGAATTCGGCAAGCACGCACAGGCACTGCACTGGTGCCAGAAACTGTCGTGCGTGACTTTGATTAGTTGATTCTTATAGAGCTACCTTCGTATCTATCAGAAACAACCAATCAAAGTTATGTATGATAATCTCTGGCACCAGTGCAGTGCCCGTGCGTGCTGGTCGAATTCGCTATGAAACGAAACGGTTTTCTCTTGTTGCGTGGCCGTCTGGGAGATGAGGATTCTTCAGGGGAATTCGGGGGCGGGACTATGTCCGTGGAACGCTAAGGCGTTCTGCTCACTGGACGCGGATTTTTAGTGATAAAGAATAATAATTACGATAATGATAAAGCAATGAAACGATTTAAACACAAACAACTAATAGATTTAATTAACTCAATAAAGGAATTTAAATGATACAAATAAGGAATTCACAAGAATTTTAATTGCACGTCCGTTCAGTTCTACTCTCGGGACTCGAGTGTCTTTTCAAAGGCATGCATTTTGCACACACTTTTACATAATTTATTCTTTACAAAATGTCCTTAAAATCTAAAGGCCAATAAAATAATTATTAGCTAAATTCCTATTGGTCAATCTATTTCCTTTCGGTTATTGATTTTTAGAAACAAGCGTTGAGTTCATTTATTCAAACACCCGTTTCCAAGTGGGTATTGATTAATTTATAATCTTGAAGTCCTCTTATTAAAAGAATGTCCAACTATTTTCAAACCCCTCGGGCTTGTGCGAACTTCGCTTTCTTTGCCTGTCCTATTACATTCGCGTGGTTCGTTTCAAATTTCGCGCTTTTAAAGTTTATACCACACGCCGCTAGACGGGAGCCGCAACACTCTGCAGTCTATGCACTCAATGCGCGAAAACGAATGCTAAATACATTGTAACCGGTGTGGTTTCGTCAGGGGGACCAAGCGGTCATTGTTTGGCCGAAGTTCCCGTTTAGTTAGCACCAAATAGGCAGGAGGCGCTAGGTACATCAACACACATACCTAGGTGTATCAGTGAGCACGACACACAACCTTTCGATGTTGGTGAAATGTTACCATGACGACCGTCGTCATTTTTAATTGTTTGGCGCGCAGACACGAGGAAGTGTAACCCACGTGGATCAGTCATCACATAGACTGAAAAAAACCCAAAGGACCCCTGTCATTTCTAAAATAAAATTTAAAAGATTAAATTTTGGAATGACCAGAAATCCTTCAAATGGTGTCCTCACTTTCCCTGGTTTACCTTTTCTAAGGCCGTCTGACCATGGATCGTCGCGTCAGTGACGCGTTTGCAGCAGATAGAAGGATATACAAAGAAATTGAATATATTTACTTTTCCTAAGAAAAGAAGAAATATTCAATTTCAATGCTTATCCTTCTATCTGCTACATACGTGTCGCTGGCGCGACGATCCGTGGACAGGTTAAGCGATGCATTACACGTATACACATACACATACGTCCCGATTCATACTGATTCACACATTCACAGTTTAGTACGCACCTAATAGGCAGGAGGCGCTACAAACTCTGCTTCAATATCCACTGTATGCTTCAACTTTCGTAAGAAGGAAGCTTGGCCCCCCTGAACTTCGGCCAAACAATGACGGCTTGGTCCCCCTGACTCTGACGAGCAGAGCGGTTCAGCGCTCCACGGGCACCAACCTGCGTTCCGTTCTTAAAATCACCGCGAAAATACGCAACAGTAGGAATCTTAGATTGAGGGAAGATATTTCGATGGCCGATAAAAGTAAAAAAACGAGAACGTCTGCGTCGTCTAAAGACGGTATGGCGAAGAAATCGCCGAGGAGAAAACTTTATTTGTCATTGGATAGCAAAAGCAGCGAGAGTGATAGTAATAAACAGAAGGCGTTCAGCAAAACTAAAGGTAAGAAAACTGTTAATATCCAGAGGGAAGAGAGTAATGAAAGTAAAGATTCGGAAGATAGTGATTCCGACCTCGAGATACGCAATAAGTCTACCGAGATTAAACGAAAAAGACGTGTTAAGTTGAAGTCCATAAACTATATCTTCGCCGATCTGGGCGGAGAAGAAGGCGAGTCTAGTTCTGGCAAGGAATTTCAGAAGTTGAAAGTTTCTCGTGACTGTTCTATCGTGCTGAGAAAATTGAGCGAGAGCAAAGGGAATAATTCAAAGTCTATCAAGTCACGTCTGGCATCTACAGAACACAGGGAAGAAAATACCGTGATCAGCAATGTGCAGAGTCTAAAATTCAAGTCACGTGTGATTAAAATTCTAAATCGTTTTAAGGATGTCTGCTCGGAGTACGAAATACATATGGAGCATGTAAAGTGCAAGCATTTCATGAAGAAATTGATGTATCAAGAGTCTGCGAGAAATGTAATAAATAAATCGAAGGATGTGATCGTTAGACTTAGAACGGAGCTTGATGCGCAAGAAAAAGAATTGACAGATTTCTACGAAGAATGGCACAAGAACTGTAATTCGGAAAGTACAAGTCAAGGGGACAGCTCCTTGAGCGAGCACGAAGTGGTACAGGCAAGGCTTGATGCGCCAAAAAGGAAATCCTCCTCGGAGAAAGAAAATGTGGTCTCAGATTGCGAAAGCAAGAAAATATTCTCCGAGGATGAAAGTAAGGAAACGACCGACGAAGAAAATAAGGAAGACAAAGACCCACCAATTGATGAAACAGAGAAACTTGTCACGGATGACAATAATGAGGATGTTCCATCGGCAGAAGATAATTCAGGTGCTTCTCCAATTTTAGGGAACAAGAAGAAAAAACAAGCGTCCAGGGAAATGCATTCGAAGGGTAAGTCGGGAAAAATTAGTACAAAAGAGAAGCACTCTACAGAATCTCAGAGAGATGAGAATGAACACGATAAAAGTGATTCTTCGGAAGATATGTTTGAAACAACATTAGCAGACAATACTGAAGCTACCGATACTTCGAAGGCCATGGACAATGAACGCGAGGAGAAGAATAATTCAGCGTCCAAGAAAGTTAATAACGAATCGGAAAGTGCAAAAAGTGATTCGAGCACAGAGGAGGATTTGGTCAAGAACGGAGAGTTGAACGTTAAGTCTAATAAAGATGATTTGAATACGGACGGAGAGAAAAGCGTAACGCCCGAACCAGTGATTTCTCCCGGAATAGAATCAAAGTCAGATACTGAATCATCTGTGACGGACCGGATCAAAGAAACTGATGACAATTGTTCAGACAAACCGAACGAAGAGGAGAAAGCCAAGAAGGCATTGTTGGACTCAGATTCAGATACTCCTGCGAATGAAGAATCTCTGTCCGAAAAGTCTAACAGAGAATCCGCAACAGACACTCTGCCAAAAAAGTGTGCATCAAAATTGAAGCCAGTGAAATGTAGTGAGAAGAAACAAGAGGGTAAGGAGAAGAAGACCGATTCGGCTTGTAAAGACCGTTCGTTGAAAAAACAGGACGAGGCCACGAAAGCAGAGGTCTGCGCTAAGCGTTCTCTTCGTGAATCAAATTCAGATGGCTCTGCGACTCCTTCCGCCACGAAATGTGCTACTTCTAATGAAAAACACGAATCTGATAACCGCAGTGAAGACGGACGCGCAAAGGCGAAGCTATTGGCTTCTTCGAACAGTGAAAGCTCGAGTTCTGAAAAGGATAAAAAGGACTCTTCGAATGATGACACTCTATCAGAATTTGATGTTGGTGTCAGCGAAAGGTTGAAGAAACGACGAACAGATTTAAAAAAAATATGTGATTCTCAATCCGATGAGAAACTGAAAACAGATTGTCACGTCGCCATTGAAAGACTACCCGAAGAAGATTTGAAAAAGTATGAGAACGCACTGCATACATCACGACAGTATTTGGAGGATAAAAAGATTAAAAGGTATATAAAAATTAAGAAACTCTTCAGAAATATGTTTAAATACTATGTCTACTATCTATAGTAGTAGCTATCTTTATCATCACCTACTAACGAGTCCCAATTAAATAATTTTTTTGTAGCCTCATTGATCTGGACAGACTTGCAAAATGCCATAACAGAGGGAGTGATTCGTCGTCAAATCGTACGTCCAAAAAAAAGTCTAAAGCTGCGAAAGAAGAGGAAGACTCCCTTTTGAATCATTTAGAGAAAGTAGAAAACGGAGAGTTCGATGAGAATTTAGAACGAGATTCCAGCTCTGAAAACGTTAATGCAATCACAGAACCACAGATTGCTCTTTCTACCAATGAAGAGTTAATGTTGGAAGCAGATACGATTGCGAAGAAGATGCTCTTAAATTCTGATTCAGATATTGGTAACTATTTAAATTAGTACCTTGAAATCTCTTTGCTCGTCAATTCTATGTCTCGTGCAATATTGTAAATGTAAATCAATGGTCGATTTATCACGATTGTAGGAGAACAGAAGGCCGCATCGGAAAGTAGCAACAGTGAATCGGAGAAGAGTGATGCTAAAGTGAAGGACGATACGAAGAAATCGGAGCCAAAGCGGGAAAAGAATAAGAATGCCTCAGCCAGTGACAAAGAGAAGGTAAAGCGAACATTTAAGAATTTCGAAAGAATTATTCCGTGATAATAACGATGATTTGTTTGAATGTAATTAGAACGATAAGGACGATGATGAACGGGGAAATAGCGGTTGGAGGCGGCACAAGTTACTGACGATGAAGTTCTCCTCGGAATCAGATTCTGATGTTCAACGAAAGAAATTGGACGAGATGAAAAAAAAGCTGCGAAAGGAGGCAGACGAGAGTGACAAGTTGGTTACTTAGTATGGCCCTTAGTTAAGTGAACAACGTGTCGGGTAAATTATAATCTTTTCGTATTACGCAGAGAAAATTCGGATGGCAATGACATAGCTATTAAGCGTAAAAGGAGGTCACGTAGAAAAGTTCTGCACTCCGATTCGGAAATAGAGATGCTGAATTCGGACTCGGATTCTGACAGCTTCGTAACAATGAAAGAGGCGGAGGACTCCTCCGATTCTGACGTAGGAAAGAAGAAGCGACGTAAACGTATGGCACGCAAATCTTCTGACACGGACTCGTCGGCGACGGAGAAAAGGTACGTGTTTGATTATCATTCACCAACAGGGAAACATATACTACCTCGCCATGTTTCGCCTTAAAATTGTTATTCGTCTTGACTGATGTCGTATCGTCACATTCTTCAGACCAAAATTAAAGAGAAGACGTATCAAAAAGATGGGCACAGATAGCGACGAAAGTAACGATGAGGATCAAATCACAAACTCCCAGGGAACGCCTGGGAAGAAGGGTCGCAAAAATATTCGCAGAATGATCAAAGACAAGCAGGTCGCGGACGATACGAAACAAGCAGCGAAGGAAGAGGAGGAGAGGATTCAACGCATCGCTGAACGACAAAAGTTGGTATGTATCTTTAATGGACATAATGGAGTAACTTGATTAGTCCCCAATAAGAATCGGCAAATTGAATCACACCATATTCCGAATTCTTTCGAACGTAGTACAACGAGATGTACGAAGCAAGATTGGCCGGCGAAGAGAAGGTGGAAAGCCTGGTGTTGGACTTCGACTCGGAAACGAAGGAGGAACTTATAAGTGTGCATCCAGATGTGGTGAAGCGCTTGAAACCCCATCAAGCCAAGGGAATAAAATTCATGTGGGATGCCTGCTTCGAGTCCCTTGAAATGATGAAAACCTCTTCCGGATCTGGATGTATAATTGCGCATTGTATGGGGCTCGGAAAGACTCTCCAAGTGATTGCTCTGATACACACGCTTTTGAGGCACGAGGAAACCGGCATAAAAACAATTATGATCGTTTCTCCTTTGACCACTGTGCTCAATTGGGTGAATGAATTTAACTTGTGGTTAAAGGACATCGAGGATGGGGAGATCGAAGTTTACGAATTGACCAAGTAAGTATATATCCGTTTGTATAATTTCTAGCTTGATAAAAGTTTGCTTACGCATCACATTTCTCGATGAATCTGTCAAGATTGAAGAAAAACATAGAGCGAAAGTACCAGCTGGAGAGTTGGCAACGCACTGGCGGTGTACTTATTATTGGTTACGAGATGTTCCGCAATCTTAGCGGAACGAATAATAAAATGCGAAAAAATATGAAAGAAGCGGTTTTACAATATCTGATAGATCCTGGTCCAGATATGATTGTCTGCGACGAGGGGCACTTGTTGAAAAACGAGGACACAGCTCTTAGTAAATCTATGACGCGTATTAAAACCCTGCGGAGGATTATACTTACGGGGACGCCGCTTCAGAACAATTTAACAGAGTGTAAATATCAAGAAATCTCCGAGGATGTGTTTATATAGATAGTGGATGTCTGATAATGGTTTATTTAAATATCGAAACACTGTATGTTGCAGATCATTGCATGGTACAATTTATAAAGCCGAGCCTTCTCGGAACAAAGAAAGAATTCTTAAACAGATTCGTGAATCCAATAACGAATGGACAGTTTGATGATTCCACCGAGAGCGACGTGAAGCTAATGAAAAAACGTGCTTACGTTTTGCACAAAATGTTGAAGGGGTGCGTACAGAGATTCGATTACTCTGTACTGACGCCGTTCTTACCACCAAAGCAGGAATACGTGATCTTTGTGAGGCTAACCGAATCACAAATTAAAATGTATCGACACTACTTGGATAACTTTGCGAGGTAACACGAAGTTTCTCATTTCCGACTGTTCTACTTTAATAGAACTATTACACTTTCTGTTACGGTGGGGGCGTTTAGCAACGATTTCGATATAATTTTCCAAGCATACGCTGTGCGATTGATTCGTTTAAAGCTTCTTTAATATGTGCCCCCCCTTTTTTTTTAATATTTCTAGACGGCTGCGCGCAAGTGGAGCTCTCTTTGCAGATTATCAAGCGTTACAAAGAATATGGACGCACCCCCTAGTTTTACGCTTGAAAGCAGAGAATATGGCGAAGATCAATGAGATGAAATCCTCTACCAGCGACGACTCCGAAGGTTCTTTGAGAGACTTCATCCACGACAGCGACACTCAAAGTACGGGCAATGTGAGTAGCAGCAGTGCTAGCAGTAGCAGCGACGATGACGACGTTAAAAGCGTCAAATCCGCATCAAAGGAGACTACGAAAGAAAATGAGGATGCTGGTAAATATTTCAAGATTCTGTCAACATCCTGCGAATATTACAGATCTATGCTAAAACCTGTGCTAATGATTCCATCGTCGTATTTAGAGGTGAAAGTACCTCCGAAGCCCGAGGAGAACGAAAAGAAAGAGGATGATGAGGACTGGTGGTTACAGTTCACCCAGCCCGATCACTTCAAAGACTTGAGGTTGTCCGCCAAGTTGTTACTTCTTTTTGGTATCTTGAAAGAGTGCGAGCAGATCGGTGACAAATTGTATGTTCTTCGTTCCGTTGTTGCACGTCTGCTTTTCTCAAGATTCTAAATTACAACGTTTAACTGGAATAACATCTTTTAGGTTGATATTCTCGCAATCTTTGTTCTCGTTGACTGTAATCGAGAAATTTCTTGAGGCAATCGACGACGCGACGCAGAACGGCGAAAGTTCCGAATTCATCGAAGGTCATACTGGGTCGTGGACATTGGGATTAGATTACTTCCGATTAGACGGTAAAACTTCTGCGGAAAACCGAAATAAGTGTTGCAAAATATTCAATCGACCCACGAACACGAGAGCGCGATTGTTCTTGATATCCACGCGAGCTGGGGGGCTAGGAATTAATTTGACTGCCGCTAATCGTGTCATTATCTTCGACGCCAGTTGGAATCCTTCTCACGATGTACAGAGTATATTTCGGATATATAGGTATGTCTCCTGACACGGCCGAGGGAGGGACAGTTTTTTTTAACTATCTTCTAACATCCGCGTACTTAATAGGTTCGGCCAGAAGAAGCCGTGCTACATTTATCGGTTTCTGGCCGCCGGCACGATGGAGGAAAAGATATATAATCGGCAGGTGACAAAGCTGTCGCTCTCCTGCAGAGTTGTCGACGAGCAACAAATAGAACGACATTACAGCAACCACGACCTAAACGAGTTGTATAACTTCGATCTCTACACGAATACGACCGCGGAAAAGCCGACGTTGAATTTACCAAAAGATAGATTACTAGCGGAAATATTTTTGAAGTACAAGGATTCAGTGGAGAACTATCACGAGCACGATTCTCTCTTGGAAAATAAGGTGACGGCAGAGTACAGAATACTTTTTCATATCTGTGGCCTTTTATTATTAAGCTCTTCTGTCTTTATGATCGCTCAGGCTGAAGAAGAATTGGACGAAGAAGAGAGGAAACAAGCTTGGCTAGAGTACGAGGAGGAAAAGAAGGGGAAACCAATGATGCCAGCGTATCCAACAATGTATCCTATATCGAGTAACCTAATTGGAAATCAGTACAACCTACCGATGAACATTACCACGGATTATGAGAAGCTTCAACAACTTATCCGCAAAGACGTAAGCGTGTGGGCTGTTGTCGCGAGTGTTTCTTGAATCAAGAGTACTTTACTCGCGTCTCGTTACAATTTCAGTATCCTAACGCAACGCCAGAGGCTCAGCAAATAATGACTACTCGAGTATTGTCGGATATGTATAGCTATTGGGAGCAACAGACTTATCATAACACTGCGAATCGATTGCCCACTCAGGTATTTAATGAAAAACCGATAGATACTTTTCCAGACGTGGTAGGATACCCGTTGAAGTTGCCTCGCGACGAGGATCTAATTAAAGTGTTGTAAATTATAGAGTCCAGGTATAATACAGCCTGCGACGGGGACGCAAGTGCCGAATCTAGCGCGAATGCTACAAGTAACACAAAATACTAACGTTGCGAGCGGACAGGCCAGGAACGAGGTCCCGCATAATTATAAGAATAACTCGAAGTCTAAGGATCGCGACGACGACATCGTGGAGGTAACATTCTTACTTAAATATAAACAGCTCAATAGACACGTTCTGACTGTTACCATAGTTATAATTTCAGATTCCTCCGCCGGCAGTAGCTAATAAAAGCAAAGCTCAAGAAGAGTGAAACATTCTACGAAGTGAATGCTTTTATAGAGGGATAAGAAATTAGAATGCAAGTGTGTTGTATACTATGAACTCTGTTTGTTATTTTATTATTACGAGTCCCCCATTAAGAGATTTTTTATGTTTTGTATTCGAAGCGAGTGTATACGTACCTCTGAACTTCTAACGGAATCATGCCCGAGTGTAGTAATAATTTTCACCACCATGCATTCAGTAGTATCAGTATTGATGTAATAGAGGGTTATTATTGGAATATAAACTCCTATTAATATAACAGTCCATGTTTAATAAATACTTTGCGTTTTTATAAATATATAATACTATATAATAATATATATATATCCATAAATATATAATTATGAATACTTCCATATTTTATGCATTACCGTAGCGACTACACAAGAGGCTTCGTTACTAAAGAGGAAACTTTATTTTTTCAGGTAAAGCACCCCTCCAGCCACGTTGTAGCCAAGCTTTCATTTCCCTCTTTATTTCGACGTAATCCCGGAAGCCTGCTAGATTCCGATTTTCGGTCGAGTCGGTCGCGTGATCGTATAATTCCTCGGCAATGATAGTATGCCAGTCTGGTGCTTTGGTCCCTGGGTTGAACGGTAGCCAAGCAGTGTAACGATATCTGTTTGTTCGGAGAGTATATCCCATAGATTTGATTTCTTTGAAACGCGGTTCGTCGCTGTTTGGATGCATAGAGGGCTCAATGCTCGGTCTTGGATACTGCCCGAACGCCGCCTTCTTCCATGGTATCGACTGCGAAATTTGTTGGACACATTAAATGTGGCAAGCACAAAGATTGGTATGCAAGATTAGTGAATCGTTGATTCTCTACGACAGTTACTTCTCCGTTTAAAGCAGCTCTTACGAGTGGCATAAGAGTTGTTCCTTCGCTGCAGACGGTTTCAATTTGTGGAGAATCTTGTTCGATCTGCGTACCATTCTTTGCCTCTCTATTCGGACAAATAGGTATTGGAATTTCCGCTAGATCTGCAATAGTTGGAAAAACGTCGACAAGTTCCACCAGTGAGTCTATAATGATTCGGCTATCAGTTTTCTGTGACGAACTTCTTGCCCCGATGCCTGTAAAATATTGCTTCTTCAAAGCATTTATATTTCTTCGGATTGTTCTGTATCCTCTGAATTTTCGTAACGCAATTTCTGGAAATCGTACGATTATTCTCTGCAATATTTGTTTGAAATCTTTCGCACGAGCCAAGAGTGCTTGTGTCACGTACCATATTGTATTAGCTTGTCGATTCTAATTCGCATACGTTTCAGTGAACGTTGTTTCTCCGCGTTCGCTTCAAAATTTTCAGATCCTATATTTAAATCTTTTGGCTTTTTAAACGTTAGCCCTGGAATTGATATTATTAAAGGTACCCTGAGGGCAACATCGAAATTACTATACTTTGCCCATACCGCGTTCTCTCCCAGTGACCACCCTGTGTTCAAGCGTCAGTTTATCGAAAAGAATCTTAAAAGCCTTGGAAAGTTCAGAACCCTCCGTCACCCGCGCTAACTAATGCTTTCCCCGATGCCCCCTGGCTTACCGTGATCGGACATTAATATTATAGTAGTATTCTGTCTAATTGAAGAGAGTTTCAGTTGACTAATCAATTCACCAATCAGGTCATCAATGTATGTAACAGCTGCGTAGTACGATTGAATGATTAATCTGCCAAAGCTTTCTAAAAATAAAGGAGGTACAGAGGCGTGATGTACTTAATTATTAATCTAGAAGCAAAAAAGTTCTACTTGGAATCTTTTCCCATGGAAATTTCAGATTGAGCGCTTCAACGTCCTCTCTTCTTCTCAAATCTATCCATGGATTATAAGCAACACTGCTAACATTCTCTGGCCATTTATACGGACTGGGTACTTGGAATTTATGCAGTGGATGATATTCTGTAAAACGCCTTTGTAAGCCTTACCAAATACCGAGTATTATTATAAATACTGGCGATGCTTAGACAGTAAGCTTACTTAGATACTTCTCAGGATATTTGAAAGGTATATGCGGCTTTTGGAAACCAACTGCTAAAAAGAAGGGGTCAGAATCCGTTGCATGGTCCTGTATAAAACGTTTAGCTTCCTCCAGTGTCTCTACGTCTGGCAATGTTTTATTCGGCATTGATAAAATATTCACCGGGCACACCTAAAACCGGTCCTCAAGTTTTGCCACACAGCATTGGATATCAACAGTTCAACATGGAAGAGAAAATAATCGTGAAACATTACAAGATTTTGTGCAGGCAGCGTTCGAACGTTTGCCTGGCAAACTGGAGCATCTTTGTATCTCTCTGTAAACGGATGGAAAGGTACTTCTGTCCAGGAGTATGGACTGTCGTCGGAATAGTTTGAGCTAATTCCTGCGAATTAGCACAAAGGTATAATGGAATTTGCATGCAACTGGTCGCATTGAATCTAAATATATTTCGTGGACCTGGATGAAAAACTTTTCCGATAGACTTGGTGATATATCCATTGTTCTTAAGGTGTTGAGGTAGTGTGGTGAAATTGCCAATATCTGTTCGCCAGTAGCTATAGAAATCATAAAGTTGAAGCGTATCTGGTCTCCTGCTCGTTAAAAATGAATTCCTGCTTGGCGCGCACAAGGCTTGCTGGAAAAGATGTAGAATTTTATCTATTTATTTAGCAAGAATTGTACTTCAAGGATGCTTAATTTGGCTCTAACCTGAGCAAATGCTTGGGAAAATATGGCAGCTTCTGCTGCTAATTGATCAATGCTGGGTGTATAAGCTTTTTCGTCGCCATAACGTCCTACGGATGTTCTTAAATCATCCACGATTATTAGAAGGAAATTTTGTCTCTGTGCTACGCACCAAGCGATCATGCTCATAAAATATAACACGGGAAACATGCTTAATAATGCGGAATGATGTGGAAAGGTACTTCTGTTCGGATGTAGTACTTCGCGACTGGTGATTTGATTGCTAATTTAAAAGGGACGATTTAAACGTATCTTTAAATTCGCAAGGGCACATATTTGATAAATACATTAGCGATAGAGTGGTATCTTTTGCCTCTGATATAGTTTTATCTGAAAAGATATTGATAACCCTGATTACCCTAAAGGAAGAGAACTGTTCAAAGATCATTACACCTTATTTGTCTCGTAAAGTAATCGTGAAAGTAAAGGAGATGGGTTTGCTTCTGACAAGTCACCTTGTATATATAATTGAATTTAAAGACTAGAGTATTATTTTCAACTCACTATTGCACTTTATTTTTCAACCTACAGATATACAAATAAAAATGTGTAATACTTACAATCCTACAGTATCTAATACAGTAACTACAACGACATATGTAATATAAATTACATGAAAATGATACAATAATATAAAATAGTAAAAATTAGTATGGAAAGTCAAGAGTTTTATGTAACATGCGCATAAATTACTGCAGCAAGTCCTTTCTTCTCTCATTGCGCATCGTTCTCAAATTTGCCATCACTGTCTGTATTTACCGTTGCATTCATCAAGTGTTTTATCGAGACTAAACTTTTTTAGTCCGAGTTGCTTTTCGCGCTTCCAAGCTGGTCAAGTATTATAAATTGAAAGTCGATCAAATACTTTTATGAACTTGTACCATAGTGCAAACAGAATGTTACGAACATCAGACTTTTCTCGCGAATAATTAAAGACACCTGTATGCTGCTTGTTGGAAAACTAACGCTTACATCTTGCAATAAACCTTAATTTTACACCGTTGCTGAAGGTTCGAATAAGCATAGAAGTCACGGAAAAACGACTCGGATAGCTCTTGAGCGTAATCTCTCTATTCAGCATTTCTATAATTTATAGTAAGAGTCATAAAGTTACGAGCACACTTGACAAGGGCCGTCGCGCTCAAAGTAGTAATAAAAGCGTAATAAAAAGTGACTAGTCAAATGTACGGAGAATAAAGAGGAGCTGGCGGAGGGGAAGGAACAGTAATTCGTTTCAAAAGTTGAGCGCGCTCACCGCCCTGGCTCAAGTACCCAGATTTAAACTGCTACAATTATTTATCGTCGCGGATTAAAGACACTAGTTTGTCCCGAATCAATCTCGAGCCTCCTTTTTAACCGCCGACGATAATCTTTGCTCGTCGGTGCTTTTCGTACAATCATTTACATTAATATTATGCTTTGCCTTAAAGTCAGTCTTAAAGTTTGCTTGCGGGCTTGTAGCGTCATCTTTGAACATTTCAGTGTAATGAAAACTACTCCCATTTCCAGTCTTTGTGTTTGTGCTAGCGTTATTGCCAGTACCATTCGAGTGCACTTCACTGAAGTGCTTGTACAGCATTACGGTCGTAGTGAACTCTGTTTCGCATCCTGGGATTTTGCACCTGAAACATTTCCATTTCCTTTTTTAAGAACTGTTCCCGAGAGCGCGATGCGATAGAAATTCAATGTATAATCAAACAACTTACCGAAATACTTCATTATTTTTAGTCCCTTGTACTACTGGCAGTTTCGAATTAGCATGATTGTCCTGGTAATGTTTCCATAGACCAGTTACATTGCTCACTTGCGCCCCGCAGCCAGGAATTTTGCATCTAATTGATGGGCAACAAGGAACGAGTAAAGCGATTGATTTAGGAAAATATAAGCCTCTGTTTACTAGGTAGAAATGTTCTGCAACTTACAAGAAAAAACTGACCGTCGAAGCTTTCCCTTGTTTCAGTTTCACTATGGATTTATTAGAATTCGAATTAATTGTATTGGCTACTAATTTATGACTGTCCTGATGATGACGATAATGGGATATGTACTTGTATTTCCTCCCACAGCCATTGACGGCACACTTGTAGATCTCCTGCTTGTATCTGGACATCCGTTGCTTTTTCGGTGTATACTCTTCGTCGTCCGAACAATTGCTGTTCGTCTCTATAGCGTTCTCCTCGTTCTTCGAAGTCTCGCGATCGAGATCAGTTCTGAAGATTCTTTCAAGATTATCCAGCTCTATTCTATGCTCTTGATTCCTCGTATTCATATTGCACCCCTCGCTCTTCGAGTTCTTCGTGATGGTGATGTCACCGTTCACATACACTACGTTGCTCTTCTCTTGGGAATGTTCTACTAGCAATTCCGACGAACACTTGTTCGCGTTGCCCTCGTACTTGGATAGAAAATTCTCTGTACTCAGGATCAGATTCTCCGTCATGGAGAATCCACTGGACTCGTTTAAAGAATCAGTGGTAGAGGAATACTCTTCCTTGTTCGGGCTGTCGTTCGCAACACTTTGATTGCGAGCTGCCTCTTTCTTCTGTTGCTGTACACTGTCGTTTCTAAGAATACTTTGCTCGCTATCCTCGTACTGGTGCTCCTTTATCCCAAAGGTCTCGTTCGTTCTCTTCTCGTAACTATCTTCGGTGCTCTGTACAACTTCCTCGTCCATCACGTTCTCGGTATCCTCGAAGCATATCACTTCTGGTTCCGTTGGCAGTGTCGGCGGTTGTCTGTGGCAGCTTTCGATATGTTCTTCTAGATTACTACTGGTTGAATGTAAAGACCCACAGTTCGTGTACGGACATATAAATACATTTGTCTCATTGTTATGCCATTCTTGGTAGTGGCGCCACATGCTCCCAGGATCGGACAGCTCTTCCCCGCATCCTGGCTCGCGACAGCTAAACAGTAAAACCTCGATCACCGTCTTGCCGCAATACTTGCGATGGAAACGAGCCGACTTACATAAACCTAATCTTTAAAGCCTCGAGAGCCTCGTGTGTCTTGAACTCGTCCTGGTTAGTAAATATCTTTCCGCAGCCTCGTTGCTTGCAGGTATACACCTCCTGCAAAAGACAACACTTGATCGTCGCGAAGAAAAAAAAAAGGGAAACATCCAGTAACATTGTACATAATTTCTATTCCTGTATTCCTGACTTCTGGTTCCCTTTATTACAGGCCTGTCATTCCGCCCCCGCGAATGGCAGAAACGGATAAGCAAGCGGTGGGATAACTTTGGCAGAGGTGGATAAACGTAGCGGCGATTTGTTTTGAGTTGGGGGTCATTGAACCCGTTAAATGGCTCCGGCGGTTTCACCTTTTTCGGGGCGATCTCCTCGATGGTGCGGTTCCTCGACACGAATCTGATGACGCTGACTTCGGTCGGCCGCTCGGTGCAGGTGTCCGTGCCCTGGCCCATCCTGGCCAGCGTTCCTGGGAGATTGGCTAATGACGTCGTGTTTCCTATAGCTCACATAACCTGGCAATCACCGACGGCGATCCGGCAAGGAATTCTCCCTACACCTTGAATGAAAGGCCCCCGGTAGACGATCGTCCCCGCCAGCGGGATGCTTCCGCCGGGCTTACTTACCGGCAAAGTGCGCTCCCGTTCGCGCCAAAAACACCTGTCCTCTCGCACCTCACATTCTACCCGTCGTCAATAATATCAATCACTTGTTGTCATTTCAGTGCACCCGGGCCGCTGTCCCTTTTTTGTCCACCATTACAATGGGTATCGCCTGCCGTACACGTGGTTGAGAACCACTGCCAGGGGATGCGCACTTCGCGCTCAACGTGTAGTATATTCTTTCGAACCGACGTTCGTTTAATCCGGCCCGAGCAGCGTACAGATTTCTCGTCGCATTTACCGGAAAGTATCGTTTAATTTCCAAACCTCTCCGAGTTGCATAAAACGATCGTTACGTTCACGTTGGAAATGCAGCAGCGGAGAAATGGTTCCCCTAGGATCCTGGAGATATAGTTTGTAATTGGGCGCGTGCGTGGATGCAGGAGCGTTCGAGTTTGCCGAACATTGTCGGTTATTAGTTAAACGATTGGGTGCTGAGGGAATTGTCCCGGGATGTTATTAGTTTCGCAAGTTCCATCGTACTTTTAATAGAATTCTACTTTGAACGATTTGAATTCTGCCGCGCATTCTTCGCGCATTTAAATACTTCGCAGCGGAGAATACCTAGGGTGACATTCTACGCGGCTATTATAAAAGTTTTCTCCTCATTTTCATTTATTTTTGTAGAAAAGTTATACACATAGTTTGTTCGTTGTAATTAATTTGTAATTAATTTGTAATTTATTTGAAATTTATGAGACGCTGGTTCAAAGCGAGTTTCTCGCGGGCGATGCGCGCGCACATCTCGCGTGCTTTTAAATTCGAATTTTCCTCGAAAACGAAGATCCCCGGGAGCAAACTTCACTTCGCATTATCGATTCGCTTCTCGGGGATCTATCTTGCGACGGGCGCGTCTGGAATTACGGGACACCCCGTGTAAGGTGTTAATGCGTCAGACTGTCCCGCTGCGTAGACGTCAGGTGGGTCACAGTCAGCAAGGATGCGAGCAGACACGTCAGTATCGATTCACCCCTGACACCTTGTCTGTCGTGTGGATCCACGATCCTAGGTATATGTTGGTCTTTTAACGCGTAAAGGCCGATGTAGTTGCTGTTATTATCGAAGGATGCACATCCTCCGCGCGCTCCTTGCTGCGACGCTCCTCTTGTCGCAACAATGCGCTCGTTACGTCGAGGGCCAAGGTACGCGGCTCCTTAAGTTCGGGCGTTGTTTCGGGAAATAAGTTCTGCTTTTTAATTTTCAAG
The DNA here is from genome assembly GCA_947577245.1 of Andrena bucephala. NCBI lineage: Eukaryota > Metazoa > Arthropoda > Insecta > Hymenoptera > Andrenidae > Andrena > Andrena bucephala. The sequence continues at coordinate 74,426,523 of OX387717.1, forward strand.
TGAAACACGAATCAATATAATTTCGTTATATTTTTTTATTTTTTTACCAACTATTGGAGATGGGGGTGGAAATTTTTTCCTGCGTTTTAGTATTCATTTGGATGTTTCTTGGGAGTTTAAAGAAATGTCTAAGGAAGTAGAGAAACTTTCAATAAAGTTTCCATCGATTCTTGTATTTTTCGGACATTAAAACACTCTCAATGAATATTAAATTATTGAAAAGGGGCTTGAAAATTATATATAGTGTTCTATAAAATCTATCGATTTGATAAAACTACATGTTTGAAATTCGGCTAAATTATATTCACTATTACCGTTCAATCGATGTTTCAATAATCTAGTCCTGCTATTTCCGTTCGAATTAACGATCAGCTGCCTTTACACCTTATTTTACAAAAAGGGGTGATTTTCAGGGGGTCTCGGTCACTTTTATTTCTCATTCTTGCGTCACATTTGCAGGTGAAACGGCAAACGATGCAGAGAATACAGAAGACACTTCGATGCCGTCCCACGTAACAGTTACATCTTGGAACGTAAGTTTCATCGTCCAAGAATTACGAGATCACAGTCGAGAGCTGTTCCTTCATTCTCGTCCAGCAAAAATTCGTTGCCCCTTCCGCTTGCAAAATAAATGGACTATCATTACCGTAATAACACCCTATCGATTGCACGCGACCTACAATATGCAAGGAGCTAAAAATCCTTGCAACTTAGTCCTCGATAAGAATTAAATAAAGCATCAGCACTAGATAGTCCGAAGAACGCACATTAATTATAAATTTCGCTTTAATTAACCGACGATTTAACATGCGGGTTACTCTTACGCGCGTGTTAAAGCTCCATTATCGGTATCGCTTATCATATGTCGTGTCACTCGGCAATAATATCGCGATGCCTGTCACCTTGGCGTCTCTAAACCAGAGTTGAGTATTAACTAAATGAAAGATTATTTAAATAACGGATCAAATAAATGTAACTTTACACTTCATTCGCTCACATAACGAATAATATTTTTAACTCTCATTTCTCATTCCAAATTTTTAGTTAAAAATTTTGTCCTCTCTGCTCGAAACATCCGAAGCAGAAATTTATTAAAAAATCATTAAACTCCTTTATCTATTCATCAGAATAAATATAAAACATATCCTTCTTGCAGGATATGCCGTTCTCAGGGATCTCAGAGGAGAACGGGACGTGGGTTGGCAAAGGATACGCGTTTTATATCTTCGATCTGATCAGCTCGAAGCTGAACTTCACGTACACCATTGTTCCACCCAGGAGGCATATCCTTGGCGACGAAGATAACGGCGTCCTCGGTTTGCTTTACAAGAAGGTTCGTTCTGTTAAACTATAAATACTATAAAGCACCGAAAAGCGATCAATTGGAGTATTCTTTTTTAATCGTATATTGCAAAATAACAGCGCATAGAATAATAAGAGAAATATAAATTATACAGGAGGTGGACTTGGCTGTCGCGTTTCTTCCGGTGCTACCGGAAATGCGACGGTACTGCACGTTCAGCGCCTCGCTGGACGAGACCCGATTAACAGCCGTGATGAAAAGGCCCCAGGAGTCGGCTACTGGTTCAGGCCTCTTAGCACCGTTCGAAAGAACCGTCTGGTTACTGGTTTTAGCTTCCTTGATCTTCGTGGGACCTGTTATCTACCTGTTTGCCACAATCAGGTGTTTAAAACCCCCGCAACAAAGTATTTAAAACATTGTTCCAAGATATTTTTAAAATTGAAACCGAGTATTTCCGTTCGGGCATCCCTTTTCTTAGCTTAATAATTTACATTGTTAAAATTTGAGAATAGAATGTCTCCGCCTGCAAAGTTGGAGATCCAGCATCACTTTTCCACTTCGACTTGTGCAACTAATTATTTCACCTTTTGAATACAGAGCGAAGCTGTGGCACGACCCGAACTCTGAAAACTTTAGCTTGTCCGCCTGCTTCTGGTTCGTCTACAGTTCCCTTCTGAAACAAGGGACGAACATAGTCGCCACCACAGGTGATTATCACTCGCGAGTGTCTGTAATTGCTGAATGCTTCTGAAATCGAATCGTACAGACCAGCTTTCTCATTGAATCGCAGATTCAACGCGAATGTTGTTTGCCACCTGGTGGATCTTCATCTTAATATTAACGTCCTTCTACACCGCAAACCTCACGGCCTTTCTGACGAAGCCTCAGTTCACCCTGTCCATCAGTTCCTTGCAGGACATCGTCCACAAAGGATACAGCTGGGTCACCTACAAAGGGCGCACGATCGATTTCCTCCTGTCACAAGTAACATTCTAGAAGAAATGATAATTCAAAAAAGTATTTAGGTAAAAGACAAGTTTAGAGAACTTTCCTCCACTTTGCGGGATCTGTTGCGTTTCCAGGAGAATTACAACGACCTGAGCTTGTTGAACGTGAGCAGGCGTCAAAGGAAAGGCGTCTTCAAGTATTACCAGCCGTCGAATGCGATTTTAAAATCCGTCACCACTAGTACGCATCGAATACAGATCTACGGAACGTAACGAAATTGTTGATCTGTTACTAACGAGCTGCTTTTCTTTCAGGGAGGCTTTTCCTAGCAGAAGCTCATTACCTGCAGACATTAATATTCAACGATTACGTGAACAAAACACGCAACCATTTGGAGCACAGTTCACGCTGCACTTACGTTATAATGCCTGGAAGCATTCTGGCGATCAACCGTGCGTTTGGCTTCTCCAACGGCTCGGTTGTAGAGAAGCCTATTAATAAAATGTACGTCTTGGGAAAGTATCTTCGGGAATTTATTAAAAGCAAACTACCTAATGAATCTTTTTGAAACTTTCAGGACATTTTATTGGCTATTTCAGTTACATAAATATATTTTTTCAAGTTGATTTTAAGCACATTTACAAGCTGTGCGGGACCAGTAACTTGGCGCTGGGAAAAAAAATTCCGCTGTCATGGTTGACAGTTTTCCGGGGAAACGCGGTTCTTCTGAAATCATTCTGATCGATTCGTTTAATCGTAGGTTGCTGAGATTAGTGGAGACCGGTATCATACAGCACCGGCAAGACAAAGAGCTGCCGTTAGCGGAAATCTGTCCAGTCGATCTTCGCTCGACTGAGAGGCAGTTGCGAAACACCGATCTTCTTCTGACGTACAAGGTTGTCGTGGCCGGATACACGGTTGCAGCGATTCTATTTCTACTGGAAATAATCTTCGGCTTCGTGTCGAGTCGAGTGAAGAATAGGGGAAAAGGGGCCAAGCTCAAGTTCGGAGGGAAGCCGCAGCAGGGACTTTCGGTGAAGAATCCTCAGAAGCGGATGGATTTAATGAAGAGAAGCCCGCCATCGGTTTCTCAGAACGCTGAGAATATTCTGATGCAGAGGAAGCAGCAATTTATTAATGGGAGGAATTACTATGTAGTCACGGACAGAGACGGGGATCGGAGATTCGTCCCCATTGGAACACCTTCTGCTTTCCTCTTTCAATACACGGCTTGATATATTCTTAATATTTATATTGATATCGAGGATTTAGTGATATCTTCCAACAATTTCTTATTTGCGTAATATCACATTACACACTACGAGATCATTTTAGTATCAAGAGACGATGTACGGGAGTTTTGGAGTTTTTCAAAGTTTTGAAATTCGAATTTGCTCTTTCCCGCAAACTTTTCTACGCAATTTTATGTATGCTCCGCGTAACCGCGGAGAAAACGTGTTTATACAGGAAATAAATGGAATTTATTTATATTTTATTACAGAGTATTAATTATTAGAATTAAAGTAATGTAACACTTTGCGAGTGTATAATCACAGACGAGGTATAGGATAGACTGTGTTACCGACCCATAATTTCAGGACTGAATGTAGTGGCATCTGTTCATGAACAAAGAGGATAAGATAGAGTGGAAGCATCCCATAAGAGCCCGTGTTAAAAAGTAATATTCTCAGGGATCGGTGGACTCGGGCTGTCCCTAGACACCTACAGGAGCGGTGGTAATGTGTGCGTGAATTGACGCCAGCGCGAAGCCGCTGCGGTGGACTCCGGCTACGCGTAGCTCGAGGCTGTGTTCCAATTCACGCATACTGCGCATGAAATTGGTGGCACCGTATTGGTGGCATCGTACGATTCCGTAGAATTTCTCTCACTTACCACCAATACGATGCCACTTCCGGTGCAGCGAGCGGTGCAGTGGCTGCTTCTCCTTTGAATTTCTGCGATTGCTGCACCGCTCGCTGCACCGGAAGTGGCATCGTATTGGTGGCAAGTGAGAGAAATTCTAGGGAATCGTACGATGCCACCAATACGGTGCCACCAATTTCATGCGCAGTATGCGTGAATTGGAACACAGCTTGGGTCTGACGAAGCTACGCTAGCACCGAGTCCACGTAAGCATGTGACGTCACATTCGCCTCGCGTGGTCGCCACTTGGCTAGCTTCGCGCTGGCGTCAATTCACGCACACATTACCACCGCTCCTGTAGGTGTCTAGGGACAGCCCGAGTCCACCGATCCCTGACCTTCGGTATTCTTCCATTTAGGGAATTTGTCTTTCTCACTAGCTGGCAGTGACTCGGTGAACAAAACTTTTAGCCTGTTGGCAGCGCAGAGTTCAAGATCAAGGAGTAGGCCAGTTAGTAAACAATAACAATACAAACACTTGTACGTTAAGCGACCGGACAGCCTTGTAACACTTGTAAACTTGGATGGCTTTTTGTGTTTATGGAGTATCGCGGTTCAGTATTCGGATTGAAAGGAAGCTGCTTGGTTAATCTGTTTCTCTTCCGAAAGATAAAACAGTGCCTGCTACATGGCCCTACATTTCGGGGAAAACCTCACCGCTATATCTTTCGTTGAGCTTCAGGTAATTTGTTTGCAAATACAAGTTGCACGTTCTTTCTTTATATTTCATTACCGAAACGATTGCTTCGAGATTATGTAGGCAAAGCGTTAATCATGAATTTATAATCATTAATTTCACGTCTCTTTAAACAAAGGTAGTAGAATGACTGAAGAGAACACCGAGATCTGTGGGTTCCTAGATGTTAAATATCTCGGTGGTAAATACAAGGTTCAGAAGGTTAAAAAGAGGACCTTGGCGTCCTGGAAGGTTTGGAAGAGGCATTGGTGTTCTATAAAGAAGCTGGGTCCCGGCTTGGGTGTCAAAGTACAGCTGGATTATGGCATCAGCAGCAGTGGTACAGCGAGCCCTAACGACCATGATAATTCGGTGATAGTACCGTCGGACGCCGTGATCTGTCGCACCCAATCCAGATCCAAGCAGTTCGCCTTTGGTATATTTCCTACCAAGGAAAGAAAGCCGCTGTTGTACTTGGCTGGTAACTCGGAGATAGAATCGCAACGATGGATGACGAATATCAGGCAGCTGTTAAGGCCCAGGAGGCATCAGTCTGTATCTGGATCCTACAGTGTGTCTCTGATCGATAACGCGCATTCTAGAGCGTCGGGACTGACTGGTACTTCGATCGTTGATTATATAAAACAACCTGCGCCTTTAAACGTGTTTCCAACTGTCTTTATAACTTCCACAGGGCTGTACGGCGATTTAGTAGCCAGTACAATGGGAATTTGTATAAGAGACGTTTGCTCCGGCGAAATAATAGAGACTTTCGAGTGGAAAGAGCTTGATCAATTCCACCTGATCACGGCAGGTCGACCGGAAGATGTTAAATGCATTTGCGTGATGCATACGAGTAAAGAATTCCGTGGCGGAATTGGCGAGCTTCACGCGTTCTGTTTAGACTCCAGTAAATTGCTGCAAGATTTAGTCACCAAGGGCCGTGGGCCAAGAAAGAGAGTCGATCGAAAAGTTATGAGCCTGAGCGAGGGTGATCTTAGAATATCCTCGCGCGAACCAATAGGGCAGACCTATCCAATCGCGCGTGAAAGGATGGAATTGAGGATGCTGAGCAGAAATAGAGAAAGTAACGTAGGAGCCGAAGGAGCGACTCCTAGGATCTGTAATAAAGCGACGGAACACGTCTACCAACCGATACAGGATAGCGTACCCAACATTGGCGACAATCTAGAGTTGCCGAACGGTCCTCACAGCAGAAGGATTTCTGACATTTCAGTAGCTTCTGGGATTTACGAAGAAATTTCAGATGCGGCGGACAAGGACAGGGACAGTACGTCCAATTTCTACATGAATCGGTTCTTTCATAATCAGCAATCTGAAGAGCCGCCGCCTTTACCACCCCGGCAAAGATGTGCCTCGGAATCTATGATGGGCGTCAGGTTTGTATTTACTATTATCAGCGACCAGTGTTGTTTGATTGTTTTAATTTTGTGTGTTTTAAGGTCACGAGACATTCAGATTTCCGAACGCGGCATTGTATCTGTAGCGTCTAATCGCCTCTCTGTAGTGGCTAGAAGAAACGTATTCGCGTACGACAAAATAATGGACAACTGCGTTTATGTTCCTATGTCACCTCGATTAAGAGACATCGCTTTACACAATCTACAAACTCGGGCGTCCACGCAAGAGAGTGACTATGTTATTATGCGATGAGCAAAGTCTGGAAAAAACAGCGGGCAAACTTCTCTGAGAGCGCATTGATATTCGATCCTCTTTCTTGCCTCTGTTTCTATTTCTGTCCAATATGACAAGCATTTCATTTCTGAATTCGCAAAGCACAAAAAGGTAAAAACGAATGGGAGCCTTAACTGGAATTAGTTGAATTGTACGAAAAAGTGACAGAGAAGGAGTTGAATGTTCAGTCTACAAAAGTGCTTAAACATTTATTCGTACAAAATTTCATATGCTTCATTCAAACTTATAAATTTGTACATGTGCGAGGCTTCTGGTTTTGGAACGGTATTGGAGCATACTATTAGGACAAAAGTGTATAGCTTGAGCTTCAACTATAGCAAGCGTTTCCTTTTCACTTTAAGCACATTTCCTTAATCGTTAATGGAATTCTCGTTTTCGTTTGCACGTTCTTCGAATCACTCCATTGCTGTTAGCCGATACTTCGAACCTAATCCTTGATTCGTGAATATGTCGAACTCTTCACGGCTGAGGAGAGCTCCATGCACGTCGTCCAAAACGATTACCTTCGGATGTCTACGAATTAAAGAAGAAAAAAAGACTGTCACACTTTCGTGATATATTTATATTGACATTCGCAGCGTGATGATTAATTGTGAATTTTATACGAAATATATCTATGCATAAGTATTTCGGGTGAAAAAAGTATTTACCCGTTGTCACTACATCGTTCCCAAGCTTTTGCCAAAGACATCCTGACCAGATCGTCTACGAGGCATTCAACAGCCTGAAAAAGGGAATGCAGTCATTCACGAATCACACAGCACGTCCGGAATAAATTACGAAAGGATCAGAAACATTGATGAGAATCAATATTATACACTGCTTCTTACTCGCATTATCACTCTGCCAGCCGCGCAGTGTATCACACCGGGCACGATCTCCTCGGACGTCAATTTAACACCAATTTCCCTCGCAGTATCACAAACAAAGTTATAAAGCGGTACAGATTTCGACTCCAGTTCTAACACTGCAATCTTTGTATCCGAAGGAGCCTTACTGTCCCTCTCTTCTTCTAGCTTTCTCCTTTTACTTTCCAGTGAAATTTCATTACTCACAATATCAATGTCAACGTCAAACTTGTCCGACTGCTGTAAATTAGAATCGAAGAATCGGTCGTTCGATCTACCCGGGCAGGTCTGTAGCCACTTGTAGAGTGCCTCGGGCTCTGTGTACGTGTGTATGCTTTTAGTAATCGCTGTGTCGGGTAGATTCTTTTGCTGTTTGGTTGATTGGATGACAAAGTCTGAGCAGAGAGGGGTGTGACCGTGTAATCTTGACCAAATCATTATCTCCTTAACGGTCCATAATTCCTCTTCTGGAAATGACTTCTTCTTCAAGAAGCATCGTATCATCTTTGCTCGATTCCATTCGCAGGCAGTTCGCTTCGCTACGTTGTACCTAAAGAACTCGTCTTCGCTCGCACAGGCGTAAGGATGGATTTGCCTATAGTCCGAGTCCAAAGCGTCTCTAGTCACGATCGGCATCCTTCTAACAATGAATCCTAGTAGTCCTTGAATGCTCGCGACCGTAGCGGCCTCAATTGCTCTGAATATTTCATCGCACAGCTCCTTTCTACTTTGAAGTTTATATTTATCTTTGCCCAGAGTGATCTTTTGCCTGGACTGCAGCTTCAATTCCTTCGATTCCTCCGAGCTGCTCGCTCTCGATGCGCCCTGCTCAGAGCTTGACTCTTTGTGCACGTTAGGCAGCTGATCATTCTGTAAATTTCTTCTCTCGGCTATTTTCAGTGCTGGTACATTGGAGTTCACATTTAGAAGCACGCTTCTAGAGAGTTGGAGCTTTAATCCTTGCTGCACTTCCGCTCCATTGAGACTCGAGCCTGGAGGCTTTTTCAATAAACTAATGCCACGAGGAGCAGTCAAATTGATTTTGGATTTTATCGAATCATTGTCTAGTTTATCTACAGGGATAGTTTTATTATTCTGCAGAACTAGGACGTGCTTGTTCGACGATTCAAACAGTGGTGGGATGGAGATTTCTAAAGGTCGGAGATTGGACTGGATTTTCGAGCAAGATGACGGAAGTGCTTTTGCTTTGTTTCTATTAAGCTCGCTTATCAATGTCGCGCTTGGATCTCCGTTCATGGAAGATTCAGGCATTAACGAGCCAGAGTTTTCAGGAGTTTCCTCTCTCTCCGTCCTCTGCTCAACGTTTTCTTTAACAACTTCGTTTACAGGCAAATCCATTAATCTCGATGTCAATGGCGAGTGATCGATAGTTAAATGCCCTTCAAAATTGTTCAAGTATTTCGAACCGCAATAATCATGATCAAGCTCGACGTAAAATCGTAGTTGTTCAGTACGTTCTGAATTCTCGTTCACCTCACTATCTAGCAGAGGCTCTTGTTTGACGGTCGCATCAAAATTCTTGCTCGACTCGGTCACACTGTTATTGCTAAAGTCAAATATCGAACTAAGATGTTCATCGTTCTCTACTTTTACTCTGCAACTGTCGTCAGACTGTATTTCCGTTTGCGATCTATTTTCATTGGAAGGTACAATGCTTCTAGCACTGTTTCGTTTAGAGCTTCGAGGATCTGCGTAGATCCATATATCGACAAGTGTCTCTGACCCTAGTGTTTGTAGACCGGTGTAGGTACGGTCCAATTTCAAGTGATGAATTATATCCATTGGTTTATTAAGCGCACTCTTGAAATGCAACTGTACTCTCAGTGGGAATTCACCCCAGCCGCGTCTCGAGAGGCAGAAAGGTGCTGTTGTTACTTCCACGACATCGTTAGGCCTGTAGCTGGGATGCAGAAAGAATCTGACCTTGCTGACAAAGTCATCGATGTCGGGGTTCTCCTTATTCCCTCTAACGTACATCGTCCACTTGTGACTAGCTGCGTCTTCTCTCCATTCCGGGGGTATCCATTTTGAGATGTTCCCGATAATTATACGCTTCCTAACTTTGTGCCTGATGCCTCTCGACGGGCACGGAGACTCCGGGATCCCACTTTTCGGTGGGATATACCTGGGTACCTTCTTCGGCCGTGACTCCTCGTCCGTTTCATTGCTTCGCTTTTCTAAGCGGCAATACTCGGAGGCCTCTTCCACCAACTTTTCCGACTTCAACGGAGTACAGTCGACTGTACTCGAGGGAGACGTTGGAAATGAATGCGACGCAGGGAAGTAATCTCCGTTGCTCGATGTCGTTGCCGCTGCAGAAATCAGCGAGCTGTCGCACACCTTCGGTGATTTACCAATCAACTGTTTTATGGCAGGATGAATCTGAGTCTGCCTCGCTTCCCCGCTCTGCGAATTCTGGCATTGCTTGCGATTGTAAAAATCTGTGACTATGACGTAACGTAGAAGGTGCAGCGCTTTCGACGCTCGGTGCAATCTCTCCTGTATTTCTAGAACTTCTTTCTCTTTTGCATTTATTTCTTTGGAAAACTCCCTCTCGATAATAGCTGTTATCTTTTTCGCAGTGTTGCTTCGGGCTGGAAATAAGAATAAGTTATTCAGAGCGGGCAGCGTTCCTTTTCACTTGCAAGGGAAGATCCCGAACCCGGAAATTCAAGAAATTCTGAAACTTGTTGAATATGTACGGAATTTCCTCCTTCTTACAACGCAATTTTTGTTTCCTACCCAAATCCACTCGAAGTTCTCTCAAATTAACTCCTGAAAATTCGGCTTTTTTCCGATTTTCTGTTATAACTCGCAAACTGTAAGAGATAGAAAAAAAGTTTCAAGACAAAAGTTACTTCTTTTAATTAGATCTATCATCTGGTCGAAAAATTATTTTACAGTTCAAGCGTTACAACAGAAAATCGGAAAATAACCGAATTTTCAGGGGTCAATTACACCACCTTAGAGTGAATTTGAGCAGCAAACAAAAATTGCATTGTAAGAAGAAAATTCCCTACATATTCAACAAGCTTCAGAATTTTTTGAACTTCGGGATCTTCCCTTGCGAGTATCTAATACTTTCGCGGCAATGAATAGTTTCAATAAAAACACGAAATATTACGTAAATTGATGACATAATTACAATTTCGATATTACCATTCTCTTCGTAAATACGCTGATGCTTTTCATTGTTCACGATGGACAACCCATAGTCGGGATCTTGATCTTTTAAGGCACTCATTTACCATGCTCAATGTCGAACACACGATAATGGAGTGGAATAACGTTGGACGAGTGTATCAGCGTTTCTATCATTAACGATGTCGTTTCTTTTACTCTAACACCTGCTATTTAAACGACAAACAGGCGCGCCACACTTTCTTTTGAACCACCCTTCGTATAAAGTGCTGCAGCTTTGAATGGCAATGCAAAGTGCTGGAAGCAAATGATATTATTATCTGTACATGTTACTCTAAAACACTCCAGTAAGCAAGAAATGTTTTATGCATGGTACACGCTATAGTTATACATACCCACATATACATAGGACGTCTGAAAAACAAAAGGTTTTCTTAGCAAAAGGTGTAGCAGCAAGTTTTCTATTCTCTTCCTAACTCCTTCGTTGGGCGTGCTACAGTGAAAAGGGCCCGAGCAACCTCCTATAGAAACAAATCCTCTCGCTAGCTCCGTGCAGTTTCTAAATCTGGAACACAACGGAGACACCCTGTATATCATGATTTACTGTCTACATCCCCCACATGTTGTGATATATCATCGACGATTTTCAGAATCGGGATGACAACATATGTGAAGTATGTTATTATTATTCTGCACCTAAAGTTGGTAATTTAGTAACAAACAGGTGTGGCTCATGCAAAAAAAAATGTAACATTTTGCCAATTATCTTCCGAACAACATACAGGAAGTTACATTAGCGGTTCCATTCTCAACGAGCCGAATTGTATAAAGAAGAAAGCTCGACGAAGGAAGTGCTCCGATCTCATCTGCTTTATTGTCTCAGCGATCCCCATTACAGAATTACGTTAATAATAGCCGTAATTCACGGGAGGATATAAAAAAGACGGGAAAAGCATCGGCCGCGGGCCCTAGCTCCGAAAGTGACTAGCGGAAATCCTGTCGCGGGGACATTTTCACGATCCCCGTCTAGGGACATGTGCCGCCACGAGGTTACCGATCAGTTCACTGGCAGTGTGTGCAAGTGTAGCCATGGCTGTCTGACAAAACATTCGAAATAACAAGAATTAATGTAGTAGTTGATTATCAAAGGTATGATGTCGTGGTTCGCGCGGAGCGTAACGTCGTCCTGATTGCGAGCCCGAAGTGTGGATCGACGGCGTGGCGCGTCCGTGGCATCGTCGGGGGTTCCGCCTAGCTGCGACGGGCTTTTGTGGCTGTCGCTGGAGGAATAATAATAAATAAGTGGGCAGCGATCGTCGGTGAGGAAGGTACGACGGGGGTCCAAGGTGCGGCGAGCGCGGAGCCTTGCTGAGCGTGCTCCCATCGGGGAGAATCGTTGTTCTGGCTGGCGAGGCGTCGCGTCTAACGACTCGTCGGCGATCGATTACGCAAGATGACCATTCTATCGAAGAAGAAGACGAACGCCTCGAAAGATAGGCGAGAAGGAGGCAGCACGTCCGACGTCGATGTGCACGGGGTGCAAAGCGAGCACAACTCCGGATCCATCGCGCTGCCCAATAGCCCGTATCAGGTGAATGAATATCTCCTCCTACCCGACAATGGCACACGCAACCGATACTTGCGTAGTAGTTGCGCGAGCGAACCTTAAACGACCTTTTGCGAACCGTGACAGGTACGTGCAGCGAACGGTTTCGCGGTCGATCTACACGGGGTTCAAACCGATCACGGATCTGGTTCTATCGTTCTTACAGGTAGCTCGTACGAGGTGAGAAATCTAGACAATAATGTCCTCCACCTCTCCACCCACGACCCCCCCCCCCCCCCCCCCACCACCCCCACACCTCCACAGTCTTTAGTTATTTCTTTCTCCCCCGTGTTTTTGTTGTAGTTGAGCATGTAAATGGGGGATGTTGGCTGTCAGGGGTATAAATGTTAGTTTCATTTATAAGTTTAGCGACGGGAGACGAGCTGCTTAGTTATTCGGACGAGGTTCGCCTGCAATCTGGTAGCACGGTTTTGTCTTAGAGATAACTAGTCGCTCGTTGCTTCTCGTGTTAGTAAGCGGCGTGCGGAGGAATCTCGTTGCCTTGTATTATTAAGTTGCGTTAAGTTCGTGGACGGGTAATCAATTTTCGAGGGTACTTATTTGCCAGCGGAAGTCTAAAGAAAGTTTGTTGGAAAGAAAGGAATAGATTGGAACTTAATGTGCGTAGTTTGTTATGATCACGAGCATGTATCATAAACGCGTGCGAGGCTTAATTTTTCATCTTTATATCGTTGTGGAATTATAGGGCAGTGTCGATCGCAGAGAGGATAAACACTTCGAGGAGGGGAGCGGCCCGAGTCATGGCAAACGTCACAGGCAGCGAGCGAGCCCGCACAGGTATGGGATACGAAATGCTAAACGTGGGCTCTTAACGATGATGTTAATCTGTTTTGACACAGCGGCTGCATTGGGAGAAACTCACGTTCGAAACGTGAAAGGGAAAGGGACAGGGGTCGGGAGAGAGACAGGGAAAGGGAGAGAGAACGCGAAAGACAAGCTACACCTCCTACTGCATCTTGCAGTGGCTTACAAGGTTCATATGACTTTTTCAATTGTTAGAGAATTAAGATTTCTATCGGAACAGGTACAGAGTTTATGTGGAAAATTGTGTTTTATATACTTCTCTTAGCATTTTTATTATAAATCGATTTAATCCATTTAGCCACAGATGCTGGCGTAATAACCAACAATCGAATGGCCATTGTCGGAGCTGCTGCAAATATAGAACATGAATTAGCTAATGGTTATAATAGCGGGGATGAGTATACTGGCAGAACCGGGAATAATCTTACATTAGCCGAATGGCAAGAGGTTCGTCCGATTAAACGTGATACAGTAGAGCGTCGATTATCCGAACCACTGCTGCATCAACGCTATCTATCCCACCATTTCTTCGAAACAGTGTACCGGTTGATTGTTTGACTTTTGCGTAATATAAATCAACGCAGTAGTATTCTTGTATTTATCAAGTAATTTTATGTGCAATTCCTATAATTACAAGCTGTGCAAAGTACATGCACGCTTCATTCTCCAAACTGTTCAATTACCCGAACAATTCGAATTTCCAAACCACCTCGGTCCCAAGCAGTTCGGATAATTGGCTCTCTAGTGTAGTTTAAACTTAGCCGCCTGAATGCCTAAATATTTGATGAGCAAAGTATACCTGGTGCCTTGTATATTTAGCGAGACAGGTGGTTCGAGAAGCGAATGCGGAAAATGGGATTTATCGTTAAGAAAATGGGCGAAGACGGTGCATGTCTGTTCAGAGCTGTCGCAGACCAAGTTTACGGTGATCAGGAAATGCACAGTGTCGTGCGGAAGCATTGCATGGACTACATTGTGAGTACTTTACGCAGCGGTGATTGAAATTGCCGTTAGGATGTAGGCTGATCGATTTCGTTGATTAATTTGCAGGCTTCCAATCAGGAGTTTTTTTCTCACTTCGTAGCAGAAGATTTTAGTACGTATGTAGATAGGAAACGGCAGGAGTATGTTCATGGGAATCATATAGAAATGCAAGCGATGTCTGAAATGTATAATCGTAGCATTCAATTATATTGCTACGGCACTGGTGGGTATCTCTACTCTCTTTCTACGCGCGAAACAAACCTTTGACATCTAATAACATCGTTCCCTGTAATTATACGCAGAACCTATCAATATCTTCCATACAATGGTTGAAAGTGATAATGAACCGATACGATTGTCTTATCAGCGTGGTAGTCATTATAATAGTATAGTAGACCCATATAAACCTACCGTCGGCGTTGGGCTCGGTTTACCATCGTACAATCCCGGTTCCGCGGATCGGCAGCTGATCTCCGACGCAGTTCGTCAGAGCGAAGATCTACATATTGAACAGGTACATAAAGGCACGCTCTATACTTCATTGATCGCGTGATCGATTGTGCTGCTGAGCTCAGAAAGAGAATGAACGTTTTTGTCAACAGACAATGCTGGAGGACAAGATAAAAGCGACCGACTGGGAGGCAACGAACGAGGCCATAGAAGAGCAAGTGGCCAGGGAGAGTTACTTGCAGTGGCTGAGGGACAACGAGATGCGAAAAGCGGTAAGTTTACGCGCGATCTTTTATCCGGCTGCTTGGCGATAGTGATATCGACTCGTGTTTTTTCGACCAAAGCGATCGGCCAGTAGTAGCAGTACAAGTACGGTGACGAGTGCACAACACAGTCACACGCACTTTCACCCTCACGGTGGTCGTGGACAACAACGTAGCCACACTTCTTCTCCGACCACGACCCAAACTAGCCAAGACACTATACGTAATTCCCCCAAGGTCCGTTTTATAGCCGACTAATTGTCTCAGCAGCGTTACTTAAAGTTGTCACGCGTTGCATGAATAATTTCAGGTGAACGACGCGGTACGGTACAGCAAAAGATCGCCCCAGCATCAGCCGACCCAGGGATCAGCTATATCTCACATGACCCCGGATTTCGAGCCGAAAATTTCTCAAGAGCCTATGCCAGGCAGCAGCAAGGAGGCTCACGGCTCGCCAGATATCTCGCTGTTCAATCGCCTTCCTCCCGAAGTGTTCGGTGATTATTACATTATACAATGAACATTTCTATCAGATATTCGTCGAGTCGTCCCCTTTCCTGGAAGGGCAAATAAAAGCTGGACATTGATCTTTGATTAGGTCTGACCGACTGGGAGGACAGTGATGTGATCTCGCAAGTGCTGGCGACGTCGCAGCAGGAGTATCTAGACAGCTTGAAACAATCACGGAGCTCCCCATCCGGAAGCGATACTAACAATACATTAGATTCCAGTAACAGTTAATTCTTACAATCATTATCGATGACGTTCAAAAAACAATACTGAAGCAAAAGTATATGGCATTTATATGCAGCGTTTTTCATAGGGTGTGATATATCCGACGAAGTAAGACGATTTCGGAGTAAGAGACGGAATAAAGCAATTCTTAGTGTTATCGCGGCGATCATTAACTGCTGATAGTTATTGGCGATTATATCGAACGTATGCCTACTAAACTTAATCACTGACGGCAGGTCGTGTCGCACCAATTTCTACAGATACTTTATACACCGAAATTACGTTTGGATTCGCTGTTATATCGGCTGCACAAAGAAATCGGTTCGTACAGGAGCCGACGTCTTTTTTCGGGATCAGTGATTTAAGGTACCTGACATGCATGAGCCAGATACGTGCCCGATTCAGTTTCAATCGGGGAACGCGATCGACGATGAATGATCAGGTACAAGCATCGAGAATTGTTTTATTTTCAGCTTCAGACATTTCTCCTTTGACAAACACGTATGCATCTTATGGGACACTCTGTATATATTGCAGTATCATCTAATTCTGCATTGCACTAGGGTATAAGGTGGTTTGCTTTCTTTTTTTTTCCATCGGAGTAAATGTTATGCAGCGTGCATAATCATCGCCCGATTCCTTTCCGGGGCTGTCGATGTGTGTACGGGCCGCTCTGAAGGAGAAGAAACAAAAGCAAGAACAGTACACACATTGTCACCGCTGCACCTCTCGAACACCAGAGTAGTTATATATATATTTTCTGTCCGTAGTGTTTCACCTGACCATGGTCGAGATGTTTTATACGATCGTAAAAGCAGTCCCCTTCCCCTCATTGTCACGGACATTCGTTCATCTATGCTAAATCCCTCTGTGTGTTCTCGGATGCAACGTTTACTATTGCGAGCTATGCAATCCAATCAGGTCAACCGCGTAGTTGTGACATTTCTTTTCTCGTGGTACGATATGGTAATGTCTAAACGCTTTAGGAAAATCTTTATTGCGTTCTTTGTAAAGAAAAAAAAAAAGATACCTATAAATAAAACTACTACGACGTAAGCTAAAGCCCGAATTTTCCCTCTCCCGGAATTCGATTTCGTCCGTTGCTTTTTCCCCCGGATGTCGAGAGCAACCCTTTTAGAATGCGAGCTCGGTAATGCGTACAAGGTGTTTGATAAGATACAGATCCTAGAAACATTAACTAGCATTAAAGCGACACTTTATAAATTACGAACCAGTACGATGTGTTTTTGTAAACACTTTTTATGAGTAATAAATCTGCGATCCATGCACACCACATTCCCAAAATGTGCTCAAATTGCATGTTGTATGTTTCGGGCGGGACATTAAATCGATCGCTTAATGTGACGTGAATGTACAAGCAGCCTCGATCGCCCTTCGCTTTTAACACTTGCAAAATTATTGCAGAATTGTGAAATAAAGCTGATAACATTCCCAAGATAGAATTTCGCAGACGAAAGGTCCAGCTATTTATAATTGCGCGCCACTGTTCAGCAAAATCGATCAAATTAACGTCTTACCATTTTATCGTGTAAGAGAAATCGAAAGATTTTAATTGACTGCCCCATTTAACTATATTAGAAATTTATAGGCATTCGATTAAGAGTAAATAGCTACTTGTGTATTTAAAACTTAAACAATCGAAAGCACAGTGTCAAGGATCAGGATGTTTGTACCGTAACAGACGGATTAACCGTCAGTGCTCGATAATTTGTATTCGCGAGTGAACATACAAGTTCGTCTTAATTGGCAAGAATGTCAATGCACATAAATGATTATGTATTCGAAACGTTATTAGGACGAGGCACTTTTGGGTACGCTTCAATGCCAAATTTCATCTTTCCAATGTATTTATCTACTCGTGATTTCTAGATCTGTTTACTTGGTGCGAAGGAAAAGGGACTCGAAACCTTTCGTCGTGAAAGAACAAGTTCTTAACGCGGTGAACGCTCTTCCCGTCAAGGTGAGAAGGTTCCACGAAGTCGAGTGACTTGCTACGTTTCTGAAATTAGTTTAAATGCATTTAATTTTCTATTATTTGTAAATGAGAGTGCGTTTGAAGGATTGTTAGGCTACCGAATGTTCGTTCGAGAATCATTGACTGAAATCTTTGGTGAATTGCGAGGACCTCGTGTTGTTTTCTTTTGTATATTTGTTAATTGTGATGCAGAGTGACCCACGTAAAATGTCGTGGGAGGAGCATGAATATTTTAGCAAAAATTTTCTTCGCATCTCGGGGCGCCCTGCGATAGTTACGGTACTGTTAGTGGTGGGGGAAAGTGGCGGGAAAAACGAATGCATCGCGTTGTTTTTAAATGTTACTTCGCAAAAATGTTTGTATTTTCAAATAACTTTGCCAAGTGTGGTAGAATTTGCTTGGAAACACTAGCCATTCGTACAAAAGATCCTAATGACCTTTGAAATATAAATGAAACTTCTACCGCAGTCTGTAATTTATTTGTATGTTATTACGTATCTTTGGATTGATTGTATATGGTATTTGTATATATCAATGCGCAGAACATATTAGGAGAGGTGCAAGCGTTGCACGCACTGAGGCATCCTAATATCGTGGCTTATTACGGGGCTTGGATGGAGGACGATCACAGTTACATTCTTATGGAGTACGCAACGAGATGCACCTTGAAGGATTTGCTGGATGAACGTCGGACACCGCTCAAGGAAGAAGTAGGTTGAGTTATTACTTCCCCGAGCTAAGATGTACCGATAAACGTAATTGGAAACAACGAAGCAAATTGATTTTTGGAAGAGGACTTGACAATTCTGCGAGCAAAGGCATATGGATCTTAGAATCGCCTTAGGAGTCTCACTCTTCCTATCGGCAGTTTCCCATTATTGTATTTCATCTTCATTCTCCTCTATCGGTGCCGCATTATTTCAATTTAACTGATCCCACGAGACGTCTTTTAATTAACATACACCTTTGTACGCTCACGCAGGATGCGCTGTACTTGTTCTCGCAAATCGTCCTCGGAGTCCATCACATACATTTCAAGAAGATTCTCCACCGGGATTTGAAGCCAGAGAACATCATGTTAACTGGAAATCGCGGCGACATCGTGAAAATCGGGGATTTCGGGGTCTCGAAGAATTTCCAAGAGTGCGTCTCTGAACGAATCATACAGCGAGGCTTTCATGGATGTGTCTATTACCCAAATATCCACTGTGTTATACTATTTATTGCAGATCGAGAGATTCATCGACCGCGTGCCGGGCTGGATCGTTTTATTACATGGCTCCAGAAATGCTGAAAGGCCAGCCTTACGATTTCAAGTGCGACGTGTGGAACATGGGCGTGATTCTTTACGAGATGATTACGAGAAGGCTTCCCTTCCCTGGCACGGTACATTACTCTCGATCTCCTTATGAAACCGGGTTACAAATTATGTATTTCGATCACTTGTGTAAGTCGTTCCACTCGTACTGTTCCCAGACATTGACAGAGATAATGAGAATGACGTGCGAGGAGAGGCCACGACCGCTTCCTAAACAGGCATCGGCGGCTGTGGTTAATTTAATATCAAAGATGTTGAGGAAACGATCGGTGTCACGTCCGAAGACGGATCAACTGGTCCTTTGCCCTTATCTCGTGCCTTTCATTGCTCGGATATATTTGAATCTGGGCAGGATCCCTTGCGTAGCGGACGAAGAGAATGGTAGCTTCGGGCCGGAAGTGTTTCTCAAGTTTTTAAAGCCTAACGCAACGCGCGAAATAATATTGATTTAATCGCTGCCAGGTGAGACGTGCACTCTGGGATCACTTAATTTATTCAAATATATTCGATTGACTGACTTGTGTCCGGTAAAGAATAATTGCGACAATGGAGGGTAGGAAACAGGGATATGGTTATTATAGCTGCTCATCTCGATGGAACTGTCCGATGGACGGTTATCGAACTCGGCCTCTGTGCTAGGATCAAAAGCGTAACGACAGGAAGCGAAGGCCGGAACTGCGGGATGCTCGTTTTATTTCATCACGTGCATACCTCTCGAAAACCGTTCGTTTGCATTTAGTTAGAAGAGTGCCGCCCTTCTGAACGGTTCGAAGTCGCGACCACTGCGTTTCGACGGTCTGGAAATCGGGGAATCAGCCTTCCGTCGTTTAACGGGAACCGCGAAATATCTCGATTCCCGTCTTCCGTGCGAGCGTTTTCAATTAACTTAAAATGCATTTACGATTGGGAGCTTAACTGCAAGTACGAAGATCGAGCACCATAACGATCATTAACGGAATGAGACATCGCGCGCAGATTTCCCGCGAAGATTCATTGTATCGTTTGACGATTAGTTGAAACGGTTCCCGTGGAGAATTCCCACGTTTTATCGGCGTGTTTAAATTGTGTGGAGTAATTGTGCCTTTATAAAGCGGAGTGTATTCCGAAAATGTGGTTGATTTTGTTAGTATTTTACTGTTTGTACTGTCTATCGTGCGCCGATCACTGGCGTCCCATGAATCCGATGCTCGGGGAGCAAGTGGACCTCGTGGGCGGGTTGAATGAGAGTTTCATTCCTAATTGGACCAAGAGCATCGAGCGGGACGATACCAAGGACGGGATCGATACCCTGAACTCCAGGGACGCGTTCAACGCGACGCGAATACCATTAAACTCTATCGATCGCGATCGCGAACCGTTGGACGAAGTGGAACGAATCGAGCCCAGGCACTGGCCAGTTAGGCCCGATATATTCTACACTCGAGGCGCTCTTCCTACCACCACGGAGATTCCATTACCGCGAAATCCACTTAATCCGCCCACGCTCGCTCAAAGGAACCCATCAACGCAGAGGTACTTCCGCTGAACTTGTTAAGAGGAATTTCTGTAGTTGCACTTTCTGTAGGCACAACATTTCAGCGTCCTACTATTCTGGGAATACGAAGCCATACGAAGCCGTCTTTTATCGAAATAATTGCAGCTGTCCGAGGCAGCTAGGTGTCGGATAATTTTTGTATTCTTACTTACTTCAAGGTACCCTCCGGCGAGTGCACCACCCGTTACAGCATCAGTGGACGAAGTGTTCTGCGATTTTGGGTCATTTCCAAGTCAGACACTCTGTGAGTGGCAGAATGGCGACGGGGTGCTGGATTGGACGGCAGGCACTGGCATGGGTACTAACTGGATGGGTGGTCCTCCGAGTGACTACACAACTGGCTCCATGGAGGGAGGGTATATAGAAATTTAAATATTCATCGCTGTCAGTCTTCTCTGCTCGCGAGAAATGTATCAACGATTTCTGCTACTGATTTAACTAGATATGCCTTCGTGGAGACGTCGCAGTTGCCTCTGAAAGATGGCAAAGCGAAGACCTTGGGGGGACTGTTGCACAGTCCTCAGTTAGGCAGCACAGGGGTCACTGGAACTTGTGTCATGTTCAAGTACGCCATGGAAGGCCTGAGCGTCTCTGGTCTGAGGGTGTTGCTCCACACAGGCACTGACCAGTACTCCATCAAGAAAGAACAAACCGAAGAAATCACACCTGACAACGCCACCGCGCCGTCTTGCAAACCCGTCGAGCTGTTCGACGAGCGTGTGATTTGGAACGCCCAGTATTACACCCTGGGTCTCTGGCAGCAGGCGCAGCTGCTCTACACCTATCCTGACTTGCATTCGGTAATTGCAGTATGCACGCGAAGGAAGACAGAGCGTTTGGTATATTAAAGCGGAGTGTTTGTCGGTAGCTGGTCATCGAGGGACTCCCCGTAGAGCCCACTGATCCAGCGCGCCTGTACAGAGGCAACGTGGCCATAGACGATATAGACCTGCAGCCCGGGGCATCCTGCCTGGGTTTCTGTAACTTCGCGAGCGGATTCTGCGACTGGAGCAACGACGCGGAGGATGACTTCGACTGGACCATCGTAAGTCCCAAGGATTGCCGCGTTGTTTATTCTATACACGCGTCGAGTCCTCAAGCACGAAGGATCTTGCAGAGTCGGGGAAGCGGTAATCCAACGACCGGGCCAGCGATGGACAGTTCCAGCGACCGTTCAACCGCCGGAGGATACTCCTACATAGACTCCTCGTTCCCGCGTAGACCAGGGGACAGAGCCAGGCTCATCAGCTCGAGCTTCCCTGCGCCGAGCGCCGATACACCCATGTGCATGCACTTCTGGTTCCACATGTTCGGCGCTGGTATCGGCACCCTGAAACTCTTCCTGCGCAATTTCCGCAGCCTTGACGCGCCGCTCCGCGAGATCTGGAGCCTGAGCGGGAACGCTGGGAATACTTGGTTCGTCGCTCAGATTACCATCAGCTCCGTCGACGATTTCCAGCTGGTGTTCGAAGCCTCCGTGGGAAACACCGGGATGGGAGACATCGCCGTTGACGACATCTCTTTCACTCAGGGCTCTTGTCCTGGTTAGGGCTTAGTATTACTCTGTTTTTTTTTTCAAGGCGAATTAGAAGCACCGTTGTACACTTAATCGGCGTGTCCGTTAACAGTTTCGCCCCAAGTCGCCTCACCGACACCACGGGACTGCACGTTCGAGGTGGACGAGTGCGACTGGATCAATTCCCGAGACCCCGATCGGGTTGAATGGGAGAGGGTGTCTGTCCAAGCGCTGAGCCCCAGGAACCAAAGGAAACCGTACAGTAATGGATACACGATCAACCGAAGAAATGAGTACTTCCTAGGCTTGGGTCGTCCGAGAGGAGGGCCCAGGTCGGCGGGAGGCGGGACAGCGCAGCTAGTTAGTCGCGAGATGAGAGGCGCCGACGAGCCACTTTGCATTACCTTTTGGTACTTCATGTTCGAATCGTTCATCGACTCTACTGGGCCAAGTCTGGGTTCGTATCTCGCGATTCCCTACGTTCGCTCCGAGTTACTTCAACGGTGCCATATGTTTAAAGGGGTGCTACGCGTGTCTATACAAACAACTGGAGAATCATCGACAGAGTCCAGGCCCATTTGGCAGCTGTACAATAACCAAGGGCCTACCTGGAATTACGCACAGATCGGTATGAATGAGAGAAGAGACTTTGACGTGGTGTTCGAGGGTACTTGGGGTCCCAATCGGGCCAGTGGTAGCATTGGCATCGATGACATTTCTTTTTACACTGGCAACTGTACCGGTGAGTTGCAAAACGTTTAACGCTTTGGCTGTTTCTAATGTTTGAGAAGAGTTGTGCATACTGGTCCTCCTTTTGATGACGCCTCAGTGAAACCAGCAAGCGCCTCTGTGAGACCAGAAGATTGCAGCTTTGAGAAGGGCTTGTGCGGCTGGGAGAACATCACCTCCTCGGACAACGAGCGCACAGTCACTTGGCAGCGGGCGTTCCTTGCGCATCGGCCAGCTCAGCTGTTGGACAAGACCTTTGGGGCGAGCGGTGATTTCGTGTTCTTCGACATCTTTACGCAGAATCAGAAGTCGACGGACGTACGACTGCGGTCGCCGGTGATACAAACCTCGCCGGACGAAGAGTCCGCTTGCTTCACCTTTTGGTTCGCTGCCTTCGGCGTCGAGGAATCCACGACGCTGCAAGTCATTAAAGTGAACGCTGAGGAGGAGCAGGCTGCTGACGAAGAGGACGATGGGAACCAAGAGCAGCCTGTAAGATTTAGACGGGAGTTTATTGGACTTGGAGCTACAAGAATTCTTCTTTCAGTTGTGGTCGTTAACGGCGAAAGGGTTTAACAATCCAAGGCCAGTGTGGACTGCCGCACAAGTCACCATAGACGCTCGTGTACCCTACAGGCTTGTTTTAAGAGGAAGTGCTAGCAACGGGGGTTTTGCTATCGACGATATAAAGTTCCAGCCGCAGACTTGTGCAAGTAAGACTTCCTTGGAGGATTAATTTAAGAATTTTAAAATAGTTGATTTTCGATATATGTTGCTTTAATGGGGAACTTTTTTAGTACGACCAGCTGCTGCTCAACCTACCGCCAGTAATGGAAGCTAAGGTACGAGATGTCATGCTGTCCCTTTTAGTTAAACTAGCCAACGGTGTAATCTAAGAATTATGAATCAAGTACTGACGATTGTCTTATCCTGTATCAGAATTTGTTGGGTAAGCTGTTGTACATAGGGGAGGGTTATTAGCGAATGAAAGGCGAGGATTGATTTGTAAAGACGTTTAATAGTTGTTCAGAAAACGTTTATTACAACTCGCTTTTTCTTTTTATAAATTGCCTCTTCATTTCAAACGTAACAATACCAAGGGCCACGCCAGTGTTCAAACTATCAACTCCGTTTAGTAAAGGTATATTAATACGAATACTCTTCCGTTCGCTCAGGAATTCATGGGAATCTAAACTGAACCCTTCGGTTTCTCCTCCTAGAACGAGTACAATCTCCTTTTTCGTGTAATCCAGAGCATAGTATGGGAGAATAGGTAGCTTCAACAGAAAGTTCTTCATCATTTTCTTATTCCCCGGTGCCCTTTGGTTCGACTTTGTGGTATTATTGTTGGTAGAATTCGCTGTGAAAGTCTCTGGGTCGGCATCGAACACCCCCATACTCGCGTCAAGCTCTTCGGGAGTATATTCTGATATAAACTGATCGCCGAAATTACTGTCTGTCACGAAAACGTTGGAGTTCTCGCTGATTAGCGACGAAATATCATTCCATCCTGGAAATGCGTGAATAGGCATTCGAAAGTGAGCCCCGGCTGCGCTGCGAAGAACTTTTGGATCCCACAGGTCTACGCAACCTAAGCAGACGAAGAAGATTAAACGTTATCGTAAAATAAAATGAGTTTAATTTGTGAAGCGAATCCTATCCCAGGATCATTCATCAACATTCCATATGGTCGCACCTTTCATTAATATTAATTTCTCACAACCCACGCCAGCTGCGGCTCTCATAATCGATCCTAAATTTCCCGGTTCTCTCACATTGTCGCAAATAATGGTCAGCGGTAACGCATCATCAGCCGGTTCCTTAGTATGTACATCAGGAGTTTTGAAAATTCCTACGTCAATGAATGCAAATAGTAGAGAATTATTGGGATATTAAACTCGTTAACATTATATATCCTCGATACCTATTAGTCCAGGAGAATTAGTTAAACTAGACCACAGTTGGATAGTTCTGTAAGGAACTTTATACAGCTTTGCCTCGCTGGGGATATTTAACGCATCTATGTCGGATGGGTTGTTGAAAAGTATTGTCTCTAGAATAGCACCAGCGTCGAGCCCTTCCTTAATTTGCCTACGCCCTTCTAAAATAATCTCATCGTTTTTCTCTCTCCTCTTCCGAGACTTCACTTTGACCATCATAGATCTACAACGAGAAACATAATGTACATCCTGCGATCCTAAGAACGATCTTACTCGTCTCGAAATAGAGCAGACAGAGAACCCACGTTACAATTTTATCATTGTGCTCGAGAACTGTAAATCTTGACGTTTTTGTTTCTCCGGTTTTAGGGAGAATGTTAGCCGACGACTTCTTCTCTTTCGGCTTGCGTGGAAAAGTTTCTTTCGGCTTTCGTGGAGATGTTTCTCTCCGCTTGCGTGAAGAAGTTTCTCTCCGCCTCCGTGGAGAAGATTCTTTCTTATGACTGAACGTTCCCATAGTAGTATCCTCGGTCTCATATAATTCATGTTCGTTAACAATTGCAGCTGGTCTACGACTTACCCATCTTACGTACGTTCGGGTTGCATTTACTTTCAAACTAACTGTCTGAAAATTTGTTAAACGCCTGAGCGGTTGCAATGTGTTGTGCACAATTTTAAGGAACACCATCGTTGCTATGTTTCAATAAAAAATTATCTGTTTCTACAATTCGTTCGATGCAACTAACAACCACATGACATTACACAAAACGTGGTAAAGATTTTAGAGGTGCATTTCATTCAAACATCTCATTGAAACCATTAAGCTTTTATTGTGCACATTGAGTAAACAACGCTCACACGCTCCTTTACTTCGAATTGTTTAAAAAATAGATGTAATAATAAGAGTTGGGGATGTCGATAAAATATCGATGTATCGAATGTTCGATATTTATTTTCGTACAATATCGATATTTTCGATCGATATTTTTCAATCCGATATATCGATATATTTTTGCCGTGCGACGTCACAGCGCCATCACGCGCATGCGTGGCGTGTTCTCCCTCCGCTGACAATTTGTGCATCAGGAACATTCCCGGCAATCGGCAATTAATATTGTGATTCCCAATAATCGTAGTAGGTTGACAGGAGAGCAGATAAAACAAAGAGTTTTCTTAAAAACTATTCTTGGAAAATACTGGTTTAATTAATTTTTGTATTTTTTTTCAACACCTACCTACTTAATTTTTGTACTTTTATATTTTTTAGACTACTTAAACTTAATTAAAATGACATATAATTTGTTTAAATTCTACGTCAATAATTTTAAAAAAGAACCGATATATCGATATTCCGATATTTTTTCCCGATATATTGAGATGCGATATTGATATATTTGAAAAGTATCGATACCATATATATATCGATATTTCTAAAAATGTCAACATCTTTAATAAGTGTATAGAAGTTGGTCAAATCAACGAAATTCTGTAATAAAATTTTCAGCTGTTTGGGGTCGCTACTTGTCAAGCAAACGACGGCCGTCCTTCTTGAAAGTGTAAAGGTTCATGCTTGCATAAAATTCAATTAGGATTTAATTATTCATCGAAGACAATTGGTTGCTTAATCTCATGTCTCTTAATTGTCCGGGTTGCGTTTGATTTATTGCGCCATTTCAAACTCAAGAACGAGAAATGAAACGTACTCTCAAGTTCATAAGCATAAAGTAACTTTTTTTTTATTTTAAACATAGTTCTTTACAATGAATAAGATGCATCCGTTACATTACAATGCGACAATAGGAAAACACTTTTATCTATCATTGGGATCGCTGTGTAAATTATAGTTGAAGCGGTTCCTGATATATAGGTTTCAAAAAAATATCAAAATATATACGAATAGACGTACATTCCTATTTCCTTCTTAAGTTTATAGTATTATCTGAGGAGAATATAAAAAGGCAATAATTGAATTTGCAGTTGCTATTATTGTCTCTGTTATATCTTAATAGAAACACATTATATACCGAAGTAGACGATAGAGATAGAGAACATAAAATCCGAAGCATATTGCTCAACTAACCTATTTGTTGAGGTTCAGAGGCACGGAGGGTCCAAGTATCAAATTGTTAAATTCAAGATACAAGCAATTCCAGTACACGTTCCATATTGACTTACGTTACACACAATTCGATACTTTAGCCCCCGTGCCTTTTGACTCTTGAAATTAATCGATCTCGGTTTACGTAAAGTTTTTATCTCTAATATTAGTTAAGATATAGTTCTGCCTTTTCAGAATTCCATATGTATACATGTTATATCTGTCTGCACACGCTCGAGCAACAGAACACTTACATCGGAGTGTTTAAAATAAGATACACGAACAGCTTGAGAGTTAAGCCGAGTAGTGTTTGACCAGTCTCTAGTTTTGGATATCAGGCACTGATTCTGCGATCAAAGAACCTTGGGCCGAAAGCATTCATCCTCAAATGGAACTCAATCGACACGATGCATCAGAACATAGCGATAGTTGCGGTTGCATAATACATATGCATATATAATTTCTGTACCTTGATATGCATGTATGTACGCGTTCTCTGTGTGTGTCGCTCCCCGTGTATATGTATTAAGTATACATGTATGCACGTATCGTATTCAAATATACAAGTATAAAGTATTTATAATCAGGCCTTAGAACCGCGATCGTTATCAAACCATTCTATATAATCGTTCGGAAGTTCTCGTTTTTGTACGCGTGATAGGAGCTGAAAGTGATTAATTCCCAGCATGAGATATGGATTAAGCCACATAAACATCTGTCCATTAACCTACTTAATTTTCATTGTTATAGGATTACAAGAAACGTTCATATTTATTGTCTTTATATAGTTCTGACCCTTGAGCATTTACCATTGGCACAGAATCGTTTAACAGCGAGCAGACGCCAGGAAATAAGCGGGGCAACCCTTTCCTCGATTAAACCTTCGATCGGTTAAGCGTTAACAAATATTCTACGAATCGTATCGTCGACAGTCCGTTACCTAAAATATTACTAACAAATTCCGCAGCAGAGAAACAGCCGCGACGCATTTGTCGCAAACAGAATTCAGTCGAGTCGCGGGTATTTAGTTGCGATAGAGGTTATGTCGTAGCGTTTAAAATTCGCGGGCAACCTATCCAGCGCTCAAGGGTCGAAAGGTTAGATCGCTCGTACGCATAATCGATATACGTGGTGTTCGAATACGAGGAGACGAGGCGTAAGCAGTGCGTTTTCGTCTTTCTTGCAGAATTGAACTTTTCAACGTGTCTCTTTTATTGCGCATTGTTATATACGCGCTCTGCCCAACGATTGCACGGTAAAGGGTGAAATCGAAATCGCATCTGCGTCGATTGCACGTACGGGCTACAAAAATATCTCTTAAGAGTAATTATTGTCATTCGTACAGTTCCGTTGATTATGCATTATAGTCTCTTAATTTAAGTAAATATATATATATATATGTATGTGTGTGTGTGTGCGTGTGTATATATATATATTGTCAAAATCTTCAAAATATTAGTCTTTCTATTTTATTGTCCAAGTTCAAAAGAGACGGAGAAAAGCAGGGCATGTCGTGTAATTTCGGGAGATACTTCCGCCATTGCGAGTATCGATCCCGATATTCTAACTTCGATTGTCCGTTACAGCTCGGTTCGAACGTTTCAACTGTAAAAGCGTCGAGGCGAGACTCCAAGCTAAATAAAGGCATCCGGAAAGACACGTGGAAATAATTGATGGCGATCGATTCAATAAACAACCATCTAAAAGCTCCAACGAATATTTACGACAGGTATCGATATATTATTATATTACCCCGCTGGAACCGCAAGTATCTGATTTCAATAATACGAAAGCTATTCGATATAGAAGCGAAACAAGAATATCGGATAAGTCTTTTTTTTTTCAAAGTATCCACCAAAGCAGAGGAAATCTTTTCAAATTAGAAGACGACGTCCTAATGCTTTCCAAAAGTATTTCCGCGAAATGGCCCGTTATCGGTGGTACAATTAAGAACGGCATAGTTCTCCATAAAAATATAAGACAAAAATATAGTAACACTTATTTTCTCACGAAGAACCGGCCCTCCGGTGTTGTATCACAAATAACGAGCCCGCTTTCTGTCATTAAAATAGATCAGAGCTTGTGTCTCCCATACCGCGATTCACTCGTTTCTCAATAATAAAACCGGCTCTAATCCCCCTGAAATTCGCAGGTGGAGTGTAATGAAGTGGATAGGCAGAGAGACGCGTGGCTCGATAGCTGTTGAAAAGCGAGGCGTTCCGTTCTGTTCCCACCTTGCGTCGCCCCGCGTTTTCTCCGCTCAACGGTGCCAAGACGCATTTAAAGTGATCGTTGACATGATCGAAAGTAGCGTTGTTAAGCTTACACATCCGGAAGATACTCTGTGCGGGTGTGCTGCACCGACAGGCCCGCGCAATTGAAAATCCGCCCGACGTTCGGGCGAACGGATTTAAGAAAATATACCATTTGCGGGGTTCCGTCGCGTGGATCGTCTCTCTCCACCCCCCGATCATCCGTTCGTTATTGACTTCTCGTTTCGTGGGGCGCCAGCCGAGAAATTAGGGGGACTAGGGGCCCCTGGCTCCGCCTGATGCGTGGTCAACGGAAAGACTCCAGCCACGCGGTGGAAACGGATCAGACGACTGAACGAAATCTGGGGTCTCGGGCGAGCGCGGCGCTCGCCCCCGCTTCGAAACCGATCCACGCGGATCCCGGGGAAGGAGGGGGGCAGGGGGGGGGGGTCAGAGATACCGTGAAGAGCCATCCTGCCGTGGGCGGGCGTACCAGGGGGGCACGAATACAGCAAATGTTCGGCGCCTCCTTCCGGTACGCGAGACGTAGAGCTGTCCGTGGAGGGTATTAACGCAACGTGTACTCCCGGGACTGTGGTCCGCTCCTCTGAAAGAGAACATACGTGTTTCTTCTTCTGCGTTTAGCTTCTCGCGCCTCTTAGCTAGTCGCACGATTGTGTGACTCCGCCGCTTAATGAGCTTCGATCTAGTAGGTGTTTCAAAAGCTGCGCGCGGTTTGATGCGGTGGGCACTTTGTTAGGGCTCACAGGATTATATCACGCGAGGAAGGTGGTGGATACTGGTAGCAATCCGCATTCCTCGATGCCAACACTTTTACTTACCGACCAGGCTTGACCACTATTCGGCACGTTCGGCGGGTATCGGTCTTGGCTGAACTCGTACTTCATTTTCGCCGGCTTCGAGAATTGCTTCCGGGACTGCATGTTCGATTGAAAGTCGTCGTCGGTGGTGTCCCCGAAGGCAGCCTTCTCTGCGATTTCGTCTGCCTTGTGCTGCTCCTAAAGGATCGAATAAGAAGCGTAGAATAATGGTAGACTCGGATGCTCCTCTTCCGCTTCGGGTTTCTGATTAATTCAAGGGGTCATGCCTGGGGTGCCATTTTTTGTGAAAAATGTGGTGCATGTTTCTTACAACTATTGCGTTATATTAGAAGTACATGTATTCAGCGACTCTCGGTAATTTTGTTGCAGGAAAATATTAAAAAATGAACGAATAACAGCCACTCTCGTGGAAGCTGTTTTTATAAAGGCGCTGCGCGGTGTGCAGGATTTATCCGAGCCGGATCATCTGGAATCGGAAAGTGAAGAAGATTCTGTTAATATATGAGTTTATCTGGTACGTGAACGAAGGATTTTTTGTGAATGTGATTTCAGACAAAATCGCGGCCGTTTAACTCAAAATCACGATCGTTCGATGTCTGAATTGTTCGTTTTTCGTTAATTTAAAAAAGAGTTTTCATAAGAAAAAAATCCTTCGTTCACGCACCAGATAAACTCATACACTAACAGAATCTGCTTCACTTCTCGATTTCAGGTGATCCAGCTCCGAGAAATCGTGCTCGCCGCTAAAAAAAGTAGCTTCCGGGAGAGTGGTTGCTAATCGTTGATTTTTTAATATTTTTCTATAACAAAATCACCGAGAGTTGCTGAATATATGTACCTTTAAAATAAGCAAATAGTTGCGAAAAATATACACTAGATTTTCCACAAATAATTCCCGAGAATCGCGTTCTTTTTCGCCCGCCAACTAGGCATGACCCCTTAAGAGAATTTATAGAATACCAATTCGCGTAATTTGCGAAGTTAGAGAGTTGAAGTATTAAATAAATTTGGACCGTTCTCTGCTCAGCTTGAGTAGTCTACTGTTTCGAATGGCATTTCAAAGAAAAGCCCGTTTCACGGGGAGACCAGCGTTGCTGGTGACAATGATCTGTTTGTTAACCTGCAGCTCGCGGAAGCGCTCGGCGCGCATCAGGTTCCTCAAGTCCTGAAACCTGCCAGCCTGCGGGACTTGGGAGAGAGGAGGAGAACCGCCGCCCATTGTGCGGACGCTGAACGGGCGTCGCCTCGGCGATGGCGGGTAAGCGTTAATTGTCCCGTAATAAGGCGGTATCTTGTCGAAGGAGCGCGGCGAGTGTCGCATCCCGTTTCTGAACCGGCTCCCGGCTGGCGCCTTGTGCACCATCTTCCCATAAATCGGGGGACCCCCGGCGCGGTTGCGAGCTTTAACTGGGTAGCTTCCTGTGAACGCAACGTCGTTTGAGGAAAGGTAGTCTAAACGAAAGATAAAAGACAGTCTTATTACCATAAGCGATTGCAAAATCATGTCTATTGGTATACTAGCTTTTCAGCCTCTGTTCGCCAAGCATTACTATCCTATACACAGTCGAACCCGGATAGCTCGGAAACCTCTATAAGACGAAAATTTTCTTCGTTCCCTTCTGCACCGCTGTAAACGCATCTACAACTCGAAAGAAAACATCCTTAACTCGACCTATATTTTGCATGTTGAATTATGTGTGTTCACCTCTGCAATTCGAATTTAAAAGAGCTCCGATCTCTACAAGCTGATGTTTACTTCTGCGCATGCATCACGCGTAGAAAAATCCTCTGTTACTCGAAAACTCGATAAGCCGAAACCTCTATAATTCGAAGATTTTTTCCCTTCCCTTGAGATTCGAGTTATCGAGGTTCGACTGTAATAAGACGCCTAAGGTAAGCACAATTTTCATTGGAAACCCCTATAGAAATAATTTCCCCCGCGAAATGTAAACTTTTTACAAGTTTTGGGTAGTTTTCTGGTACCTGCAGTAGGTACCTGTCTCGTCTTCGGTCATATCAAGTTATTTGCGAAGAGAGGGAAAGAAACTTACCAAAACTCAGTGTTCAACAGTGCTGAAAACCCTTAGGGTCCACAAGATAAACATAATACCTGTTTTAGCCAACAGGCACTACCAATTTTCGAATTTTCACCGCATCTTTGGGTGCCCGGGAAGCTTCGCGCTGAATTTGAACCTCTCAGGTCATCGGGAAGTAGGGAAAAAGCCTCTGGACAGATTTTCCTAACAAACGAACAGCTACCTTAAGCGTCTTATTATATAAGATTATTATATAGGATTCTTTAACGGAGCCAATCTTGCTTACATAGTTGAAGTACAAAATTTCACACGGCAGAAGAGCTGCTTGCTATATAAATTTAAGTTCCACTGGGATCAGGGGAACGAGTTTTATGATTTTTCAATGACACCGCTCGTTATTTCACTGCACAGTGGATGGTATCGTGCACAGCCTCTTGCAAACTTCGAACGAACTTCGCGTGCAAAGTTCAAATCAAAGAGCTTTCAGCGGGAGCCGCGGTGTATAGTTAGTTACCGATAATTGGATTATCTTGGCAAGCGCTCGTACAAACTACATAGTAGAGTTTAATTAACGGAGCGAAGGGTGCACTCTCGCAGCGATATTCGGTGCAAACTTAATCATAGGTACAGGCATGTGTCGTTCTCTTTGTGACGCAAATTCTACTAGTTTACACGCAGAGCAGTGTGGGGAATATTTTAAAGAAACAAAAGGACAGTAGAGTAGGAATTATTCCTCCTTTCATTCCTATTAAATTTCTAACTACTACTTAATTTATTTTTCCACAAATTAATAGAATTTCAGCTCTTTTGGGAGTTGCAGTCTCTCCTCCTACACAGGGCCGTCTTAACAAATTTGAGCGCCCTGGGCTAAACAAATTTGGCGCCCTAGCCCCAAGGGTGCAATTTCTTCGCAATCGGTGCAAGGCAGTACATCACAACCCCGGGTCTCCACCAAGACAAACACGAACAAAAACAGTGACCGTGAACGCCGCCGCCCGAAATTTTTTACTCCAAAATTGAAGAGAAAAAAGCATTTTAACATATTTGATTCTTAAGTGGGAACACCACTGTGACGGCCGGAAAAGTAAGCCATTTTTAAGAATCTTTTTCAGAAATAATTTACAGTTTTCATAGAAAATTTTTATTACCTACCTTTAGTACGCTGTCTTAAGAGACTATAACAAAAAAGAAACAAATAGAAAAACGCATAAATTTTTATATATTTAATTAATCTTCTAGACCCCCTCAAGCGAGCTGGTCGAATGTGTAACTATGGAACAGCAGGTCCGAAATCAAATTTCATTTTTCTTTTTATAAACTATATGAGTGTAGTTTCTGTTGTACGCACCGATTTCTTAAACAAATTATTTTTGTAAAAATGGTTGCGCTTTAGAAGAAAAGTTTCGAAAATCCGCGAATAAGATGGACAGTTTTTCGAGGGTGTTTCCAAAAGTTTGTCTTCAATCAAAAAATCCGTACGTACAACGAAAACTACACTCATACAGTTTATAAAAGAAAAATGAAATTTGATTTCGGACCAGCTGTTCCATAGTTACACATTCGACCAGCTCGCGCGTGGGAGTCAAGAAGATTAATTAATATATTAAAATTTATGGATGTTTTTCTATTTATTTTTTTATATAGTCTCTTAAGACAGCGTACTAAAGGTAGGTAATACAATTTTTCTAAGAAAACTTCTAAATCATTCCTGAATAGAATTCTTAAAAACGACTTACTTTTCCGGCCGTCACAGTGGTGTTCCCCCTTAAGCGCCCTCGGGCTATAGCCCATTTAGCCGATTGGTAAAGGCAGCCCTGCTCCTGCTTCCTTCGTCCTAATTTCTCTGCCTATCTGAAGAAACTTAGATCAGAGGAAGGGAAGGCGAAATGGGCCCACTCGTTCAGAATAAGCCCACCGCTAATTCGTTCCCCATCTAACGTTTCCTCCGCAGTCTCGCGTAGCTGGGCTACTGGTTCCTTCCCTAGGTCGGGCACGCTGTTGGCTATCAGAGTACGTGGAACAGGTGTCCCCTCGCTGGCTGGTGGTCTTACCTTGGCGGCTGAGCTGCTGCTTGGGCCGCTCGAAGTACGACTTCCACAGGTTGAACGTGAATGGGTCGGGGTAAAGGGAGTATCCGGTGGTGGCCTTAGTTGCCCGGCTCTGCCGTTTCGTGTACCTCCACACCGCCTTCAGTTCCTTGCATGTCGGCTCGTTCTGGTCGGGGCGCTTCTCGGCGATGTCGCCGGTGTTCCCCGACTGCGCCGAGATCGGATCGATGTATCGTATACCGGCCACCAACGGGCTGCTCGAATACGCTAACACGAAAGCGGTCCACACGGCTACGGTACGCATTTTCTGGGGGCTTGGAAACAGAAGGAAACGCAACGATCAGCGTCACTATCAGCCCATCCTCTTTCCGCCCTCGGCTGACGGGGCCTCGGTCTCTTTGGGCAGCCGAAAAAAACAGCAGTAGCGACTGAGGAAGTGTGACAGTAAGACAGTAGATGGAAGAAACGAATGACACGAATTAAAATATAGCGGGGCTATTACTGGGGCTCCGATCGCTCGAATCTTCCACCATCCGAGGGCTAATTAATTGGGGATCAGGTTTTGGGGGTCAGGAAAGGTGGAAATTGTCGGTAATTGTATTCTACTTGGAAGAGTATTCAGCTTGTAAATGAAAGGTTGTCTGGCAAGTTTGACTGGTAAAGATTCGGATCTGTTCTTTGGCTTTGCAATGAGGATAAGGAAAGCCGTGTCGAGGTAGACGTGTAAAGGAGAAAGGGTCATTATATATCGGACTATGAATGGAAGCTGCTTCTTCAAAGCAGAAGGGAATAGTTAGCTATTTGCCTTTAGAGTTTCCTTTTATATAGGAACAGCTTTCTAAAGGCTCTATGAATTCACGTTTCTAAAGCAACGCCGGTTACTCGCTTGATCCTGGGAATTGATCGGACCCGCAGGTTCCCGTAAATTCATTAGTCCGATCAATTATGACTTTATTTTCGTACCCCGGGGCAGCGAAAGATCCAATTATCCTCGACCCTCGTGTCGCGGAATTTCAATGAGCCATCGTGCGCTGCGTTAATTTATCGCCCGAGCACGCCAAACAGCAACGAATTGTAATTTCTACCATTCTTGCATGCCGAGCAGCTCGCGGTTAGTAAACTATCGAGCCGTCGATAATTGGGAATTCACTTAGGCAACTTTCTTCCCATTTCTTTCCCTCGTCTAATACGTGGCATATTGCAGAGATATTTTCGTTGCAACGCTCGGGAGAATACCGTCTCCTAGGAATTAAACTCGTTGCCGACTGGGGAGGACGGGTCTCATCGAAACTTTACGAGTTACATCAAAGTTGAAAAACGATTATAGCGTCTCGAAGTTTCTGAGGGCGCAGCTTTTTAGAAACCCTTGCGAACCATTCTCATTTTCGATTACACTGAATCTTCAATCGGTATGGCAACGATCTCGCTGAACGCCGCTATTATATTAATCATCCCTGCTTTCTCTCCCCGTTTTGTTGCGCGTACCTATTTTCCGCACGCCGAAGATGCGAACAATATAGGATTGTCCGAGACAATGGAGAACCAAAGCGAATTCTCGTCGCAGGGAGGCACAGGGCCATTATACCTTTACTTCCAACGAGATACGCAGATTCACAGGTGAATTAATCCCGTTTACGGTTCTCACGCTTCCGTAATTTTAGATTTATCGGCTCCTGCTTAATAGCCGCGGCATCTACGGAATCTGTGACGCGGAAGATTGCTCCGGATTTATCGATCGGAAAGCCAACATTCCAGCGATTAATTATATTTCATGGATTCGTCCCCAGCCCGGTTCTCTGCCGTAATTTCCGCGGCGCTTAAACTCGTGCCTCAGAGACAATTACTTTAAAATAGGAGCGAACTCGGGATAGGATAATCTCCGCGGACGCTTCGAACAGGGAAGGACGAAGATAAGATCGTTGGAACAGGAAATCAATGATTATGCGACAGCGGTACGTATTGTACCGCTAACTAATGGCTCGTAGATCCAGTATCGCGTACGTTCGCTTCGCGCACCGCGAAATAATAAGGAGCAGAAGAATCAAATAATTATTAGCGCACATTAATTAAAGCAATAACATTGTTAAAATAATTATACCTCTACGGACGCCCCAACTAAGCTGCGAGCGCAATAAAATACAAACAACGATCGTAAGAGACTTACACGAAATTATAAACAAATTTTTGCAAGTATCTTGAAGCTAGCAATCTACAAATTCGAAGCGCAATCCTTCCTCTCAACTTTCATCGCGCGCAGCGAAAGTACGCAAGCATTGGACCAGAATGAATAAATAGAAAAACGTTTGTTTTTAAGGAAGAAGATGAAAGAAACAAGCAATCGCCCACCGTTCAGCTCACCCTCTCCCCTTCGTGCAGCACTAACAGCTGTTCTACCAGATTCTCTCCCGTGCTGCTTCTGCACCGAGAAACGTGCCTCAGTTATAACAGGTTGAGCAGAGAAGCCCGGCTCTCTCAGCTCTGTATCCCGAAGGAGTGACTGCCTCTGGATTAAACGTTTGGACACCGAGCCGTCCGCGAGGGCATCGGGGGTGAGCACGGCCAAAATGACGGGGAGGGTACCAACTACGGGCGGCTAAGTGAAAATCGGCGCCGGGTCGGAGCTCCTGTACTCGGGCCGCGATGACAATCGGGGAAGCAGCGAGCTGACAGCCAGTGGTATGAATGGAGCCCAGCGGACACGTACGGGGTGGGCAGAGCGGATCGGCGAGGGTGCCAAGGAAGGAAGGAGGTCAAGAGTGGAGCGAGGCGGTAGCTGGTGAATGAACGAGAGTCGGATTCACTAACCTGCCAGTGCACGCAGTCCGGAAACCGAGGAGCAACTGAGAGAGCTGCTATCACCGAGCCGACTATTCGCCTTCCTTTCCACACCCGCCTCCAGAGCACCACCCCTGCGCTTTCCTCCCTCTCCACCCTATCGAGCTACCCTCTTCCCTCCTACCCCCATACCCCCCCCCCACCCCACCCCACCCCCTCTCCTCACCTTCAGTCTTTCCACTGGGACGCGGTCCTTCTCCTTCAGGACCAGCTCCTCTTAGCGCCGCGGTCCCTACAAGATTTCCCATTTCTCCTGCCCTCACCCACGTTTTCACGGCCTCCGCGTTTCAGGTCCTCCCTCGCCCCTCGAGGGCCCAGCTTCTTTGGTTACGCTGGCCGAAAGTCAACTCGGGGCTCGGCCAGGGTTAACGTTTATTTCGGCTGCTTCTGTACGTGGGAATGCCTCTCCGCTCGTTGGAGCTAACCGTTTAGAGTTTCTGGATAGTTTTGTAGTTTCCAGGGGGCGTGGAACGCTTGTGCCACTTTATTCAGATCTACAGGCCCCCATTGATGCTGGGAGTTTGCGTTAAAAGTGCTCCTATCGTTGGACAGGGACAGTGGTACCCGTTTACGTCAATGGCTGGGGTCGATACATTTGGTACCGCGAACACGATATCGTCACAGCGGGACAGGTCAATTTCGCCGCATAATGCCGAGCTGGTTCATTCAGCTCCCTGTACCTCTGCATTCAGTCTTGATGCCTTTTCACAACAATGCGTTGGTCTCCCGAAATCGATTAGCTGTTTAGCCGGGGAAGAGGCTGGGATTGTTTCCTCGGTACTATTTCTGTTCCGAGGGACTTCTTCCCAGGAAGGCAATTTTGGATTCGAAGAAACTCGGGGAGGCGTATCGTAGTTCGTGGCTTCTGTGTTACAGGCTTCTGTTAATCTTCCCTGTAAATAGTCAGCTTTCGGGGAAAATGGAACAGGGGGAGTTTGATTATGTTAATGCTGGATACCTTCAGACCATCGATGGCTATCCGTGTGTTATAAGTTTAAGGGGTACAGGCATAATAGAGCTGGGGGCGGGCAGAGCACGAGCGAGCTCACGCTCGGTTCCGGTCCGCCTGCGCAACAAGTTTCTCTCTGGGACTTAAAATCGTTGTAGCCCGCGCTCGCAAGCTTAAGTGAGAAATTGTTGCGTCACCGTAACACCCGCTTTGTCGGGGATCAATGTCAGCCAGTTCCCTTGCCCTGGGCGAAGTGAGTGAAAAGAAAAACGGGTCTGTTTAACGCTTCAGTTCAATTATAAATTCTCTAATTAGTAAGTCAGCATTGACTTCCTTAAAGATGGGCGTCAACGATCATACATGAAGTGTAAGGGGAAAAAATGAGGAATGTCCATTTTTTGTTTGTGGCAACTGTGGGACTACAGAACTGTCGAGCAGAGTTGGGCAAAATGTAAACTAATTACAAATCACAATTAAAATGTAATCGCGTAATTGATTACACATTATTTTCTGCAATCGTTAAGAAAATTGTGGTCGACTACCTAAATTAACGATTACAGAAAATTATGTGTAATCAATATTATTTATGTTTTTTATATATAAATTATTATAATAAATTATTTATATATATGTTTGTTTATATAAGCATATATATATATAAATAATTGATATACCTATATATACATTTATTGATCTAATTTAAATTATTATCGATAGATTTATGGGATATATTGAACTAAATTAATTGTTAATTCGATGAACCCATAAATAATCTATACATTATCAAGTTCGAAAGATTTATTAATAGATAATGATATTCAAAAAGAAAAAGTTTGATTTATAAATAAATCATTTATATATAGATAAGCTTCTTATTGAATATTATTCTCTTGGTATATAAATTATTTATATATCAATATATATATCTATATATATTTAAAATATAAATAATCATATATTACACAATTACATTTTAATGGTAATCTCTAATTAGATTACACTTTGCCCAACTCTGCTGTCGAGTCACAAATGATTATAAACTTCAAATGCCCCTAAAGTTTCGGTTAAAAACAGATAATGCCCACTCCGCGCTGCAACAAAACACTTAATTCTCTCGATAAATCTGTTTCGCGACGTTCCCTGCGTCTCCCCTTACCCTTCATATGCTCCTGCAGAGAGTTGTCTGACAAATGCATGACCAGATCTCCTTAAGCTTCCCCCAGTTGCATACTCCACCCTCGAGCGATACTCTTCCAGCCCAACACTGCCTGGCATTTTCTGTTACAGTCGCGCGTGGTCTACACCTGTCGCCCCGCCACATCTGGCCACAGAATCTTGACTGTCCAAATAGTCGACGGTCCCAACGCAACAAAGTAATCAGAGTCAACGAACTAATCAAGGCAGCCTGCTCGGTAAGACTCCATAAACAGCGATCAAATACACCGAAGCGTACGGTTCATTCAGCAAACACTTTGCCAGCGATTGAAGCTTAAAATCGATAGAAACGATCAGAATACTCGTCGCGTATCTTACGGCGCGATCCAGGCAACGTCGAACATGGATTCTCAGTAAATAATAAGCGGAATATGTGTGCTCGGGGAACAGCCACATACTATAGAAATTTTTCGGCAAATTGATTCTGTCTGCATTCGCGCGTATAATCGGGGTGGAGCACCCCCCTCCCTCTCCCTCGTTAGCCACCCACGGAATTCCAGTAATCGGGCTGCCGCCCCTTCGCCCTCTTTACCCCCCCCCCGCCCTCCCCCCTCGTTTTTCAAGGCCCCTGGCCCCTCCGCTCACCCCCGTGTGTCACAGCAGTGCGGCTGCTGAATGACCGAAGGTGGGGGTAACTCATCTCCTCTGAACCACCCACGCAATCAATAGCAGTCTTGCTGCTTCTACTGAATGGACTCTGCCTCCCTCTCCCCCCCCCCTCCGCTCCCCGCCCCTCCGTCCGCCCCGAGCCGGCTTCCATCCCTTCTCACCCTCACTCTATCGATTACTACGCCCTTGCCGTGGCGATCCTGCGGGGGGCCGCTCCATCGACCCGTCCGCCCTGTGTATTACAGTTCATTCATAAATCTTTGCTGCTTTTCGCACGGGTATCGAACCGTCACCACCTCTCCACCGCTCCGATCCGTTAACCACGGTTTTGGTTATTTAAATCGACGGCTACGCGGCCGTGTAAATATTATACTATCGGCTCCTTCATTGATACCCATGAATGCGAGATTCGTTGATAACGGCCAAGCACGTGCGCCAGCCGCGAGGAATTCTCAGTGGCATAGCGCGTCCAGAATTTCAGCTTCGTTAATGCTCGTTTGAAAGACAAGGCGTGGGATCTATTTCAGCGGCGTGCCTTTTCGATTACATTTTCTATTGATCGCTGTCAGATGTACACTTAAACAGCTGTCGTTTATACGTATTGTATTATATTGCGAGTTTTATGCCGTTTTATGGTAGTCGGGTTTAAAATGATTCTCTATGCGCGAACGTCGGAGTTTCATTTGATCTTCTGACAAAGGCTGATAGCTGGGCTGTTGACCGATCTGGCCATTTCCTGTACGCGTTCAGTTCAATTGGATTCCAGTCACTTCACAGTGAGGCGATGAAGGGGTGCTTCAGTAGACACTTGTTAGACGTTAGCGAGCTGGTATGGGATGCCTGGGATATTTGAAATTGGTTGACGTCACTCGGTAATCCGAACAGTGCTTTGGAGAGGTCCAAGTGACGTATGAAGTGTTTGTAAAAATTCAGATTCGTACTTAAAATCAGTATGACTTGTAGATCTTCTGGATCGAACCGGGTTTGAAATTTTTTAGCCAAGTATAAAGCGCGTGAAACGGGGCGTAAGTCTGTGGGGTAATCGGAGTGCAGACACGTAAATAGTTAATAAATTTCTTTATTACATTTCTGTTAAATACTGTACATTATTCGATTAGCTTTAAATGCTTGAATATGTGTACGAATTAATTGCTAGTAAGCACTAGACGTCTAGGAGTTATCAGAAGCTACGAATAGTGAGACACGTTTTAAACTTCCTGTAGACTTTAGGTGATCCATCTGTCTAGCTACATTCACACGGTCACTTACATGAACTTAATTCGTATTACCGACGTTATAACGTCATTATAAAATGTGTACGTGGTACAGTATGTAAATATAATGTATCCGGACGCTTACGCTCTATTTGTCTACGATATTGAAACTTATATTGTAGCTAAAACCAAAAATTCTATTCGTACAGACGCGCCTGCCGTGCACCGATGCGAAGACGCTTCGTATTCCGCCGCTGAACCGGTAATTTCTCCTTTAGAAACTGTACTTTTCATTCGAATAGGTCCACCGATTAATCATGAGTTTATTTAATAATACGGAACGGCGCGCTCGGTAATGTTGCATGCTCGCGGCCAGGGAACATTCATCTTATGGTTTTAAATTAATTAACTATAATGCACAAGAATTACACGTAATACGTCGTGTTTAACGTTCACGTTAGTAGAACACCAATGTTACAATCTTTATGACGTGTATCGGGTGTACTTTAAAAGAGACATAAAAAAGACGTGATTTGTATAATAGCTTGGTCCTTAGCCGCTGGTGGAAGATCATCTTTCGCTGCTCCAGTAACTCTTACCGATAACCTCTAGAAACATACATTCACCGTTAAACACAGCTGGTCGTTTATCAGATTACAACCATTGCGGGGGGGGATTGCGATTTGCTGGGCCGAAAATTAGGTAATTCTTTGTGAATCTTTTTTATACTTTATTTCTCACTGTCACACAAAAATTCAGAACAATAGTTCAAGATACAATGAAACAGCCTGCCAAACCTAAAACTAATTCGTCGAACCGTTTTTGTACAAAAAAATTCATAAAGAATTATCCTCCCTTAAGCTCGTCTTCTACGAGTTATTATACAGCAGAGACGCGCTGCTACTTACCTGTACGATTGCTGACAGGGCTGCGACTTCTAGAATAACTCCTACTGTAGCTTCTGCGGTTCCCGCGACCATTGTACTCCCTACTGTAGCTTCGACTTCTGCTTCTTGAATAGCTACGATCCTTTCCGTTCCGGCCTCCCCGAGATCGCCATCGATTTCTTCCACCTGCAGGCATTCGAGCGGATATTAGACAGTGATTAGTTTCCCGCGACGAGGGCGAATGATAGCTAATTTACCTCTGTGCCTTCCGTATCCGCCGCTTTTACTATCAGCCAGTTCTAATAGCTTCGGATTTATCACTTGATTTGCTTCTTTCAATACCTGAATCAGGTCGTTGGCCTTATTGGAATTATTCGGTGTGAAAAATGTATACGCCGTGCCGGTTTTCTGTCGGCGACCTGTTCGGCCAATTCGATGGACATAATCCTCCGAGCAGGAGGGATAGTCAAAATTGATGACGAACTTGACGTCTTCAACGTCTGAAATAAAGCGCATGTATTAGCTGTTAGCATTCGGATGTATCCATCTCGAGGATAGACATCGGTTAAGATAGTAGTATGGCAAGGTGTATATAAAAATATTATATTAAATATCAATCACGTATTTTAAATTAAACGTTTTGTGTTAATACGCTCTCCAAAAAGGTACCGCTATTAAAGATCAGCCTACAACTCTATTCAGCTAGAAATGTTTGGTAATGTGTCTGTATGGATGTATATCGTCTAAAGCAAAACTCGAACGCAAAGAGCATCGGACTTTGGAAAGAAAATGAGAATCTCACGGCGACTATGCATCTGCTTGTAAACTATTTCCGATCTCGTGAGACTTCAACGCCTATGACATTTAAATGGAAATCATAAAAGTCGAGAAATAATGAAACGGAAATCTATTTATTTAGAGAGCGTCTTGACTAAAGTACAAAGCACTGAAATAAAGATAAATTCTCGCGCAGAAACAATTCTGGTTCCCTTTTTTTTTCCAACAAAATTCGTAACAAACACGCGTTATAGTAACTTACGTATAAACTTATCTTTCAATTGCTTCGTCGCGACAGACGTTACGCGCTCGAGTAAATAACGCGGAAAAAGAATAAGTAAGATTTAAGGGAAATGAAACCAGAATTGATATACATAAAACCTTACTTGATGTGATAGTTAGTATAATGTAAATATGTAGTGATACAGTTATCGTAAAGGATGTAAAAGGATAAAGGAAACGTGAATTCAAGTGGAGATCAAAAGTGATACATGTGTATGTATTAGATATACACATACATACACATACAGTGTCTGGTAAAATGTGGTCTGCTCGAAGAGTTAGAAGTTCTCGAGCTAAGGGCAAGAGAGCTCTCGATGATTTCGGGTGACCACTAGCCAGCAACTTTCTCAACCTCTAAGCATCAACGTTACATCTTACAGCAGATAAAAGTAGAATCTAAAGCACGTGTGTGCAAACTATTGCACGCTGCAGAGTTGATGAGCGATGGTCACATTAAAGTATCAAGAATCATCTTATTCTCGGCTCAGGAATTTCACATACCTCCTAGTACACCACATCTTACAAAACACCTTGCTAGATATGTATATATAAAAAGTGTACATAATACAGAATCTCCTAGAGAATGCATTTGAACTATACACACCTTGCTTAAATCTCAGATGTTTCTTGATCGACTAAAACATTGCGGAATACTTAACAAAGGAGAGATTCAATTGAAACTCGTGGACAGACATATTCGTTAAAGCGAACATTCCATGTTGTCGGCAAGTGTTAAGAAGGGCTGTGTCTTCTGAACTAATGATTACGCAGCATGGAATATAGACCGGAGCTATCGCTGGATCAAGAATCATCCGAGATGTTGGCGAAGGGCAACGTTATACAGCCAAAGTACCTCTGTTCTAGGCGACTCTGAGTATGTATATATATAGCGATTAATTTAAGATTACTGTTATACTAAAATTAGGCAGTTGGGTGAGTGTCGCTAGCAACGTACGGGCAGGGCCTGGCTGTTTGCGCTCGCTCCAGCTACAGCCTCCGCCATTCTGTTGCTACAGGGCACACTAGAGGCTCTGGCATCAGCTACCATGCCACCGCCTCATTGGACCGTTGCTGGGTCTGATTAGCTTGAGCGGCCAGCGCAGGGGATTCTATTCTGGCAACAACGACTTGGCCAGCCCAGATGGCGTACAGCGTAGCGTAGAACTGATATCCAGTATGTAGGAGGTAAAGTAGATCATCCCGATTTGGCCCGGACTGGCCCTTCACGGAATTGACGTATAGAGGCACGCGTCGCAGCCAGCGCAGACAATGCAAACCAGTGCACCACCAAACAAACAGGCGGCGGGCACCCCCAATTTGCTTTGCATTACCCGGCGTGGGCCTGCGCGCAATGTGCCTCTGCAATACAAACAAAGATCCAACCGCGTTAGGTATATGTTTACCCCATTATCTTCCTGTGTTCAATATGAATTTTTGTATTACAGTTTTGCTTTTTTTTTTTTGTCTTCTGAACTATCTTTAGCTGAATTCTGACGACCTTGTTAAGTCGAGCTCATGGGAAAGTATACGTTTCAATCATCTTATAAGACTCGGCAAGCGCATAACATTTAACCGGTTGAACCATCGACCTTAAGATCGCGTCGGAACTTTCACGAACTTGACTATAAACGTAAGCAATGCAAGATGCTCTTATCTGTATTCCACGAAAGCGTTCGCTTCTCTGATTGGAAAAACAAGAATGGAGAAGAAAAAAAAAAGAAACATAAGAGAAGACCTGACGCTAGGACTTGAATTTTAAAGTTTTACTCGTTACATCTAGATTTAATTGTGACTCCCGTTCAAATGGATATTATTCTTTTTGCACCTTCAGAAATTGATAGCTATAGTGCTTGCCGATCGCATATAAGTCTGAATTCATTTGTATGATTCTCATTCTGATGTATTATTTAAAAACTATTACCTTTTGCAAAAAGTGAGGAAGCAAAGAAACACAAATATTAGAGATGCCGAATGAACCACGTTATGCATTTAAAAAATTGCATATCTTT
Source organism: Andrena bucephala (assembly GCA_947577245.1). Lineage (NCBI taxonomy): Eukaryota > Metazoa > Arthropoda > Insecta > Hymenoptera > Andrenidae > Andrena > Andrena bucephala. The sequence goes on from OX387717.1 coordinate 74,471,047, forward strand.
AGCGTACAATATAATATGAGAAATTATTTACTTTTGTAAAACAATTGTGTCTTATGAACTTTGAGATGCTGAAAGGTTTCAGCTAGCAGTAGTCAGAGATCTGGTATACCGCATACTTATCGTTATACCCGAATGAAATTTTTAACGAATATCCACTATCCGGTAGAAATACTATGTAAAATATCAAGTGTGTTAAAAAGTAGATAGTTCTCGATATTATGCAATTATTACACCTGCTCGCCTTTCTTTTTTAAACAATCACATATACCCTTCTGGCACATAAAGTGGTCCAAGTATCGATCAATGCATATACAATGAAACCCTGTTTTGACTAAACACATCGTCGCTTATCTACACACTGTATATTATACAAAAAACAAATCGGTGTTAAGCGGTAATAGTACACAAAAGTAAAAATAGTTAAAATACGAGTGTTTATGTTAAAATATACTCTACTGAAAGTCCACATTTATTCAATCATCGTTTCACAAACTGATGTTTCGTCAAAACAAGATGTATCGTACATTGCAGTAATTATTAAGCTCAAATAAGACTGGTAGAAATAACGTGATTCAGAGTAGTTCGTTCTCCATACCAAAGAAAAATGATCAATGATGCTTAATCTTATAACTTTAACTATATTATAATAACAGTCTCTTACTTACCAAGACCACGAGCGGCAACATCTGTTGCGACAAGAATTGGCGCTTTCCCTGATCTAAAATCTGAAAGTTAAGCGGAGAGTTAATTCCCCATCCGCGATATATATCTGAATCTATAAGCGACGGTATTTACCTTGTAAAACCCAATCCCTTTCTTGTTGTGTCTTGTCGCCATGAATACAGACGGCTGGCCAACCATCCCTCTTCATTTTTCTAGTTATTTCGTCTACTCTGCGCTTTGTCTCGATAAACACTATGGTTTTATTTTCGCTCTCTGCCATTATCTCTTTCAAAAGTGTACTTAATCTATAAAGCAACAGTAAATCATAAGTACGGAGTCGAATTTTCAGGCCCTATCGGATACTAAATAGCCGTTTCTAAGCCAAGAATTCTCGCTTCTCCTCGAACGAACTTAGCTACTCACTTGTTCTCTTTCTCGTAATCCTGACACACGTCAATGATCTGTAATATATTATGATTCGCAGCTAACTGTAGGGATCCGACATTAATTTGAGCATAATCCTTCAAGAAATCTTCGGCTAAATTTTTTACTTCCTTCGGCCACGTTGCGGACCACATTAATGTCTGCCTGTCCGGCCTAATTTGCTCGATAATTTTCCTAATTTGGGGTTCGAATCCCATGTCTAACATTCTGTCCGCTTCGTCTAGCACCAAGTAGGTACACCTCTTTAAATTCGTACGACCCGATTCGAGAAAGTCCAATAGCCTACCAGGCGTGGCTATAACAATCTCCACACCCCCATCCAAGTCTCTGGCCTGCGCACCTTTCGGCGCTCCGCCGTACAGGCAAGTGTTTCTAATCCCCGAAGAGTGGCCGAAGTCGTCGGCGACTTGCTGAATTTGCTGGGCGAGCTCCCGAGTAGGAGCTAACACTAGTGCGATCGGTCCGTCCTTCCGACCCAATTTCGGCTGACTGTTTATGTGAACGATTGCGGGCAATATGTAGGACAGCGTTTTCCCAGAACCAGTCGACGCAATTCCAACCATGTCCCTTCCGCTTAAAGCAATTGGCCAACCTTGTGCCTGTATCGATGTAGGTTCGGTAAAACCTTGCCGCCTGAAAGTCACACACAATAGCAAGTTCTGAATTGGTACTAATTAGAATATTCTTAAACGAGAATCTTTTCGCAGCGCGTTAGAACAACGTTTCAATTCGTATCATTTCATCTTCTCTCTTTTTGTAACAGACTCACCTCGAAGGCAATTATCTCTTAAATAATACTTACTTAATTTCTTTCAAAACATAATCAGGGAAACCTGTCTCTTCGAACGTGAATACAGGATTAGGTATAGTCTTTCCTTTCAGAGTTATTTCCTTCTCGCTTCTATACTGCTCGACCGTACGTGCATCACGATTCTGGACCGCTTCGTGTGGTATATAAAAATCTTTTTTGAACGGCTCCAATCGACTCAGATCCCATCGAGGTTTCCTCAAATTCGCTCCGGGTTGTCCGCGACTATTCCTGCCGCCTCCTCGGTCTCGACCCCCGCCGCTGCCCCAAGCTCTTCTATCTCGTGGCGATCTGCTACGAGATCTAGTGCGAGACCTGCGTCTCCTATCTCTATCACGACTACGACTAGAATAAATTACAGGGGAATGTAACAGTTGGCGTGTAAATTTGCATTTTATTATTATAGCGTCGAGAATCTTCCTCCCAGTAAATAATAGATAGATTCTAGTCTATAGAAGCAATATCTATATTACGAAATTTCAGTTCCGCTGCAGACGCGTGTAGAAAGATATTCTTCGCTGAAGCTACATCGTAAGTTTCGTTGTAAAAGTCACAGAGCTCCCATTGAGCTTGAAGTTTTCAGGAAGTGCGGAAGGTTATGTGAAATCAGTTATAAAATGATCGGTGCAAGTCTATTGGGATCGTTCTTTCGGAAATATGGTTTTATTTCTATATAATTTTGTTTCGTGTGTTTTATCGAAGCAACAAGTGAAAATTGATGGTATTCCCTCCAAGTGCATGATGTCTATCTCGAAGACTGGACATATTGGTAACAGACATCTTCACGCGTCTATATACACGCATGGTTGCTTACCTCCTGTAACGACCCATCTTCAATTCCTCTGTGGCTTCACTTTTCTCTTCTTACAATGCTACGCAACTGCTAACAGTTACTCGAGTAGAAAAAACCGCGATATACTGCGTTACCTTTGCGAACCTTAAAATTCGACCAAGAGACGCAAATGAAAGCGACTTCTACACCACAAACGACAGAATTACAAGAAGGAGCGAAGCTGTCGCGAAGTTTTTAACGCATGCGCAGCGATCAATAAAAATCATGTGCCCCTCGATACCTGGACCCTGTGCACTTTCGCGGAAACTATTAAAATTTAAATAATACCAATCGGGCTTCCCTACTTTGAAAAACCATAATTTCAATACTGCAATCCGTCGTTCCGAAAGTTCACGCATATCTAGCCAAAAGTTATAAAACGTATTCTCTTATTTTAATTGCAAATTTAATTCCACGAAATGACTGCCGATAAAGTAACGCTATATTCCATTATTCAAATTTTCAGGTTTGAACATTGTCGTATGAATCGCGCGAGTCGAGCCAACCATGCTTCCCTTATATCTTCGATTTATAGACTCTGTATATTAATAGATAAGTAGCTTTCCGAACGGCACACAAGACTTTGTATCTAATATTCAAAGCTATTAGGATTACAAAAGATTTTGCACGAATCGGTTACATTGGTAGCCCTCTGGCGGCGCGTTCAGCAATCCTCGCAACTAATTCCTGTTTACGCGGCGGAGGGGATCGGCAATGGGGACCCGTATTCCGTAGGACGAGTTTGCTATTATAGTAGCAGTTGCTCTTGAATCACCAAGGAGGAAGGAGAGGTTAAGTCTCTGCCGTCCATTGTCATCCTTATGCATCGGTGATCGTGTTAAAACGAAGAGGAACTCCCGCGACACCGAGATACCTCGTTAATTCCCCACGTTTCCTCGATCCTGCTCCACCTCGACAAAGTGTCGGATTACCTTTATCTCCGTTTTAAGGTACCGAACAGTGGGTAGGTAGTCGGCTCGTATGCCAGGGGAATCATTCGCGTCGCCGTGCGACTTGACATTTCGGGATGTGTTGAGATGAGGCGCGAGGGAATGAAGTGGAAAGCTGTATGAAACCGCGTTGCCAATAAAAGCTGAGGACTGCGAGGTCGAGAGGTGATAATGAACGCGTGTGAAAACCTTGAACGGCGGGCGTGCAGGGAGAGACAAATATGCATGATCTAATAAGAGGGGGCGAGGAGGTTGTCGCGCGTGGAATGTGACGGGAGGATCGCGGGGAACTTTGGACGACGACTGATTTTTTCAAGATCGTCCGCTGCCGTTGCTGCTGCAGCGTCCTTTTTTGTCATGCAACAGCCGTGGCACGATGAGGAACGGGACGATTACCACACGTGCTGATGTTTACACGGAAGAAATTCCCGGCACGTCTGATAGGTATGAATTTCGATCTTTTCAAACGATCAGTGGCGGTTCGGACGTTCAGGGGCCCCGACCATAACTCTATATACTCCTTGTTGAAGTAGCCAACACGTCCGGGGGCGGATTTATGAATAATGTTCACCATTACCATTCTAATTAGATTCTTGCGCCTGTGCGGTGATCCGTCACTGGAGATATATAAATGTAACGATTTCTATTACAATTTCTTTGGCACTGCGGTGTTTGAAGTATTTCTATGGAAAGTGGTTGCTTTATTTTGAGTGATTGAAAGTTTCGCGCGGATCGTCACCCGACATTAACGCACTCTGTCGAAGTTTAATATCTTATGTCAGGCTAAGATATCGCGTAACATCCGCGAAGGTAAAGAAGTAATTTAATATTACAGCTTTGAAGGTAAACGAAATGAATATGCACAGTACCGAGCAAGCATGACGTCCTGTGGTGGTATTTTAGATTACAAGGATATTCTTTTCCCGTTTGTGGTATCCGCCTCGCGAGGACTCTCGGTTCTGCTCGATTGGTACGGCACTGTCGAAATTCGTTGGATCCGCGAAACATAATGCCTGCCGGGGGATTCCGTGACAAATCAGTTTTATGTTCGCCCCGCGGTATACTAGTATATGTACTTAATTACTCTTAAAATTAGATTCATTGAAATCACATTTCGTTATCGACGATGTTTTCGATTTCATAAATCAATATAATAACTGGCCATGTCTCACGGATAACGGTAATAAATAGCTCGGTGCCCGTGCATTGGGAATGCAAAGTTTCTACAATTGTGCCATTTCTGTCGCTCCACTCGATATTGTAATTTGTATAGCGAAACTTTTTCAGACATTCGCGCAGACGATTTCATTTGTTGCCCACTGCCTATACCTACTGCTTTAAAACCGGTTTCCCGTTGCTTCGCTTATACGTGTATGAAAGGATAGTAAATCACAAGCCGAGAGTAGCGCGCGTCTTCGAGTCTAAACGCTGACATCCATAAAAGCAATGACATTACGCGTGACTCCGCCATATTTATAAACAGGCGTGAAGTTTACAATAGTGGCACCATGTTCACGCGCGGAGTTCATTAAACTAGCACCATGTTTCTTCTCCGAACTTCTTCTCTGCCCCTCAAGAAATTCTTTATTCTATAAATATTCGCAGATTGCTTGAAAAGTTCTTTTTAAACGCTCTAAAAGCTAGCATTCATCATTGATAATCTTTGTGCACGCACTGGGAGGGAAAAAGGAGCATATTAGCGATGGTAAAAATACATCCGGTCCTTGATATATTAAGCAGTGGAAAGGTTGTACGGTAACAAGAAGAAGGGTGCATTTGTTTGAGGCCAATATGCATTCATGCCGCGAAGCAAATGGCCCCGATCGTTAAATTGCGTCAGCCGCAATTCTTTTTCGCTGGGTATAGATTGTCTGTCGATAATTTTGGGTCGGTCCAAGGGACAGTCCTCGATTATTCAATTCCTGTACGTACGTTTGAAGGATGAATGCATATGCAGAACGCGATGCAAATCATACGCGTCTCTTATTACCCTTTGGTACCCTACGCACGAGAACTTTGTTTAATAAAGCTATTAAGTTTCTATTACATAACGACACCGCTCTGTTTATTCCTTATGCTGCTCACGCGTCACTTCTTTCATAATTCTTATAGATAACTTGGCAAACCATGCTTTACGTAATTATCGATATTTAAAATTGTATCGTAGGATAATTCTGGTTTTAATGAAATCTGTGTGAGAACGTATGTGGATCATATTGAAGTATGCAAGGAGAAACTTCTTTCCTGCGAAAATTCACTCTGAAGGGGTAAGCAAAATCAGCCCTTAAAGTTATCGCGTTATCCTCAATTTTTATTATAACTTTATTTTTCTTTTGGTAGTGTGATAGAGCATAAAGAACTGAAGAATTTTTATATTTAAAGTTTTCTTTTATCTCGCAACGTTGCGAAGTTATATTAATAAAAGAAAGACGATAACTTTAAGGGCTGATTTCGATTCGGTCCTTCACTTCCCTTCAGAGTGAATTTCCGTAGAAAAAAAAAGAATTTATAAAGAATGAAGAAAAAACATATGCTCTACAATTCCCACGAAGTTTCGTTGAAACCAGAATTTCGCATATCGACATTTGTAATTATCAATTACCATGATATGATAGGTGTGAAGAATTATCGACATTTGGAAATTATATCGCATGATAAAACAGCGTAGCTGGGATTCCATGAGTCTACTATTTCGACCAATTTAGCTACTATCATTTTATAATATCGGCGTTTGAATATCAACGTTGATTTAATAATCGACTTGGAGTTCATAGGCACCATTGACCAGCATTCAGTCGAAATTGGTTCGATCGGCAAGTCTTGTACCTGCCTCACCTGCTCCCCTCTGGTGTACGCTTCGTTTGTTCCCCGTCGCCAGTCTTTCGCGTGTCTGCGTGCCCGTCGCTCGTTCAAATCGAGATGCTGCGTGATTTCGAGCCGGCTTACTGTCGTTCCTCAGCGTAAACAAGCGATACCCGTAGCTGCTCGTCTCGATCGCTATTAGCCGATTAAACTAGAAGTAATGCGTTTTAAGAATCCGTTGCCACAGCGTGGCTCCTACGAGTAAGTCCCAGCCGTCAATCTTGCAGATTTCGAGGTTAAGCATTCTCCTTCCACCCCTCTGTCTACGCCCTGGCAAATTTCGGTTCATTTTCATTCCGTCGGTCTCGCTCATTCGACCGTTCGATCACGCGATCAAAGCCTTCACAAATTCTCCACGTTTAGCTAACATTTCGTGGCCTTTTCTCTTCTCTTCTGGTAAGGGTAACGGGACGTGGTACTTCGTTAAATTTTTGTGGTTTCAGAGTGACGAGATTGAATTGTGATTTTAACCAGGAAAGTAATTATGCAATTGAATCGTCCTTTGCAGTAGCAGTGAGATAAGTTTCATAATTACGGTCACGAAAGATCGCGTATGGGACGTAGAGAGGGGTGATCGCGAAATGTTTAGTCTAGTATTCCCCTTTTCATACCCATCGTGTAAATGTAGTAGGTATATACTCTGTAGTTTGACTTGGGAGGCACTTTTACCTAAACGAGTGTCTGTTGTGCGGGGGCCCTGGTGTACAAATATGTATTGCTATAAAAAACCGGTTTCGGCATGACACCATCTCCAGTCCCTGTGCACATCTCCAGGCCCCATAGAATTTTTGATAGGATCGCTGGAAGCTTTAGCCCTCCAAGTTGCGATACTAATAATACATTTTTCGCTTATGTAATTCCTGAAAAGTGATACTAATCCCGCCTGTGGTTTTATGAAACTTTCATTCACCGAACGTTTTTTCGTTCCCCTCAGCAAGATCCTTTTACTTAAGATGTTGTCGCGCCGTATCGCGTATCGGGTTTTCAAATATAATGTAGATTCAGACGTACAGATCATAATTACAAACTCACCCAATCATTTCAATAATTCCTCAACTACTAAAAATATTAATATACAATATATTTACAATATGTATATATACCTAATATATAATACATTTAAAATATAAATTCCTTAAGGTTTTCTGCCAATAGAAGTATTTCTCACTTTATTTAATCGCTGTTTATACTAGTCACGTAATTAGTGGTAAGCTCCGAACTTTATTATATCCAAAGGGCTACGTTGCAATAATTTTCTCGAGGCCTCACGGGTGACTTAATTTTACGTGGAAAGTAGGGGTGACTGTCCTCGCGCGTACGCCCCTGAGGCCACGTGAAAACTATACACGCGGGTCGGGAGAGTAGTTTTAGGAGTTAGATCGAGCAGTTCAACGTTGATTGTCGATGGCTGCACAAGCCCCGCTCGTGTTCTGCACTGTAGCGGAATGTCTTAATTCGGCGCGGAAAAAAAGATATCGTAAGAATAGTCTCGTGTGTGACAAGTGATCGCGCGAATGTACAGTTAAACTCCTACCATCGAATATCAGTGAACCGGCTGACAGATACGTCAGTCTGAAATTCATAAACGTTTGTGTAGACCTCTTAAATCTTAATACCGACTTATTTTTCTATTAGACACTGCAGAAATTTTTTGCATTGGATCATAAAATTAGAACTGTTAGTAAAAGATTTTCTACTCGCTAATCAGGTAGCTGGAATGCTGTTGATCAACCTCGACCTTTCGCTCGCAAAATAGATGTTTTGTTTATACTTTTATTATCGCGGTTTATCTTCTGCAATTCAAGTCGCACTCGCTCTGGGTGTTCGTATGATTAAACTCGCTTGAAGAATGATACATTTGTCAATATCTGCCGTTGCATTCTTACGCAACAGCGATTGGGATGTAAGTGTGCTCAGCGTTACGTGCCTCGTGATTTCCGTGATTTTCGAAGCTTAAAAATTTTGAGGCGCTCGCGTCCCGCTCCGCCTCGATTTCTTTTCTCTCGGCGTAATAGTGGCGTGTGTTGCTCCCGAACAATGAAATGAGGAATCAGGCATGCAGCGCCACAGCATTGTTCCCAGTTACTGCCCGTACTGTTTCCATCGATAAGATTCTAACACAGTTTCGATAATTTCGACGATGACAATCGAGGTTCGCGTTGCGTGCAACTAATAGCACTTTCGTGACCGCGCTTGTCAACGCGCAGACACATAAACGCGTGCCTGCACACTTTATTTTACACAATCAAGCAGATTTCAATGGACAATGCATGTATTTAATCGATAGAAGTCGGTTGGCGCGTTATTGGTCTTGATTAGCTGGAAGAATGCGAGTGCGGTTTAGTTCCCTCCGCTTAGCAGTGACCACCCATCTTGGCCGAATCATTACGACCCCTTATTTTTCAATGCAAAACACTAATTATCCACGATCGAGTTTCTTAAAAGAAATTTTAAATTGATTTTAATTTTAAATTAATTTAAAAGAATAATCCGAATTTTAAATTGATTTTAATTCCAGCTCAATTTAAAAATTAATCCCTCGAAAATTAGCGTATCGAAGTGTGCATGGTTGCGCGTTTGATGTCGGTCGGGGTAGCGAAAGCTCGATGTTGCCGACGGTTTTCAATCTCTTTTGTACGTGACGCGCGAAGAATGAGGCGCGAGTAAAAGGAAGATGTGACCAATGATGTGTGAACTTGGAATGAAGCAGGACAAGGAGGTGGCGCGTGACTCGCAGCGTCGAATGGAGACGGACAGACGGTTCGAGAAATGAATCTTGAACCGCCCGCATTTGACACGATGCAGCGATACTAGATCGCACGAGAGGCGATAAGACCCCACGGGAGATCCGACGAGATGGCCAGGCAAATGTCGTTTTATTCTACTTTGACGTCGGAAGAAAAGAGTAGGATGCAACCTTGCATGAGAGCTAGGTGGTACGTCTCCTTCCCTAAAATTTCTACCGCGCGTTTAGGTGCGAGGAGGATGGCGCGCGACATTCCTTCGCCGAAAGAATTCCGGCGGGTCGAGTTACAGCCGTAAAACCAGACGAATACGTCTGAGCCCCCTTCGCTGACTTTTCGGACGAACGGATGGATTTGTTTCACGGTTAATTCTATTGTCAGAGGCTCGTGGAGGCCGTAAATTAATTGCTAGAATTCGGGGCGAAACAGACGGGGCCAAGCGACGTGGCTCGAGTACGATAATTCTTTAAGTGCATTACGATGAACCACGGGCAGGACTGACTCGAGCTGAATAGCAAAGAGACGTAGGGTCAGCCGCGTGACGAGCCTGAATAACTGAACAGCAGTTGACCAGATCAACGGGGCCGTCTGGAACTTGAATTTAATTCGTAGAAGCTGTCACAGCATTTTTAGGCTTTTGTGTATAACGTTACAAGCGTAAATGGCACGGGTCTTCACTTCGGATCGCTAACAATAAGCTCTGTACCCTCCCACGCCTTGCCAGAGGAGTGCATCGCCTTCCAAGGCAAGCGTGTTTAAAACAAGTCACGTATTTAATATATCTCAGTCCAACTTCAATCATTCCTAGATACAATAGAAACACTTATTCTAGTTCCTTGAATTTGCGAAGAAGTTTCGAAGCATTATACTTTTCTCCAGGGAGCGTGGGCCTTCTCGTAAACTTCAAGGACTCCTAACGGTGTCCTCTATATTGTAAGCCTAAACCTACTAGGAGTCTTGTAAATCTACATTTACAGTTTGGGAACCACGGCTATTAGCCCGAGTCAGGACAGAGTGTCCTAGGGCAATAACTAAATGGCCCCGCACCGTTCGCGTTTACGCCGATCTCGGTTATTAAAATCCTCCATATCTCATTATCTCTTAAAACAGTGAGTCGTGGGGATTTACCACCAATTCAGCCACGCTCCACCACAACTTTCAATCGCTCACCGATCGCTCCTTTTTGCTAGACATCTGCGTTACGAAGTTTCACCCCGCGTGATTACAGGGAAATGGAAACGCTCCTTATTACTTTAATTTTTCTCTTGTTTCTTTTGCAGTGTCATCATGTCTAGCGACTCGCCGTCGCTATTGCAGACCACTATACCTCTGGTGGGCTATGACGTACCAGACGAAGCGCGGCCCGGTAAAATCTCACCGACCACACCTTCACCCATCGGTCCAGTGACGACCAAACTATTGAATAACGACACCGCCGACACCGAGATGATCGAGAACGCGGTGCCGGTGGCGCAGACGGACCTGCCGGCCCCCGAGCCGCGGCCGAAAATCGAGAGGAACGGAATCGACTCGGATTCGAAGAAAAAACCGGTCGCCCGAGCCAACGACGACTCGTGCGTGGTCGACTGTATATACTTCACGCAGCAGTGCTGCGAATGCATAATACTTTAACGGTCGAAAAATCGTTCGCCTGCCCTCTGGCCCCGCGTGAGCGGAATAATTTGCGTGTCGCCACGGTCTCGCGTTTGGAAGAACTCGGAACGGCGCCGGAGAATATTAATCGCCTTCGGCCGACAGCAGAACCAATGGCACAGAATTCGAGAGGCCCGGGACATCTCTGTCGCCGATCGGGACAATCGCTTCCCCCGAGCGAAAAAGGTCGCTGGTTTTATGCGCCGTTCAATGGGTTCACGCTGATCGTGATCTCTCCGCTTTCCTCGACACGCGCGGACACCTTTAAAGAAATTCTACTCGCTTCCTTAGTTAGGAATAACAATTATTTCTATTATAAGATGATTATTTATTAAATGCTATTTGCCGGGTACATATAGGAGCATTTTTTCAGATATGTACGCTAGATGATTCGGAAGCTTCAAGATCTTACCGCAGCGCAGGCAAATTCACGTATCGTTTGATTAGAATTTTTACGTTAAATATAATATGAAATTGATGGCGCGGTTATCACTGGCTAGTGATCGTTTCATTTATCTCCGAACAGCTGATTTTTGTTTCTACTCCTAGTATAATCATCCGCTGAACGCTGGAAATCTGATTTTATTAAGATTTCTGCACGACGAGTTTCTATGCATTCCTACTTTTAAATAGTAATACCGTGCTAGTTCTTAAGAGCTTGTATGCATTATACCAAACGAAACTGAAAGTAGTAGTTGACACGAAATCGCCTCTTAGTACGCATCAATGTTTTTTTTTTTTTTTTTTTTTAATTAAGAACTATATATTACAGGAAATCTTTTGTATGTACGAGTGATACATATCGATATACGTACAATTCCGTTCGGTGTAGATAATGTCCTTCAGAGAACATTAGGAAATCGAGAGTGTGTAACGCTAACTTCCTTCGAAAAGACTGCTCAAGTGCCGTAAATTTGTATAAATTTGAAGATGTTGTAGAATCATTTTTAGGATAATGTTGAGAACTTTTTATAGACCAAGTATTTACATATGACAAACGCCGCGTGGAAATCTATCTTCACAATCGCGAGTAATGTGAAATCTGAACAATTATGTATATAAAGACTGCAATTTAAATAAGTAAATTAAAGAGAAATTGACAACGTTATATGCGAATGCAACTGTTATATTCTGAGGATAATTGTGCGAAGGGAAATAAATGATTATTTTCAATACATAATAAACGAACACGATTAGATATTTTTCGATAGAAGATAACGAGAGCTAAAAAGAAACACTGCCATAACAATTTCAGCACCTTTGCGAGAGTCTATTAATGTTTACACGAACCCATTGCTTTTCGCAAAGTAGTTTACAGAGAAACAGAAATGCGAAGTGCTTGTATCGATTCTGAATCGTACTGTATTACCCGCGAACCTTTCAGCGTGCAATTACGCGCGACCAATTAAATCGAGTAAGTGATTATATACAGTTTAGTCAGAAATCAGAGGTATCGAAATTTTTTTTTAAACATCTTTAATGATTCAAATGCGACTGATGATTTTGCAGATGCAATACAATGCCTGGGTAATCGAGAGCTAATGTAAAATACAATTTATATAATCTTAAAATGACGCAATACGTTTGACTAACTTAACTAATTTGTATTACTATTTATATCTTCTAGTGAATTGCGATTGTTGAAAGATGAAATAAACTTTAAATTGTATAATGTAAATGAAAGTACAAAATGCATATGTATAATATGTGGGTATACGTGTATGAGGAACGAGAGATCTTTGTCCACTATAATCATTCTCTAATGATCCTATGAAATACTAGAGTTCTTTAATCATTTACAGTTACGGAACTAGTCTTTCAACTTAGTAAAGAGAAATACCATCATTGTTACTGCATTCGATGCGCAAAAGTGAAATTGAGATCCACATATTTGTACTTAAATTATGCCCGAGGTGCACGAGACAAATTACACTACGAATTTATTATATCTATGCCCAAATTGATCGATTTATTTTATTCTTTTCGTTCAAAGCTTTTTTTTTTAACTTCTCCCTGTGTACTGTATCTATCTATACTTGCTATCATTTAACGAGAGAATTTAGTAAAACTGGTTCAATTAAAAAACGAAGTTATAATATCTCAGTAAGTTTGTTCGAACACTTATTTCGTAATACAGAAAGAATTTTAATGCTCAGTTTATATCGAGTAAATTACCTACTTTAGTAATATCCGTTCAGTGACATTCAATGATACAATGTTTGTTGTACATTAAATTGCATCCGCTAAACGATTAAGTAGCGATAGTTGTATATCGTTTAAGTAACTATTTACAAATTAAGAAGCTACATGTTCTTGTGATATATTCTACGATACATCCAGTATTTTAATTTGTCGATTGCTCTTGTCCGTCTGAACATCACCTACGACGAGCATGTAAATGTCCTTTTCTTTTGTTAATATTTTATACAGAAATGTGCAATAAATGGGGATTAAATTGTAATTAGAAATGTAAAAACCAATAGAAATATTTGGCCATAGTTGCGCCAACTCGCCGAGACTATTCTCGAACTATCCCAGCGTAAAAATGACACACGTTTTATTGGGAGTATTATAAATAACAAAAGGGGTGAAAGAACGATCCTCGTTAAAATGTTAAAAACCGATAATAAATTAATCGGTTTTTATTTCCAAATATCGTATTCATACACACATGAAATCGTAAACTATTTTATTACAAGTACATTGGTATGAAAAAAAGAAGTCTTAACCACGCTAATTAAATATTACAACAGATAAGAAGTAGAATATTTATTTATAACAAAGAAGAAAGTATCAAGTGTGACTAGGATCTTCAAAAACAGTATAAGTAACTTCTTATTCCGAGATTACGCTAATTTTAGAATTGCTACTTTATTTCGCAAAACACGGTTCCTTTATTTCGATAAGTAAGGTAATTGAGCCGGGTGAATTTATATAAACATTAATTAAATGATACCACGTCTGTGCAAAGTATTCTATCTTCCTTAGTTAGAGTATGTTGTGAAAGAAGAAAAACAACAGGAATTTGCGTACAATGCTACGAATAACAGATCGATTACTTTCTATTTTACTATATTGTACTCAACAATTTTGATACACTTCTGGCGAGTGTGGTCTACAATATGTTCTGTATCGATTGCCTTACGTTACTTACCACGGAATAGACTACGATGATCAATTAGAAATACGCAGATTCTAAATCGGAGGATCAGTAAAAAATTTAGTATAAATAGTTGATTACCAGTGAATGTATAATTTCTGTGCCTCCTGTTGCAGCATGATTCGTAAAAGAATTTATCGCGGAACAATAAATTTGAACGTTCGAGATTTGTCATTAAAACGCTATCGGCCTAAAGCGTGATTGTATTTTATGTCGTAAAGTACATTAATCCGTCGGCGATCTCTCGACGGCGCGCGTCGTTATGGTATCTATTAACTGGCCTCGAAAACATATTTAATAATCCGCTAATAGTGCAAGTTTATACATTAAATTCTGGCGGTCGCGTTGCGTTACGACTCGTAGATGGGTAACGGGTGCCCTTCGGAATTGAACACCCATCTGTCCAGATCTATTAACTGCCTCGTGTCGTCGAACAGCAAGTACAAGTACTTTAACGTCTCCGCGAACCAGAAACTTTCGGTTATATCCTGCTGCCGCGTGTTGTGGACGTTCCTCACGTTACCGATGCTAGTGTAACCCTTCTCCACTTTCGTGTAATTCTCGAAGGCCTAACGATAGTTCCATTAAAGCATACATTATTAAAAGCGCAGCACAACGGTGCCAGCATATTTGGAGATGAGCGTCGATCACTTACTTGAAAGATTTGCCATCCCCAGTCTTGGAATGTTTTATTCCCGGTAAAATACCACATGTAAAAAAGACTCTCGATGAACTCTGGCCTCAGCAGATTATGCGCATCGTTTATTTTTACGTACATGTCCATGGAGCTCTCCCCTTCCACGTTCTGTGTGAAATTACAAGGGATTTGTAGGTTCGTTTGCTCGTTGCGCGACGAGAATTTTTGCCCGATGCGTTAATCGTTGTAATGATTACCTGGATATTGAAGTAAGTAATCTCTGGCGCGAGGAATGTTGGTTGAATCGCGTACGTTTGATAGCACGTTTTAACAATTTCATTTGCGAGGTCCATGTGATCGGCTGACAGACCATGGTGCACCCCTAAAGCCAAAGTGCCGCCTAAGTAACACGTAAGATGGTCCTGCGAGATAAACATAGCGATTAGCAATAGTATATTGTTACTATGATTTTACGAGTACCGTTGAAACTCACCATTTTAGGCCTTATTTCCTTATTTGCTCCGACCAGCTCCGCGATAAAAACATACTTATTTATTGCAGTTCGCTTTACAAGATGTTTCTGAGTTCCAGATATAGCAAACAGATAATCATCTCGCAGACTGAAACATTTTACAATCGGATTCTTACGGATTCGTTGTAATTCCTCGAGCAAAGGGAAGAAATAATTAAGGGGTGGGTTTCTCGGAGCCTCGAAACCGAAGGAAGCTTCGAGTCCCGAGAGTTCGAAAGTTTTTGCAGAAATTTTGTTGACTTCAGTTCGTAAAGCTAGACATTCCACTTGCAAAACAGAATCGGCACTTAGCTTCGAACCCACCCCTAGAAATAATATTCTCGGTGAACAGAGATCGAAAAGTACTAACTAATTAATGGTCTTGCCAGTCTGGAGCCACTGTTTCAATAGATACTCGTAATAACTATCGCCGCGTGCGCCAAGCGTGATTGTTGCGAACTCTCTAAATTGTCCGGTGTTAGCGTTAATGAAGATGGGTACTAAGCCATCGTGTTTCTCTAACTGATGCACATGTTCCGAGACTTTCGCTACTGCTTCCTAAAGGGTAACAATTACACACTCTTCTATATATAACATAAATAACATAGGGTATCAGCCGGTAAAATACGTTTATAGTTACCTCGTACTTAGGTTCCCCCGTACTGCGACTAAGATCACGGAACTCTAGCTGAATGGAAGTGACCTCGCTGGTACTGCTATCAGGTCCCCACTTCGGGCTGTGCGCAGTTTTAGTGCCAAGATTCACATCGGAATACGGAACGCCGGACGAAGTAGAAAATGCTGGCAGCATGCGCTCCCCTAACTGTGCCTACGACACGCACGAATTATAACGCTTAAATAACATCTCGCTGTTGCCCTAAGAGTGCACGGGAACACTTACAGCTTTGCTTAAGAAGACCTTATCGCCCGAGAGATGATACGCCGATAACAGACCTCCCAATACCCTAATCGTAACTTCGAATAAATTAACGTCTCTATTCAGAGTGAACACTAAACTTTTATCAACCCACGCCTTAGCTTCTAGGAATTCTGAAAGTAGAAGAGAAGCTCTCTTAACTTAAACGTTTGCGAATGTGTTTGGAATAGAGAGGGCGTCGTGTCCTACCATTATTTAAACCCATTATGTACATAGTATCGAGAGAATCAACTATAGTGAGCCCCAAACCGAACCATTCGTAGTACTTCCTCGATATAGGCTTCACATTATCGTGGCCCCAAGCGTATTCCTTGTACCCATTCCACGAATGCTTAAACGCCGCGACTATCGCCCTTTGCCTACTGTTTTGCGGACCTGATAATAATTAAAGGCGTTACTGTAAGTAAACAGAAACGAGAGTTTCATTCAGGTTTCACTGTGTTACCACTGAATTTAAGCGCGTTCGGCTTAGGCTGCGGCGGCTCTCCGATTTGGTCGTCATCCACCTGGTTTATCTCCGGTTGGAACTCAGGCTCCTCGATCACCTCCCCGCCGCCCTTATGCTCTTGATTTACATTGTCTACTACGATATCTTCCGCCACCTGGAAATTTCATTCTCTTAGAAAGTCTTATAGAAAAAATACCCCCTGCACAAGCGACGCTCGCTCTCGTCTCTCGCTCGTCGTACCTTTTCATATTTAAGAGTCTCTTGCACTACTTCTATATTATTATAGTCGCTCTCGTCTAAGACTCCGTTCTTATTATCGCCAGGCAGGAGATAAAATATGACTAATACAATGGTGATTACTATGAAGTAGAGGATGTTTCGTTGAAACCTCGATAACTGATTCCATTGCTGAAAGGCGAATGCAATTCGTTCAGTTATATACAATATGGAGCATGTTTGTTTAAAGGAGAATAAACGTGAATGAAAAAGTATCCGCAATGCGATGAAACGATGTCACAGAAGCATACCCGCCAAAGGCTTCGCGATGTTCCCCGCGCGAAAGTCGCACTCTCCTGGATGTTTAAACTGATATAGTCCGTTTTCCTTGGATCCTTCGGTGAGAACATATTTCTGTCGAGGTTATGTTGTTCCGGCGGGTACAATGATAACGGGAGCCAGAACACTCGAGGGAATGGTAATGCCGCTGGTGTGTGTTAATTGCAAACGTCTTCATTTATGCAATCCAAATAAGACATACTTCTGATTAAGCACGATCATTCCGGCAGACTGAACGCGAACAGAGTTAGCCCATTAAAATCCAGCAAACCATTAGAATCGTCGATATCGGGGCCTGACGTCGCGAATGTTGATAATTCGTTTCACAGTTCACCTGCGATAAAAGGACTTTTAATCATCCGCGCTGCGTGGGTTTATTAATGTGTAATTTACTGAATCCTTATTGGATAATGCCGCCGATAGCCACTGGTACTGATACGCGACAATGGTTATTAATTTATATTGAACAATTAATGTAATTTCCAATACTTGCCATAATAATGATATCGATAGTATTTCTTCGGAGAAGAGAATTCCATTTCTACGATGTCCGTTTGATTTTTATTCAGTTTCGATTGTACAAGTTCATTCGATATCGTGAGGCATATTCAGTTTCCGTGTTCCTCTCTCTTCCCTAGTCGGTAGAATTCTTTGGTTTTTGTAATTTAATTGTAGTTTGGCCGAGATGTATTTTGTTTTAATTGTTTTAATTGCGATATGATTGTATTTCTTTTAATACGATTGTTTTATATTTGGATAATTCTGTCAAGGATATCTCTGAGCAGCTCCAGCGGAAGGAGCAGATGCGCTTACTATTGGACGAGGCGCTTGATCAATTTGAATGGAATTATATGGAGAATTGATGTTTTAAAGGAATCGTAATAGACAGTGAACACTTCTTACCGAGTGTTATAATATATTTTTATTTGCTAAATTACTAATAGCTGAATATTCGACAATTTTAACACTAAAATACTTTCGGTTGAAGTTCAGTTCCATTTTCATAGTTGACATTTTAGGTATAAGTAACTTACCTGTTTTTTTTTCATTTATAAGTTTTATGCGTGAATTGTACAGTACATATCTTTTGCATTAAGTAGAGATCGAGACTAGAAAATATTGTAATTTTTCCTGTAGATTTTTGTTAAACAATGCTGTTTTCTGAGTAGACAGCTTTTAATATTATTTTATAAGTTGCTAAAATTTGTTTCTCTTTTTGTTGCAAGTGGAACTCAAGCATCATTCTCTGTGGGTATCAACATCGTGTGGGTCGAAACGATGGAAACCTGAACAATGGATCACAAGAAGACGCGCAGTGATTTTAAATAACCAAGAAAGTGAACCAGCCAAGATTTTATATATAAAATAAAGTGAAAATATATTTATTACTTATTTAATATTCATTTCTACATATTTGTATCGCTCAATTGCAATGCACTGAACACAATAAAGTGGAAAAACTCTACAAAACCGTATTATTATTGTAAAGATCCTCTAGAACATTCCTATCCAAAATCCCAACCTACCATCGTCAAATATCGAAAGGCCTTCAATGGTAAAATTCAGGATACCTCCTTTCACTTCATGTTCTCCTGATACATCGCTCCAAAATCTGGCTAAAATTTTCTGAACGCTCTAAAATGAGCTTTGTAACAGGAGAACATGACGTAGAAAGAGGTGGCACAAAGTTAGTGTCTTCGGAGAGAGAATCTAAGGCGGAGAACTATTCAACATAGAGGCGCAGCGTCTTCGAAAGGCTTCGACGATGAAATTCAGGGCGTACCTCCTTTCGCTTCATGTTCTCCTGATACATTTGCTAAAATCTGGCTAAAATTTTCTGAACGCTCCAAAATTGAGATTGTAACAGGAGAATATGATGTCGAAAGAGGTGGCACTAAGTTAGCGTCTTCGGAAAGAGAATCTGAGGCGGAGAACTATTCAACGTAGAGGCGCAGAGTTTTCGAAAGGCCTTCGACGATGAAATTCAGGCGATACCTCCTTTCGCTTCATGTTCTCCTGATACATCATTCCAAAATCTGGCTAAAATTTTCTGAACGCTCTAAAATGAGCTTTGTAACAGGAGAACATGACGTAGAAAGAGGTGGCACAAAGTTAGTGTCTTCGGAGAGAGAATCTAAGGCGGAGAACTATTCAACGTAGAGGCGCAGCGTCTTCGAAAGGCTTCGACGATGAAATTCAGGGCGTACCTCCCTTCGCTTCATGTTCTCCTGATACATTTGCTAAAATCTGGCTAAAATTTTCTGAACGCTCCAAAATTGAGATTGTAACAGGAGAATATGATGTCGAAAGAGGTGGCACTAAGTTAGCGTCTTCGGAAAGAGAATCTGAGGCGGAGAACTATTCAACGTAGAGGCGCAGATTTTTCGAAAGGCTTCGACGATGAAATTCAGGGCGTACCTCCTTTCGCTTCATGTTCTCCTGATACATTTGCTAAAATCTGGCTAAAATTTTCTGAACGCTCCAAAATTGAGATTGTAACAGGAGAATATGATGTCGAAAGAGGTGGCACTAAGTTAGCGTCTTCGGAAAGAGAATCTGAGGCGGAGAACTATTCAACGTAGAGGCGCAGCGTCTTCGAAAGGCTTCGACGATGAAATTCAGGGCGTACCTCCTTTCGCTTCATGTTCTCCTGATACATTTCCTAAAATCTGGCTAAAATTTTCTGAACGCTCCAAAATTGAGATTGTAACAGGAGAATATGATGTCGAAAGAGGTGGCACTAAGTTAGCGTCTTCGGAAAGAGAATCTGAGGCGGAGAACTATTCAACGTAGAGGCGCAGATTTTTCGAAAGGCTTCGACGATGAAATTCAGGGCGTACCTCCTTTCGCTTCATGTTCTCCTGATACATTTGCTAAAATCTGGCTAAAATTTTCTGAACGCTCCAAAATTGAGATTGTAACAGGAGAATATGATGTCGAAAGAGGTGGCACTAAGTTAGCGTCTTCGGAAAGAGAATCTGAGGCGGAGAACTATTCAACGTAGAGGCGCAGAGTTTTCGAAAGGCTTCGACGATGAAATTCAGGGCGTACCTCCTTTCGCTTCATGTTCTCCTGATACATTTGCTAAAATCTGGCTAAAATTTTCTGAACGCTCCAAAATTGAGATTGTAACAGGAGAATATGATGTCGAAAGAGGTGGCACTAAGTTAGCGTCTTCGGAAAGAGAATCTGAGGCGGAGAACTATTCAACGTAGAGGCGCAGCGTCTTCGAAAGGCTTCGACGATGAAATTCAGGGCGTACCTCCTTTCGCTTCATGTTCTCCTGATACATTTGCTAAAATCTGGCTAAAATTTTCTGAACGCTCCAAAATTGAGATTGTAACAGGAGAATATGATGTCGAAAGAGGTGGCACTAAGTTAGCGTCTTCGGAAAGAGAATCTGAGGCGGAGAACTATTCAACGTAGAGGCGCAGCGTCTTCGAAAGGCTTCGACGATGAAATTCAGGGCGTACCTCCTTTCGCTTCATGTTCTCCTGATACATTTGCTAAAATCTGGCCAAAATTTTCTGAACGCTCCAAAATTGAGATTGTAACAGGAGAATATGATGTCGAAAGAGGTGGCACTAAGTTAGCGTCTTCGGAAAGAGAATCTGAGGCGGAGAACTATTCAACGTAGAGGCGCAGCGTCTTCGAAAGGCTTCGACGATGAAATTCAGGGCGTACCTCCTTTCGCTTCATGTTCTCCTGATACATTTCCTAAAATCTGGCTAAAATTTTCTGAACGCTCCAAAATTGAGATTGTAACAGGAGAATATGATGTCGAAAGAGGTGGCACTAAGTTAGCGTCTTCGGAAAGAGAATCTGAGGCGGAGAACTATTCAACGTAGAGGCGCAGATTTTTCGAAAGGCTTCGACGATGAAATTCAGGGCGTACCTCCTTTCGCTTCATGTTCTCCTGATACATTTGCTAAAATCTGGCTAAAATTTTCTGAACGCTCCAAAATTGAGATTGTAACAGGAGAATATGATGTCGAAAGAGGTGGCACTAAGTTAGCGTCTTCGGAAAGAGAATCTGAGGCGGAGAACTATTCAACGTAGAGGCACAGAGTTTTCGAAAGGCTTCGACGATGAAATTCAGGGCGTACCTCCTTTCGCTTCATGTTCTCCTGATACATTTGCTAAAATCTGGCTAAAATTTTCTGAACGCTCCAAAATTGAGATTGTAACAGGAGAATATGATGTCGAAAGAGGTGGCACTAAGTTAGCGTCTTCGGAAAGAGAATCTGAGGCGGAGAACTATTCAACGTAGAGGCGCAGAGTTTTCGAAAGGCTTCGACGATGAAATTCAGGGCGTACCTCCTTTCGCTTCATGTTCTCCTGATACATTTGCTAAAATCTGGCTAAAATTTTCTGAACGCTCCGAAATTGAGATTGTAACAGGAGAATATGATGTCGAAAGAGGTGGCACTAAGTTAGCGTCTTCGGAAAGAGAATCTGAGGCGGAGAACTATTCAACATAGAGGCGCAGAGTTTTCGAAAGGCTTCGACGATGAAATTCAGGGCGTACCTCCTTTCGCTTCATGTTCTCCTGATACATTTCCTAAAATCTGGCTAAAATTTTCTGAACGCTCCAAAATTGAGATTGTAACAGGAGAATATGATGTCGAAAGAGGTGGCACTAAGTTAGCGTCTTCGGAAAGAGAATCTGAGGCGGAGAACTATTCAACGTAGGGGCGCAGCGTCTTCGAAAGGCTTCGACGATGAAATTCAGGGCGTACCTCCTTTCGCTTCATGTTCTCCTGATACATTTGCTAAAATCTGGCTAAAATTTTCTGAACGCTCCAAAATTGAGATTGTAACAGGAGAATATGATGTCGAAAGAGGTGGCACTAAGTTAGCGTCTTCGGAAAGAGAATCTGAGGCGGAGAACTATTCAACGTAGAGGCGCAGAGTTTTCGAAAGGCTTCGACGATGAAATTCAGGGCGTACCTCCTTTCGCTTCATGTTCTCCTGATACATTTCCTAAAATCTGGCTAAAATTTTCTGAACGCTCCGAAATTGAGATTGTAACAGGAGAATATGATGTCGAAAGAGGTGGCACAAAGTTAGTGTCTTCGGAGAGAGAATCTAAGGCGAAGAACTATTCTACGTAGAGGGGCAGCGTCTTTGAAAGGCTTCGACGATGAAATTCAGGGCGTACCTCCTTTCGCTTCATGTTCTCCTGATACATTTGCTAAAATCTGGCCAAAATTTTCTGAACGCTCCAAAATTGAGATTGTAACAGGAGAATATGATGTCGAAAGAGGTGGCACTAAGTTAGCGTCTTCGGAAAGAGAATCTGAGGCGGAGAACTATTCAACGTAGAGGCGCAGAGTTTTCGAAAGGCTTCGACGATGAAATTCAGGGCGTACCTCCTTTCGCTTCATGTTCTCCTGATACATTTCCTAAAATCTGGCTAAAATTTTCTGAACGCTCCAAAATTGAGATTGTAACAGGAGAATATGATGTCGAAAGAGGTGGCACTAAGTTAGCGTCTTCGGAAAGAGAATCTGAGGCGGAGAACTATTCAACGTAGGGGCGCAGCGTCTTCGAAAGGCTTCGACGATGAAATTCAGGGCGTACCTCCTTTCGCTTCATGTTCTCCTGATACATTTGCTAAAATCTGGCTAAAATTTTCTGAACGCTCCAAAATTGAGATTGTAACAGGAGAATATGATGTCGAAAGAGGTGGCACTAAGTTAGCGTCTTCGGAAAGAGAATCTGAGGCGGAGAACTATTCAACGTAGAGGCGCAGAGTTTTCGAAAGGCTTCGACGATGAAATTCAGGGCGTACCTCCTTTCGCTTCATGTTCTCCTGATACATTTCCTAAAATCTGGCTAAAATTTTCTGAACGCTCCGAAATTGAGATTGTAACAGGAGAATATGATGTCGAAAGAGGTGGCACAAAGTTAGTGTCTTCGGAGAGAGAATCTAAGGCGAAGAACTATTCTACGTAGAGGGGCAGCGTCTTTGAAAGGCTTCGACGATGAAATTCAGGGCGTACCTCCTTTCGCTTCATGTTCTCCTGATACATTTGCTAAAATCTGGCCAAAATTTTCTGAACGCTCCAAAATTGAGATTGTAACAGGAGAACATGACGTCGAAAGAGGTGGCACTAAGTTAACGCCTTCGGAGAGAGAATCTAAGGCGGAGAACTATTCGACGTAGAGGCACTGAGTTTTCAAAAGGCCTTCGACGCTGAAATTCAGGATACCTCCTTTCGCTTCATGTTCTCCTGATACATCGCTACAAAATCTGGCTAAAATTTTCTGAACGCTGTAATATGAGCTTTGTAACAGGAGAACATGACGTAGAAAGAGGTGGCACATAGTTAGCGTCTTCGGAAAGAGAATCTAAGGCGGAGAACTAAAATCGGCAATCAAAGGGTACTTTCATTGAACTCTTTGGACGCGGTATCACGTCCCGAGTACTTTTATAAGGGGTGAAAAATTCCCTACTATACAGGGTGATAGAGAAATCGGCAACGATCGCGGAAAATCGGCGATCAAAGGGTACTTTCATTGTACTCTTTGGACGCGGTTTCACGTCCCGAGTACTTTCCTAAGGGGTGAAAAATACTCTACTATACAGGGTGACTCAGAAATCGGCAACAATCGAGGATAATCGGCAATCAAAGGGTACTTTCATTGTACGCTTTGGACGCGGTTTCACGTCCCGAGTACTTTCATAAGGGGTGAAAAATTCCCTACTATACAGGGTGATAGAGAAATCGGCAACGATCGCGGAAAATCGGCGATCGAAGGGTACTTTCATTGTACTCTTAGGACGCGGTTTCACGTCCCGAGTACTTTTCTAAGGGGTGAAAAATACCCTACTATACAGGGTGACTCAGAAATCGGCAACAATCGAGAAAAATCGGCAATCAAAGGGTACTTTCATTGTACTCGTTGCACGCGGTTTCACGTCCCAAGTACTTTCCTAAGGGGTGAAAAATACCCTACTATACAGGGTGACTGAAAAATCGACAACGATCGAGGAAAATCGGCAATCAAAGGGTACATTCATTGTACTTTTTGGACGCGGTTTCGCGTCCCGGGTACCTTCCTAAGGGGTGAACAATACCCTACTGTACAGGGTGACTGAGAAATCGGTAACGATCGAGGAAAATCGGCGATCAAAGGGTACTTTTATTATACTATTTGGATGCGCTTTCACATACCGAGTACTCTCCTAAGGGGTGAAAAATACCCTACTATACAGGGTGACTCAGAAATCGGCAACAATCGAGGAAAATCGGCAATCAAAGGGTACTTTCATTGTACTCTTTGGACGCGGTTTCACGTCCCGAGTACTTTCATAAGGGGTGAAAAATTCCCTACTATACAGGGTGATAGAGAAATCGGCAACGATCGCGGAAAATCGGCGATCGAAGGGTACTTTCATTGTACTCTTAGGACGCGGTTTCACGTCCCGAGTACTTTTCTAAGGGATGAAAAATACCCTACTATATAGGGTGACTCAGAAATCGCCAACAATCGAGGAAAATCGGCAATCAAAGGGTACTTTCATTGTACTCTTTGGACGCGGTTTCACGTCCCGAGTACTTTTATAAGGGGTGAAAAATTCCCTACTATACAGGGTGATAGAGAAATCGGCAACGATCGCGGAAAATCGGCAATCGAAGGGTACTTTCATTGTACTCTTAGGACGCGGTTTCACGTCCCGAGTACTTTTCTAAGGGATGAAAAATACCCTACTATATAGGGTGACTCAGAAATCGGCAACAATCGAGGAAAATCGGCAATCAAAGGGGACTTTCATTGTACTCTTTGCACGCGGTTTCACGTCCCAAGTACTTTCCTAAGGGGTGAAAAATACCCTACTATACAGGGTGACTGAGAAATCGGTAACAATCGAGGAAAATCGGAGAGGGGCAGAGTTTTCGAAAGGCCTTCGACGATGAAATTCAGGCGAAACCTCCTTTCGCTTCATGTTCTCCTGATACATCGCTCCAAAATCTGGCTAAAATTTTCAGAACGCTCTAAAATGAGCTTTGTAACAGGAGAACATGACGTAGAAAGAGGTGGCACAAAGTTAGTGTCTTCGGAGAGAGAATCTAAGGCGGAGAACTATTCAACGTAGAGGCGCAGCGTCTTCGAAAGGCTTCGACGATGAAATTCAGGGCGTACCTCCTTTCGCTTCATGTTCTCCTGATACATTTGCTAAAATCTGGCTAAAATTTTCTGAACGCTCCAAAATTGAGATTGTAACAGGAGAATATGATGTCGAAAGAGGTGGCACTAAGTTAGCGTCTTCGGAAAGAGAATCTGAGGCGGAGAACTATTCAACGTAGAGGCGCAGCGTCTTCGAAAGGCTTCGACGATGAAATTCAGGGCGTACCTCCTTTCGCTTCATGTTCTCCTGATACATTTGCTAAAATCTGGCTAAAATTTTCTGAACGCTCCAAAATTGAGATTGTAACAGGAGAATATGATGTCGAAAGAGGTGGCACTAAGTTAGCGTCTTCGGAAAGAGAATCTGAGGCGGAGAACTATTCAACGTAGAGGCGCAGCGTCTTCGAAAGGCTTCGACGATGAAATTCAGGGCGTACCTCCTTTCGCTTCATGTTCTCCTGATACATTTGCTAAAATCTGGCCAAAATTTTCTGAACGCTCCAAAATTGAGATTGTAACAGGAGAATATGATGTCGAAAGAGGTGGCACTAAGTTAGCGTCTTCGGAAAGAGAATCTGAGGCGGAGAACTATTCAACGTAGAGGCGCAGAGTTTTCGAAAGGCTTCGACGATGAAATTCAGGGCGTACCTCCTTTCGCTTCATGTTCTCCTGATACATTTGCTAAAATCTGGCTAAAATTTTCTGAACGCTCCAAAATTGAGATTGTAACAGGAGAATATGATGTCGAAAGAGGTGGCACTAAGTTAGCGTCTTCGGAAAGAGAATCTGAGGCGGAGAACTATTCAACGTAGAGGCGCAGAGTTTTCGAAAGGCTTCGACGATGAAATTCAGGGCGTACCTCCTTTCGCTTCATGTTCTCCTGATACATTTGCTAAAATCTGGCTAAAATTTTCTGAACGCTCCAAAATTGAGATTGTAACAGGAGAATATGATGTCGAAAGAGGTGGCACTAAGTTAGCGTCTTCGGAAAGAGAATCTGAGGCGGAGAACTATTCAACGTAGAGGCGCAGAGTTTTCGAAAGGCTTCGACGATGAAATTCAGGGCGTACCTCCTTTCGCTTCATGTTCTCCTGATACATTTGCTAAAATCTGGCTAAAATTTTCTGAACGCTCCAAAATTGAGATTGTAACAGGAGAATATGATGTCGAAAGAGGTGGCACTAAGTTAGCGTCTTCGGAAAGAGAATCTGAGGCGGAGAACTATTCAACGTAGAGGCGCAGCGTCTTCGAAAGGCTTCGACGATGAAATTCAGGGCGTACCTCCTTTCGCTTCATGTTCTCCTGATACATTTGCTAAAATCTGGCTAAAATTTTCTGAACGCTCCAAAATTGAGATTGTAACAGGAGAATATGATGTCGAAAGAGGTGGCACTAAGTTAGCGTCTTCGGAAAGAGAATCTGAGGCGGAGAACTATTCAACGTAGAGGCGCAGCGTCTTCGAAAGGCTTCGACGATGAAATTCAGGGCGTACCTCCTTTCGCTTCATGTTCTCCTGATACATTTGCTAAAATCTGGCCAAAATTTTCTGAACGCTCCAAAATTGAGATTGTAACAGGAGAATATGATGTCGAAAGAGGTGGCACTAAGTTAGCGTCTTCGGAAAGAGAATCTGAGGCGGAGAACTATTCAACGTAGAGGCGCAGAGTTTTCGAAAGGCTTCGACGATGAAATTCAGGGCGTACCTCCTTTCGCTTCATGTTCTCCTGATACATTTGCTAAAATCTGGCTAAAATTTTCTGAACGCTCCAAAATTGAGATTGTAACAGGAGAATATGATGTCGAAAGAGGTGGCACTAAGTTAGCGTCTTCGGAAAGAGAATCTGAGGCGGAGAACTATTCAACGTAGAGGCGCAGAGTTTTCGAAAGGCTTCGACGATGAAATTCAGGGCGTACCTCCTTTCGCTTCATGTTCTCCTGATACATTTCCTAAAATCTGGCTAAAATTTTCTGAACGCTCCAAAATTGAGATTGTAACAGGAGAATATGATGTCGAAAGAGGTGGCACTAAGTTAGCGTCTTCGGAAAGAGAATCTGAGGCGGAGAACTATTCAACGTAGGGGCGCAGCGTCTTCGAAAGGCTTCGACGATGAAATTCAGGGCGTACCTCCTTTCGCTTCATGTTCTCCTGATACATTTGCTAAAATCTGGCTAAAATTTTCTGAACGCTCCAAAATTGAGATTGTAACAGGAGAATATGATGTCGAAAGAGGTGGCACAAAGTTAGCGTCTTCGGAGAGAGAATCTAAGGCGAAGAACTATTCGACGTAGAGGGGCAGCGTCTTTGAAAGGCTTCGACGATGAAATTCAGGGCGTACCTCCTTTCGCTTCATGTTCTCCTGATACATTTGCTAAAATCTGGCCAAAATTTTCTGAACGCTCCAAAATTGAGATTGTAACAGGAGAACATGATGTCGAAAGAGGTGGCACTAAGTTAACGCCTTTGGAGAGAGAATCTAAGGTGCAGAACTATTCGACGTAGAGGCACTGAGTTTTCAAAAGGCCTTCGACGCTGAAATTCAGGATACCTCCTTTCGCTTCATGTTCTCCTGATACATCGCTACAAAATCTGGCTAAAATTTTCTGAACGCTCTAAACTGAACTTTGTAACAGGAGAACATGACGTTGAAAGAGGTGGCACAAAGTTAGCGTCTTCGGAGAAGGAATCTAAGGCGGAGAACTATTCAACGTAGAGGCGCAGAGTTTTCGAAAGGGCTTCGACGCTGAAATTCAGGATACCTCCTTTCGCTTCATGTTCTCCTGTTACATCGCTCCAAAATCTGGCTAAAATTTTCTGAACGCTCCAAAATTGGGCTTGTAACAGGAGAACATGACGTCGAAAGAGGTGGCACTAAGTATCATCTTCGGAGAGAGAATCCAAGGCGGAGAACTAATCAACGCAGGGGCAGACGTTACTTAGGATTGTCATATTTGGGATTTAATTAGGAATTGGAAGTTATAAGGTGCAGTTCTAAATTAATAGATGCGGTTTTTCTCTACATGTGGTTTATTAAAATTCTCTGAATAATGTACAGTGATACTTAGTACAGAAGTGCTTATTAATGTCAATGTTTAATTAACTACGTTTAACTTCCACTTAAAAACTATACAGGTATTGTAAATGCTGCACTCGTCGAGTGCGTTTTCGTTACACCAGTTGACACGAACCAACGCTTCCAAACGAAAGAATTGCTTACATATAACAGACGAAAGCCCCGAATTAATTAACCAATCTTTGCAATATAATTTAGTTGCAAAATACACAGCATTTTATTCTTATCCCGGGGTCTGTTCGATTTCCCGCATAAGAGATACCTACATGCGCATACGCGCAGTAACTGCATGCTTGATGAGTTAGAAGTGGGAGAATTCTAGGGAATCCTATGCGCCACCAATGCACGTATTAACTGAAACGGAACGGTTTTCTCTGCAGTCTATGCACTCAATGCGCGAAACGGAACAGACCCTCAAACAATTGATTTGCGATTTGTAGCCATCTATTGATAAGTAGATGAATTAAATAAACCACTATTAAAATATATAGTGTACTTTTTAGTTCATATTTTCACCGCTACGAGCCGCTAGCATTTGTGGGTCCATAAATAGAACAGTTTTTCAAATAGTTTTTTAAAGCGCTAAACAATGACTTATGTTATTAAAAATCTGTAGAGGCCCGACAAGAGACCCAGGACCTTAGAGATTATAAATAAATAAGTAAATAAACAAAATTCTGTAATATCGTATGCAAATACTTTCATCATTCAACGGAACTGTTAAGGAAAAGCAATTAAATATCAATTTTCTACAATCAATCCGCATATTTTTGCAGTTAAATATTAAACTACAGATCCTTCACTACTTTTCTATACAAAAATTCTAGTCAATTTCAATATACTTAATTAGTTATTAACAATTCTTTCACACGACTACAATTTCAATTATCAATAAATTATAAATTTTGCAGACATAATCCTTTTGCAATAACAACTGAAAATATAGACCCTTGACTACCCTCTTACATCATATTTGCAATCATTTCCGTTATAATTAATTATTTATCCATGATAGGTACATTTACACTGTTCCAATAAATGTGACCATTTTCTGATTTTACTTTATAAGTTACCGAATTACACTAATTAATTAAATCTTATGTACTTTATATAACAAATAAACACACTTTTAAAATAAATTTCACTCAACTACAGCATTGTATATTGTTATAATTATTATTATTATTATTATTATTATTATTATTATTATTATTATTATTATTATTACGTCTTTATTGTTCGTGCAAACACGATACATGTGCGAATAAGTACATAATTTCTAAATTATTGCTTAGCAGCCACAAACAATTATACAATCTTAAAATAGAACTAAAGATTAAACTCTGAATAAATTTCCATTCTTCGAGGTGTCTACTACAGTCATTTTATCTGTTTTCACGGGACTGTAAGCGATGTTGTGGGGTAATAATGGTAATATGACAATGTAACTGGCGCAGTGCTATCAACAAAGTCGAGGCCGGTGTTATCTGCAAGTAGGAAGTGCAAACTTCCGATCGAATTCTGCCGTTCGTTCGGCAACGGCTGCAAAACACGTGACGCAAAGATATAATCGTCGCATCTGCACTTAATGTTTCAAAATACAATTTCATTGCGGACGCCTATACTTGGATTGGTAAAGCATAGTGCGCGGAAAAATGCCAAGGACGCAGGTGTAGTGTTACCAATTTTGCTTTGTCCTCTGTCGCGACAAGGGAAGGAGAGTTGAATGCAACAGTTAATTTCATTAAAGAATCAAAATTTCTTTCTTCTCCAACCCTCTCTGACTCTCTACCCAATTTACACTCCTTTCCAAAATTTCCTTACAACAAAACTCTAAAATAAATCTCCTCAAACAACGGGTCCCCTGAAAATTGTCTAAAAAATTTCTTAGATACCCTCCAAATCTAAATGCAACAATTATCTTCATTAAAGATTCCTAAATGCCCGAGTGTCCAACAAAATTTCTTTCTTCCTCCAACCCCCTCTCAGAATCTTTTTGAGGAGCAACAGTAATTACAAATCTTTTATCAGCTATTCCTTATATTGGTCAAATAATAGTTGAATGAATTTGAGGTGGATTTTCTACTGATAATGCTACCCTAAATCGATTTTATTCATTTCATTTTATTTTACCATTAATTATTATAGTTTTAGTAATTATACACTTATTTTTCCTCCACCTAAAAGGATCTAATAACCCTTTAGGAACAAATAGAAATAAATACAAAATCCCATTTCATTTATATTTTACAATTAAAGATATTTTAGGATTCATCTTTAATTCTTATAATTCATTTCTTAATCATTATACAATATCCATACATTTTAGGTGATCCAGATAATTTTATTTACGGTAATTCAATATCCACCCCTATTCATATTAAACCAGAATGATCCTTTCTATTTGCCTTTCTTCCTTCCCCCACTTTGTAGCCCTCAAAATTATCGCCACCCCGTTTCAAAATTCCCTTCCAACAAAACTCTAAAACAAATCCCTGAAAATTCTCCCATAAATCTCAAACACTTCTTCATTCCTCTTCCAAATCTCCAAAACACTCCATCTCCCCTTCCATCCCTTCCACACCCTGCCAACCCCCTCCCCTAAAAAAAGGCTTGCAAACCATTTCTCCTTCATTCCTTTCCACCCTGTATTTTACTTAGCAATTATTTGTCCACCAGCCCCCGGCACACAAGCAGCCAGCGTGCTCCTCCACACCTTGCCCCCTCCCCAGCCCCCTCTTTCCCCTTCGCCGCTGCGAGTGTTCTCCGATTCCGTAACGGAGCGAAAGTAAAGGCTTGCGTTCCTCTCTATGACCGTCCGAGCAATTATCGTTCCACCTGTCGGCGGTTGGATTTCATCTCCCGAAACACGTTCTGCTTTCAAGGCCAAGGACACAGCGGCCAAGTAGTAGAGGGAGGTCAGTGTTCGGCGCGACGGTGTTCCTCGGCGTCGTCTGCGTGTGACGCCATCGACGGGAAACGGAAACGGGAGCCGCCGTCGCGTCGACGGCGCGCTTTCCAGCTCGGACGCTGGCCGACTGGGGGTTCTTCAACGATTCTCAGTAGGGATAGACTTCTCTTGGTATTAACGCGGGGCTGTGGTGCTCGAAAGAGAGCTTCGAGCTTCCCTTTGGCTGCCACTGTAGAGTTCTGAATAAATCTGTAGCGCAAGAAGCTTGAGGGGTCTCCCTACCTAGACGGACGAAAAATGATGCGAACTTTCGGAATTTTTTCAAATGAAACCATTAAATATATTTACTTCCAGCTTTGCGGCTTCATTTGTCAATCTTTAGAGAATATGAACAAAAATTAATGCAAAAATACCTAGTGGTTATATCCGGAGTTATAGTGCTTCAAATAGAGCGCCTTACAAAAATCAATAGCTAAAAATCAGTCGTTGTAGGTAGTTGCCTGAAATAGAACATTTAAAAAATTGTCTAATCTGTATGAGTGTGGCTATCGCCTGAACTAGATTAAATGAGAAGTACTGAAAAGTAAAAAAAAAAAAAATGGAAGCGTCTAAAATCGACATCGATTTCTGCAAAAAATTCGCAGGTTTTTTAAGTCACAAAAGTCTAATTTTGCAAAGACCGACTTAGTTTTAGTACCAACGAGAATGGGACATCTACTGGAGATATATACCAAATTTGAAGTAAATTGGGTGATTGGTTTTTGAGATACCTTCGACCAAATGGAAAAACATCGTTTTGAGAAAAACGCGTTCAAAGTTTTAGGTACCGTTCTTTTCAAATTAATTTTCTTTTTAAATATTGCCTAAATATGTGCAAATATAGGCGTAAAGTTTTCAATTAATATAATTCGAGGGTTTCTCTTACAAAAAATCCCAAATTTCGCGCTCCTCTTCAGGCCGTCAAAGTAGGGAGACCCTTTAAACAGTGTTAATACTGTATGTCACTTGTTTCTCGAACAGTGGAGTGAATATGTACCAATGATTCATCTAATAATCCTCCTTCCTAATTATTTATAGCCTCTCATCGGGATGCCTGGCTTTTGAGAAACATGTCGGAGTAAATGAATCATTTGGAGGAGGAAGTTACGTCGCGGGTCGGTTGAAACGATTCAAAGGGTTTAGCATCGTTTTAATCGGCTTTGATTAATTATGCAGGTGTCATCGGGTGGCCCCTGAGCCACGAACAGCCACCGACAAAGACGAGATCGACCGGTGACGTTCACTCAAGGCCTGTTTGATTAAATATAGAGATTAGGTAGTGATACTAATCACCGTTTCCGCATGAACATGACTCTTCTAGTTTCATAACACTTTCTTATAGGACTTATTACCTTTTTTGCTAACAGTAGCTCTTCTGGATGTTATTTAAGTTTACTTTTGGGTACCTTGGTCATCCTTAAGAGTTTCGAGATCCATGAACGAGATCGAGAACACTTCAGAAATTGAAATAATTTATCGCTGTTTCTTTGTTACGTTGTTTCCACTCAGGGAAGTGCTTTCGAAGGCCTATTTGATTCTGCAACTATTTAAAATCGCTTTCAAGCTCAACATACCCTCCACACTGGATACTTCAATTAGCCATCATCTTCATCCCCCAGAGTTGTCACATCTGCATCAAGTCTCCTCCACCCACTATATTCCAAATTCCAACCCCCATTTACCTTCGTCAATCACGAGACACAAGACACAAATTAATCAACCCTTTCCTCCATTCCTCCACCCTCAGTGGTGGATTGGGAGATTTGTTACCCCCAAGCTAACCAGCGAAATGTTTCCATACAATTGAATCCTTATAAAATGTTTAAATTAAAAGAAGTTGAAACAATTGTTAAATTAATTAATTAAATATCACAACTCGCATATGTGTTATTTTATTACTATTTAATTTCCTACCCGAACGAAAAATGTGAGTTGTTTTTAAAGTTGCCTCAAGCCTCAACCCTTCCCAATTCCTTTCGCCGAAAACTTGCCTGCCCAGGCTGCGGCCTACTTACCCTACATACAAATCCCCTTCTGTCCACCCTCGACCCCTTCAGCAACCATCGCGCATTCCCCCGCGAAGCCCCAAGAGCCCTCAAGACCTACACCAGCCGCGTCTCCGTGGCAAAGGTCTGGGTCCGACACCGTGGCCAGAAATCCTCGAACGGATAAGCACCTGCCCGTATCTAATCAAATAGACCAGCGACCGCGATCGGTCCTGCTATCAGCCGAATTCAACGACGGCCGACGGAGTCCGGCGGGCACGTTCCCGCACACGCACGACGGAGCATCTCGGCGAGGTCGTGAGACGCGAGTGGTCCCCGAACGCGAACGGGAACGAAGAAACGCTCGTCGCCGGGCAGATAAAACCGGACTTGCATTCGGTGAGTAACGAGTCTTCGAGTGGCGGTTCTGTCGGCTGCAACCACCTAGTGCCATTCGCCGCGTAGACCAACGAGGGAAGAAGGCCCAGCCAGGTGCCACCCTGGTCCAAGAGGCTGCTCCTAGCGAAGCCAGAATTCGAGGGGAGTGACGTTTCAGCGGCGAGATATCTCGGCCAGCGACTTTCGCGAGCCGCCTGGGAAATTGTTGAGAAATCGAAGGGTAATTGGAGTTCTACTAGTGAAAGGAAGGAGTCTCGACGTCCACGGTGGATGGAAGCTGGAGCACCACGGGCTTCCGAGGGAATTCTTGGTAATTCTTCTAGCGGGAAAGAGTTTTCGGAGGGATCGGGAGATTCCTTGGGGATTTGAAGAGCACTGATAGATATCTTATTCGTCTGTGTTGATTTTCAATGTATTCGTCGAGGATAAGGACTCGTGAGCTGAGATCGAGAGGCGTTTGATTGAATCTTGGAAGCTTCTCGTTCAAGTGCGCGGGGAATGAGTCTGTGGAAAGTGTCGGATGAGTTCGAGAAGAAAAGCGGCTCTAATTGGCGGAAAGTGGACTGGCTGCTTTGCAGGCAGGTTCTGCTCGTCCACTTCGGCGACTTCTGGCTGGTGAACTTCTGCTTGGTCATGTGGGACCTATTGCTGTTGGAGGAATTCGAGGCTTTTCCGGTGGTGGAGCTCTGAACGGCTTCGGGTTCCAGTAAACGCTTTAGAAGAAGCACAGCTCGTAATGGTGAGACTCTGAGCATTCGCCACTTGTGCTTCTTAATCGGCGACGTAATTCAAATCGGACGTTAATTGCTTGGTGATTCATCGCGGAGAAAGGGGAGCGATAAAAATCCATCAAACTCCTCGTCGATGTATCCAGATAAGTCGTAATACGAGTTCGATCGAAATGCCTCCTTATCGCCGTGAAGTGACAGATGGAAAAAGATGAGCAGCGCGAAAGTCGTAGACTGTAAAGTAGTCGATCAAAGGATTAAGCATTGGGCCGCGATAAAACAAAGGTTATCGCGACAAGAGGCGGTTTAACGTTGCACGATACGAAGCTGTCTGAGTATTCAGCGCGGAGAAGCCTTATTTCAGAAAATTCCGTCGCTGGATTAGAATGTCTATCGTCAACGGAATGAACAGCTCGAATGGCCACGCGGGGGGACACTCGGAGACCAAGGTAACACGCTATTTGCCAAATATTCTTATAAAACTACTCGAAAATTACTATCGAATCTATTCCTACATCGAATCTATTCCTACCTAGAGCAATTAAAAAGTAATTACATTGCAACCAGACCCGGCCAGGTGATTATAAAAAATTCATTTCAAGAATAAAATCCAGTTTTCTTTTTACAAAACCCATTTTCAGGGGTCCTTTGCCCCCTCTGGGGGCAATTTTTTAGACAAGGGACGCTCGGCATCCCGGAAATCAATTCAGAAAATTATGAAACTTGATGTGCACGTTGAGTAGTTCATCCGTAACGTAACCGTATATTTTTTGTTGGTGCCACAATGCAATTTTTGGGGATCTAATCGCCCCTTGAAAAAAATGCAGAATATTTTATTCCGTGGAACATCTCGAGATATCATTTTTTGGATTTTCGACTCGACGAGACCGTAGAGGAGCCCCCGCGTCCCGCGTCCTAGCGACGAGGTCCTGGCGTCCCTCCTGCGACGCTGCCGCGAGGTCTAGGTTTGCCAAACTTTCGCCCGCGGATGGTACCGGCCGTTGTTGCTGGCCTTGCGAACGGCATGCCAACGTTCAGGGACGCGGCTCGAATATATATACATCGGTTTCGCTTAACTAGTTTGAATTTTATTCGAATCCACCGGTGAATAATGATACCTGTCGTTGCGGGATCGTTGTGCAACGCGGTTATCAACGATTTTTAGTTATCGCCTGCCACTTTACAACGCTCGGGAAAGCAAACAGGAGTGGAACGCGTGGCTTAACGCCGGCTTACTCCCGCGAACGCCACATTACAGTGCCAAATAATCGTTTTCTCTTATTCAGATGGAGCCTGGCGTCGAGGAGGAGGGGCGGAGGGAAAGGAAAGGGGTCACTTATCAGGTGAAGATATTTGTTGAAGATATTTAAACAACGCTAAAAATATATACACTTGAGCTGCTTGCTTGGGTTTGCTTTTGGAAATAGAAAGGGGTTGAGGGCGAGTGTCACTGATTTCGAACTAAGATGACAATGGAATCCTTGTAGAAAACACTGTGAGTGACAAAATTGAAAACAACAGTTGCATTGGAAATTGTTCTACGTGTCAATGGTGTAGAATTTGATTTTCGGCATTTACAGTGTCTTTTATAAGGACTCTTCAATTTCCTTTGGGCCTACCTTGTCTCAGTTATTCGACACCGCAAGTGACTGTCACTTTTTAAATGGGACCATTTAAAACCATTTAGTGATTCCTGGCTCCATAAAGGTCCACGCACACGTATCAATTCCGCGACGGTTCAGTGCCGTCAATGTCAATGGTCTCTTTGTTTCAGTGCAGGTAAATGACACGTACAATGAACTGCTCCATTCCAAGACAAGGAAATGATATTTTTTACCACTGACACTGGGCGAAATTGATATGTGGGCTTGGACCCGAAGTCGACTGAGGAACAGAAGGAGCTTAATCGCCAGAATTTACTATAGAACGTTTAATGAATGCCTTAGGAATCCCTTTGATCAGGAAAAATTTAAAAAATCCTGGCGGCACAGAACGGGGGTATCGATGACACTTCTTCAAGACCTTCTCCAAGATCGAGTTACGATCTCCGGGTGTTGCATGACGGGGGACTCGTAGGAACGCAGAGGATTCGAGCTTACACCTTGGGTTACGTAAAAAAATCCTCAATGCCTGTTATCTGCGTAATAAATTACGCGGGACGCTGCGTGCAGTTGCACGCATAATTTTTCGCCATCCTTGAGCTTGCGTCACGCTTAATTAATCGCCTCGAAACTCCGGGCAATCGCTCGATCACTCAACCGCTCAACTAATGAATTCTCTCTGAACAGTGATTGAATAAGATATTCATTCTTCACCGTTTTGTTAATCGTTACACAAGGAACTTGAAGAAACCGCGTAGATCGTGATACACACCCTTCTGTCCGCCTCGGACAAATTTGGACGTTTATTCAAATTAAATAGAAATGGTAAATGATGTAAATGCCAGAAGTAAAAAGTTTCAGCGTCTTCTTTTCAAGCGACGGTGGTATTTATGATCTAAGCTCTGTCTCGCGACGGCCCTAGAAAATAAAATCAATTATCCTGGCGCTTACAACGGTTACTAACGCATTCACCACGGAGTTTACATCCTTTTTCATGAAATCATTTTCATGAGATTCCGGCTAGTTCCCTGTTTTCCAAAGCCGGAGCTTGAAGAAGTGGAAGGTGCAGGTGGAAGAGATGCGTTAGAGTGGAAAGTTAGGCGTGCACGCGCGGGCTTACCTATTAGACAGAGATTTGCGTAACTCTAGGTACCGCGATATTATCGAACGTTTAACGCTGCTTTACGTAAACCCCGGGTGACACTTCAAGGCTTAATTTAATCACACCGCGGCTGCCTTGCGCTTCTTCTCAGCGATCCTCTCGTTCTCCTAAACCGGTTTCCATGTTGGTCACAGAGGAGACGCGACAGCGGGGTTGCTGGATGAAAAAATCCTCTGATTAGCTTTTTATTTCTGCACACCGCCGATGGAAGTGTTTGTTTATGGGAAATTGGCTTACTTGTCGGTTTCTTTAATTAATCATCTGAACCAAG
This sequence comes from Andrena bucephala, assembly GCA_947577245.1. NCBI lineage: Eukaryota > Metazoa > Arthropoda > Insecta > Hymenoptera > Andrenidae > Andrena > Andrena bucephala. The sequence goes on from OX387717.1 coordinate 74,508,554, forward strand.
GAAATAAATTTAACGAAATGGGGAAGTTACAGTATCAATGATTAGATTGCAAGATTGATTGGAATTTTTAAAGCCGATCTTCTTAGAATTTCGTTGGTGGTAAATATTTGAATGATTCTTCTTATCTCCGTTGAATCGGACACTGAAGGTGCGTGGTCGTTTAATTCACTGATATCGATCATGAGAGAATTACACGCGAATAAATGTCGGTATCAGTGATTTATCGGTACTGATATTAAAATATACTCTACGCCCTATTTACTATTCGTAAATTGAATGGATGATCGATGTTGGGAGCAATCGTTTAATCGAATTTAGGAGCGATACGACGTTCCGGTTTCGTTAATCGGACGTTTCATCAAGATCTAAAATTCCATCGAAGCCTCCTGCAAATTTTCCACTTATAAACAGACTAGCTCTGAGCTATCGCATTCAAATATACAATTAATTGTCAATTGATAAGAGTCTATCTCAGTGGGGCACTCAGGATTTAATCTTGGAGGGAGCCGAAAGTGTTTTAATGCAAATTCAATAAACTTCACTGAGGTGATTATAGAAATTTTACAGAGCCCCTTGTTTGTGTGCGCCATTGATCTATCCCAGAATTCTAGAACTGCTCGATTTCGCGCAGGTTTATTTCACTGTACAATCCACCTTGAATCAAATAAACATCACATTAAAACGTTTTGAAAATAAAATCACTTACCAATAATGATGATCACTCTGATTGGAAATGATTACGTACAAGGATCACTATTCTTTAATCGCAGTAATCACTTTCCTTCCTGATCGATCCATCAGTATCTCATTTCTGTTTAAACCATCGCGTAGGTTAATTACAAATTCTAACGCAGCTAATTGCTGGTTAGGAGTCCTGAAATTTGTTCATCGCGAGTCAGGGTTACAAGGCTTGCAGGAGCTTTATGTAACGCGGAGACTTCAATGCGCTGTCCCAGAAATGTAAATCGTGGTGTAATACCCTCAACCCACGGCGTAATAAATTAAAACCCATTCTAATTCCAAGCTCCTGATCCAATCGATGAACGTTAATTCTCATTTCAAAGGAGCAGCTATTGATTACCCTTTGCAGTTACCTGGAATAAACTTTTCAAAATCAAATAACGATTAGCAAAGCGTACGAATTGAAACATCGCATTGCAATGATTAACCAGCGTTCAATTTTCAGATAATAATGTCCCTGTGCGTGAACTTGTCTGTCCTGGGACCCTCCATGGCGTTCGGCTACAGTGCCGTTGCACTGGGACCATTGATGTCACCCACGAGCGACGTGAAAATCGACAAGCTCCAAGCCAACTGGATAGGTCAGTGTCGATCTCTCAATTCTCGTAATTAATCCCGCGGAAAATTGAAGGAAATGAAAGCACAGATCTCATGTAAGTCTCAACTCTAAAGCGGACTACTCACAGTAATCGTAGGCGAATCGCGAAGCTTCACAGCTGCGCTATGAATTTTCGAAAACGTCACAGTACGTCGAAGTATCATATACCTACATCAGAATCATTACACAATCGAGAGATTAGTAATTAAGATTTTTTAAACCGATCCACGCCACTTGGAACTCAACTGGACACATGCGTTCAACTTGAGGTAATTAAAATTGTATAATGTTTTCGTTAACAGCGACCGCGACGGCCCTGGCAATCCCCTTCGGCTGCATACTCTCCAGTTACGCGATGAGACGCGGGAGGAAGCTGAGCCTAGTGCTGACGTCCCTAGTGTCCATCGTCGGTTGGCTCGTCATCTACTTCTCCGGGACGTACGAGCAGATTTTCGTCGGCAGAGTGATAACCGGACTCGCGACAGGCTGCGCCTCTGTGCCAGCCACGGTTTACAGCGCCGAAGTGGCCGCTCCAAAGTGGCGCGCCACGATGGTCACCTGGACCAGCGCCTCCATCGCCATCGGTGTCCTCATTGTTTACATTTTCGGCTACGTGTTCAAGGTACGCTAAGATTCCTAAGCTGAACTCACGTTGAAACGCAATGGGATGGTAGAAGCAAGGGGGTTGAAGATGTCAGGTACACATTTCATTATACAGAACAACACTGGACGAAATGTATTTAGGGTAGACGTACCGTTCGTGGCCATTGCACTGTTTTTGGCCATGTGCATAATTATCTTATTTTTAAATTGCTTGCAGATGATCTCATTATTATGTGGAGAATTTCACATCATAAATATTTTGTTTAGCATACCGCCAGAAATATAAGTTTACATTTATTGCTTACACGGAAAAATATTATATTTTTTAAGAAGTGGCCACAAACGGTGCATCTACCCTATGTCCTATTTGTGGGAGCCAGGAAAAAAAGGACCTCGGGCGACGAGACTCGAACCCGCGATCAGCGGGTGCTCTGCTTACTGGTCAGTTGCCTCCGAGGTCTCATATTCCGTGCTCCCTCTTACAGAGTTTCCTGATCCCACAGAAATAGTGAAGCTTCCTCTGTAGAATCTTTAAAGAAACGCCGAAGGATTAGTTGATTCGTAGAAGGAAATAAATATGGGAATGAATTTGACAAATTTCAAAGTCCCAGAGTATAAAAAAGCCATTACTTACGTGTCCACGATTTTCTTCATGCAAAAAGGACAACTGGCGAATGGTGGCCCTGATGTGCGCCCTGTTCCCCCTGGTCTCGGCGGCGGTGACCTTGGCCGTCGTCCCAGAAACCCCGATCTGGCTGCGGGACCGAGGCCGCTTGGACGAGGCGGCGGCGACCCTCAAGAGATTCCGCGGCGTCCCCAATGACGCGCAGCTGCCCTCGAGCCTGCTGCACGAGCTGGCGCAGCGACCCCAGAGGAAGAAGCAGAACCTGCTGAAGCATCTGCTGAAAAGGAACGCCCTGGTGCCGTTCGCCATTATGCTCAGCTACTTCTTCTTCCAGCAGTTCTCCGGCATCTTCGTGGTGGTATACTACGCGGTGGACATCATAGAGAGCGCGGGGATCACGATAGACCCTTACCTAGGGGCTGTGCTAATAGGGTTCACGAGGTTCGTGGGCACGGTGCTGGTGGCTGTGCTGTCCAGCAGGTTCGGTCGAAGGATCCCGTCGATCGTCTCCGGCGCCGGTATGACGATCTTCATGGCGGTGCTGTCTGTCTATCTGCTGATGGAGGACAGAGGGCACCTGGCGAGGAACGGAGGCAGCCTGATCCCCGTGGTCTGCGTGCTCATGTACATATTCTCCAGCACCCTGGGCTTCCTGGTGGTCCCGTTCGCCATGGTCGGCGAGGTCTACCCGCCGAAGGTGAAGGAAGTGCTGACGGGCCTGACCTCGTGCATCGGCTACATATTCAGCTCGATAACAGTGAAGACGTACCCGGACATGGAGGCTTCCATGGGCAGGCACGGGGTGTTCATCTTCTTCACGGCGATGTCGCTTGCCGGCACCTTGTTCGTCCTCAACTTCCTGCCGGAGACCAAGGGCAAGACCCTCAGGGAGATCGAGGACATGTTCTCGAGGAGGAAAGAGCCTGCCGACGAGGCCGAGGGGGAGAAGATCGTCAGCCTCAAAGATGTTTCCGCGGGGGTGTAGATTGCCGCGTAATTGAGATTTACAAGGGAGATTTGAACCGCGAGGTATGCGAGGTAATTTTAGAGAAATGGGAGGAGCTGGTTGCGAAGGACAGCTGTTCTGGAAGCTTTTTCGAGTAATCGAAGCAAGGCTTTGGACGCGGCGAGTGAAAGGAAGTTGTAAATTCTGCCGAGGAATGGCGGAGATAGAGGACCAGGGGATTTCTACATACCGTTTAAACTTGTTCTGTGAAAGATGACGGCCTTCGGGCTCAGCTCTGCTTCAGGAGGATAGAAGGGAACTTCGGAGTGACTCCTCCTGGAGGTACGAGCACAAGATTTTGTCCTGCCAGCCACTGTCCTCTTCGAAATCTCAAGGGCCATTTAGGGCGAGGAGTTCACCCTCGAACAACACTGGGAAGCGGTATACTCATTGCCAGTTGAGCTTTCTCTGAAATATCAGATTGGGAGATATAGATACTGTTTGTGCAAATGTGCACAAATGTGTCCGCGGTATATGTAATTAGTCTGATAATGATTACATTGCTGTTATTGCCCTGTTGAAACACGAGTTACCTGTCGCATGACGAAACTCTTGCATTGCCTCTTATTTAACAGTGCAATATTTGCAAGCGACGTTACCAAGTTGTGCAACGATATCCTGCCATCTGTGTTCACGTAATTTTATTATAATTTATGAATGCCCTACCAATCAACGTTGAAATAATATAACGCCTACCTGCTTTAATCCTGTTGTATCGAATAAACTGTGCTGTTTTTACGAAACGTTATCAGCTCGGAAGTTGTGAGGTAACTCTGCCACGTGGTTTAACCATTTACCGAAAGGCACCCCTGTCTCCCCCCACTCCAAATCATTCAGCTTAAAGCCCCCACTATTCACCTATACGACATTGCTTGCTCGCCAATTGTCATCCTTCAAGATTCTCTCACTCTAAATAATCCTGGCACCAATTAAGGCTTATAATATTGTTTATAAGGCCCCACCTTGCCCTCGACCTAGCCATGAACCCCTCAAAAGCAAATTGGCGCCAGGCTACCCGCCCTCAAAATATTCTCAAAGACCGTGGTCATTGATGGTGCATGGCGACGAAGACCTAACTACGTGTCTTTTACATTAGAAGCATGGTAGATATAGTTTTGCAACGAGTGGAGCTCGAAGAAGCTGTGTTATCGAAGCAGAATCCTCTTTACGTCATTCTTTGCGACGAAGAAGTGTCTGCATTCACGGAGACAGCAGATAAACGCTAAGCTCTGGAAACAAGCTCCATTTGATAACTGGTCGAGTGCGCGATAACAGGCGAGATCGATCAGCTGTGATCCTTGCCGCAGTCCGAATCAAATCCATTTTTATTGCGAGCGAAAACTACTTCACATAAGATGTCGTTGAAAACAGAGACGAGCTTTCAGGAATTGTATTACACCACAGGCAAACGTATCCTGTAAATTGTAGAATTATTAATTAGAATCACATTACACATTGACAATTGTAAGGGGAATGAGCAAACCGACAGTTTTCAGTATTCGCTTTTTATTATTAAAATCTTAAATAATAAATTAACAAATGTCGTAACAATCACGATAATTAAATAACAAACACGGAATAACGTACGAAACGTGGAAGCATGAAACGTGGGGGATGTAGAACGTGATGATAAAAAATGGGGGCGAGGGAGGAATGATAACTTCTGGCTGTCGATAATAGTGACGATAATAGCAGCAAGCGATAATAATATAATAATAATAATATTAATATAATATAATATAATAATAACATAATAATAAGAATCGATGCTCGATTGCAGAAATAAATTATTACCCGCGAGGGGGGTGGCCCGCGAGAAAAATCGTCTTCTCTCCTCGAGGGAAGCCGTTCAGTCGTGTAATAATTGATATTACAATGAAATCGATCTCTCAATCTCGCTCGAACTCGTTCTCTACCGTTTTACCATCCCTTCGGAGCGTCCACCTTCTCGCTGTCATCGTGAACCTTCGTTTTAGCATTTTATACAGACGACGATGGCATCGGTGGTTCGCTCGTTAATTTATTCTAGGAACACGAGGGATAAAGGGCGAGGAACGGGAGGAGGGGGGTAAAGGGGGCTGGGAGTAAAGTAGCACAGTGGAATGGAGGAAGAGAGGAAGGGGCGCGGGGGCTGCGCGGAGGAAGAAGATTTAACAAAATTATTACGTTGTACGCTTAGGTGCGACATTCTCAATTCTTTTACACCGGCGAGACGAACGACACCTCTTTCGTCGGACCTCGATCCAGCATCGCGGTGATTTCAGCGCGTTGATCCTCGATAAGCCCGCGGCGAGGGGATTGGCAATATAATACAACTTGTTTAGAGAAGCTCGATCAGCACATTGGTCCGCGGTTGTGTTCTACAATTTACGAGGACACGGCTTGGGGGGGGGGGGGGGGGGGGCAAAATAAACCCGACTCGCCACGGTTGCTGGAATAAATATGGGATCGATGGATCCGGATTTGATAACGTTTACTCCTAATTGGAAAATTAAGAGGACGTGGCGCGAAATCGAGGGGAGATCGATGTTGGATCGACGTCGACGGGAACGCTGCTCGAGTATTCGGAAAACCGCGAGCGACCGGTAGTGCTGGTTGGGAGGAGGATCTTGATTATCATACTATGTATTTAAACACCTCGAGTTCGAAGCCAGAAGTTCCGGAGAATCCCAAAAGCATGCAAGATCTGAAATATTTTAATCCAAGTCTCTAAAAGATCTATGAATTTCGCGGTAAAGCTTCGTTTCAAAGTTTTTCATCTCGAGTTCTGTTTTCGTGTTCTCTCGAACCTCTCAGATCTTTGACACTTTTGGAAAAGTGCTTTGGAAATGTTCGAGGAGCTCAAGGAACTACTGGTTTCGAATTCTGAATTGTTTAAAACGCATCGAAACGGAGATGCGAAGTGGAAGATCGCTTCTTCACCTTGTCGGAGGGTGGCGGATCTACGGAAGATCTATCGAGCGATCTACATGAGCGGAATCGTCGCGTTTCGTCCAGGTTTGCCGCTCACGTTCCCGCGTCTCGTCTTTCGAGTGGCTCGTTATCGGACGTGAACGGTACGTGATCGCTGGATCAACAGAGGATTCGCGGTACTCGGTGGTTTCTGATCCGCGGATCTCGACGAGGGAGTGAATCACCGCTCGATTAATCGCGTTCCCTTGAAATCGACCGTGTGACAAAAGTGTAGGAAAGAAAGCACGAAGGCGCCGATCGATTGCCGAGGGAACACGATCCACCCTCGGGATCCCTCGTTCGACGTGCACACGGGAACGTCTCCTCGCGATCAATCGAGCGAGATGTTTTTGGAAGACAGATGTTATGACTGGGACGAGTGCTTTTCGAATGGAGTCAAATTCGAAGCTTGGATTGACCAGAAGCGTCGATGACTTTTACAATTAAAAATCAATCTCTAATAATACAGTATAATCTCTAAAAAAATTCACTGAAATCTGCAGCAATTTTTAAAAAAACAAACTAATATTTTAGTTGACTTGTCTTTTAAGAGCCATCGATGTTCCTCTACTTCTGCCATCTACTCTCAACTCCTCAGTAAAAACAGTCACCCGAGTCACCAGCTCTGCCAAAAAGCTCGCGGCAGTTCGATACCTATCCGGCGAAATTAAAGTGCGAAGCTGGTTTACCCACAGTTCTCGGCTAAAACGGCAGCGTCCCGGTCGCGTGGTCCCGCCGGGGAAGGAGGGATGTCGGTCCTCTTCATTTCAGTCCATGTTTTCTCTCCTGATTTAACGCGGCTGATCGTCTTCGATTCGTTTGAGAGGAGAGCGCACTCGTCGACGGACGATCAACAATTTGCTAGCTTAAACACCTAGTAATGTCAGTAAAGCTCTCTCGTGTGACGGAGGTCGAGTGCCCGTAACGGGCCAGCTGGCACCCGGCCATCTAAAGCTTTGTCTACGAAACGGGGAGCCTCTCTTCGGCTGGTCCATCGTTGCGGGCGAAAAGGAAACCACGCGCGTTTCACCGAAGCTCGGCGCGGCCCATCGTTCAAGCTCCAAGCATCGTTAAAGCAACCAGGAGTCGAAGAGTCGGCTCTGTCCTCGCGGCGAACGTTCGCCCCGATCCCGCGCCCTACCGTCTCTCGAATTTCATTTTGAACGTGACCTCCGGAAGCGCGAGATTCCCGATAGGGATCGTGTAGTCCTCGTTCTCCACGGGCACCAGCGTGTAGGTCTTGAGCAGCGTGGCTACGATAGAGAAGGTCAAGTACTGGACCAGCTTGTAGCCCATGCAGGACCTCCGGCCGCCGCCGAACGGCAGGAAGTGCTCCGGCTTCAGTAGCCTACCGCTCTGCACGAATCTGCTCGGCATGAACTCCTCCGGCGACGTCCACAGCTCCGTGGACATGTTCAGCTCGTAGTTGTTGAGGAAGATAAACGTGTCCTTCTTGACACTGTAACCTGAGGAGACACTTAGAATTTAGAATCCTCCTATCTCTGATCTTCTGGCTTGATAGCGATTGAATGTTAACAAGGTGGTTACTCCAGCTACCGTGTACCGTGTTTCAAAATTATTAGAAGGGATAGTTAAACGTACCAGCTATGGAGCTATCCTGGTTGGCAACGTGCGGGACGATGGGGCTGGCGATTATCCTGATCGCTTCTAGAATGATAGCTTCTACGTAGGGCAGTGATCCCCTGTTCTCCAGCCCCACGAAGTCCCCGGCGATACCAACGGCATCGATCTCCTCCTGAGCAGTCTTCTGGACGTCCGGTCGCGTCGCGAGGAAGCCGAGAATCTTCACCAGCAGATTGCCAATTGCCGAGTGCCCGCCGATTATGTCTTCCATGACGAACAGCGTGGCGTTCCAGGACATGTGCGGCTCGGCGTCTGTCTTCAAGTGGTTCACCAAGCAGTCCAGGTAGTCCTTCTCGGGCACCGGCCCGTTCCAGCCGTTCATCCTCTCGGAGATGATATTCTCGATGACGAACTGCCGGATCTCGTGGCTCCAGGTGCCCATCCTCATCATGTTCCTGTGATGCAGCGGCATCAGGAACGGAAGGAAATCGGCGGCGTAGCCCTGGTTCACCTCGTAGAACACCTTGTCGAAGTTCACCACCATGCTGCGGAAGCCGGTGTGCTCCAGGGGGAAGCTCTTCGAGCACAGGTACGTGACGAAGATGTTCGCGCAGGAGTGGAGGATCAACGGCTTCACGGGCACGCCCGTGCTGGGCAGTGAGTCCAGATGGCTGAGCAGCAGGTCCATCTCGTTCCCGATCACGCCGTTCAATTGATTGTAGCGGGCGGTGAACGCGCGCGGGAACGTGTACGCCCTGAGCATCTCCCTTCGCGCCTTCTGCACGTCAGACCAGTTGCAGAACGCCAGAGCTGTAACAGCGAAAAGAACGGGCCGTTCAGTCCGAGTCGGAAGCTTACACGATAGTCCAAGTTACACGAAACAGTGAAAGGCTTCGGGTTGCCGAATTCTATGGGACATCGATATCGCAAAAGAATTGCAGCACAGGCGGTAGTTAAATCAATTCAGACAACGATCGATCGTAGGTCCGAACGATTTTCATTGATGCCCGCGGCGGAATGAATATCGGCGGCGCGTTAAACTTGACCTTCCAACGGCATTTCGTGGCGCGGTGACGCGCGTTTACGAAATGTATGGTTGTCAGGCGAGCCGGAAAAATTCGTCGACGTGCGTGTTCCGTCTTCGCCTCTCCCGTTCCGTTTCCCTGTAGCCGTCTCTCCTTTCCTCGGCCGTAACTCGCGGGTTATCCAGCGTACATACATGCGTGCACGCGGAAATGCAAGCAGGCGGATGCCGGCCGTGCGTACTCGGCAGAAAATCGATTCATCGGCGCGCGCCAGCCGGCCAGCGGCTCGATTTCAAATTGAAGCGGTGGCGAGCCGACCAGAACAGGAACTGACCTGGTTTCTCCGTGCTCCCCTGCCCCGTCGCGCAGGGCACGCCGATCGGCCGCGGAATCCAGAATTTTCGCGCGATCCAGGGAAACCGATAGTCGACTTCCGCGGGGCAATTTAATCGAGAGTTTCCCGCGAGCGATACATTGAAACGTTGGGGAGCGGATGGCTTGTAAGCGGAAGGAGAGATGGGGAGGAGGAATGTTGGTGCGAGCTAAGAACTTTAAGAAGACTGCATATTGACTCGGAACAATTGGTGAAATTGATAGGGAAGTCTAGAACAAATTAGGAAATTCCTAATACTTTTTTGCCCATCAACGCCTAAGTAGGAACCTAAGAAGCTAAGAGGAACCTTAAATTTAGCCTTGAGAGATTTAATTGCAGCCCACAGAGCTTTAAATTTAGCTTTTAAATCTTTAAATTTAGCCCTTAGAGCTTTAAATTGAGACTTTCGAGCTGTAAGACGTCAATCATTCTATTATTTTCAGTATAACTATCAGTATAACTACCATTCCCGATGAATTATTTTGCAATAGGCTTGAATTTTATTGTTTCTAACAGCAGCGTGGAAAAGCGCGCGAGGCGGAAAGTCGACAGGGCGGAGGGCGGTGGAAGGGAGGAGGGAAGCTCGCGGCGGACGGAGGTGTCGGAGCCGCCCGATGTGGATCAGCCTTGATCCTGTTTGCTGAGCCAGGTGAGCCAGGTGAGCCAGGAACGCGTGAAAGTGGTACCGTGACCTTTCCGGCTGCACTTGGTACCGCTTCGGCGTTGACCTTAGCACGAGTTTCGGCGTTCCCTGGGACGAAACGAAAGCACGAGCCACGCGAAGAATAAACGGGCCGGCCGGGCCCCGGTCACGTGTCGCGCACAACGTCGGCAAGGTCGTTAGCATGGGGGAACGAGTTTTCAGCAGCCTTTGACGAGGTGCCGACGAAATCAATTTTCCACGCCGACACTCGGCGACGACACCTTGCCCGGGCCGCCTGCGATCCATTCGGAAACGCTACTCATCGAACCAACTAAGGGACACCGAACAATTGCTAGCTGGCTCTAAAAGGCAACGTCGAAGCTAATACTTCGTACCGGGGATAACGCGGTGACTATGAATCTTTTTTGTACACCTGCTGGCAGCCTCGAGCTTCTAATTACCTATCAACCGAATATCGTTAGATGGAACAGTTTCGGAGGCAAGGCGTCGCCGGAGAATCGATCCTGGACGCGGCCGGGCAAATTTACGAGAGGCTCGGAAGTGGATTGGTCGCGCAGGACGTTACGTAACCGGCGAACATCGACGTTTCGAATAATCGAAGCCGAAGATCTACGAGATAGTTGGAACGGTGGGACGAGTGGTCGCGACGGGATACGCCTGATTAATTGCGATCGTTAGGCATGGCTCGAGTTTACACCGGATCGTTAATTAGCCAAGCCACTATTCCCACCGAGAGGTGTCCGCGAGGGAAGGATAGCGTACTCGTGAATGCTGGTAGAGTGAGGCAACAGTAAAGGCGATGATAAAAAATGGAAAGTTTCTTACAGTTCTCCTTGTTTCCGCCGAAGAGCAGATGGTACCGGTTGAAGTTGGGCCTGGAGTCGAAGTGGTGGCCCTTGATGGTCAGCACCTCCCTGATGTTCTCCAGCCCGTTGACCACCACGCAGGGCACGGATCCCATCCTGAGCTTGATCACCTGGCACTCGTAGTCCCTGACAAGGTCGCCGAACGCTTTGTACGGGACATCGTAGCGGCCGAGGATGTGAAGGGAGCCGAGGATCGGCCAGGGCTTCGGTCCAGGTGGTTCCGGCAGTGCGCCCCCGCCGTCCAGAGGGACCGTCTTCGGCGTCTTCTTGGACCTCAGCTGATCGAGGAAGATGAGGGCGAGGGCCAGGAACGTGACGGCGATGAGGAAGCACGTGGTGGCTGTCAAAGGGATCATCTTCGGGCTGGCTGGCCTGTCCTCCTCGGCGTTTTGCACTCACAAGCTCCTTCACAGCGTGTCCTGTCCGTGTGCTCGCGTTGTCTAGAGGGCCTCTGGCAACCCCGACCTACGGTACGGCCGCGAGGTGATCTCGACGGAGCGTGCTCGTCGCCGTAGGTGTTGCGACACGTGGTGGGCCACGGGGAGGGTTGTGCGATCGGTGCTGTCGTCGCGAGGGAACGGAGCCCGGCACGGCTAGAGAGGATCGGCGGTTAACTGGGAGAGCTGGATATTCGCGATCGAGACCGAAAATCGCCCGGTCACTTTCTCCGCGGGGCCGTGCGGAATCTCGTGCGTAATTGAAAGAGTCGCGTTGCGCGGCGTCGCGTCTGTGGGAAGCTCGTTCGTAGGACGAGCGGAGCCGAGGACTGGCGGCGACGGTGGCGTCGGGCGGCTCGCGAGAACAGAGGATTCTGATGTGTCTGTTGGTGTCTGATAGATCGTGTAGATCGGTTCGTTGGTCCGTCTGTGAACGGTCTGCCGATCTGGCTCGGTCTGTGGGGATAGGATGGTTGGCCGGCTATCTTATATAGTAGCGGTGTGTTAATATAGTCAGCACATTTACGACGCCCGTGCGCCTCAACCCCATACATATGGATTCGTGCTGCGGCGACCGAGGGGGCAGAAGGGGGAGGGAAGGCCTGGTCTCTCCCGTACTCTGTCGTAAGTGTATACACAACCCGGGGTGTGGTGTTGCTGGTGCTGCTTGTCCGGCGATGCTTGCTGCTGCTGGTGCTGCTACTGTTGGTAGAGAGACGAATTTCAAGAGAGCACCGAGAGGAGAGCCGACTCCCCGGACTCGCGCTCTCCCGTGTGGAACGGGAGAAGTACGATCAAGAAGAAGGGCTGGAACGGTGGAGGGAGCGGACGCCAGGGATGATAGAAGGTATGGAGGGGAAGGAGGGAGAGGGCCGGTAAAGGTGAAGGGGGGCTGGAGGAAGCAGGGGGATCCCACACAGAGGGACATACACGCAGTCGGCACCGGGGTGGGGGTGGACGAGCCGGGGTCGGAGTGGGGTCCCAAGTAGGGCCCGGCATGGCCCACACTGGCCGACGAAGGGACGCTTCTTGCCCTTGACTTCCCTCCCGGGGACCCGTAACCCTCCGCGCTCATGAAAAAAAGTGGTTCTACGCCCGTGCTCCGTGTCCGGCAATAACACCGGCAATCTACCAAACAAATTAACGCAGATTCGCTAACTGTATCTCCTACGAATCACCGCTGACGACGGAGGAAACCGTCCGATCGGCAGGGAACAAGATTCTCGGATTACAGGTGCGCGGAACGAAGCGGGCCCGCGGTGGCTGGCTGTTCGCTACTGATCCGTCTGATCGGAGTGGAAGAAAGTTTCTTTGGAAATTTCCAAGCTAATGGTGTCCAATTGCAAGTACACAGGCAAACAGCCGTGTCCACGGGCCACTTGCTCAAAGATATGACCTACACTTTCGAGGGTAACTTGGATGCCTGCTGTCGCTGCCTGTATTGGTGGCCACCAGCTCAATTCCTTTCGTAAATTAACTGCGTTATCATCGCACACGAGGCACGAGTGTAGAACCACTTTTTCCCCCCCCCCGCCCCTGCTCCCGTTGGTCCCCTTAAGGTGCCATCGGGTTTTCTGGCAGCAAGCCGGTGTGCGCCTCCAATCCGCCTCGCGGGACCGGCTCCCGTCCAGACGCGGTTTATTCCGCTCTTATTTCGACGTACTTGACGTTTTATCGGCTCGGGACGGTTACCAGGTTCACCAGGCTTCCAAAGCGGTCCCCGGCTGGCGGCCGCCGTTCGTTTTTCGCGGAGCGGGCCTGGTTCCCCGTTGGCCGACGCTGCCTTTTCGATGCTGGGCCATTTAGGGCCGCCCGGGGCGACGGGGGACGCGGAGTCGCCTCGCGAAAAACCTATCGCGTGCTCGCGCATTTAACGAGGGAACTTTGCCGACTGGAAAACTGGAGTGCGCTTTCGCCTTCTCTTCCCGTCTCTGCTTCTTCGTGCCATTATTCCACCTCCCGCGTCGCTTATTTTTATAAGACACACTGCCGTTTATGAGCATTAAGACACCTGTGTGGAATAATTATGAAGAACCTTGCGAATTTATCGGTGAACTCTGAGAAATCCTTATTTGACAGTTTAAATGAAAAATAGTGGAAAGTATCCGATATGTGTCAAATAACAGATTTTATGGAAATACAGCGAATATTTATGGACGGCAGCGTACTTCACGAAGACTCTTAAACATTGTCGTGCATTCGAGGTGCCATTTGTCGAATCCCTCGATAGGATCGTGACAGACATTCGTATTCACGATCGTCTACAGTGTTTTGCGGCGTTTAGAGGTTTGCGAAAAACATGGTCGATGCTGGCAGCTTCCGGTCGCGCTCGACGCGCAGATCAGACACTCTCGGTTTACGGGAATTCCGATTGGAGAGAATCAATCAAACGGTCTCGAATCCGCAAGGCACCTCTGCAAGAGGATGCTGAATGGATGTTACGCAACTCCGCGATGAACCCTGTATTCGCGCAACTACGCGATCCTGTAAAGTAAGAGGGGTGGGGGGGGGGGGAGAAAAGGAGAGCGACGAACATAAACGGGGAGGAAAGAGAAAAAAAAGCATGTTTTCACTGACGTTTTCGTGTGATGCAACCGAAGAGACCGAGACCGAAACACGGGATGACGTTCTCGACGCTGTCACCAGAAATAATAAATACAGGACTCGAGTGTTGAATCAATCTTACTGGATTTAGAGCAGAAAGAATGGTTTACATTCAATGCTCTATCGGCTCGTGATTAATAGGAAGGAAAATCGTTGCAATTCATAGCTTGTCAGTGGGGAAAAACGACACTGGCTGCTTGTATTTAAAGTAGGCAGCGAAAATGTTCGGAAATTCGTTCTTCTATAGGGAAAGCTGGGTGTTTACAAACCTGAAATTTATTGATGATAATTGTGCTCCGATGCAATAACATGCAGCCGCGTTTTTCTTCGTTCGGACAACACCATAGTGGCCAAAACAGCTTCCGCTAGAATGGCTGCTATTCGTTCATTTTTTAATGTTCTTCTATAACAAAATTACTGAGAGTTGCTGCATATGTGTACTTTCAAAATGAGCGAATAGTTGTAAAAAAATATATCAGCAGATATTCCTAAAAAAATTCCCGAAAATCGCGTTCCTTTTCGAAAGCTGACTAGGCACAATCCCTGTTAAAGTGCTCGAGATTGAAGAAAAAAATTAGAGTGGGATATGTGTGCCGATTGTTAAAATATCTCTTAATTTTTTTAACGTGTTATTTAATCCGAACGATGCTTAACTAATTTGAAATAATATAAAAAGCTTCTAAAATCTATCGGTATCTCGAATCTCATAAATACCAAGTCGAAGGTGGAGAAGGTGCAAGCAGAGGTCGTAATGTTTTTAATAAATAAATCGACGAATTGGGGAATAAAGCTGGGCCGAATAATGCTCAAGCCTCCGAACTCGATTTCATATTAATCGGTCACGGGACTCGCGAATATAATACGCTCACCGATGGAACGGTAAAAATCGGCTAAACGCGGGTTTCCTCGTTCGATGTATAGAGAAGTATGCTCGATCATCTAGCAAGTTCGCGAATATCACGGGCGACGTGCGTCAACGCCGAACGCGCCTGGCCATAGTAGGTCAATTCAGTAGAATTCGAACTTAAGTCAGACGCAATTACTTCTGCGCCTGAATCTACCTGATCCACTTCTCTGCCCGAGAACTTTCCTCGAAACGGCTCGAATCGCCAAACAGGCTTTCGATCGGTCTATAAAAAATCGACACGTCGCGCATTTCGCCTGAGGATTGACCCCGAAAAGTGCTTGCGTGCGCGACAATAACAGAGTGAACGAAGTGTCACGAAATATCGCGCACGAATGGATAAATTGTTTAATTCTAATCCTCAGAGGCTTTGAATTCGTGCTCTGAGAAATTCCCTAAATCCTACGGTCCAAGTAAACAATAGTATGGATCCTTCCTTCACTTAATAGTCATTTTGAAATACCTGCTCCTTTGAAAAGTGACACGCCAAGTGTCTTCCGGAACCCTGTCTTTCAGATCTTTCGGTTCTCAGATCGAGATCCCATAGTATTTCGCACGAAGCTCTATCAAAGGCTGAATAAACGCTGATCCAAACCCTTCAGAGTTCAGGAGACCCTAGATGCCTGGATAAATCACAGAAACATCGAGGCGAAGGGAATTATGTAAGTGCCTAGTCAGACACAGACAGACGAGCGTCTGGAACTTCTAGCGTCCAAGTTCTCCTTAAACAAAAGCACTATAAGCTCCCCTCCGCTCGACAGAGCCACCAAGTATCCAAAAAGGTCCAGGAAATTATTTCTCTACGGCCTGAACAAGAAAGTTGACACGAAAAATCTGAGGATGCTCCAGAAGCTTCCCCAAGCAGGGAGGAAGATCTGCAAGCTGGACCAGGGGAAGCACGATATAAGCTCGCGGGCTCGCCGTGGCGATGAGGAAGCGCACGACGACGAGTATACACATCGAATTCGTTTGAATCGATGAATAAAACATGAGCTGGCTAGTGGTGTTAGCTACATGAGCGACTTGCCCCACTACCAGCGATTCCCCACCCTCTGTCATGGGGCAGCCTTTTTTCCCCTCTCGCGGGCTGCGACAGTAGGAGAGATTGCTTCATCCGTATCGAGGGGCATTATCGAGCGTGGATTTCTGGGAAGCTAGCGGTACCAGCCAGCTCTGGCCGCGGCAGCTCGAAATCAGCTTAGAGAGGAGGCGCGTAACGGGAAAGCTCTCTCTCGCGGGCTTCTCCTGCGCGGCCAGAAGCTCCTTCTTTTTACCCTGCCCCTCCTCCGGCCACGGAGGAACGCAGAATTTTTCATTTCGCTTTCGATCGACGCTTCTACTCTTTCCTGCGGCGTGCTGGACGTTGCTCGGCGACCAATTCAGGCCGCGAGGGTTGCTTTACTGTGAGGGACCAGGATTCCGTGGCTGGAGGTGCGTGTCAGGCTTTAGGCGAAGCTTGCAGTTCATAATCTGTTTATCTGTTTATTTATAACGAAGCGAAGGAGGGGGGTGGAAAGCTTTGGTTATAACGTTTAGATCAGTTCTGGTAAATATTTAAGGATCGGTTCGAAGTAGCTGGAGAGGGCAGTGTGTCGAGTTAAAAGAACTTATGTTTGCACGATTGCGCCACGAATTTATCCCCCGGCCTATATAAGATGCGTTTACTTTCGACAGCTCAAGTCCCAAATGGATGAAAATGAACTTCCCGGGGGTCCCCGTCTGCTGCACGCGAAATCAAAATTGCCCGGCAGCCATTGTCTATTAAAATATCCCGAGTCACGCGATGAACAAGGTGTTCGTGCGGCCTGGTCCCCGTGGGCCCTTGCAAATTCCACGCGAGCGTGCCAAAATAATATGCAACAATCTCCTTCCGAATAAACGGTCCAGCGAAGAAAGGCCTCCTCGATCGTCTCGGAGAATCGATCTCTGTTTCTTAAGGGTAATATGGCAGTCGTTCCTGACTAAAATGAAGCATTTCTGTTTCAATTAATTACAAAGGAACAAATTGAAACTGGGACTTGTACTTTGGCGTGAAGTTTATTAACATCATAAGCCTTAAAGAACATGTTTGTTTAGTCAAAAATATGCATTACATATGGCGCTGCAGATAAATCATTAAAGAAGAGGCTTTTAAAAAATGTTTATTTTGTTTTGTAGTGATAACTCAAAAGCAGAGGTTCGAATCGGGATGCAAATCAAATTCGAGCATGTTCGCAAAATTTGTAGTTTCGGACCGGACCTAAATTGAAACGAATGAAATCTCTTATTCTTCATGAAAAGAAACTACTGAGACTTGATATTTTGGGGGCTTGCACGTGTGATTCCACGGAGTCCATAAAATCCTTGAAATTTAAAAGAAATTCCTATCGAGCGCAAAGCGGATTGAAAGGAAGGCTTCGATAATCCGTTTACCTCGACTACTGCGTCACTTTCGTTCGCCGGAACGAAAAGAGCAAGCCATCCCGTCTCCCCTTTCGGAACTGGTGCACGTGGCCTGGACAGAATTAAAAGGAATCGCGGCGCCGGTTCGGAGAACACGGCCGTGTTTTCTCGCGATCTTGGCTCGGCGGTGATCCCACGCGGAGCCGGGGCCGCCTTGGCCGCGCGGAATCTCAAGATCGCGGCGCGTCCGCGAAAAGGGAATCGGCGACGACTCCGCGGAGGAGGGTCGAGAGGTGAGACGCGCCGTTCCGATCCACCGTTCCGCGACGGTTATCGGGTAAACCGGCCCCGGACTCTCCGCCGAAGGTCCCCGCGTGTCGCGTCGCGGCGCTTCGGCCCGAAATCAAGGCTCCGCTTCGTCTCAACAATGAAACGATGCCGGATGTCTCGCGGCTTACGCGGCCGGCGCGATCCCCGATCCGATTTACGGCCGGCGTGCCAGCAGGTTTTACGATTTTTCCGAGGAAAAAAAAAAAAAACACTTCGATTTACGCGCGAGACCTTAAGCAGAACGCCTTACCACTCCTGGATCCTGCTCGAGCCTTTGCGGACTCGTTGCCCGGCGATCTCCGCCGCGCAGCGAATCTTTCAGCCGCTTCTCGGAGACGGAAAGCCACCAGGCGCAGGAAGTAGATACAGTACGTAACAGAACGGGGCATAGCGAGGCCGCAAAAGGTTTCGGAGGGAGAGGTCTGGAAAGCTCACCTCCCAAAAAAATGCCAAAGCTCTTGTTTCGAATGCTCGAAGCTGCAAACTTTGGTAAACAAAGGTGTAAATGACGTGACGCAGCCGAAGTCGCCACTGAAGGTAAATGGATAATCGGAGATGATTGTTTTGTTAAGAAGAGTGAGTCTGAAAAAAAGTGAGATAACACCGTTACCAGTTGGCTGACACACTTTTAAGAAAGTGCAGCAAGAGCGAGGATCGTGTCGCGATGCAATTAAACGTCTTCGTTGTTTCGTGGAGAGCTGCTGCTGGGAGGAAAGTATGGGTTTCTGTTATTTAAACGTGCTGCTTCGGCACCGAAACTCTATTCGGTGGACTTCCCTCGCGGGTTGAGGCGAGCGAGGAATCGAAAATTTGCTGGCAATGGAGAGCTGCACGGTTTATTTTTGGAAGTTCCCGATGATGGGGACCGTCTGTGTGATAGATAGATGCTCGTGATAAGGGGGACGTTTGGTATTCGTATTCGTTGATACGAAGGCGACTAGTGCCAAAAATCAAGGTTGCTTGAATTAACGATGGATAAAAACGACAGACGTTCCTCTGCTTTCCAGCGGACCGTGATGCTGCCCTCGTGCTTCCCCCAAGGATTTTTGTCGCAGTAGAAACTGCAGTTTCGCGGATTTCGAAGCCCCTGTGTGTTATATAACATTAAACAACGCGAGCAGCAACGAAGGTGTTTAACATATGACAAGAACATCCTAAGTAGAATGAAACGATTTGAAGTAACGATGTTTCAAGGTTGAAGTATTCCGATTTCTGGAAGCACGAAGTAGCCTACCTTTAACTTAGATATTCAGAATAAGGTCCTTTATATTAAGAACAGTAAAATGTAGAATATTTTACAATATAAACATCCCACAATATTCTTCAGTAGAATAATCAATAATAAAGTTACTCCTAAGCAAGAACTTCCATTTATGTTGTATCGTTCACAGAACACTCTCATCTCATGTCCCGCCTTATCTCTATAATATTCTTCGCAATAATCTTTCTTACCATGGGCCTAATTCTCTTCCTACTCGGTACCAAAGTCTCCTTTCCATACCAGCACACTCGTCATCTAAATTTGAATCATCCTTTGCCTATATTTCGGCTCATTATTATAATTCCCTTCCACCTGATACTCGAGGGCTTAAATCGTTTCCTGATTTTAAATCTAATAACGTTAGTTTCTGTCTCTTGATTTTTCCCTAATTTTTCCTATTTTTCTGTTTCTGCTTTCTTCCCTAGTTTTAGTTTAGTTTTATGTTAGTTATTTAGTTACGGTTAGTCTTCTAACAGTATTGTACTGCAGCCTCGCCATTTACTTCGCTTGTATTTATATATTATTTATTTTTCTGTATGTTCAAGTAATAAAGACGAATAATAATAATAATAATAATAATAATAACTCCTTCACTATGACTACGTCCCTTCGAAAACTCCAAATTACATCTTTAAATATGAAATCCGAACTATGATTAGCCTCTACCAATAATAAAATCAAAATTTCAATATCAAAATTGCCTATGACACAAATTTTAATCCACGAAACTCTCAAAGCTGCTCCAAAGTAGAATACATTAAAAAGAAAGAACGCGTCACCGAGGAACGACAAATTTTCCGAACGAGACATCTGATTGCCAAGAATTTTCTACAGAATTCTAAAGCACAGATCTGCTACGATCGCTTAGATTAGAAATCATGAGAAACGACGGTTAGATTGTCAACGAGAGTTCTGGAAAGCATCCGAAAAGCTGAGGAATATTCCGCTGCCCCGAATGGAGGTCGGTTCCGGCTATGGGGTTACGAGTTATGTAAGAAATTATTGAAAATGTAACGGCCTGTCCCCACTTCCATTCTCTTTATCCCTTCTCTCCTGCATCGGGAAAGACCCTGTCCCGGTGACGTTGATCTGCATGTAGCGGTCGTGCATTACGCTCTAACGGTCAGAAGCGGCTTCTACATAAGCGCATACGGCTCCACTTGCCCATTTCTTGCAAACATCGTGTATAATTCAGGGAACATCTAGTGCCAACCGTTCCACTCATCGTAACACCGGCAACGTTCCACCAAAGCTGGCTGCTCCGAGGCATTTCACAGAAACAAAGAGACACTTAGCCGCTAGAAAATATTCATTTATTCCCGCCCGCACTCCAGTTAATTAATATTCAACCTGAGTAACTTGGAGGGAGACGAAAATCTAATTAATTCCTCGCCATTGCGCTTATAATTAGAATTATCGTCCGTGTCATAAACATTGGATGTAAAATTCTATTGTAAATTTCGAGACCGGTGTAATTAATTGCACCGAGGTTTTTTACCCCCCCCTGCGTTTGCGGATGGGTGTACGGTTTCGTGCGGCTAGAGCAGCTCCTGCTGCACGCAGCCGAGCGGATGGGGCGCGGAAATGGCGCGCGATTCGAGTAGGCGATCAATTCCTTTAAAATTTCTTCGCGCCCGCTTAAATTATTATTGATCCGAGGGGTACATGCATAACGCAACGTGGCGAACGGGAGCAGAAACCTCGAGAAGGTGGAAATGCACGCTTGCAAAATTCGCGACGGATACATTTATGGAGGCGGCCGCTGCTGCCGATTACCTCGCGATCGTGGCTTACGCGATCGATGGATCGCGAGCCATGCTAATCCCGATCGAAGGTAAAAGTTTTTTCTGTCTCGCGACCGGGATACAGGAAGTCCTCCACGTTTCGCGGCGTGTGGAATTGGAGCGTTGCGTAACACGCCGCCGCGTTCACGGCGAGATCACGTCCGCGCCGGTAAATCGATCATTAGGATCTGTCCAGGTTGAAATCGTCGCATCTCCGGCGGCCCTTAATCGGACCCCTCGCGTCTTCCCAGGTTAGCCGCTCCAAGGTAGCGGGTGATCAGCCGTTCGTTTGCCGAAACTGGGCTGCCAGAATCTGGAGTACCGCTGAACGAAAACGAGCGCGTTGCATCCGGCGGACTAGCGAGCCGTCGGGTTGGGTCCCCGTGGCTGGTGATGGGCCAGACGCAGAGGTATTTGGTTCTAGATCGCGAAATTACCATCGCCCGTAACGGGGACTCGGGCTGCCTCGGCTCTGCAGGGACTCGGGCAAAATTGGGAGCATGAAAAAGCGACAACGGTAAAAAGTAGTCCATGCATCCTCGGGCCTGTGCATCGGCCCCCCCCCCCCCCCCCACCCCCCACTCCCAATGGATGCACCTCCGGCTGCATCATCTTCTCCTCCATTATCGAGAGCCCTGGAGGACGGGATCCTGCTGGCTCACGCGGCTGATACGGACCCTCTGATAATGGCCGTGATTCGCTGTAACATCGTGGCTTCGCCGGGGGAACCCGGGGGAGGACGAAGGAGAATGATCAAGGTCTAACGAGTGATACACTTCTTAGAAGATTCCAGCCGAGCTGAAAGAGAAATCACTCGCGCAGATGGGAATTTCTCCAAATGAATAGAAGCAGAATATTGGCCACTCCTGTCAAGGTGCCGCCGGTAACCCAAACACAAAACCGCCCTTTAAGCATGCGAAAAAACAAGCGAGACACGCGCGGGCATATGTGTGCGAACATGTTTGCGGGCTGGATGAATAAATCAGACGGAGCAGGGGCGCGGGAGGTGGGGGGAGGGGAGGAGGAGGATAGGGTAGGGGTACAGCGGGAGGGGCGAGGAGGGGGAGCAGAGGGGGAGCAGAGGGAACGAGGGAAAAGAGGGAAAGAGAGAAAGAGAAAGGGGGAGAAAGAGGGCATGGCTCTGTTGCACCTGCGTCACCCACCACGTGGGCTACCACGGTACCCCGGCCCCGATTACGACACTCTTCCGTGTCGATTTATCTCGCTGGCGACCGGCTATCCAGAGGTGCGACGGAGACGACGGGCGACGAGCACTGCGGAACCGGTTTTCGGAGGCCTCTTTCATTTGAATGTCGCGCCGTTTAATTTCACCCGGGGGACGAACTTTCGCGACCAGCGCGCGTACAATTACCGCGGCCGCCCGATAAAAGGGAAATTAGTTTGGGCGAGTGCGCGGTGCCAATCCAGCCAGCTCCTGTCGAAAAACGAAAGTAACACCGCCACGATCGGGTCTACGATCGGGCCTGGTGGCGAACATTTGGGGCACCATCGTTTATTGTAAAATCTGGGGACCAAGCGCCCGGCAGAATTGCTTTTAACGGTCGAAGTCGGTTCAGTTACTGCGGGCTTTGAAATCGGTATTATCCAACGTGTTTGGGTATTTTTATTGGGGAGGGGGGGGAGGGGGGGGGGGTGTGGTTTTCACCGGACTTATCAATAGTTACAGGCGATAACTCGCTTTCTAAGCCAGGCCGCTCTTCGACGCCGGGCAAGTTCACGTGGATTTGCGTCAAGGTAGTCAAGTCTGCCTCCGGAACCTAGGACAAGAAAGCTGTACCCCGTGGCTGGTCTATCGACCAATCCGAGGTCACGATCAAGCACTCGGACTAAGCTAGTCGGCCGTTTACTATCCACCGGATCTCCGGCGGCCGCTAGAGGATCCACTAGATCGTTCAGGTTAAACTAGTCCCCCCTCTCTTTCACCGACGGCCGACGAAAACCCGTCATCGACGGCCACAGAGGCGTGTATCACCGCCGCCGTGCACGAGATGAGCCCCTGATGAATAGCGTATGATCCCGTTTTCAAGGTAATCGCGGCCCTTTTTTGTAGGATCAAGGCCAGGCGAAAATAGCCACTTAGCCTCCTGTTCCGATCAATCGGCGGCAGAGTGTCGTAAGAGCGATTTTCGAGGATACGTACGCTATCATACGCCGCGCGCCGCGGTGCATATTAAACGCTCGAAGAATAAAGTGGTCATCGGCGTGGTACTCGCACCCTGAGCTCGCCTTCCCCGCGTTCCCTTCGTGTCACCGAGGTGGCAACGTGTCGTCCTAGCGTCCCCGAATGTTTGCCCGGGGCGAGTCGAGCGGAAGTTTGCTGCAGTAGCGACGGCATGGTAAAGCCTGACAACTGGGGCTATTTTATTAAATTCTGTTCTACTTCTGGCCTCCTTTGAAGGGAGCATTTTCGAGGGGAGCGCAACCTAGCCCAGGCGGAGGCTCGCCGTTCCAGGCGCGTAGGACTAGGGCTTTAGCATAACACGTTGTCCGCGAGACTGCTGGACCGGATTCGAGGGCCCGCGTCGTTCGTCATTTTCACGCTCGCTGGGGTCCAGGGCGCGGGCCGAAACTCGGGAGAGGGGGCCGAAAAAAGAAAAAGAAAACGACGAGAGGAACGGGTACAAATGTATTCGCCGGCCGGCGAACCGGTGATTTTGATGCAGCGACGCTGATTTGGATTTCAAATCGTTGGCCCGGGTGCATCTGCCTATGTTTCGGGGGTCTAGCCGCGGCCAGTCCCGCTGCATCCGAGGAGGAACAAGAAAAAGAAACACCCGGGGCCGGCATAATTTCGATTTCGATTTCGATTTGCGGCGTGCCCCGGGGAATACATCGAACTTGCTAAATTCGCCAATAGGCGTCTGCTGAATGTTTCATAAACTGGGTTAGGCAATTAAATTCTGGGGCCGGGACCTTTTCGCGTGGAAGCGTGCTTCGGACTTGGAGGAAGCGTGTTTCCTCGCCGCGCGACCACGGGGCACCGAGGCAGTGAATTGTTCCACAGCTTTCCTTGCTCCTTGGGAGATAAGAGGCTAATAATTGGATAACGAAACAGGTATTTCTGTGGGAAATTAGTGGTGGCTTCTTGCTCTTCCAGGGAGCACTGGACTTTCCACGAACAGATAACGAAGACTCTACTGTATTTCTACGTGGTGAAAGATATGGGAACAGAAGAGGGGCCTGTAGCGGCTAAAGTAACCGAATGTGAGACCCATTTCTTAAAAACATCATAACTCTCGACTAAGAACAGTTTTAGTAAAATTCGATGCACGTTTTAGAAGTAGAATATGTATTCTTTAGCAATCTACTGAAAAGTATTGTAACAAAGTTTCAAGTTATAACATAGGTCTCATATTCGAAAACAATAACACGATAACTGTTAAGTAGCTTTGAAGTTAAGTCTTCATAATTTAATGATATACAACTAGTAAGCTTTAAACTCCATTGCAAGCAGTATACAACAGTATTTGTGAAAATCATTGTACACTTACCACTTTAGAGGTATTTGTAATTTAGCGAACCACTTCGAAAGCTTTCTGCAACGTATTTGAGAAATATGTGCTTGCTCAAGACGCTTAATTGATTGCAATGCCACTGTGCGAACAAAACAACAAATACGCGGTTAGTTAGGGGAGAAATAGCATTGAAGAGTTCTGTAGCGGCGAGAAGCCGGGGTCTCATGTTAGGAGAGGTCGTCATATTCGGCTAGTTTACTGTAGACCGCGCGACGGCACTGTTTAGGGGTTGAACCGATCACTTTCCTTCCTGAGTGTACTTGAGAAAATGCACGCTGCCCTCGGGCAGCTGAAAGCACCGCGTCGCGGGATAAATTTAGACCGCGATTCCGAAAAATAGAGCTACAAAAAGGGTAGGAAGCGACCTCGTTAAGCCGATAACTGTTGTTCGGCTTTCTTTTTTCCTGTGAAAAAGCGAGCGGACTCGAACTCGTTCTCGTCCCGATATATAAACCTTCGCTGCTTAACCCGTATTTCCAATTACATCTTGACGCGTAATCAGCCGGGAGTTGCAGTCCGACTGCATCCAGCTGGAAAAATGCGCGGCACCCGGTGTGCCCACCACACCTTTATTCCACGAGTCAAGTTAACGACGCGGCGGCCGTGGCCGATGCTATAATCTGGACCGCCTGCGCGCCTGTAAACTTCCACGGAATATACGGCTGCGCCGATTAAATGATGCATTAGGTAAGTGTTACTCGGGAGAAAACTCAATCAACGCGCTCGCGTTCCGCTCGCTATCACTTTTCCTCGAGGAAAGCGACTTTGCTCTTTTTCACACCTGCCACCGCTGAATATCGACGACTTAATCTTGGATTTCTTTAATCACCCACTCCTCCCCGAGGAAGACAGTTTGGCGATACTATATTCGCGTACTTCTTCCTTCCAGCTATGCTCAACCTGTGTATATATTCGGCAATGAAGAACTGTTAGAAGTCCGCCTCTATCTTGCTGGAAATATCGAAGAAGTGCCAAGCTTCGAACGATCCTAGGCGACCGTTGGACCGGGTATCTAGCACGATCGAAGGACACTTTCGGCAAAGGCGGTTGCTCGATGGAAGCGGTCGATATGCAACGGATAGTTGGCGTTCGGGTATTGAAAAGCGCGCGTGTCCGCCCCGGTACGCCCACGGCGGGCCATCTGTCGCGCATCAAAATGCACATAAATCCACGGGGATCCTGTTGCGCGGGAAGCTGTGGCCGAAATCGCAGGATCAAATCGTATCGCGTATTCGAGGCTCGCTTCGAATTTCAACCGCTCCGATCTGACCTGGCTATGACCCGCTGAACGAAAACGAGATCAGACGCGTGCGGACGTATCCGCCGCCAGGGATCCTGCGGCTTACTTTCGGAGGATCCTCGTGCTTTCGCTCCACGTGCGAGTGATAACGTGGCACATCGGCTGTTTTGCGTATCACCGATCGTTTGTCGATTTAGAACAGCGACGAGCTCCAGCTAGGTATGTTCGCGGCTTTGAAGACTCACTAGAGGAGTGATTACGGTCCGAGTCACCTATTCGATTAAAATTTTACCGAGAATTTCGTCAGAGAATATTTCAAGGTTCAAGGTTCGAGCGAACCTTCGCAATTATTTCTAGAATATTCTAGGGGAGTTCCCTTACAGGGGAATCAATTCTATTCTTTGGGCTAAAAACATAGCGAAATTTAAAATTTTTTTTTAAGAAACTAGCGATTCGAATAGTTTGAAATTTGGACTATGTTTTTATGCATCTTTGGAGAAATTGTAGTTTTTTTTATATTAATTTTTAACCGTAAATATAGGAGTTATGCATGATTGTAATTATGTATTTCTGTAACCACTGATCCGATTACCTTCAAATTTGACCTGTATGTCCAACAAACATTACTTTATACTTTGATGAACCAGTATACCGATAAGTTATATATCTCTTTGATTACATAACAAAAATTGCGCAAAATTGTATGTCGAAAGTTAAAGTTTCAGACCTTTCAATTTGAAAACTTTCCACACTCCTCAACAATTTTTGTATTTTTTTCTGGCTCAACAAATTATGGCTACACACGTGTACAGTGAAACGCCGTTTCATTTTTCTGTTTTAGATTACCAGGAGGATAAATATCATGCACACCAGCGGGCAAGGAATTTTGCGCGGCGCGTTGGTCGATCATATATCTGTTATTAAAAATTCATAAAAGAAATATTGCTTCCTCAAAGATGCATCAAAATATGTTCCAAATTTCAGATTAATCAAATTGCTAGTTTCTTAAAAAGAAATCCCCAATTTTGCTACGTTTCCAGCCCAAATAATTGAATTCCCCTTAACGCTGGACGGCACCTAATACCGGACATTAGCTATATCTGTGATGTTTGAAACGCCACCGAGCCGTTATTCCGCGTAAACCGTAGAGGGGATAGAAGAAACAATAATTAGGTTTCGACACGGTGCAGTAGCGTGTGCACAGCTAAGAAGATTCATTTAATACCTACTGTTTTCTTCTTCTTTCTTGAGAAAAACCTTAGCTCCCCTACAGGTCCTCGACCAAACCCTAATCACGAAATATCGTTGAAGAGTTCCTCGAACTGCTTAGGTGCCAACCATTCTCCTCGTTCGCAACGATTGAAACGATATCGTTTAGCAGAGTGTACTATCTGAGGCGTAGGATTTCTCTCGGGAGGGTAAATACCACGGCAAGAAGAGTCGAGATTCCAGAAAATGTAGCGTGCGGAGGTTGAGATCGGGTCCGTCGAGCGCGTCAGGATCGACGATGAGAAATTGTGCTCGGATGGAACGGACGTCGATCGCCTCTCAAGGAGGAGGACTTTTATTTTCCCCGGCTGGAGGGATTCCTGACGCAGCGGTGCGCTTAGAAGCCTGGCATTGGCTAGCTGAATGCGCCGACTAGGAATCCGGTCTCTAAGCAGCAGTGCTAGTGCTAGATGCTAGAACCTGTAAGCACGGGTACTAGCCAGCAGCGGCAGCAAACCCTACGATGGTCCACCACAAAGACGCCCGTCGACTTCTTCTAGCCACGCACACCACCAATGATCCTAAGCAACGATCCCCGGCCGCAAGCGAAATCAGCGCTTGGTTTCTCTATCGTGGATCATGGAATCCGACTGGCAGAGCTGCCTTCTTGGAATCCTGCTGGATAAAACGTCCCCCATAAGCGGCGAGCTTTCAGCATCTGATCGTTTACAGATTTCATAGGAAGCTACTTGGAGAAAAGTAATCGTTTAATTATAGAACAACTGGCGAAGAAGAGAAGACTCCTGGAAAGTTTCGAAGGTAACGACGTTCTGGAAAATTCGAGGGCATTCGTGTTCCGTGCTCTATCGAGTCTACCGGGGAGGCAGATTATGTAAGGAGTGACGTGACCATCGGCACGGTCATAGAATCGTCAAAAATCAGGTTCAACGAACTGCAGCCGGCTCGTTTCGCCTCCGAACGGTAAGGTATTCGGATGACGTCGATCGGTGGGCATGATGCATTCACCAAATCCTTATCCATCTCGTTAACCTGTGCAATGCCGTTGTGGAATCGGTGGCACGGCGGTAACGTCGGGCCGGGCCTACATTTCTGATCTAGCGATGCGGAGGAGCATCTGCGACAGGGTTCAACGCACCGTTTCATTCGTGCCTCAACTACGTGTCGCCGGTGGACGTGATTACCGGCATGGGTCCTCCACGAAACGGGTCGCGTAAACACGAGGGACACCCGGCGAATCCGACTGGAGAGGACTCGTCGCAGAAGCCTGTCCATAAATTATTCCGACGGCCAAAATGGCAGTTTTTCTTCTCCACACGGTGAATACGAATACCGGTGGCGACGGCGCGAGATTCCAGGAAGCAGGGGGATACAATCACGAATCACATATTCCCGAGCTGGCCGGTCCAAAGAACGTTCGATCGTATCGGCGGAACGTGGACACCAAACATCAAACGTGCCAAGCGAAATACAGTTCTTTTCGAGGAGGAGCCACCGGGGATCACCAGGACCTGGTCGGAAATATTACGCGGCCGCCGGTTACGGCTTGCGGAATTGTTTACAACGCAGTCCTGCACCTGGATCCTCTTCGTGGGTCGCGCTGATTGCGTCATTGGTGCAACAGAGATTCCAGGGAGGTGCGATGAATCACTTCTCTTTCTAGACCACCGCACCTGGAATGTTTGGCCACTGTTCACGTAACAGGTCGCCAAGGGTAAGAGACGCAAGTTGATTCAGCGTGCAGAGTCGGGTAAATTACAGTAAGAAGTAAGTAAATATAGAAAAGAGCCTTCGTTTTCTGGAGTGAGAAGAAGGCGAACTTTCCGCGGTGGATTGCATCGGTTTTATTAATCGGTTAGGCGACTTTCCACCTCGTTTCGAGGGCTCCGGATTCCACGGCTATCAGCGCGGAGATATCACCTCCCTCGGCACGTTTCTTTTTCGTCGGATGTGCGATCGGAGCCGAACCCGCGAGAGCGCTTCCGGGGTAATGGCCGCCGGCCAATGGGAGCGAGAATGCTGGCCTTGACATTCACCAGCTCCTGCACGGAGAAAACAAATTAACGACTACCCAGAACCACCGCGCCCCGGATTATTTATGGGCCAACGCTGGGCGCTGGAGAACCGGAGGGCAATTTGCCCCGCGGAATCCTCCGATGACAACTGATTCGACCAGCCGGCAGATAAATCGGCCCCCCCCCCCCCCCCTTGGGCAAAAAATCCGGGAGCCCGGGAACAAACGGGTCGACGGGGATCTTTTTTCTGCCGGAGGAAACTTCGAAAGTAACTAAAACGATGGAGAAAACGTCCCCCAGCGTTTTTCTGCTGCGAAACACTTTGGCGATCTGGAGCCAATTTGAGATTACAGAGAAAAGCAATTATATTGGACAAGGGTGATCGGAATATTATGCAAAATTAGGAAAATAATGCGCTGTTTAGGTTTATGAGTTGAAGGAAATGGTAAATCTCTTTTGGGGGGTGGAAATATAATTTTTTTACGGGGTTCGTGGTTCCCGAATTAAGGATCACTAAATTGTAGACCGTATGTTTAATTTTTCGAAATGTGTTGACGAAATTTTGTAGCGAGGAAAATTCTTCTGTTTCTCCTTCGATATCTTCCCCCTCCCCCCCCCCCACTTTTCTGTTTTAACCAGGTACACGATGCTCGAAGTGGACGGTCCTTGGATGTAAAATAAACGCATTCTTTCTCTCCCTTTCTTTCTGTGTCCGTGGCACAGGTATGCACATTTAATGCGAGCACGTACACGCCCATACGTTTTTGCGCGATAAGTGAATGAAACTGAGCGCAAAAAGAACTAATGAGATGCGGGAGATGATGTTGGCCTTGACCGACCAGGAAGGAAGGGTAGGGATGGACGAGTCCCCCCGATCGTCTGGGTCATGTAGCACTTCAGAAACTTCCTTGCTCAAGTTTTACTTGACGAAGATAAACATTTTATTTAGCTAGAATTGTGCGCATTTGCATATTCTATTCTGCTTTTTTTCCGCACGATTCGCGAGCTATTTAGATTCACTGGCTGCACAAATCTTCGCACAAATTTCAAAGCGTATCTGTTGACTCGTCTCCAAGAATTCCCCATTGATTCTCTCATTTATTTATTAAAATTTGTAATATTGCATTGGCAAGGTTGATCGGTGACCTGAGCTGCCAATTTAAATCCATAGCAACACTTCAACTATCGATTCTGCCGTCTTAAAGAATGGACCTCTGATATATTTACCTGTACTACTTAAACCCAGTGATCGAAGCAATCGCCATTCAACTCCCCTAATCCAACACAATTCAATCTAATCTACAGTTGCAACGATAGATTTGCAGAACAGATTTGCTATAGATTGCTGTTGACAATCCACCTTCTGGCAGCCCTACTACGGACCACTTAATGACCTATTCGCTCGGAAGCTGGGTAAAGAAAATATTATAAAAATGGAGAACGCGAAGAGAGGCTGGCACGGGCGCCGTGGTTATCCACGCGTCTGCTAAGGGTAAAGAACTGGGTCTCCGTGGCGGGCACGGTTGGTGAATCAGTGGACACTTTCGAAAACAACACGTCAGATAGATCAACGATTGCACCGGCGATTCGCGGAATAGAACGGTAGTCCGTTCGTGTGTCGTTCTGATTCGCGAATCGGAACGTTTCGCAGACGTTCCGCGCAGGAAACTTTTAACGCTTCAATTGGTGGGGGTTGCAGCCTTTCTCCACGCCCGATAAATTTTTCTATATCTTAGTAACTTTAGTATTTTTCTATATCTTAGTATTCTGTTTATATTTTGTAATCTAAAGGGTTCTCCCGTTGAGTAAAAAAAAAAAATAATAATAATAATAATAATAATAATAAATATGCATAGAAATGCGCAATGAGCTCATTTTCTCGATATAGAAACCGAGAACAAGATAAGAAAACAGCTTCTCCTTAATTATATTCATTCGTAGCCTAATTGCGTAATACAGACATCTGGCAAATTATGCAAAAATTAATTTGGAGCATCGAGGATTTTATTAACCTTTGGAGAGTGCAACCACCCCTCAAATTTCATAAGAATTTCAAAAACCAAAGCATTCGGAGACGAACACTTGATAATCTTATAACTTTGAGGGGTGGTTTCGCCCCCTAAATATGAAAACGGGCCGCTATTAAAAAACACGTATATCTTATTTTTCGGCCCTCTAGAACATATCCAAAAATCAAAACAATCAGAGGCTGGGCACCTGGGAAGCTCTTCTTGTTAGTTACACGATTTGGAATGATATTTCAGTGCCGCATGCAAAAGTAAATTCGTGTATCATCCTTGGTGACGCTTGAAGCGATCTCCCTCTCGGAAGATCAAGGAAGTTGATCCAACTGGTGAATCAGCTGGCAACTCTACTCCTAGCTCACCATTTAGCCGTCTACTTGGACCAACGAACCGATAGACGCTGGTCCCTTGAACCTGGCCTATCTGCACTTGACCGATGCTGACCCTATTAACGAGGGTCGGTCAGTCATCTCCACCGATTCTCGGAAAGGCTCGGTATTCTAAGAAGCCCCTCCACGGTTATCGCTTCATTGGAACCCTATCCACGTGATTCCGTTACTCCGCGCGTCGAAGTAAATCGTCCACAGAAATCTCGACAACAAACGTTTCCCCATCGCGGCACTTTCTCCGCCTCCAGAATATCAAACCCGAAAATTCTCCCCGCATCTCCGCAACAGCTTTCCCCGGCAGGCATCCATGGCGCCAAGCGGAAAGCCTCGCTGCCCCGGGCTGTGGTCCCCGAGAAAATGGACGACGCCTGTTTCGGGCCGTGGCTCGTTTCGCGATCAACTCTACGGATCGTTAGCGATGCCGCGGAAAGTAGTAAAAGCCCGGTGGACCTGGGTTCGTTGGACCCCAGGTCGATCTGACGTAATTTGCTTCCAGGTCGTCCACGGGTGGATTTCCTCTCTGTTGAGCGCGCGTGTTGCCCGGACAGAGCGCTGTGTTGGTACGAATTTCACCGAAACCTGTTATGCCACCGATGAGACGGGTTTACGACTGCATCGCGATCCCCTGGATCTGGATGTCGACGACTTTTGCCGCGTCGATTTGCATCGTGACACAGATGACCGGCCCTTTCCTCCCCGGCAAGCTTCGGGGCCCATTCCCGCGGCTCCCTTATCGCTCCTACTTGATTTTCGTATTTCCCAGCGATTTAACACGCACGGTGTCAACATCTTCAGAGGCGATAGGTTTCGCAGCAACGCGCTCGAACGAAGCCGAAGCTTCCAGCAGGACAGCTTTCTTCTCGGCGGAGGTGTCCGGCTCCACCGGCGCACACCTGTGACGTGTCTCGTGGGTGCGGGTAATATTTCAATCACGTCCGACCGACTTTGCCTTACGTCAATCGACGTCACATGCTTTCTCGGTCTCGTTCCCGCTCGCGGATAGCCAGAGAGGGAAGAACGAGAGACGAATAACAAGAGTTACTTGGCGAAGCGTATGTGCGATTGGGAATACATGTTTCATCTGCGGCGGGTCGTTCTCGAACGGTTCCACCTTGAGCAACGGAATGAAATCGAGAAGTTGCGGGCGATTCCAGCGGGAAGGCATGGATTCTGGAATTCCGAACGGAAACGAATGCAAATGTGTCGTGTGCTACGAAACTGGTCGCTTTCGGCTGGATTGTTGGGAGAGGAAGTGAATAAAGTTGCTCTTTGAATTTTTCCTCGAGGATGATCGATAGAGATTGCACGCACGACGTTTCCCTGCAATTTTAAGATATCTGGTTCTGCTCGGAGCGTTATGCAAGCTGCGTTCGAAGAAGCCCTGCTAGCCCATTGACAGGCTTTCCCCGTCGCCATTAACGTCGAATGGGTAATTCACGATCGACGATGCCGACCTTACCCCACATACTCTCCATCCAATTCTCGCACGCTACGGAGGGACGGAAAATGGACACTTCGGTGGTAGTTATTTGTGGCGTTTCGGTATCAGCATGTCATTACAGCTGTATAGACAGCTAAAATCAACGGTTGATTCTAGGCTAGATTGCAGAGCCAGTAATAACTTGAACAATTTGATCTTTTAACAATTCTTTCTTAGGGACATAAGACGTATTTTCACATAGGAATGTTTGAAAAACATTAAAAATTAATTAATATACAAGACGTCAAAGTGACTGCTTGCGTAATGCGCGCCTCCACGTGGTGAACACGATTCCGATTGACCGGCTCATCTAAATGCAAAATCGCTGTACATGAGTATCCTTTAACTCAAAATCTACAATGTGGAACTCGGTCGAAAAATTTTAATAAAAATTCACGGAGTTATACAACAAATATCAACTTCGAAGGATTTTACCGAAGTAATTCTGTGATAAATATTGCCTTAAATATTGTTAAAGTTATACGATCTTAGTGAGCGAGTTCCACATTACGGAGAAAAGTGTTTTGTAGGTTCAATTAAAATTTCAACAAAAAGCATCGATCCGTTCTCGAGTTACGGTCGATGTTCATCGTCTTGAGAGACGTAGTTTTGAGAAAAACGGCTTTAAAGCCTGCCGCGGCCCGATTACTTACCTGCATTGTCTTGTCCGTTACTTTTTACGCTGTAACTCTCGCAATTTTGCAAATTTTTCAATTAAACACTTTTTATAATACTTCCAAGACCGGTGCCTATCATAAACGTTCGGGGAAAAAATCGATTGTTTGACCTCGAAATACCCACTTAGAAATTGCTGTAATGAGACATTTCTATATCCATGTATTATTGCAATGGAAGCATAGAAGCCTCGATAGACAAGAAATACCGTATACTCAGGCATCGGAACCCTATCCCATTGAATTTCTAGCTAGAATAGGGAAAGCCCAGCGACAGGAAGTGGCGACGGGATGGAAGGATGGCAGGGGCTCGATGTTTCACCCGACGACCCGATTATACCAGCCATTGTGACCGAAGAAGAAAAAAGGAGTCATCCAAAAAACCCTCGATTCGATCCCAATCTATGCTGATGTTGTATGGAAGCATGATCTGGGGTCAATCCATGCATAATGAAATTCTGACTTGCATGCATATCTATCTGGCGAGTACTCGCGATGGCTGACCTGTACGTGGTCTAAGCAGGTTCACACGCATCTACATCCCTCCGTCGGACTTAATCACACTCCACTCCCCATACGATTAAAAACGAGGCAAAAGGAAGCAGAAGGTCTAGGGATTCCCATGGCGTACATAGAAGGTGATAGTAAATTCAGGAGGTCCCAATTTGCTTCGCAGGGGGACTTGGGGCACTTTGACGCAAGGGGCACAATGAAACATTAATATTATTTTGATAGCTGTAAGGTATCATCTTATAATCATATATGAGGCAGTGGGAGCAACAACGGAGTAACTACTAATCATATAAAAAAGGAAAAAAAAATTCAAGATGATAGCTTATGGGGAGTCTTGTGATGATGTTTCGAACTTCTAACTGTTTCTTGATATAAAGAGAATATTAATGTTTCATTGTGCCCGTTGCACCAAAGTGCCCCAACTCCTCCTACAGCTAAAAGAGCGACTTCTGCTTTCCAACAACTTTAAAAATAAAATTATCAAAGACTAGAAAATCTCCGCCCGGCTTCCCTTCAGTTACACGAAACAAATTAAGCTTAATACCTACTTTCTTATAAACACTATTGCAACCCCTAGATCCAGGTGGGCATGGGGTGGGCGGGAATTCTTCTGAGTATAATACCCACTTCTCATTGATCCTGCGAGACAGAAAACATTACCCTGTCCCCGCAGAAGAGTACGCAAGGCTGTGCCCAGTGGCAGGCCTACGTGGAAAGAAGAATGCAGTTTCTTCCTAGCAGCTGCATCGGTGAACTGCCTCGAGATTCCTCTTCCTTTTCTGTGCCCGTGGATGGGAGCAGGCGTTCGGGACGGTGGAGGATCGAGGCAGCGGCCTTGAATACAGAACGCTGGCCCCGACGAGCCCTGCCGAAGGGCGAGTGTTTACTTTGTAGCAATCTCTCGACTGGGTCTGTCGGTCGGCTGCATTTTTATGGGTCTGCATTAGCCTTAATCGCTATATTATGAGCATCAGGTGGTCCCCGCTCGGATCACGTTTCCTCGGCGTCCTCCTTCCCATTGTGCTGCCCTACCTGCTACTCCCCGCCCCCCCCCCCACCCCACCCTTTATTCCCACACCCCACGATCTAGCCCAGACGCATTTGAATATTCAGCAGCCGATCTCCGGGATACTTTGTCGCGTTTCTTAAGTTGGGTAATGGCCGTGCCCTTGTTTCTTCTTGCGCGGCAGGCTGCTGGAAGCGGCGCCGAAAAACCAGTCGTGAAAATCACCCTCTAGCATAGACGTTCCTGAACAGCTGCTTGATTCGTTCGTAAAATGCAGAACGGCTGGCTTCGATCCTACTACCTGCACAGGAGCTCGGCTCGAGATTCAGGGTTAGATAGACAGCTTTGATTGGGGGATTTGTATTTGCGGCATAGCAGATTCGTCAAATATATTTGCATAGTTTAAGTACCTTGGTCCTAATGCCTCAGGGGCGTCCATTCCTTGGTCATCAGAAGGTATATTATTATTTAGGTGTGCTCAAGAATGCCCCATAAAATAAATGGTAAAAAAAAAAACAAGCAAGGTATAAATCTATAACATTGGCGCTCTTAGGATTTAATCTTGGGAAGAGCCGAGTTGAAGTTCAGGCGACATTGATTTTTTCGGCGGATCCATACAAACTTTCAAGAGCAATCTGGGTAAATTTGTTATCAACTAACGTGCAATGTTTAATTTTTTTATCTCTTTTTTTTACGGTTATATATGTCTTTGTTTTTCTTGTACTTATGCCACTATATTCTTTATTGTATAAATCGGGCTTGTCCCGTAATAAATAATAATTCTAATAATAATTCTGTCTGCTTAACTAACTTAATACTAAGCTTCAAATTTTACATCCATTAAGTATAAATGCACCTGTCTTGCACCTAAACAGCGTCCTTTTGAAATATATCGGGGACCCAGAGAAAGTAAGTACCAAGAGAGTGAGAGTTGCTATCTAAGTAGTTTGTTGCAAGAATTACAAACACGAGTAACTTGGCCACGGCACATTACCTTCCTCACACCACCAGCGCATGCCTCCATGAGCACGTCGGTGTAGTTAAACGCCAGATTGCTGGCACAATGCTGTATCTAACAGAGCCGGCCGGGACAGCAGTGTATTTATTAGATTAATAGAACGTGTCGGTTGGAGGGACAAACTGGGTCTCGAGGTCTCGGTTTCGCACATAATCGACCGATGGATGCTGGGAGCCGCGACGTCACCGGAGAACGCGAGTGCACCGGGTGAAAGTCTCCCGGCCCGCGGAAAACGCGCGTGTTGCGCGAGACCCGTCGCCGGCCGCAGGGGGAGAACTCGAAAAATCGGGGACACCTGTCCCGTGCCACCTAGACGGCTGAATCAACGACGGGGAATGCGTTTTTTATCCTTCATCCCCGTCCCCCCTCGGCCGCCTAGAAACGTCCCCGGTTTTGAAACGGTGCCTCCAGCGCACGCGTTTCGACCCGTTACATATTCACTCCGCCATTCAAATCGAAATTGTCGAGGCGAGGCGGTTAATAGACACCTATCCAGGCTGCTGGCGTTCAGTTTCCACATTCAAGCAATCAGCTGGCTAATGGAATGTGTCGATGGAAACTCGACTGCGCTAATGGTTTCGAAACGTCAGGCCTCGCTACAGGTTTTCGTTTTTTAATCGCTGTGATCTAGTTTAATTCTTTGGGGCAGCGCGGAGGTTGGTACGCGGGTACTCGGGGCGTTGCGCGACCTTAAAGGAGAGGAGAAATGACGGGAAAGTACGATTCCCTTTTTGTATAATTGTTGAAGCTTGGAACTCTGACACTCGGGTGGAGAAATAACAGTGGGTTAATTAGGACGATAGAAATACACAGTTTGATGATATCGATGGTATGATTTGTAGATGATTGAGTAATACTAGTTTGGCTGATTTCAGATTTTACTTTGACTGCGCGCATGCTGTCTGCGTGAAAGCCTAGCAAGTTCTAATGTACCGGAAGAACTCAGCGCTACGGCGGAGGCGCGGTGGCTGCGTCTCTCGCGCAGCCGCGATTAAAATTAGTCTCGTTTGAAATTACTTTCGAGAATAATAATTACGGGTTCTGAACGTTGGGACACTAGAGTTTTAGGATCCGCATAAAATCCGTTTGCTGCGAGGTGGATATTTATGCAAGCTGTAAAGAAGCTTGCGCCGGGCGACTACTGCAAACGTGACTCAAAATAGCACCGGGGAATTTCCCCAAAAAATCGGCGTTCCTTGCACATTTCGCGTGTTGTTACCAGGCGCAGCGAGAGGCCTGGTAACAACGGGCGAGCGGCGTGCACGCACGTGCGACGGCCGAGTCCGATTTGCAATCGGGCTGAGAGTTTAGTAGGTGACTCCGTTTGCCTGCAATTGCTCTGCTGGCGTGGTCCGCTCTATTTAAAAGTCCTTTGCATTGACGTGGGTTAATTAGTCGCTCTATTCAGCAGGCTTAGGGGAGACGGGGGAAATGAGAGCCAGTGGGTAACACTTAGAAGCCAGTATAGTTTTAGCAATATTGTAAATCGAACGACGATATATTTCCGCACGAAGGTATCCCCCCCAATAATGATGCTGGGCATTTGTTTGTGTACCGGTGACGGAGATTGTTGTTTGTTCGGCACATATTTCCTGTTATTTCTCAAAAAATATAATCGAAATAGTAAGCACAAAATCTTTGTCTATTATACTTTGTTTAGGCCTTATTTGAAAGATCCATAGTTAAGCTTTGCTATCATAACTTCAATTTTGTGTTTATTTCAAATGTTATTCTGCTATTTTTACAGAAATAAAATAACACTCATGGAGGTAATGAGAGTCAAGTGGCTTTTTTTTGCTACAGATGCCAAGAGCTTGGAAACGGTTGGCACAGGTTGTGACACAGCAAATAAATATTCACACATGTGATTTATGTAACTAAGTGTATCCACTTAATTAGAATTCGTTAAACATTAATCGAATCATTAAATTTGACTGTTGTACGAATATTATGGATCTCTAATAATTGGTATTCTTTTAGTATTAGAAGAAAAGATTTTAGTTTTGATTTCGGCTACATAATTCTCTGCGTTCTGTGTGAAGATTTGCTTGGCCCTCATTACAAAAGTACTTTTCCAAGAAAATGTTATAGTTTAATTTGAGCTGGTGGCACGTGAAAAAGGTCACTCTTATATTACTGTTTATTATTTGTTTAAAGAACTGCCAAGGTTCTAATAAATATTTCAACTGATTGTTTAAATATCTTTGACTTTTCGTTAACTGGCTCGTATTTCCCCCGCCTCCCCTACTCGCCGCTGTCCTCGTGGACGTTTCGATCCTTGCATCGGTCCAGATTCCGCTCACCGGTAGCCCCTTAATTAAACCCCCAATTACGTCACGCTCGCGTCCCGCCGCCCGCGGGAACGCTGCGGGGGATATCTGGCTGGAAGCGAAATAAGGGGCATGAAAGATGGAGGAGGGCAAGGTGCGTCGATGGAGATTCGACGACGAGGAAGCAGCGCCGAGGAAAATTCGTGGGAAACGATGAATTGTTCATGTAGGTCGCAGAGTTCGTAACGGCGGAGCAAAACGACGCGACCGAGCGAGATGCGATTTAAAAAAGTGGAACGTGCGCGCGGATTAGATCGAGCGCGCCGCGACGCTTTCTCCTTCGTTCCTGGATCGCGACCGACAATTCACTTCCTTAGAAAGCTCGGTCCTCCTTGCCGCCGCACACGCTTTTTCCCTCCCCCCGCGCCCTGCCGCCTAAGTCGAACTTCGCTGGCACCTCGCAGACGTCAAAGACGTGGCCCAGCCGTTACTTTCTCTTTCACTTCAGGATCCTGCACGGCGACCGATTGCCTTCCAAGCCGACGCTTTTATGTGCCACCCTCTGGCTCCTCTGGCACAGAGAAATAGGTAGATACTTGATCAGGAATGCTGGAGATAATTAAGTTCGGTGGTGATTGAAGGGGACTGGCGGAGTTGGGCATTAGCTAAATAAATAATTTTTTAAATACCGGATCGAATAAAAGTTACTCTGACTTTAGATTATTCTAGGTATAAAGTTAACATTATTCGACACATGACGAATAATTTTTTTAACTGTTACTCGCTATTTGAAATTTTTATTTAAATAAAAATCTTGCTCATCACTGGGGAATGAGGGAGTAAGAAATATGGAGATTCAAGTCTTCGTAAAATTGCGAAGGCTGATTGCACTATTTATTCCAGTGGGAGATGTGAAGAGATCGAATATCCCACATTATTTATTTATCTAGAAACAGGAAAGTCCAATTAGCGTACATAGAATAACGTACCTAACGCTTAGAAAAGTTTGATATCTGAAAGGATGGGCACGAGGAACGCCCCCCATGGAACGTTGCTGGCATTTTATCCGAAAAATCATTGGCCGGCTGTTAAGGCCCGGCTACACGGAGCGCTCGCCGCTCGACTCGATAATTCCGTGGTTTACCATGCAACCCTGAACCAGTCAGGCATTTCTCGTGGGCCTACTCAGTCTACCGAATCGACAATATGTATATATGCTATTCCCGCAGAGGACACGCGTGTGTAGGCGCAGAACGAACGGGGGAGCACCTATGGCGCTCCGAGCACGTGGTCGCAGGCGCACACGTGCTGCCCGCGGCTCAACTTCGCGCTGATTCTAATTTAATGTACCGCCGCCCGTGAACAGGCGAGCCAGTCATCCCATGTGTCATCTTTCACCTGCCTCGTCCGCGAATTCGCGCGACGAAACTGCACGCGAGCCGGCGCGTTGCGAGTTTCAAGGGCCCTCGATCTGTTTCGAGGCGGAAGCGATCCTATCGCCTTGGAGCGCGTCACCGCGATCGATCGATGCTTCATCTTCTAGAATCTACATCCAGATCCTTCCCCTTCGGGTTATTCACGAGGGTGACTGATTTCTTGGCTTCCGCGGCACGTGGGACCTTCTCAATCTTCAATGTGGCATATCACTTTCTGATTAATACGAACATAAACTGCAATGCAGTGGCGCGCTCGGGATTTAATCTTGGGGAGAGCCGAGTTGAAGGGACAAATTATATTAATGCGAATTTAAGAAAATTCATTAGGCGATTATAGAAATTTATTTAAAGAATAAAATCTAACTTTCTTTTCTTCTTACAAAGCCCCCTCTTTGGGGGGATGCCAGGGCTCCTTGGCTCCCCCCCCCCTCCCCTCCCCCACTTGGGTGTGCTACTGCTGTAATTGTATGGATTTTTTTTTTAGACATCGGTGGGCGTAGGTTCTTTTGGAGGATGCTGGGTGATAAGAGGACAGAGGATGGTGGCTGTGTGACTGAGATAGTGTGGTGCAATATCTGCGATGGAATTTTTGCTAGAAGCAAGTGCTGAGACGTGCGCGAATGTGGTCTCTAGATGTTTAGCGAGGAGTGCTACTTGTTCGAATAGTTTGGAAACCCTTTGGAATGGAAAGGATCGAGTCCAAGTGAATTATTATTGTCGTTGGATTAATTAACGAAAATTCAGAGCTGATTGTGTGTTATCAGGGATGAATATCCCACGTGTCATCCACAAAACAGCACAGGATTACAGGTGTACCCTAAATTCCTCAGCACCTGCCCTCCCATCGCGCACTTAAGAAGCATTCGGCACTTGATCGGCTCGTCTGTATCCATCGCAGACTCCACAGACAATATTTCCGTGACCACTGTCGCGCTCGATGACTATCGCCTGTTTGCCAAAGTCGCATTTCACCGGGCACGTACAGGGATTTCTAGGCCACCAGCGTAAGTTCGGCGCGACGCGTTGTTTACGTTCGGGTTTACCGAGGGGGCACGTCAGAGCGCTCCAATTTTTCACGGGTTACGGTTTTTCAGTCGGCTGTCGAGATTCGACGTAAAAAAGGAGGCATTACTGATACAGAAGCAGCCCCGAATGATAAGAATCACGGTGGCCTAAGAATAGCGGTACTTTCTTTTTCCTCCGCTGGCGTGGCCCGCGCGTACGCGCGCCAGCCGCGGGCAGAGATTTTGTTTTGACACCTCGGATCGCCCGGGATTCGCGGCCGTCTTGCCAAGGCTGCCTGGAGAAAAACACTCGGGGAGCCGGCGACGGAAAGAGATCAGGAAAGTTCGCCAATATCCGAGTCCTTCCTTGAGACGCGAAATCGTCTGGAATCCATTGACTTTCAACTGCTCCGATTGGCCTCGAAGCAGAACGAAATTGCGAGTGATATAACATGAACGCGGCGGCGATGAAAACACGACACCTCCAGCTATTCGCTGGGGTCAGTTTTCTAAGAGCGACTCTTCCCTTTGTGATTCCCAGGCAGACGTGTCTAGATCGACTCTCGCCAAATTTCGGGGAAGTGTTTAGTTTATAGAACTCAAAGAGTCTAGCCGGGCAAGTGTAGGGAAAACGGCCCCAGCGCCAATTTTAGTATTTATATCTACCAACTAATGCTCTTTATTTAAAAAAAAAACACTCAGAAAAAATTCAACTAAAGCTACTTAACATATTTGAATGCTTCAAAATTCACGTAGTGGGTATGTATATTTTTAGCTCTGCTACATATATTTTTTTCGAAATTGCGGATCGATCATTAAGGGTGGAAATAAAGGAATTAATATTTTTTACACGTAGTTGGTACACATAAATACTGAAATTGGTGCCGGGGCCAATTTCCATTTGCTTACCTGGCCAGACCCTTTTTAGATACCTGATTTGCTACTTTAATAACAAGAGAGAAATGATTATTATTTCCCGGATTTCGAAGCTGCAGGGTGCAGAGAATGATGGAAAGATATCGTTCCTCGAGTCGAAGCAAGGAATCCTACCGCAGGGAAGCCTGGAGCGGCACGGAGGACTCGAAACACGCCCAGCGACTAGTCTTTGAATCCGACGAAATAAGGGTTCGCTCGCAAAAAGTAGTCGGCCTTACTCGGCGCACAGGTGTACTCGAAACCTTCTCGAATTGTAGCTAATGTCGATATGAATATGGAATGCCCAAGGCCGCGGTTCCGAAGGCAGGCTTGAGGAGAAGAGCACGGGGCTCTCCCGCGGCTCGCAGCCGATCATCGAAACTGGTTTCCCAAATTCAATCAGACCGCTGCTTGATTGCTGGCCCTTGGTCCCAGCCCGCCCAGTTTCATCTAGCGATCGAACGCCTGGTAAAAATAACTCCCGGCAACGATCGAGGATCTTATGTGACCATAAACATTCAGGGAGCTCGGGGAATCGGTCGGCCTGTCGAGTGGAAATTAAAAAAGGAGGAACGGAAGGGATTAATTTCTTCCTGTAATTGGGTAGCAGAATCATTCCTAATGTAGAGACATTTGGTACTGGAGAGAGAAGACACGGGGTAACGAAAGTTTGCACCCAGCTTCGCGAGACACGCTACTACGCAGAAGTCGAGTAAAAGGAAGAGATAACGGGAAATCTCGGTGGCGATGACGGATTGTGGAGGCCGAAAGTATAGGAAAAAACCCAGCAGGCGAGTACGATCGGTTGCGCGCGTATGCTAATCGTTTCCCGGCGAATCGTTGGATCAATTTTGTTTTGGTGACCTGGTTCCGCGTGATCTGGCTGGTGCCAGGACGAGGCTCCGGGTGTCCTGAGCGACGAGCGACCGAAATCCTCGTGGAACGAGCGTTGCATGGCATCGCGGATGTGTATGGCTGGCACGTGGAGCGAAAAAAATCATAAAGAATGCTTAATTTTCGGGTAAAGAAACATACTATGTATTATTTAAAGAATCAGTGGTCCACGTCGGTTTTCGAAATCTGGTGTTAAAGAAATAGTTCTAACCAAGACACTCGAAGCATTCTGAGGATATTGAAATATTCTAGGAGTTTGGGGATTGAAACTAAGCACTCTAGACTAAAATATCGAGGAGCATTCACTTATTAGTCACAGTGTTCTTGCAATCATCGCTTAATACACAATAATAGCAAATCACCTGGGATTGTTTAAACGAGAAACCTGTACGGAAGCACGCAGGCGAGGAGGCGAGAGAAATGGGGGGAAGAAAGCCGACGGGGAAGGGGGCGAAACCGCAGCGCGTATCGTTGGCAAAAGGTGATCCACGTGTTTTGCAGATTTTTCTCCGCGATCGACATTCAAATCTGCCCCAGCCGATGCGCCGCAGAATTTCCTCAGGTCGATCGATTAGAATGCGGAACGGTAGGTACGTGCCGGCGTATGATCGTTTCCGCGTGATTTCGGACTTTCCAAAAACGTTTTCCAGGAGCCGCGTGTCGTGTTGCGGCACGCACGGCCGTGATTGCAGCGTCGCGTTGCACCTTCTCGCGTTCGACGCGCGAGCGTCACGTTGCCCGCGCGAATAACTCCGCGAGGAATCGCGCTTTCACGGCCGAATTATGCCTCCGCTTCGAGAAAGACCACTGGCTACGCTTTGCTCAGCGAAACGTCGCACTTTAAACTTTCTCGCGTTACTCGATAGGCCGTCTGGCTTAATAATCGCCTCGAACATAATAGGACGGAGGGACACCGTTACGAAACCATCCGCGATGCTTTCGATCGGGAAGAAAGACTTTCGAGCGTGTTCGGTGAAAATGTAAAGGGACTTCGTGGCTTTGAAATGCCGCAGACTTTGGTTGAA
Organism: Andrena bucephala; assembly: GCA_947577245.1. Classification (NCBI taxonomy): domain Eukaryota; kingdom Metazoa; phylum Arthropoda; class Insecta; order Hymenoptera; family Andrenidae; genus Andrena; species Andrena bucephala. Next base: position 74,551,959 of record OX387717.1, read on the forward strand.
ATCAGTGCCGAGTTCCTCGAGGAATCTCTTCGTTACCTTAAGAAACCGTGACTTACTCAATCCCATGCAAATCCCTGCGCACCACTGATTTGCAATCTCCCAAACCTCACCCTGGATTATCACTCTCATCTCCATCCGGGAATCCTTCACGAAAATCCTGGGCGAGGTCCCGCGCGAACGAAATTCCAATTCTCCAGTTCACTTCGTTACCAATCAGCTCGGAGTCCCCGCTGTGAGTGCAATTTAGACCGGGATTCGCTTCTAAAATATTAGACCGTGTCGCCGAAGCGAGTACAGATTTTCTCAACGAACTGGTTGGATAGAAGATGAGAAGGAGAAATGAGAGCTTGCGGTCGACCCGTTTAACTCGTCAAATTAAAATGGGACGAAGGGTAAGAGGGACAGGCAGAGAGGCGCTAGGAATACTAGAAAGAAGAACGATAATGGTATGCCGATTCGGCTGAATAAAATCCAGAATCCTTGCTTCTAGGGGCGAGGTCACCGTGACGGGCTTTTTATCGTTGCCCCGCGTAGCCGTCTGCCGGGCCCGATGGGGGATCCACGCTTACCGCAGGAAGTGAAAAGACATTCAAATTTATGGAAAACCCGCAGCCGATGCAATTTATGGTTGCCTATATCGCGGTGGAATCAGTGGAAATCTATAAGCAATAAATGAATCGGAAGTGACGGGGAGCGTGCTGAAACTTCGTCACCTCTTCGTTCCCTATCAATTATTTATGATTTTTCCGACCACGATAACGCTAATACTCGTCACAAAAGCATCACGCTACGCTTTTCCCACGTTGGCAGACATCTCCCATTGTTTTCACTCTCTGTAAGCCGCTTCCGTCGTAAACACGCGACGAAGCTCCTTTCTTCTTTCTACTCGCTGAATTCTGGGCATTCGGATTCGCATCGTTCAGTTTTTATTAATTTTCGTGCCTCGGCATTGAATTTCCAATACGCCTATTAAAATTTATAATCCCGCGCGGACTGTATTAATTTTATTATGCAATACAATGGGCTTAGCTATGAAAATAGGTGGCGCCTACTTGTTCGAGCACCTCTTCGACCTCTCCCGGTGCCAAAGTGCACGTTTAAAGCGTCCTTAGGAAAAAGGAACAAGAAATGTTCCGCATCCGTTATTCCTCATCCTGTCCATAGCATTATGCAACGCACCACCATGTGGCAACAGGCCGATTCCTTCTTTGAATTAGCTAACCGATCAAAGCCCGATTCACACTTTTTTTCCTTTCACGCCCGTATCTGTTTTATATGGCCGAGTAACTTCGTTGCATTACGTTACAAAGTTGCTGAAGTGTTACGTGGAAACGGCTCCAGCCATAGCCCCTGCAGCCTCGCGTGAAATTACTTGCATGTATAACCGTCCCGGCGCGTTCCCTGCAATTCCCCATCGAGATGATACACTTCCACGCTGCGCGTTTTATCGCCAGCCTAGGAATGTGACGATCCAACGAGGATCGACGAGACGGTTCCTTAGGGGCTGAGTAAAATTCTACGTCCCTCCCCCACGGCCCAGAAAGCTGGGGAAAAAATTCGTTTGGGATGACACGTTGTCATAGGTCGCCTGATAGTTGATTATACTTGCTGATCGCGGCTGGCTCGATCGCGACCCGTTCGTGGACGGTGTTCGATAATAATTTATACGAAATTGCGCCATGCCCTTAGAACGATGACAGGGCTACATTGTCATAGGTCAGCCGACGGTTCATTATACTTGCTAATTGCCCCCCTCTATTTTCCTTTTCTCACGTTCCCCCGGGATCACTCGCGACGGATCCTCGATGCAGCTGTCACTGCCGCGCACGTGGCTAATATACTTTCGAGGGTACGTATGTACGTATCGATAGCACGGGGAACGGCTCGTGAAGTGAAACTTCGTTGCACAAGATTGTAGCGAAAGGGAACGGTTGCTTACTTTGTTCCAGCGATCCTGCGCGGCAGAGATTCGAAGCTGTTGGTTAATTTCATCCTTTCTTGCGAAATGGGAGAGTGGAGGTGGCTCCGCGGATATTTAATGCAGCATAAGTTGAAAATCGTGGAGAATAAAATTCTATGGGTTTCGAGGAGGACTCAAGTCGATAGTCTATTTCGAACTACTAATCCAAGCAACGAAGATTAACGGCAGGACCAGCCAGGAGCTCCTTAAATTTCGCGAAGCGATCGCATAGTGTCCGTCGTACATCGGCCATTAAAGTGGCAGGGGATTACACTTTGAGATGTAGTGAATCGTCTCCAGCGGTTGGCTCTTTAAATCGCCGAATTTCGTGCGTGGGGAACCCGGTGACCGGCGATCGTTGATTCAAAGCGTATTCAAATACGATTCTGCCTGCTCTTAATTCTCAAGGAGAAGAAGCTGGGCCACCCACCGCTGCTTTGCTATTCAAAGGCCCCGCGGCGAGGGTGTACGCGCGGGACAAGGGCAGCGCAAGAGGAAAGAGGAAGTTGTCAATTACATAATGCATTCGAATCGTGATCCATGCGAGAATGCCCGATCGAGGGGACGGTCACTCGATCTCTGCGGGCTCTCGGTACACGAAGGGGTGGGGATCTTCGTGTGCTCGTGATGGGCGATCCTCGAGGTCACGGTCAGCAGGAGTCTCGCTGGCAGAACGAATTCAGCCGACGACGACATTTTCGGCTGCTCCCCTTTCGCCGAGCGTTTCGGACCTCTTGCACTTGATTCTGCAACGAATCACCGTTTCTCTCTTCTTTGTTTCTCTTTCTTTTTTGCAACATTTTATTAAGCGCACAGGTAGTTCGATGCAGCGATCATCAAGTAGTTGCTTCGAGGAACTGTGCAAACCGTCCCCGAGATATGTATATGAACACGTTCGTAGGAACTCGCGCGCCGCAGTTGCAAATTTGCGATTATGTTGGAGACCCCAATTCTTGCATGAAATAAAAAACCAAGGATTTTCTTATTTCTAATATAATTACGTTGTCGATGAACCTAACAAACGAAAAAAAAAAGTTAAACGTTGGCAAATTGGTGGGACTTAAAAGAAAATGTTACGATTCTGACCCAAGATATTTCGTACTATCTATGGGAAAAGAGTTGTTCAATTCGATTTATTTATCGAAGTTTTAGGTCCATCGACAATGTAATTATACGAGAAATAAGAATATCCTGAGGTTTTTTATTTCGGGGAAGAATTGGGGACAACATAATCGCAAATTTGCAACAGCGGCGCGCGACTCCCTGCGTACGTGTTCAAATATCTCCATTTCTACCGAACAGTTTGTAACGAAAAAATTCATTTTTATTGTTCGAATGTGAACTAAAATACCTGGAAAGTTTAGAAACAATCCGATCAGCAGTTTCTTAGAAAAAAAATTTCCAAGAATCACTTTATTCCTAGCGTCCTAAATAGGGCTCCCCCTTAACCTAAAGCGATAATTGTCAATGAAGAATCTTCTTATTGAGTATTTAGTTTAAAGTAAATCGTATTATGATTGAGCGAGGAATGCCAAAACAGCTAATTAAATTTCCGAGAACTGCCTCTAAATGGATACACGAGCCTGCTTTGGACTAAACTCACTAAACAGCTGACTAATTTCGTTTATTTCATGTTTCCCTCTTTGCGACGATAAACGCTGGTACAAGTGACCACGCAGCGAAGAAAATCGGCGTATCGAACCGAGATAGCCTAAGCATCCCGAAGGATGTTGGGCAGAAGCCGATCTTTGAAATCAAGGCCGCCAGATATCCATCGAGAAGTAAATTTAGCCACGGTTGAATATTTTTGTCGCATCACCTCTTGAAATTCTAATCTCTCCCTAGCCTTTTAATCGTCTTACTTCTCCCGTTCTCCCTATGGATATTTCAATAATTCAACGCACCGACTGCTCCGACGCCGAATCCATTTTCCGTTATATTCGCGACCTGTCTGCTGGTGGGGTCGGGAACGCGAAGGTGACGTTTCCCATGGGGTGACCACCGCCGCGGGGAGGTTCGATTTTCCCGGTGCTGGCGCGACTGCACCCGTTTCCTTCCCTTTTTTTCTTCGCCGGGGACAAAACGTCAGAAAAAAGTGATCGAAAGCTAAGTGAGCACCGACGTCTTACAATAGAGGTACGGGGCACGAGATCGTCGAGGTCATGGTCACGACGCCAGCTCATGAAAACCAACAGAGCAGCGATTCGAAATTGTTTTCCAGCCATTGAATCGCTTTACCGTAACAAGAACCCTTATCCCAGCGCGATATGTGTTACCATTTCATCTGCGATTCCGTAGCGATCGCCGTGGCAGGCTTTGTTGGAACTGCTGTGCCTGTCGCGTCTCCGGAAATCGTCATCTTCAAATTAATTAAGTAGTGGCGTGCGAGATAATTCGGGATTCTCGCAATACAATAAATTTTGTAGTTACATTCGAAATTAATTATTCGATAATCAATGTATCAGAAATTCTGATTTTTCTTTTTTTTTTAGGGAAACCTAAGGCTTCCTAAGGCTCGCCGAGAGGAAACCCGTGACGATCTCGTGACGTGAAATTTGAACGGAAGAAAAACTCGATCAAGCTTTCCATAAATCCTCGGGTCGCCTGTCACGCAAATGAAACTCGCTGCAAGCAGAGCCGAGCTTCTTCAATTACCAGAAGAAGTGCCGTTGCGCAATATATCGATGCACCAAAAGGGAGACGCCGATACCACTCACGTTGCTATCGCCGGAACCGAAAGTGTTCTATTACGCGGCGTCAAGTATACGTGTAACTTCCTTGTAATCTTCTCTTACATGCTCCCCGTGTCAGCAGACGCGAGGCGTTCCAGAAATATTATCTACAAATAAGCGCACGCACGGCCTTCACCAACGGCGATCGGAATTTAGTCACGCGTGCCCGTGGGTTTTCGGCGCGATTTACAGTAACACGATCATCGATTTCTAAATAAATATCAAATATGTTCGGTTGTCCAGCAAACATCCGTCGACCTCCCCGGTCGATGTATCCTCGTCGAAAGAAGCTGAGGAAAATGGCACTCTACGGTTCATTTATTCGCACGACTCGCGCTCTGTCCTTGCCTGCGCTTCCAGTTAGCTGGATGAAAATTCTAAATCTGTAGACGGCGATTAAATTGCTCGATCCTTCTCTTCTCGTAACGGTTGGAAATCGGCGCTCGGAATTTGAAATCGAGGTCGCGGCGGGGACAGTTCTTGAGCGTCAATTAAGCTGAGAAATTCCGGGGCACGTTTTAACTGATGTGCGATTAGGAGGAGAGAAATGATTTTAGAAGCTCGTTGGTTTTCCAGAGAGCTTTTCTCGAATGCATGTCACTGGTCCGATCGCTTGCAACCTGTCGGGGGGAATCTAATTTCCACATTGTTGGAGATAACAATGGAGATGGCGAAGAAAACTGCGCAGCACGCGTCCGAGAAGAAGAAGAAGAAGAGGAGGAAGTGGAAAAAAGAAGGCAGGAAAGAAGGTGCGACGCCTCGAATATGGAGCTGTGGTGCAATTTCCCGTTTCCGTCGACCCTGTGGCGAGCTATCTACTTGCCTCCGCAAGAACGAAATCACGTATGCGGTAATACGGTCGTAATCTATTTTAATTCCGGCCACCTGATATTCTGCATCCACTTCCGATGAATAAAACAGCAGGACGCGAACGGAGAGAGACGCGCGAGATTAATGTTCGCTTTTTGCTTGCTTTTGCGCGGGCTCTCCACCCGACGCTCGCCGTGGAACCTTGGCTTCGTTATCTCGACACGGTAACACAGAGAATTCTTGCGTCGAAATCGACGGGGTGGAGAATTAAGGGGCTGAATAATTTGCGGGCCCAGGTGCGAGAGGAGACGAGAGGGGTTTCATGACGTCCTGATGGCCGAACAATTCTGGGGGAGCGTTGTAGTTTTCTCGCGGAGAAGGGAGTTACTCTTTTACGAGCTACATAATACTATTACCCAACGCGGTGGATTATGGAGGCCACGTTTCTTCCTGTGACCGAAGCCTTGCACCACAACATGGTAATCTAAGGACAAAAGACAGTAGGTGGCTTAGACGTCAGAGCCACTAAGTAGTGTTCTGACCAGTGGTCAGCCAGCAAGCGCCCCCCTTTAAGGGGACCCTCCGGTCAAACCCCTTAAAAAATAGGTGACCTTTATGAATTTTTTACAGGAAGAGATTATAACATATGCATTGAGCAGTCCGAAGGCGAAAAGCCATCTCACGCCCGGTCCAGCCCCAGAGCAAGGAATGCAGGAAGCAGCAGAAGCAACTAAAAGCAACGTGACAGCTCGAGACGCGAACTCCCTTGTAATGAACGGGGTGGAAAGATGGTGGCCGGGGCGAGGGGAAGGCCAGCTGCGCAGAAATACGCGTCTATGTGAGTAGACGACCGGGGATCGCCTTGAGGGAGAAAGGAGGATGCGGGTTCGACTTTTGTTGAAAAGAATCCACGGCAGAGCCGATTTCCCGTTTCAATCGATCCCCGATTCGTCGCGACGCCTGCGAATCGCCGCTGCGACTTTTTCCACTGAATTATGTTGATAGCATTCATTCACGAATATCATCGGCCGCCTCGCCGTGAGCGGGAAAAACAAATGCCCGTCCGGGGGGGAGGGGGGGCATTCAGACGCGCAAACGAAAGCAAAGCGAGGTGTCCCGTGGAATAGATACCAGACGAGATACCCTATAAACAAAATAACAAAGTGGCGGGCCCTCCCCGCAATCAGCCGTCCCTCCAACGCCCCCTGTCCATGAACCAAGGGGGGCTGTCGAGCGGCCCCTGTGCTCCCTGACAAGACAGCGCTGGGAGGATCGTGTGCCCCCTCGTTAAATTTCACTGGGCCCCACTGGCTCTGGTCTATGGAATTTATCAACCTGCCACGGGGGAAAAGGGGGTGGTATTTTTCAGGCATTTATATCGTACTTGTGGGGGGTGATTCTTGATCGTTATGGAAACATTTCGTTGTTTCTTCGTGGTGTGTTGTTCCTGTGGGTTTATTGGGACTATTAAGAGGATGATGGTATCGTAGTGGATCTACTATATTTTCATTTGGAATTGCCACTTGGCGCCTAGCCTCTCGACTATTGTCCAGCGTTTAAGTTGTTGCATTTCGAACACATTAGTCAAGTTTACTGGCTTCAAGTCGCTTCGTGACTTTAAGTTCACACTTGTACGCACGTTCGCACTATTCAAGTTGTATTATTTCAAGCTGTATTATTTGTAGGTCTCATTGAAAGCTTGAAACTGTCGCCAACATGGTGCGAGAGAGAAAGCTCGATTGGGACTCTATACTTCTCTCTCTCGCACCAGTTCGCACATGTCTTTCTCTCTCGCGTGATGTTTGCGACAGTTTCGAGTACAGGAAACACAAGGCATGAGACCTCCTATAGTGTATGATCTAAGATTTCAAGGCAAGAAAAGTTGGAACACTCTCTGCTTCGCTTGAAACTTGAAAGGATATTTCAAGTGAAGTGAATAACAGGTTAGTTTACTGCTTCCAAGCGACTTGAAGCCAGTAAACTTGCGAACGAGGCTTATCTGCCGGTTCGGCGTGGTACATTGTGCCGTGGATATTTGCAATTTCAACGGGAGGAACGGTATCGAACAAACGAAAGCTAGACGACGCACGTTGCTATGACGAGCTTCTCGTGTTTTCAACTAGCGGCCGCGACCAACGGAGTTCACGTGGATCTCGAATAAATCAGGAATTTCCGGAGGCCTCGATATACCCACTGTGCAATTAATCGCCGAGGAACGCGTGTCCTTGATAAGATGCAAGAGGACTGCGACTTCCACTCCACCATCATGGACGAGAAGCTGCCGAATGAAGCCAGGCTTGATGTTCCCGCCATTGCTGATTCTTCGCCTGAAACGGAGGCAAATAAATCGGTTAGAATGTGTCCTAAGGGATCAATCCTTAAAAAACACTCGAATCTCCCGATACTAATTCCCATGACACAAATAAATATCCTAGAAAGAACATAGGTGAGGTTATTGCTTACAAATCTGACATACTTCTTTCGCCCCTTGTAAAAGTAACAAACACCATTAATAATGGATCCAAACTGCAATGTCTAATAATAATATTAATAATAATAATAATAAAAACTGTAGTTTTTCCAAGATATTCTAAAAATCTAAACCAAAGCATCCACAATTTAATATCCAATTCCCGTGCTTCTCGTATATCACTTCCGCCGAATCAAATTTCTAATCAATTCCCCAAGTGTCCACTGATCCTATCTTTGCTTTTCCCAAAGGTGCCGAAGGACTCGACGGTGGATTTCGAAGTGCTGGCGGCATCGTCGTCGGAGGTTTTCACGCGGATGGAGCTGGAGCTGCGAATGAACGAGTACGCGTCCGAGCGGCAAGTATCGGCCAGCAAGTCTCTGCCGGAGTCGATGCCGGAGGCCTGCACCGAGGAGGGTCCCAGCTGGTTGTCGTACTCGGACTGCGACGCGATCCTGGACGTGACCTGCGAGAATTTGTCCTATTACAACTCGACGAAAGCGGAGAAGGACAGCGACAGCGACTTCGACGACACTCTGATCTTCGAGGACGCCGAGGAGTGCGACGCCTCGGGTCGCGACGAGAACGCGGCGGAGAGCTGCTGCAGGAGCTCGTGCTGCGAGCGATCCACGGACGATGTTTTCGAGAGGAGGCTCGACGACTTCGATCGAACGTCCGAGGACGGTTCCACCGCTCCTGCAGCGTCTGCAATTAAAATCGAAGATGACGGGGGTGCGGAGGCTGGAGACGTTTTGCGCGATGGGGACGTCGATGATAAGAGCAGAGAAGTAGATGAGGCTGGGAGGATGAAGGAGCTTGATGCTGAAAAGGATGACGTTGGTAATGATGATGAGAAGAGGGTGAGAGTACTGCGAGATACGGACATCTTTGTCTTCTCCAGCGACTCGGAGGAAGATATAGAGAAGAGGCTGATTTACTCTTCGCCCAACGTGGCTACCTCTTATTTGGAATTCAGGGAGAGCATAAGAGATCCGAAATTTGAAGCAGCTTTGGACCAGCCTGGTGTAGGAATTACTGTAAATTTCGGAGCGTTGGGATCAGCCACGCTGGAGGAGATAGAAGCTACTGAAACTGATGAAACATCGACCACGGGTCAAATGAAAGACGAGGATGCAACGGATATTGAGGAAATAGGAAACATTCCAGTCGAAGACGGTCAAGTAACAACGGAGGATGAGAATAAGCCCGTGGGATTAAGTTCCCCACAAGATTACCTGGAGAAGTTGGCAGAGATCACGGAATCGAGTTGTCCTAGAACGGAGGAAGAGGTTCAGCAGATGTTGAAGAGGATCGCCGAGGGAAAGGCAGAAATAGAGAGCAGGAAGAGCGAGGCATTGAAGGATCTCTCGGCGGAGTTCAATGAGTTCGAGAAGCTCGTCGCTGAGCAGAGAGCTTTCGAGGAGAAGTATCCTGCAACTGACGCGAAGCTCAGCGGGTCTGAGGAGAGCCTGGATAAAACGGAACGGCGAACCGACGCGATCGAGATGCCTCTGACGAAGGATCAGGTGGCGGAGAGTTTCAAAATCAAAACTATGCAGAAGAGTGTCATGGACGAGGAGAGACGGCGCACGGAGTTGCTGCAGGAATGTTTGCAAGTTATCCCGCGGAAAGAAGAAGCAGAGGAGGTTGTAGATTCTATTGGGAGTCAAGTAACAACGAAGTCCGAGGTGAAGCTCGAAGAGGAGAAGGACAAAGTTGCTCGAATTTTCGCCACGATCTCCTCGGAAACGGCCGAGGAGAAAGCAGAGTCATCAACGGGAGCTTCGAAAGAGGCTGCGAGACCAGCAGCGGAGGTGCCCAGCACCATCGTGAAGGACATTATCAGTGACACAGAGGACTCTCTTTTTTGGGAGATGTGCAAGGAACCGGAGAGGACGTACATCAAGGGTAAAGTGTACGACTTTGATAAGAAGAAGCATGGTGTCAGGTACAATTGACAATTGCAACGACATTGTCGTTACGTGACAGCTGTATGGTTGGTAAAGTCAACGGTGCGTGATTTCAGGATGACAGAGGGCTTCCTGAAGAAGCACTGCAATGCGAACAAGCTCTACCAGACTCCACACCTCAACGACGTCCTGTATCTTCATTACAAAGGTTCGTTTCAAAGATAAAGATTCATCACAACTAATACCTTTTTATCCTCATAACTAATATTTATCTTCAAATCACCGAGCTGAGTTCGCGAAGCTCTACAAAATATTGCTACTGCTAATAATAGTAAAAAATACGGGACAAGTTTTTAAATTCAGGTCCTTACCTTATCATCTAAAATTCTCCCACGTTTCAAGAAGTGACACTGAGAAATTCAAGCGAGACCCCGCATCTGTCAACTTTAAGTGTTAAGACACTTGGTGTTGCAGGCTTCTCGTTCATCGAGAACCTCGAGAGGTACACGGGCCTGAAGTGCCTGTGGCTGGAGAACAACGGGATCCGTGAGATCGCGAATCTGGAGAACCAGAGCGAGCTGAGGTGCCTGTACCTTCAGAACAACCTGGTCAGCAGAATCGAGAACCTGGAGCACCTGACCAAGCTGGACACCCTGAATCTATCTCACAACTCTATACGGAGGATCGAGAATCTCGGTGACTCGGCAGTCGACTAGCCGGCTGTCACTCCCCGGTGACCTTGACCTTGACGCGCCTTCTGCTTTCAGATTGCCTCAAGTTCCTGAATACCCTAAACCTGTCGCACAACTACCTGCAAGGGACCGCTGACATCGAGCAGCTACGGTCGCTGGACAGCCTCTCGGTGCTGGACGTCTCTTACAACAGGATAGACACCCAGCAACTGGTCGATGTGAGTCCGTTATGTTCCCCCAATCGCGTATGCATCGTTGCTCCGGCTGTTTTCGGGCCCGTGATGTAACCGGCAGCTTTGCGCAAGCGAGGCGTCGCGTTTTGTAACGTTCCTCGGGCGGGCTTCCAGCGATCGGGAGTGTGGCTAGAAAAATGGCCAAGGACTGCGCGCCCTTGGGCCGGCCGTTAAACAGTTTAACGCGCCTTCCACGAGGATTACGGGAGGTTTCGGTCGATTAGCAAGCGGAGAACGTAACTTTAATTACAGAAACTGGTACCTTTCCTCGGGGATAATTCAGTGACGGCAGAAGCTAAACCCTGCTGCTTAGATATCAGCTGGGGCGGGGTTTCGTCGGGTCTCTGATAAAATATCAGCAGCGTTATTCACGTGTCCGCTAAGAGCGCAGTTATGTTACAGATCCTGGGCGACATGAAAGAGTTGCGCGTGGCCTGCCTGATGGGTAACCCAGTGGTGAAGACGATCAGGCTGTACCGGAAGACGATGATACTGAAGTGCAAGAATCTTAAATACCTGGACGACAGGCCGGTGTTCCCCAGGGATCGCGCTTGCGCCGAAGCTTGGTAAATCACAGTTGATCTTGGACGGTTTCTAAGCGCCACCCACGTCTGACACGCGAATCGCAGAACGTCCACGGTAGAATGATTGATATTAAACGCTAACGAAACTGTCACAAAGACAGGATGCGCGGGGGACCAGACGAGGAGGCAGCGGAGAGGAGGCGATGGATCCAGGCGGAGCAGAAGAAGATCAACGATAGCGTGCAAGGTGAGTGACTATCGACAGTATCGATTGTGTCTGTAGCAGCCTAGCAGCTCTCGCTATTCTCTAGTGGAGCTCGATTCACCGATTCGCCACAATTTCATGAACAAAGAATGCCGATCTCTTCGCCCTCGTTAAAGCCGTGGTCTTCTAGCTTCCTAGGGCCATCAGTGTTCTTTGAAAAGTAGGGTTTTCACATGAGAAATATCGGTAAAACATTCTACGAGCAAAGAGCTTTTCGCCGAGAACCATTGACACGGTCCGATCAGTTTCTTGACCACAGAGTATACACTTCGCCCTCCCCCACCCCCAAACCTACCGAGGTATCCTAGAATACGATAAAGCAACCTAATCGATCATCCGTTCGATCGGTCTCTGTTTACCCGTGGGCCGCCCTCGAAAGCCCTGATAAACAAAAGGAAGCTGTGCAAACCGGTCGGGACGTCCGAAAAGGAGGCGGAGGATAAGAAGAAGACGAAGGAGGACGAAGAAGCAGCGTGCACCAGCAACGAGCTGGTAAGAACTAGTTTTGTCAAGGTCTGGTACAGAATTCGTGCTTCGAATAATATCAACCACCGGCCCCGCGTCCACTATTTCATCATTCACCACGCGAAACCCCCTCATGCCCGGCTCGATGAACCTTCTTCAAGCTCCATCTGGAGAAGAGCAAGAAAACGTCGGGCGTCTCGTCCTCCTCCAGCTCCTCCGTGTCCTCGTCGTCGGACGAAGAGGCGGAGAACGGCCGGGAGGATGGAACCGGGCAAAAACGAGCCGAGAAAAGTGACGGAAGGAGGCCAATGGCGGAGGAAGAAAGGAAAGCCTGCGGCGGGATCGGCAACGAGCTTTTGCTGCCCCGCGCGACACAGGTATTCTCGCGTTTACCCCTATGCGCCGCGGCCGATCCACAGCAGAAACATTCGTTTTACAATATTTCGCAAGCCTGAGAGGATAAGCCCCGAAGCTCCGGGGATCGAATCCGTTTGTTTTTCCCAGGCTGCAAGGAGGAAGACACCGCCGAGATTCATAGAGGAGATAACGGAGACGAAGGAGTACGTGGCTGGCGATGGTGAACGGAAGAGGCTGGCCAAGGAAATTTTGGACGCGCGATGGAGCGGCAAGGATCCACCAGGTGGATGTGACCTGACCAGGGAACTGGCCCATCACGAGAAACTCGTCCTGGAGACGACCAACGAAACCGAAACTACACCTGGGTCTTGCGCGGCCGAGCAGAAGAACGATAGCAAATTACCCGCCGATACCGAATACGATCGCCGAGGCAAGAAACAGTCGGTCGTGACTCGCGAAACGCTTCCGACGATAAACGGCCCCTTTCTATTCGGCGGACAGCGCGGGAACGACTGCTGACAGCATTTTTCCATTTTCAGAGGGCGATCGAAGGAAATCTTCAACTCTTCAGCTGGTCAACTCCTCCGTTTCTTGCGACCTTTTGAAATCGGACGGCAGCTCGAGGAAGAAGGGAGCAGGGGTTGCGTCGAACGTGGCCGAGGAAAGCTTGTGCAGGGACGTTATGGATAATTATAGGAGAAGGGATGATCGATGCGTGATGAGTAGCAAGCTGAACAGCATCCGCGAGGATATGAAGCAGTTCTGCGCTGGCGTGGACAAGTTCGTCGAGGATAATAATATTGTTTTCAAGAATGGCGATGTTAAAGGGTTCTGGGGTGATAAACTTGAGGCAAGTCCTGTGGATGATGTGGGGGAGGAGAAGGAATGCTCGATGTCCGGCGAGAAGGAGGAGAATATTAAATGGTGGAGCACGAAGGAGAGGAAGCTGAAGATGAGGGAGATCATGATAAGAAGGGATGAAGAGAGGAAGGGGGGGATGGAGAAGGAGAATGGGGAGCCCGAGGGAGGAGATGTGAGGAAAATAGAAATCGTTCACGACACGGCAGAGAAAGTTTCACAGCAAAATAGCGCGCAGGAAGAAAAGACGGAGGGTGTCTACGACTTGTTAAACTTGAAGACGTATTCCAAGCTTCTTCTGCAAGATGTGAAACCTTATCCCGAAGACGAAAGTACTTCGATACATTCCGCACCTACCAAGCCAGAAGAAGCAGAAGCCTCCGCGGGCGTGTTCTCTTCCCTGTTCAACGAGTTAGAATGTAATAATCGAAGGAACGCGAAGCTTGAGACGTCAAAGTCCCTCAGCTATCACGAGTTGTTAACCATTGAGGAGATTGAGGAGGTTGGCGAAGATTCGCCGGGACATCCGTCTGTCATCGAGGAACCCCCTTCGACTAGTGACTCTCCAAAATTGGAAGACAGTGAGGAGAAGCTTGAGCAGGAATCAGTTCGAATAGAAATCGTGGAAGTGACTTCCGACGTCACGCCTGTCAATTCCACCGACGATGAATCCGATAGCGAATCTGTGGAGACCGTGATCAATTTTCAGGAGAAACCAGTGGCAATCCGCGAGGAAGCAAAGTGTTCTGCTCAGAAAGCAGAAGCTGATAAGGGAACTACGAACGCGCGAGAAGAAAACAGGCCCGAATGCTCCATCGGGACTGCAGAGAGTGTGCAACTCCAAAAGTGTGATAAAGAAAATGAGAGTTCTGAGACTCGGACGTCAAACACGGTGACAATGCCGTTGCAAGCTGGGAAATCGAGTCACTCCACGAAATCGTGTAAAAGGACGTGCGATTGCGAGTGCCTGGGCGTTGCCAGGAAAAAGTCGCACATGACCGAGGAAATGGAGCCTGAAAGGAGCGACACGAAGGCAATCAGGGAAGCGTCCGAAAGGTGCAGGAAGCATTTAATGAAAGAGGCGAAGAGATTCGCGAAGAAGGAGTCGCCTCTGATCGACAGATGTATAGAGAAATTGATAAACAACCAAGGAACTGATGGGAACTGGAGGTCGAACTGCAATTACGACGAGTTCTTCGCCTGCACAACTGCGACTTTAAGCTCTGGCAAGCCTCCTCTCTTTGGAAGCCCGGCGAGCTCCTCGAGGCCGGCTTCGTCGCGGGAACGTCCGAGCGGAGGAGAATCTGTTTTCAACGTCCAAGGTAAACATAAAATAAGCCTTTCCCTTCGAGCTTTCAGAACTTTGCTAGGCTTTGAGTTGTTGATTTCGCTTCAGACGTCCAGTCGATCGTCCAGCTCTGCGAGCAGTCCGAAGCTACTCAGAAATCTAATTCGTCGATGAGAAATGTCATGGATATGTACGAACAGTTCTGCCATCAATTGGACCAAGCGAACGAGAAAAAGAAGCTGCTGATCGAGCCAGACTTCATGAAGGGCGAGCGAATAGACGCCGCGGGAAACAGGCGCGACGCTCTGTCGTCAAGGGAGACGAAACAGTCGACGAAGAAACAAACGAGCCCGTTGATCGAGGTGATCGCAAAGAATCCGGCAAACGTGGACGGCACAGGGGAGCCTGGAGAGCCGCCAGCCGACCCTGAGGACCCGACGATGAACGCTGCGTTGAAGGATAGGATACTGAAGAGCACAAACGCGCCGAAAAGCCCGGAGCAGATGGAGAGGGCTAAGAAATCGGCGGACAAGCTGATGAAGTTTTCCAGGGAAGCCATGGCCAAAGGGAAATCGCTGCTCGACCGACCATCCACCACCTGCAATCAGCAACAGGTTAGTTGTTGGAAGCACACCCTTGGACTTTCAATCTGTTCCGTTCTATTAGTTTTTTATTATTATTACGATTTCATTGATGTTCGCAACGTCTGCTTTTCAGCAATTCACTGACAGCAGAAGATTCTTCATGGAGCTGATGAAGAAGGACCCTGCACAGGAAGTGGAGGCTGCCGATAAGGGTGAACTAGGAGCGGGGGTTGAGAATTTGGTTACACAAGTCTCGGAGGGCGGCGACGCGGAAGACAAAGAAGAGGCTGTGAAGGAAATAGAAGGGACTGCGGAGGGCCCTGTCACCGATGGCGATGGAAGCCAAAGGGGTCAATCAGACGCGGATGCAGAAAATTTGGGGAAAGCGAGGAAAAGTTTGGAGATGCGGGTGGTTCAAGAAAACTGAATGGTACCTGGTTGATTCGAGTATGTTTAAATCGACGACATAGTTGGAGATCGTCGGTTTCGCGTGTCCCTGTTAAAAACTGATTTCATTTGCAGATAAGTATCGTAGGTTACGTAAGTTAAGACGCGTGGAGCTCTGTATTCCCTTTGCTACTATTGAAATAAACACGTTGTCACGTAATCTCTTGAGTACACGAGAAAGTGCATCGTCAATTCAATTTTCAAGCTAACGGCACCCAAGCTTCCTCCCACAACGATGACGTTCGTTCTCCGCAAGCTTCGTACACTTTCGAGGTTTCAAGGTGCATCGTGGGACTGCCCGCGAACCTCTATCAATCGTCACCAATGCTGGAACAGAAACGCAAGCGGGAGGATTAACCCCGAACGGACTTGGAAGCATAGTAAACGTCGCTTCTACTACGTACACTTTATTTTGTTCAATTTTTTTTGTTGTTGTTGTTGTTGTCCACACTCACATCAATTATATAATAATAATAACGATGATGGCGGATGATCCGGTGAATCGTAATTAATATGTAAGAATAATTAAACCGTAATCATGTACAATGGCGATCGGTTGCGTTGCGAAACGAAACAATAGTCTTCGACGTTCTTACACGTTTCCGTCGTTTAAACCGCGGGGACACCGGAACTCCGCGGCCGTCCCCGCGGCGAAAGCTTGGCAAAAAGCTCGTGACACTTTATTACGTTTATATAGGATGACACCGGGGACGAAGGAGTGTGTACCTTGCGCCCCACCGAGCTCGATCTTTCCCCTCTTCTTTCGACATCCTCCCAATTCCCACCGATTCATTGTTCTCTCCGCCATCCGCTCCGTCCACTCCCCTTCCCGCTCAATTCCATTCACGGTAACACGCCGCGCGACGGCTCGCCTGCTCGTTCATCCGCGTGCTCTTAAGAACTATGTATACCTTTACTGCTCTCTGGCACACCGCAGGAAGTAAAGAAACGTACAGATACATTATGCTCCGCTGCCCTCTATAATCGTTACAGTAATAGATTTATAAATACCCATTCTCTCCCTCGCACGCACACGTACACAACAGATTCATTCTCCCATCTGGCATGGGACAGGCAGAACGTCCACTCTCGCTCGCAGAACTCCCGCTCGCGGCGGTTTCGCTTTCGTACGCGCACGCATTCGCTTGCTCCCTAATTGTAAGTTATTCTCTGGACCGTACCGGGTGCCGAGGAGCATCGCGATCGACGACGGCTGGATTGGAGATATCTCGGCACTGATCCGCGTGATCGAACACCTTCCCCAGCCACCTCGGGTACCATCCCCTTCGGGCTCGCCCTCGGTTATTATCGTATTGTTATAGCGCGTCGTCGGCCACCGTTCTTAATTAATTAATCGATGCGCGACAGCCCTTACACAGTTACAGAGAGAGTACCTTAACGCCTACGCTTTGTTAGTATTAAAGAGTTCCGTGTTACACCTTCGTCGACTAGCTGAAAAATGTTTCGGCATGCTCGCCGCTCCGAGTTCGATCCCCCTTCGTCGGGGGCTAGTAGATGGGGTAGTAGGGTGGCGGTTTCGGGGAGGAGGGGAATCCTCGATTCCTCTCGGGAACCGGAAGCTTGACGGCTACCTCGTGAAAAAATCGTGGGCGATCTCCCGTCGCGACTCGCGTGGAAACAGCGCGCGACCAACGGAAAGGCGTTAAGCTTGGTGGGCAGCCGCGGGATCCCTTCGAATTTGCAATCACGCGAGGGAGGTGCGGGTCCGGGAGAGTCGGCGGGAAAAGAACAAGGGTTTCTGGTGGGGACTCCTTGCGAAAGTTTCGAGCTCCGCTCTTCGTTCGAGCGCTTGTCAGTCTTCTTTGTTCTAGTCCGAGAAAAATAACGTCTCGTTGATTCTCCGCGTACTTCTTGTTCCCTATTTTGTAGACGAGCGTTCGGCGCGTGCAGCTCGCGCGTCGGTCCGCTTTTATTGTGCAACGATAATGCAAGCGGCTCGTGCACTTCCTCTCACGTCGCCCGGCGCAAGTGCAACGAGCTTCTCACGGTCCCCGTGAATGTCGTGTCTTTGTATTGTACTACGATCGCTTTATATCACGTTTTTCTTTTTTGTGTCCGTTGCTTTTTTCTCCGATTTTTTTTTCTTCGGTGTGTGTCTCTTCTTCAATGGAGGATTGTCTTCGCGCGTTGACACGCGTCCGCGTGCGCAGGGTTCAACGAAATGTCCCGGAAACGATGCGACGAAACGCGTAATGCAATGTAAATGCGTCCGAAAGGTACGCGAAACGGTAGAAAACGGCGATGAAAGTGCGCCGGGTGAAGGGCGGGCGTGGTGCAGCCAGGGGCGACTCCTCGCACAGAAATCTGTGCAAGGAACTTGTGTCACGTTCGCGCGAGGAATCGGCCCTGTTTGGGTCGCCTACGAACTCGCCACCACCCCGCGTACACGCGGCTGCAAATCAATGGAGAATATTCGAAACAGCGTCGTTTCTTGAGAAACTTCTCAGAGGATCCGTAATGCAGCACAGAATTGAAGAAATTTAGGGTTCAAAGGGTAGCAAAAGCTTGCGAAGGACGCTTAGTGCGTTTTAAGACAAGGTACTCAAGAAGGGATGAAAATCAAGGGTGTAAAGAGTTCATGGTACCGGATGTGACAAGCTAAAAAGAAAATATGTCAATGGACTCGACAGTCGGCATGATTGCAAATTCGATGACTGGGGAAATTAAAGCTACGCCGTGCTGCGTGCAGAACCCCCGACGCGTTGAAGTGTCTCTCCTCTTCGCGGACGAAATTCACGGATAAAAAAAAACTCGAAGGAACGCTCCTCTCGTCGAATGCCGCGATCATCTGGGCGGGGTCGTTGCGAGGCGACGTGCAAAGGCAGATTTCGCGGAGCACGTGAAACGTTTCGAGGGAAAGGTCACGCGTCGACGGTCTCGATGAAACGGAAAGGATGTTCCCGTCCGCGAAACGTCGGGATTTTTGAAAAGAAGCCGCGCGTCTCAGCGCGAATCACGGATCGCTTGGCAGCGACGTGGGCTCGAAGAAGATTCTGCTGAAGCTTCGCGTTCCCTACTCCATCGGCCCTTCCCTTCCCTTTCGAGGGTCTTTCGAAGACAGACGTCGAACGACATCGTTGCACAAAGTGCTCGCAACACTCGTACGAGGACGATCATCGTGAAAAACCTTATCCGGTGAACAGCGTTAAAATCTTAAGATAAACAATGTGTGACTATATTCGCAACAGTATCGATAGAAATGGATCTGTCTATTGTCTGGACAAAATCGACTGGTTCCTCGAGGCCAGCGAGACGACTGATCCTTTCCACTTCATCCCTTGATTCATTCAAGGCTCTTTAATAGTAATAATAATAATAATAATAATAATAATAATAATAATACGTCTTTATTACACCATCAGATTGTATTAGATTAATAGATAGTTAGTTGTTGTCTTTTTTCTTTTTGTTTGTGGTGTAATGGGCGGGATTCAGCAAAATGCTGTTTTAAATTTCTTTCCCCCATCCACCGTGTTCCAGAGACAAAAAGCACGAGCCCACAGAGGAACGCATCCTCGAGGAGGCAATTGATTTTGTTCAGACAGTAACAGGATGCATACCACGCGCATTAACCCGTCGATATTTCACCACCGCCTTCAAATTTAATATCCCGCGCGTGATTAATTAACGGTGTCGCAGAAGAATCGATTGGATCGAATAACAAATTCGTCGCTCCGGCGTGATAATTATTCTAAATGGAAATTCCAAGACTCCTCTTCCCTGACGGCCGAGAAATCGTCGCTCCGACGCTCTGGGACGTCGTTCTCGAATTCTCGAGCGTTTTCGCGCGCTCGGAATTTGCTTCCCTCGCGCGTCGATAAGAATGCAGCGTGTACGTGTGTCAGCGTGTGCGTTTTTCGTGACGAACCGAGGCGTGTTTGGTACACTCTAGCAACGGTGGAAAAAGGGGAACGTAAAGAAGAACAGAACGATCTCGAGCGACTTTTCTCCCGAATTAAAAATCTGCTCGCGATTCTGCTGGATGTGGCGATGCCTAGGTGTTCGCGAGACACATTCGTCGATCGATATCCTGGATCAGGATCCTCGAGTACACTCCCGCTGCCTCCCACTGCTTCATCTTCGAGGAATTCTTTGGAGACCACGGTCCGTTCGATGCCTCTTCCTCTTGTCTTCCTCTCCCACTTTCTTCGCCCCCGGGATGGTCTCCTCGACATCCTTAGTAATTCTTATTAAATTCACGACCCTCTGCCGCGGTGCATCCTCCGAGCGGTAACGATGAGGGGGCGACCCGCGGGGCTCGAAACGCGTCGCAAGGGCAATGAATCCCCGTCGTGCCCTTTGAGATATCTGCGCTCTTCGACGGGAGAACACGGGCTACGCGATCTACGTTCAGGAGGGCGATAAAAACGCGGGAGGTTGCCGGCATTTGTTGCCCCGCCAGAGCAACGGTCGACGAAGGATGATTACTCGAGACGAGCTATAGTCTAACCGCCGATAACAATTTATCGTTATTATTGTTGTCATGTATACATATATGCTTTTATATATAAAAAAGTGATGAAATTCTCGTAACTATCTATCGTTTAACAGCGAAGACGCGTCCATCTTCGTCTTCGGGTTGTTGTCTGTTGTCGGTTTGCGGGCGGGGGTGAGTTACGGGTTCCTCGCCCCTTCGGTTACATCCTCCTCCGGTTCTCGACTCTCCGCCGTCGCTCCTGTCACGTTCGTTATTCAAATGTCCCATTATGTATAACAACACACGTACTATATGTATATTGTGTATATCGTATGTTAATAGTTGCTCGTTACTCGAAAGAGGCAGTATTCCTGATGGCTCCTCGCCGTCCATCGTAAAAGGAGTTACCAAAAATTAGTGCGTCTCGCCGTGTGCCGTTCTTCGTTCCCTTAGCGGCCCGTCGATCACCGCGTTGAAATAGGACCCAGGAAGAGACCGTCCCCTCTCTCCGCGACCGATCGAACCGGGGGGGGCAAAAGATCGAGAAAGCGTCGGGCGGCCGGTGAGAATCGGCGAAGCGGTAAAAAAAAATAACGGAAACGCCACGTGTCGTGTGCCTTTGTTTTTTCCAAGTACTTTTATTCACCTTATACTCGTACGATTTCCAAACGAAAAAGAAAAAGAAAAAAAAGAAACGCCGATATCCCTTCTCTTGCTTTCTCGCCGTCGTCTCTCTTGCCGATGCGTCGCAATCGATTCGGTAATGCCGTGTCTCGAAAAAGGGAAACAGCTCTCGGTTTCTTGTCCCTCGAGGGGCAAGTGCTCGAAAACGAATGGGGAAAGAACAAAGAAGATGAAAATTGGAGAGAGAAAAAAATAGGATGAAGAAACAAAGCTCACTGTTCCATGTGTCCTCTTCCCTTTTCCCATTTTGGTTGCCCTTCTCTCTCGCGCGCCTTACTATGACTAGAGACTTAACGAACCGTTAATTTCACTTCTGCGTTACTACTCGTCGACGGTATATGTATATATATATTTTTTTAATATTCGTACAAAGAATAAGAAACCATATTGCTTCGGTGGCTCGAGGCTTCGAAATACAAAAACGGGAAGCCCTCTAATCGAGAGAGGCCACAGAATCGCGGAAATACAAAAAGCACAGATCTGTTTCCATATATATATATATTTATATATATATATATATATATCTTTTTTCTCTCTCTTTTCTCTAAGCATCCTTCTTCCTTCGTCTTTGAACACTTTCGATTACACCGTGGAAAAAGGGGGAGGGATGAAGCGCGCGGCTGTTTTGTTCTTTCTTTAAAAAAAAAAATCGAAGGAAGAAGGCTCTGAAGGTGTGGATTTGCTGGCGCGGTGAAAAGATCGTTCTTCTTTCCATTTCTGCCTAATTGGTCGCTGGAAGATACGAGGGCGTGTTTGTGACGATAAGCGAGATTAGTTCGAAAAAGAGTTATTTATCAAAAAACCGATTATAAACGACGTTGCCGTTCGAGAATGTGTTCTCCCGTCTTCTCGTTTACCACGACGTAGAATTAACATCTTTAGAGACTCCTCAGAGATTCCTTGGCTGTCCTCTTAACAGTCCTCTCAGCCAGATTACGCGCTCGTTCGTGTTAGGGAGAGCGACTGTTGCTTCTCGCGTTCCGGAAGCCACGCTTCTCCTTTCCTCACCGACCAGCCCTCCCAACATACCCGAAGTCAATAAATTAAATCCGCATCAGGGTGCTCGGGGCTAAACGAAAAGTAACAACGGAGGGCTCCGCGTCTAAAGGGGGCAAAGAGATGCGAACAGAATGCGACAGGCTAGTGCGGCGGGGGAGAAAGAGAGCAGAAGAGGAGGAAGAAGAACGCTGTCGGAAAACTGAAGAGGACTTCGGTGAAGAAGACAATATGGCAGCGTGGTCGCCGGAAAGCGATGTTGGACCGTAATCCTGCGGTACTGAACAAGTGGATCCACCGTTATCTCCTTAGATACTTATATATTAAATATTAATAATTATAAATTACAATCATCATTAATAGTAATATTAAACATTATCATTAATATTATTACTTTAAATGCATACACAGTTTAAACACCTATTTCATTTTTTTTTTCCGACGAAAAAGAGGACAGATTCAATGAGGTGAATAGTGGGGCGTGGGGCAATGATAGGAACCAGAAAGTGAGAGGTGGCGTAGATGAGGTGGATCGAGGAAGGGGGCGTGGGATACGTAAAAAACACGATCGAACACGAAACAGTCGGTATGGAGAAATAAAAATCCCGGGAGATGTGGGAGAAGCTGAGGAGACAGAAATGATGTGGGGGCGAAAGAACGACGGAAGATGAGAGAGAGTTTGGTCTCGCGGTCCGGTTAGCTTCGATCCGTGATTCTTTGGGTCCTATTTCAAAGGAACTTCTAGGACGATACATATATATACGCGTGTGCGTGTATATATATATATATATATATATATCTTTCGTCGAGAACACGTGCGTCCCTTCCTCGCGCGTCCGAGGGCTTCTTCAGTGCTGGACCGACATACACTAGAGAAAAGGTGTGCGCGGGACTCTGCTTTGGCGAGAGTTAGGAGGAACTCTTCTCGGTCTCGCTGCTTCTATCTAGAGGAATCGGGGAGTAGAGGCTACAAACTAAACGATTACACGTTACATTAAATATTCCCGTCACTTCGTACTTTTTATGCTGGTCCCCCGCGTGCGTGCATAGACCCGCGGCGAGGCGAAATACACAGAATTTAGCGTTTATCCGTCTCCCTCTCTCTATTTCTCTCCATTTCCTTTCCTCGACTCGCTATTCTCCCTTTCCTTGCCTTTCCTCTCTCAACGATGTCGTTTCACGATCCGAATTTCCGACGGAAGCTGCGTAACGATCGGCCGAAGGAACAGCTCAGGAGTATCGTCGCCGTTATTACTCTTTCTTTCCTCCCACCCCGTTTTCTTCCCGTACGGGCCCCTTAGTTCCGATCGTATGGGCCGCGGCTTCGAGGTCTTTCGATAATTCCTGCGCGCCCGAGAACTCGCTCACTATTCGACAATCTCATATTTTACCCGAACGAACATTCACTCAACTTCTCGAGAAACAAGAACGTGTAAGAGGTGTTCTATGTAGCAGAGGTCTATACAAAATAAATAACGATACATCTATGTATATGTATATATATATAAAAAAAGGGCTAATCGAAAATTATTAATGCAATGACGGCGGATGTCAGTCACAAGCTAACGATCTTCCCCCCTCCCCCCCCTCCCCCCTACCGCCCCTCCCCTGTTTGACTGAACCGCCCGGTAAGAGGATAAAATTTACGAAAAAGAAAAGAAGAGAAGTGAACCGATCAGAAGAATCGAATGTTCAAAGAAATATATATAAAAAAAAGAAACGGAAGAAATTAACACGATCAGAGATACAAGTGACTTATACGTCGGGGGCTGATGGATGACCCGTCGGTACGTGCTCGATGGCGGACGCCTCCCTTTTGTTCTTACGCGTGCTCCGCGCTCGTGTGCAAATGTATTTATGTAATTCTCTATGTACGTATTAATACACGTGCGTACGGTGTGCGTGTAGGTTTGAATGCAATATGCGAGATTATCGTAACCTTGGCTGCTCGTCGACATTACGTATTACATATACATGTATATATAGCTTCCACGATTCGTGCGTTTGCTCCCCGTGGCCGGGGCTCCGTGTTCGTTCGATCTTTCTCCCCGCTCTTTCGCCGCGTCTCGCCGTGGCTGTTGCCTGCCTCGTGACATGCCGATAAAGAAAAAAAGAGCACGACCGTTAATGTGAACCGCCGTCGGCAGCCGGCCGCGGGTGTGTTGGCGGCTACACCGGCAGTGGAACGCTCCTGGAGCCTTGCTCGTTCAGAATGAAAGCACCTACGACGACCGACACCGAGTGCCCCCGCGATGGAGCGGCGGCGGCGGGATCACGCGCGATCGATTTCCCTGGGTGCCAGCCATCGAGGTGGGAAGATCTTCGTGGAGAAGCTATTCGGGAGTGGTGCGCGACACGCGGCACGCGCCCTTCGGAGGCTCGCCGAGCGTGCCCTCCTCGAGAGAGCACGGAGGAGAAAAAAAAAGGAAGTGCGCGCACACGGCACCGGAGAGCTTTGGCGGCCGGGGGCCTTGGTGCTCCTCTCCGTTCTGCCGTTCCCTTCCTTCCCGCCCCACGCTTCGCCCTCGACCGATCCCTTCTTTTTTTTTTTCCTGCACGTTCGAGAGTCGAACGGACGATACATACGTGTCGTGTATCATACTAGAAGCGCTGGTATTCGCGTGTGATTTTATCGCCGACCTTGCCGCGTCGCCAGGTCATATCGACGACTCGCCTCCGGTAGTCTTTTTTACCACCACAACCCAAAACGTTCTTAAATTCACTGCTGTTGCCGCTGCTCTTGCTCTTGCTGCTGCTGCTGCCGCCGCCGCCGCTGCTGTTCATGATGTTCTCGTCTAACGGTTGGCCAAACTTCCTGATCAACGTCAACTCCGGTGAACCTGGCGAGTAGTTCGCCTCCATCGAGGATACGGACACGCCGGCATCGGTGGTCAAGTGGTGGTACTTAATGCTTATACTGTACGCTGGTTGGCTGCAGTTGGTTCTTTGGAGGAACGTCTTGGGGTGGACCCCAAGTTAGTTCCAAATACGCAGGAACGAGTCCCAGGAGCCTGTCGCTACCGCCATGCCGTCCTCCGTCACGCCCAAGCAGGACACGCGATTATCGTGGCCGGCGAGGATCCCTGGAAAATAAATGTCGAACACCTCGAGAACGCCCGTATTTCACCCCCTTGGCTAGATCTTGGGGAAAGCATGCTTGGAACTCAAGTTACTCAAGGCGCCACGGGCGAATTAGCAGAAACGTAGGAGGATGGTTAACGGCTTTCAATTTTCAAGCGAAAAGATCAGGTGCAAATTTCAAAAAAGCGAAGGAAGTAAAGTAAGATCATCCTTGAGCAGTACGGTTTTAAGACTAAAACAAGGGCGATGGCAGTGTGCACAGAGGTCCAGAGGGGATCAGAAGGCAGAGAGAAGGGCTTGGCGGAGAATTTCTCTTCTCTCTTGGAAATGAGGATGGCTAAGCAGGGCGACAACGCACCAGCTCGCTCGGCCTTCATGGAATCCCAGACGTTGCAGTTGAAGTCGTCGTAGCCGGC
The DNA here is from genome assembly GCA_947577245.1 of Andrena bucephala. NCBI lineage: Eukaryota > Metazoa > Arthropoda > Insecta > Hymenoptera > Andrenidae > Andrena > Andrena bucephala. The sequence continues at coordinate 74,577,169 of OX387717.1, forward strand.
CAGCAGTAATCTGCCGCTCTTGCTGAACGCCACGCTCGTGATGCCGCAGATAATATTGTCGTGGCTGTACATCGCCAGCTCCTGATCCGACCTGATGTCGAAGAGTCTGCAAGTCGCGTCGTCCGAGCCCGTCGCGAAAGCGAATCCATTCGGGAAGAACTGTGCATGACGAAAACGAGAACCGTTTCATATACTGGGCTCTGTCAAGCTTCGCGCATTCCCTGCCCGACACAAGTGTTCCTTCAGTCTCCACCGAGCAGCAATAGATAATGGCCAACTCATAAGTCGATCGAGAACCACTTAAATTCAATCAAAGTAAAAAAAACAACGCCTAATCTGAAATATACTACTCATCGATCCAAATTCGAAATTTTTATAGGTTTAAAAAGTGCTCCTCCAGGTTATAACCTGAGAGGTACCTTTACGCAACTCGAGTTGCAGCTACTAAAGGATTTTAAATGCAAATTCTCTCCCTGTAAAACAATATCCGGACCTTCATCAGTAGTGCAGCTTCACCAGAAGCTTCAAGACACTCTGATAATCTCACAAGCATTACAGTTCACCATTGATCTCGATTCCTAATTGATTAGTCGAACAATCAGAACACTGTATTGATATCTCCAGCCCGGAGCTCTGAAATGGCAGCTAGAATCCCCGTTGATATTATCAGGGTGCTCGATTAGCTGGCTACAATAATCATTAGAGCATTCAGAGGACACGTTGTGCACATGGAAGCCTCTAACGGCAGAAGTCTCCATCAGAAATAAGAAGCAAATGGGCTCTTACCGTGACGGCGTTTATGTCACTCTCGTGGCCCGGGAAGGTCTGCTTGCAAGATCCCTCGCGGATGTCCCAGAGTTTCGCGCTCGCGTCACACGCACCGGATACGAAGGTGCGCATGTCTGGCGACAAGGATAAGGACATCACGTCGCCTGTGTGCCCGATGAAGGATGTGCACTGCTGGCCAGTTTCTATGTCCCACAGGGCACTGGTCGAGAAAGAAATAGCACCACATTGCACCACGTCACTCGTATATACACAGACGATATAGTTACCAGCAGGGGGGGCGAACACCACGAGGAATCAGGGGACAGGATGGGAACTTGGGGTGCACTTTTATTATACATTCACATTAGGCTTCGTTACTGTGTCTACGGGGTACCTGAGCCGAAGGGAATCATTCTCACTGCCTTCGGTTTCTATTGGAAAGTAATTGGATATAGAACTGCAGCGGAGCCTCCACTATCTGAACGCACTGGCAACCGAAACGAGGACGTCACCTTTCTTATTATGATACTTCTGCGTAGCTTTTGGTATGGTCGTGACCTCAGAGAGAGAGAGAGAGAGAGAGAGAGAGAGAGAGAGAGAGTTCGCAACGAATCCAGTGCGGATAATGGAGGCTCTACCATGGCAGCTTCGTTCGACGGAGACTTATCGTAGCTACGATGGGAATAGAGTGCTCCTTACCAAGTCATGTCACCGGAACTGGTGACGATCTGGTTGTCGTTATAGAATCGACAGCACGACAGGTATCCAGTGTGGCCTGGTAGCTCTCTGCTGACTCTCACGTTCCCTTCCCTGGTCTTAAGGCTATAGATGGAGCAAATGTTATCCAGCCCACCGCAGGCCACGTAACTGCCTGACGGCGCGTACGCACAGGTCATCACCCACGAGGAGCGCAACGGGATCGCGTGAACTTTGTTGGTGGTGTAACTGTCCCACACGATCAGTTTCCCATCCTGCGACGCTGAGACTAGGTTCCTGTTGGCCAAACGGAACAAGAGGTTCATAATTTCCTGCCACGCCGGGGACGGCTATCGGGGACCGGCGCGACTGGCTACCTTGAGTCACTGCCCCAGTGCATCGCGTAAATCTTGGCTAAGTGACCGCGGAGGGTGCGTCTCGTGCGCATCTGTATTCGACCGATGGGTTCCATGCCCGACGTGGCCTGGACCAGCGTCGTGTCGCACGCTGCTTTCCTGGCATCCTGGAAACACACAGAATCAGAAAACAATTCGTTGGAGACGAACACTTGCCGAACATCTATCTCCGAGTTCCTCGACCTATTCTATAAATCGTTAGATTCAAAAGATCCCACTGCTCGTGCCGATGAAGCATTTCAAAGGTCAATAATTTCACATCAGCCGTTCCACCGAAGTATCATTTTCGAATTGTTCACCCACCCCGGTCGATCAATGCGGTTCGCGTAAGAATTTCGTTCGAGCCGCGCGTGCACGAGCCTGGAAACGTCGGATCCCGTGGTCGAGTGAAATACAGGAAACGTCGAGAATTCCATAACTTACTGGGGCCTAAAAGAGGAACTCCGCGATCTGCAAACCTGATTGTCGAGGGTTGGTGAGCTCTTTAGGATTGACCTTTCGAAAGCAACCCTGGACGGTTCGTTCGCATACTCAAAGGATGCATTTGTAATCGGAGGAAAGATGATAAACGGAGTAATTAACCTCTCCGGAGAGGCACTTGTGAACTCTCTGGAGCTCGCACCCAAGCACCTCGAATTTTAGGGTCGAACGCGGAGGGAGGGCGGTGAATTAAAAAATTTCCCGTCCCATTATCGCGCGGCTATCGTCGGCACACGGCGATGCGTCTAATTTCACGCACGCTGGAAGAAGGGAGGAAGACAGAAACACGCGGATAGAAGGAACGAGGCAGGAAGGCAGAGAGCGAGCGCGCGAGAGAGAGAGAGAGAGAGAGCAAGAGAGGGACGGTGGCGTATTGATCAGAGAGAAGCGACGGTTATGCCGCGCCCTACCACCACCACACACACCACACTTCTACCACCTCTGGCTTCCACCGTTCCTCCACCATATACAGAGGGAATACTGCCCGTTACCCTCTCGACGAGGATTTTCCAACAAACAGCCACGTCTAATTCCCTCTGACTTCTGATTCCGTCCAGTGATCAGCAGCGATCAACCAGACGGCGCAATGAGCACGTCGATAAAACGAATTTGATCGAAAGTCCGTGGAATTTTGGGTTACGAGGGGTTTCATTCAGCGTTATAAGGGTGAGAAAGTTAGTGTGCGAATCACACTTTGGTGGTTCGATTCTACGGCCTGGGACGGGTGGGCGGCAGAAATTTAAGGAGATCCGAAGGAGATAGCGCGGCCGATCTCGTGATACTATTTATAGGGAGGCTTCTAGCGCGATATCGAATATTGATTGATGAATGAAACGAACGTTCGTTGTGGTAAGGAGGTTTTACGGGAAGCATGGGTAGGAATTTTCGGTGTAATGTTTCCGTACTTGTCTCAAACCCCTGCTTCTTCTTTTCGGGGTCGAGCGCGAGAAAAACAAAAAAATCGCTGACTCGTTAGGCGGTAGAATAGGGCGCGTTTGTTTAATGCCAAGTGCACTTCGAGCCGAAGCACGGGCTGCGTGCTTGTTTCTTTTAAGACAATGCGCGCACCCGCTGTTGCACGTAGAACTGTTGCTTTGTCCTCGATGCTTCCAGAGATCGTGGGCCAACGAGAGCGCGCGATGGTGTCCTAGAGTTCTAGCGACGACCTGGTCTGAGCAGCCGAGGATATATCGGCGAAATTGCTGGGGAAATCTATGGGGATCCAGGAACGCGCGAAATGGTGGACTAACATCGACCGAGACACCGCCCACTGCTATCGGAAGACGCTATCGTTTACGGTTTAGAGATAATTCGTTAACAGGAAACTCTACCGATATGATATTCCGCGTAGGTTGATGAAACGCGGGCGAATCATGCTTAACGGAATTTATTATACTGTGTTTCTGACACATGCAGTTACTCTAAATACCTAAGTAGAGAACTGCCTAATCGACTGATTTCATTGGACAGTAAAGTGACTATTTTTGGGAATTCGTTGTGCTAATCGAAGTATTCTTAGTCAATCATGGAATACTGAAAAGATTGACACAATTTCCGAGGCTTCTGTATTGTAGAAATATAAACCGAGGTGACGTCTGTGTAGAATTGATTGAAATATTTGGCGAGTGAGTGCATGGGTCGATTTTTGCTATGATTATCTTTGAAATATGAATTACTTTATTAGCCTGATTTATTGTGGCATTACTTAAAGAAAATATCCTAGATCGCTCTATATTCTATAAATAATACTTGCGACTCTTGAACCCACCTTACCCCTAAATCCCTGGAACCCCCATTTCTAAACCACCCCATACATGACCAGCGCAAGCACGCGTTTTACCAAACGTACTAAAACTCCCATCCCAGCAGCTTCAACATCGCTACGCATCCAGAAACGAATATTGTATATTCAACTTACTCGAATGGCATTCTTCAGCGCGTCCGCCTCCTGGCGAAGGGTTTCGAGCTCGCTCATGGTGCCTGCCTAGCTGATATGCCGATCGCGCGAGCACCCGTCGAGGGTGGATACGGGTGCCTGGTGGTGTGTAGGGGCGATGGGGAGGTGATGCAGCCTCTGGCGAATCTTAGAACGTCCGAGGGATGAGGTCGGTCCTGTCGAGGGTAGTGGTCGGGGCCCAGTGTCACGCCGTCGACGCTTCTTCCGGTGGCCAACGGGGCTCCTCGAGCTTTCCACCACCGGGAACAGGAAGAAGAGGAAGAAGAACGAGAAGAAGAAGATCGAGTCTCCTCCTCCAGAAGGTTCCACCGGCCTCTCCCAGCCCTTCTCTCTGATCTGCTGTTGTCACGGCTTCCGTTTCCGCCGTTACCACCGGAACCAGAGCCAGGCCACCGCTGACTCTCCCGCCCCTCGCGCCAGCTTCGACAGCTCCTAGCGAGACCGTTGCCACCCCTGCAACAAATTTACAAATCACACTTTTTCTCAGGCTGTACAGTTTGGTTAATTATTTTAGTAAAATGAATCTCAAGGGGCACATCGTGGAGTGATTTAAAATTCATGTTCTTTAAATCGACAGGGTGTTTATTCGTTGGGACGTAGGAGCGAGTTTAGGCAATCAACAACGTGGGATCTGTGGCAGGGGTCAGGTTTTAATTATGGCGCCGAGTTATGGGGACACGTATGGAATTGTGGGTGAAAGATCTGCTTCGAGTCGCGCTGGTAGAGGTCGACGGTTTAAATCGGAACAAACTTTCCAGTTGGTTACCTATGAGATTTATGCAAGAGGTTTACAGTATTAGAGACATTGATTATCACTAATGGCTATTTATGATTCGCGCCGTTCACTTTAAAGATGATTTTTCAATAATTCCTGCTGGATCGTTAACTAAAGTTCGTCACCTTACTCGATAATCCCCTAGAGGTTTAATTAATACTTCCATCAGAAGTGTATTTGGAGGTAAGATGTTAAAGAATACGAGCCAATAATCTTATCAACTCGGTGCACGTGTTACACGAGCTGCAGTGCACTATTACGTTCTTATTGTTCTATTTTCATCCGACTGGACACATTGGTGTCACGGACAGCGTATTTTTTTCGTTTTCGCATTAACGGAGCGTCATTAATCTTCCACCGTTCAGTTGCCACGAAAATCGACTCCCTAAATACAATTCCCTAGCCTTGGCTAACTCCAACAGACAGAAGACGCTGCTCGAAACACTCGAGACGCCTACACCTGAACCCCAGTGTTCTACCCGATCTTCAGAAAACTTTGCCGCACCAAGCCCACGATCTTTCTTTGCTATCTAGCTTTATTCCTCATTGCTACCTCGGGTGACCTACGGGAATGTCGCACATACGTAGCCGATCGTTCCTCTACACGGTGGATTTTTCAGCTCACATCGGAATTCGGTGGCGACGAGCGTCCTTCACCTCCAAAAGGTCTCACAACCCGGGGAATCCGAGGGTTGTCGATCTGACGGAAGATGTTCTCATTTGCCGGAACCGACAAGATCACTCGGCGCATGAGCGACCACGAAACAGAGTACGATACCGGGTGTCTCGACAGAAACGATCGGCTGACCAACGGAAACAGATACCACCCCTGGAGCTTCTCTCGCCCGAGCAACTTCTAGTCACCACCCATGAAATGTCTCCGGCTACGACGCATTAACTGTGCCACCCCTCGAGCAAAAACACTTTCTACTCGCGAAGACATTCACCTCCGATACTACCGTGCCGATAACACCACGCGAAACCACTCTGCTTCTTCAGCCCTCTGTCTAGTAGCTGAATGAACCACAGGCACCCGGAGACACTCGAATGGCGAGCCGAAAAGTGTTCCCAAGTCACTCGCTACGTCCTACAGCGTCCTCGAGGTGCAAGTGCCCGAGAACTGCACGGAGCCACCCGGGGCTCTTTTCATCCCTTCGCGTACCTTAAGCTCCCACGACCATCCGTTTTCCCCCCACAGGTTAACCGCTGCGACACAACTTCCCTTCGGCACTACGGTACGAGCTCGCGCGACACTCGCGAGTGAATCCATCGAAGCAGGGGAGGATGGAAGGAGGGTAGCGTCCGCCACTTACGCGCTCCGTCCGTCTTCCACTCTTGTCAGAGCGTCATGGATCTCGAAGGAACATAACCTCCCTGCGTGGATGCTTGTCGAGCCCCTAGGAGACGGTGCCCCAGCGCCAGGTGGTTTCTCGTACGGGATCCGTGCAGCTTGTGCGCGCTCCCAGGTGGAAATCGTGAAGGAGCAGCGCTCTAGCAGGGAAGAGGCGCGGGCACGCACACGCAGGACCGGCGAAACGCGGCCATCGGCGAGCGTTCTCTCTTCATGCCGCGTTCACAGAGAACCGTCGAAGCAAAGAATCGATGAACAGTCGGTGGTGGCTCGCCCCACTCGTGTCCGTCCCTCTCTCTCTCTCTCTCTCTCTCGCACTCCTGCGCCCTCACTCTCTGACGCTCGTGCTTACTACCCCCTGCCGGCGGTGCTGCCACCCCCCCTCTCTCTCTCTCTCTCTCTGTCTTTCCCTTCGTCTGTTGCTCGCTACTAGGGTGTACACACGCGACCGAGTCCACGGCGTCGCCGTAATTTCGCCAACTACTACTTCATCCCCTCCTCCCCACTGAACCCCGAGGGCGGCAAGGGGTGAGCCCGTGGAGCGCTACGGTGATAAAGTCAGGGAGGAGGCGGAATAGGTGAGCTCGAACGTGGACACGAGCTCCGACACGGTCTCCAACCACACCCAGGACGTGGTTTGCGAGAGAACACCGCCTGGGCGGATGAAACGAGGAGAGGAGGGATGAGGCGACGCTGGCGCCGCGGCGCCCGCGTACCGGCGAGCTACCGGCGTCGGCGGGACGCCATTGTCGAGAGTGACAGGTTGCCGTGGATAGTACCTGGGTGTTACGATGGTACGGTAGTCGCCTTCGCCTCGATCCTTCCACGGAGAAGCTATGCGTGCAAGCCTGAAGGGATGATTTGCTTGGAAAGGCTTTTAGGGAAAGGCTGCTCTAATATCTGCACTTCAGCGTGCATTCGTCAACATTCTTTCAATATATCTTCACTCTCGCGACGATTGACTCCGGGGTGCAGATTGGTTGTAGTTGAATTTGGAGTGGATTCAACTGCACTCCTCAAGAGTTTTAAGGGGCCGCATGAGTATTGCGGGGTCAAAAAATTGATTTTTTCTCTCGATTGTTTACGGTAGCCACAAGTTTTGGAAGTATTTTAAAAAAGATTTCATTGAAAATTTCGAAAAATTCGGAGAGTTACAGCGTAAAAAGTAGACGTTAAAGACGTTTTTCTCAGAACTGTTTCTCAAGACGGTGAACATCGTAACTCGAGAACGGATCGATATTTTTTGTTGAAATTTTAACTGAACTTACAAAACACTTTTCTCCACGATATGGAACTCACTTAATAAGATCGCGTAACTTTAACATTGTAAGACAACATTTATCACAGGAATACTTCAGTAAAATCCTTCGAAGTTGATATTTGTTGTATAACTCTGTGAATTTTTATTCAAAATTTTCGACCGAGTTCCACGTTGTGGAGAAGAGTGTTTTGTAGATTCAGTGAAAATTTCAACTAAAAATATTAATCCGTTCTCGATTTATGATACTCACCATTTTAATGCGTGCACTGCGCAGCGTCCACTTTGACGCTTTGTAATTCCTTTAATTTTTAACATTTTTCAGGTTCCCCGATCTTAAAATGCGTGTTATATCCTCAATATAGTATTGTAAAACGTGCAAATGTTATGAATTATTAGGCGTCCTTCAATCCAACCCAAAAGGGACCGTTCATTTTAGCCGTCTAATACACGTGTACCCCCTTAAAGATGGAATTTTGAAGAATATAAGTCCATTACGTGGGTAGCCCTTAGTACTGACCAGTGATATCCACCCTTTTATCGATCAACATGTACCGCCAAATGGGCTGGCTTTGACAAAAAAAAAAAAAAAAAAAAAAAAAAAAAAAAAAAAAAAAACTGGATTTTAAAATAAATTCCTCTGGCACCTACTGCACAGCAGGTATTATTATCTGATAAGCTGAATCTTGAAGCAGGCAATTAAAGCTCCCCAAAGCACTTTGTTTCGAAATCTAGTTTCGTGGTCAAAGTCACCCCATTTGACGGTACTTGTTAACACTGAAATTCAGCTTCCTAACCCTGTTCGTCGCGCTAATTAACAGTCGAGTTTACAGACAATAATCCTCTCGGGCCAAAGAAAGCAAAATTGACAGGAATGCGCGATTAAACGAAGTAGAACACGGCTGGGAGATTCGTCGGGGGAAAAAGTCCGCTTTAACGCGTCCGACCTACATATCCCACTTATCGCCCTTATCAAGGAAGAAGCGGCGAAGCGACTCCTATGTAACATCCGCGCGAATTGTCCGCCTCTGTCCATTCCTTAGACCGACGCCGGGGGGTGGAGGGGGGTGGCGGCCGTCGGACCTATCTAACAGAGGACTCCTCTATCATCGGGATCCCTCTAGGCCTTCCTACACGCGTTCCCGGATGCACGAATGGGAGCAACAGTTGAACCACGCGGGTCAACGTCCAATACGATCACTCTTTCTCTCTCCCCCGGTGCTCTCTTCCCCATCTGCCTCGAGCCGGCTGTGTACAACCGCGAGGCTGCCAAGTACCTCACACCAAGTGTGCACTTCGACCAAGTCCCTGGCACGGCCCAACGGTCTTTCACAGCGGCGAGAAAGAATGGCAGAAGCCACGAAACGTCCGGCTGACCCGCACGCCGGGGTGAAAGTGCTGGCCACCGGCTTTCACGAACGACTATGCACCTGGATCGGAGATTCGCCGGAAGAGTGTGTCACGAAGCTTCGCCTGATTAGAAGATTCGAGGGTAACTCGCGGAGAGACGTTGAAGCATTTTGCAGCAAGGGGTTGTTGAAGTTTTGTGCAATTAGAGGGTGTAGAGTTGCTTTTGGGGGGTGGAGTGGTTACTCCACTTGCTTCGGTTAGAATTTAAACGATTTTTTGCAGAGGAACTGTGGGTTTGCGATAAGGGTGATTTTAGAATTGTTTATCCTCTTGGTGGGGAGAGTTTGGGGGGATGAAGAAAGAACTGGGGCTTCAAGTTTCTTAGGAGAATTCTTAAATAATTCTTCACCGTTTAAAAACCACGATCATTATCATTCCTACACCCTGTGTAGCGAGTGGACGGTTGGTGCACGCCGACAGTTGCAACTACACCTGCCAACAGTTCGGTTCCAGCTAGTGATCAGGCTGTATCGTCGCTTCCAACGCGAGCCTGAGTTTACCTATCCATCCTGTTCCAATTATGTAAATTTCCCTTCTAGAGGGGAGGCGTTGCCGGCAGGTGCTGCAGAAACATTTAACGCTTACGAATAAGTTAATATTTCATGATTTACCGCTTCTAATGCTAGCAATTCAATCCTATTCAATGCAGAGCCTGCCTCGCGGCGGAAGATTAGTGCAAAACGGGATCAAGCTACCGCCAATGATATTAATTACTGCTCCCCAGATAAAGCGACTTCTTTACTCCGTACCGATTCTGTCTAAAGAATGATATAGTGGTGTTACAGCTGATGACTGTAATTCACATTAGCACGACCCACTTTTCGAGCGCGTGGAATCGGAGTGGATCAGCTTCCAGCACCGATACCGAGTGCCTGTGCTATCAGTGGCGTTAACGAACAGTTGTCTTATCGATGCGGACTGTAGCGAGAAAGTAAAGGATCGCACATGCTGAGAAATTTCACGCCCCGGCGTTAACAAGCGAGCTCGGGCAACGTGGGAAACACTTTTCCACGCGAGCCATCAGCTTTTGGCACGGAGTCTTGGAATAGTAGGCGCATAAAGAACACGGCGCGGTTAAAATAAGCCGTGACGCAAGCCGATCGATCTATCAATCAATCTGCAAACTGCACCGCAAAGAGAAACACTTGTTCGTTTTGTTCGACGCCTTTTCCCTCTGAAAGCATCGATCGTAAAGACAGACGTAAATTGCGCTTGCGACCGCGGAACGTCCCTGCCTACAACACGGTCCTATGTACGGGGTGTGAGCAGAGGTAACGAGCGAGGGTTTCAATGAATTTGCTCGGTTGGATCGATGGGGACTGGCAGAACGATATTCGTGTGGGCCATGGAGGTTTAAAGTGTTTTTCTGTTTCTACGTATTCTGCTTTAAAGGAGGATCAAATACTGTGAAGGTTGTTTCAGAGAAATTGTTTAAGGGGGGACATCACGGTAATGGCCCGAAAAATAAAAGTATCTTTGGAAATTTATTAAAAGACTTTTCATTGGATATTTAAGTTATACGAATATATATTTTCAAATTTATTTAAAGTAGATTTATTAGCTGTACAGGACCAGTAACGGTTGCAAAAATTTGCCGGGTCATTACCGTAGTGTCCCCCGTTAAGTTGTGGCTAATTAGGTCAGACAAAATACATCTAAGAAATGTCCTGTTTTCAGAGAAATTCTGTACTGTAACTTTTCTCTAGTTTGTCTTTGAACCTACGATTTTCCTTTTGCACATCCTGTACAATCGCCACCTACATGCAGCTTTCCGAAAAAACCGTATTATCGCTAGTACAAGGGAAAACAGAAAATCATTCGACTCCTATAGAACCCTCATTAAGAATTTAAAGTCGCTGCAAGTGGTGCACTTCAAACCTGAATCCCCCTTACTCATGGAAATCGTGTGTTCTTTCCCACACTGCGTGAATCTAGAGCTATCAGAATCGGAGTGTAAGGCACATAGTGGCTGTAGTGAAAGGAATCAGCGTAGAAAGCAGAAGTTCGTCCCTAGGACATCGCAAATGCGAGCATGGGCACCTGGAGGAGGGGCCACAGGCTTCCATCGATCCCTTCTCTCGAAGAACGCATTATCCCGAACCCCAATACCCATAGATCTCTACACACCAAAATAGATGTGTACGTGTGGAGAGATCAAGCCGATCAAAAACCCTTGGGTCGGAAATACGACACCGAATACCTCTAGTCAACGTAAACTTCGTGACGTTTACCCTTATCAGACGGTTCTATTGATTCAAAAATCCCTTTGATACCAGCAGAAGTCACTCGAACAGAATAATAAAAGTACTAATACTAAATACTAAAATCCTTATTGCACTCCACAAACCCAAAAATATTTGCTTTATCGCCGTATTTCTTGCAGCCCAAGATAACTACATTTATACAAGAACTCCTAAAATTTGATCCCGCCAACGAGGCTTCATCAGATAAACCACAGAATCGTTTAACCTATATCAAATCAACAAGAGTTAATTAAAATCTGAATTCCTACATTGCAGATGCTTCTTTGCTAGCCCTTACAAAGTGCACAGTGGTTAGATATACTAGCATACTAGGCTGAGGTAAAAAGTGGGCTGTGTAGCGCGGGTAAAAGGTTGACGAATCCCAAGCGGGACGATATAGAACGGACGGTGCGTTGCGGAGAGGTGACGGCAGGTGAATGACGTCAGAGGGCGTACGTTGACGTCAGTAAGTAACCTGAATGTAGGACTCCCGACGCCAGCATTTCCATCCCATGATCCGCGACTTTACGGGATCTCCGTTCCATTCGAGAATCCACCTCTTGCCCCAGATTTACAATTAATTCCGGCGAAAACATTCTTCCGACTTTAATCTCCCTCGGTCTTTATTCGGTTAAGCAATCTCGCACTACCGTTCCGTTAAATTTTAACGACGAATCAATGGCCCTCCGTTCGACTCGTGGCGGTAGAAACATTGAGATTTCGGCGGTTCCAATGGTGTTTAGAGGATGCAAGGCCGCGTTAAGGAATTAAGCCGCAAATAGACCGTTTCGCTATTTTTACGAATCGCAGTGACGTCAGAGGCAGGGAGCGTGGCGGGCACTTGGGTGTTTGGATTATCCCCGAATCCAGAAGGCTCGTGGAGCCAGCTCGGAGGAAATTAGTACCGTTGTTCGATCACCCCTAAATCCGGTCATTGTCGCCGCGTTATCTCCTCTCCTCCCCTCAATCGCGCTTCTGAATCAATGAGAAATCCTGCCGTCGGCTCTGACTTGAAGCTGGGCAAGCGGAAAAACCTTGCGCCCATCGATCATCAGGCTTCCATTGACGCCGCCTAAACGTCCACTTCTTCCCTTACGGACTAGGCGGTTTAAATCCTTCTAAAAATCCACCCCCGAGATACTGAAGTCTGCCGTAGGTGTTCGTCTTGAACTCAAACAGTCGACCCTACACCTGAGCTTTGAAATATCAACAACCCTTCATCTGTTGGCTGGCTTTCCCTCTGCCCGTGCCAGTAGTATGCGAGAGGAGGGACGAACGATGGCGAGCGAGGGGAACGCGTAACAGGACGTGACCCCGCGCCGGCGAGGAGGGGTTGGAGGGTGCCAGGAAGGAAGGGAACAGGGGGTTTTCGCTACTGGAATACATCATTGGCATTGCTTTCGCGCTGGTTAAGTGCTCGGCGACCTACTAACCGTCCTGCGAAACGCGATCGTCGCCGTCGCCCGAACCCGCGCTCACCCATAGGCGGAGGACACGTCCCGCGACATGTGCTCTTATCACCTGGTATTTTGACTGACTCAAACCGCAAGATAAGGGTTATTTACACACGCCCGTTGGAATCTAGATTGCCGCGGCATTATCGCGATCGCGAGGCGGCTCCCAGCCAGCGGAGCGCTGGGGAATATTACCGGAAACGCGCTCGACGTTCGGCTGGTCAGTATTCGCTTTCGTTTCCGTCGAATTGTTTACGTATCGTCGCCGCGGATCCCCGTTTATCCGCGGCGATCGATGAGTCACTGGCCGATCGATTGCGAGTCGAATTTCGCGGGACTGATAGACGGCCGTTATCACCGGCGCGTCCTCGCGGCGGAATGCTGTCAATTGAGAAGACACCACTTGTCTTCGAGACCGCGACGACTTTATGTTTCGAACCAATTAAAGACGATTAAGACAGCTGCCGCGGCAATTGGCCGGCCAATGGCGACGCGCCGCTCTGGCTAACGTCCTTTACGCGCTAACGCGATGCTGCATCGTTCGTTTTAGACGAAAAGTGGCCAGCCCCTCGGCCAGCCGATTTCTTAAGGAATTTCTTGCATGCGAGCTTTCGATTCGAAGAAGATTTCCAGCCGAATGACGTAGCTCCTCGAAACGGAAATATTGCGAAACTGTTTGACAACCGTTCAAGGTCGTTTGTTCGGCCATTCAGCGTTTCCTTTGTCGTTCATTTTCGCCGCGTGATTCACTCACCACGCAAATAACGTAACCGCAAAAGTCCGCGGTGAAAAGCACCGTGACGATAACGAAAGCAGCCGTATTGCGTGCAATTTATCCTCCTCGTTTGCGTCTCCTTGAAAACGACTTCTAACGCGGACTCGCTACTACTTGAACACCTTGATTCGAACGCAGGGTGGTCGTAGTAAAAAGGGTCTCTAAGGTAAGTAGAGTGGTTTATTAAATAAACTCTGGAGTATCGAAAGCTTGACGGTGTCTTAAATCAAAGACGAAATCCGATCTCTGCAGATCTTGGGTCACTGGACACCGTCAAAATAATAATAAAAAATAAAAAATTGAAGTGTCCCTGTAATTATGTCAAGCCTTTCCGAGCGACCGCTAATGTCGAGAAAGTTTCGCACACCGCGTAGAAAGCGACTTCTTCACCCGGTTTGTTTTCAAAATAAACATTCGGCGACTCTTGGACAATAATTGCCACGCTTTCCAGAGAATATGACCGTGAAAACGCGCCGATTCACTCCGAGTGCCTAGGTTCATGGAGTCCTTCAAGAGTCGTACTGTTAGCGACGAACACGAAAGTAACGATATTTAAATGTACTTATGTGTAATCGTTCTTTAAAGGCTGGACGGCCGTGCGATGTTCAGCCTCGAGTAATAATTATGAAATCGGTGGCCGATGACGAAAGTGTCATATTTTAGGAGAGCACGTGTACTCGGCGCACAAAGCGGCGTGCCGGTATATTTTTATCCGGCGATTTCACGTTTTTGCGAAAGTGGAAATGACGGTCCCGATACCGGGGGGCAGAACCACGCGATTGTTTATGCGCGAATATTCGAGCTCGCTCATTACGCAAACCTTTTGTACGGATCTGCCGCAATGTTTTGATGGACAATACCGTGCTCTTTGTTGGTTATTCGCTGCAGGTGGAGCGAGATCAAGTGGGCATTTGTGGGTACTTTTCCCCGCTGTGAAAATATGTTACTTTTTTTGCTAGATTGCCCCTTCGTGGATTTGCAAAGTGAAGGACGAAGTGACGGTGTATAGGTCGTTGTTAGTAAACTCCAGTGGCCACCTGATTTTATTCAGGCTGTAGCTCGCTATGTGACTGTGACTCGAATAGTGTAATTATTAGTCGAGAACTTTCAAGTAGCTTTTTTCGTATTTTAATTATTCCCGAGTATGTAATTACAGGCACGACGACTGATGTAAGATGTTTATCAGGGAACTGATTAGACTAACAAAATATTTTTTTCTCAACGGAGCAAGGTTCCCTCAACTATGACAACTCTATTCCAGTGTGCAAATAATTTTACTTTCTGGAGAACATAAAATGATCAATATTTGGGACTTTGCACGGTAGTTTCGTAGCACAAATGCTGATAAGAAGAAGACAAAAGGTCTCAGTTGAACCAAGACAATAGAAAATAAATAAAGATACTTATACACTTTGCAATTTGTATTTAGAAGTCAGACGGCAGTAAAGAATGAAATATTGTTAGATTTTTAAAGGAAAAGAAAAGTTCTGAGGCACAAATGACCACGCTGTGCTGTTTACATTACAGCTACACTAGAATACAGTTAAATACACATCAACTCACTGTGTTACTCTGTTACCTAAAACTACTTGTGACAATGAGCAATTAGAATACAATAACAGAAAGCTAAGCGAGACCTCAATTAACTGCTATAAAATGAATTTCCCTTTCAATCTGAACTGAAAGTGCACGTAACGTAGCTAGACATTATTCCCCATACTTTTCTGAGTCTCTCCCACCGAAACCCTCCCCAGTCATAACCTATAAAGGACCGCACAGACAGAAACATAAAAAACGACCGGGGGATGTACCCCAAATTGAGCATAGCAATGAAAATCAACGGAGCATCCTCATTATCCGCGTTTACACCCCTCCCCAACGAGCACGGTACACAAAAACCGTCCACGGAATGCCATCCAGTCGAACGTAGTAATGCGCGCAAATGAAATTCGTGGCCCGGCGAGACCGACGTTTCCCATGCATCGAGGCTAATGAATATGGGACGCAGGCGTGCATCAACAGATAATGAAACGCCGACGTGCCGTCGAATTAACGGTTATTGATCCCCTATGTAAATATGCAGTAATCTCGGGTGTCGCGTAGGTGACGAGAAGCCCTGGGCGAAGGAAAACGGGGGAGAATGGGGAAAAGTGCGGACCGACGCGCGTTAATTCGCCGAGCGGCCGTTCCCGGTCGTCGCGTTCGTTAACAGTTCCCGTCCGCGGGACTGGCACGCCGTGTAAAAATTTCTTGAACGAGGAAACCTCAGAGCTTAAGCAGGAAGAATCCCATTATCGCGGTTAGCCGGCGGCTCTGACTCACGGGGTCGTGGAAGTCGATAACTCGCGAGATCGTTGGAAAAATCACTTTAGCCAGCGCGGTGGGCGAAAATACATTTGGAGCCGGGACGGGACGCTGCGCGGCATCGAATATTAACATCGGACAGGCGACCGAGAGGAAGACGGGTCCCGGTGTTAAAATAACCGCGATGACGGAACAGGGAGATTTGACAGCGTAGCCTAGGCGGCCGCCATGTTGGCTGGCTCGTATCGAATCGAAGGGCCGGCCAGGGCCGTTTTTAGCCTCTGAAACGCGCCTCTGCGTAGCGAGGGAACACTATCGCGAGCTAATTAAGAATATATAATAGCGTTGAATGGTACCTGGAGCTCCCTGACGGAGCTACGCACGTCTGAATTCCCGGCTCGGCGTATCGGCCCCTCTTTGTCCCGCGTACGGCTCCTTGTCACGCTCTCTCTCTCTCTCTCTCTCTCTCCCTCTCTCTTTCTCTCTCGGACTCTCTCTCTACCTCCTGGTGCGGCGGGCCTTCTTCCTAGCCTTCGACCTCCTCACATCGATGACTGTGCACTTTCCTTTTCACACCTCGCCGTCTCGCAACACCCCGTGCCAACGGGCAGAGAGAAACGCACCCGGACGTGGACACTTTGGCGTGTCCCTTTCTGCCCCGCCGCGGTTACTGTCTCGCGACACCCACCGATACGACCGCCACTTCTTTTTAAGGTTAACCTACGGTACCCCACTGGCGCTGGTTTATTCGGTAGGGACGATTGCGACACGAGGGGCCACGTCGTGTTATCCCGCGATGCTTATCGACCAGTCGAGGCAGCCACTACGTTCAGGCGATCGTTCTCATGAATAAAAACCACTGGGACACGAAGCGAGCGGAGCTGCTGTTGCTGCTACTGCTGCTGCTTCACGGCTCTGGCGGGCGGCAGGGCGGGGCTCCGTGCGTACAGTCCCGTGGACCCCGTGCACACCCCGTACGAAGCCGCCGGCACACGATCATGCCCGAGCACCGACGCGCCACCGTCGCCACCTGCCGTGCACCGCCATTTACGAAACGCACAACACCGCGAATCGTCCACCGGCATACGTTTGGCGCCCTCGAGACCGCGACTCCGTAAGTTGCTCGCGAATAGTGAATCAGTGATGCCCCCATCGATTTTCTCAATGGACTGCCGCTCTGAAAGTCTGCCGCTCGGTTTCTCCGTTGCTGTGGCACGTTTAATCGATCCGAAAATTGATAGCAAGCGCCTTGGATGCTGGGCCGTTGGCAAGGATCGGGGGAGTGTGCTCGATCGCTGGGTGAGCTAAAGTTCTTTTCATGTATATTGGCCGTTGAGTTCGGTTTTGCGAGCAGTGCGCGAGGAGAAATCAGCCACCACCACCTGACGATCGTGGATTAGTGATGGCAATCTTTTGTTGGATCGATCTTTCACCGATCTATCAAGGATCGATCCTTTTTTCTTTAGGATCGGTTAAGAAAAAATTAATTTTATACTTAATAAGTGCCAGACAGTGATGGCTACGTAAAATACGCATCGTATAATACACGTATATACACATGTATTATACGCGAATATTACTGATCATAGTCATATTGGATGCGTTCAGCAGACTTAACTGTTTAGTTATCTCATTAGATTTTACTCTAAATTTGTACGTTATATAAACTATCCGCGACTATCCCCACAATTTCTTGGAATTCTTTGGTCGAAAGTGAGAGAATCCGAGAACGAGTGAGAGCGGACAAAAGGGACACACGTAGTTGCCGTCGACTACGAAAGAGAGAAAGCATGATACTTTGTCTCGCTTCGTCTTTCACGTGCATCGTACGCTCCAGAGTTGGGCAAAAGTTTATCTAAACAAAAATCTCAAATAACGAACAAAAGATAAATAATTTTTATTCGTTATTCGAGGCTCGAATAATCGAAGTTATCTTTATTCGAAGAGCAACGAATAAATAATTTTATTCGATGAGAATAAATGCGTCGAATAAAGTGCTCCACACCGATTCCATGTATCTACGATTGATCAGAGCATAGACGAGGTATAGGATAGACCTGTCACCTTATGGATGTTCGTATCGCCACAGACGAGGTATAAGATAGACCTATTACCTTATGGATGTTCGTGTCGCCACCGAAACTGTGTTACCGACCCATAATTTGAGGACTGCATGTAGTGGCATCTGCTGATGGACAGCGTCCAACTCGGCAACTACTCTGAAATGTGTTGAAATGCTGAAGGGTGTGTGCGTGCTTGTATAGGGGAGAGTCATACAGTACCGGGCAGCATACAGTACCGGCCAAAGCTAGATCTCGCTTTTAATGTTAGTTAACTGTACTATTGATGGAGAAATAAGTAAATACTAGAGTCCGTAGCAACATATTCCGGCGACGTTCTTTTTCTTTCAGTATTACCAGAGTTCTAAGCATTTATCGTTTACGCTAGTGTTTCGTACGACAAAAGTTATTTTTGTTCGCTGCGAATTACAACTTTTTTAATCCAGGGAATTATTAATCTATATGATAAAATTCAATAAAAACAATTTATCTTCTTTTATTAAGCACAATTTGTACTGCAAATTACTTTTTTGAAATTTGATTTTTACCAACAACAGCCCAAGTTATAGTACAAAAAACTTAGAGTGGCCGGTACTGAATGACAATTTTGCGTTGGCTGCGAATTACAACTTTTTTATTCCTGCGAATTATTAATCTTTACGATAAAATTTGTCAAAAACTATTCGTCTCCTCTTATTAAGCACTATTTGCAGTACAAATTACTTCTTTGAAACTTGATGTTTACCAACAGTAGCCCAAGTTACAGTACAAAAACTGAAAACGGCCGGTACTGTATGACTCTCCCCTATGTATGCAGAAAGATCGACGAGAACCTCTCGTCTATTTCTCTCACGTGTGTTTGTTAACCCTTTGGACTTTAAAGTAAAGTCTTTTGAAAGAATTTTAGTAGCCTTTTACCGTATACAGTGGACGAAATTTCTATAAGAACACTACTATTTTTAATAAAAAATGTCAAGTAATGTGCTAACACAATTAATGGAAGGCAAGGAAATAGTGACAGAACGATATCAAATAAGAAAAAGTATCAAGAATTAAAAAAATCGTTGTATATTTTGTTACAAACTATATATAATACTTAAAAGTACAGAAAACTAACGAAATTTACATAGGAACAGTGTATTAAAAACAAGACATTAGTAGAAAAAACATAAAAAGTATAATATTAATAAGATGTACTTCCACCACTATGCTGAGTTACTTGAAATATTCTGTTCTCCATACTACAAATTAATTTTCGTAACGTTGTAATATGGATTTTACTCCACTCAACTCTAATTGCCTTTTCGAGTTCCCTAATGTTATTATACTGCTTCCAATTTTTATATACGGCTCTTGATAGGATTCCCCGTAAGTTTTCTATTGGATTTAAGTCCGGGGAACGAGCGGGCCACTTCGTAAGTGGCAAATCTTTTTGCCGAAACCATTCGCGTGACTTTTTAGAAGTATAAATTGCGGCATTATCTTGTTGAAAGACAACGTTTTCTTCATGATTGCCTCCAATAAATTGTCTTCAATTCAAATTTTGGAATTGTCAGTGACCACGCGACGTGTGCAACAAATATTGCAGCGAGATAAAAGATTGAAGTGGACGAAAATGTCGTTGAAGCTACCTCTTACGCAGGAGCATAAACGTGCAAGATTAAAATTCGCACGAAAGCATATGACTTGGCGCTATGAGTGGAAAGATATAATATTTTCCGATGAAAAAAAATTCATTTCGACGGACCTGGTGGTTTAAATATTACTGGCACGACTTACGTACAGATAAATCTGTTGCCATGTGTAGAAAATTCGGTGGGGGAGCTTTGATTGTGTGGGCTGCATTCAGTTACTCCTCTAAGCCGCCACTAAAATTTCTACAAGAATGAATTCAGAAAAATACATAGACTTATTAGAAGATTGTTTGATTCCATTTATTGAAGACAATCGCCGAAGAAAATGTTGTTTTTCAACAAGGGAATGCCGCAATTTATACTTCTAAAAAGCCACGCGAATGGTTTTAGCAAAAAGATTTGCCACTTATGAAGTGGCCCGCTCATTTCCCGGACTTAAATCCAATAGAAAACTTATGGGGAATCCTAACAAGAGCCATACATAAAAATGGGAAGCAGTATAATAACGTTATGGAGCTCGAAAAGGCAATTAGAGTTGAGTGGTGTAAAATCCATATTACAACGTTACAAAAATTAATTTGTAGTATGGAGAACAGAATATTTCAAGTAATTCAGCATAGTGGTGGAAGTACATCTTATTAATATTATACTTTTTATGTTCTTTGTACTAATATTTTATTTTTAATACACTGTTCCTATGCAAATTTCGTTAGTTTTCTGTACTTTCAAGTATTATATATATTTTATAACAAAAAATACAACGATTTTTTTAATTCTTAATACTTTTTCTTATTTTGTATCCTTCCGTCACTATTTCCTAGCCTTCCATTAATTGTGTTAGCACATTACTTGACATTTTTTATTAAAAATAGTAGTGTTCTTATAGAAATTTCGTCCACTGTATTGCAATCTCAGTCCGATGGGTTAATATACCGAAGCATAGTCTGTTATGCTTCCACAGAGTGTTGTGTGTGTGTGTGCTGCGAAACTTAGAAAACTTGGGCTGGCAAGTCTAGTTTTAAGCGTCCCATCGAAGATTCGCCGAGGGATTTGCCCAGGGATTCGCCGAAGGGTTCTCTGGTGAATTCTTTAAGAGATTCACTCAGAATTTTGATTCAACAAAAATTTCGGGTGCAATTATATCTGGGTTAAGGTTTACCAACATTGTAGAGTAGAATTAGACATTTTTTTCAGGCATTCTATGCCATTAGCGCCCAACGAGGCTGCTTCTTTTTCACATTAATATTCGTAATTATTATGCGCCCAATGAGGCTGCTGTTCTTCCGTCTTGTGACTAGGCATCGTTAAGCGCCCATAGAGGCTGCCGTTTTTTTTTTTTCATTAAAATTGAAAAGCATGAGACGCACAAAATGGCCACTCCTTTTTCCTATCAATGCGACTTGCAAACCTACGATCTACGTTAAGGGCCCAGATCGAGCCAATCTTACGTTCAGTGAGTTTTGTTCGGTCTAGACATCTAATCAGAATTTTATTCTGTTTCAGATAGGTATTTCGTCGATCGTTTTACGTAATTTATTCTATTTCATGCATTTCGTACATGGTTTTGCTTGATTCATTTTATTTCATGTCCTGTATTTTATTATGTTCATTTATTTTCCTTCCATGCTGGTCCCACTGTTACTAACATAACGTAATTAATTGCTTCAGCTTTCCAGGTTCAGCCCTTCGCGGCGAAGAGATTTAATAAAATAATATATTTAAAAATAAAAGAGATTGTGAAAATTAATAGTGAAACGAGATAGTGACAGAAGACATCTAAGGAAGCCTAGGCTAATTTATTGCAGTATGAAGTATTTAAGGCCCCTTGTAAAATTGCCAAGTAATCGCAGAATTTTATTAGCTTTGTTGCTGGTTTGCTGGTTTGCTGGCTCCTCATCTTCGATGAGGTGGTTGCCACTCGGAAGCAACTTTACTTTCGGAAGCAAGTGACTGAACCTGAAATTGGTACGAGTGGATCAGTTTCATCCCCTGGTGTTCTAGTCGAAAGGGAAAAGTTTCGGGCGTAGGGGGTGTACCTTTTGGTACACTGCCTGCGTAAAGGTCGAGTCTCCATGACCAAATCCTAAGCACCGCTCTTATGGGGAAGCATGTAAGTATACGTCACTCGCCGTGCAATAACCTACCGATATTCCAACACTTCGTAAATACGTACGCGTGTATTCTCTCGCGAGGCCTGCTTGGTCTCCCCCCACCAAAGCCCATATTCGCCGAGGTACATTGGCAGGGCGCGGAGGTCATTCGGTCTGTGGACATCGTTGAATTAAGACGTTTCAATAGCTGCGTACTTAAACGGTACGCCTACATTATCTATCGTCACATAATTACTTATAATCATTATTAGTCTTCTTCTTTACTGTCTACCGTCACTTGCTGCTATCATTAATACACTTTCGTCCCGACATTGATTAAATATCGCGAGAAAACCGTTGGACGTTCGTCGCGTATTGCCTTCGTTGCCTTCGTACCGATATTTCTGCACATTTAGTGCACACATATCGTGTCTCGGTATTCAATTACATCCCTTTTCGGGCATATTTCAAGTTTATTTGTTGTTTAATTGCCTTACGAATGTTTTAATGCTTTTGTTTCAATCTCTTGTTGCATCGTTCGGTTACAGACGTTGAGGCGGGAATCGAAACCAAAGGGCAGGCAACGCCATGACACTGGGTGGTTAATTTGAACGGTGCTTGGATGGCGACTGGTCATTCCTTGGAAAAAGAAGGTGGCAATACGTGTGGTATACTTATTTTTATCGTTATTTTATTGAATCATTGTTGGCTGTGAGGGTGATGGGTAACTTTGCATTCTGTTAATATCGGGATGAAATGGGAAAAGATTGAATTATGATAAATTGAATAATTCTAGTCGGATTTGTTTAAACATTTCAAAATGGCGTCAGTAGATGTTTACGAAATATTGGAATGATCGAATTCTATTGCATTTCGGTCGCGTTTACGTAGAATTCAATCATATTTCAATGATTTTTAAGAATCTATCTCTATGAAGCTAGTGTAATTGCATTTACGTTCGGTTTTGGATGCAAGTTTTGTTCTTTATGCACAGAAACTGCGTAGTTGATCGAGGACATGCTATTCAAGCATGAATAATTAACGAAATTTGATTCTTGCAATGAATTTTGGATATTTATAAAGATCGTGATATATTTTAAAGTATTATTCGAATAACACGAACGTGCTTACAACTTTAATGACCAAAGCCACTGCTACGGTTCATTTAAATGTAATAATTATTTCTGATGTAGTATATTCTGGATAATATCGTGTTACTGAAATGTTAAGTTGCTCCTATCGAGCGAGCATTCTGTATTTTCGCATCACACCTTGTATTCTAAATAACAAGGAGCGAAAGTACCTTGGCTGGTTCCAAAAAAAACAATATTTCTTCGTGACAAACACTCGATGAAACCACATCCACCCCACCCTCCTATCCTACTTATTTTTCAGAGATTGTGACCGCGTGCAATGCGGCCAAATAGAGTCAGTGTTTATGTCGTACGAAGTTTTTTGTTTTGAAGAGCACAGTTGCTCATAGTAGAGTGTCGTTAACAATTTTGGGATACGCGAGGGTAGAGTCAGTGTTTTCTACGCAATTTATATTCTTTTGCGAGCATCGGGGCTCTGACTTTCGAATCGCGAGAATAGATTCAGCGGTTTGTTCGACAATTATGATCTTTGGGGCGCGTTGATAGTCTATTTCTTTATTTTTTTTTACTTTTAAACGCGAAACTCGTTGTCGGAAATTAGAGTCAGTGCGTCAGCTGAAGAGGAGATTTGCGCGGAGAATATTATTGGAAAGATGTAAGTATCTATGTATTTCATTTAATTCCTTTAAAGTAGAGTTCATTCTTCAAAATTCCAGAAACAAAAAATTAAAAAATTAAAAGAAAATTAATTTCTAGAATAGAATCACCAAGAAATTCAAAACTAACGAAACTTTTTATAATTTAGACATTTTAAGAAAAAAAATTTGTTAATTTTATTTTTTAATATTTAATTTTTTAATTTTTTTCTTAAAATGTCTGAATGATAAAAAATTTCGTAGTTTTGAATTGTTTCGTGGTTCTTTATTAGAGTTCGAACAATCGTAAGTTTAGAAAGAAATTATAATCGTGTTCTGTTCTTTCGTTACAGTCTAGGGGCAGCTGAGAAAGCTGATGACTTTTTCTAGCAGATTGATGACGTCCCCTAAGCAGTTGCAGAGGTGTTGACGCCTTCGTCACCGGGGCACAGCGAAATGTGAGTGCGCATGCATTATGGTTCCTCTGGTCACTCAGTCATGTCGTAGGACGTTTGGTCCGAATCGACACGAGTGACCGGTTGTATACTTTGGCGAGCATAATGACCGCGGGTATGGTAACCATGCCCGTGAATTGTAACATTTTGTCTGTGTATGTATTTCTTAGACGAGGGCTAGGGTCTTCTTGTGCACCGCGCTTTTTTAATAGAATCAAATTATAATCATAATTTCCAAGATAAACGTTTCCTAACGCGAATGTTTATCATTGATCATACATTGATGTAGATATTTATTAAATAATGCACCTAAAGATGCATAGCAGCTCAGAAGGTATTGATATTTGATATGAATATCAATACGGCTGAATGCTAATTTTTATGTAGCGAAGAAGTCTGATACTCTCAGACTCCACAGCTACGATCATTTTTATTTAATATGTAGTCGAAAAATCGGATGCCCTCCGATTCCGTCATTGCGACGATTATAATGACTTGAATTTCTTTTATTTTTCTGATAATACTTACGTGTTCAAAAGTAACTTGATGTCTAAATGATGATAATAGACATACAAGTGTAATTCCTTTCTTATAAAGGTCACTCGTTTGCGTACACAAAGAATAATTAATTTCCATGTGCAAGAAGACAATTGAGGGTGGGCAAATTTCAGATTCAAAGTAATTAGCATGAGAACATACATTCTTATTACCTATATGAAATTTACTTTGACGATGGAATCGCCCGTTTTAAATTCTTAAATTAAATTCTTCATGTTTTAGAGTCATTTTCTTAAATAATTCAATTTTATAGTCTTTTTTCTCACTAATTGAATGTCGAGTAGAGTCCTTTTTCTTGATCTGAAGTAGAGTCCTTTCTTATTTATCAAAGTTTAAACTATTGACAAGTTGAAAGTTGAGTAATTTTTCTTTATAATATAAAATGAAAGAATACTAGCGTGCTAGACACTATACAGACTAATCATATTTTCTAGTTGAGGATTTTCAGGATATCTTTCCGTACCCATTGCCTTTTAACTCATCCACGTGCCCATGCGTTACTTGGGTGGGTGAAGGCAATGGGGCACGATGACTTTCTTTACTAAATAATTACATGTCGGCGGCTGGCATTGCGTTAGTGTATCGTGCACGCCGCATTTTCCACCTGTGTGTGTTTGTGTGGTTAGGCGGTGGAATTTGCGTCGGTGAAAGATTTTTATCAAAGACAATGTTAACGAAACTATAACATTATATTATTATTCATTGCAATAACGATACCAATGTATCATATTCCTTGTTGCACACGATGATCATTCTAGTAAATAATCTTGGAATATGAAAGTTAATCAATCTCGTACAATCAAACGAGAAAGTAAAGTAATAACGCTTGATGTATGTACCTAATACGTACAATGCACATTATCAAGTAATCCATTCTTTGAAATTGAAAATAATTAATTGCTATGCAAAGCATACTTATACGCAATGGTCACTGCCTTTGCCAGCCGATTTCAGTGAAAACTGGTACGTACTTATTAGAGTGTGATTGTGGCCAAGCTCGGGTGACGGAGTCGTCCCGGGACGGTCTCTCTAGTGTAGGCTTTGCACCCGGGCGGTGATGCTTGAGAATCGTGGAGTGGGTTGACTGATGATTGTGTTTGAGAGACTGTTTTGATATTTTTTAAATATAGGTTTTGTGTAGGATAGGTAACTTACCTTCTGGTACGAATGTGTGACTTAAATATAAGTAGGTAGGGCCGGGGCAGGTCGTCGTATTCTCTGATCGCATGTTCCCCCGCGCGATGACCTGCTTTCAGGAAAATTGTGAGAAAAGTCGACGGCCAGACTAGTGCGAGTGGGGTATGCCCTCGCTTCTAGCCTCGCTATGTCGACTTTTTGACGCCAGTGGGACATTGCACATTGTCGCTGGTCGCGGTCGGCAGGACGGGCTTGGGCACGCTATTCACTTTCAGAAGGGCGGACCGCCCGAAGCAAGAAGTGGCCAAAGAGCCGAAGATAGCCCGGCCAGAGAAAAGGCCACATCATGTGGGCTACCAAGAATGGCCCTGCATCCTCGGGTGCAGGGTCATTCTTACATATTATATTGCCATTATGCTCGCCGGTAGTTGTAGTAGTAGTAGTAGTAGTAGTAGTAGTTTGGTTGGCCATAGGCTGACCCATCGAGACAAGGGTGGAACGAAATATAAGGGTAAAATATTTTTTTTATTATTCATGACTTCTAATTGTGGGCAAAAGTTCCCTTTTATAATGGAATTTAAGCTGCCAAGTTTGAACGTGATCATCAAATTTTTTCAGGTGTCGCAAGCCCTTCAAATATTAATATTTACTGAAATATTAATTTTTGAAAGGCTTGCGGCACTTGAAAAAAATTGTTGATCGCGTTCAAACTTTGGTAGCTTAAATACCATTATAAAAGGCAACTTTTGCCCACTATTAGAAGCAATGAATAATAAAAAAATATTTTGCCCCTATATTTCGATCCACCCTAATCGATACCCCCTCCCCTGAAATTGAGCCCACCGCGTTTTTAATTAGAGTTGCGAAGAAGATTACGGGGCCAGTTAGTGTTGCGACTAAATGTTGATCACGGTTTGAATTAGCGTTGCGAATCAAGCATTCCCCGCGTCTGGTTCTAGCATAGCGTTGCGAATAAATATCGATCGTGGTTGCTTGTAGTGTTCCGAAAAAAAAATCGCGATTGTTTTTCAGATTATTCTTGTATTTTTAATTGGAGTTACTAGAGTTTGATTCATTGCATTACATTTGATTCATGGTATTCTTTTTATTAGAGTTGCGATGCGACCGATCGCGTTTTTTTAATAACTCGTCCTAGTTTGATTCTTAATATTTTTTTGAGTTAGTGTTGCGATGATGACTGATCGCGTTTGTAATTAGAGTTGCGACCCCCAGCCCCCAATGCCCCAAAACTATCCTGGGACATGTCCAGAGACATGTTCCTGGGAAAAAAGTGTCCCGAGCAGCTGGATCTGCTGCACATGGGACTCTACACAGCCTTCAGGAAGGCTGCAACGAATTAAAGTTAGAGTTGCGTATTACGAGACACAGGTGCACTTAATTTTTATTAGTGTTGCGAAAAATGAAACCACCCACGTAGTGGTTCTCGGTAGCTTTTTCGTTTGCTATTCGGGATTTGTATTGAGTATAGTAGAATTTTCAGTAATGAAGCACCATCCGGGAATTTTGAATTTGTTTGAGAAATTAGTGCTGCGGGTAGTCCAAAGTCCTAGTGACTATGCTCGGGAGTTGATTTTATTCTGTAGTGAGTTAGCGTTGCGAAAGAAAGAAACGGTCCACTCACGGTTTTTTTGCATTAATGAGTGGACAATGATCAGCTGCCCTTCTGGCTACTGATCATTTTTTCTAGCAGCCCTAAGTGGCTGCACCATCCTCCTTCTCCTACCACCACCTACCCACCCTTGAATCAAGTGTTTGTCACTGGAAATATTGTTTTAAAAGTATATTCATATCTTGCAGATAAATGTTTTCTATTTTTTTAGAATATTTTTAAATTTGTAGTTCCAATTTTTATGGAATAGCATTCCAAAATTTTATTCTGTGACTGAAAGAATGGCGATGAAAGGTGTGATTCATTATTTGTAATAGAAATTGCAGACTTCTGACACACCTCCATTCAATTGAAGTTCTAATTAGAGTCTTTGAAAAGTAGCAGTAGCTATTCCTCATTAACGTTGCTGATTTTTGCATAGTAACTTCGTCAATCGTTGTATTTCCTATCAGATTGATAAGAAATGTAGTTTTTTATTTTTATAAATTTTCAACATTCCTTTGCATTAATCAAAATTCTCCCGCGATTGTTGCTTCATTTGATGATATTAAAAGGAAATTTGCACTGAAAAAGTAGGTAAATGCAATTCATCACTTTATATTGATAGTAAATTTTCAATATTAACGCGTGCTCGTTGTTGCTACTTTCTGTATGAAAGTAATTTCGATTACTGTGCAGTAAAGTGCAATTATTCCAATTTTCAACATTTGCATAAATGTTTTTGATTACCTATTGTATATTATGATTGATTGTCGAGTCATTGATACATAAACTTTGAAGATGCCAATTAATGAGAAACTACAAGGAAATTATTAAGTTGATGTAACAGAGCACCCAATGTGCTTAATATTATGAATATCAATTGCTTCGGAATGAAATGTAATATGATTAGTAGCTTCTTTTTCATGAATTGCTAAAGTATTGCTAAAGGTTAATTGCCTACTGTGAAGCAGTATTTTTTAATCTTTTCCTTCTTTCATTTTATTACCGAATCGATATTCCATATTGAGTTTTAAACTGTAGCTTCAAATGTGATATTTCAATATTTGGGCAATAGCGATTCAATGAAAAGACTATATCTGTTGAAATTACATTACATAATCGAGATAGATTGTAAATACTAATTCATTGAGAAAGTTTCTGTTGCAGAGTATTATGTGTGAAGAATATTGCAAAAGGTTCATCATCCTTGAGAAACGAAACCTCAAGGAATTTTTATTAATACTTTTAAAACTGTTTCAGGTAACATCGTGGGTCCATCGAGAGAAGTAAGAAACACATGACAATTTCAGATTTTTATTAGGCAGGTCATTATTTAAATTTAAGTAGATATGTGTATGGTTAGTTAAGGTGTTTAGTGGCCACATAGAATTAAGTAGTTTTTAAGGAATAAAATAAACACTGCAGTGTTTAACTAAATATAGGTAGCAATTATTAAATACGAGCGCTCGTATCCGTAGGAATTATTAGTATTTAAGTAGCGATAGGAAATATGCACTGGCATATTTCCTATTAATGAGTAGAAAATTTGAATTATTCACTAATTGGAAAATATTCCCCCTTTTTTCTTTGTTTCATTCCCAATTAATGAATAATTATCATGGTAGAAATATACCAGAAAATTCTTCCAATTTTAAATGAAAGAAGCAAAGAAATGTTTTAAATTCTGCTTTAGTTTCATCGCGGTAGGTTTTTACAGAAGGACTCCTTCTGTTGCCCGGTTGTGGAGCGATCGAGGATCGTTTTGCAACCGTGCATCAGGGGGATCTATGGAAATGAAAATAAAATTTTGCATAAAAGGAGGGTGGATGGGCCGCGGTTAGGGCGGGTCTCCACTCGCAGCGCCTCCACGTGGTGAGACCTGGGCAATCTGTATTATTTCAAGTATAATTACTAATCGTATCGCAAGTAACATTGTAATACAATTATTAATTACGTGACAAGTAATACGAGCCGATTGGCTGCGATCATCTATCTTCGTCAATCTCTATTCCATCCTCAAACACAAGTTAAGTTGCCGAAATTTGAATTGCGACATGTTTAAATATCATCAAACTGTTTTTTATTTGTAACTAAACTCAGGATTTTATTTATTTATATATAGATAATCGAAGCGTAAAATGATGCTGGGATTGAATTTATCCTGAATTCTGTCCCGTGATAATTTGTTAATATTAATCACAAAAAATAGAAAATAATCATTTAATATTAAAAATTATCTGAAGTCATTCCCTATGCAAATTATCTTTGCAAAAAGAAATGAGATCCCAATAAAAACTTTAAAAAAGTAAAAAATTACGCCAAGTACATGAAATAAAAAAAATACAGAAAATAATTACAAAGTAAAAAAGATGTGAAATCAAAATGAGCTGTAAGCACATAAAGGTGCTTTCCTGCAGCATGCAACGGCGACACTGTGTAACACAATAAAAGACAGCATCTCAACACATTTCAGTGTAGTTGCTGAGCTGGACGCTGTTCATAAGCAGATGCCACTACATTCAGTTCTGAAATTATGGGTCGTAACACAGTTTGGGTGGCGACACGAACTTCCATAAGGTGATAAGTCTATCCTATACCTCGTCTGTGGTTAAAGTGAATGGTTACTGAATGATTTTTAAGACGTTAATGGTCCAACCAGGTATATATCTAATTAGGTAAAACTTATGAGTCACGAAACTCTTACAGTGTGTAAATTCTTTTTCGAAAATGTCAGCCGAGTAGAAATTTATAAAGTTCCAGTAATACTTTAATGTGAACCGAGATAGAATTTCGAATACTTCGCCAAGGAATTGGAACTTGGGATATATCAGTAAGAGGAAATAACAGAAAACACGCAGAAAATTGTCAAAATCACATCTTTTCGAGTACCTCACTGAAATATTCCAAGTTCCACTTACCCTTCTATCTTAACACTATAATCGTATACTTACAACCTATAAAAGTATTACGATTTAAAAAAAATCTTATATATAATTAGAATATTTGACAATCACAGCTATCAGCTCGGTTCCCACCGATTACCAGGTCTCACCACGAGGAGGTTGCTGCGTTTGGAGACCCGTAGAGAGATAGATGGAATCAAAGTTCCGTCGATCTCCCTGTACATGAAACCCTTAGCCTACAAAACCAAAGAGATGGAGGGAAACAAAGTTCCATCGATCCCTTCGGTTTAGATATTGAATCTAGGGAACTGCCAAGCAATCACTCGATTGAAATAAATTCAGCAAGGAAGGAAAGACTACGGGTGAGCATGAAACGAGTATTGGATGGCGCAGTTCCTACCACCCTAATGTCCGAGTCGAAAGGGAAAAGCGCTCGGCGTCTCCCAGACGATTCCTCTTGCACCGATGCGACTCGTCAGGAGCAACACTAGGTGTGACCTGACTCAAGCCGTCTAACACGGAGACTGGGAATCGAACCGGGTGACTTACGCAGGCAGTGTACCAAAAGATACACCCCCTACGCCCGAAACTTTTCCCTTTCGACAAGAACACCAGGGGATGAAACTGATCCACCCATACCGATTCCATGTTCAGTCGCTTGCTTCCGGAAGCGGAAGCAGCGGCGACCTCCTCATCGGAGATGAGGAGCCAACAAAAGAGCAACAAAGCTAATGATTCAGTGACTACTTGGCAATTTTACATGGGGCCTTAAATACTTCATGGTATAATAAATTAACCTAGGCTTCCTTAGATGTCTTCTTTCACTACCACTGTTCACTATCACTTTTCACGATTTTCTTTAAAATATATTATTTTATTAACCTCCTTCCCCGCGAGAGCATGGACCTGAAATGCTGAAACAATCAACTACATTATGTAAGTAATGGAGTGGTGGGCTTCAGAGGAAATTAAGAAAATACTTATTGGGTTGGTGCCGATCGAGATGATTTGGAATGTCAAAAGAGCACGCACGAGCATGCAGAACCATCGTAGAGATACCTACATGAAGAAGAGCAGGAAATATAAATTCATCAATGAGATTCATGAGAGGGAACAAATCATGCACAACCATCAAAGGAATGCATCAAACAAAATAAATCATGTAAACCCATCGAAGAAATGCATCGAATAAAATAAATCATGTAAACTCATCGAAGAAATGCATTAAATAAAATAAATCATGTAAACCGATCGAAGAAATGCATAAAATAAAATAAATCATGTAAACACATGGAAGAAATGCATCAAATAAAATAAATCGTGTAAACCCATCGAAGAAATGCAGCAAATAACATAAATCATGTAAACCCATCGAAGAAATGCATCGAATAAAATAAATCATGTAAACTCATCGAAGAAATGCATCAAATAAAATAAATCATGTAAACCGATCGAAGAAATGCATAAAATAAAATAAATCATTTAATCACATGGAAGAAATGCATCAAATAAAATAAATCGTGTAAACCCATCGAAGAAATGCATCAAATAAAATAAATCATGTAAACACATCGAAGAAATGCATCAAATAAAATAAATCATGTAAACACATAGAAGAAATGTATCAAATAAAATACATTATGTAAACACATCGAAGAAATGCATCGAATAAATTAAATCATTTAAACACATCGAAGAAATGCATGAAATAGTACAGATCATGCAAACCCATCGAATAAATACACGAAATAGAACGACTCATGCAAAAATCCACGAAGGAATGTATGAAATAGGACAGATGATGAAAAGCAATCGAAGACATCAGTTAAAAAGGAAGAGAAATCGGTTTTGGCCTTGGCAGAATAATAACATTTTGAATGGTTTTTAACGAACCCAAAAATTTAATCGGCACCAACCCAATAAGCTAACCTAGGACAGGGGGCCGAGGGGGTAAAGGAAGGACCAAGGGTTGGAACCCTGACCAGGTCCCCCCACGAAGTCCAGGTTGCCCAGTAGGTCCGAATGGTCCAGGTGGCTCGGGAGCTCCATTCCAGGGGGCCGAGGGGGTGCAGGAAGGACCAGGGCTGAAACCCCGACTAGGTCCCCAGGAATTCCAGGTTGTCCAGTAGGTCCGAATGGTCCAGGTGGCGCGGGAACTCCATTCCAGGGGGCCGAGGGGGTGCAGGAAGGACCACGGCTGAAACCTTGACCAGGTCCCCAGGAAGTCCAGATGGTCCAGTTGGTCCAGTTGGTCCAGTTGGTCCAGCAGGTCCAGTAGGTCCAGTAGGTCCAGTAGGTCCAGTAGGTCCAGTAGGTCCAGTAGGTCCAGTAGGTCCAGGTGGCTCGGTGGCTCGGCAGCTCCCGGGTCCCCGGAGATCCTCCAGGCCCGGAGGACCGACGACGACTGAGTAGATGGAGCTCCGTGAGCTACTCATATAGCCTTTGGGAAAACATGTCCTCCGATCAAAACAAGGTCGACGGTTAATTACAATTGCGAAATCCAACTAATTCTTCGGCAAAAATGGATTTTCCGCTTAAATATCCATTCCAGTGGCTATTGCTATGACAAATAATGTTAACAACATTTGCACTAACCGGCCAGTATAAATTATTATTAACTATGATCGATACAACTCGAGATATCAAGCAATTAGTAACATTTTGCCTTGGATTTGCAAATGATTTTCTACGCCGAATGAATTCTCTTTTATTCTCAATGTTTAAATGTTCGATAAATGTTAATACTTATATATATTACAAATTAGGATCCAGATAACAATAGAGTAACTATTATTAATTTACTAAAATATTTAAACAGTGTATTAGAAACTGTATGCAATGTTTCTGGACTTTAACTCCCAGTTAAATTTAATTCTGACAAATTTTAACAATGTTTTAATTCTCGTTCCCCAGGTGTGAGCTGCCCCCCTTATTCGGTTGGTGCCGATCAAATTTTTATGTTCATTGAAAGGCATGACTACTTTTTCATTATAATTAACTGGCAAAATACCCCTGCTTCGCTATGGTATTGATTGGTAGTGCAGTTAATTTTGATTAGTACTGCAGTTACATAATTTTCTACCAGTACCATTAGTACTGCAGTTACATAATTTTCTAGTTACTATTATTCTACCAGGGCGGGTCTTCACTCGCAGCGCCTCCACGTGGTGAGACCTGGGCAATCTGTATTATTTGAAGTATAATTACTAATCGTATCGCAAGTAACATTGTAATACAATTATTAATTACGTGACAAGTAATACGAGCCGATTGGCTGCGATCATCTATCTTCGTCAATCTCTATTCCATCCTCAAACACATGTTAAGTTGCCGAAATTTGAATTGCGACATGTTTAAATATCATCAAACTGTTTTTTATTTGTAACTAAAAACTGAAATTTCTCAGGGCTAGACTAAATCTTATTTCGCAACGCGGGTTTCGAACGTAACGCGATTTGCAGTTGCATCCATGCACCCCACGCCACTCATGCATCATGCAACGTTCTGCGAGGCTTTTATGAATTAGGTTTTACTGTAAATATCAATGTCGGCGGTAAACTAATACTCGGAGCAAGTAGAATTAAATTATCATTACTTCACTGGAATGATTAAACAGTGCATTAGAAACTTGCGGGAATGTCAGTAACGGCGTGAATTTTTAATACTTTTCGGCGTACGACCTATCACCTTATGGATGTTCGTATCGCCACAGACGAGGTATAAGATAGACCTATCACCTTATGGATGTTCGTGTCGCCACCGAAACTGTGTTACCGACCCATAATTTGAGGACTGCATGTAGTGGCATCTGCTGATGGACAGCGTCCAACTCGGCAACTACTCTGAAATGTGTTGAAATGCTGAAGGGTGTGTGCGTGCTTGTATAGGGGAGAGTCATACAGTACCGGGCAGCATACAGTACCGGCCAAAGCTAGATCTCGCTTTTAATGTTAGTTAACTGTACTATTGATGGAGAAATAAGTAAATACTAGAGTCCGTAGCAACATATTCCGGCGACGTTCTTTTTCTTTCAGTATTACCAGAGTTCTAAGCATTTATCGTTTACGCTAGTGTTTCGTACGACAAAAGTTATTTTTGTTCGCTGCGAATTACAACT
Organism: Andrena bucephala; assembly: GCA_947577245.1. Classification (NCBI taxonomy): domain Eukaryota; kingdom Metazoa; phylum Arthropoda; class Insecta; order Hymenoptera; family Andrenidae; genus Andrena; species Andrena bucephala. The sequence goes on from OX387717.1 coordinate 74,611,351, forward strand.
TTTTTAATCCAGGGAATTATTAATCTATATGATAAAATTCAATAAAAACAATTTATCTTCTTTTATTAAGCACAATTTGTACTGCAAATTACTTTTTTGAAATTTGATTTTTACCAACAACAGCCCAAGTTATAGTACAAAAAACTTAGAGTGGCCGGTACTGGATGACAATTTTGCGTTGGCTGCGAATTACAACTTTTTTATTCCTGCGAATTATTAATCTTTACGATAAAATTTGTGAAATACGATTCGTCTCCTCTTATTAAGCACTATTTGCAGTACAAATTACTTCTTTGAAACTTGATGTTTACCAACAGTAGCCCAAGTTACAGTACAAAAACTGAAAACGGCCGGTACTGTATGACTCTCCCCTATAGTGCCTCTCCGAGCTATAGTGACTTAGGTGTGAAGTCCCTCAGCGGGGTTTTAACCGACACCCTGCTGGGTACTGGCTGCTAAACGTGCCCCTCTACTACCTCTGGCAGGACTGTATTTAGAGAAGACCAGGACAAAACCGGGGCCCTAACAGAAAATAAAACAGAAATTGTAGATACGGTTTATCATTATTCAAAGACATCAATTAAGCTTTGCTACTGGCTATTAAAAATTGTCGTCTCATATTAAATCCAAATACATTTTAGTAAGGTATATGTAATATGAGACAATTTTTAATAGCCAGTAACAAAGCTTAATTGATGTCTTTTAATAATTATAAACCGTATCTTCAATTTCTGTTTTATTTTCTGTTAGGGCCCCGGTTTTGTCCTGGTCTTCTCTAAATACAGTCCTGCAAGAGGTAGTAGAGGGAACGTTTAGCGGCCAGTACCCAGCAGGGTGTCGGTGAAGACCCCGCTGAGGGACTTCACACCTGTCACTATAGCTCGGAGAGGCACTATACAGAACGTAATTCTGGAGCGATGCCTGTCAGAAAGATGCCGTCTGGCACCCTTTGGCGAGGTCAACCCCTTGCGGTACCTCACCGAATTTTATGGCTTTCGACCCTCGAAGGGGTTGGAATAACATTAAGAAGTGAGAAATGAACAGGATTTCCGAATTTCTCATCAGATCTTTGCGAAAACAACGGCAATCGATTCCTTATGTTTCTCCGATGAAAATAATACCAAGAACGACGTAATTCGGACCATAATGAAGGAAATTCCATGAACAAATGTTTTGCATTATTTCAAATTACATCGTAACAGTAGATTCGTGTGCGGCCGCAGCAATTGACCGTCGAATGTTTTCTTTCGTTCACTATTGTAATTTTCTCTACGTGCTTAAGAGTAACTTTTTGGGATTACCATCTAGAGCGCTACAATTGCACATCTGCACGGCAGAGCTCCGTCCGTAACGTACATACCTCGAAAAAATGATAAACCCATAAAATCATAAACGACCTTCAGGTCATTCCAGTTCGCGACTTTGCCGGCTTTCGCACTTTCTTCTTACCACTTCTCTTTATTTGATTCTTTAACCCAGGGCTGGCTCGCCAAGGTCGCTTACACGTAAACTCGGGGTTCTCCCACTCTCATCCGCATTGTCAGAGATACAGCGCGACGTTAACCGCGAAGACGCTAGCCCGGCTAGCCCGGCATAGTAGCCTTCGTAGCGTCGCGCGGTCTCCTTCACAACGGAAAGCACGCTGCGTGAAAGAAAGATTGGAAGGGGAAGCAAGCGCGTGAGGGGCCCCTACGCTGGAGAGCTCCTGCTTTAACCCCTCTAACATTTCCATCCAATTTTATGTATATTTAATCCTTTCCCTGTTCACTAAAATAAGAGGGTGTGGTAAAAAAGTCTACTCTTCTTATAATTGTATTGTTGATGTAAATGTAGTCCGATTTGCATGACATTTAGTATAATTTTAATCGGGAGAACGCCAGGAATCCATTGGTGCCATTTTCATATCGACACGATGAACAATAAAGAACTTCTTAATATACTGTAATGAATATTTTACCCTCGACTACGGGGGGCCGACCTCGATTCGCTGCGGTCGGCCAAAGATTCATACCTGATTCAGAAGTAAAATAATTCTTAACTCTTTATCGTATCGATATGGAAGTGACACCGATGGATATCCTATGCTTTTCCGATGAAAATCATACAAAATTTCATGTAAATCGGACTATTGTTAACGAAGTGATTTTGAAATTATGCAAAACATTTGTTCATGGAATTTCCTTCATTATGGTTCGAATTACGTCGTTATTGGTGTTATTTTCATCGGAGAAACAGAAGGAATCGATTGGCGTAGTTTTCGCAAAGATCTGATGAGAAATTCGAAACTGGAGATTCCTCACTTCTTAATGGGTATTCCTGTCGCCCCGGGGGTCGAAGCCTTCGACCCGAAGGCCACGATGCTCAGTGTGGCTTCAATTATGGAACGGTACTCTATGAGATCTCAAGCCTCGAGTATCTCGGGTATTTTACCCGGGTAGCGCCTTCCCGGGAATTTTTTTTTCCCCGGGTATCTCACGGGTACCCGGGTACCCGTTCTCCCGGGTATCAACAGCTCTAGTTACGAACGCGAAAGAAAAAAAATTTCGAAAAAAAGCCGGGGGGACGTGCGCGCAGGCCCCAGACCGCGGAAGATCAAAAAGTTTCGAAAAAATTTTTTTTTTCCGAAATGTCGAAAAAAACTCGCGCATGCGCACGAGCGGCGCCGGGGGGACGTGCGCGCAGGACCCAGACCGCGGAAGATCGAAAAGTTTCGAAAAAATTTTTTTTTCCGAAAAATCGAAAAAAACTCGCGCATGCGCACGAGCGGCGCCGGGGGACGTGCGCGCAGGGCCCAGACCGCGGAAAATCGAAAAGTTTCGAAAAAATTTTTTTTTCCGAAAATTCGAAAAAAAAGTCGCGCATGCGCACGAGCGGCGCCGGGGGACGTGCGCGCAGGGCCCAGACCGCGGAAAATCGAAAAGTTTCGAAAAATTTTTTTTTTCCGAAATGTCGAAAAAAAACTCGCGCATGCGCACAAGCGGCGCCGGGGGACGTGCGCGCAGGGCCCAGACCGCGGAAAATCGAAAAGTTTCGAAAAAAATTTTTTTTCCGAAAACTCGAAAAAAAACTCGCGCATGCGCACGAGCGGCGCCGGGGGACGTGCGCGCAGGGCGCAGACCGCGGAAAATAGAAAAGTTTCGAAAAAAAAAAAATTTCCGAAAACTCGAAAAAAAAACTCGCGCATGCGCACGAGGGGTGCCGGGGGACGTGCGCGCAGGGCCCAGACCGCGGAAAATCGAAAAGTTTCGAAAAAATTTTTTGTTCCGAAAATTCGAAAAAAAACTCGCGCATGCGCACGAGCGGCGCCGGGGGACGTGCGCGCAGGGCCCAGACCGCGGAAAATCGAAAAGTTTCGAAAAAATTTTTTTTCCCGAAAACTCGAAAAAAAACTCGCGCATGCGCACGAGCGGCGCCGGGGGACGTGCGCGCAGGGCGCAGACCGCGGAAAATCGAAAAGTTTCGAAAAAAAAAAAATTTCCGAAAACTCGAAAAAAAACTCGCGCATGCGCACGAGGGGCGCCGGGGGACGTGCGCGCAGGGCCCAGACCGCGGAAAATCGAAAAGTTTCGAAAAAAAAAAAATTTCCGAAAACTCGAAAAAAAACTCGCGCATGCGCACGAGCGGCGCCGGGGGACGTGCGCGCAGGGCGCAGACCGCGGAAAATCGAAAAGTTTCGAAAAAAATTTTTTTTTCCGAAAACTCGAAAAAAAACTCGCGCATGCGCACGAGCGGTGCCGGGGGACGTGCGCGCAGGGCCCAGACCGCGGAAAATCGAAAAGTTTCGAAAAAAATTTTTTTTCCGAAAACTCGAAAAAAAACTCGCGCATGCGCACGAGCGGCGCCGGGGGACGTGCGCGCCGGGCGCAGACCGCGGAAAATCGAAAAGTTTCGAAAAAAATTTTTTTTCCGAAAACTCGAAAAAAAACTCGCGCATGCGCACGAGCGGCGCCGGGGTACGTGCGCGCAGGGCGCAGACCGCGGAAAATCGAAAAGTTTCGAAAAAAAAAAATTTCCGAAAACTCGAAAAAAAAACTCGCGCATGCGCACGAGCGGCGCCGGGGGACGTGCGCGCAGGGCGCAGACCGCGGAAAATCGAAAAGTTTCGAAAAAAATTTTTTTTTCCGAAATGTCGAAAAAAAACTCGAGCATGCGCACAAGCGGCGCCGGGGGACGTGCGCGCAGGGCCCAGACTGCGGAAAATCGAAAAGTTTCGAAAAAAAATTTTTTTTCCGAAAACTCGAAAAAAAACTCGCGCATGCGCACGAGGGGCGCCGGGGGACGTGCGCGCAGGGCCCAGACCGCGGAAAATCGAAAAGTTTCGAAAAAACAAAATTTCCGAAAAGTCGAAAAAAAACTCGCGCATGCGCACGAGCGGCGCCGGGGGACGTGCGCGCAGGGCGCAGACCGCGGAAAATCGAAAAGTTTCGAAAAAAAAATTTTTTTCCGAAATGTCGAAAAAAAACTCGCGCATGCGCACGAGCGGCGCCGGGGGACGTGCGCGCAGGGCGCAGACCGCGGAAAATCGAAAAGTTTCGAAAAAAATTTTTTTTTCCGAAAACTCAAAAAAAATTCGCGCATGCGCACGAGCGGTGCCGGGGGACGTGCGCGCAGGGCCCAGACCGCGGAAAATCGAAAAGTTTCGAAAAAAAATTTTTTTCCGAAAACTCGAAAAAAAACTCGCGCATGCGCACGAACGGCGCCGGAGGACGTGCGCGCAGGGCGCAGACCGCGGAAAATCGAAAAGTTTCGAAAAAAATTTTTTTTTCCGAAAACTCAAAAAAAACTCGCGCATGCGCACGAGCGGTGCCGGGGGACGTGCGCGCAGGGCGCAGACCGCGGAAAATCGAAAAGTTTCGAAAAAAAAAAATTTCCGAAAACTCGAAAAAAAACTCGCGCATGCGCACGAGCGGCGCCGGGGGACGTGCGCGCAGGGCGCAGACCGCGGAAAATCGAAAAGTTTCGAAAAAAATTTTTTTTTCCGAAATGTCGAAAAAAAACTCGCGCATGCGCACAAGCGGCGCCGGGGGACGTGCGCGCAGGGCCCAGACCGCGGAAAATCGAAAAGTTTCGAAAAAAATTTTTTTTCAGAAAATTCGAAAAAAATCTCGCGCATGCGCACGAGCGGCGCCGGGGGACGTGCGCGCAGGGCCCAGACCGCGGAAAATCGAAAAGTTTCGAAAAATTTTTTTTTCCCGAAAACTCGAAAAAAAACTCGCGCATGCGCACGAGCGGCGCCGGGGGACGTGCGCGCAGGGCCCAGACCGCGGAAAATCGAAAAGTTTCGAAAAAATTTTTTTTTCCGAAAACTCGAAAAAAAACTCGCGCATGCGCACGAGTGGCGCCGGGGACGTGCGCGCAGGGCGCAGACCGCGGAAAATCGAAAAGTTTCGAAAAAAATTTTTTTTTCCGAAATGTCGAAAAAAAACTCGCGCATGCGCACGAGCGGCGCCGGGGGACGTGCGCGCAGGGCGCAGACCGCGGAAAATCGAAAAGTTTCGAAAAAAAATTTTTTTTCCGAAATGTCGAAAAAAAACTCGCGCATGCGCACGAGCGGCGCCGGGGGACGTGCGCGCAGGGCGCAGACCGCGGAAAATCGAAAAGTTTCGAAAAAAAATTTTTTTTCCGAAAACTCAAAAAAACTCGCGCATGCGCACGAGCGGTGCCGGGGGACGTGCGCGCAGGGCCCAGACCGCGGAAAATCGAAAAGTTTCGAAAAAATTTTTTTTTCCGAAAACTCGAAAAAAAACTCGCGCATGCGCACGAACGGCGCCGGGGGACGTGCGCGCAGGGCGCAGACCGCGGAAAATCGAAAAGTTTCGAAAAAAAATTTTTTTCCGAAAACTCGAAAAAAAACTCGCGCATGCGCACGAGCGGTGCCGGGGGACGTGCGCGCAGGGCCCAGACCGCGGAAAATCGAAAAGTTTCGAAAAAAATTTTTTTTCCGAAAACTCGAAAAAAAACTCGCGCATGCGCACGAGCGGCGCCGGGGGACGTGCGCGCCGGGCGCAGACCGCGGAAAATCGAAAAGTTTCGAAAAAAAATTTTTTTCCGAAAACTCGAAAAAAAACTCGCGCATGCGCACGAACGGCGCCGGGGGACGTGCGCGCAGGGCGCAGACCGCGGAAAATCGAAAAGTTTCGAAAAAAAATTTTTTTCCGAAAACTCGAAAAAAAACTCGCGCATGCGCACGAGCGGTGCCGGGGGACGTGCGCGCAGGGCCCAGACCGCGGAAAATCGAAAAGTTTCGAAAAAATTTTTTTTTCCGAAAACTCGAAAAAAAACTCGCGCATGCGCACGAGCGGCGCCGGGGGACGTGCGCGCCGGGCGCAGACCGCGGAAAATCGAAAAGTTTCGAAAAAAAATTTTTTTCCGAAAACTCGAAAAAAAACTCGCGCATGCGCACGAGCGGCGCCGGGGGACGTGCGCGCAGGGCGCAGACCGCGGAAAATCGAAAAGTTTCGAAAAAAAAAAAATTTCCGAAAACTCGAAAAAAAACTCGCGCATGCGCACGAGCGGCGCCGGGGGACGTGCGCGCAGGGCGCAGACCGCGGAAAATCGAAAAGTTTCGAAAAAAAATTTTTTTTCCGAAATGTCGAAAAAAAACTCGCGCATGCGCACAAGCGGCGCCGGGGGACGTGCGCGCAGGGCCCAGACCGCGGAAAATCGAAAAGTTTCGAAAAAATTCTTTTTTCAGAAAATTCGAAAAAAATCTCGCGCATGCGCACGAGCGGCGCCGGGGGACGTGCGCGCAGGGCCCAGACCGCGGAAAATCGAAAAGTTTCGAAAAAATTTTTTTTCCCGAAAACTCGAAAAAAAACTCGCGCATGCGCACGAGCGGCGCCGGGGGACGTGCGCGCAGGGCCCAGACCGCGGAAAATCGAAAAGTTTCGAAAAAATTTTTTTTTCCGAAAACTCGAAAAAAAACTCGAGCATGCGCACAAGCGGCGCCGGGGGACGTGCGCGCAGGGCCCAGACTGCGGAAAATCGAAAAGTTTCGAAAAAAATTTTTTTTTCCGAAAACTCGAAAAAAAACTCGCGCATGCGCACGAGGGGCGCCGGGGGACGTGCGCGCAGGGCCCAGACCGCGGAAAATCGAAAAGTTTCGAAAAAAAAAAATTTCCGAAAAGTCGAAAAAAAACTCGCGCATGCGCACGAGCGGCGCCGGGGGACGTGCGCGCAGGGCGCAGACCGCGGAAAATCGAAAAGTTTCGAAAAAAAAAAAATTTCCGAAAACTCGAAAAAAAACTCGCGCATGCGCACGAGCGGCGCCGGGGGACGTGCGCGCAGGGCGCAGACCGCGGAAAATCGAAAAGTTTCGAAAAAATTTTTTTTTCCGAAAACTCGAAAAAAAACTCGCGCATGCGCACGAGCGGCGCCGGGGGACGTGCGCGCAGGGCCCAGACTGCGGAAAATCGAAAAGTTTCGAAAAAAAATTTTTTTTCCGAAAACTCGAAAAAAAACTCGCGCATGCGCACGAGGGGCGCCGGGGGACGTGCGCGCAGGGCCCAGACCGCGGAAAATCGAAAAGTTTCGAAAAAAAAAAATTGCCGAAAAGTCGAAAAAAAACTCGCGCATGCGCACGAGCGGCGCCGGGGGACGTGCGCGCAGGGCGCAGACCGCGGAAAATCGAAAAGTTTCGAAAAAAAAAAAATTTCCGAAAACTCGAAAAAAAACTCGCGCATGCGCACGAGCGGCGCCGGGGGACGTGCGCGCAGGGCGCAGACCGCGGAAAATCGAAAAGTTTCGAAAAAAAATTTTTTTCCGAAAACTCGAAAAAAAACTCGCGCATGCGCACGAGCGGCGCCGGGGGACGTGCGCGCAGGGCGCAGACCGCGGAAAATCGAAAAGTTTCGAAAAAAAATTTTTTTTCCGAAATGTCGAAAAAAAACTCGCGCATGCGCACAAGCGGCGCCGGGGGACGTGCGCGCAGGGCCCAGACCGCGGAAAATCGAAAAGTTTCGAAAAAATTTTTTTTTCAGAAAATTCGAAAAAAATCTCGCGCATGCGCACGAGCGGCGCCGGGGGACGTGCGCGCAGGGCCCAGACCGCGGAAAATCGAAAAGTTTCGAAAAAATTTTTTTTCCCGAAAACTCGAAAAAAAACTCGCGCATGCGCACGAGCGGCGCCGGGGGACGTGCGCGCAGGGCCCAGACCGCGGAAAATCGAAAAGTTTCGAAAAAATTTTTTTTTCCGAAAACTCGAAAAAAAACTCGCGCATGCGCACGAGTGGCGCCGGGGACGTGCGCGCAGGGCGCAGACCGCGGAAAATCGAAAAGTTTCGAAAAAATTTTTTTTTTCCGAAATGTCGAAAAAAAACTCGAGCATGCGCACAAGCGGCGCCGGGGGACGTGCGCGCAGGGCCCAGACTGCGGAAAATCGAAAAGTTTCGAAAAAAATTTTTTTTTCCGAAAACTCGAAAAAAAACTCGCGCATGCGCACGAGGGGCGCCGGGGGACGTGCGCGCAGGGCCCAGACCGCGGAAAATCGAAAAGTTTCGAAAAAAAAAAATTTCCGAAAAGTCGAAAAAAAACTCGCGCATGCGCACGAGCGGCGCCGGGGGACGTGCGCGCAGGGCGCAGACCGCGGAAAATCGAAAAGTTTCGAAAAAAATTTTTTTTTCCGAAATGTCGAAAAAAAACTCGCGCATGCGCACGAGCGGCGCCGGGGGACGTGCGCGCAGGGCGCAGACCGCGGAAAATCGAAAAGTTTCGAAAAAAAATTTTTTTTCCGAAAACTCAAAAAAAACTCGCGCATGCGCACGAGCGGTGCCGGGGGACGTGCGCGCAGGGCCCAGACCGCGGAAAATCGAAAAGTTTCGAAAAAAAATTTTTTTCCGAAAACTCGATAAAAAACTCGCGCATGCGCACGAACGGCGCCGGGGGACGTGCGCGCAGGGCGCAGACCGCGGAAAATCGAAAAGTTTCGAAAAAAAATTTTTTTTCCGAAAACTCAAAAAAAACTCGCGCATGCGCACGAGCGGTGCCGGGGGACGTGCGCGCAGGGCCCAGACCGCGGAAAATCGAAAAGTTTCGAAAAAAAATTTTTTTCCGAAAACTCGAAAAAAAACTCGCGCATGCGCACGAACGGCGCCGGGGGACGTGCGCGCAGGGCGCAGACCGCGGAAAATCGAAAAGTTTCGAAAAAAAATTTTTTTCCGAAAACTCGAAAAAAAACTCGCGCATGCCCACGAGCGGCGCCGGGGGACGTGCGCGCAGGGCGCAGACCGCGGAAAATCGAAAGGTTTCGAAAAAAAAAAAATTTCCGAAATGTCGAAAAAAACTCGCGCATGCGCACGAGCGGCGCCGGGGGGACGTGCGCGCAGGGCCCAGACCGCGGAAGATGGAAAAGTTTCGAAAAAAAAATTTTAAGCTCGGGGTGCTCCCACTCTCATCCGCGTTGTCAGGGATACAGCGCGACGTTAACCGCGAAGACGCTAGCCCGGCTAGCCCGGCATGGTAGCCTTCGTAGCGTCGCCCGGTCTCCTTTACAACGGAAAGCACGCTGCGTGAAAGAAAGATTGGAAGGGGAAGCAAGTGCGTGAGGGGCCCCTACGCTGGAGAGCCCCTGCTTTAACCCCTCTGACATTTCCATCCAATTTTATGTATATTTAATCCTTTCCCTGTTCACTAAAATAAGAGAGTGTGGTAAAAAAGTCTAGTCTTCTTATAATTGTATTGTTGATGTAAATGTAGTCCGATTTGCATAACATTTAGTATAATTTTAATCGGGAGAACGCCAGGAATCCATTGGTGTCATTTTCATATCGACACGATGAACAATAAAGAACTTCTTAATATACTGTAATGAATATTTTACCCTCGACTACGGGGGGCCGACCGTGATTCGCTGCGGTCGGCCAAAGATTCATACCTGATTCAGAAGTAAAATAATTCTTAACTCTTTATCGTATCGATATGGAAGTGACACCGATGGATTTCCTATGTTTTTCCGATGAAAATCATACAAAATTTCATGTAAATCGGACTATTGTTAACGAAGTGATTTTGAAATTATGCAAAACATTTGTTCATGGAATTTCCTTCATTATGGTTCGAATTACGTCGTTCTTGGTGTTATTTTCATCGGAGAAACAGAAGGAATCGATTGGCGTAGTTTTCGCAAAGATCTGATGAGAAATTCGGAACTGGAGATTCCTCACTTCTTAATGGGTATTCCTGTCGCCCCGGGGGTCGAAGCCTTCGACCCGAAGGCCATGATGCTCAGTGTGGCGTCAATTTTGGAACGGTACTCTATGAGATCTCAAGACTCTCGAGTATCTCGGGTATTTTACCCGGGTAGCGCCTACCCGGTAATTTTTTTTTCTCCCGGGTATCTCACGGGTACCCGGGTACCCGTTCTCCCGGGTATCAACAGCTCTACTTTGAACCATGTTCGAAGTGCCTCGAATTTTCGTCATATATGTATGCAGATTCGAAGCGCTATTCATTTACACCAAGTTCAACTAAAATGTATTTATACATTATAAATAATACTATGTAATATGTATAAGCATTAACATTCATTTATCGTTATATTAATATCGAACTGATGGGTTTTTGACAATTTTTAATGTCCTCTCTACTTCAGCCCATTTTTGAAATATACTAATTTACAACTCCTTGGCGAGGTATCCCACGTTACATCATGAAAGCATATCTTCCACAAATAATGTTTATATAAATTTTTATGTTAAATAAATTTGTTTTGCGTTAAATACACTCGAATAGGACAGCAAGGTTAAAAGGCATATGTGCTCTTGTTTTGTTGTGATCCTTCTATCTCTGTCGTTGCACAGAATACGTTTATAAAACAATCTTTAAATTGTTACTCTAAGAGAATCATTTGTAAATCGCGGGTTTCAAATATCCTACTTTTACACGTGTTGAATTCTAATTCCTACCACGCGTAGCGTTACAATCTGTTTCGAGACTTCACCGGTAACGTTGCATGCGCCACTAAAATGGTAAGGTTGCCTTAGGACCCCGCAAACCGGTGACAGAAAAATGCATTGGTTGATAGGTCTATCCTATACCTCTTCTGTGTCGAAAGTTTTTCAGCGACAGATAAACACACAACACGCAAACACTGTCTGCTTTATATATTAAAATTTCAACATTGAGTTCTAAACAAACGAATTTACGTTTACTATTTGTTTCTGCGTTTATCACGATTGCGAGGGGGTACCTTGTTCTCAACAAATTGGTACATGGAAAGTCTCCTTGAACGTTAGGATCTTGAATTGAGTGCTCCCCATCGTTTCCAAGTATCTACGATTGATCACAGTAGCCAGCGTCAGTAAAACAGTCCTCCGCCTATATCCACGGTAGTTTCCCCAAACATCGGGTTCTCGTAGCGTCCGAGCGGTTCCTTCGTGATACCAGCTTCGGCCGGAAGGTGTCAAAATGATTGACGCCGAGGACAACGGTACCGGTGGACGATATCGATAATGCGGCGGATTCCGTGAAGTCGCGTTAGACGAAGGGTAAAACCGGCCGCAGCGGCGAAAGCCGTAATGCGCTTATTTAAAGGCAGAAAGCTTCGTTTTCAATTGTTTACGCGGTCGCCGAGGCTGCTCGCGAGGAGAGGGGGCGAGAATGGTTCGGGGAGTCACGCGTTAGAGATCGCCTTCGTCAGAAGGTAGCGTTGTGCCGAGATTTCGAAGCTAGCGGGAACCGTTAATTAACTCGATATCCCGCAAAAACGACGACCGTTTGTCCCCGCGACAGCTAATTTACGCCCTCGCACGCGTTCTTTGTTAGAAGCACAACGGATCGCAGCGATTTATAATTAACCTCGCTTAACTTCGAAGCATCGCGGAGCGCGGTAACGGTTAAATTGATCGGGACGAACGATAATTGCTGATGCGGCATGTAATTTCACTGGGTAAATAAAATCCATGGCCAGCTTTATTTCACTTATCCTCGGAGAAATCGATATGGAATTGACGACAAATCAATTAATAAGTCAACTACCCAGTCGCGAACCCCGAAACTACAATCTCCCACCAATCTCTCTCCACGCAATTATCCAGCTGTACAGTAGAAGCAGCCGGTGAGCAAGGGTTGCGCAAAGGAGCAGGGATTGGATTTCTGGGGAAACGTTCACCCTGCGAGTACCGTTCGCGGCGAGAGACCGCGAGCTAACCAGGTTCGATAATTAAAGCGATAATTTCAAACCCTTCCGCTGGCCGCTCGCTCTCCGCCAAGAATCCAGATTATCCGCGAGTCGCCCATGGCCAGCGTGGATTCGGCTGGATTCCAGCCGGAACGAGGACAACGGTACGCAGAAAGAGACACGGTGCCTTATCAATATTATCACTGGCCGGCGAGGGGGTGTGCGATAGGGGCGGCTTAATCGGGTGGCTCGCGAGGTCGGGTGGGGGCAGCCGCTCGTAGCACGCAGGCGCCGCGGACGACCCCCCTAACGTACCGTCCTCGCCGGCGTCGTCTTCGTCGCCGTCGTCGTCGTCGTCGCCGTCGCCGAGAGAGACGTCGGCCCGTCGTCGTGCCTCCTCGTATTTTCAGTCCCGAGCGAACGACGGGCGACTAACGGATATCACGGGAAAGTCCCCACGGCGGAGGAAAGCCAGCGTTGTTTCGCCTGGCCTCGACGTGCAACTACCGTTCGGGCACGCGGTTCGTTTCGCGAGCGGCTGTGGTTACGCCGGTTTATATGCATCCCGTTTCGAGGCGGGAGCACGCGGGAAAAGCAACAGTGTTTAGGCCAGCCAGCGAGGCCTGCGGGACAGTGCGTCGGCTCGATGGGACACGCATCCCCATGGAACGTCCGTTGGGATAGGCTGTCCCCGTGGACGACGTGGGGACAGTGACGGCGGAAGGTCGATTTCGGTCCCACCTGCGCGAGGCGTGGTGGCTCCAGGACGGGAACGCGGGTGGTCGGTTAACGTTCGGCGAACGCGGATCCCGTTTCCGAGAGAGTTCCGCGCAGAGGGGCTGAGCAGGCAGCATTTCCCCATCGTGACTTCCGCGGCCGATGGTCACCGTGGAGTGAGGTGGACACCCACGAGCGAACGGCGGAACGGTGGTGGCGAGGAGTCGGTGGAACAGTGCTTTCGGTGGGCAGTGTCAGTGGCCGTCGACAACAGGTTACACGAGCCGATGAGTATTTCGAGAAGTATCGGAGCGAGGAGTCGCGAACGGCGACCGCGCCGCCTGCCAGCTTGTCGTCGCGGAGAATGAAGAAGAAGTACAAAAATAACTGTCCCTGAGCTCGAGAGAGCTGAACATGCACAACTGGCCGACCCCCGCGAACCAGGACATTCGATTCAGGGGAGTGCTCGTTCCAGCGTGCCGCCGCGGCCAGCAGTGAATCAAATTGGATATACCCTACCCCCCGCCCCCCTCCCGCGGGTGCTCGTAATAAACGCGACCGCGGGTCCACCACGTGCCTTTCTTGTCTCGTTGCCGAGGCTCACCCTCGCCTCCTACGCGCTTCGCCCTCCGACCGTGCCTCCCTCATCCCCCACCCCCCCTCTCTCTCTCTCTCTCTCTCTCTCTCTCACTCTTTCTCTCTCGTTCCTCTCGAGCGGCCATGATACAAGGGACTCGCCGTCTCCTCTCGTACCGCGACCCCGCAGCCGAGAAACAGGTGTCGGTGCTGGAGAAATCGGAGCGTACGTGGACGGCGCGCCGTCACTGAACTCTCGCGGCATCGACGAGACGCACACAGCACGGCCCCGGAGCGTCGCGCCAGCTACCCCCCGAGCGCTCGTGGAAATGTCCGCACAATGCGCCTCACCGAGACGTCCACTGTTCGTCCCTGCGGGTGCAGAGAGGTTTGACTTCGGGCCGACGAGGTCGAATCGTCTCCGGATTTTTCACGGGGCGCCCGTCGCCGAGGAGCCGCCGCTCGCCCGGCCCGCTATCCCGCCGGCAGCTTCCCGATAAATTCGAAAACATCGAAACCGTCGCGGTGCCCGCGACGCGCCATCCTCCGGCTCTCCTAAGTGCCGGACGTAGAACGGACGCAAGACAGCTGGGGCCAGCCTGTGCCGCGCGCTAGGACGAAGGGAGGTCCTCGCGCACAAAGGAGCGCTCCGAACTCGCGGACGGCCAGGCCGCCGTTTCCCAGATTCCTGCTACCCTGGTCTGGAATCCGTGGGGACGCCGCGCGGTCCAGGGTGTATCAGCTATAAATAGATGTTTTCACGCGTGGACCGTGCGTCTTGAGCCGGCCAGACATCGGGACAGAGATATATACGGACGTGGGACCGACCTTCTCCGTGTCCTTGAGACCCGCTGGTAGGATGAACCCATAACTCACCGTGCCTGATCGTCGCCCGCGTCAAACTAGACCAAAGCTTGGGGTCCAAAAGTGCCGCGGCAAAGACACGCGAAAGCCTTGCTCGGGGGGGGGGGGAGGGGCGGTGAGCGCCTCGACTCTGTCCAGAATCGTGTGTTCGAAATTTTCTACGATACCAGCATCCGGGAAACAACGATCCCTCTCGCGAGGCAACCAGCGATTCAGGGGCCACGCTCCTCGAAGAAGCGGGCGAAACTCGTCGCCGTTAATTAGAACTACCTTGGTGGCCGCTTTCCCTCGTTTACTATCTCTCCCCCTCTTTTGTACGTACGGCGAGAAGCCTGGAGGAGAACGTCAAAGGAACACCATTCGCCAATCGACCACCAACGAATCTTCCTCTCTACTCTTTTATTCGTTGCTCCTTCGCAATAAGAAAGGATCTCGGGCCGGGCGGGAGGTGGGCGGGCGGGGGTGGCGGTCGGGCGGGCGACGAAACCGTGACGAACGTCGCCCTTGATTAGCCGGAGCGCCTCTATCTGTCCTCGGCGATCATTATGCTCAACACGTGCTGTGCTTTTTTCTACCGTGCTTGTACGCATGCTGCGAGTGTTTTCTCAGTGCTGTAGTGTTACGCGTTAAATTGTCAAGCAGGCTTAACGAGCCTACGATCGAACGCCAAACGTCTCGTCTGCCCAGGTACCTGGGAATATCCCTGAGATGCCTGTTAGACGAGGTCACGTGGCGCCCAGGACAACGATCATCGAAACCATCATCAGAAAGTTCGACACCCACGGTGAGTCGCTTCTCCTATATCCAAGTATCTTGAACGACAAGCTCTGCCCGTATTCGCTCCGAAAAGAATCATCGAATGATGAAAAAAAATCCTTCAATGAGAAACTAGGTCACGGTTGCTTCCCTTCGAGATCTCATTTTCGTGGAATCACCTCCCACGCACGAGCTTTCTTTCTACACCTGTTGCGACAGGAAAACGAAAGATTTTTACCACTCATCTCCCCGATCTGTACGAAACCGTTCAACCCCTTAGCTGCGTAGCTTCTCTAAACTGAGACTAATTGTCTTCACTGCGGCTCAGTTTTGCATGCAGGCTCCTCTAAGCATGCCCCGTTACAGATGAAAATATCCAGGAAATGATGCACACGTTTCCGCTCCCGCCCAGCCATCTTCCTTCTCCCTCGGCACGTGTCTATCTAATCGCCGATGGAACGACCAACGCCGCGTGCCGTTCGTCCCCGGACGAAGGAAATGCAATCGTGCATTATTCGGTTATCGCCGCCACCAGCGGGCGCCGTAATTGCCAAGAAATTATAACTACACCGGCGCGTGTCCGTCGCGGCGCTGGCTCTCGATTAATTTGTCACGTGGTGTTTACACGCGGGCGGGGCGCGACGATAACGGGACCAGCCGCTTGATAGGATATTTTAATTAAAAGCAGACGGAAGATCGGCTGCCGCGGTTCATCCCTTCGAAACCGTCCGCGTCTCCGTTTGGTGAGGCCCGGCCGCGACACCTCGAATAATGGAATTTAATAAAGTGAAATTGATTCGTCGGCGTTTATCGCGTACGGTACGCTGACGCTTCCTGGCTGGCCCGCTCCGTCCGGCATCTCCGCGAAGTTTAATGAAAGTTTCTGGAGAGGCAGAGCACCCTCCGCGGGAGATTAAAATAAAGTTAACGGGCCCCGAGGTCTGTCGCTCTGTCCGGCTCGATATGATCGAAGTTTTTTAGAACTGCTCCATCTGGTATATGGAACGAGTAGGCATCGAGCCAGAACTCCGTTTTCAATATTATTTAAAACATCTCGACGGAGGCGAGGCCTCGCGACGGGCAAGGAAAGGGTGCGCGGAGAGGGGGAGGGGGGTTCGCTCGGTTAAATGGAGGAAAGGGGTAGTTCTGTTTCACAACGGGACAATGCATGTCACTGGCAATATCACTCGAGGCATGCCTGTAGTCCTTGCGAGGAAGCAGACCTGAAGGAAACCGACAGGTCCCCGGCGGTGGTGCGCGGTGCTTCCGATTGATCGCGGCAAACCGAAGGAGGGCTGACGATTTCTTTCGCATTGCCGCGACTCATTGACGTCAGTCTCCTCGGGGAAGATCAGTTGCGCGGGGCTCACAATTACCCATCAAACTTTCGCAACTCGTGATTCAGTTTGCGCCCAGCCACGTGCTCGGCAGGCAGAGATATCTGCGGCAGCTGTAATAACTAAGAGGAACAGCTTCTTCGGGAATAAGGTCGCGGGAGGAATCGAGTTAAAAAGTGAATAGCGGTACAGTAGAGGCTCCGTTGCGCGGATTATCGTGCGCCGCGATGAACCTATCGTAGGTGAAAAAGGGGCGATCCAATTCGAAAGGATTCTCCATTACTGGCTCTCGTTAGTTGGCTCTTTCTTGGATCGGGCAACGTGCAGGGAACCGAACGTCCGTCAATAACAAGACGGATGATCTTTGTTCGTGGCGAGTGAAGAACGGTAAATTAATGGGAACTCGGCAAAAAGGCCATCTGAAGAATCTCAGCCTCGATGGCGGCTCTGTTGCACCAGCGAGAAAAACATTGTGCATTGAATATTTGCGTGGCGGTGACGTGCTAACAGAAGCTACCATAAGTCGATGATAAACTGCCGAACTTCACCGTTTCTGTTTCTTTTCTCCGATACCGAAGCTGGTCCCCAGTTCACGTGCCCCTTTCACCTCGAATTTAGAGAGCTGTGTACAACGTAATTTCTTCTCGGCAGAGCCGTATCATTCGCTCGGACGTATCTCTGGCGGGGCGACGCTTTATTACCCCCGAAATTGAAATTAATTTCCATCACGGCCAACAAAGCGCATGAATTCCCGGAGTCGTTGAATATACGGCTCGACTTGTATTCACAGTTGAGCTCGGCCGGATTAAGTGCTTGAAAGAGCCCGTAATTCTTCGCACAAAGGGTCGGCTTCTGCCAAAAGACGCGGCTCCCGGAAAAACATTTTGTCGCAGCGCGGGGAGCAAAACATTGTCGAAATTTGGCGTGTAAAGACTTGGTGGGAAATTGCTCTGATACTTCCTCGCTGCAGTGGCGGTGGAAACCAGGGCACCCCAAAAAAGATTGCACGTTGTTACAAGGCCACGGGAGCAACCGTGGCATTTCGTTCCCCTTAAAACGTAGATGTCCTAAACAGTGGTCATTTAACTTTGGCCGTCGGCGATCCCCACCTACCTTGGCCATTTCCTTCGCAATTTCCTCCTGCGATTTCGGCAGCAAAGTAAGTCGATGAGGTCGCGCATCATCGCCCGTTGACAAAAGCCGCGGCTGTCGTACAGAAGGGCGCACGGTAATAGGCATTAACGCGATAAATTCTTGGGAAACCTTTGGAGCGCCAATTTATATAATAAAAAATATGTATGCCAGCCCCTTCAGGGTGGGCTTTTGTCCCGGTGGCATTGCTGCCCGTCAAGCCTTGGCTTCTAATCTGACGTCCTCTCTATAGCGCTATACATCCAACCGCGTTCACTCATTTTTTTCTTCTCTCCTCCCTGCCATCTCCTTCCACCTTTCTCCGCCTCCTTCTTCATCAGCCACAGCCATCTTCCCGATACTCTTCAGCTGTCCTCTTGTATCCGTAATCGAATAGGACGTTGGAGGGCAATCTATCTCCCGCGCAAACACCGACACATCGCATCCGCCCGGTCCTTGAGCAAAGCTAAATAGTAATTCCCAAAGGCCGCCCGCGTAATCGACGGGCCGTCCGTAACGGCCAGGATTTCTTACGCGAATAATAAATGAGACACGCGCCCCTGTCACTTCTGCCACCCTCTCGCCCCGTCCCCACCCGGGCACCGAGTTAAGACGCTTAACCCTAAAACGGCGACCTTTGTCGCGTTCACGAACGTGATTTAGAAAAGCAGCCGTCCCTTTCGTTCGTGGAAAAAACGGCTGCCTCCGAACTTGAGCCATCGTTCGCTTCGGCGAAATCACAGCCGCTCGATTTTTGCAGTTCTAATCGATCAGCTAATTAGGAAGGAAAGCTGGCTAAAGACGTAGGACCGTTTCATATCAGGATCGTTGCCTCCTTTTGACTGTCAGTTTGAAACGGTCGAAAATTCCGATTATCGAGGAAAGCTCGCAAAGAAATTTCAGCTGTGTGCGGAGCGATGTATCAGAGCCAGCTACGCTCGAAGTAGGTAAATGGAATTTATTGGCGGGGGCATCGCGCATGAAATATCGCCGAATCCGGAAATTAAGATTAGGAACGGTCTGGTTATTAATCATGTTTAGGGGGTTATTCGTGTCAAGGACAGGTGGTTCGTTAAGCCCGCCCCAAATTGTGTTCGCGCGTACCGCGGCTGGGTCGGAAATGTGACACCAGGAACCTGGCACGGGCATTCGTTTTCGTGTACGAAGCTATTAAAAGTCGACAATTGGGACCGTGCTGCTTTAAATTGTACGCCACAGTGGGGGTAGGGGGATGGATGATGCTATCTCGGCGCTGCTTATAAATTCTCCTTATCGGCGGGGGGAACGATTAATTTTACGCGGCCATAAAGACAGCAGAATTTTGATGAAACTGTTAGGAATAAGTTCTCGCTAATGACGTTACAAATTTATTGGACGTAACACCTTAATTTACGTGCCCGCGTGAATTTCTCCTCCGAAGAATCTCGACTTACATCGGACAAGTTAATTACACGAACATTTTTATTGAATGTAATTCTCCCGCCGCACGCAATCGCCAAGCTAAACTCCGAGCTCCCTTATTCTCCCAAACTATCCATCAGATATCATACAGAAGAGAAATACATATTTCATCCAGAACTCGGCTCGAATTCTCCAGAAATTTTCCTCGAAAATGATACATAATTCCTCCACACGCAATTCACTCCGAATCCCCCGGCGAGACGTACGTATATAGATGTAGAAGGAAACTGGAGCGTCTTTCGGCCCGCAGAAGGTGTCTGGAAATTCGCACGGAGCACAGCCGGTTAAACTGGCGACGGATTGTTGGGCGTCGAAAGGCGCCGGAGCGCCAGGATATCGGTCTCCAGCTCGATCATCCGGCTGTCGACACCGTGCGATGCCCTCCTCTCGCAATCAGCCAAGTTGGTTCGCGCGTTCTATCCCGGAGCAAACAGGCCGGCGGCGGCGCGTACGAATTCATAAATTCCGATCGTGACCGGGTGATTCATCGGCGGACAGATCAGGGCCGCCTAGATCGCCGCCTCGAGAACACTCTCTGACCTACTTATCCGGCGACTTCTTGCCGAAAATCGTCGCGCTGCCGGGCCCCGGGGAAGGGGAGTGGGGCCGCTTTGCGTCACGTGGCTTTGACCGTCTTCCGCGGCGTTCCTCCCCCGATTGTTATCGCGCCAGCCCCCGCCGATAAACGATCGTCTTGGGTGGCTGACAGAGATTACAATGAACCTGGAGCAGGGTGCCACGTCCACGTCTCCGGCTCTCTTCCCTGCTCTTTCTCTCGTCGCCCCCGTTTACGTGGCGCGTACGTGTACATAATAACGAGGATACGTGCTCCGCTGCGCGATAAATTCGTCCAGAAGCTTTGGGCCGTTGCCAGGATGGATATTTAAAATTCTCCGCGGTCCTCCACGGGTCCTCCCTCCCCCGCTGGTTTTTTCCTCCGCGCCAGAGGCGGAGCAGCCCGGGGTTGCATCGCAATCTATGGATCTATAGCTGCTAATGGACAGGTTCATCAAGGTGGCTGCCAATCGAACCGATTCCTATAATTACCCCGGCTTCGAATTCATTATTCACGCTGGCCTGCCGCGTGGAGACGATTATGAATAATTTCATGCCACCGCTCGGGGTTTTTGCTGGCTGGAAATGTCGGGGGTTGATGGCGCTGCTTTCGGTGACCGTTCTTTACTGGCGCTGTTGCTGGATAATATTACATTTAATACAATCCGGTGGCTCGCTATGTGCTTTCCGCGGCTGAGTTGTCTGAATGGGCACACTCATGAATTATCACAAAGGGTGGTTTTTGCTGCTTCAACATTTATTGTGCCCCGCAGCACTTGAAACCAACACTCTCAATAGAATTCCGCGAAGGAAGCATCGTTTGCCTGTAAAAGGTAATTCTAACATCCCTCCACTACTTAGTAAATTCCGCAATCCTTCACGCAGGTCTCATCTTCCCACAATGCACACTATCGTGTTTACCCTCTTCCAGCTGACTCTGCGAACATTTAACTAAATACACGCCCTCGCTCATCTCCCCCGTGCAAACAAGAAGACCCTCCAACCGAGCTCGGGGCTAATTAAGCTTGAATCCTCGGCTAAATATTTTTTTAAGCTCGGTTGCATAAAGCCCCGCCGCTGGAACAGCGGCCCGGATCGTCAGCCGTGATATCTCAAAGTATAAAACTGAGAAAAGCGCTGCCAAAAATAATACAAGCCGCGGCAGAGCCAGGAAGCGTCCACCGCACATTAAATGGCAATCGAATAATATACCCACAACGGAGGCACGGACTTTGACGCACGACAAAATGACGTTGGAGTCGCGATCCTTAAAATTGTATCAACATCTGGCCACCCGACACCGTCTCTCCGTAGCCTTGATTTTGAAATTCTCCATAAGCTACGGTCTCACGTGCTCCGCGCTATTTATTTCGTTTGCAAATACGCGGTGCCACTATTTTTAACCGTTTCGAAATACACAGTGATCGATTCCAACGATCTCCTTTCCCATCTGCTGGACAATCGTCGCTTTACGTCCCTACTCATCACCCACCCCGTTCTCGTCCACTCCCACGAGCATCGCGCCGACCAAAAATTCTTCCGTTCCTTTCCCACCGGCGGCGTGATCGGCCCAGTTCCGTCGACTCTCCGCGCGGCCGATTTATCGCGAATTGGTGGCCCCGTATCTC
Organism: Andrena bucephala; assembly: GCA_947577245.1. Lineage (NCBI taxonomy): Eukaryota > Metazoa > Arthropoda > Insecta > Hymenoptera > Andrenidae > Andrena > Andrena bucephala. The sequence goes on from OX387717.1 coordinate 74,632,490, forward strand.
CCGCGGGACTGCCGCGATTTTCGTTGCCGCCGCGTCGCGTCGGGGACGCGCTGCCACCGGATGGATCGATTGTTTGTTTTGCCCGATCGCGGCTCGAGTAGCGGGCGAGGGATCATTAATTTTGGAACGCCCTCCTCCGCCACCCTCTCCTCCGCCGTCGCGGCGGGGGGGGGGGGGATCCGTCGGCTTCGAGGGTGGCACGCTCGCGGAACACCGCGGACGAGTCGTCTATCGCCGCGAAGCGGTTCGTGGAAGCCGCTCGGAAGTATAAATAATCCCGTCGATGCTCGCGAGCGGTGTCGTAATCAGAGGCACGGGGCCCCCGCCCGATCCACGACGAAAAAAGTTTAGCGACGTTTCCGCGGAAGTTCCGAGCGTGTCGTCGTCGGGTCGCGTGCAAAATCCGCCGGTGATTTAACGCGGGCCACGTGTGTCGCGGAAATATATCTGGCGATTGAGTACTGGCCTAGGCACCATTCAAATTAGCGTTATAAATACGCGGGGGTATCGCACTGGAGCGATTCCTAGCCGGGTGTCTCGGATTCCATCGCCGCCGAACATTCTGCGCGGCGAATCCTGGAGGGATCGATCTCCACGCGGGAGCCTGATTAATTCTCAAGTAGCCCGGAGTTAGGCGAATCGCAGGCCCTTGGAAGCTTCCGTGTTAAGAGGATTTTTAAGTCAGTCGCTTTTGGTTAATTAGACGGAGTACGTAAGTACATTGCGGCGCGATTCGACTTGAGAATCCGCTGGGATAGGATGTCTAGGCGCGCGCCGGAGAGTAATCGTCACGTTCCCGTAATTGACGCGCAATTATTGCCCCTGCGGGCTCCCCTTTGAGCGTCCAGCTGGGACGTTTATTATTTCCCGTTTTCTCGAATGCTCCGCAGTCGATTCGCAGCTCTTTGAAGCCCCCCGCCCTTCCGTTCGCGCAGTGCACTTGCCGGTGCATTTGCATCGCCACATGGCAACAATTCGCTCGGGGCGCTGTTTCGCGAGGCCGGGGTCGTTAAACCGGATGGATCATCGGCATTATCGACGAACAGCATCGGAAGAATCAGCGGGTCTGCTTATTTTTCCTCGGACACCGAAGCTCCCAATCGAAGAATACCGATGCCGCGGACTTGCTCGCGGTTCTATGAGATGAAAATAAACCGTGGGCGGGCCTGATGCTTTCCAGAAGTCTCTGTTCCATTATGTCCCGCCAAACGGGAGCTAACAGAGCCTAATAATAATTTCTACGATTTTTATTGCAACTCTCGGTGTAACGGACATCCCAGAAGCGTTAATCAAGCTTTCAACCGGTCATTAATATCTCCCATCCATTCCGTTTGATAACAAACCGAGTGCCCCGAGACCGAGAGCTATTGCAAACATCGTACCCACACGTTTCCCCACGTTTCTCTACGAACCCTGAAGATAAAAACGCCCCACTAACCTACTCAACGTTCGGCCGCGATATAAATGGACCCCGAATGCGCAATTCTTATCGGCCGTTACCAGCGGCACACCGTCCAGGGGCGATCCTCCCTCGTTCGAATTGCATCTCGATCGATGTTACGGCACCGTCGCGATCGATCCCGGCGAAGGAGCAGCTGGTCCCGCCGGCGTGTCGTGACGCAGGACCCTCGAAATATACGGATGCGTCGAGCTACGGGTCCGCGTCTCTCGAAACTCCCGTTCTTTCGTAGAACTTCTATTTTCTTCGGCGACACAGCGGCGAGTGCGTTCTTGGCACCGGGAACGAAGCCGCTTGCATACCACGCAGGAGTCCCAGTGCGGGCGAAGCCGCCCCCAAGGAGCCCGGCACAGAGCGATGACTAACGTCACCGGCGCGAAAAAGAACGAAAGGTACGTGGGAGGAAAGTTACCGGGGGGCCTAATTCGCGCCTCCCCCCACCGCCGGCGATACCCGGCGGTCCCGTAATTCACCGACCCGCTCCAGTTGCGCCCGACCCGTAAGTAGCCCGTCCCGATAACGCCCCGCAACGTAAACAACGTATAGGAACGTCCGCCGCGACGCCTAATCGCCTTACGCGTTCCATCGCGGATATCCGCCGCGACGTGACGATTTCGAGAGGCGGCGTTATTTTTCAGCTCCATTGTTTTTTTGGCCCCGCTGGCTCTATTCTTGGCTGGGGACTTTGCGGCGACGCGTGGCTGGAGCGGTTGAAGTAGGCGCTCGAGGGTGGGAAAGTGGCGCTTCCTCGTGCACCAAGCTTATTTTCTGCTTTCAAAAGAGAGCTGCAGACGACGCTCTGTATTTTCATACATCCTTGCACTTCGATGCTCCGTTCGATCTCTGCGCTTGCAGAAGCTTCTTCTAAATGTGGAACTCGTACATAATTTTAACACTCTGAGGGGTTCCCCATGTCGTTGACTTGTTTCGAAATTTTCTAACCAGAGACTCGAAGGCCTGTGTCACTGTTCTTATCGAGCAGCGTAATTTCAGCCCGCCTCGACGTATGGCTTGGAAACGTTAACAAAATCCTTCAGCCCCCACGTTGGCCTGCCCCGGGGCGACATTGTGATTCAGCTGGCCTGCTCGTTCTGGCGCGCTATCGACAGGTTGGAGGCGTTCCTTCCTCGTTTTCTCTTCTTTTTGCCGCACCTCTATCGCGGCGGCGAGAACCTCTTCGACCTGGGTCACAGCCGGATCACGGGCCAGTTCTATGTTTATATATAGGATGTTTAAATCGAACCGCGTGAGCGGATTTAACTTTAACGCGGCGACAAGGTCGCTCCAGCTTGTCACAACACTGCCGCGGGGGCTAGCGTGACTCGGCCGTATTTTCGGGCTCTCGGTAAGGCGAATCGGACCAGGTCTCGTTTGTCGTTCAAGGACGACGGACAGATAAACCGGCAGTCACCGCCCGGTAGATTATCGGCGACGATCATCTGCCGCGTGCAGAGCGATCCAACACGTGCCGCGTACATTTTCTGAATGTTAGGGGATGATTTCTAAGCTACGGTGGTGCAGTGACGAATTTGTGGTTCTTGTGCTTCTGTGTGGATGATAGATTGAAGTTTGTGTAACGGGAGTACTTTGGAAGCATCATAGTTTTTCTTATTTCCTACGAATTGTTGCTAGTGGTCAATCGAACAGTGGGAGCGTTTAATTGAAACGGAAGATACTAGCATGCTGGCTCCTCGAGTGCAATTTTCGAAGGAGTTATTAATGATTGAAATATCGCAGCTTTAATCGTTGATATCCGAAGCAAAAGCAGTCCCAGAGGGGCGATAAATCCCGCCCCTGTACAAGGCGAGAGACATTAAAGGCATCCGCTATATTACCGTGCAGGAAAGATAAGAGGGACATCGTGATGTCACCCATAAATATGAAATATTGATTAAAAACCGCTGGATTGGATAATCTAGCACGCGTCACGGGGCATTAGCTGCAGCTCTAAATCGTCGTACTGTCACGGCACGGGGGACAAAATTCATTCTCATTTGCAGGCCTGCGTATTAATCGATCAATTGGCCGAATAAATTCCCACTGGCATTTCTTACGGTACACGTGGGTTTGCTACTGAGATCCAAGGATCTCCTTTAAAGTCCTCTCCGTCGCGTAACAATCTTACTTACCAAGCAATGCAGACAAATAAGAAACTACTTCGCGAAAGCCAAATCTCCCTTCATTTCAAAGGATAGCTATCTCCGGTCTGAAAAGTTCAGAGTTCCAGGGATTCTTCCACCCCATTCCGTCTGTCCTTTTTTCTCCGCGGCTAAAGGCTCAGTTGTCCAACTGTCCACATAAAAGTATTCCCTCGGACGACACCAGAAACCTCGTTTTTCCGTCTCTGCAGGGATTCGGGAGATTAAGGGCCTCGGTCAGTGTAGCGGCTCGGAAAGATAAGAGCCGGGGCGGTCAGTATTCCGGAATGGCACGGATAGCAAAGTAGTTCTCGCGTCTAAGTGACATCCTTGGCAAAGGGCCCAGCCCTGCGAGGCTGTCGGGGCTGTCTCCGATGCGAACTCTGCAATATCTATTTCTAGTTCGGCCGATAAACTCGGCCCGAGATCCGCGAAAAGAAGTCCCCTCGCGTCGGTCCTCTCCCTCTCGTCTGTTCTCCTCCCTCCTGCGCGTTTTTTCCATCAGCCGCCCGCCCGCCGAGATTAATCCGTCAAGATCCCATATACCCTGGCTGAAAATTCGGCGCTCGCCTTGTCGCGGAATATTGTATTTCGGGGGCAACGTTGGGTCGCCAAGCAACGAGAAGGAACATCGGGAAATTGGGGAAACGAGGTTTCGAGGGCTCGATGGGCTCGAGAGGAAACGCTGGCAAAGTGGCGCTCTTCATTCTTCAATCCTTTATTCTGGATAAATTAGGAAGCGTATTTAATACGCGCTTTCTATTTAAATAGAGCCTCTGATAGATGGTTACATTTACGGGAAACTGTTTGGTAATCCTCGTTAGTGCTATGGGGATCGTTTAACGCGGGAAATGTAGAAACCCGGGGCCCTCCCTTCGCGATCTCGAGTGATTGATTTCGCAGAAAAATCGCTGGTGATCAATCTCCCGCTGATCGAAGTGGGAGCGATGCTTCGTTTCTGTTCCAGCCGCGGTGCAATAGCGGAAAGGAATATTAATCATGGTTAAACCACTGAAAGCAACACTGTCGTGACCAGCGACGAGTCAGCATTCGCTTGTAATTACCATCGATTGGTCAGAGCCGCGGAACAAAAGCCGCGCCGGGCTCCTTCGCAAGGATTCACCGTACCGGCAAGGATCGGAACCGGTGTATTTTTATCCGGAGGAATGCTCGATATCCGCTCCAGAAAGTTCGGCCGTGTAATTAAACCGCCGCGCGTCCAAACAGTTTGGAATTCTCTTATGAGGGGGGAATTAAATACTGAATAATTCAGCGCGGAAGAAACTTGCCAACTACGCTGCAATGATGCGCCGAATTATGCAGAACTCCCCCATTTTTTCTTTTCGGACAAATAATATGCAAAGCTCCCCTCGTTAACCAGCCGAGAGCTAATTTGCCTAAAAGTAATTATGCGACCCTTTATTATCTGTCTCCGAAACCGTCGCTTCTCACGATCGCGGGTGGCTCGCGCGTGGCGATATAGAAAAACCGTGACATGTGGAATGGAAAGAAGTCGAGGAACCTGGAAATTAGAGAGAAGTAGGTGGTGTGGTAGAATGGAAGCGGGGAGCAGGAATTTACGAGTTGGAGGAGATTAAATTATCCTTTTAGTTACGAGGACATGGCGTTTTAATTCTTCAGGCACGAAATATCCGTCTTTTTTTTCACTCTGCACAACGAAAGGGGGAAAAAAAGGTGAAAAAAAAGGTGAAACCGGACGCGTGGTTTACCGCGCGCGTTGCTGTTTCCAACTTACAGCCATCGGGCGAATTAAATTGCACTTAGAAACATGGCTGCGCGAGGCGTTACATCGCATACAAATTTCTGGCGATTCCCAAAACCTCGTTAACTCCAGCACGGTCTCTCTGTTTTTCATTGCTTCCTCTCAATTTCCCGCCAACCTCCATCACATTCGATATAATCATTCACACTCCACATTTTACTCGCGTCGTCGCTCGTTTCCACGATTTTATTTGCTCCTTGCCATTTTTTTTTTATCGGAGCATCAGAACTTTCTAATTAACCCCTTCGAGTTACCCGCGTTAAATTTTATTCATTACAATATCGGATAGTGTCTTCTAGGTGCTGTGTCTGTGATTGGCATTAAATTAATCTACTGTCAATCAGGTATTAAGGGCTGCCAGTCAATTTCATTTTACATCCGCGGGTACAGAAATATGGACGATTTAATCCTCCTTACACGTGAAATACGTGAAATCGATTCTCATCGGTTGGGAAGTTTTTAAGGCTCTGTCACTGCCAGAGCTATTTTCTGCGCAAACCAAGCCGCGTTCTCGGCTTATTAATAGCTCCCGACGAATTATTAAGAATCTTTCGCTTTTGGAAACAATATCGTTCGAGGACGATTTTCAAGCTACTCGCGGCAGCGCCGACGAGCTGTGCACCAGTATTCGAGAGAAATGTCAGCCTTGGGCAGGTCGATTTGCGGTGCGTGCCACGACTACCATCGATGCACCCTCTCCTCCGCCCGCGCCTTAATGCCTAAACATTCTGCGAAGGACAATCGCGTCTAATGAAGGGATATTGAAAATGCGGAGGAACGCGTGGCTCGCGCCATTGTTGATCAACATCCCGCGGATTGGATAATCGCACATATTACGTGATCGCCCGATCGATCGTCCGAGCGTGGTCAAATCGTCCGGTTCAGGCCGCTCGTATTCCCCAAATCGACCATTCAATAAACCAAATTAGAACGGTACTTAGAATACTAAAAGTTGGAGTACTCTAATACCGAAATAAACGTGTCCATTTATACATTCATCGTGCCAGCGTATAATTGAATGGAATCGAATACAAGTGATACAGAAAACTAGGAGGTAACAAACATGTCGCGAGGCAGAAGGCTGGTAAATTCAGATCTGGCAAAGAAACCGGCGAAAGAATCGACTTCGCTGCGGCACGTGTCGGAGACAATGATTAAACGGTTTAAACGACTGTTGTGAGAGATCGTTCGTGTCCTATTTTTTCATGGATTTCGGAAGCAAAGCTGGAAGAAGCGCATTATTTCCCGACATAACGGCAAGCCTTTCACTGGATGTCTCCATTCCGGCGATCATTCAAGGGTTGGAAACACTTGATCGATTCACTTAACGACCCTCGTAAAATTTCCTCGGTTCCCGCATACGATATCGTTTGGCGGCCACTCAGGCCTCGTATCCCAGTTGTTTCGAATAATGCCCGCCGCTTGTAAATACTTGGAATCGGCGGAACGTTAAGGGGCTGGTCGCAATTAGGGCTGTGAAGGGGGGGGGGGGGGAGGCAAAGTGTGCCCGTCGAGGATGTCTTGTGCACCAGAAACCCAGCTTCTCGGTCCTCTGTAACATCGATCAGAAAATTTCTCCGATTGTACTGTCTGTCCCCCGATGACATCTCTGTAATTTTCACGACCTTCCCCTTCCCCCATTCTACAAACCCTTCATTTATATTTAGAAAGCTCGCGAAGGCTATAGAAACTTTAAATTCTTTCCGTTCTGCCGTATCGCATTCCATTGTTCTTTCATATGAAATACCTTCGCGTTGTATTCTATTATAATCCATCGGTGGACACGCAATAAATTTCTACCGTTTAATAAATTACACTGTCGCGCGAAGATCAACCTTCATTAGCAGAGGTGTCCATTTCACGCCGGCCGGAGCGGATGCAAGCGTGCCCAAGCGCGCGAAGCCGCCACTTTGAGGCGGACGGTAAAAAAATGTCCAAAAGTGTCTGAGGCGCAGAAACGAGCGAAATTAACAGTGGCCAGCGACGTCTGCGGCGAGCAGACAAGCTTAACGGCTGGTACCAAAATATTTTATGGTGTGCACTCTAACGCTGACGCCAGATTTAGGACGAAGGTCGCAATGGGAGCGCGAAATCTCGAGAAATCTCGCGATTTCGCTGTTATAGAACGAAAACGTTTGACTTCCTTTCGTCCCGTCGAAATAGCTCGGCCGTTCCTTGCCAAGCCAAGTGTTCCGAGCCCGATTCTGATTAAAAGCAGAAATAACCCCCAGAATATGAGTCACTGCCGCAATCTTCGGATCTGCGATAATGATTTCGGTTCACCGTTGCTAATAAATGTCCCATTGCGATTTTCTTTTCGCGAAAATGACCGCGTTTCTCGTCGACCTCCCACGCGACTCCCCCTCCCCCGCGACAATTTTGAAGAATCGACGATCTATAAATACGTCCGAGTCCAGAATCGCCGGTTCCCCTGAACCTGTCCATTTTCACCGGCGCGCGGTTAACAAGAAAAGTTAATTTCGGACGTACTCGGAAGGCATGCCAACCACGCGCGCTAATGAGCCGATGAAACTTCGCTCTAGCCGAGGCCTGCCTCTGTCCTCTGTCCTTTCATACATTCCAGCAATCCCAGACTTATTTTAAAGACCCTTGTCCCGCCGCCGCACGCGGGGGATGTAAGCTCCTCCGTTAACGAATATGCGAAACTCGCGACACAGAAACGTGGTGCGTTCTTTGGAAATTGTTCTGGATACGGAGGCTAGCGATTTTAAAGTCACGCGGTAAAGGCGAAGTTTCTTCCTTTTGATCTTTGATCAGATTCATTGAAATTTAGCCTGATTTGGAGGCTCTGAATACGAGATTAATGGTTTCGTTTAGTCTAGTTGAGCTTCGTAGTTACTCCCAAGATGCTTCGAACATCCCGCATAATGGACCCAACGTTTTTTCGTTTGCAGATCGAAGTTTTTTAGTGGCCAACGCTCAACACGGACTATGTCACATAATATACTGCTCGGACGGTTTCTGCCGGCTGACGGGCTTCTCGAGGGCGGAAGTGATGCAGAGACCGGCGATCTGCGAGTTCCTTCATGGGCCAATGACATCGCCCCATGCGGTCGCAGCCCTCCGCGACGCCCTCGCCGCCGGCGTCGAAAAGCATTTCGAGATCCTCTACTACAGGAAAGACGGTGAGTCGTAGATCTCAGATTCTTTATATCTAATAATTCCACCATGGACCCCTTCCATCATCACGTTGCGTGGAGCAACACCTTTATAATGCCATTCGCGGAAACTATCGCACCCCTGCTAAAAAAATTAATCTCACTCGCGGAACCACTCGCGGAAAGGCACGGAAATTCACTCGAGCTGACTGCGAGGAATTTATCTCCGAGGGACAATCTCGTACGCCGGCGGGGGCCAACAATTTTTCGGCTCAAATTGGCAAGGTTTCCGGTGGGGTTGAGGTGTCGCGCGAAACGGGCGACCGGACATCCGGAATTCCGATCGGATGAGTCGGCTAATCCCGTCTTGGCAAGCCCTTTCACCTTTCCAGGGACATTGTTTCTGGGATCCTCGGGAATAGACCGAGCGGTTTGTACATCTGCCAAACTCTGTCTTGGTAATCGCGCTGCCGTTCTCCCGACCCTTCGTCGCCGCGAATTGTGATCAATATTTATTCCCCGCGGCTGTGCGACTGGCCGCGGGGACTTGTAAACACCCACGAAAACAGGAATTACAAATGATTCTGTAATTTCGTCGAATCACTGCGTTTTGTTTTCACATGCTTCTACAGCAATTCTCTCGCGAGGATTAATGGTAGCTGCGCTTCATTCCAACGGTTTGGTTCTTTTTCTTAGACGATGAAATGGGAACAGTAGCCGTTTGAAAGTGGATCGAGTGAAATCTAAGTGATTACAGTCGGGAGTAGGTACAGATCGTTCATTTTTAACGAAGGTTAATATAATATGTACTCGAGTACAGATTTCGCGTGCTTTTGCTATGCACAGAGTCAGCTGTAAAGTTCTCTACAAAACACCTTACTGTCGGTGCTATTAGCGGCTTTTACTACTGACTTAGCCCGATAATGATCCCTGCGTCCGGCTTTACCTAGCTCTACAGCCCCGTTTTTCCTATCAGCTTTGTCATTTTAATAATTCCTGCCTCTGCGATGTTGCGGCCGACACGTGCAACATTCAATGCCGAAATGCCCAAGCCTAAAGAACAGTTAATGCTATCCACCGCTCCGAGGGGTCTTGCACTTTAGTAAGCAGTAGGGTCGAAGCGCGGCCCAACTATCCTTCAAAGCGCAACCCAGTTGCCAAGCCCTTCATCTTCGTAACCGCGAAGCAAGCGATCGAAACCTTGATAAATCCGAAAGCAACCTTCGAAGTTCACGTCCTCGATTACCGCCGATGGAGCTTCGAAGCCAGTCGCCACGGACACCTTTATCGGCACGCAGTAGCTCGGGATCTACATGCCCGGTCGGCGATCGTGATCCCCGGAAAGGGGAGCAGACGCTGATAGAGCTCTCCAGAGGTAGCAAGGACCGTTACGTTATTTAGAGCGGGAAAATTGAATTTATTCGCGGACCGATGGTTGGCTCGGACTCGATTTTGCCGTAGTGTCTGACCTTAGGCGCGGTGAGATCAATAGTCACCACTGTATAATTTATCATAGTCATAGCTCGAGGCCTCTTGGCCCACCTGAGCTCCTTCCCCGTACCTGCGCGCCCCAATGCTTCCTTCCGCGATCCACCAAGCTCCAGCGGGATGCGGCCGGGCTACGAAGGAGCCGAGGCGGGTTGCACACACGCGGGCACGCGTGACGAGCACAAAGGGAAGGAGAGATGGTAGTAGGGGGCTGGTGTAAAAGCGCTGAAAGGCGGAAAGTAGTCTGCTCCGACCACCTGCAGCCCATCTCCAGACTGTCTGACATAGTACGACGTGTTTCCACTGAATAACAGGCATATTACACGTCGCGGTTTCCCGTGCTTTGACGGAACGAGCTCCTCCATTGTTCCGTTTCATTTTCCTCGGTGAAAAGGGATTGATCGGGGAGAGGGGTGGGGGTGGAACGTAGTCGGCCACTTGCAGCCCCCTCGAGGATCGCGGGGAAACGTCCGTCGGCTAGCCTTTAGCCGGAGCGCCGCGGGAAGCTGTTAATTCCAGATCGTTCCTACGCTTCCTGCTCCATTTTCTCGCCGTTGAAACTCGATTGGACGGCACGTCTTTTTCCGCCCCTCTTTTTATTACCGCGCGATCGTGCACTCCGCAGGATCGAAATGTCGAAGGTCAATGGAATCGGGGAGCTCGGTTTGCCGCGTTGGATCCGGCGCGTTTCTCCGCCCTGTCTTCTCCCCCGTCGGGGCGAAGGAAACGGACGCCCGTCCGCGGCTCAAATGTCACGCTTTTATTGCGTGATTTCCGTCCCCGCTGCATTGTACGCATTGGCGTGAGTGTAAAGTTTCGCGGTGCTGACCTTGCGACTGGCTGCACAACCCCGAAGGATTCCCACTGTATGGAAAATTAATCGATGAACCGGGGGCGAGTTTGAAACTACGACTCGCTGGCACCGAGTGGACGGTCTGATTATGCCGGGGCTAGACTAGGGGATGGCTGAGCAACTTCCTTGCTGCGGTATTCGAAATATTCATGGATTACAGTACATTGGAAACGGGGGCATAGGTGTGACGAGTTGAACGTCGGAATGTAATTTCTTCGAAGGTGTCCTCCTCTCTCTTCGGGCGTCGCGATGCGATACAATTATAATTAAATTTGTTACAATTGATCGACTATCCGAAGCTCACGTATTCACTTGTTCCGATCACGTCCATAGTTCTACTCTTCGTATTATGCCCAGTGGTATCGGATAACTTAGCGCTCTCCATAAAGGGAGAAAGGACTGGGATACAGTCGGTTAGCTTCCAATGACGCGGCGTCCAAAAATTCCCCGCGCAGTGTTTGCCCGCCGTTCATCCCGCGAGCGAAACGAACGGTCCGTTGGAGATTATCGATAACGCTCTTCATCGGCCCCATCAGCAGCTGTGGCCATTTCGCGAAGACCTCCTCGAAGAGTGCTCTCTCGTGCTGTTACGCAACCGTGGCCAGCGCGAGGACGGTGTTTGAAGCGGCTAAGAATAGTCGCCGCTCGTGTTCCGACCCCCTTCCCTTGTTCCTGAAACGCCCACCGTCCCCCTTCCGTCCACTGTACCCCCTTTTCCTGCTGCCCCACTAGGTGCAGCGCGTAGTCAATGACATCACGGAAAGGCGCTCGACCTCCCTCTTCTGCGCCATGTGACGCCACCACCCGCCTCCCCCTTTTATTTCTCTTTCTCCGGACGCCTGGCGTCGCTCCTTCCCCTTCCCGTCGCCAGCGTTTCCATTAACCAGGGGGCAACGAGACATCCGTGCCCCTGCTTCGTTCTCGTTTCCTCTGGGGGACAATGGCCCTTCCATTTTAGGAAATTTCTGAAATCGAGCTTGGTGCGCTGGCAACCTTCTCTTACTCTTCTCTTTATAGAAATTTCTGTAATTTTAGATAACTCTTCAGTCCTTCGTGAACTGTTATTTTTTCAATATAGATAGTGGGATAACTTGTGTTATAGTCAAGAAGGCTTATTTATACAAATGGAAACTGTAGTTTGGAGTAACACATTCTGATAGGAGGTGTTGATTTCATCGGTTAGGTGCTATCAGTGGAAAGTAGCTGGTGTCTGACCATTACTGGATGCTTCTACTTACACAGACAATATCCTACTTCAAATACCACAGTAGATCACTTGAATCTTGAGTTGCATCAAGCCTCTACAGACTTCTCAATGTATATCTTTCCACAGTTTCCCAGTGTCTGACCATGATAGTCTGCATTCACTTGCGTTCCGTAGTGACTCTGTTAAAATCCCTTCGCTATAACGCACTCCCAGTATAATTCTCTTCAGTGAACTGAGAATTTGACGAAAAGTGTCACACCTCTCGTCCAATCGAAAGCGATCCATGACGTCGTGGGACAACGACCCCTTTAAGCTACACGACGAGGCGCGTGACGATTCCGTTGAAGCGTTACGCGGCCGACTCGAGGCGAAAACGCCGGCGAAGGCTGTCCTTCGAATTTCGGAGGCTCTGCCAGGGAGCCGTGGCGGCGAGATTCCGCCTAAGGTGCGAGCTTGCAGTCTCCGCGACGGCGTCGAGCCGAGATTAGTGTCTCTCTGTCGTCCGGCCTGCTCGCTCACGTTACCACCGAATCTCGATAGATCCTCCAGTTACGAAAGTATTTCTCGACACTGTTACTCTACTTGCTTGCGAAGACACGTGACCAGGCGCATCTGTGCCGGGAGAACGCTGCTTCTAATTATGTCATGTGGGGTGTGACGAGTAGAACGCGCGAGGAGGCACGTTCAAACAGGAGAAATTAGAACGTGCAAATATTACCTGTTGAGCAGTGCTCGTGAATTTCTGAGCCTGCCCGGGAAACTTCTTCGTCGAGGCAACACTTCCGGCGAATCGACCCACGGCAGAAGAAGGAGCGATGAGCTGCGACGTGGAGAGCCCGGAAGAACAGCACGAATGGATCCCCATGAAATTGTAGGTCAATTTTACTTGCACCCGTGCCCTCCCTCCCCGTATCCCAGCCTTGTTCTGGCACCGAGGCCACGAAGTTCGCTCATTAGCAACGCTATTAGTCCGCGGGGAACGAGGATTCGCCTCGAAACGCCGGCCATTTACGACTACCAGAAGTTTTATGAATTTTTCGACAGCTCGCTACGCAGCTTCGCGTTTCCCCTTGTGCTCTCTGTCCTCGGATCTTCTTATCCAAAGAGCGCGAAAGAACGTGGCCAACGTCTATGAGCGCACTTTCGCGTTACTTCTGTGGAATCGAGTGGACTCGATAATGTCACAAAGATCAATCAATAGCAGAAAGGTGGTAGTTCAAAGGATGATAGGGGAATCGTAAATAGATGAAGCATAATTTAAGTAATTATTTATTTAGTGCGTGTCAATTTCTACTTACTATTTATTTATTCATTTAGTCATAATAGTTAATAGCCCTGTTGTTAGGTTTCTCGTTCTCCACTCAAGGACACGAGAATTATCGAGCTCCCGGCGTAGGTGCCCGAGTGCTCTGTCCAAAAGGGCGAGCTCTGACAAATCGTCTAGCGATGACTCTCCCTCAGAGAATGACCATGCGCGCCTTTCGGATTCCACCGAAAGGGGAACGGTTCAAAGACGAAACCAGACACTAGCCAGGAAGACGCTCGCCACCTTCGTGGCGGCCCGAAGGGGATCCCGCGAGGGACCGAAGACAAGGGAAACGGAAAGGTCAAGCGACTTGGCTCCTCTCGCGACAAAAGGGTGGCTCCCTTGCGGAAGGGGAAGGTCGAATTTACGGCAGTACGTTCGATATAATCCAATCTTACTCGACGAGAGGAGGAATCGGGCAGATAAGGAACGTCGCCGTGGCGGACGTCCACTTTTCACGATTTACCGCCCCGATATCTATTCCAGACCGTGGACCTTGCTTCTGGAGAGCCTTGAACGATCCCCCCGCCACCTAATGTGTACCTTCCGAGCTCGATCCGCGCCACGGGAACACACAACAGTATTCCATTTCCCATCGCTCGACTCGGCTTAGAAATACGCGGAATCTAGGGAAATGGGAGGGTCCGGCAAGTGGTTCTTGGAATAAAAGGAATCAATCCCTTGGACGCTTTGCATCCTGCGATCAAATAGACCTCGCTCAGTACTCTCCCTTCCGCGACCCGGTAAGAGACTCGGGACTAAAGCAACTGGACAGCACCCTTCATCGCAGATAAATCGTATCACCCATGGATGGTTGAACCTCTGCTGAAGGAACGAACTTTGATGGGTCTCCCTTCTATTCCCACTGGTATACCTTGACTCCCCCAGAACAGACGACTTCTTCTCGCCTCTGGTACCGATCATCCCCGGCGTATCGTAGCCGCGTGTAATTAGGGTCACCCGTAGTAAACCAGGTGAACGACGGTGCCCTCCCTTCCCGTTGCTCCTTCGCTTGACATTTTCCTGGGGGTCTGGTCACGTGGCCGTTTTTGGCAAGTGGCACCGGCGAGGTTTCGCGACTCGTCAGCCCCGAACCGCATCGAAAAGGGAGCAGACCCGAGGGAGAGGGAGCCGCGGGAGGGAGAGAGACGGCGGGAGGTGAGGGACAAAGGATGGAGAGGAGCGAACGGGGAAGAAGGAGAGAGAGAAAGCGCATGCTATTTCTGTGCACCGCTTGGCCTGCAGCACACGTTTCCACGTCACAGGGGCATTGCACTCGGTGACGTCACGGGGGCACAGCGTCATCGACCAATTGGAGGGAGCCGTTAACCCATTAACCACTCGGCTGTTCGTTCCACTGCGGTATCGTGACCTCCTCACTATCCGCCAATCGTCTCACCAGCCACTGGGACCTCATCACGTGACAATCGCAGGACATTTCTCCATTATCCCCAGCCGTTGTTTTCATGGGGTCCTTCCGCAGATCCTCCTCTACTCGGTGCCCGACACTCATGGAGTCTTTATGGCTCATTCGGCTCTCAGGAGTTTAGGGCTGCAGAGGGGCTCCAAATTTGAAATTTTCAATGTAGGACTGAACTGTCTCTGTGAATTGCGATGGGCATGGTGGTGTTTACTTGAGAAGTCACCAGCTTCGAAATTATACATCACTGCAGGGAAGTTGGACTGTGGTATTCTTTTCTAGAGGGTGATCTAAGTGTACCTACGTTCGGAGTCTTTGTGTGACTCGAAATTACAGGTAGTAGATTCCGCGGGAGTTTCACTAGCTTTGCCTACTGCAGTAAATGCGCCGAAGTCCTGCTAAAGAGATAGCTTTGGAATTCAATCGTGATTCGATATAGCAGAATGTCGCAATGGAGGTTTATGTGGCAACTGGTTGGCTGAGACTTGTATCAGCTATCAGTCGAGTGGATCGTGCACAAGGTCAGCGCACGAGCACGGCGGATCAGGAAGGGCCGTGTGTAAATTAGTAGCACGAATTACAGTGGACTAGGTATATTTTCGGAGAAGGGGATCACCCCGAAGGGGGTGCTTATTTATAGTGTTCGCTCGGTAGTACGGCTGTGCAATTTTAGAAATTCGTCTGGCTATCTTCGCCCTGGCCCGTGTATTATCGATGCCCGCTACTTCTTTACGCCGATCAAGCCTGACATCGAATTTGCTCGATTGCCCCGCTTACAGATCGGCCCGCGGATCGTAAAGTTTTACAGACAACCCGGCGCATATCCCTGCGTCCCACTTGCAGCATCTCATTCCGCACCTGTTTCCTGCAAGGATATCGTAAAAACTTCCCCCTTGTACCGCGCAGCCTAAAAATATGACAGAACGACCTTCGAGTGCTCTGGAAGATCTGTGGATCTCGTAGAAGATTTTGCGATCGATTCTTACGTACTCATTGATTTAAGGGGGAACACCACTGTGACGGCCGGAGAAGTAACCAATTTTTAAGAATTTTATTCAGGACTAATTTACAGTTTTCATAGAAAATTTTTATTACCTACCTTTAGTACGCTGTCTTAAGAGGCTGTACAAAAAAAATAAATAGAAAAACATCCATAAATTTCAATATATTCATTAATCTTCTAGACCCCCCCCCCCCGCGAGCTGGTCGAATGTGTAACTATGGAACAGCTGGCCTGAAATCAAATTTAATTTTTTTTTTATAAACTATATGAGTGTAGTTTCCGTTGTACGTACGGATTTTTTTTTATTGAAAACAAACTTTTTGAAATACGCTCGAAAAACTGTCCATCTTATTCGCTGATTTTCGAAACTTTTCTTCTAAAGCACGCCATTTTTACACAAATAATTTGTTTAAAAAATCCGTACGTACAACGGAAACTACACTCATATAGTTTATAAAAAAAAAAATGAAATTTGATTTCGGACCTGCTGTTCCATAGTTACACATTCGACCAGCTCGCGTGGGGGGGGGGGGGGGGGTGGTCCAGAAAATTAAATAATAATATAAAAATTTATGGATGTTTTTCTATTTATTTTTTTTGTATAGTCCCTCAAAACAGCGTACTAAAGGTAGGTAATCCAAATTTTCGATGAAAACTGTAAAATATTTCTGAAAAAAAATTCGTAAAAATGACTTACTTTTCCGGCCGTCACAGCGGTGTTCCCCCTTAACGATTCGCAGGATTTCCTTGAAACTTCTCGGCATTTCTGTCCTTTAATTTAAGAGAGGATCCAGCTAGCGAGGCATGGCAACTGTAGGCGCAGGTTCGTCGACATGGCAGGATCTCACACAGGCGCGTGCTTCGGCCGTTACAAAAGCGCCATAGAATTCTGCACGTGTAGACCCTATCGTGAGAACATTAGAAGTATCAACACGAGTTTATTAGTGTCTGCACGTTGCCGTCTCGAAATAGACACGGACCATTGGACTCTCCCTGCCTCTCTCTCTCTCTCTCTCTCTCTCTCGCACGAGGGCGTAGTCATCACAAAACTGTTACACGCTCAGCAACTGTTACACTAACATTCGTCATAAAGCGGCCCGACGTCCGTGCATACGCCAGGTTATCATCAACCTCAAAACTTCCATCCACAGTTTACCAAACCGACATCTAAACGGAACCTCTGTTTCAACAAATCTCTGCCGCCCTTCAACCACCCTTTGCTCACGGCAAATCGCTTAACAAACAACATTCGTTGCCGAATTCAGGGGTCCAGTAACCAGCTACACAATAAACAGCCATTCGGTAAAAGGAACACATCCTCAAACATCCGCCATGGAAATGTATATACCGTCCCTAAATCCCGAGGCTGGCAAGCAAGCCAGTGGCCCCGGCAAAGAGGATCGATCGCCCGCTGCCTCGTCCTCCACGCGAATTATTGCTTCTCTTTTTTCTTTCCTCAAGGAAAGAATCCTCGAGACAGCCTGTTGAAAGAGCACCCTCTCCGCATCCCTCCGACCCTCGTCCTCCTTCTCTCGCCCAGGAACGTTGCGCTGAATGGAGGCCCGGGTGCGTTCACCCCTCGCTGCTTGCGCATCCCTTCGGCTCCTCGGGCCTGCTGGCGTCTACCCTCCCCTCCTCCGCTCCCCCTCCCCCCACATTCCCTTCCCTCCGACCTCCCCCCCCCCCCGCGCCCGTTCTTTTTCGTTCCCTCTTGCTTTCGCAGCTCCCCCGCCGCGGCCCGTCCCCGCGCTTTTTCTCCTCGCCACCGCGTCGGTTTGAAAGCTGCGGCGACGAGGACCTAACGAGACCCGGGCTACTCGACTGAAATAAAGCAAGTGTTCTCAGCATCCCCCGGGTGACGCCTCTAAACTGCATCTTGAATTCTTATCAACAGAGCCATTCGCGCGCCGCCTTTTACGGGTCTCGCAGCCGCGCGGAATTAACGAGGAGGAGTGCGGAGGAGCCGCGAGAACGCGAACGCTCCCGCGGATGATAACAAACGCTCCTCTTTCTCCGGGATTCCTTCACCGCCGCTGTTGGCCGACCGTGCTTTCGAATTAAGTTAAAGTGCCACTGGAACACTTGCCCCCTTCGCTTGACATTCTTCCCAGGCTCTTCCGCGGCTAAAAGGGGAGAAAAGAGGGCCACTGACGGCGCCCCTCTGTTTACAGTTTCCATCGGGATTTTTCGGTCTCCCGCTGGGCGCACGCCGCGATAGTGGAATTAGAATCGAGCGCGTCGTTCGGCGATTAATAATTTCTCGGGGCAGCCGGGCTCCCGGGGAAACGGAATTTAACGAAGTTAGAGGAAAAGTGTGCTTGGCCTCGTTCGCTGGTTCCGATCGAGATTATTGCGAGGGCCCACGTGCTCCTCTGTTTACGATTTCTCCAGATGCACGGTCTTTATAGTTGCTTTCAATCTAATTAACGCGAGTCCTTTCTTCGCCAAGCTTCGTCGAGAATCTTCAGCGGCCTCTTCTCCTCGCCTTGAAGCTATTTCGCGGGTCCGAAGGGAAACGCGTTTCACTGCACGTCTTTATGACTGCTCGCGAGTATATTTCCGTGGCGTCGTCCTCGCAAAGCTCGGCTCCTTGTCCCTTTCGCGGGACGTCGACATGAATGGGAAGCCATCCATCTGCTAGCGAAGCAAACAGAACGACCGTCCCTTGCCTAACAGAGCGGGGAGCTCTGTTTTCGGAGGCGTCGTTTAATAATTCAGAATTTCTGGCGGACACCCGTCCGACGAATTAAATCCTGAGTCCACTGGCGACCGAAACCCCCCGCAGAATCGATCACGCTCGCGGATGGTTAGATGGTACCGAAGCCCCGCTTTCAATCACAGATTCCACGGAACTTCCCACTAATCAAGCTCTCCTGGAATTTGAATCCGGATCATCAGTTCCGACCGCAGCTTCGAGGGTAAACTGGACTAGCTTCATTTCAAAACTACTACAGAATGCTCCCCGAAGGGGAACACAAAGGGACTGCGGGACACCCCTCCAGGATTCACTTAAAGATCCCCCGCGAGCTGTCCACTTCCAGACAAAACCTACCAAGCACTCGAATTTCCATCAGCGCTACCGATTTCATCCGTCGAGCTCCTCTCGTTCGAGCCGCAGTCCCCAGCGCGACCGAGTATCAATGAACGAGCGTTCGAGCGCGGTCCCAGAAGCCTGGATGTGTCACGAGCCGTGATCGAGCCACTCGGGGACCGCGGAATTAATCAGCGAGTCAGAGGGGAGCCAGACGTCGCGTCAAAGTATAGTTAACCGATTAAAGGGCGGTCGGGGATGTTCCCGTGGCGAGCACCGGCGTGGGGAAGCTTGACTTTGCCGGCTGAATTAGCGAGAGCGTGAAAGTTTAACGGGGCGGCGGGCGAGGGACGTATGAGAAATGGAACGGAAGCAAAGTACGTGAAAAGCGCAGCGCGAGGGGCCAGCCCACGTCTAGGTGTTTCTTCCCTTCGCATGCTCGCATTTCAGTCGGACCCTGACAAGCCAGCTGTGCGTGACCCGTCTGCGTGTGTAATTCCACCGAGACAAAGAGGAGCCGGCGGGGAAACAGAGAAAGAAAGACGGCAGCGGATCGATAGGACAGCATGCTGGTGACGTTGCCGATGAAACCACACGTATTGCACATATTAGCCGCTATCTGTTCGCGGGAGGGGGATGCTTCTCATCGCTGATAGCTGAATTTCGTCAACCACTGCGTTCTCCTACGCTCAGCTCCTCCTGGGGAAATAAGCTCGTTACTATAGGAATTCACTATGGCTCTTCTGGGGAATTCAGAGTGAACGAACAAGAACAGCTTCGTCGTCGTAATTCCACGACCGCTATTAATTAGTCAGTGTTACGGACGAGAGTCGAAGGGTGTCAGTGGATATTTAAGTCACTATCGCTGTTGTTACATAGATTCATGTACCTTTTTCATAATGCAGTGTCCCGAGGAAGTAGGTATATATGTCTCCGAGGTCGAAGCTGGGGGGAAGTAGTCTCGTAGGAGCCACAGTCGCAGTCTACTCTAGGTCACCGGTGTCTCCCCTTCCGAAGCTATAACACAATACCGCGTACAAGAAAAGCACACGAATCTGCGCGAAGAATGACGGAAGCCTCCGAGTATCCAAAACACCCCTGTGTCACCTGAGCACCCTATCGACCTTCGTTCAAAACCTTTATCACTACTTCAGCCCTGCATGAATCAACCTTAAACAACACACCCTGTATACACCCTCGCTATACCAACCTCCAGCACCTGCTCACTGTTGCATAACACTCGCCCCACGCGTACTGCGCAGCGAAATTTTTCTCGGTTACCTAAAAACAACCTCCCCGTTCTTCATCCCCTTGCGCATCGAAGCATCTGGACGATTGAAACTAACCACTGCCCATTAGATACCTCCTCTTCTCCCGATCAGTCACGCAATTATATTCAACGAGCAGGCCCCAGCGTACAGATATCCCCACTGGTTACTGATAGTCCCCGTCGATGACGCCGAGCATCGGGGATCCGCTCGGGACACGCTCTCCTTTTGTCGAGCCCTTTTGGACCGGTTCCAACGTACCTTGACTCGTAAACACGCTGGCTAATTAGCTGCGTTCGCGTAGCCGAGGCGAAAGCCGCCTCGTCGTAGTCGTAGTTAATCGTGTTCCCGTGGCTACGGGCTTCCGTGACCTTGGGTGCCGGCCACAAGCTCGGCGAAGAGGCTTTTTACAGCTTGATATGACATCCGCCCCTATGGCTGAGGCCGCAGTTTCCCTCACGCCGAAAAACAGTTGACCCGAGCCGCGGCCATTGTTTCTTCTACCTGGCTGAGGAAGCGATATCTCCTATTTTCGGTATTTTCACGCGGCGGCACGTCGCGGACCGTGCACGCTGCTGGCTCCGAGGGGGCTCGAATTCTGTTTATAATAGACGAGCGAGGCGGCGTCTGGAAGGGGAAGGATTACAAGTGTCCTCGTGTATTTGGTAGCCTCTGCGGCGCGGAAGTTTTTGCTGGAGTCGTGACTTTGGGTGGGGTTACGCGAATGGTCGTAAGTAAATTGCCGCTCAGTGTTGTGTAGAACGTCGGAGTGGTCGCTACAGACGCAAGCAGTCCCGTAAGGCCCGCCGTTCGAATCGCCGTTCTTCGGTTATAATCGTTCCGCATTACTGCCAGCGTAAGTACCGGTCCGCTACTTTTGCTTCCCTCTCTTCGGACACATGAATAATTCACGTATATTCGCCCGTGTACTTTATTTCCATCGCCCGCTTCCAAGATCCATTCCACGTGCCGCGAGGCTCCCTCCCCCTTTCCCGTATGAATCGCGGAATTATGTCACGCTGATCGATGGTCGCCGCGAGATCAACGGAGAAGTGGCGCAATCGCGTCACTCCACTTAACAATTTTACGGGGCCCCCTGCAACAATCTTCGATTTTACGGCCGGGTCGCCGTTAACGCCGGGGCCGGGTAAATATTTGGATCGAATCCAGATGCGTTTTATAGGAAGTTCGGCGGTTTTATCGTCGGTTCTTTTATTCGCCGGCCACGCTAGGATCAAACGGGACCGGCAGCGATTTTAACGAGTCCCGGTCTAATAGACATCCACTAAACGTCCATCCCGAATATTTATAGTGCCAGATATCCGCGGCCTGCGGCCGTTCCGCGGGGCCAATAAGACCGCGTTTCTTTGCATCGGCTGGCCAGTCCGTAGAATTTAGAATTTCTTACACTCCCGAATTTCCAGATGGTATTCTATATACGTATGCGCGCGGAGAAGAGATCAACACAGGAAATCTTTGAACTAGAATATTCATTATGGGAGTCCGTAGAACACGCGAGGCGCATTCTAATCCGTGCCGCTCGATTTCTCTGTTACAGGCACCAAGTTCTTGTGCAGCGAAGTGATAGCGCTAATAAGGAGCGAGGTGGACGACATCTGCTTGCAAATCATAAACTTCGAGGATCTAAGCTCCCAGCCGCCCCCGCAGCCCGCCATTCCGCCCCCAAGCCAAACGAACAACAGGCTCGTCACACGCCGTAAGTTCCAATTTTTCTCACCCCTTTCGTGCTCCTCCTTCCTCTACACAACACTCACCTACCCCTCAGAAATATTCATTAAATCATCCCCTAAGCTAAGAACATTCGCAATCATTCTGTCCGTCGAACATCTCCCAGCTCTCTGACGTCTTATTAATTGGAAACGTAAATCGCATCGAAGGTGCAATCAGGCGATTCAGGTGAGAGAAGTGTAGACTCGAGGGCTGAGAGTAATTCGATTTCATTAAAATCACGGCGGAAGCTTGAATTTCGGTGGGAACATCTGTCCCTCGGCTCTGTTTGTCCTATTTATGTGCTCGCAGACATTTCGTTCCTCACTTTTTTTTCTTTTTTTTTTTCTGTTTTACTTTGCTTTGGTTGTGCAACGTCGTCGAGGACACTAGGTCACGTAGTTAAGTGTTAACACTGGGTGTGTCTGTAGGAGCGTGCTTGAAGCGCCCCGTGTGACCTTCCTCGCCGCAGACCGAAAGGTGCTTGTAAAAATTACCACCCCGGAGTCGCTTTTCTGTCCGACAGAATTGCGATACGGCCGCGGCGGCACCCCTTCACCCCCTGCGGCCTAATGAAATTTTCCCCGGATAAATTTCGCGCCGGCCTTTCTCTGGCAACGGGCAGAAATCTAATTCCACTTGGAACCGGTTAGCCCCGCTTGATTGAAGCGTGAAACGAAGCACGCGGATTGATCGGCTGGAACCGCCAGGAGAATCGCGCGGGAATTAAGCCTGGCGAAAGGGAATTCGGATGCCACCTCGTCGGTTAATTTTATTCGGGACAGGGCTCGCGATGATTCCCGCGCCGAAGGGAATTAATGTCGCGTTCAATTCACCCTTTAAGGTGATCGATCCTCCGTTAAAGCTGTTGTGGGGAAATACGGCCCCTTCCGCCAACGTTCCCACGGAAAGTGTGCTTCGAGTGCAATATCGGGAGCACCCTTCGCGCGATAAAACGAGTCGAAACTAATTAAAATAATTGACCCCTTAATGGAGGGGTTTTACAACGTTCCGTGAGCTTAGTGGAACGTTCTGCCCACGAAAACAGGAATTTGTCCTCGGAGCTACCGGAGATACTAATCGCTGCTCGTGCACTCCAAAATCTCAGTCAATATACCCTAACATTTCTTCCACTCTGACTTCGTAACGAACGAGCATTCAGCCATGGCGAACGTTGTACTCTTCCTTGAAATCCTGAAGATTCGTTCGAGTCCCAAGATGGTGAAACCTCTTTTCAAACGTCCCTGATCTCACCTAGCAATTAAAACATGCCACGACACCCGCGGAACGCGTCGCTTCGCCCCGCGGATCGTCCCCCGATGATCGAGCGGCCCCCGAATTTCTCGGGAGAGGCGTGGATGGTCCCTAGGATAGGGAACGCACCCTCGACGCTCGTAACGCGATATATCCTGGCGAGAGACGTTTCGTGCCGTGCTCGCCTATAGTTTCCTGCGGCTTTTAAGCCGGAGGATCATTATTTTCTGCTGCACCGATCGGTATAAGACAGCGTCGCCGACATTCAGGGCCGGCCCGCTGGCAACTGGGCCATGTAACACACGTGTACCTCTCTCATTGTGGCGAAGATTATTAGAATCGCGGAGATCGGGGTCAGATTTGCCCGCATAATGAGCCGCGCAACGATATCCTGCGCCATTCGCGGCTGCACTCGTTCTGCACGTCCTTCCGCGTGTCACGTCCACCTGGCCGCCGCGCCGCGCCGCGCCGCGCTCGACCTTCCCTCCGAGGCGCGTGACAGTCGGGCAAGCCAGCCATCCAACTTCGCGCATTATTCTTTTTCTCACCCCGATCGCCGCCGAAGGGTCTTATGAGAAAAGTTCGCGGCTTTCCTATCGGGGGGGACGCCTTTGAACCCTGCCTGGCCGTAATTAATTCGGTGGCTTCCTACCCGCTTACATTCCGCTCGATTCTCGCCGCTCCTGGTACGAAGCAGTTTCGAAGCAGTGTTTGGGTGCTCGAGGTTCGAGTGTTCGAGGGACTGGGGGAGGCGGCGGAGATATTGAATATGGGCGAAGGGGGTGGGATTCGGGGGTTTGTTTGGAAGGATATAAATTTGCCATCTTTTGTTCGTTTTTATTCCTTGGTTTAAACTATCCCACAATCTGTCTCCCACTTGCTCGACAATGGGAAATATTTTAAGTCCCCAGGAGTGAGTAGGAATTACTTTTCCGGATGAATTTTCTGCCATGAATTTACATATTTTGTTTTCCATTCTCCTCGGAAGGAAATCCCTTCCTTTGTTAATGCTGACGCGCTTGATTTCGCTGGTGGGAAGGTGCATTCGCCTGCAGAGATTTCGCTCGCAGAGCCTTCGTGTCTCTGCAATCTCGAAGACACGCGCGCACGCCGAAGAGGAAGAGACGCGTGGTCGCGTTTTATATCTGGAGTGTTCGCGAAATTATTTTTAGAATGACGCCGCAGAACAGTCGCTGGACGTGTGTGGCGCGCCTAACAGTTAACCCTGACCCGGTAATAAATGTTATACCCTCGGTATAGGAAGCTATAGCCACCCCCCACACCTGCCCCTTGATAATCCACCCTCGCTGGCGAATCAGCTGATGGTTACAGCGCTCGAAACGAAATTGATTATTAAAATGGACACGAAGGTGTCGCTGAACGATCGAACTGCACGCTCGACCCTTCTCAGCTATCTTCTGCCTCTGCATTTCGAAAGTTTCTTCCACTGCCGCTCTTCGAGGATGGCTTCTATTATAAAATCGAGCTTCCCTATCTTGGAAACGGATTATTAATTAAATTGAAACGCCTCGAAGGAACGAGCTCGCAAGCCTGCTTGAAGGAAATTTGAATTTCAAACCGAAAACACCGATTTTATATTCTCCGTCGATCCTTTTCTGGTCACTTCTGATTATTTTTCTTTCCACCCCTCTGTTGGTTCGATGTTGCAGTTTCTACGCAGAACGAATTGTTTTTGGAGTGTGTTTCTCTGTGATTTTTAGTCTTCGGGGCCGTGTCGAAACGAATGCTTGCCCCTGACCTCCATAGTCGTTGTTGAAATGACAATTCGAAGGTTTATTTCTCGAAGGAGGCGCCATTTCTGCGAGCACCGTATGTATAAAAGGAAACTCTGCCTTCCTCGGTATTCAATGACGATCGATGGTGGCGTGCACTAAAGAAGATTACCGCCATCATTTCCAGTTACCGACACCGTTCACCTCGTGTCTCTTTATTAATCTTTGCCTCTGACGAGCATCGCCGTTAAACCATTCTGTATTATTCAGCATTCCTGCTTTTCAAAGTCTGCTTGCTTGCGCCAAGAAGGGGAAGGCTTCGCTAGTAGGTATTCATCAAAAGTATCGTACCTCAAGTGAATTTCAAAACTTTGCCAAGACACACCCCCACATTCTCGCCTTTCAAATCAGTCAAAATCTCCGATCTTCCTAATCACAAAATCCACCCCTATCACCCACACAGATCGAATCACACAAACTGACACTATTTTCAAGTGTTCAATTCGCCGCTTTTATTCCCAATCCCGCACAGATCTCGCCGGCGCCTTTCCCCCGAAGCCCCAGAATCAAAAGCAGGCACAGTATTTTTGCGCTTCAAGTTGAACGACCCCGGTTTTGGCGCGAAATCAACGAACTTCACGACGATCGTTAGCGAGTCGCCGAGTTCGCCTGCCAGCGATCCGATCGCGCGTGCGAACGATAAATCTGAAGATCCCGCGACACCTTTCATCCCCTGCGAAGCGTCAAGAAAAATCGCGCCCCCCTCCCCGTCTTACTTCTCCCCCGTTCCATTTGCCAGGACTCCGCGCAACGCTTAAACCGAGCCGAAAGAAAAACTTCCCCGACTTGCATTAATATTCCCAGCATCCAGGGGCGGCCGATATTCGCCGAAGGGAGTCGTCGGCTCTCCGTACCGCGACTCGCGATCCCGTTTCCTCGCACCCCGCTAGAAAGTTTGTTTAATCCTGCCGGTGACTAACTTGGTTCACGTGCGACTCACCTCGGATCCCCGGCTCGCCGAGAAAAATATATTGCCTCGAAGTAACGCGTACAGAATGCCGGACTTCTTGGCTCCGAACAAAGTTTTTTTTTTTTTTTTTTTTTTTGTTAAATATTACACGACGAACTCGGTGCGCGCGCGTTAACGGGGCGCGCGGGGATAATGCCTCGGAGTTTGATGAGAAAATCACGGGAGCGCGATGAGCAGGCAGAAGTCGGCGTCGCTCACTCTGATTCACTCTCGTTCCGAGTATCTTTGCGGAGCTGCCGGGGAGGCGATACGATATAAAATTTAGTAGATCGAATGGGGGGGTGTCGAATGAATGCACCCGTGCGGCCCATGTGTCAAGGTTCAATTTTCCTGGTGGGAAAGTGCGGCTTTAAGGCGAACGATGCACGCCCAGTTCCTGCAATATATTTTCTTTGGCGTAGAGTTAGCAGTTTCTACTAACAATCACTAATAAGATTCAATGACGTTGACTCGAGCAGTCGACAGGGCAAGGGCGTCCTTTCGTGCTGGCCTATCCAGGACCGGTGTCGTTGGTCCACCGAGGGTCAGGAATCGGCCGAGAACCACGACCAACTTACCTCATCGACTTGCTGACGGGACCATCCTCGACGAGGACGCTTCTGAGAACTGGTGAGTCCTGAAACTTCGTTCAAACGCTCTTCCGAACTTCCTCTATCGAATTACAGCGGGTGGTGTGAAAGTCGATGAGTGGCTCATAAGGTTTACCTGCGACGAGGATTATTAAAATTCGCGGCGCACAACCGGTCGAGTTTTAATAAAAATTAGGGAGCTTGAAATTCGGTCTGTCGTCCCATTTGCAATTTCCTTCTGGGAGGGATACACTATACAAACATATAACATACCAGTGAATCATAAACAGAGCACAGAAGTTTAGCAAACAAAGCTACCCGAAACCAAATAACACTCCGCAATGGCGTAGAAACAATCTCCCACAACAGTTTCGTTATCTAATTTCACACTCGATTGGCGAGATATCAGATTACCCAACAAAGCCACGCGTTACGTAAGAAGAAAATATTCTCCAGAGTCTGCGACTCGGGGTCAGTTTTTCCGCCCTCGGTTCGACCCACTTTCCTCCCGCGATCGTCTCCGAAGCGAAAACACGCCGGAACGGCACCCACCGCGAACCATCCCGCCCCGCGGGAAGCGGGGCAGCTCGGTGTCATTAAATAACGCCGATCGTCCACGTTAGAAAGTGGCTCTTTGACTTTCGGTGTAATTGGTCCGCCTTTTCTTCTTCTGGGCTTCGTCGGGTCGCGGGCTTCTCCCGCCGCCAGCCAGCGGCTGTTGGCGAATTCGTCGTACTGCGGGTGTTGTGCAGAAGCCAATTAAGAAACTGACGAAGCTGACCTAACTAAGTACACTCGGCTCGTTAATGATACACTGCATTGTTCCGCGGACGCGTTCGCAGAATCTCGACGACGTTGCTGGCATTCAACGGACCTCAGGCGAACCCCCCGCCCCCGCCCCGAATGGCCATTTCGATACCTCGTTAGCCCCCGTCCGCAGCCCCTTCCTCGGCCCTGATCGATTTCCGGCAACGGTGGCCAAGAATCCACCGGTGCAAGTGCCAATCGTTCGAATGTATCGTTTGGCTGAATTGAAATTCACCGACACCGAGGACCTTACTCCTGGCAAGGATTCTCGGTGCGGCATTGATCAACGGTTTCCCTCCTACGAGGATCCTCACTGCTCCATGATCGCTGTACTTTGCGATCGTTTTAGCACACCGAATTCCAGATTTAATTGATAGTAATAATAATTGAGGGTGTCGGAAGATAAATTGGTCAATTCTATGTTTTTATTATTATTATTGTCCGTGGTTGTTGCTCTTTCTCGTGGGAAAATACATGTGAAATTCGGTAACGTAGTATAACAAATTATTTAAGTAGTAACAAATCACTGTTAACCGTTATAAACTGTATCGAGGAATAATTGACAAGAAGGTCCACCAAGCATAAGATTGGTATTTAATATATTTGATGTTCATTACTATTTGATTAGGATTGGTGGTGATTAGTCTGGTCTCTGAGAAGCTTAATTAGGGAGTTGGTTAATGTATGGCTGCGAAGAGGTTCTGTGAGTTTGTAGTTCCATGGAAATTTGAATTCGAGCAGGGTTTCTTGAATGCCGCTAAGTCAAGGTGAGAAAGTCTCGTGGTTGCGAAGCTGGTAGCCAAGTCCAAACGTGTCTTCCCAGAGGATTGAATAATTTACTGCCTGATGCTTTGATAACACCAACCTCTTCCTCCCCATGCTTCTCTATTTGATACTCGCGTTAATTTTAGAAATCGAATCTATTGCAGCGGTACCAAGTAAATAAAACAATCCCATGGTACTCTGTCCCCTGTCCAAAGTCTCCCGCTCACCATGAAGCCGGGCAACAGCTGAGAATTGCTTTCGGATAGCACAATCAGGTCCAGGAAAAACAGAAAATCTTCGCATTACAGATTCCTGTTTACCGGAGTTGAAAAAACACGGCCATCCACTCCGTACGATCGAAACCAGACGGGGGACCAAATATTGGCAGTCGCCACGTGTAAACAGTAGCTCCGTTTGGTACCATCGAATTGATTAAGGGTTTCGTAAACAACCCCCATCGATAAGCAATCGTGCGATATCCCCCGCGCGAATCTGTCACGCATCCGCGAACGAATCTGCTTCGTGTCGATCTCTATCGTCGCAGAAATCATTCGTACGGGTTCTTCGTGCTGAGGGGCGATAATCCGTACCCCCGAAATCCCCGAGGTCGGGCGAACCCTAAATCGCGACAAATTCAGAAAGAATGTACAGGAAACGAACGTGTTTTGCTGGTCTTTCGAGTAGCCACAAATCGTTTATTTAAGAGAATATTGTATAATTCTTTTCATTGGGAACATGTATGTTTGGTTATTTCGTGATTTATTCTGGTTTTCATTAGAACACACGCTGGGCAGGTTTGAGCGCCGTTGGATTTAAACGGTAGCTACGGTTTCCCCTATAAAACCATTAAAACCGAAGGCGTGCGAATATGGCCAACGTCAGGTCAGAGCTATTCATTTGAATCGAACTCGATTAGATCGACGTGTTCCGCAACGGCGTGCACGTAGTCACGTTTACTGTTAAATGATATACGCGGGACACACGTTGCATATTCATTACCGTTGCATAATGTTTGCTCGTGGCCTCTGATGCACTATGGAAAAGCAGGGAAAAATTGTTGTCTCTACTCGCCGGCATCCAATGTAAAAGCTAATAACAGCCCTCCCCGATAGATATCGAATTCTGCTTTACTACTTTATTTAAAAGCTCAAACGTTCAAAGTCTTACGATCTTCCCGAGCAACTAATTATTAAACACCGCTGGGTTTGGAATTCTAATCACCTTGAAGCGGAGTCGCATCACAATTCGCAATATCGAGAAGCTCAACTGGGCCTAGTTATACAGAAAGCTATTAACTCTCAATAATCTGAAACTTAAATTTAGTTTGAAGATTTTAATTGTTAAAGAAAAGTAGCTTTGCTTCTACTGGGTATATTTTATTTCTTGTTATTCTTTTAGAAGGTTTTTTAATGGGTCATTTAATAGTGAGTAGTATAATTAATATTATTTTTAAATTTTCTGCAGTTTTTGTTTTTTAACAAAATCCTACTATGGCTTGGTAGTTTATAATAATTGTGTACTGTAAGAGTTGTTCTATGAGTTGGTCATTTTTTGCACAACAAAGATCTTGGGATCCACACTGCGTTTAACTAATTTTTTGTCATTTTGGGGGTTGGTAGCATTTTGCAAAACTAGGCCCAATTTTGCTACTGAAAGGGACACCGTCGTGTCTGAACTAGAAATCTAAGAATCTCGATTCTTCATCCCCTGCTGCATCAATTTCTCTCACTTCCTACGGTTTCCGTAACAACGAAACGGAGGAATCCATGAATGAATTGTGCGATTTAATAAGAAGAATTCTATTCTTCGGTTTCTATGAAAGAAAAACTCCAGCTATCGTTCTCTTCGTAAAATTAGGTCAAAGGGAGTCGAATTCTCTGTTGTTTATTGGCTTGTCGAAGTCCGCGGACCGCGAAAATCGTTTCGGAGCTGTCGATGGAATGACAGGACTCGACGTTCCTTTGGCGATGCTTGTCCAGACGCATAACTCGCATCTGTCTTCGAGATTGAAGCTCACTGGGAAGCTGCGAGCTGGTTGCCTTTTATCGGGAATACCGTCGAAAACATATTTTTCTTCGCGACAGCGAGGCAGCCCAGTGGTAAACACAACTCTGGCCTACAACATTGCGACAAATGGCGAGAAACTTTTTCCACCGAAGGGGCGTTGGAGGCAGATTAATAACTTGAGCGACAAGAGCGTGTAATATCCCTCTAATTTCCATGGGACACGAAATGAAGCTATCGCAGTCTCGATAACAAAATATTAATTAAATATCAAGCGACTAGGTCTAGGTTGATGGAAGAAAAAAGGAAGATTCAAGCTCGCTGTTCTATGAAATTAAATTCACCGTGGAGTATGCTCCCGATCAAAGTGTCCGTAGCCTTAATCAGCCTTTAATCGCGTTAAGCGATGCAGTTAATTAAAAGTGAGGAACGTGTGCGTGCTATTGCTGTCTCCTTCGTTAACAACAAGAGAGTAATTAATGTCACTTCACTGGAATTGGAATTACAGAGTTGAGATCGGCTTGCACAGTGGCGCGACTCGAAGTTGAATTAAAGCTTTCATTTTTCCAAACTGCCGCGTAGTCGCGAGCTGCAACATTGTTTGGAGGAAGTGCAGGGAAATTTATCGCCCGGACTCCCCTGGAAAACGGGAGCCCCTTTTAGCGGGGAAACTGGCGACGATCGAGGCAGCGAATGGTGAACGAGGAAAAGTTTTTAAGAATTGCCCGCCGATAAGAACGATCGGGAGGATAACGCTGTGGAGAGATCGGTGGCGAGATTGCAAGCCCGACGATGGCAATTGTTGCGCGATACAATTGCCAAGGCCGGAATTGCTTGCAGCTAGGGATATCCAATCGATCGTACCACCACGGGAGCAAGGGAACGAACCACGGCGAGGAATGTAACCGCGAGCAGCAGAAAAGAAAAGTCGCGCCGAAAGAACGCGGCTAAGCGTCTTCTTCCACCGCGGCTTCTCGTCCTTTGGTGTTCCTTTCCTTCCTGCGGCGCCATTCTATCCCAAGGCATCGGCTGGCTAGCTTCAAGCCGCAATCTATTTTTAAGGGCAAACAGCGACGGTCACTTCCTATCACTTTAAAAGTCGACGATATTAAATCCACCACCCTTGTAGATTAATTCCTCCATTTCTCTGCTTCCAACGGTAATACATCACTCGATTTTCTGTTAAATATATTTAACCCCTTTTTTACCGAGGAATTACCAAGAAGACGAATATCCCAGCCCTCCTAATGCCTTCCCAAGTAAATAAGAATTCCCCGCTTCCATTTCCCTGAATTTGTAATTCCCCCAATGCCGAACCCACGCAACTTCGACTTTCCAATTCAAAGCCACGTGCCCCTGAATCTCCCCTCGGCAACCCTTCCCGGCAGAACAAAGTTCCACTGAAAAATAACATCTGCTCGGGCCGTCCCCCGTGCTTTCGCATAACACTTCGTCAAGCCGACGTCGGGGCCCAAAACGGCTTGGAAGCGGCTCGGGATGGCGGACGTTTATGGTCGGGAGCTGGAATCGCACGCGAGAGGATCCTCGCGGCATAAACCAGCCCCGGAACCGGGAAGCACCGCGAATAGACAGAGAATAATGGCGACCGCGGCTACGACCTTGACAGCAGACAGGGACTGGCGGAGACAGCGGGCGCACCATTCTGTGGCTCCTCTCTTCAAGGTGAGCACCGTTCCACCCTCGGCACGCGAGCAACCGGCAACGATCAGAAAGTCGCGCGACGATGACGGATACCTTGGGAACACCCGTGGAAAACCTACCCTCTCTGGCCGGGGACACGCGACGGTAATTCCGACTGCTGAGATACGGATCTGACTTAGCGAAAGGGCCGACGAATTTCTCGAACGGAAGTCGGGCAAGTTGCCGCGAGGCAGGCTGACTTTTGGGAGCCGGCTTGTCCCGGCTGCGCGACAGCCAGCGCCGATTCCCATCTCGGGGCCGTTCGTTACAAGAAGAAGTTTCTTTGAGAGATCGCTCGGCTAGTTTAGGAAAGTTCGAAGCTGCAGTCCCGCGACCCACGCGACGCGACGCGACGGAAGTGCCTGCAGATTTCAAGCATTTAACGAGGCTGCTGGGATTTCCTTCGTGGTCACGTGGTGCGGTTTCTTCGACTGCGTGGTCTGTAGTTTGTTTATCACTTTTATTAAGATTGACGATTTATGAATATCGACGATTTGAGACTTCAATGCTTGGAGAACCGGAGATTTTTTGTATCGGTTTGTTGCGTTTTTTTGTTAGTTTGAGGGTGGTTTGCTCGATGATGATCAGTTGGTGGAGGTAATTGTGTAGGTCGAAGGGTTTGAAGTCGGCGAGAGGAGCTCGAGTCGGTACTGATTAACCAAGAGGCTTCGTTAAGGCTGCAGTTGCAACGGTGACAAAGAGGAATGTCCCGGTTTTACTGCGCACTTCAAGGTGAGGCACGTTAACACGCAACCTCGCGGTACTCGGACTGAGAAACGGCCAGGTGAATGCGACAAGGCTACTTTGGGGGAACAGAAACGCGTTTTGCTTCTTCGTGCTTGGAGCGTTCCGGTATTCTGGACGTCGTTCGTTTATATTTGCGCTGGAAATGTTTCGATGCTGGCGCTAATGAGGCAGAACTTTTGTGGGACCACTTTAATCGCGGCGCTCTTCTCTTTCGTACGTTTCCAGCAGTGATGAAAAGCGTTTAAAATAAAACTTACGTATTTTCAAGCATAGTAACTGGAAGTGTAAATAGAAAAATGTAGGAGCTTGAATAGTAACTGGTGCAGTTCACGTGCAGACGCTAAATTTATTTCTAAAAAATATTCCTTTCACAGAATATGATACAGTAGTCGAAAGACAGTTTGAACTGTCACCAGTAACATAAATAAAATATTTCCATTAGAAAGAATTATATCTTTTCATATCCCAGAATAGACCAGCGATAATTCGTAAATTCATAATTCATAAATATTTAAATATTCTTTGTGAACTTTCTTTGGACCACCCCCATAATTCCCCTTCGAGTCACTCCATTTCTTATCTCAATCCAAATTTAACACGTCCCCGAAAATATGTCACAGTTCCCAATATTTAAAAAGAAGAATTCTCGCGTCCTTCCCAACGGTTTCGAAAAAAAAAAAATAGCCTGCAACGGGTCGCGCAGTCGGCCCTGTGCGTTCCACTTCCCTCGCCTATCACGGACAGACAAGATCCCCGGCGTGAATAAACACGAGACCCATGAATGAACCGGCTGAATAGAAACGAAAAAAGGGAGAATCACGAAAAAAAAGAAAAAGGATGAATGAAGGCGTGTTCGTCCGAGCCGGAAGATTTTATCTCGAGGAGCGTGCGTGACCGTGATGCGAGTCGAAAGCTGCATTAAGCTCGCAGCCAGGTCAATGGAAAACCGGGCACCCTTACCCGACGAGCCTATCGGGTCCCCGGAATCTCCCTGGACCAGAATCGGAGCCTAGAAATGTCCAATTAACGCAGAACTTGAAAAGCAGCCTGTCTCGTTATCTCGAAACGATCACGATTGCCTTCTCGCGCTGGAGAAGCCATTCGATCAAAACGAAGCATTAATTCCAATCCCTTAACCAGGCAAACTAATCCTCTCTAACGAAAGTATGAGTAGACACGGGCGGAGTTGATAATTCGGCGTGCATCAAGTCAGTACTCGCTGGGAATAGAAGTTTGGAAGTTCCCGCGGGGGTTCTCCAGCCCGGGACGCCGCCTTGGAAGTTTCTGATTAAGAAATTCGCCGCGCGCTGTGCTCCGAGACGCAAGATATATTTCAGCGACAAGTTATCCCCCGATTAAGGGAAACAAGAACGACGACAAGGTGGCGCGAAAGGGAACGTGCCAGTTTCCTATCGCGTCGCTTTATAGCCGCTTCCAGAGGCCTTCGCGTGTGAACACGCACCCGCCGATTCGATGCAGCCGAGTATTTCGTTTGGTCTGCAATTAACAAGAAATTGCGAATGGAAATTTACCGGGTCAGAGTAATTTCATCGGGGTAATGAGGATTGATAGAGCCGCTCCGCGGGAGAAAAGTTTGCGGATCTTCCCGCGAGTCTGCCGAGATTACCTGCATCCCTTGGATTTGATTTCGCGCAGTGAATATAAATTAGGATTAATTATTAATAGCTGGGGCAACGGGTGGAGTAGTCTTCACCTACCAGATCGAGTTTCTTCTTAAAACAAAAAACAATCGCCAATTAAGGGAATCGCGATTAAACAGCATGCGTACAAGTGCCATTTTGCTTCGCTGCTGGCGTGCGAATGTAGGGTGGACAGGGCGTGACGCGAGAAACGCGGCAGAAAGTTGTGATTCATTAGCTATGTTCCTAACAAAACGGCGCTGGCTGGTTAAGCCTATGAATATTTAACGCCGGCCAGCTGCGATCCGCGGGATACGATTAAAGTCCCGCGAGAAATATCGCAAACGTTTAACCTTCGATGAAATCAATTCCTGAAGCGCTCCTCCAACGCGCACGTTTATTTACCACGAGTCCCCTCAATTCTCAAATCAACTCTCGCCCTAAGCCTGCTGCATTTCCAATCCACTTCGAACTCGCCCCCTCCTGCAGGCAAAAAGATCGAAATTTCTGCACGCCGTCTCTTCACCGCGAATCCGCCGAGCGCGTTGCGGGCGCGAATTCGTCGAAACGTCGTTGAATTCACACGGCACTCGCCAGGGTGGTGGACGCGCGAGGCCCGCGACAATGAATCATATTAAACCAGCGGCCATGCAAATGCACGACAGCAATTTCCCACTTTTTAGACATGTAAATTCCTTGAACCCGGCCGACAATAGCGTGCAACGCCGCAAGGTAAAGTTGCCCTGGCTGAAAGGAGAGCAGCTAACAGAGGGGCTCGCGGCAGAAGGGGGTGGGGGGGGGGGAGCGGCGGGGCGAGAAGAAAAAAGCGGTAGTCCATTATGTGGATCTATTTGTATTACGAAATCATTCTGTCAACACGCTGGCCGAGGAATCGATGTCAGGGTTGCCCGGCCACCGTGTACGTCGATAAATACGCCGCCTTTTCGACGCGATCTCGGGGAATTCGCGCCCCTTTGCAGTGGTTGACATATTGCGAGCCCCGGGGGCAGGGAAACTGAATGGAAACAGCTATATGCATGAGCACACTGGCCAGTGGCAGTGGATTGGTGAACCCTAAACTACGTACGCGGGGTGATTCATGAATGCACGTCAGCGCTTCGGGGGTTGTAGGCGGGAAATAAGAATTGCGGATGATTAAAAGATTGGGGGTGGGACTTAATCGTACGTACAGGCGTAGCTGGATTCGAAGGGGGTAAGAAGATTGAATTTCCACGGTGGTAGTCGCCGTTTAATTTCATCTGGAATAGTAAAGGAAGCTTGGGTAAAGGGATTTAAGGGGTTAGGGCACAGTAACCGGCCGAGAAAGCAGACGATTTTTAAACGACGATAATAAGAAAAGTGAACAATCGATTAATGTAAGGTTTTGTGTTTTAGTTCACTATATTATGAACTATAAGAAAAGCATATAATATTCACAAAATAGCATTTGTACGCCGTGCAATGTCTCCATTTAAAATGTCCATTTTTTTTTTGGATGGCCAACTGGTGGGCCGGATTCCGGCAAATCGGATGAACTGTAACAAAAACCCCAAAAATGTCATAAACTATAATATATTTCCTAGGCATTGACGATCCAACATTTCAATTTTTGCGAGAATTGACAAAATGGCCGATGTTTGAAAAATAATGATCAAATTTCGACAAAAGTGTGTGATCTTTTTGTTTATACTTTGTACTATAATTAAAAAATTTTAAATGTTGGATCGTCAATGCTTAGGAAATATATTATAGTTTATGACATTTTTGGGGTTTTCAAAGTTCATCCGATTTGCCGGAATCCGGCCCACCAGTTGGCCATCCGAAAAAAAAATGGACATTTTAAATGGAGCCATTGCACGGCGTACAAATGCTATTTTGTAAATATTATATGCTTTTCTAATAGTTCATAATATAGTGAAGTAAAACACAAAACCTTATATTAATCGATTGTTCACTTTTCTTATTACCGTCGTTTAAAAATCGTCTGCTTTCTTGGCCCGTTACTGTGTCCTAACCCCTTAAGAGTTCGATAAAGAGAACTGGTAACGAGCAGCGAAAGACAGAGGGGCACCCTATCAATCCGAGCGTTACTCTGCACCTTTTATTCTCGCAGCGAAGACTCGCGACTCGATCTAACGAAATTACGAGCACCCCCCTCAGCTTCCAGCTCCTCGATGCATACGAATGGCCGCTCAGAGACAGACTGGCGCTGCTCCGCGGGGCAGGGAATGGTGGAAAAGGGGGTTGATTCGTTTTTCCGTGATATATGTGGGTCGATGGACGTATTCGTTACGAGGGTACCGGGCGGCGCGAGGGAAATTCTCATTACGCGTCCGAAATGCTTGGAAATGTTCCAAATGAAACTACCCTGAACTTGCGTCCACCCTAACAACCCCGATACACGCCTCCTTGCACCCCTTCTAGCGGGCTACCGGCGGCCGATTTTTCTAGACCACGCGTCAGCTTGGACGATATGCACGCCCGGAATTTCCGGGAAATTAAGCAGCAGCCGTTCACGATTCCCGGGTTAACGCGATCGCACATTCTCCCGGCGCTGGAGAGGGGTGGCTTTTATGCCCAATTACCGAGGGACCTCCCGTGGCCAATGCTGCGGTAAATGTCCTCACCATAATACCTCCTTTCTAGTGAAAAAATTCCCCCTCATTCTCCTCCCCTGCGATTATTGGCGGGGGTTGTTGAGACTTCGCGGAGTGGGGAACTTGAGAAATCCACTGTGTTTGGGAATTTACAAGATCTTAGAAGCTTCTTAAGAGGTGGTAAACACTCTCCTGAACTTCTCTCAATATTAGCATCCTCGGGTGGCTGGAAAGTCTGAGAAGTAACCAACCCTTAGCGTCCTTCGTCGCATTTCTACTACCAGCACTCTCAGCTTCGACGATTCGACGTAGAAGACCGTCTGCGAAACGTTTCGATCGCTCGTCTGTCTTCGAAGCAGAGGCGGGCCGAAAGGGGGTGGCTCGAGGGGGTGGACAAGCGTAGTCTGATGAGAATAGGAGGGAAAGAAAGTCGGGAGCACGTCGAGAGTTGACGCGGGCGGTCCGTTTCTCCGTATCACGTCGCGGCTCGTCAGCGTCTGTATCGATTGGCAAGTCTGACCTAACACTGACACACTTCACTCGCCAAGTCTGACCTCTGTTCCGCATCGACCATCGGCGCCCCGTAATCTTAGGATCGCTGGCGATCCAGCTAGGGGGCAACACTTTTTCCCCCGGCCAATTTTGGGATTAGAGAGGGTCGCGTGTTTCTCTGCGGCCGTCGACGTCGATTACCGTTCGATACGTTGCACCGTCTGGCCGCGCTCCCTCGGCGAAACGCCGAGGCGTCGCCGGCGACGGCTGGCGCGTTACGGTCAATGTTAGTGAATAAAGGAACGCGCAGGCCGCGGGATTTCGATGCTGCAGCGAGGAGAGTCGTTGAATATTTTATCGAATACGGAGAGAGATATTAATATTGATCCTCCTGGGATCGGGGGTGGGAAGAATCGAACCCTGGCAAGTACGTGCCAGGAATTGGCGCGACGTTATATCGATCACGTTTATTGACTTTCCTTTCTTTCTCCTTCGGTGGAAGTTGAGCCGCGAGAGCGGCGCGCGCTCGGAATACATTATGATAAAGAATGTTTCGAAATTCCAGCACTGCACTTGAATTATATCTCCTCTTAATGAGACCCGTCGAACCGCGGGAGGAATCTCTTCCCCTTGTGAAAGCTTCGATTACTCCCTTCTGTTTCGTGAGCCAGTGATTCGGCAGGGAATCAGAATTCTATTTGTTACGTTTGCAGTGTCCGTGAGCGTATCGGAAGGAGCGCCCCT
Organism: Andrena bucephala; assembly: GCA_947577245.1. Taxonomy (NCBI): domain Eukaryota; kingdom Metazoa; phylum Arthropoda; class Insecta; order Hymenoptera; family Andrenidae; genus Andrena; species Andrena bucephala. The sequence continues at coordinate 74,670,376 of OX387717.1, forward strand.
AGAGTTCCGTGAATTTTTGCCAACCGAGTGGTCAGCGCCGTTCGTTTTCGTCTAATGGAAGCGATTTCTATGTTTCGCAGCCCACTAACATGTGGTTCACCCACAATGATGGAATCTTGGGGTCCTGGGAGGACTGGCACACCCCCGCCTGCACTTCCACCCCCGCCAACCGGGAGCAACAATGGTGGTGCAACGTCTGCAGCAACCGCAAACGTTGCACACCCCGGCACCGCCGCACCGATCGCCAGTCCCGAGGGAGTGAGCGACGTAAGTACCAGAAAGGAGGCTTCAAATAAAATGGCAGTTGGAAAAAGACGGAATTAACAATTGGAACCCTTAACTCTTTATTATTCTTCCAAATTTGTCTTATTAAGATTCCGTATATTTCTCTGAATTTCATTGAAACTTGCTTCGGTCTATGGTTCGGAGCAAAGGTCGAGTTAATAGCGCAGACCCAAGTTACACATTTGCAGCGTGTGTAGAGCCGTTCGGGTTATCGAGGATGAAACCACCCCCCCGAGCCTACTCCTTCCGCCCCGTTTCAATTTCACAACCATCACCGGATGGTTGGCTCGTAATGGACGTCGGTCGTGCTATCGAGCCGCGCTAATAGAATCAGTGGAACATGTCCGAAATTGTCCCGTCCTCTGGGGTTCCCTCTGAATTTTAAAGACTTCCAGATGTTCGTGCGAACACGTAAGATTTATTTGCCACACGTCCCTATATATATTTCCATACTTACTTACCAACCAACTTATTCTATTATAATTCCATCGTTTTCTACTTAGAACACCAGATACTATTCTAAAATATCCATTCACCTGCCCCGAAACACCCCCATCTACCGATCCAGAAAGTAACAAAGCTTTTCCAGATAACAGCGTTCGATATCTCACCCCATGGCGCAACAAAAACTAGCTCCATAATTCAAGGAAGTGCGGTGGGGGGGGGGGCAGTTTAACACCCCCTGTACACCACCCTACAACATCTTCCCCCTTGGAGGAAGCCTTAGCCTTAAACCATGCCCTCAACCCCGAAAGCGGTTCGTCCCTCCTCCCCCCCCCCCCCTCCTCTCCCGAGCCCTCGGCAAATTCAGCCTGATCGCGTGCACCCGCTTCAAAACACGTCCGGTATCGATCGAGTGTCGCGGGAGTGTACGGCGATGCTGCTAACGATATTCCAGCCGGCTGTCACGTGAAACGGAAGTCCGAGTCAAGGGTAGCTTGGACGACGACGGTACAACAGGAGGGGGGTTGCTTTCTCGTTGCAGGTCTCCCAGAAGTCTGGGATCTGGGAGGGGGGGAACTTCTCGTCGTCGGGTGGCGCGGAGGGACCATCCCGTAGCGTTTCGCACGCGGCCAGTCTGGACGCGATCTCTAGAAGGGCGGTGAAACCGGAAACGGCGAGGGCGCCGTGTCGCAGCCTCACCTGCAGCGTCTGTAAGTAGACCTTCGCGCGTACCGCACCCTCTGCTGCTCGTTTTCGTTTTCTCCATTATTTTTTTCCTTTTCTTTTTTTTTTTTCTTGTCTCTTTCGTTCCTCCTCTCTTCGGGCAATTCTGTGCCTCGTGTTCTCGGTACTTTCGTGGGCTGCCTCTTTGACGTATGTACTTAGCTCGAGCTTTTATTTCTATGCGTAACGTGGCCCGGCTTCCATACTCGACGGCCGATTCACGTTCGCAGGTGTCGCATTTTGCTACGTGCAGTGACCATTCGAAGTGCAGAGGGAGGATCGTGCTCGTTCCTCGGGGCGGCCACGACAAAAGGGGGCCCGCGGAGCGAGCCCGATCGCGCGGCGAATGTACAAACCGATCGATGCACTGAATAGATCGTTAGGTAGTAGAGATTCGACTTTCGGCTGTCCCGGACACCTCCGCAATCCCCCCCCCCGGCTAGCTGAATCGTGTAACAAGTCGTGTACGAGTGCACGTGTGCTGCGGCGAAATTGCAATTCACGACGCAGAGGGATAATGCTGCCGCATGCGATGTTTCGTGTCGCGAATGTTGACAGATAGTGACCGCGCGTGTCCCTCGATTGCGAGCAGAAAGTTCCGTGTGACGGGGGTTATCGGCGATGATATCGGACCCCGTTCGAACTGCTTTCTGATATTTTCGGATCGATAAACTGTGACAGAACGGCGTTACCTTCGGGCGAGGCTCATTGAATGCTTGCGTCCAGAAATTTTTATCTTCCACAGGGGCGAGCCAGTTCCCCCTTTTATAAAACGGTACCGAAATAATATGTTGCATAGTCAGTGGAATATAATAGCACTCAGTCGGTGCTGGATATTGATTAACAGGAATTAAACGAGAAGTTTACACCAGTGCAGCGGTGTGACGCTGCCAGCAAGTGAAATTAGACGTTCATGGTCAGACAGTACAAGTTACTACTAAGTTCTTTATTAACTTGGGTATATTCATAGCTTACAGTAACAATCACGAATCCATGTATCTGTGCATTTCCAACCTTCTGTTTTTCAATCACTGTGTAAAGGGTTAATTGGCTCACTCAATATTCGCACCCCCTTGAAACCTCCCAGCAGCTTTGAAACTTCACAACATTCGAAACATCCCCCAAAATCTAGCATAGTCTTATTACCACCGCCTCACCTTCCTCCAGCCACCCCTCTGTAAAAAGAAAACACACTGTTAACCAAAGAAACGGGGTTGACCCGACCGTGGAAACGTCGCCTCGCTGTCTGTCAACGGGGAGAGCTCGTAAATCGAAAGAGACCGCGCGCGAGCCTTGGCAAAACGACGCGAGTTGGCGCCTGTTTACCGAGAACCACCCTCCGGTCCCACCCTCGTCCGGCATAACCCCGCGTCGTCCCAACCCGAATCGACGCCACCCCTTTTTAAATCAGGCTTAACCGTACCCCCCGCTCGGGTACAGGGTTGTGTAAATCCAAAAGTCAAACCACAGAAACGTATTTTAGTAGCGGGCCGAGGGAGCGAACACGTCACCCTCGAGCGACGGCCAGCGACAGTCGATAATCTCACCGAAGGTAAAACAGGATGGGGGCGGCAAAGGCCGCTCCCCCATTTGGTTTTTCTTTTAACCGACCGAGCGCCGGCGAGTTTGCACCCCTTTTACAACTTACCAAGCGCTTGCAGGCTTACTTTTTTTGGTCATGAGCTTACCAGAGATAACGTACCGTTGTCCGATTGAGCTTTCATAGGCCTTTTTTTTTTATACTGCCACCACCCCCCCCAAATCACCCTAAACAATACTGTTTCTTCATACCACACTCTGCCCCCTCCACTCTTGCGTCTCATCTCTGCGATTACTCTGGAACACACTCTCTGTATTCCACCCCCTGTCCCCCATCCCACCGCCACATTTCCGCCGTGCTGTTCACCTAAACGAGCACCGTAGCATCGCTCGGTCAGCCATCTTGTACTCCCGCGCCCGAGGAAATTAGTTTCCAACCCCCTGGCTCCCAACCCACCCCCCCGGAAGAAGATCCTCGATTCTGGAAGAGTTCTTCCGCGGAGCGTCGCGACTCCATGGAGGCTCGTAAGCCGTAGTGGGGCAGGATGTCGGAGGGGGTTGAAAGGGTCATGGGGTCGAGGAACCTTGAGGATCCTCGATTAACGTTAACGCCTTACCGAGTACGCAAGGCTGACCGAGGCGTGGGAGAGAATTATGTTAGTATCGCTTACTTTCACGACAAAATAGGGGCAAAATTGCCTGACTTCTACACAGCTTCTTCTTCTCTCTCTCTGTTTGTCTCTCTCTATCTTTCTCTCCCTGGAATCGGTCTAGGAAGACAGAATCGACAAACAATCACGATATCATTGTACAAATCATGAACGAAACGACCCCCACCCTCATACACTTTCCAGCCTTTATATTATCTATAAATACATATATAAATGTTATAAATAAATATGCATACTACTACCTCCAGCGTAGCAGTTGCCTGCATCTGCCATCTTTACGAATTAATCTACACGGTCTTTACAAACATTTAAACGATCTTTCTCTTCACAGGTATGCGCAGCTTCCTAGTGCGAATTTGACTAACTCGTTAACCAACACACTGTTTAATCGCTTCTAGATCGAGATATAGGCTCGGTTGTTTCACGTTGGTTGAGTTTTGAACACCACGTCCGTAGGCTCTACGTTGGCCATCCTCCTAGCTTCACACACGTAATATACACCAGCACAGAGTTGGGCTGTAATTAAATAAAGAATTATTTAAACAACAGATCAAATAAAAATTACTTTTACTTTAGATTATTTGCCGAATAAGGTTGATTTTTGTTATTCCACGAGAATAAATTTTCGTCGACAATAATTTTTTTACTTTTATTCGTTATTCGAAATTTTAATTAAATAAAAATTTTGCCCAACTCTGACACAACACACAGTAACACAGTAAGCCTTTTCTTTTGTAAAACACCATCGACCCGCGGCCATCTGTGTGCTTCGTCATCGCACTTGGTAATTTTCATATAGAATTAGTGCGCGTGGTTGTAATTGGTCCTCGCATTTACTGGCAAAGGTATGGAGAAACGGAACATCGTACGTTCGAACACGCCGCTCGTCAGTCCAATAACAGCGATCGATTCTAATCGAATTTTTTCCTCACTTTTTTCGCGCCCAAGGAGGCGCCCGATTTTTTGACGATCCAAGTGTAACGCACCGATGCTCGATTGTTCAATAGAATTCTACACGCGAGTTACGTTAGTGCGCCAGGTTTACTTGTCGCCGTTGGCGACCTTTTGACAGACACGTTGGATAGCTTTGATACTAATCGAGCCTGTATTTCACACGTATAGTCTTGTAACGATCTAAATTAGGTTTACTGGCGACGTTTAACCCGAGCCTTTGTGTTTCCAGCGACTAAACATTCGAAAATCTTTCCTGGCGTCGCGTCCGAAAGTGACTTGCAGAAATGGCGGACGTCCAAGGACCGGAAGTCGCCGTCCCTCAGCCAGATGGGGCCCGACTCCATGAAACACAAAGTAAGTTATCGATCGTCCATCGAATACGTCACATAAAACGCAGCACGACCTCGAATTTCGGTGTTACCTAACGTTCCTCGACGCTATCTGTTTCAGTTCTCCTTGCAGGACAACGGGTCCGCGAAATACTTCCAAGGAGCCATGCACGCGTCGAACATGGGGGAGAAGGTGGCCCAGGTAAGCCGTACCCCTCCAGAAATCCCTAAATGATAATGTTTCTTGCTTGTCGACTCGTCGCCTGGCTAGAAACTCCGAGAACTACGAGGTCGGGTAAGAATTATCGGGGGTTATAGGTCGCTTGGACAAGAATCACAAGACCCCACGAATTTATATGTAAATCGTGGGCTCGCGATCCGCGGTGTCGCCTTGGAACTTTCATGGAAGGACGAAACGTGACGCTCTGGCGGAGGAATCGCAAGTTTTAAGAGAGTCACGTTGTCGAGATTCTTTTTCCGAATAGTGCCAGGGCCGTGTTTCCTTCTTTCACGATTTTCGTGGCCTCGAGACTTAGATTTCTCCATTCTTTGACGCGGAACACAGACATCAGTTGCGTTAATTCGCTGTTTTGAAAGTTTCGACATGAAGGACGGCTTCTGTGCCTTCACTCACGATAAATCACATCCTTGCATCTTCGAACGTCATATATAAATTTATTTTAAATTGCTTCATGGTGCACAGTGGATGAAGAAAAGGTTTAAGGTCTTTTCGTTTTTCCAGGACCATTCTGCTCGCTTTGGAATTTCCTGGGCTTGAAAGCTTATTTGAAAGTACAAGAATAGTTTAAGATTACACGCAAGGATTATTCTCGTTCCGTGGTTTATAGACGTAGTCTGCGACATACTGTCATATTCTACTTGCGACTCGTTTGATCGTCACACGCCACGTACTCCCCAGGCGATGACATAGTTGTCTGGCATACGTCATCTTATTCCACTGAACAGGGTAACATACAGTGCTGTCGTTTTATCCTTCGTCTCACGATATCAGCGACCCAACTTCTCCCAGGAGGAAATTCCATAGTTACGATGGCAGGCGCATTTTAATACGGGTCCTGTTCCTCGCCTGACATTCACTCTGTCGTTTATCTGATATAATAGAATCTCCGTCATGCATAGTCCATCGTTGCACAGTAACGGAAGAATAGTGGTTTTGCTTGGACAGGAATTTTTTTATTCGCTGAAGACGTATCACGACTCTTGTCTGACTCTTCCTGAGCTATTCTGCTGATTTCGTGCAGAACTGTGCCAAATTTTATCGATCCTCCCAAATCTCATACAAATACGATGTGAAGAGTCGTATTTGAAGAGAAATAGGCGATTCCTAGAGAAGAGTTATGCTTGCGTCAAGATTTTTAAACATGTCTGACATATACTGTGTTATTCCACTGATTTCACAGGACAGTGCTGGCTGACACTTACAACTTTAATTATATTCTATTAAATTTTAAGTTACTTCATGTGCAAATCAGCTTATGTTAGTAGAGAACTATACTCTGACATATTCTGCATTGTTCTACTGATATTCAGATCAGAGAACATTTAGTGGACAGAGAATTTTATATCTTTAATTGCTTCGAAAAGGTGTATTGCAACCACTCTGTCCGACACTTCGTCCAGCTTCTACGTACCAATTTCCAGCAATGTTAATAGTCGCGTATTGAACTCACCACGCTCATTGTGACCCCCAACCGTAACACGGCCCTGACTGACGCCAATCAGTCTGCGCCGCAGTCTTGTGGGTGGGCATCCCCCGCAGCGTGGGACTTGCACGAATTGACGCCGATTCCACGTCACTCTTGCACGTCCACCTTTTGCAACATCGCCTACGAGGCACTTAATAACAAATTTTTTCACGACTTTACAATAACACAATATCTCGCCAGTCATCTGCCAAAAGTTAACAAAAACAGCTCCGAACCATTCCCAAGGAAACACCTTCGAATAACCGATCTTCTGCCACAGCAAATAGAGGATTAAGAGCGTAGAAAAGCGTCTCGATGATTCCCCAATATCCTCTGGCACACGTCCACCCAATTAAAAGTCTCTATCGAATAATTACAGGCCCGATGACTGCGCAAATATACATTCGAGATCGATAGGGTGTGTTTCATGGCAGCCACCCAAAGCTGCTCGACGTGGTCGGATAATTTATAACTCTCGGCTGATGAGGATGGCAGACAGAGAGCCGTTGACTCTGCCGCAACCGCGGGACAAAGATTTCCACAGAGTTCTCGTCAGCGATCAAGTGTTGGCATGTACGTTGCACACTCTCGTCATTGCTTTCCTCCTTGGTGGAGGATGGAGAAGCCACTTGACCGATCTCGCTTTAGGGACGCCGGTCTCTAAACAATTTCCTTGTTTGAAATAGCTCCGATGCCTGGAGAGTAGAATGTCGCGAGCTTTTCAGGCTGGAGTGACGAATGATTTTTCTTGTCGCACGTGTCGCGTGTGAGTCGATTAATTTTGGGGGCAGAACGGATGAAAATAGTCGATCTTTTATGTGACACTGAAGTTGTATATTTTTTACAGAAACATTTTGTTCGAAGTGGGAATCTTACTGGTGGATGAATTAAGTCTGAAGTTTTGGAATCGGTTACAGAGTCGTTATACTCGAGGAACTTTTAATCGAGAAACTAGTAGGTATAAATTCAAATGTAAAGTATGAAATGTTCACTGTGGTTACACAAAGACTTATTCAAACGACTGCCGTAACACTTTCCTACTTTCCGTCTGACCGAGTCTTCGAAAGCCAGTGCATAGGGAACAAGCAGACAGTTCTTTATAATCGATACGTATGGCCGCAGTTACGGAACTTGTGCCGGTTTATGCGAAACGACGAAGCGAAGCGGCGCTGGCGGAAAAATTTATTACTGATTAAGCAGCGGTGTCGTGGAAGATTCTTGGTAATTTCGAAGTTCGTTAAAATATCGCCGTTAAATTCTTATATATTGCGATTACGTTCCTCGAAGGTCTTCTTCAAACTCTCTCTTCGCATTATCAAAAATCTTATTTCCATAAACCACCCTCCGGAGTATCTAATTTAAATAAACCTCCTTCCGCATCCCTTAAAGTACACCCTTCAACTACCTTCCAATTAAACTCAGAACCAAGAAATATTAAATTCTAAATAATTACATACACTATCCACGTCTCCGGAACGAAAATTCTCTCCGCACTCCATTTAACATGAAATTATCCGAACGACACGTCAGACGTATTGTTCCCTCGCGATTGTTAAGCCCCGACGTAAGATATTCTCGGAACAATGTGCCATTGGAATTGCTGATGCGACGTCTAGGGTGGGTTTATTTTGGGCGGCGACCGTTCATCCTGTCGTTTCCTTCGCCACAGAGACGAAATACTAACTGCGAATTGCATTTAGCTCGACAAGGGTCTTTCGTCGCCCCGGCTCGCAATCGGCGAGGCTGATCGCCGCCGTTGAAGCTATTTACGTCGGTCGGGGCACGATGCCGTCGATATCGATAACCGATACTGCGCCTGTTTTTCCAGCCGTGGCACAAACAATGTTGCGGCGACATCGCGGAAACTATTACGGTGAATTAAAGGCGCGCCTATTGTTGCTGCCAACAACAGGGATCTGATCATGGGAATCCCTTAATAACCACGGGAATATTCCTTTTCTCCGCGGAAATAATCGGTTCCCCTTCGGGGGAACGAGCGCGGCTATGTCAAGATCGCGCAATAAAGCGATTTTGAAAGGAAAGGGCGTAGAATACGTTACGCAAGCAAGGGAGTAATAGCCGTACCTACTGCTCTTGATTTTTGTTTACAAAGATATATCTTTCGCGAACAGGAAACGTGTCGACTTAAATTCACGTTGTTCCACTTCGCACAGCAGTGTGTTAGACCGATTACGTTTGAATAGATTCGAGGGATAATCTTCTTCCGAGCTTGCAGGCGCGTGTAAGCCTCTTTGCTCGGTCCACGGCTCGTTTTCACGTGGAGGAAGATCAATATAAAGTGGCGAAGTTTGCGGAAGGCTTCATCTTTCACGGTGTTCCGCGAAACTTCCGACACTAATCTGTATAAAATACCGCAGCAGGAGCTGCCAGCGGATTTTTCCGGATTTCCTGAAGATTCCCTCGACTCCCGATCCCGCGAATTCGTAATTTCGCGCAAGCTTGGACGGCGAGCCGAGCGCGTTAAAAACTAGCTGGGGGATCGCGTTATCTCCAGGGATGCGCCGAAATGTGCACGGAGGGGTGAGAGAAGGAAACTCGAGGAAGGAAGAAAATCGAAGTGGGAAATATCAGGCGCCCTGGAACGAGGTGGCAGCTGAAAACTCTATCATAAAACGGAACACAGCGCGGAATGCTCTCCGCCCACCCCGCGTCACAAATAGCGTCTGAAAACCGCCAACAAAGGAAGCCGAAAGAAGAAAACAAGGCACAGTATCCAGAAGCATCTCCCGAAATCCAGCCTAAGAAAAGCAGGGACTTTAAAAACGACGGGGCAATCTCCCAGCAACAGAGGAAAACTAGCAATCTACGTACAAAGGGAGAGCACCAACCCCGTCGGAGCACACAGAGATAAAAGTCCCTATCACGAGGGTGGAAAAAAGGGTGGATGAGGATCAAACCATTGGGTTTCAAAGGGGGGCGTCATGGCGCGTGTAACAAAAGTGTCGGGGCGAGAGGACAGATAATTCCGTCACCCTAAATAGAGGAAAAACAGGCGACCACCCCCGAGTGCGCGGGGTGGGGGGGGTGGGGGGGGGGAGGAAGGGGCACGCGAGCCGGGGTAGAAAGAGTCGGAGAGAAGGCAGCGTTGATAGAGAGGAAGGGAAACGAGACCAATCGTCCACAAAGAGTGGGTGGCGGACGGAGGGTGTCGGCGGTTGCAGAGGGGGTGGCAAAGGCACGCCGACAGAAGGCGCTGCCGTCAGTGTCGCAGTATCCCCCGTCCTGCCCGGCAGGTTGCACCGTCGCCACTCCGTCCACGTCGTGCCCAAAGGAGCACGCAGAGCACATGTAAACGGTGAATAAGGGGGTGAAAAAGGCCGGGTCGCTGGAGGGAGCGCGACGGGATCGCGGAGTTTATCCCGGTGCGGCGTAGGGGAGGCGCGGGTTGCGCTCGATCCGTCGAATGAACCCTCTGCCGTCCCTAGCTCGCATCGGGGCAGGGTCGAGGGAAACAGGAAGCGCGTGCACGCACGGGGAAGCGCGGAGGATCGTCGAGTGTGAGCAACCCCCCCCCCCCCCCCGATCGTTGATCGATAAGAATCGTTGCTGGTGCCCGTGATCGTTATTTCTGGAGGTAACGGAGGATGTAGGATCGCCGGTTCCGTTCCGACTGGGACCAGGTCGCTGGGGTTGAGATAGGTCGCGGGTGCGAGATCCCCGATCGATTCATCCCCCTAGGGGGATGATGCGCCTCGACGAGGGGAAGGAAACAAGCCAGTAAACACGAAGGCGGTGAACGTGGTGATGGTGTCGTGGCTGTGCACTCGCGTGGACTTGCCTGGAAAGTCGCCCCGTGAATAGGGGTAGCTCGAGGGCACCCTCCTCGAACGCCACGTGCTCCTAGAAGATTCTGAAGAGAGGGATCGATCGAAGAAGCGCGCAGCATTCGGGGGATTGGTGAATCAACGTGGTCAAACGCGGATGTTTGTTCTTGTTGCTTTTTTGGGAGTTGGTTCGAGTGACTCGTAGGGGGTTAAGTGCGAGAAATTTGAAGGGGTCGGGGGGTTGCGTGCCGTCACGGTCACCCCCCCACGTGCTCCTGGCGTACGCGTCGCGCGTTACGAACGCGTGGCCACGCGGAATCGAACCCGATACCGGATACAGTGGCAGTAATTTCCTTCTCACCCCCTTCTGCTCGCCCCTTTAGTAGAGCAGCGGGAAGAATATTGGGCGAGGGTAAACTACGATTCAGATTACGCTCTATAGCTGACATTAGCAATCAATAAGCGCGTACAATCGTCGGGAACCAATTTCAATATTTCAATAGCTCCCGTCCAAAAGATTTCTCTTCCCTCCGTGTTATTTCTCCATGGATACACTCACACTCTTACAGAAATTCTCCACTGGTCCCTTAAATTTTAATACAAGTACAACGCAAGCTTCTATCCTCACGATTTCAAACTTTCCCAAGCATCCATCCCAATGGAACTTGAAAATTCGTCACGCCCAAGTAGTACAGCACCGAAATAAGTCAGCCCTCGCTCGTTCCTCCTGTCCACCTTCGCCAATCATCAATTCGAGATTCAATCTCGTGACCACCTAATCCCCGCGATAGAATCTCCCCCCACGACCCCATCGATCGTTCGATTCCCAGCTCCGGGCGGGTGGCCCGTGTCGAACCAGCGATTTACATCCGGCCTGACCGGATTTAAAATGGCCGCGCCCACGGCGGCCGGAACACGGGAATCTGGGACACCGATGGGCGCTCTGAATGCCAAGTTACCTCGCGTTTCGCTCTAATGAAGCCACCTTAAGTAGGCTGCCGGCTCTTGGACGTTCCGCGGGGAACCGAGGGCATAATGCAGCCCCCCGATGCATCGTGCCAAATGCCGGAGAGAGATCCACTTTTCCTTCCGCTGGCAAAATCAATGGCCTCCATCCGAAAGCGCGGGCCACCTGCCAAAATATCCCCTAACCCGGAGGACACCTTGGTATCCAAACTCAGACGCGACGGGGGGCGGGACGGCGGAGCAACGAAAAAGCTCGCAGATCTCTGTCGCTGGCGTGCCTCCCCGGAATCGGCGCATTCCCACGGCGACGAATCAGCGGCACGGTGTCGCTTACATAAGGGACCGCACCTGAATCGGTTGGCACACAGTCGAATTTGATAGTGGCGAGTCGATAGTCGAGCGTGGACCAGCGAGGGAGTCAGTGACGAGTGGCGGGTCTACGTCTGGCAAGTCGATCATGGAGATGGATTCTCTGTTTGCTTAAAGCGGAGGCTTCAACGTCTCTGATTAATCGATTCTGTTGGATCTGCTCTCTGAGCGACGCGTGAATGATGTTTTTCTATTTTTTTATCCTCTCATTTTATCTCGCTTTAAGTGATTCGGGACGATTTATTCGTTTCGAGAGGCGCGTATTTGTATCTTCCTATTCTCTGTTCCTTTGTGGATGTTTCATGTTTTGGTGAATCTTCGGTTTCTGTTGAAGTTGATTTTTATTTGCTCTTCTTTCTCGATCGGGCTGTGAAAGCGTGGGATTTTCTGTTGGTTTGTGTTATTCTTGTAATAGTGAATATCGTTGCGTCGTGATTCTTGTGGCTTTTGAAGACGAAAGTATGCAGTAATGGATGACGACGGAGCTGTGGTAGTTTATTTGAGTGAGGATTAAACGCGTGTCGTTGTAAATTCCCCTTGATAGAGGTACACGCGCCAGCGGGCTGGGTGAATTATTACCAGTGGTACGAATTTACATAAGCCTGGCGCGAATTTCCGAAAAATCGATGGTAGTCTACGTGGTGGGATCCTGCGTGGAATAGACCCGGTCGATGTCGATTTTAATTACTTGAAACATTTATTTCTCGTGTTTGTGTCCGCGGGAATTAACCCTCTATCGATTCCAACCTCGATTATTTTACTAAATTCAACAAACTTGTTCTGACCACTTGCTTGAGGCTCGTTCAATTTCCCCAGTTATTTAAACCTCTGTCTTTCTTAAATTTACTATCAGTGACATCCAGGATTAGCTGATCGGTGCCCTATCTAAATATCTAATCTCCGAGCATCCAATTATCTAGTCGATTTATCAAACATAGACTAACTCGATCGATTTCCTATTACCAGTTCTTCGTCAATCCACGATAGACACGTGTTCGCATTCTGAATAATTTACGAGCTAGCCTTTCTCCAATAATTAAACTCCCCTAACCACAAACCAGCATTCAATTCTCCTCGCATATTCCGAATTTCAGCAAACTGATCGAATATCAGTAACACACAATTCAATCAAATCTTCGCAACAAAAATAGTAAATCAATCAAATGAAATGTTGCTTCAGCCCCGTAGTTCAACGACGATTCCGCAGAAATAAGTCGGACAAGCGTTACAGTGGTCCTCGAAGGAAGACTCTCAAGATTGCTCCGTCAATCGACTCGCCACAATAGACTCGCCTCGAAAGCAGAGACCTCGTGTTACCGCGCGCGTCTCCAACCCCTTCGACCGACCAGTCGATACCTCGTGAGTAATTCACGAGTGGTCGCGTTCCCGCGTTATCGTCTTCGCTGGGAATTAGTTGCCAGTATCCACGAGGCGTCCAACGAAGGTCATAGCCACGCTGTGATCAATGACTGGCGTCCTTGCGTCCCGCTCGTGACCACCTGGTTACACGCCTCGGTCGGTGCTTACACCCGCCACCACGTAAGTGCGCGTTACATTGCACTCCCTCGAGAACTGAACCCGAAGCTCGAGCGCTCGAACAAAGGGGCTGACGCAGAGGTGGCCCTAGTCGAGGGCGAAACGCGTGCGACCACGCGAAGCTCCGTCGCAGTGGAAAAGCTTAGTCGGGATTCTATCTTCGCAGGGAGATTTGAACTCAAAACTCTACCTTCGCGGGAAACTCGACTCGGAACTCCTCCTTCGTAGAGAAATTCGATTCGAAACTTCTTTTTTCGCGGTAAATTCCAGTCGAGAATTTTCTTTCGCGGGAAATTCGACCCGAGAATTTTCTTTCGCGTGAAATTCGTCTCAAGAATTTTCTTTCGCGGGAAATTCCGCTCGAGACTTTTCATTCGCGAGAAATTCCACTCGAAACTCTTAGTTCGCGGTAAATTCGACTCGCGAATTTTCTTTCGCGGGAAATTCGTCCCAAGAATTTTCTTTCGCGGGAAATTCCACTCGAGACTTTTCATTCGCGAGAAATTCCACTCGAAACTCTTCGTTCGCGGTAAATTCGACTCGCGAATTTTCTTTCGCGGGAAATTCGCCTCGAGAATTTTCTTTCGCGGGAAATTCGTCTCGAGACTTTTCTTTCGCGGGAAATTCCACTCGAGACATTTCATTCGCGAGAAATTCCACTCGAACCTCTTCCCACGCAGAGAAATTCGACTCGAAGCTCTTCCTTCGCGGGAAATTCGATTCCGAATTCTGCCGCCATAAGAAATTTCAACTCATACCTCCTCTTTCACTGGAAATTCGATCCGAAACCCCTCCGCGGGAAATTCGACACCAAATTCCGTCGCCATAGGAAATTTGAACTCAACTCTCCTCCGTCGCGGGAGATTCGACTGGAACGTGGCTTTAAGGGTGGTTCGATCGCTCGACGGTCAGTTTCTCAGTGCGTGCGTGCAGCACAAGGTCGAACCACGTTGGAATTCCCTCGACGGGAGCGGGACGAGCGAACGCCGCGATCCCCGACGCTCGAATCCACGATGGGTGTTGGGGGCATTCCCTCGAGGAAGTTTCTAGTGTAACGTTCGGTGACAGAGACTGTTCAGTGACATATGGAAGGCAGTCTAGTGCTCGCAACTTACCGAAGAACAGTCTGGCAGATCGCTAGCCTGACGACGTGGCTTTCTATCGATCGCATTTCGCCTTGAAGCTTTCCAACAGGCCGGCTGCTTCGCGAATTCAGTCCTCTACGATCACTGCTCAACTTGACAATAATTCAAGCCCGCAAACTTCGCAGCACACCGTTCCTACAAGACCTATTAAGCTCCTCGAGACTCGTTTTCATCCTGATGAATCAAAATTCTGCCGCCTGCACGAGGAAAATGCAGGGGAAAAGCTCGTGGATACTGTCTCCATATGAATGAGTAGCATTTAAAAGGAAGGCACAGTCAATTATCAGCAGAATCTTCTTCACTGAAGAGATAAATATTCTCAGAGAAGAAACTTGAGTTTCAGAAGATCGTGCTGAAGAAATAGTGTCCACTTGACTTTGGCCAATGAAGAACAGAAGAGCAACTTTAGCTTTAGTGTCAACAGAAATGAGTAATCTAATCGCCCCTCGATTCGAACCAGCTAGCCGGTTCTAAAAATACATTGAAGTGGTGGAATGTTCAAAGTATCCCGGAAAAAAAATGGCACCTAAACAGCCCAGTTAATTAGCCGAAGGTGTGGATTCTGGCGATCCCTGAAGCTGTTATCCAGCGCTCGTCTCAAGCGACGAAGAACATCTGATTTACATGTAAACAGCCTGAATGCCCTAAATGAGCGATGACGACGAAAGGCTGACCGACAGTGACAAGGAGTGGTCCCACAAAGATCGCTGGGAGGACGAGAGCGAGAGGCTCAGCGAGGCTGAGGCTGCCGACTCTTGTGAACTGGCGCCCCATAGTGCGATGAGCGTGGGGGCTGGCAGGGTTGACTCCCCCAGCCCCCAGGACATCAGGCTCCTCCACGACCTCGTCGAGGACCTCTCCAAGGAGCAGGATGAAAAGATCAAACCGCGTGCTGAGCAGGTGAGCCACTCGAAACACTATTCAAAACCTACTTTTTAATCGTCGCTGATTTCTTCGGTTAGCAAACGTGGGCCACTCGAGTAATGTTTCTTCAGGGAGGAAGGGTTGCACCCCTGTCTTTATCATGCTACATTATAATCTTCAAAATTGCCATTAATCTTTGGGAGTATTAAAAGTTTAAAACTTGGTAGAATATTCGAATGTAGAATAGATTATTAAATCATTTATTTCTGAATGAAGAGGACGGGTATATTACGTTTTATATTACGTACGTAATATAAATGAAAGAAGAATTTAATTGAGTAACCGTAAGGAATACACAACTATCATATGAGACGATAGCAGCAACGTATCTCGGGCAGGAGTAAATTAATTATATAATTAATCCATTCGTTTCACGTTGCACACGGACGGCTTTAGAAACTTCAGCGAAGCCGCGACTTTTTCCGCAGTCGTTTCCATAACAAGTTCTCGCGCGTCTCGAGAAATCCTCGTTAACTCTGCGTCAAATTCACCGCTGAACATTCACCAGGGGTGTGACACGAAAGTGCTGCAACGAGGAGTTTCTATTTCTTGCGCTTGCCGAGTGGATTCGCCGCGTTGGGCGACGGGAGCTCGAGATCTTTCGTCGGTGCACCGAGTCGTGAAACCGCTTCAACTTGTCCCGCGCAGAAGGAAAACACTGCTGTGCGCTAACACGTTACTGACAGTCTCCATCGCCAAGACTGTGGCGACCAAAGCATCGCCTCTCTCACTCTCAGAGAAACGAACACGAAGAAATCCTAGAAACCTTACAATACCACCTGACCTCTGAAAATCCACTAACAACCGTAGCTCAGAGAATCATTAAAATCTTCAGAATTCCAAGACGAAATTTTTTAAAGCTTCGTACACTTTGAACAATTTTCGGGGAATCCCCAGAATATTTCAAGAAATTCGAATCATCTTGTAGCCGAGTCGACTGAAAACTTTCAGGGATGCTGGAAATAGTTTGAAAATTCTCAAGGGAGACGGAATTGAATGCCCATCGTTAAACTCCATCGAAACCCAACGGTCCTTATGGATGTGGGTGGACCAAGCAATTTAGCCGCGTTCCCAGCAGCTCTCGAAAGATACTCGTCACCGAAAGGAGGAAAAATAACCTCCGCCTCCAGACCTCGAATTGGGTTAGCATCTGTTACCATCTCTCTGGCAAGGTCAAGCATGGTTGGCTGACCCAGAACCCGTGATTTATGCGCCTCAATGGCGTCGACGCGGGCATTGATAGAGGAAGTAGCGTAGCCGCGATTTAATTTAATTGAGACCGCCGTGATTTGCAATGGAGATGCTGTCGGTATTTTCTCCGGAGGCTGGGCCTCGAGAACTTCTGTGCTGAAGACACAAGGGGTCGATGGGAACATAAACGCGGGTATGCTGATTCCTGAATTAATAACTAGTGTTTATCGTAGTCATGGTGGTTTAAGCGTGGGTAGGATCGTAGATGTCGAGGGAAGGGATGCATGTATTCTTGAAAAGCCTAATTTTCGGGTGGGTGACTGAACAGTGAAGAACTCCTTTTGTCTTTTACTGAAACTCGGTATTTTATTCAAACTCGACAAGGATTACAGGGAGAAAGACATCGCTAGTAATTAAATTTCAGGTTCTATTAAACTTGATTACACCCCTGAGTCATTCTCCAGAAACGTCGACCAGATGCTCGAATCCTCGGCGCAGCAATTTCAGAATCTTCTAACCACGGACACTGTAATTACGTAATGCGGCTCATTATTATCCAAGGAGCAGTTGAAGCGAAGTAGAAACGGAGAATCTGTGCTCGAATAATTCCTCGAAAAATAAACCTGAAATCTGCTCGAGCTCCCTGTCCAAATGGAGCCTGAAATGTCCCCGAGGCGTAGGGGCGCAAGGTCTGCCCGCGATATTTCAACGACAACCGTCAATTTTCCAAGCGTCGTTGCACACGAATCGAATCGAAGCCGGCTAACCAACCGAAACGGGGAATCAAATAGAATCTGGTCAGCGTAGTTTCTGCGGGGGATGATTGCGTTACCACCGTCGCCGTGCACTTTCATCGGGTTAACGGACCGAAGATCGAGGGAATTGGGTCGCCGCTCGCGATTATATTATCCCGGCGAGGAATGAAAACTGCGATCCCGGTGAAAGACGAGGAATAAGAGAGGCTGGACGCCAGCGTTTAATTGATCGCGAAGCTCGCGCACTCCAGATGGGACCGGGGAACGAACGCGAGAGAAAACGGAGATTTAAAAGCAATGATGCCTGTGATACGGGATCTCGGAGCAATTTCCTCGTGCGTTGGGAGGAATTAACGGGGCGGATGAAGTGTCGCCGAGGGACGTCGATAACACGGGATTCTGGAGGGGGGAAAAGGTACGAGGTATAATAAGATCACCGGGCATAGAGAAAATTCTAGCGCGAGAAAGGTGGAAGCATGCGTTTGATGAAAACTGGACACGTTGCAACTTCAGTGAAAAATTCGAGCGAGGAACGATGTTGCATTCGTCAGCTCTTCACGGACTAATATTTACAGAATTCTGCGTTTCCTCGAACCATTTACAAGCTTCTCGCGCGGAGGAGGAGCTTGTAGGACTTATCAGAGTGGAAGGGATCCCTGGGATGAAATCTTCCTGAAATTCCAGTCAGATAAGTTTTTTCGCGAATAGAAGTGATCGCAGTGGAAATGAAACTGTGAAGCCTCTAATTTGAAATGGAGGACCAGGTGTTCCACATTTGCATTCCGATCGGGCTATCTATGAAAACACGCTACGTGGATGGAAACGGAGCCAGAAATGGGAGCAAACATCCCCAGCAGCCGACAAATGGCGAGAGGAATGAAGAGCGATTCGAAGCAGCCGGCTTAAACACATTTATTCCCGTCCCGTGAAAAGGTTTGCCGCGATAAGCAGGACAAAGAGCCAGAGGAAATAAGTTGACGCGATGTAAAGCTGGCTCAAGTGTCCAGAGCGGGTCGTTTGTCAAACGGCGGAACGAGAGAAACGCGGGGTAGGAAGTGAAAGGGGGATGAAAGAAAGGGAGATGGACGGAGCTATTGCGCGGCGCATCGAGAGCGATTAAAGGGATCGATCGCCGTACAATGGATGCTTCACTCTCCTTCGCTTTAATGAAAAATTCAGATCGAACAAGTGGCAACAAAGGGAAGTCGGAATTTAGCCTGTCAGCTCGGGGCCCCCTATCAATCCCTGTAATCAATTCCCTATTAAAATACTTTCGGCAAGCCGACAATGCCAGGACTCGATATCCAAAACCGATACATACGCGAAAAACCTCGGCCAATAAAAGTCACGGTACAGAGCCAAACAATGCCGCGAAATTTTAAAACGCTCTCAAGGCCGCACAAAAGATCTAGGCCAGAACAAACTCCAGAGACAGTTTCCAAGCAGCAGAAAATCATCCCCGAAAAGAGGCGCAGGGGAAGAGGAGCCCATCGAATAGAGGAATCCAGCAAACGTTGACGAGTGTAGAATCCTGAATCGAGTGCCAAGTGCTGCCGCGATGCAAGGTCTCTGATAAGATGAAAAATGGTGACGGAGAAGAGAGGAATGATCGCGCAGCAATATCCAACGATCTACCCCGTAGTTCCAGCCCCCTCCATCCCCGAGAGCCGTCTACGTCCGGAGTCCGCGAAACGATGGAAAGGCGACCGACACCGTTTGCCCTCTCGGCCATGATCTGAGATTTCAGGCAGCCACCCCCCCCCCCCCTCCCCCCCCTAGGTGACGAAATCTAGGCCAGACCGTTGCCGAAAGTCGCGGCGAAGTGGCGTAACCCCCGATGCTTAAGGGGGCACACCGAAAGAAAGGGGGGTAGATCGCGAGGGGGGGGGGGGGGGAGGCGAGCGGGAGTCGGGCTGCACGCGCAGAATCTCCGTCGGGGCGCACAGGCGCGTTACGCGTCGGTGCGCTCGCGGCACCGGCGCGAATCAATAAGCGTGAGCACAGGTGGGTGGTCGTCGGTGGCACGGCGTCGGTGGCGGCACGGCGCGCATCAGAAAACGACGCTGACGGCGTCGGCACAGCTATCTGGCTCTGGGACGACGCTGAAGGGGCGACGGGGAGAGAGCGAGAGAGAGAGAGAGAGAGAGAGAGAGAGAGAGAGAGAGAGAGAGAGAGAGAGAGAGAGAGAGAGAGAGGGCCAGCGTGACAGGGGCGGACGGTGTCGGCTGGCGAGAGACCGCCTGGCAGAAGACAGGGGGAACGCACTGTGGTGTGTGCTCGTGGGTGCTTCGATCCAGCCATCCGGACTACGCGTGGACAGGAAGCGAGGAAGGAATGTCGGCCGCGGGGCAAGTCCAGACGACCTGGAGCCGCGTACGCGCCCGCTGTACCGCGTCCTCGGCCCTCCCTTAACCCGGTTCCCTCCGGCCGTCTACTCACCCGCCTGTCAATGGAGGCATCGACATGAGACACAGCTGCGCCCGACATCATCGCCGCGTTCGTTGAGCCCACCGAGGCACGGTGCGCCGTACGGGCTTCACCTGAAGTGTGCTCGTCCCTGTGAAACGCGTATACCCGCAACAGTCACTGGCGGGGCCTGATCCACCTGTGCGTTCCCTGGCATCGTTGTTTATCGGCGCGACATGGACTCGCTCGACGTTCCCGCGTCCTCCGTCCAGTCAGACAGCGGACAGAGTGGAGTTTAACCACCGGTGGAGCTTTGGCTGTGATCTTTGTGATCTTCGATAGGAGTTGGAGGACTTGGGAGAGTTGGGAGCACTGGAGGGTGGAAGATGCGAGCGGCACGAGTTCGTGGCGGGCGCGTTGAACGTGACGACATCGGTACAGTGCTTCAACTGGAGTGTTGTGATCAGGCGACTAGCCAGTCTCTAGGGCACGGATGTGGGGCAGAGGTAGTCGAGACTCTGTGGGGAGTCGAATGCTAGAAGAGAGTAGCTGGTGAGTTTTGTTCTACGAGGGGGTAGGTCGATCGCGTTGGTCCCGTGGATGTTAGCGTGCTCCGAACGCGAGGAACCAAGGGCCGCGGTTGGGACGCGGGTTTCCGACGCTGGCAGATCGCGCCTCGTGACGATGGGACCGCGGTTAGCAGTGGAGGACTCGTCAGTATTAGCCTGTGCCAAATCCATCGGTGGCTTCGCCCGCTGCGGGCCCGTGTATCGCGTGTCGCGTCTACGAACAGAACAGACGAGGACGGTGTGAAGCGTCCAGTAGCTGGTGTTCGTCGGGGATCGTTGGATCGGTCGATCGAGCGGCCCTCGTCGGCGTCTCACGCGCTCTCGCACCGGCGGCCGAAGATAGGGGAGGAGGACGGTGGAAGAGGAAGAAGGGAACGAGGCAAGGAACGAAGTCAGCGGACCCCCCCTTTGTTTTCCCCGGCGTTTTTCTTTTCGCGATATCGTGCCCGCGCGTTGCGCAGTACTTCCGTGAGGGACGAGAGCCAGCCGAATCGTGGGAGGAGTTGGGGCGGTGGGGGCAGAGAGACGGGCGAACGGCCAGCGGCGCAAGGGCGGGAGGAGCAGAGAAACGGAGAAGCAGAGAGAAACGGACGGAAGTATAATGAAGATCGTGATCGAGACTGAGAATTGAGAAAGTCACCTTTATTCCCAACTGAGACTGTCGTCGTGTTCCATCCATTACGTATTACTAATTGCTAATTATTAATTATTCGCCAACCGCCCGCCGAGTCCCCCGCGTCGGAGACGTATCAGAGGGCGATTGTGCGAGTTAAGTTTAAGTCAACGACCCTTTTACATTTTATACCGATGTTTTAACAGAAGAAACGAACGGCGCGTCCACCTGTCCAGCGATCAGCGAAACGAGAGCACGAGCGGACGCGATTTTGTACGCGGCTTCGCCCATTAGGCTAACAGGACGATCGTCGTGAGTAACCGAGCCCATTAAACGGCAGGGGAGGGGTGCATTTTGGTAGAATTAAAGAGCGCGTACATTTCTAATTGAAGCGCACGAACCAAGCACAAACCGACGCGACGGCTCGTCCGCGTGTCTAAACGCGCTGCCCCGTCTGAACGCACCACGTAATAGCGTAAATCGACTAGATACGAGAAGAATACGTAATATACCGAGGAGCGAGCGAGTTAACGCCGCCGTGCGCTAGATTCGAAGCGGCAGAACCGCGCTACCCAACTGTCTTTCAAGCGCGATACGAAGTATTAGCCTAGGTTACGACGATTTTTATAATTCGCTGCACGAGCCGAGGAGCTCTCTGCCCTCGCGCAAGTGCGAAGCCGAGGAAAGGCCAGCGATCCAGCGATCCGCCGTGGGACGAAGAGGAGGAGGAGGGTGTCGTTGAGTGTGAAATAGGTCAGCGAAGCACTCCGCCAAAATTCAGCTGTTCAAGGAAAAGCTGTCCAAGTCCCAGCCTCCGGGATTGTCCTCGAGGGAAGAGCAGATAGCACTGAGATCGGTGAAAGGTCAATTGGAGGCGGCTGGCCGGGCGACCAATCGTCTGCCGCCCCCGGTGGTGATAAGGAGGAAGCAGATCCCGCCGAAGTCTGTGTCAGCCAAACAGCAGCAGGACTCGAGTGTCGCGGAGTCTAGCGTCTCGGACGAGGGTGCTCGATCCGTGAGAGGGGGATCGAGCGTCGCCGGCCAGGGTAGAAATTCGTCCGAGTGCTCTCCGGTGGCCGCTAGGCACCGGGACCGGTCCCCTTGGGCACCGTCCGGGCGCGACAGGAGCCGGAAGTGGGGCTTGCTGCCCAAGTCAGCTTCCACCAACGGGACGGCGAGGGTGTTCGCCGGGGCTGGAACTACGTCGACCAGCTCGTCATCGTACGATCGAGACCTTCGGGCGCTATCTCCTCCGTTCGTCGGGACCGTCCCTCTGGACCTCTCAGCGAAGGAGGCTGGAACCTCGGGCAGTCGGTTCGCCAGCCGTATCTTCGAGAGCACTTCGTCGGACTTCCAGGAGGAGAGCGAACTATCGTCGGAGGAGAGGGACGCGCTGCTGGAAGGCGTCAGGGCGCCGTTCACCGCGTGCAGGAACAGATTGACGAAGTTCGGCGCGAGGAAGAGGATCCTGGGGGCTGCCACGTCGTCCAGGGAGCAGTTCGTAGCCGGGGATCGTTTGCTGGGCCTCAGGGAGAGCACCTCGTCCAGCTCGTCGACGGTCAGATCGCCGATCGAGGATATAGCAACGATCGACGGGGTTGGCCCGGTGCAGGGGAACCTCGCGGACGGCCCGTCGTCCGCGCCCGCCGCTTTGTCGCTGGGCAGGAAGATCACGTCCTGGACGAAGGAGGGCAAGGATCTCCTGGTGAAGTCTGTGTCCTCGGCAAACACGCTCGCCCCGACGACGATGACCTGCATAAAGTCCCCTCGAGCGATGTCGGAGCATCTCTTGGGGCAGCTGGACGTACCGGTGACGCCGGCGGTGCTCGGCGCGCTACGTGTTAAGGGCGGATCGCTGAAGGAGGGGGAGAGGAGCGAAAGGGTGACCGATGTGCCGCGACAGAGGTGGAGCAGCGTCAGGGTCAAGGGTGGTAGCACCAAGAGCCTCTTACTGGAGAACGGAGGTCCGCAAACCAAGCCGCTGAAGGGCGCACTCACGGCAGAGGTATTCTTAGTAGTTGATTAAGATGTTTACCGCATTAATTAAGGCCCACTTCTCTTTCCCTTCTCTTAAGTGGCATGCACGGTAGACGGCGCGCGTTCTCGCGGGCCTCTTTATATGTAATACTTCCTTTGCTGGCAACAATGCCCACTCGTCTTCCCTTTGTAATCCCGACCCCTGCACACCGATAAGGACACCCTCCCTACAAAACGCACGTTTCTAAGCAAAATCCGGGGTTCCGTGTTTCATATGAACACTGCAGCACGTGGCAGGGGATGGGGTCTTGGGTTTTTACTGGGAGGGAGACTTTTGTTGAAAATTCTGCATGTTATGAGGATGAATTATCCGTCGTTCGGTTCTTGATATTTTTCATAGGAATTTTGTGGTGTTTTCTTCTGATCCTGGAATCAGAAACTCTTCTGTTTACAGTCGGGCTGAGTGGAGTTTGAATGTTCATGAATCTGTTGTAGGAGAATGCGCTTAGCTTTTGCTATCGATTTTTCAGTCAGAGAGGGATTTTGAATGGGTATTAATCTTTAAGATTTCTTAAGGGGTTAGGACACAGTAACCGGCCAAGAAAGCAGACGATTTTTAAACGACGATAATAAGAAAAGTGAACAATCGATTAATATATGGTTTTGTGTTTTACTTCACTATATTATGAACTATAAGAAAAGCATATAATATTTACAAAATAGCATTTGTACGCCGTGCAATGTCTCCATTTAAAATGTCCATTATTTTTCGGATGGCCAACTGGTGGGCCGGATTCCGGCAAATCGGATGAACTGTAACAAAAACCCCAAAAATGTCATAAACTATAATATATTTCCTAGGCATTGACGATCCAACATTTCAATTTTTGCGAAAATTGACAAAATGGCCGATGTTTTTGAAAAATAATGATCAAATTTCGACAAAAGTGTGATCTTTTTGTTTATATTTTGTACTATAATTAAAAAATTTAAAATGTTGGATCGTCAATGCTTAGGAAATATATTATAGTTTATGACATTTTTGGGGTTTTTGTTAAAGTTCATCCGATTTGCCGGAATCCGGCCCACCAGTTGGCCATCCGAAAAAAAAATGGACATTTTAAATGGAGACATTGCACGGCGTACAAATGCTATTTTGTAAATATTATATGCTTTTCTAATAGTTCATAATATAGTGAACTAAAACACAAAACCTTATATTAATCGATTGTTCACTTTTCTTATTATCGTCGTTTAAAAATCGACGTCCTAAATTGTCCTAACCCCTTAAGGTATTTGTAACAGCTTTCACTTGATCTCGTGCACCCATTCGTCGAGAAGGAAACTTTTCAGAGGCCACAGTGGAGAATCATATCTCATGAACGGCTCTTTCATTATGAGGCCACCTTCGCTATTCAATGAATATGTTTCATGAGAATCTTACACAACACGTGGCCCCCGAATCTGTTGCAAAAGGTAGTCTCTCAAAAGGGAGTTACTCTCTGTAGTAATCTTACGCCGAGGCATTTCCATTTCCCAATGAACCCTACCAATTCATACTTTCCCTATACGATTCCAGTCTATTCTTCATTCGAATGGGAACTCTTCAAAGGTCCTTTCCTTTCAGGAATCTCATCTCCCTTTCAAGATATAATACAATTCGTTAACAAACTTCCTCAACATTTCATCCCTTCCCAACACATCGCATCCTCGGCCATCGCCTCTCGCTCCACCAATCTTCCCCAAACTTCCGCCACGAATTACCTACCCTTCCCGTCGTCTCGACACACGTAACCCTCGGGAAACACTTCCCCCTAAGCCAAACCCCCGTTAAAAGCGTTGCTGAAATGAATCAAGTGTTTGTCATGCCGCGACAAACTTGCTCGATGATTCTTCAGCACACGCTTCATCCCCTAAGCCTCTCCTGCCGCGTTCAATCCCCTCGAAGTTTCCACCCCCCCCCCCCCCCCGGCTCCATTCACTTGCTACGATCTTGCAAAAGTCGCTGGCTTCACTTTCGCGCGATCGATCCCTCGCGTCGTGCAGCGAACACCCTCTCACGTTCCGTGCAATGGTAACAGGAGTCGGTTATCGACACGGCCTAGTTGGACAAGCCGCCGTTCCGTCGCGGAACGATTCATCGGGGCTCCTTCCGATCGAAATCCGCGGCGCCGCTGGCCACGTTTGCGTGATCAGTTGCCCTGGAATAGTACCTACAAGGGATACAGCGAGGACCTAAGTCCTACATGCTGCGAGAGTCTGGAAGTTTACAGCTTTGTGGTTTTAGAACAGGAGCTCTGGAAACCTTAGCTCCCGAAAAAATTTCAAACCTTTTCTTTCGAAGCCTCAGAGCTCTGAACTTTGGGGCTCCCGCAGCTTTTACGACCTCGCTGTACCTCCCTTAGGTACTATACTCCGCCGAATCGTGCTCGGCCACTGTTCTGCCGCGGCGATCGGTTCCATCTCGCTGTTTTCTCTGGAAACACCATCGACGACTTCACTCGACGCCTCGGTTATGGCGAAGAGGATAAACGCCGCGTCTCCGCGGCGGTGGTCGCGTCGGCGGCTATTTTCGGACCGAGTACGTGCATCTTCCGGTGCACGGTACTAACCCGCTCGAAAACGTGAGACGTTAGCCCATCCGTTAGTCGATCCGGGGATTCCTCTGGCACTTTTTATTTTTGGCAACGCGGCCGTGGACGCCTCGCGCATCTCAGGGTGGCTTGGGATGGGGGTGATGCTCTCGGAGCGTTCTTCTCCAAGCTGCATAATTCAAACGGCTTTTCTCACCGGCGTTCGGTATTTTCCGGCCGTTGCTGCATTGCGACTAAATAGGAGGTCGGTTCAACTTTGAAGTCTGGGAATATTATACATTTCCGTGAATTTATACTGTAGGTAATGGGCACAAGGAAATTTATTACAACGTTCGGAACTTTACACCGAGTAAGTGGCAAGGCTGATTTCCTGACAGACTCTGAGCTTTGGTGAAAAATGTCTTAGGGCTTTAAAGTCTAGTTGACACATTATTTTCGGTACAATAAACTTAATTGCCATACTTCAGATTAACATTATTTATTAAATGTATGCAAAGTGATAAATACACTTCCTTTTTTAATTGCCTTCATTGCCAACCAAGTATCATTTTTATAAAAAGAGTAACGCTGCTTAACAACACGTAGCTTAGGGGGAAAACTCTAGTAACTTGACGCAAAAGCTACACAGCTCTAGGTAGCAGTCTTCGCAAGCAAGAGTAATACAAAGTTTGCAGAAGGAAAAAGGGAAATATATGTATAAGCATGAGTATAATTTCAAAGGCGATTACATTACAACAGAATTGCAATTCCACCTGCTTTATCCGGAATCTATCGATCTAATCGTCCACAAGCAGGAATTCTCGCGGCCAGAGTAACCACTGAAACGTTGCCAATTCATCCCCATTATTCTCCATTCATTCAGTCGTATCCTCCGCACGGCCAAACATTACCCGAAACACTATACCCCCATCGACAGACCGAAATACCCTGCCGAGGAACAAAACCTGAACGGAGCATCCGTTCGACCGTGGAGCGTGAAACAAAAGCCAGAGGAAGCCATTGGTGGAGGGGCATTGAAAGCGCCGTCGCGTCTTGCCGTTAATTTCGCGAGGAATAGCCGAGAGATTCGCGCGGAGGACGACAATAATCTCGTCGCGGAGACGTGATTTAATTGAACGTCAGAGACAGGCGCGCAGAGTGAACGGCGCGGCGGAGGGAATTAATTTAACCGATGCGCTCTTTTCCAACGTGGCCCGCGAGACATGCGGCGTACCAACGAATTAATACGCATGAAAGCCATCATGTCGTCCCCGGGCAAAGACGAATGTAGACGGGGCTTGTTTCCCGCGAGTTGAAAACTGAACGCCGCGAAATCCCATCCGCAGTCACGGATACAATTAAGCAACTCCCCTCGCTCGCCGGGCTCGAGGCTGTTCCGCTTTCTTCCTCCATTTTTCTCCTTCTCCGTTTTTTAATTAATTCGCTCCCACGCTTACCTGCTTACCTAGAAATAACGAGGCCGTTTCCTTGAGCCTCGAGTGCGACTTCTACCCTCGATCGGTCGCTTTTCCGTCCCGCCGTTGCGGCGCAATTGCCGCGACGATATTAAATATTTAAAGGCATCGATAGATTTCTGAATTTTATCTTCAACGTGTCTTCGTGGTCTTTTCGAGGGAATGTGTAAGCTTTCGAAGGGATTGAGTGCTTTGTTTGGAAGATGTTGAATTGTGGGGGTAAATTGATATTCGGTTGTTCTTTGTGGATGTTTGACGCGTTTACAACCATCGATCCTCGTTCTGCAAAGTTTCTCCCGCGTTCGTAAATGAATCTGTAATGAGACCCAGCGTTTACAGAGAACGCACGAGTGCGAATTCCGTGATGTTCGCGTGGAGTTTTTAGGTTAACGATCGCGGGGGGGTGGCGATGGGCTATTGGACGTGTTGCCAGAGAACTACCGGCAGAATCTCACTTGTGTATACGATGGTGGTTTCTGTCTTTCGTCTGAAAATGGGCTGTGCACGCGGTTGGGTCATATTTACGGATTAGATGCCTGAAAACACACGCGGGAGACCGTTTCATCCGGCGAGCTCGCCAGTAATTGTGCTTTATAACGTTCTCGTTGGCTTCGCCACGGAATATCGCGAACTTGTGTGGTGTCTCAACGACGCTCCAACAAATCTGTGTAATATAAACAAGATTACACAGAGGTATATCAATAACTCTAACCGCTACTCGAATTGGTGGTAGCTTCACAGATAAAATAAAATAAAATCGAGTTTAACAGAGAGTTTAACGGGAAATTTATTTAAACGAATCACGTCGACCTTGTTGCCTTTCAGCTTAAGTCGTATCATGAAAGACACGACGCACGCGCGACGGGAGGGATTTTTTAGGCCAGGTCGCAGCTTATTTAGCCGTGACGACGAGCCTCGAGGAACGAACACGCGCGAGCTTTAAGAAAGTCGCTGAAAGATCATTAAATCGACACAGAATACTCTCCGAAGCCGTTGGTAATAAGTCGTTCGCTAACTGAAAATAAAATATATGCCACGCACAGAATTATTAATTATTAAATAGGAACCGTACAACACAAAGGGTCGCGCGAGATTAAAAATGCTCGACGACCAATTTCAACAACGAATTGTCGTTATAAAAAATTCTTAATGAAACTATATTTCTCATACACCGTCCATGCTCGTTTCCTCTTTCCATTCGTCGAGTTTCTTTTTTAGCAAAATGGCACACCCTCAATTACATAGTCGAAATTCATAAGCGACGATGAAACTTTATTTCGCAGAAAAGACTCGTAGCTGGCGTTCATTACGCTAATTGTTTGGTGACCGACGCGTTGTGCGTGCACCTCTGAAAATAAGAAGGACGTTCTCGTTTATAAATGCGTTGGAGTACAAGGTCGATGGATTAATGAGCAGATACGAGAATGAAAGCACTTCACGTTTTTCTTTGTCCAACAAGAGACATATATTTCTTTCAATTCTTCGGGGACGTTGCACATATATTCCGTTTAGCCAGTGGCTCAAAGAATGTGAAAATAGAGGATCGAGCATCCTCGTAAAACGCGAGGGATGTGCGTTTCACATGACCTTTCGGTGCCCACCGATCAATACTCTGCCAGATTAACCTGATATAACAAAGGATCGGCCAATGATCCGCAAATAATCTGTTTGCACGATGGAAATTTATATTACATCCCTCCATCTGCCGTCCAATTTCCATCTTGCCGTGCGAAATTAAATTTACATTTTCACAAGAAACATTTAAACTGGAACACTGGATTAATAATCTAGCTGAATAATGGATTATAAAAATGTTTCCGACACGCTTCGATCGCTCCATTTTAATCAAATTTCGCTGAACAAGCTTTCTTCATTAAATTGTTAATTCATCGACCCATTTTCCTTCCGTTCTGGCAAAAATATAACGCATACACACACTATGGGAATAATAACTGACATACACAGAGGCATTGGTATATTTCTTCAATGTAAAAGACTCCTGCAAAAGTCCTGAAATAATTATCATCGGAAGAAGATGATATTTTCTCTTATCATGGGTGTCAGAACGATTCAGGCTCGCTGCCAGATGATTGAATCGGTATTTTCGCAGAGGTTTGTTCTATTTTCGATTTTTACGATGCTGTTGATTATTCGCGCTACTGGATGTCAGCGTGTTACATTTAATGCTGGCGCTCCTCTCTACTTTTCGATATTCTGTTCAGCAGCAATTGATTTCTCAAGCGCCACTCGAGCACGGAGATTCTTATCGGATCTTCGATTCCTTGTTACGCTTGGCTCCTAGACAAGTACTTTATCCCGGCGTACTCTATTTTAACAGTGGAGCTTCTTCCATCATCCGCCAAAAAATATTGCTCGTTATTTGGCTCGATACCACCCCTTACTATCATCTCAAGTACCTCCATATTCCCAGGATTGGGGGCTGCAATTGAACTGACTTTATATTGCAAAATTTCAGAATACCTACACTCAACTGCGACGTTAAAAGCTACGTCGAAACGGAGTAAGGTTTAAAGCTTCCAGTGGAGGGCTAAAAAGTTAATTGCTCCCAGCTTAATTGCGTATGATTGATAGGACGCAGTAATTAAGGCGGGATTTACGTGCATGTAAGTCGTCGTTGTCACGCAATCGCGCTGCAAAAAGCCAACACTGTTTCTGCTCGGAACTGGGTTAACGCGTCGTAGCGAGTATTAAAAAAAAAAAAGGGTGAAATATTCGCGGCAAGGCGTGACATTAAATGTGCTGCATCGAGCTGGAAGAATGTGACTCGCATGAGTTGCATTTAGCTCACGTTCCGCGACCGCCTTCAATTCCCTGCGACAAGCATTTTCTGCGGAGCGTATTGCAACGAAATGTTCTGCCCCAAATTGCAATTGTACGAATCGGTTTATCCCGCGAAGTGCCTGTCATGGAACCAAGGAACCAGTTGTATAAAACTTTTTTTTTAAATTTTATACATATTCTTTCAACTTGGTTACTCTTTTATTCCCAGATGATTCGTATAAGTTTCTAATTTCCACCTTCGAAATTTCAACCCTCCTGTTGCATCTTCAGCTGCAAAAGTCTGCTCCGAAGCTTCCCTCCTCAATTTTATTCTCAATCCCTAACATCCAACACATCTGCGTCACAATATTGCGCGCGCAAAAATCACCCCGTTGGAAACGTTCAAACAAAAGCCAGCTCGGTGCACCTTAATCCCTGTCGCGGGGCTAAGGTCGGTTACGTTATGGGATTAACGTGGTAGAGTAAAGGATTGACTGACTCGCCAATAAGCTCTGTGCTTAACATACATCCGCGCCAAGTACGCTAAATAATCCGTCGTTCCTTAATCTGACTCCAAGCACCCTTGATACAACACTCTTAATCAAATCTTCGAAACATAGTCACTGCAAACACTTCCCGTGGAAAGCAGCTACGATCCGTTCCTAATCTCGATATCGCACATCACAATGTGACAGCCACTCGCCGTCCCACGGGCAAAGCGCAATGGTCTCTGAAAAGCGAGGCCAGCTAAATTCCCTCGCACACTCGAGCACGATCAGACAACAACTCCCTCGGAAGTACGACTCGTGGTTGGCCGTTCAGATAGGTTGGGAGGGCCGTCGCCCATCGACGGTGCAGGAAAATTTCCCCGATAACGAGCCCCGGTCGCCGCGGCGTCGGACAATAAAATCGTGCACGGGCGATTCCCACCCCCGCGTGACATCTAGTTTCGTCCCGGTGATCTGTCGGGGCAGATGTTTTCTGAAAGCGTCTCGCCGCGTTCAGCCGTCGCTCGCACAGGCTATCCTCTCCTCTTCAGTTTTGGCGCGAGTACGCGAGCGTGCGGCCGCGGCTTCCACGGGCCGAACTTCCGCCGAAATTAGATCGTCGCGCTGGAATTCTCCGCGTCGCCCCCTCGCCCGAGAGTCTCGATTTTTTCCTACGCATCGAGATTCCCCGCCCATGACTTCTTCCCCCGAAATTAGTCATCCATCCATCGCACCGAGCAGAACTTGCAATTGTGATCGAGTGTCTTCTTCTACCGAGCAGTGATTGACTACGTGCACGAGCCACTGGTAGAATTTCCCAGTCCAAAGCGGTCGAACCGATACCCCCGAAATTTTCAAGATCCAGCTGGCCAAGTGTCTCTCCGCATACCGAACTCTGTGGTTGCTTCTGCGGATCCACTGTCACCTTGATCCACGAGGAGCAAATTCACCGAGCTTCCAGGCACTCGCAGAACACCAAAGAGCTGCAGCCTCCGATATCCCGAAGCTTGTTCCAGCGAGACGGTTCGCGGAGCCTTTTGTCGCGAAGATTCGCTGACCTCCGATCGAACAGCCCTTCCCACCGTCGTCTGTGTCCAAAGGAACCGCTCTCCTGTCCTTCTGAACAATAACTTCGCCGCGGCACCCAAGCGGCCAAGGGTTTCGCCGAGGTTCTAGCTGCTGGTTACTTCGTGGCTCCTTTTGTCCGGGGGATTCCCCTTTGCTCGATCGCCCGATGCAAAAGCCACATCGACGCGCCGTGTCGACGGGACCGAACGCTCGCCCCCCCCTTGGCCATTTTAACGGTGAATGACGATGGCTTGTCAACTTCAGCCCGACAAGAAGATCACACGGCCTGCATAGGGTTTCGCTCTAATTGGATTCGGCTTTGAAAGTGCCACGGAGATAAGCCGCCGGCAGATCTTGCGGTATCGATGAAACGATCTCTTTGGGGACGGAAGGGATACCGCCAGGGAAGGTCAGCTGGGGAGCCAGCACGCCTCTGGCCAGATACTAGCCAGACACCGGAAGTGGATGGGAGCAAGCAGGGATAATCGAAGGAACGCTCGCTCCACTCGCGCTGGATGGGACCGTGGCTCTCGTCCCGTCCGAAGGATCGTGCGCCGGTAGAAAGGAAGTTGGTCGTGTGCAGTCGCGGGCGGGGAGCGCGAGAGTGGAACAGGTGGTTCCTTGAACGTTTGCTTATTTTCACATTCGAGGTTTGAAAGGCGCCGAGCACTGCCGGCGCCACGGGGAGACAGCTCGCCGCCTTCGTTCGTCGGAGAATGACCGTGGAATTTTTTATGAAAGTCTCAGCAACCATGATGCGCTCCTACTTCGTCAATGGCAAGAAGCAGAAGTTTGGCTCCACCCTGTCGACGATGATCGGCGTTCGTATCCATTTCTCATTTCTACCAATCTCGCGGTTAACCTCGTTATCACCACGCTCAAGGGTTCCACTTTCGGAATATTCTACACCCCCCCCCCCCTCCCCCCTCCTTGGGATCTCTGCGATCAGTCAAACGTGCCCCGTGTCCTCGTCCTCAAGTTTATCTCAGTGAATGCACTCGATGCATATCTGCGAATATCAGCCCAGCCCTTTCACAGCATCCTCGGAACCACCCTCGCTACCATCGCCGAAGTAAATGCATGCATCGCACAATTGCTGTGTTCAGCTCCCGTAACATGGCTCGTTACATTGCCGGCGGCGTAAATCAAGGCGTCGTGTCCGCGGGTATTCATGGGCCCATTAATACGGGAACGGGCTCCGAGGCGGGCTACGCGAGCGTGGCCAGCCCGAAATATATACTCGAGGCACTAAATCGACCGCGGGTGCCGGCCTGAGTGAATCCTGGGACGAGGGGCTTTCATTAAACCCGGTCTGTTATTTACAACGACGGGGCAAACGTGGCGCCGACGACCACGAGGGAATTCGACTTTCACACTTTGACAGCGGTTTCCTTTTCACGGTGGGGGGGGGGGGGGGGGGGCTGGATTACTCGCCCCGGCGCCAGCCCTCGCGTCAACTGTGACCTGATTCCGAAGCGTCGCCCGGCCAGGCGTCGATGGCACTCTGACGAGTCCTGGATTCCTTCCTCCGTTACCTTTGCTGCATGAATATCCATCGGTATCTCTCAATTTCCCATTGCAAACGCAGGAGTCCCGATAGGAATCACTATTTCTGACAGATATCAGAGCTCTCTCTGATTTCTGTGCCAGTCACACAACCACGCACACTTTACTCTGAAATATAAAAATACTTGAAGAAGATTCTGTTATTCAAAATCAGTGCGCAACGGAATGTAAAGGAAGCAGCGGCAGGGTTCTAAATTCATTAAAATCCTTTTAAATGCCTCCGCTATGTGAGATCCACTGCTGGCTCTCTGCTATTTGCACGGTCCACGTCTGATGTTTCGTCTAAATTCTCGGACGCAGCACGTGCGGTTTACAATTTCGGCGAGCGAGCCCGAAGAGGATCGCCTGCGCATATATCAACGGGAAAGAGGTCACTTCCGCGTGACTTCTGGGAATGAAGTTGTAAAGGGATCTGCCGAGTGATTGTGCGTGAGCGTTCTCCGCGCTTTCACTTCACATACACACTTCCATCCACTTTGTTTACGAGCCAGAGAGTACGAACAAAATACTCGAAAATGAAAATATGAAATTATGAGGGAAGGCGGGATGAATTATATAATATTTATTGTTGCACGATTGAGAAACCACAGGGGATGAGATTTAGCTCTCAGGGAATCAACGACAGACGCACAAGGTTCGGGGAAACGATTCTCCAGCCTTCGGCATTCCCCGGCAAGGATAGAACGTTTTAATTAACCCGACGACCTTAGTCGTAAGCACGAAACTGTTGCACCTTTTCCTTCCTGCAGTTCGTTAAGCACCGCCGGGCAGCCATTATATCTGACAGTTAACTATTCGATGATTCCAGGTCACGGCGTGAATTAACTAGCACCACCTAACTCTGCCCACTTCGTCTCAGTGCTCGCGTTCGATTACTTTGACCAGCCTGTTAGTCAGCCCATGCAGGCTCTAATTGATTAGGAATCTCTCCCTGTATTCCTCCTACAGACTGCTCCATCCTGGCCTCTAATTAGCAGTCGAGCCCCTGTGCCAACTAGAGTGTATCAGATTGAAGTCAGTCGATATCATTCAAAGTTTGACGATCTCTTCGAGGCCGGATTGAATTTTACCGGAACCTTGAATTCAACTGGGATCTATCCTTTGAATGGTAAATCTGTCTCGACGCGATTCTGATTGGTTCAGCGTCGACTTTAATTACTAATTAAATCTGCGCGGAACGTGGATCGATTCACCGTGCTCATTCCTGTACTTCTTTCAAACGGATGAGTGCTGGTAATTTTATCAGAGCTCTCTGAGACACATTGAATCTGGCATGTCTGAAAGACGGATTCCGGATAGACAATCTTCATATAAAATAGAACCAGATAAGAAGTTCATTTTGTATGAATTTCGAGTGGATCATCTCGCGATTGAATCTTCCTTTCCAATCCCCCGCGCAGAGAACTAGGGCAACTAGGATTAATCGATCGGCCGTCAGAATTAATTTCAGCGAAGGTACTGCAACTTTCTAAATTCTTCCGGGCGATAATCAAATATCCGTGACCTGATTGCTCTTCCGAGGCTACCTTCTTCCAAGAGAATCTTCCTCCCATTCAGGAGCCATCGAGCCCTCCCTTTTAAGATAACGACTGGATACATCCAATCTCATCCGCCAAAAGCCATAAAACAAAAGCCTCCCTCGACAGCTCCTCAGAATCGCCCCGTTCCACTCCGGGAGATCCACGTAACAGTGGGCGCGCTCCCAATTCGCCCAGCAGGACAAGCCCTCATATCACCCAGCCCTGGATTCCATTTCATTCGACAGCCAATCGATGGCAATACCTTAGAAAGCCACTGTCCCTCGACGAACCCCGGTTCCCCGTGCCTCCCCCCCGCTATCCACAAACGACCCTCGCTTTTCTACCCCGGCCGAGACGCCGCATTAATTCGTGCCTCGTTAGGGGTAACATTCGTGAACGCCTCAATGACGGAGGGTCATTGAAACGAGGCTGCCAGGTCGCGACCTCACACGTACACGGCGAGGCACACGGGCACCAAGCGGCACGCGTGCTCACCTGGCCGTAGCAGGTGCATGAATAAAAGATAATCCATCAGGATTTACATTTTCCCCAGGTCGTCCGTGACGAAGCTATAAACTCTCCATTTTTCCGCCCTCCATCCCCCTCCGGCGGTGGCAGTCGGAGGGCAGCCGATAGGAAATCGATGGAATGTCTTATCCGCCGCGCGGAGACATTCGGCTCTTCCACTAAATCCTCGCGACTTCCGAGTAGTCCGTGTCGAGGCGTCGGGCGGAGAGGTGTCGACCGGTCGGGCTTCCCGCGAGCGATCCTTTCTCACGTACCGCCGATTGCCAATCGTCGTCGATCGAACCGCCGAGGCACGCGCGCTGGTTTCTATTCAGGCTCTGAAATTCCAATCGTCACGCTCGATTCGCCGCACCGAAGAGAAAGTGACCCCACTTTCGGCCGCCCCACGCATCTGCGAACCCTCGCCGACATCGTAGCATAGAAACCAGGGCAGTGAACCAAGATGCCAAGGTGAATAGACAGAAATCCTGAACATCCACCGAGCAACAGCTTCTCCACCACCTTCGTCCGATGACCCCCAAATTCCCGCACGACTCCGTTCACAGCAACGCTTCTAAAACCACCCCCGTGATCCTCCCACTCGGTTCTCTATCAATCTCGCAGTACACGTCTGCCAAACGTAAGAGTAAACTACCAAAGCGCCCAGCCGTCCAAGTGGCACCGGGATCTACCGGGCCACGGCAGCCAGCCGCGCAACAGAGTGCCAGGTAAACAGCCTGGTGCGCCGATCCGTCGGCGGAGGCGCGCGGAATAAAGCCGTGCCGGGCAGAGGAAAAATAAATGGAGCAGCGCCATCGGCGCCATTAGACGGGCGGGAATCAAGCCGCGGCGGAAGCGGGCCGCGATCATTGTCCGCGGCTGATTAGTCCCGATTAGAAGAACGCGCACGGAAACGGTCGCGGCCGTTGGCTGGTCACTGCCGCGGGCGAAGGCAGCGGGGGCAGCCGCAATTAAGAATAATAATGCCGGCCCTGCCAACGCTGGGATACTTGTAAACGTAGCCGGGCTCGTAGGGTGTGACGACGACGGGGGTTGCCCTAACCCTCACGTACACGCGCACACACAGAGACGGTACCCGCTCCCTGGCTGTCTCTCTCGCGCTAACCCTCGGTCCTCCCCTTCGCCAATCGAACGCCGCCACCCTTCGCGGCCCGCATTGCATCAGTGTGAGGCTAGCACTCGGCCAGGACTCTTCCGGTTCTTCCTCGCCGCGTTGTAAACAACCGCTGTCGGCCTGCTATTTGGGACAGCGTTCCCGACGTTCCCAGCGTTCCGCCGATCGATATACCCGGCTGCACGGGGCTGAGAGCACGTCGAGGCCTGCTCCAGGAGGGGGCGGGACGGGGGGGGCGGGGGGGGGCCGCTTTTGCCGCGGCTTTTCGCGCTCGATAAAGTGGCGGAGTGAACGTCGCCCGCGGGGTGCTTTCGGGTGTTGTGATACACAGGGGCGGGGAAGGGGGGGGAGGGGGAGGGGGAGGGGGGAGGGGGAGGGGGAGGTGTGGTACAGGTGGAGGGATCGAAAAAGGGAGACCCGATTTGTGCCCTCGGTGGGACCGAGCTGGTGGATTCCGTGACACGGTGCCGCGAATGCTCGCCGGCTGAACCGTAGCGTCTGCTGGCTCGGGCTTGGACCGTCTCGCCGGCTCGCCAACTGCACGTGTGCCAGCGGTGTGCCAGTGGGAGAAGCACAGTGTGTGACGCGAGTGTTTGCTTATGGTCGATCGGCGGCCGTGCTTTCGTCGCAGAGCTTACACAAAGGCAGAGCTTAAATGGCAGAGAGTCCGATTAGCAACTCGAAACGCTGCTGTGCCGGGCAGGTTAGCAATCTATCCCCCGTCTCTCTCGACCGGGGGACCACTCTCTTTTTCAGTCTCCGCGCGTTTGCCTTTGGGTCTGATCCGCTTCCGATGGCGCGCCTTCTTCGGCGATGCTTCCGCGGTCCTGTCCCGGGCGCAGACAATTTAAGCACGTTTCGCCTGTTGAGAACGGCTCTGTCACGGGGGGATTAGGCGCGCGCTTAGTTAGCCGGCGCCAGGTTTCGTAGATGAACGGCTTAGTGTACGCTGATTGGAAGTCGCAGCGCCGCTGTTGGACAGGCTGATCGGTCATGGGTTTCTACGGAGAAAGTACGGTTTCGTCGACGCAGTGAATTTTAATGATTGAGGGGACGTTTGAATGGTAAAGGCGGTGGGATTGAAACGTGTTCTCCCGTGGTATTTGACGGAGGGAAGTGGCACAGTGCGAAACGGCGACAAAGAACTCGCGTGGGAGTTGTGCTCCCCTCATTTTACCCCGCGTCGACGTTCGAAGTGAAAAAGGAATCCGTGAACGCGGCGAGAAACCAGAGAGCTTCTGATATTTTTCATTCGGCCGCTCCGCGCAGAGGGAACTTAAAACCGACTGTATCGCGGTGAACGCAGCGTTTAATATTCCTCTCTCTCCCCCCCCCCCCTCCCCCTATTTCCCTTCTCTTTCATTTCAACATCGAAAAGAGAGAAAGGGACACAAAGGTAGCGTTGTGTTACTTTGGACCCGATTTTTATCCAACAATGAGGTCAGCCCGTAAACAAGGGGTAAAGACTGCTTTTATTTTCACGATTCTAACGTCCAGTGGAAATGTACCCCAACGATAAACTGCGATTCCATTCGCAGCTTCGTAAACCTATAAATCATGGAGAATCGAAATGGAGAAGATACTGTAACGTGATTCCTCGTGACTCTGTTTGCACAGAATTCGATGCAAGTCGTTCCACGTTACATATCTTCGCTTATGAAACTCTTTCTGCGACGGAAAAATCTCGCGATGAAAAAGGAGGATTTTGTAATATTCCATGAAAAATTCGAAATTCTTTCTGCGAAGAAAGTCCCCGGTTTTGTTGTAATATTCCATGAAAAATTCGACTCGATATGAGTGCAAATTCAATCTAATTCCACCCTCTCTTCTCCCCAGTGAAAACGATGAAAAAAGAATACAAACCAAAGATGATTGTTGAATGTGTCCACTCCCAAGGCGTTGATACCGTGTGCTTCAGGTGCTGTCCCTTGGAAACGATATCCTCCCAGAGTACAAATTACAGTCACCTAGAATCGGCAAGTGGACCATACTGCACTACTCACCTTTCAAGGCGGTCTGGGATTGGGTGATACTGCTGCTCGTCATGTATACAGCGATATTCACCCCGTACGTCGCCGCCTTCGTCCTGTCGGATCCGGATTACAACAGCAGGAAGAACAAAAAGTACAGTGACGATCCCATCGTCATCATAGACTTCATAGGTGAGACATACGGGGACTAAAAGATCGATATTGGCCTCGTTCCGTTTAAATCGCCGCTGTCTGACCAGGGACGCGTCTTATTCCTCTGTGGCCGTACATAGAACCAGAGTTGGGCAAACGGTTATCTAAATAAAAATCTCAAATAAGGAACAAAAGATAAATAATTTTATTCGATGAGAATTTATTCGACGAATAAAGATAATTTTTTATTCAAATGTTTTATTCGAATAAATTTTTCATCCGTAGCATTTATCTTTTCGAAGCCTTCAAACGAAGCCACGAGTAACTTTCTTCGAAGGCCTCGAAAAGATAAATGCTACGGATGAAGAATTTATTCGACGCATTTATTCGAATAAAACCTTCGGAAAAAAAATTATCGTTATTCGTCGAATAAATTCTCATCGAATAAAAAAGTTATCTTTATTCGCCAAATAAATTGTTCAAATAAGTTGCTCTTCGAGTAAAGATAACTTCGATTATTCGAACCTCGAATAACGAATAAAGATAAAGTATCATTTATTCGATCGTTATTTAAATAATTGTTTATCTAGATAATGCCCAACTTTACATAGAACCTCGTCCATGCCGATGTCTCGCGGAAGATTGCCTGTTAAGACAATTTTTCAGATAAAGAGCGAAGGCAAGGCTAGAGTACAGGTGCTTATTTTTAAAGGAAGATTTAAGTTCCCTGTCTACCTCCAAACTTATAATAGTAACTATACTTCCATTCTTCTATTTCCCTTTTTTCTTTATTTCGTGTATGCCACAGTAGTGCGTACGTGATTTTACAATATTCGCTTCTCCGTTTGTTTACACCGCGGGGGGGAGTTATTTATGAAACGAGGGCAAAGTAAAAGCGCTTCTATGTGATAAGTTCGTCGACGGCGGGCAGCATTCTCACGAGACAATTTGGTTTTTCAGTCGACGTCACATTCATAGTGGACATCATCATAAATTTTCGCACGACTTTCGTGAATAGCAACGACGAAGTGGTGTCCCATCCTGCAAAGATAGCCGTCCATTACCTGAAGGGTTGGTTCATCATCGACCTGGTGGCTGCCATACCTTTCGACCTTCTCCTCGTTGGCTCCGACACTGACGAGGTAAGTTATGTCGCACGCTAAACATTTCCCGAGAATCTTCTTTCCAGGCTGGATACGATCGTCGTTAAATCATTTCCACCTGATCGCCCCACCCCTAAAACGTCCCCAGGGTCCATCAAAAATATGTCGGAACGATATCGATAACCAAATCACATTTGAATTTTATGAAACTACCATCGGTAACAAGAGTGCATCGAGACAAGAAGGAAACAGTTTCTACTTCCGATTTTCCTAAAACGTTCTTTATTAAATCGATAGGAAGTGATTTGACGAACGATCAGATTTCCAGCCGATGTTTCTAGACTGTCGATGTTAGCTCGTAAATATGATTAGGATGACATGCCGAGCCCAAGTTAAGTGCCCATATAGGTGTGTCTTTTACCGGACTGGTGCTTAGTTCGTTTTTCCCCTTTTTTTCGACGTTTCTCGGTGTTGAATGAGTTCGTTTTTTCGTTGTCGGAAAGTTAGTCGGTTCGACGTACGAATACATCTATAAATGTGCACACGTACCGGCGAACGAGATGGAACTTTAACGGATTCTCGTTGTCTGGAACGATTCCACACAAGTTTCACGTGTGGTACAGGTACACGCGTCGTACGATGCACAAATGTCAGGAGCAAGCAGAGGAGAAACATAATATCCCACCCTACCAGTGAAACTTACCGAAGAGTTGCAACTAATTTGGCACTTTCCTTCCAATAACTCGACAGAAGCTCGAATAAAAATCCACAAAAAAAAGAAGAAAAAATAAATTCACACGCGATGGAATGTTTTCGATGGACCTTGTACCTGTACGCACACGTGCGCATACACACCTAACCTGTACATGTGTAAGTAAGTCTAGTCTCTCTCGCTGTGAAAGATTTCTGCTCTCTGGTTGTCAAATTGTTAGACCTTTATTGTCAAGATTCTCTTCTATATTCTTCCCCCCGTGTCTGGTTTCTTTCGCATTCTATTACTTTCCATTCTCCGTTCCTTTCTTTCTTGTCAATTTGATTATTGTTTTCCGTTGACCGTTCCGTTCTATTCCGTCTCATAACGATCGTCGTGTTTCTTTGCCTCTGCCCCGTTCTTTTCGCCGGGGTAACGAGTCCCGTCCCGATTCTCTCTCGACCGGCCGCCAAATAGAAAACCGGGAGACGAACGGTAGGGATCGCGGTGGGAAAGAAGGAAACTCGATGGCGCAGAAGCCGCGATAAGAAATGTACATCTGCGGGTTATCTAGTGCGATATCCCCCTCCTGCCCGCTTCTTCCCTGCGCTCCGCGGCGGAGCAGCAGAAATAGGAGCGGCAGTAATTTTAATTGCTCGTGCAGGAAAGTTTATTTCACGAGCGCTAGCCGTGAATGAATTATTCTGCGGGAAACCGGCGAGCGTCTCGTTTCCCGAGGCGTAAATGTTAAGCCCCACGTTCTCGCGGCGAATCTTGCCCCGATAAGAAACGAAACGAAAGAAGAGCGAATGCCCCGCCCCCTTTTTCTATTCTTCGTTTTGAACAAGTATTAAATGAAATCAGGAAACCATGTGACGAACGTATTTTAACCTCAGTTTAACGTTTTCGTAGCTCGGCTTGGACAAGGACGAGGTTAGTTGACACACATACACACAGAAAAAAATTACTCACAGGCTGACGTTTTTTTTCTCTTATCTATTTATCTATCTATCTATCTGTCTGTCTGTCTATCTATCTATCTCTCCTTAATAAAACGCAGATCTCGATTCACACGTTTTTATACACAGTAATGATTAAAAGTCACCAACGCAGCCATGAAAACCTTTCTTTTCTATCTATTTCTCTTCCTTTCTATTTACTTTCTTTCTTTCTCTGTCTCTATTTCTCTCTCTCTCTCTCTCTCTCTCTCTCTCTCTCTCTCTCTCTCTCTCTCTCTCTCTCTATGTCTCTCTATTTTCATCCATGTACAATTAACTGCTTAAGAACACGTCACACATTGCGATATCTCTGATTTTCTTCTGCACAAATCTTTTCTTTTGGCCCTTAACGGTACTCGTTCTTCCACTATGTTTCACGTTGACTCCCACGATTTCCACGCGTACACCTCTGTACACGTTGAACCACATAACACACGCACACACCGTACACAAGAAGATGTTAACTCCACCAACTGCAACCCCACGATTTGTCGAGGAAGTTTGAGCCAAGTCGATCGACACTTTCAATCCATTATTTTCCTTTCTTTCGAAGGAAACAGCACCGACGCTGCAATCATTCTTTACGCATTATATTCTATTTCTGATTGATACGCCAGAAGAATTTAGCTTTCAGTGATTCACTTGCAGAGTAACATTGCCTTCCTATTTTCTCATCGCTAGCTAAATGAAAGCGAGAGCTTAGTTTAAGAATAGCAAAACATTCGGACGTAGTAGTTGCTCCCGAAAGGGATAAGTGGCGATCGGCTAGCTCCCATCCTGAGGCATAGCAAAATTTCGCAACGGTGAACCTTGAAGAAGTCTGCATGTCCACAGTAAAGTATCTCGAAGAAATGATGCCATGTAAATAATTGGTCTGTGTACGATCGCTCGGTAGGAGAGTCGACTTGCATCAGAGTATGAGACCGTAGAGTTAAAGATATTTACTTTAATTTGTTTCTCTCTATTTCTCTCGGAGCCTTGTATCCCTCAGCATACAAGTGATTTCTGTAAAATATATTATATATACGTTGTATAACCAACTACTACTTACTACGAATGAAGCAAAGAAATGTAAGATAATTCGTAATCAGTATTTGATAAGAATCTTGTACTATATATACAAATATATATATTATATATACACATACAGATATATCCTTGTCTAGATAGTTGATAGTTTTAGATGATTATCCCTGAGAGATCTTGAAGCGCTGTTAAATATGTACCAAGCGAACGACACCCACCAATCTTTTCCTTTCAATTCTTCATCTTCTCGTCGTTACTGTTTGCCTTCGTTCCCCCTTTTTGAGTAGTGCCGTAGAGGTTCGCTGGATACAGACACTTGTTCAGGCTAACGCCAGATAGTTAGATCGTTTTTCTTTCGTAGTTAGTTGAACGACGATTTTTTTACCAAATATTGATGCTCAGTGACGAATTGTCATTTATTAACTTGTCATTTATTCTTGATATTACGGCGCGAAATTTGAAGTAGAGGGGCAGCTGACTGGCGAGCTGAAATTTCAAAGCGTGTTAAGATTAATCTCTGGGGTGCATACAGCCGCGCGTCTCTTCGAACTCCAATTTCCCCGTTCACCTTGCGAGGAATACGAGCGCGGTACAGTTGCAAGATGATACCTCCCTCTGTTCTACGTTTAAAAACGAAAGCCTCTTACACGTGGCGTTCGTTAAATATACAACGACACCCAGACCATTAAATATACATTATCTTTCGTGTCGTGGGACCTAGTTTCAGGTATTCAAGGCACTTCGTGCCCACGGTGAATATTAATAAGCCGAGTGTACCCTCGGTACTAACTTACACCAAGGTACTCAAAATTTCCATAACCTTCACCCAGTATTCGAGCGATACTCGCGACGCTACCATAAGTGCAATAACCCAATATCACTTTGCAACTGTGCTTCAAATACCTCTATTCGAGCTCTGGGCTTGCAGATTTGTTCGCACTGATTCACAAGTGGGGGAATTGCAAAAAAAAAAAATGAAACGTATCTCCTATCAAGAAAGATCGATCTCTCGCGGTCGAAGTGGACTTTTCAAAGAGTCACAGGCACGCACACGCCCACACGACTACACGCTTCGATCGTTCCTAACGATACCACTACTCGCACATTCTGATTAACGATCCAGTCGCTGAATTTTGCAAGGTGCCGTCACGAGCACCTGTCTCAAATCGCAGCCTACACATCTTGGATCGTTGCCCCTCGATCCTAGTACAGTCTAAATGAAATAGAGAAACAATAATCCAACGGAGGGCGCGGCATTAATATTTTAAACTGATCCGTGGCTCCCGTTTCGCACAATCAGTCACACGATACACGCGCGCACACAAGGTACACGTACAGCGAACACACGCATAGAAACAGAACGACACGCGAGAGACGCAGGGGATCACATAGTGACACAACGAAAGCACCCCCGGAAGCGAACGATTTTTCAGCGGGATTTTTGTAAAACGATCGTATGTAAGCTTTCTGCCGTTTTCTCTCTATCTCTGTCTCTGTGGGAGCTCGCTAGAACCACTCTGTTGGCCCTGTCTGTTGGTTCTTTATTCATTTTTTTTTTTTTATATTTTTTCTTTGTTCTTACGTTGTCGAGCTTCTTTTTCGTACATTTTCGATTGTTACGCTTCTGTTGCAAAGCTGTTTTAAAAGAAACGATCGTACAAGCCCGGCATCTAGCGTTGATAAACTGCTCTGTTGCGCGTTGACACATGTTTACCGCCGAACGGATCCTCCAGCCGGCGCTGTAACGATGCGTTTGTAATTTTTGCGCTTTTGATACAAGACCGATGACTCATCCTGTTGCGTATCCTGTTTTCTGTTTTCCGTTATACATACATGTGTCTGTTTTATACATACGTGTGTCTGGATATATTTGTTTTCTTTGTACACAGTCAGTGACCGTGCGTGTTTCTTTCTGTCGCTTGAACGCTTCTGGTCTTCTTTCCACCTACATACACGCGGTGTAATGTGTCTTGCGTACGAGCGCGGGTTGTTAGACGATATTTACACGCACCGCGAGTCGCCCTCGGCCTTTGCTTTCGGTTGATCTGTGTGCGTTGAAGATTGTCGTGTGCCTGCGCCGCACGACGGCGCGCTGTATATTGACCAAACTACTGGGCGGTATTAATAGAAATGTACGGGGATCCGCGGAAGCCTGAGATACTCTATAGATTGTATTATATCACAGAATGTCAATAGAATCGAATATCTGTGTGGCGAACGTTAAAGTATCGAATACTCTGGCCACTGAATAGAGCATTGTAAATTGTAAATGGTTATTGTAGTTGGAGGCTGCTGATGCTTCGTGTAACGAGTTTGATACCTATGCTGTGGGATGTTTAACGTGTCGCGTATAAGATTCTTGAGCATCTTAGTTATTTAGTAGTCGGAGTCAGTAGCGCACTCGGGATTTAATCTTTGGGGGAGCCGAGTTGAAGGAGGATAAATATTTTTAATACAAATTCAATAAAATTCATTAAGTGATTATAGAAATTTATTTAATTAATAAATTCGAGTCTTCGTTATTTTTCCTTTTTCTTTGGGGGGTGCCAGGACCCCTTGGCCCGCCCCTCTGGCTGCGCCACTGGTTTCTCGATAAGATATCAATTATATTCAATAC
Organism: Andrena bucephala; assembly: GCA_947577245.1. Taxonomy (NCBI): domain Eukaryota; kingdom Metazoa; phylum Arthropoda; class Insecta; order Hymenoptera; family Andrenidae; genus Andrena; species Andrena bucephala. The sequence goes on from OX387717.1 coordinate 74,714,934, forward strand.
TTAAATCCCCAGAGTACTAATTACCTGGAACACCAAGTCTCGAAATTATCGAATACCCACGAAACCACACCGGCTATCTGAACAATCACTCAACACGCAACGATCTGCTACCCCGATGCATCTAATTAACATACAAAATTACTGAACGTACACAGAATACCCAAGCGACGAATTATTCCACACAGCTTATCCCCGAGGCGCGGCGCATCCGCGACATTCAGATCGTTTCGCCAACAGATAATATCAGCTCAGGCAATAGGACAGAGTATCAAGTATTCCAAGCTTCCGCGATCTCCGCTGATGCACTGGCTCGCGTGTAAGCCGCAACAGCATTTCTCGCGCTATCAGACGCGGCTATCATACGTCCTCGGATATTCTTGGCGAACCGAGGCCGAATAAAAGACGACCGACTCGGGCTCATCTCTCGGGCCAGGTCGATTATTGCTGGCCGATTTAACGCGCCGTTCCAGCCGCGAAACAGAATCTTCAAAGCACTGCAACCGCTCGAGCAGAGGGAAAATAATGGAGCTCCGAAATGTCGCGCTATCTCTGGTACTTCTGTTCCTCTGTCCGACAAACTGCTCGACCCAAAACGTTCCTAACGCCAGGTAATGGAAACACAGAAACTTTCGGCAAACGAAGAAGATAATTTAACGGACGTCGTTTGATCAGAAATTCGAAAGAAATCATCGAGCAACCCGCGCGACAAGTACCAAGTACGAGACTATCGTTAGCAAACAATTAGACGAATGGTTCAGTTTTTGGTTGGAGCGTAGTCGACTTTGCATGATAGTCGGTGCGAGGTGTCGCTCGATCGAGCCGCCCCTGTTCCACGGTACTTTCGGACTTGTCGAGTCGGCACACTATCGATACTCGAGACCCACGACAGGTAAGATGTTGGAGAGACGCATGAGTAACACCTCCGTTCGAAAGGAATGCCCGCGAACTGTCACTTGCAACATGATTCTCAGCCGACTGCTCGTGAGTCGAAAGAGAGAATTGACCGATTGATAAGAGGGATGCAACCTCGGGCTTTCGTTGCGGATAACAAAGATCCTCGCGGAGTGCTTGCTCTATTTAATTTAGCAAGCACCCCGGAAGAATCGAAGGGTGGTTTTGCAAGTTGATGTTGATTGTCTTAGAGTCTCGTTGGGGGTGCACTTAACAAAGCGGAATGTCTGCTCACGAGTCAGCTGAAGTTTATGCAACTGTCGTTCCCGGGATCGAGGTTCAAGCACGCTTCAATCCGATCAAAGTTTCATTCAACGAATGATCCTGACATATCTCGACGTCCCGCAAAATTCTATGCATAAAGTATTACACGATGGCTTCCAGCTGACCTAAAAATGACCAGCCACGTCTCGATCGATCGAACTCGGGAACGACAGTCGCGTATTAGAGATTCCTTCGTAACTCCTACGATTACAACAACTGGATCTGCGAAACTGGCTTTGGCGTTGCCGCGAGGGAACGGTGGTTCTATAGAGTATTCAGCAATCTGAATACTTTGTTATCGGACCGAATGAACTGCTTATACGTTGTATCAGCTGTTCTATTCGATGAATTCTTAGTCTTATACTGTGAAACTGACGACTTTGCAAATGTCGAGATTTCGAAGAATGGTAGCAAAGGTTTCTCGTCGATGGCAGACGTCCAGTCAAAGTCAGTTCCCTTTACCTCCGATGGAGAACTCGTGCAAAGAACGAGAGACTCGTATCACCGAGCGTGAGATCGACAAAATGTAACGTGTTCTTTGCAGACGACCACCTTGATAGGACTGTTGAAGACGGCTCGTCTTCTGCGACTCGTCAGAGTAGCTAGGAAGATCGACAGGTACAGCGAATATGGAGCTGCGGTTTTGCTCCTTCTGATGGCCACCTTTGCTCTTATCGCTCACTGGATGGCGTGCATATGGTAAATTATTCCCTATTATCGTGCCGCTCCTACCACGATATCGAAATCCACTTGAAAGGCAAAGGAATTACAGAATTCGAGACCATACCTGGGCAGTGTAAAAATTAAACGTCCGAAGGATCGAGAAAATTAGAAGAAACTGTTTATAAACTTGTAGCTTTGCCTTAAAATTAAGCAATAGTTACTGAGTTGATAAGTTTTTATTTCTACTTTTGGCGAAAAAATATTCTATTATATATTGTATTAATATTTTTATTTATTTGCAATAAATCGCTAATTTATTATCGGTTTTGCATCAAACGTGCACCAAACGATGTGTATTTTTTCTTACGTATATTACACGATGTTCCTCAATTTTCAATGCCTGATTTTAAAACCCTCCAAACGGTTATCCCTTTATAATATTCAAGGAATGTTCTCGACGACTGAAATTATAAACGATGCAATTTGTTTGTCGAAGGTACGCTATAGGAAACGCGGAGAGACCAACGTTGAAGAGCAAAGTCGGCTGGCTGGACATCCTGGCCAACGACACGCATCAGTTTTATTTTCACAACAACACCGGAGGGCCGAGTATAAAGGTGAAGAGACTCCATAAACTCTGCTTTAAATGCCAGCCAGATTTCTTGGCGTCTAACGCTACTTAATTCCCGATCGAATCGGAAGCACTTTACCGCGGGCTGCACGACTGAGACCTTTCGTTTGTTCGATTTCTAGAGCCGCTATATCACAGCACTGTACTTCACCTTTAGTAGTTTAACGTCGGTCGGCTTTGGCAACGTGGCTCCAAACACGGACACAGAGAAGATATTTACTATAATCGTTATGTTAATTGGATGTAAGTAACCACTTAACTAATCGATTCTTCCCCAAACGATTGAGGGAACTGTCGGCGACTGATCGTCATCGTGCACGTTGCTTTCCAGCTCTAATGTACGCCAGTATATTCGGTAACGTCTCAGCGATCATTCAAAGGCTTTACAGCGGCACGGCGAGATATCACACGCAGATGCTTCGGGTGAGGGAGTTCATAAGGTTCCATCAGATCCCGAATCCGCTTCGCCAGAGGCTGGAGGAGTACTTCCAGCACGCTTGGACCTACACGAACGGAATCGACATGAACAGCGTTTTGAAAGGGTTCCCCGAGTGCCTTCAGGCGGACATCTGTCTTCATCTGAACAGAAATCTTTTAAACAACTGTAGAGCCTTCGAGGGTGCCAGTCCCGGTTGTTTAAGGTAATAGACCTTTCATCCTGTACGGCGTAGACGCGTGCTAGTAGTAAAAATCTTTCTATTCTCTAAAGCAAAAGGGTCTCTAAACTTGGCGTTCTTAAAGCGCAGAGTAATTTACAAAGCTCGTTGGAGCAATCTACTAGAACGTAATAACAGTCACGAACCAGATGTCAGCTCCATTAAACATGGCTCTTTGGATCGACATTGATAAGCCACGGAGTAAAGTTACTTTATTCGTGGAAGCCAATTAAACACGAACCGCCTTTAATGCCACTTAAAGACTCGAACCACTCGCTTATCCATTATTCTTACGGTGCTGCGTGTCACAAGAGCGCGATTAATTATCTGGAACGCGATCAGAGCTGCTTGTAACTTGGCTCCGTTTCTGTTCGCCAGGGCATTATCGTTAAAATTTAAAACCACGCACGCACCGCCCGGCGACACGTTGGTTCACCGTGGGGACGTGCTGACGTCCCTTTACTTCATATCGCGCGGCAGCATAGAGATATTGAAGGGCGACGTGGTGATGGCCATCCTGGGCAAGGACGACATATTCGGGGAGAATCCTTGCATATACACCACCGTCGGCAAGTCGTCCTGCAACGTTCGCGCGCTGACCTACTGCGACCTCCACAAGATACACAGGGACGACCTGCTCGACGTTCTGGCCCTTTATCCAGAGTTCTCCAATCACTTCAGCCAGAACCTCGAGATCACTTTTAATCTACGAGACGTACGTATACCTCGCCGCCCCCTATTTGCTGAATAACATTGCGCAAGCCGAGCAGAAAGCCACCGAGGCTTCTTTTGAACGGGAAGAAAGCGAGGAGAGGTCTTGGGACAAAGTATTTGAACTTTTAGCAAGCTTCGAAACGAAATTCACTTTGAGGCGAAGGCTGCCCGGCTCCCTGTCACGCAAAATTTATTAAAGAATTGTTTTCAGTCTCGAAATTACAGAGGAGCAAAGTCTTATTAACTTACAAGGAAAGGTTCCCAGGTGTCCGCCTCCGATTGCTTTGAATTTTGGATATATTTTAGAGGGCCGAAAAATAAGATATACGTGTTTTTTTATAGCGGCCCGTTTTCATACTTAGGGGGTGAAACCAACCCCCAAAGTTATAAGATTTTCAGGTGTTCGTCCCCGATGGCTTTGGTTTTTGGATATGTTTTAGAGGACCGAAAAATAAGAAATACGTGTCTTTTTATTTTGGCCTGCTTGAATGTTTAGGGGTTGAAACCACACCACCCTCCAAAGTTCATAAGAATAGTTGGTGCCCGTCTCCGATTGCTTTGAATTTTGGATATGTTTTAGAGGACCGAAAAATAAGAAATACGTGTCTTTTTATTTTGGCCTGCTTGAATGTTTAGGGGTTGAAACCACCCTCCAAAGTTCATAAGAATAGTTGGTGCCCGCCTCCGATTGCTTTGAATTTTGAATATGTTTTAGAGGACTGAAAAATAAGAAAAACGTGTTTTTTATAACCAACTATTCTTATGAACTTTGGGAGATAGTTTTACCTCCTAAAAATGAAAACGGGCCGTTACAAAAAGACACGTATTTCTTATTTTTCGGTCCTCTAAAACGTATCTAAAATTCAAAGCAATCGGAGATGAACGCCTGAAAATCTTATAACTTTGGGGGTTGGTTTCACCCCCTAAATATAAAAACGGGCCGCTATAAAAAAACACGCGTATCTTATTTTTCGGTGCTCTAAAACATATCCAAAATTCAAAGCAATCGGAGGCGGACACCTGGGAACCTCTCCTTGTTAATTTAGAGGTGGGTGTGTGGAGAATTCCAAGCGTTTGTAGGTAATTGGTGTGGGGCGCGGAGTGGTGAGGGCGTGCACGCCTTCTGGTAATAGTTGTTATAGGGAACCGCGTGCCATTTCCCCTCGGACCTCAGTGTTGGACGCGTACTCGCTTTCTAAAATCTGTCTCGCGAATAATCGAGTCCACCCTGCAAATAAAATACTATTGGTGAATTGAATGAAAGTCATGGGTGAATCGTTTGGTGACTTGAAGGAGGAACAGGCTGGTGTCGATCCAATGTCAGCGAGGTTTCCTGTCAGCACTCCAACGGACGTCGACGTCGACGCTAGGAGATTCGCTTTCCGTCCACCAAGATACCGCCGAGGACCGGGAGGTCCTGGCACCAATCTTATCCCCACTGGTCGACAAGACTCCTTGCAGGGCGACCAGGAAGAATAGTGAGTATTCCTCCTTGCCCCGATCTTCAAACCTTTTGGACTTGTATGAAAATATTCTTCAGATTTCTATGAGAAATCAAAGCAACTTGCTCCGCTCCAAAGAGAATAAAATCTTTCTTTTATCCAACGCCTCTTCCTGCGCGAAACACGAGTGACGTTTTGCCTTTAAAATAACAGCGACAAAGCAAGCGGTCACGGGATTTTGGAGTTCAGCACGGACAAAGCTGGCCAGGACGTGACACCGTTGAACCTGGAGTTCGACGAGCCGAAACAGAGAAGCTCCACCCTGAACTCCATAACCGGTGAGAACAGCCCCATTCTCCGTTCGATGGATTTCTGTTACTCGACTTTTTTTTTTCACTCTACCTTCGGAGTAATGCCTTCTCTAGTGTACCAAAAGTTCTCTCTTGTTTGCCTCTACTTTCTGTCTGAGGAATGTTGTTCTCTGCACGACACATAGAATCCTTTACGATGCTCGATAAGGGCAGTACTTTGTCTCACGACCGTTCGGCTCCGTAACGAGTCGAGTGTTTGCTATAAACACGCGGATACGGAAGACCCTTGTGACACAGGAAGGTACTTTTCGATCATGCTTTGCAACACCCGCAACACATTGAACGCTTACCATCACAGAATATCCGTATTATACGAGAGAGACATAGAAGCATCTTGAAACGTTATGTACATACATATATGTATATATATATGTATATATGAAAAGCTCGGCTTTCCCCCATTTCCCGTTTCTATTCTTTTCTTTTTTTTTTTACTCGACTTGCTGGTCACGTGAGTTTCGGGCTTAGTGTCGCTCGACCGAACCGTTTTTCCCGGCCCAATTAGCAACTCTCTTGCAGAGAAGGTAATTCCGAATCCCCGGTCGCAGAGTGTAGTGATTACAGTTTTACTCCGATTGCGAAAGTCGTCGCGGAGTGAAAATGGAAATGGAAACCATACTTCCCTTGTTCTAACATTCGACTCGACATTAAATAACTTAATTCCTTAACACGCTTTGCGTTCTCGTTGCTGATTAAACGGACTACATTTACTCATAAATCTGTGAGCCTTAACTGTATTGGCTATGCAAATTTTCTTTCACAAGTCCGTACAGAAGAAGGGAGTAGTTTAACTTGTCGAGCAAACGCTTGCAAAGTGGAGGAGGAGGAAGTTCCTTAAAGTTCATAATCCAAAGCGAACCCCATTTCCACTCCGCGATCGTCGGACTACGATTAGATTGATCTTGATTCAATTGCCACTTGCTCGTGTTTCATAGAGATCTTCATTCCTCCGTAGACTTTCTCTGAAATCTCGTCTCCGTAGCGTATGTAGTTCATCTTTCACGAGCTTCGTTCGATCGATCTGTCTCTCCTCCCTTACTCTCTCCTCCTCCTCCTCCCCCCCCCCGCCCCTCATTCTGCCCGCTAAAACATCCCCTTAACCCAATCGTCTCGATCGAGCTCGGAATCTATCGAGAAACTCAGCTTCGAATATGTAACCACTCCATAACCACTTCAATGAATCTACAGAGACTGACATCGATTACATTTAATTTCTACCACGAAGAGCTCTATCAAAATTTTCCCTTGAAACCTGAATCTTTTAAAATCATACTCTGCTCCCTTCACGATTAGTATAAAGACTTCGCTACAGACTACATAAAGAATTTAGAGCTGGAAAGTTTCGCCCAGCTTGCACAGAGATACCAGGTTACCAACAGGCTTTTAAAATCCACCTTGACCCAAGTAAACGGCCGAAGTGTCTCCGAGGCGATTGGGTTAGGCGAGCAGCGTTAAGCTTTGCGTTTGCGTTTGACTCCCGAGTTCGTTAACACCTTGAAACCTGGTTGTTCAGGCATGCTAACCCATCTCAAGCGCAGCATACCGGACCTACGTCAGCACAAGATCCACCTGCAGCCACTGACGAGTCACGATTACCTCGCCAAGCAGAGTAAGTATCCGTATCTCCGGCGCGCAGGCGGCGGTCGTCCGCTCGTTTAGCAAAACCCCGCACCGACGAGCGTGTCTTAGAGGCGTTTCACTGTAATCACCCTGGTTTCACGGTCACCAACGGGACGGTTGTTAGGTCCCCCTGGAAGTTTTAACAAGAGAATCCTCCGTCTATCTCTCTCTCTCTCTCTCTCTCTCTCGCTCTCACACTCTGTCACTATCTCACTATCTCACTCTCTCTGTCTCACTGTCTCTCTGTCGTTCTCTTCTCTTCCCCCTGGTCCCCGTTTTTCTGGAAGATGAGAGGCATTTTAGAGGGATAGGAAGGCTCGCGCTGCCTGCCACGGTGGTACTGATTCTGTGCCCTGGGTTTATCCAGTGACCACGCCGCTGACGAAGCCAGCACGGAGGAGCTCGGCGGCCGGCGAGAGCTGCCTCGGCCAGAACGCGGTCCATCCGACCGCGACCGCGACCGCGACGTCTACAACCTCCAGCCATTACACCACGCCGTCGCCACCTCAGCATCCGCACTCCCATGGTGGGTCCCAGCATCCTCACGTCGTTGCATTCGCTGCTCCCCTAGGCGGAGCTCTGTAACACGCCCTGTACACGTTGCCCCCCCCCCCCCCACCCTCACCCCTTCTATCCCTCCCCCCGTTTACCCCCTTTGAATGATTGGGTCGAGTCGGGGGTTGAGTGGTCTCGAGGAAGTCGGTGCCCGCGAGATGGGGACAAATCGTAGATGGCAGTCTCGTTAGATCCCCCCCCCCCCCCCCCATAGGTGAATCCGTGGATGATCCGAGGACGAAGGGACGACGAACGCCACGATATTCCCACTCGGCCGCGCGATGATGGCAGTGACGAAACGAAGGTTCGAGTATCATCTCACAACACCGACGATTCCATCAACCAACACCAGAACCTCTTTACGTACAGCGGAGGACAGGTTATGCTCACCTCGCTGTTCTACCTCGTTCCAGGTGACTTTCAGAGCGGTCCAGGCCGGCCTATAGAGGAGATCAACGCGAGGATAGACCTGCTGTCCCGGCAGGTGTCGTCTCTGGAGCACTCGATGGCCGGGGACATCCGATTGATCCTCACGCTGCTTCAGCAGACGCTCAACTCCTCCAGGGAGAGCTCCAGCATCGAGATGATGCCTGGGATCGCGCCAGCCGTGGCCGGCAAGCAAATCAGCAGGGCTCCGGCGCTGGTGCAGCGCTCAGCCAGTGAACCGCAACCGCCAACCGCGCCGCCGTCTAGCAACGGGAACGGCAAGATACAGCCGAGCACGTCGCACGGCTTGTTCAGGTGAGCCGACTCTAGGTCTCTGATTCAATAGAAATTCGAAATCTCGGTGATCCTCGCGGTGGCGCGCGAGAAAGATTGGCGTCTTCGGACTGGGTCGAGTCCAACAGTGAACAGTCAACTATCTTGGCGCGTGGAAACGGTTTCCAAACAGTTCGCCCTTACTTTATGGCGCTTTAACCCTTACTAGAAAGGAATACTAATCCTTTGTGCCTGGAATTGTTTCTAAAAGTAACTTCGGAGAATTGAAAGTTTGTAGGGTGATTTGAATTACACGAATGCTCTACGCTCCTAGCAATCTCTTCTGGTATCGAAACGTTTCTCTGAAACTATCGGAGCTACTTTCGGTAACGACCGAAGTAACTCCTCACAGTCTTTTGTCATAAAAGATTGATTTTACATGGAAGTAATAAGAGGATTTAAATTATTCGTAGTCTTGGGGAGTCTGTTGATATTACAAAATTATGTATTAAATTCTATCAGAAGAGTCATCTTTTTCGCGCGTTACTGCTTTATTAGTCTGTCCGTCATAGCAAGAATAACATGTGTCTTTTCTCTCTCTCTCTCTCTCTCTCTCTCTCTTTCTCTTTCTCTCTGTCTCTATCTTTATCTTTATCTTTATCTCTATTTCTATCTACCTATCTATTTATCTACCTGTCTCTCTCACTCTGTCTTTACTTGCTCTTTGTCTCTCTCTCTCCCCGCTCCTCTCTGCCCGAAATCGACTCGGCGGAGGCTCGGCGCCGATTTCGGGACGAACAGAGAGCGGGGGCGGCTCTTTCTAATCATGTTTTTTTCCTTCAAGTAGAAATTGATTCTGTTTTTTCCTAGGAAGTAATCGATGTTTTTATTCTTGGAAAGCTTTCTTTCGAAATCCCTGGATCAGTTGCATTTGATTTCGGCGTCTTTTATTTTGGAAAGGTTGGACAAGTTCCGAAGGTGACCATAATCATACTCTTCTTTGAAACCCTTTTTCTTGCGAGCAGTGTCGCGCAAGTAGAAACGAAACAGCGGAATCTATCTAAATGCGGGAGGAATTCCAGTAAAGGAATGCGATAAGAAATAATAAGAGAACAGTAAACGCTGCTTAGTACCTGCGCCCTCACGGGTTCGCCAATTGTTTCCCAATTTTTTTCTCTTCTTTTTTGTCCAAGCCGTAAGTACGCTTTGAAAGATACCGATGTATCTGTCGCTCTATCTCTCTCACACACACACACACACTTTGATCTGTCGTTTATTTTTTTTCTGATTTTTTTTTTTCTCCGCCTAACGATCAACCTACCATCGATAATCGGCATCGACATTTACTCGAGTTAAATCGTACCGATACACCCACTTAGAATGATTCTACTTTGGAATACTAGCGCTAGATCGTTTGGTTACCTCTGTATTGCGATCGATCCTCCTTGAGTAAATCTTTCTTTCCCTTTCTTAGACCGTCGACCGAGCATCGTTCACATGACGCGTTCGTAGATTATCCGATTTGGCTTGCGACGTAGCACGTATCGATAGCTTGACAGGTCGAAGACACATTTGGGGGGGGGGGGCGGACAAGGCGATTCTGCTTTTTCACTTTTTCTTTGGAAAGTTGGTTCACCTGCGACGCCACTTTGATCACGATACCACTGTCGAGCAATCCGAAGGAAATTTTCCAAGAACACCGCGTTAGAACGTTACATTATTTTCGTCGTACACTAGAGCAGACACTTAGAACGATGCTTACTATTAGTACAACCGCATACACGCTTGGAGAATCTGCGAGCAACAACGTCAATCACTTTAGAAGCTAACATAGCTCTCGATCGGTGCCTTTGTCAGTGACTATTTTCTAGAACACGTTTGAAGGAAAAACGAAACAGATTTATAGTGGAATTACAATTCAATTAACGTACCTACACAAGATCACAGTCTGACGATAGCACACACCGCTTAACAGAACTTGCCTTCGTAGCGACTTAAATTACCCCATGGCGATGGAAAGAGGTAAGAGACTAAACTAGTAGCTGATTTCCCCGCGAGTATGAACCGCCACAGTGTAGGACATAAGTTTCCACTAGTGCACAAGCATACGTATGTTCCGCTAGACCCGTTTAGAAATCCGTGATACAGTCTCGATAGCTTCCTTAGGCAGTGATCGATGAGGGATCTTAGAGCGAGTGGGCGAGAGCTTCTACCGATCCCCGCGTCTGTCTATCAGGCACGAAACTGCTCCACGTTCGTGAAAGCAGAGCTGTATAAAATAATAACAAAGCCACGAGTCCGCGAACATGTCGCGCACCTTATAATCCTGATCTTTACTTTCAGTCTCGGCTTACAACCTCCAAACAATCGATTAGCATTTGTCCGTCTCGCGAGAGAGCGGAGGCACGCACGAATACCTGTAACTTGTACAAAAAGCGAGAGAGCAATCGCTCTGCCAAGAATCGATCCTTGCCGAACAGGCAAGGTTCGTCGAGCACCGAAGCCACTCGCTCCGGAGCCACCTCGTCGCCCCACGATCGTCGACAAAAATTTCCAGCGGACCTATCGAGACTCTACCCACGTTCCTCTTAGCGCACGAACGAAGGCTCGTGCTCCCGTTTCGAACATTAGCGTAACGAGCGACGACGGATACTTAAGAAGAGAACCCGATCGTAGAGCAACCCGATAATGTCGATGTCCGATTACCACGGTTACCGGTTAGGAGCCCCGATCAGCCCAGACACGCGACACTGTTCGGGACACTTAGAGGAATTAGAGGCCTACCGAATCCCCTTGTACATAATCACGTGCTTCAAGTAAATTTCGCTGCTGCTCGTTAGCGGTCGCGCCGTGCCGCTGCTCGTGCCCGGCAATCGGACTAACGCCGGCCGATTTCCCTCTCCAGCAGACCCCCGACCAGGGAGCCTACCTCCACGTCCTCGGGCACGTCGCGTCTGACGGTCACGTCCGACACGTCAGCCCTGGCGACCGCCCTGCAGACGGCGCTGAACGGGAGAACGGCGCCGACCAGGTCGCAGAGCCAGCCCGTCGACCTGGCGGTACCGCCGACCTCGCAGCAGGCACCCCTGCCGCACGCCTGGCACAGCCATCCTGCTGCCTTCAGGAGAGGAGAGTTCAGGAGCGGGTACGTTGGAAATTTCAACCCCTTCCAACCCCCTAATCATCTCCAACGAGCGGATGCCTCTTGCTTTCTTCGAGCGGTTTAGCAGTGAGGGGCGTTTATCACTAATCTTCTTCTATTATTATTACTATACTTATATAATCGTTGTGCCACTGATTCATCACCGTTCAGCCCGAACCGCTCACGCTAGAAACATGAAATTCGGTGCTGGATAAGAAGGGATTTTTTTAAATTCCATCCCCAAGTTGTTGAGAAGGGGTAAAGTGTGCTTTCACGGAGTCCTTAATATCTCTTAGGCCCGATTAGATGTCAACTTGGTTTTTACTTACAAAGGTTACCCCGCACAAATGCTTAAAACTCAATTTCAGGGTTTTGCCCTAATCAACCCCTAAGGGGGTGGAACGGTGTGAAATGTATTTTCACGGATTCTTCAAAATCTCTTGGAATTCTCTAATAAATACAAAATTCCATTGACCCTCCACAGGTACAGCTCGTTCAACAAGCGGTCGGAGCCAGAGGGAGACGATCCGTGGAGCTGCGTGGTGTCGGTGTCGGACAGAGGAGGCGCTCAGCGTCCTCGGAGCAGCGAGTCCCGAAAGGAGTCGACGAACGCCAGCAGCCAGCGTTCGGACGGCAGACAGCAGGCTGGCCAGGATGCCGCCCAGGCACAGGCCTCCGGCCAGCGGCAAGAGTCCTCCAGGCAGACCAGCGAGGACATGTCCTGGGAGTTCACGATAAACGAGGCGCCGATCGCCAGATTGGAGTCGCTGGACGAGCTCGATCAGGACCACGGCAGTTAAGGGCGTGGCTCCCCTTCGCGTTTCGAACTACCTTTCGAAATCTGCCACTGAATAGCGACGCGTCGCCGGCGTCGGCGGATCGGCGACCAATCATCACTCGGATGGCTGTGGACTCCTTCCGTTTTCCCTTTCAAGGATCTAAACGCGGCGCCAGGACAGATGGCACGCTCGCCGAGGGATCTCCTTCCGGGGCTCCTCTCCGATCTCGGCCCCGTCGCCAGGCTTTACGCACGAGCTCCTTTCTTCGCCGATGATCGCTAAATTCGGAGTATCAAGGGAAGTTTGTAGAGGCTGGTCTCAATTTCACCGCACCCTACACTCGTTTTTCTACTTGTATTAGACCCGAGAGTTTAATACTCCAAGTAGAGCTGCTTCGGTTTCTTAGAATCGTTGCCTCTCGGACACTGTGTTACTAATGGTGAGATGTCTGCGACTGAATTAGTAACTTCAGTACTTGATCGTTGCTTTCTGTTCTCGCGCCATTCATCGTTCACGAGCCAGTCCTACAGCCTCTTCTAAACGTTCAATCTCGGTTCCAACACTTTCAACCTCTCTCCGCTGCGATCGTTGAGGAGGATCGCCAGGAGAAGGTCCATCGGCGCGTGATCAGAGCGGTATCAACGCGCGGTGCGAGGCGTAAGCTTAAGGAGCGAAAAGACGAGAGAAAAGAGTGAGAACAGAAAAGAACGGGGCGGCATTTCAGAAACGAAAGTTACACCCAAACACACACACACACACACACACACACACACACACGCACGCAAACACGCGGCAACCCCGTGTGAAACGGGGGGCGTCTTTAAATCCGACCGCAGGAGCAAAGAACTTGCCTTCGAGGTTTCTACTCGCATCGACCTTCATTTCTTTCGAGCAATTAATTTATTTTCTTTTTCAAATTAATCGAACCGATAACCGATATACACGCATATATATATATATATAATCCCTTCGAATGCATCGCGAGATTTTTCGTTCCCATCAAGGAGGAAGCTTTCGCTGCTCGACATCGCGAACCACAGAGAACTATAGCGCGAATTGAAGAATCGGCGGGAGGGGGGGGGGGGGGGCGCAGAGAGTTTTTAGCGAAATAATGAAAGTACAAGGCAACGGCAGGGGCTCGACTTTCGCAGAGTTAAAGGAACTAAGGGCGAGGGTTCTCGAATTTCACAGACCTTCGCGAGACGCGCATAGTTGATAATGAAATTAACAGTATATATATATATACATATATATTGACTGAGGGCACCTAGGTTTTTTTAAATTGCTTATAGGCGACGTTCGAAGAAATTAAAGTAACGGGAAAGGGCGAGCAGGCTTATCGCAACAGGTCCATCACGTGAAGATTGTTAGAAGCTGCGGGAGATATCATACGAGTAAGTTTTAAACGAGAACCAGGGGGCATTGTCTGGTGGAACGAGAGGTTGAACAACCGCAAACCAAGAGAGTAATAACAAAATTGATACGCGAGAGAACAATTCTGAGTGCCACCTACGAACTGCAATGTCCTTTATACAGACAAAAGTATATATACATATATATATATATATATAAATATATATATATATATATATATTTAAAAAGAAGAGGATTATCGAGGGAAGGAGATAGGGGGCAAGGGAGAATTGGAAAATTATTGCGGAGGGAATTTAGATAATTACTAATATTCTTACTGTTATTATTATTGCTATTATTATCATTATATTATATTACATTATTATTATTATTGCCATAAAGTAGGGAAGAAACGGAAGCGCGATGGGGAGGGGGCGAAGAAACAATAATACCGGCTGGGAAAGGAAACGAAGCAAAAGTAACAATTGCCCGCGCAATAACGGTACATGAATAATTATACATATTATATATATACACACATACACGGCGCGTGTGTAGGTGTACACCACTGGCGCGCGTGCAGCGAGGGGAATTTTTTTACAAAGGTGTCTCGAACTTTAAATTAATTAATAATTGCTCCTAAAGCGTAACGTTGGTTTCTCTTCCTCTCTTTTCGTTCTCGACCTCCCCGGGTTTACTTTTTTCTTTCTTCACCCATCCATCCGCGATCTATCACACAGTGATAAGGGTGAGAAACCGGTGATCGATGGTCCTCGGCGATCTCTCGGTGACGGGGAGCGTTTTATTTCTCTTCTCGTTTTTACATGCGGAGCTGCTGGAGCGTCGCGTTGTCGCTGGTGCATTAACGTGCACGGAGGGGAGGCTGGAGTATTGGGAGGTGGAATCAGGGCCGGGGAAATTCTTGATATCGCTACTGGAATCGTTTGTTGGCTCTGGGGCGACTCGTGGCTGGGTGGAAGCTGATCTCTTGTCGTTAAAGGCTCCAGATAAAGCTGTATTCGCGTGTCAGTGGCTAGTGATCGAGATCGAGTATCTGTTTGAAATAGCGACGATCTTGGTGCTTGAGAAAAAAGCTTTGTTGGAAATGGGAGCTTGTGGATATTGCATTCATAAGTGATCAGAATCAGAGTCTAATGGTGTTCACATATTTGTCAATTCAAAGTAGTAATGACACTTGTTATCAGATTGCCTTGGATATAAATGAACATAAGGAGAAGTAAAATTATAATAATAATTCTTTATTGCACAGTACACTTTACAGAAGAAAACATA
Organism: Andrena bucephala; assembly: GCA_947577245.1. Lineage (NCBI taxonomy): Eukaryota > Metazoa > Arthropoda > Insecta > Hymenoptera > Andrenidae > Andrena > Andrena bucephala. The sequence continues at coordinate 74,730,067 of OX387717.1, forward strand.
TAAGAAAACGAGAGAGAGGAAAAAGAAAAGAATAGTTAACACTTCGGATATTTAGTTTAAACTTTAATAAAACTCAATTGCAGCAATATTTTGATCTCGAATGATCCAGATCGAGTATCGGTACCAAGGAGAGGAGGTACATATAGAGAATTGCAGCCAAGCACACAATTAAGAGGAAAGGTATCGCGTGAAAGGAAAAGGTTGAATGAAAGGGGCGAGGATTAATTAACGAGTCCGATCGAGGACCATCGATCACCGATCTATTCGTTCTTTGCTCAGTATTTTAGGCTGTAAATGATACCGATACATTCGATGTAACGATTAAACGACTCGTAGTTACTTTGTAACGAGAGGAGCAGCGGCGCAGCGCTAATGAGAAGCAGCTTTTTAATTACAGATAGCGATTATCTTTGATTATTACTAACAGTAGTACACGCAGCACACGTGGATTTTCGCACTTAGATACACGGCGAAACGATACGGATTTAATTGCTCTTTAAAAAAGAAAACGGACGTTCGACATGGCCCAGATAGAGGACAGCAGTGGTGATTAACTGGAACTCACATTCTCAATTCAAATTCACACTGTCGCTATGAAGTGCAATAAAATTCCCCTCTCCTCCCTTTAAATGCCTCCATCCTCGCTATCCTATATATTTAAAATTACCTTAAAGCCTTCACCAATGGATGCACAGGGGCAATAAAAATCCCATCAACGATTCTGCCCTTATACCCTCTCAACGTCCTTCTCACAATCGGACTATCCGTTTACAATTGCCGCTGCTGTCCTCGAGTTCCGCTCCACAGACGTATCGACGAAGACGTGGCGAGGGTGGAGCAGCGTTTTCGTTCCGAAGAAAGTTCAATTAAACGATAGGAAGAGAGTCGGATACCAGAGACACGTCCATCCCATCATTCGAGGAGAAACATCCGCGGGGTTACGTTCGAGATGGACGGATCCCAGCACCGTACCCTCTATCGACATCGAATTTTTGCAGACTTTTTAGAAATTACGCGCGCGTACCACGGCAATTTGGCTAATTTCTCGAGCGAGATGTACCGTTTGTGTCCGACTATTCTGATCACGGAGGGGATAGATCCCGTTCGTGGTCAGACTAGATCCTTCCCCTGGATGTCTGCCGTCGAGCTGTGCCTGGATTCAGCGAGCCGCGTTCCATCGAGCTACTCTAGTGCAGGACGATCCTGGATCCAGCGGACAGTTTGCCCGCGTGCTCTTCGTCCTTCGTCGTTTCCAGCGAGCGAGAGCGAACACGTTTCTTGGACCTTAGTCCTCGCACGAATGGCTTCGGGTATCTCGATTAACATTCCCGGGACGAACGATAAACGGGACGCGTGGTCTGCGTAAACTGTCGTATGCGACGATACACGTGGACGCGGCTGCTTGTGAGATTCCATGTACACTTTGCGGGATTGATGGTAGCGTAGAGAGACGGGGGAACGTTGATGGTCCTGTGGGCATTGAATCTAGGGGGCCGCTATGTCCACAGCTGATACTATTACGATTCGAAGTGGCAGGGGCGGATCTGGGTGCAGGCTAAGCAGGATGCTACCTAGGGTGGCAAATTTTGGGGAGCATCAAATTTTGAGGAGCAATAAATTTTGGGGAGTGGCAAAACTTAGGGAAGTGATCAATTTTGGAGAGCAATACATTTTCGGGAGTGGCAAATTTTGGCGAGCGACAATTTTTCAGGAGCAATACATTTTTGGGAGTGGCAAATTTTGGGAAGCGACGAATTTGTGGGGAGCGGCAAATTTTGAGGAGCCACAAATTTTGGGGAGCATCACATTTTAAGGAGCAATCAATTTTGGGGAGTGGCAAATCTAGGAGAGCGACAAATTTTAAGGAGCAATAATTTTTGAGGGGCGACAAATTTGGGGGAGCGCTAAATTTTGGGAAGCGATAAATTTTAGGGAACGACAAATTTTGAGGGGAGCAAATTGGAGAAGGTTTAAACACAGAGACGTTTAAAACCAATTTCCTTTTATTCGTGTAGCGAATTAGCAATAACTCACACGTGAGTTGGCACATTGAATTAATGTTGAAATTGTCTCGACTCTTTTAAATTAAAATATTTTATGCTAATTCGAGGAAATCTTCAAATCCGCCCCTGCTACCTGTTGCTCGTGTATGTGGGATTTATTTAGTAAACTTCGAATTGATAGTGCCTGAGAAAAATTCAATTTATTTCGTACAGCAATTTTAGCAATTTCATTGGGGGATGGAAATTTTTAAGTGATAGTGTCAAGGTTTGCACAATTATAGAAGTAATTTGACATGTAACGTGTAGTTGATACTTTAATGCCGAATCTTCCCTTTCCACCCAGCAACACCAATTAAAAATTTGGAAAGGGAAGGAATGAGCCTTGTTCAAGTATCGAGCTTCTACTTTATATTTTATTGGTTCTAAGAATCTTTTAACATTGCTAGCCTGTAGCCTCTTTGAATATTGATGAAATGGAGCTTGTGTGTAATATATCTCACCTTAACTGGGTGTGCATGGATTCTTGCGATCGGCTGCGCATATATGTACATATATGTATGTATCCGTTTTTTTTTTAAATCGAAGCTGCCTCTCGCTTTTCAATTCTACCGCGGCTAATCGAGTGAGGGAGGGGAGAAGGGGTAAAGGGTGTTCGAAGGGTGTTGTTCGAGGTAGATTCGTGCCAGGACCGAGATTAAAGTCGTCTAGACCAGGCTGTGTGACGGAATTCCGTCAGGGGTGCTCCTCGACGAACAGCCGCGTGATTGTTCGTTTAATAAATAAGGAATCTGTCTCTCTGTTATCCTCGGACCGACTGTGATCGCTCGATGGTGGTCGAGATCGTTCGAAACAATTAAATTAAACTTGCTTATTCGCGTACAGCACGCCAAACTGTGTACATTCTGATATTGCAACGCAACAACGAACATCAATTTTGAAAGTTTAAGTATCCTGGTAAAGAAGTATCACACATAATTTAGTAGATCGCTGTTATTAATTCTGCAGTCGCATTCGTAACCGATTGTAGTGATCCAGTTTGTAACTACCCTGTAATTTATCTTTCTGTTCAGTTTGAGTAAATGATTGATTGCTGAAATAGTTTCAGGCGACTTGTCTTATTCATCAGACACTTTTTGCAATCTACCTGTGCCATCCTCGTGATTGTCTGGTCGCGAAAAAAATCGGAAGGCACAGAAAGAGTGTTTAATTGAAGAAATTTATTTGTCTCGTTTAGAATAGCGTTGGAACTGCGTATACATAGATGAATTGATTGAAAGGGCCAGACCACCGCGAGCGATCAATCGCCCGGAGCGATGAAGGATACAGAGAGCTCGAGGATCACCCGTCATGGATGCGTCTTTCGTTTGTAAAAAAAAGAAAATGGGTCAAGGCAATTGACCGAGGGATAAGGTTAAGAGGACGGCGTATTGAAAAAGAAAAATGGAAAAAAAATGAAGACGAAATCCTACCCGCGGTAGATGAATTTACTCGCGTTTTTTCCCAGATTACGCAACTTAAGATTGTTCTGTATATATATGACATAATCTTGGATCGTATCGATTATAAACGGTGAGCGCACTGATTTGTAACACGTAACAAGAAAATTTGTTCGAGAGTGAGCGTGAGGAATGCGTGGCCGAGAGAAAGGTTGGGGGGGGGGGAAGGGGACGGAGAGACGGTGTACGTATAAGGGTGTATGCGCCTTGCGAGGATGAAAGAGCGCGCGTGAATTGAAAGGGAGAAGAAGGGGAGAAGGGATTTAGAATGTAAGTGAGCGAGAGACTGGGGAATGTACGTGTGTAAGTGGGACAGTGAGAAAGAAAGAACGCGTGCGAGAAGAAGCGACTTTTGTACCACCCCCTAAATCAATTCCTGCTCTTCACCGAACACCCTCCGATTAAATAAAATTACACGAGTGTCTTTATTCTTACTCCCCCGTCGAGAGAGATATTGTTAACCGAACAGAATTCACCGAGTGGACGAGAGATTGTCATGCTTGCGGCAGAGAGCGAAAGAGAGAGAGAATGGGAGAAAGAGGGAAAGAGAGAACGAGAGAGAGAGAGAGTCGGAGTGAGTGTTTGAGAGAGAGTGATAGGAAGAGAGAATGAAAAAAAGAGAAAACAAAATCGCCTCGAATTTTTTTACAGCGTAGCTCAATAAAAATGTTCGCATTCAACGCTCGTACTTGCTTCATTTTCTTCACTTTGGAAACCTTACCCATCGCGGATCTCTGTGCAAGAGTAACAAACGCCGTGGGCTGTGTATTTATTTATTATCTGAAGATCTACATCTCTTCTAGGGGCTCTGCAATATATCCTGTCGCAGACTAATAGGTAGATTAATTTAAGTTACTGAAAACTCGATAGCTTACGAGATATTTGAATTTGTGTCGCAAGATCTTCGTAGGTAATTTTTTCAAAAAGGAACACTACTTTTGGTGAGGTTCTGATAGATGGCGCGCAGCATCAAATCCTTATGGTTGGGTTATTGACAGAGCGATAGAGAGCACAGACTATCAACGAAGTATAGGATAGACCTACCAACTTATGGGACTTCGTGTCACCACCCAAACTGTATTACCAACCCATAACTCGAGGACTGAATTTAGCGGCCTCTGTTAATGAACAGCGTCCAACTCCGGAACTACTCAGAAATGTGTTGAAATGCTGAAAGGTGTGTGCGTGCTTGTATACGTGTGATAACTTAACATTCTCTTCGTTAATCTTTTCTTTTCCTTTCATAATGCGTCTTTTGAGTACCTTACTAAAATATAATATTAGAATTATGCAGCGTGTAAGGTTAAATAAATTGTTATATGGTCGCTAACTACAGTTCAGCTCGATTCAAATTTATTCAGATTCGTCGAGCTATAAAACTGGGGCGGCTACGCAAATTTGTCTCTTTAATTTTTTGTGCGTGAAGGAAAGTACGGTTCTTTTGTTTTCAAACAAAAGGGTACCTAATTTTTTTTACCTGTTGTCATTAGTATACGTTTTCTGTGATATGATAGAATTGGACTGCGTTTAAATGTATTCTACATGAAATAAAGGTTAAATTGGGAAGATAATTAAATTCTTTATACGTTTTACATGAAATTATATTGTAATATTTGTCGTATTTTCTATACATAATAGACAAATCAGGTTAATGAAAATATTTTTCTTCTTCTTGCAGATAAATCTTGGGAACATTCCTCCGAGGCCAGGAACTTTCAATGAGACAAACGAAGGAAAGCTGTCAGCCTCAATAATGAACATGAAGAAGATAGTGATTTTATACAAAAAGTAAAATGAAATTATACAATATTGTAAAACTGTAAAAAAGGCCTTTCATGCAAATAAAGTGGAAAAAAATTGGGAAAGAACTGTACTATTATTTACAAATACCTTTTACAAATTCCTATCCAAATTCCAAACCTATGATTTCAATGGTAAATTTCACTTCAATGGTGAAATTACAAGATACCTCCTTTCGCTTCATGTTCTCCTGATACATTTGCTAAAATCTGGCCAAAATTTTCTGAACGCTCCAAAATTGAGATTGTAACAGGAGAACATGATGTGGAAAGAGGTGGCACTAAGTTAGCGTCTTCGGAAAGAGAATCTAAGGCGGAGAACTATTCAACGTAGAGGCGCAGCGTCTTCGAAAGGCTTCGACGATGAAATTCAGGGCGTACCTCCTTTCGCTTCATGTTCTCCTGATACATTTGCTAAAATCTGGCCAAAATTTTCTGAACGCTTCAAAATTGAGATTGTAACAGGAGAACATGATGTGGAAAGAGGTGGCACTAAGTTAGCGTCTTCGGAAAGAGAATCTAAGGCGGAGAACTATTCAACGCAGAGGCGCAGCATCTTCGAAAGGCTTCGACGATGAAATTCAGGGCGTACCTCCTTTCGCTTCATGTTCTCCTGATACATTTGCTAAAATCTGGCCAAAATTTTCTGAACGCTCCAAAATTGAGATTGTAACAGGAGAACATGATGTGGAAAGAGGTGGCACTAAGTTAGCGTCTTCGGAAAGAGAATCTAAGGCGGAGAAGTATTCAACGTAGAGGCGCAGCGTCTTCGAAAGGCTTCGACGATGAAATTCAGGGCGTACCTCCTTTCGCTTCATGTTCTCCTGATACATTTGCTAAAATCTGGCCAAAATTTTCTGAACGCTCCAAAATTGAGATTGTAACAGGAGAACATGATGTGGAAAGAGGTGGCACTAAGTTAGCGTCTTCGGAAAGAGAATCTAAGGCGGAGAACTATTCAACGTAGAGGCGCAGCGTCTTCGAAAGGCTTCGACGATGAAATTCAGGGCGTACCTCCTTTCGCTTCATGTTCTCCTGATACATTTGCTAAAATCTGGCCAAAATTTTCTGAACGCTTCAAAATTGAGATTGTAACAGGAGAACATGATGTGGAAAGAGGTGGCACTAAGTTAGCGTCTTCGGAAAGAGAATCTAAGGCGGAGAACTATTCAACGCAGAGGCGCAGCATCTTCGAAAGGCTTCGACGATGAAATTCAGGGCGTACCTCCTTTCGCTTCATGTTCTCCTGATACATTTGCTAAAATCTGGCCAAAATTTTCTGAACGCTCCAAAATTGAGATTGTAACAGGAGAACATGATGTGGAAAGAGGTGGCACTAAGTTAGCGTCTTCGGAAAGAGAATCTAAGGCGGAGAAGTATTCAACGTAGAGGCGCAGCGTCTTCGAAAGGCTTCGACGATGAAATTCAGGGCGTACCTCCTTTCGCTTCATGTTCTCCTGATACATTTGCTAAAATCTGGCCAAAATTTTCTGAACGCTCCAAAATTGAGATTGTAACAGGAGAACATGATGTGGAAAGAGGTGGCACTAAGTTAGCGTCTTCGGAAAGAGAATCTAAGGCGGAGAACTATTCAACGTAGAGGCGCAGCGTCTTCGAAAGGCTTCGACGATGAAATTCAGGGCGTACCTCCTTTCGCTTCATGTTCTCCTGATACATTTGCTAAAATCTGGCCAAAATTTTCTGAACGCTTCAAAATTGAGATTGTAACAGGAGAACATGATGTGGAAAGAGGTGGCACTAAGTTAGCGTCTTCGGAAAGAGAATCTAAGGCGGAGAACTATTCAACGCAGAGGCGCAGCATCTTCGAAAGGCTTCGACGATGAAATTCAGGGCGTACCTCCTTTCGCTTCATGTTCTCCTGATACATTTGCTAAAATCTGGCCAAAATTTTCTGAACGCTCCAAAATTGAGATTGTAACAGGAGAACATGATGTGGAAAGAGGTGGCACTAAGTTAGCGTCTTCGGAAAGAGAATCTAAGGCGGAGAAGTATTCAACGTAGAGGCGCAGCGTCTTCGAAAGGCTTCGACGATGAAATTCAGGGCGTACCTCCTTTCGCTTCATGTTCTCCTGATACATTTGCTAAAATCTGGCCAAAATTTTCTGAACGCTCCAAAATTGAGATTGTAACAGGAGAACATGATGTGGAAAGAGGTGGCACTAAGTTAGCGTCTTCGGAAAGAGAATCTAAGGCGGAGAACTATTCAACGTAGAGGCGCAGCGTCTTCGAAAGGCTTCGACGATGAAATTCAGGGCGTACCTCCTTTCGCTTCATGTTCTCCTGATACATTTGCTAAAATCTGGCCAAAATTTTCTGAACGCTCCAAAATTGAGATTGTAACAGGAGAACATGATGTGGAAAGAGGTGGCACTAAGTTAGCGTCTTCGGAAAGAGAATCTAAGGCGGAGAACTATGCAACGTAGAGGCGCAGCGTCTTCGAAAGGCTTCGACGATGAAATTCAGGGCGTACCTCCTTTCGCTTCATGTTCTCCTGATACATTTGCTAAAATCTGGCCAAAATTTTCTGAACGCTCCAAAATTGAGATTGTAACAGGAGAACATGATGTGGAAAGAGGTGGCACTAAGTTAGCGTCTTCGGAAAGAGAATCTAAGGCGGAGAACTATTCAACGTAGAGGCGCAGCGTCTTCGAAAGGCTTCGACGATGAAATTCAGGGCGTACCTCCTTTCGCTTCATGTTCTCCTGATACATTTGCTAAAATCTGGCCAAAATTTTCTGAACGCTCCAAAATTGAGATTGTAACAGGAGAACATGATGTGGAAAGAGGTGGCACTAAGTTAGCGTCTTCGGAAAGAGAATCTAAGGCGGAGAACTATTCAACGTAGAGGCGCAGCGTCTTCGAAAGGCTTCGACGATGAAATTCAGGGCGTACCTCCTTTCGCTTCATGTTCTCCTGATACATTTGCTAAAATCTGGCCAAAATTTTCTGAACGCTCCAAAATTGAGATTGTAACAGGAGAACATGATGTGGAAAGAGGTGGCACTAAGTTAGCGTCTTCGGAAAGAGAATCTAAGGCGGAGAACTATTCAACGTAGAGGCGCAGCGTCTTCGAAAGGCTTCGACGATGAAATTCAGGGCGTACCTCCTTTCGCTTCATGTTCTCCTGATACATTTGCTAAAATCTGGCCAAAATTTTCTGAACGCTCCAAAATTGAGATTGTAACAGGAGAACATGATGTGGAAAGAGGTGGCACTAAGTTAGCGTCTTCGGAAAGAGAATCTAAGGCGGAGAACTATTCAACGTAGAGGCGCAGCGTCTTCGAAAGGCTTCGACGATGAAATTCAGGGCGTACCTCCTTTCGCTTCATGTTCTCCTGATACATTTGCTAAAATCTGGCCAAAATTTTCTGAACGCTCCAAAATTGAGATTGTAACAGGAGAACATGATGTGGAAAGAGGTGGCACTAAGTTAGCGTCTTCGGAAAGAGAATCTAAGGCGGAGAACTATTCAACGTAGAGGCGCAGCGTCTTCGAAAGGCTTCGACGATGAAATTCAGGGCGTACCTCCTTTCGCTTCATGTTCTCCTGATACATTTGCTAAAATCTGGCCAAAATTTTCTGAACGCTCCAAAATTGAGATTGTAACAGGAGAACATGATGTGGAAAGAGGTGGCACTAAGTTAGCGTCTTCGGAAAGAGAATCTAAGGCGGAGAACTATTCAACGTAGAGGCGCAGCGTCTTCGAAAGGCTTCGACGATGAAATTCAGGGCGTACCTCCTTTCGCTTCATGTTCTCCTGATACATTTGCTAAAATCTGGCCAAAATTTTCTGAACGCTCCAAAATTGAGATTGTAACAGGAGAACATGATGTGGAAAGAGGTGGCACTAAGTTAGCGTCTTCGGAAAGAGAATCTAAGGCGGAGAACTATTCAACGTAGAGGCGCAGCGTCTTCGAAAGGCTTCGACGATGAAATTCAGGGCGTACCTCCTTTCGCTTCATGTTCTCCTGATACATTTGCTAAAATCTGGCCAAAATTTTCTGAACGCTCCAAAATTGAGATTGTAACAGGAGAACATGATGTGGAAAGAGGTGGCACTAAGTTAGCGTCTTCGGAAAGAGAATCTAAGGCGGAGAACTATTCAACGTAGAGGCGCAGCGTCTTCGAAAGGCTTCGACGATGAAATTCAGGGCGTACCTCCTTTCGCTTCATGTTCTCCTGATACATTTGCTAAAATCTGGCCAAAATTTTCTGAACGCTCCAAAATTGAGATTGTAACAGGAGAACATGATGTGGAAAGAGGTGGCACTAAGTTAGCGTCTTCGGAAAGAGAATCTAAGGCGGAGAACTATTCAACGTAGAGGCGCAGCGTCTTCGAAAGGCTTCGACGATGAAATTCAGGGCGTACCTCCTTTCGCTTCATGTTCTCCTGATACATTTGCTAAAATCTGGCCAAAATTTTCTGAACGCTCCAAAATTGAGATTGTAACAGGAGAACATGATGTGGAAAGAGGTGGCACTAAGTTAGCGTCTTCGGAAAGAGAATCTAAGGCGGAGAACTATTCAACGTAGAGGCGCAGCGTCTTCGAAAGGCTTCGACGATGAAATTCAGGGCGTACCTCCTTTCGCTTCATGTTCTCCTGATACATTTGCTAAAATCTGGCCAAAATTTTCTGAACGCTCCAAAATTGAGATTGTAACAGGAGAACATGATGTGGAAAGAGGTGGCACTAAGTTAGCGTCTTCGGAAAGAGAATCTAAGGCGGAGAACTATTCAACGTAGAGGCGCAGCGTCTTCGAAAGGCTTCGACGATGAAATTCAGGGCGTACCTCCTTTCGCTTCATGTTCTCCTGATACATTTGCTAAAATCTGGCCAAAATTTTCTGAACGCTCCAAAATTGAGATTGTAACAGGAGAACATGATGTGGAAAGAGGTGGCACTAAGTTAGCGTCTTCGGAAAGGAATCTAAGGCGGAGAACTATTCAACGTAGAGGCGCAGCGTCTTCGAAAGGCTTCGACGATGAAATTCAGGGCGTACCTCCTTTCGCTTCATGTTCTCCTGATACATTTGCTAAAATCTGGCCAAAATTTTCTGAACGCTCCAAAATTGAGATTGTAACAGGAGAACATGATGTGGAAAGAGGTGGCACTAAGTTAGCGTCTTCGGAAAGAGAATCTAAGGCGGAGAACTATTCAACGTAGAGGCGCAGCGTCTTTCGAAAGGCTTCGACGATGAAATTCAGGGCGTACCTCCTTTCGCTTCATGTTCTCCTGATACATTTGCTAAAATCTGGCCAAAATTTTCTGAACGCTCCAAAATTGAGATTGTAACAGGAGAACATGATGTGGAAAGAGGTGGCACTAAGTTAGCGTCTTCGGAAAGAGAATCTAAGGCGGAGAACTATTCAACGTAGAGGCGCAGCGTCTTCGAAAGGCTTCGACGATGAAATTCAGGGCGTACCTCCTTTCGCTTCATGTTCTCCTGATACATTTGCTAAAATCTGGCCAAAATTTTCTGAACGCTCCAAAATTGAGATTGTAACAGGAGAACATGATGTGGAAAGAGGTGGCACTAAGTTAGCGTCTTCGGAAAGAGAATCTAAGGCGGAGAACTATTCAACGTAGAGGCGCAGCGTCTTCGAAAGGCTTCGACGATGAAATTCAGGGCGTACCTCCTTTCGCTTCATGTTCTCCTGATACATTTGCTAAAATCTGGCCAAAATTTTCTGAACGCTCCAAAATTGAGATTGTAACAGGAGAACATGATGTGGAAAGAGGTGGCACTAAGTTAGCGTCTTCGGAAAGAGAATCTAAGGCGGAGAACTATTCAACGTAGAGGCGCAGCGTCTTCGAAAGGCTTCGACGATGAAATTCAGGGCGTACCTCCTTTCGCTTCATGTTCTCCTGATACATTTGCTAAAATCTGGCCAAAATTTTCTGAACGCTCCAAAATTGAGATTGTAACAGGAGAACATGATGTGGAAAGAGGTGGCACTAAGTTAGCGTCTTCGGAAAGAGAATCTAAGGCGGAGAACTATTCAACGTAGAGGCGCAGCGTCTTCGAAAGGCTTCGACGATGAAATTCAGGGCGTACCTCCTTTCGCTTCATGTTCTCCTGATACATTTGCTAAAATCTGGCCAAAATTTTCTGAACGCTCCAAAATTGAGATTGTAACAGGAGAACATGATGTGGAAAGAGGTGGCACTAAGTTAGCGTCTTCGGAAAGAGAATCTAAGGCGGAGAACTATTCAACGTAGAGGCGCAGCGTCTTCGAAAGGCTTCGACGATGAAATTCAGGGCGTACCTCCTTTCGCTTCATGTTCTCCTGATACATTTGCTAAAATCTGGCCAAAATTTTCTGAACGCTCCAAAATTGAGATTGTAACAGGAGAACATGATGTGGAAAGAGGTGGCACTAAGTTAGCGTCTTCGGAAAGAGAATCTAAGGCGGAGAACTATTCAACGTAGAGGCGCAGCGTCTTCGAAAGGCTTCGACGATGAAATTCAGGGCGTACCTCCTTTCGCTTCATGTTCTCCTGATACATTTGCTAAAATCTGGCCAAAATTTTCTGAACGCTCCAAAATTGAGATTGTAACAGGAGAACATGATGTGGAAAGAGGTGGCACTAAGTTAGCGTCTTCGGAAAGAGAATCTAAGGCGGAGAACTATTCAACGTAGAGGCGCAGCGTCTTCGAAAGGCTTCGACGATGAAATTCAGGGCGTACCTCCTTTCGCTTCATGTTCTCCTGATACATTTGCTAAAATCTGGCCAAAATTTTCTGAACGCTCCAAAATTGAGATTGTAACAGGAGAACATGATGTGGAAAGAGGTGGCACTAAGTTAGCGTCTTCGGAAAGAGAATCTAAGGCGGAGAACTATTCAACGTAGAGGCGCAGCGTCTTCGAAAGGCTTCGACGATGAAATTCAGGGCGTACCTCCTTTCGCTTCATGTTCTCCTGATACATTTGCTAAAATCTGGCCAAAATTTTCTGAACGCTCCAAAATTGAGATTGTAACAGGAGAACATGATGTGGAAAGAGGTGGCACTAAGTTAGCGTCTTCGGAAAGAGAATCTAAGGCGGAGAACTATGCAACGTAGAGGCGCAGCGTCTTCGAAAGGCTTCGACGATGAAATTCAGGGCGTACCTCCTTTCGCTTCATGTTCTCCTGATACATTTGCTAAAATCTGGCCAAAATTTTCTGAACGCTCCAAAATTGAGATTGTAACAGGAGAACATGATGTGGAAAGAGGTGGCACTAAGTTAGCGTCTTCGGAAAGAGAATCTAAGGCGGAGAACTATTCAACGTAGAGGCGCAGCGTCTTCGAAAGGCTTCGACGATGAAATTCAGGGCGTACCTCCTTTCGCTTCATGTTCTCCTGATACATTTGCTAAAATCTGGCCAAAATTTTCTGAACGCTCCAAAATTGAGATTGTAACAGGAGAACATGATGTGGAAAGAGGTGGCACTAAGTTAGCGTCTTCGGAAAGAGAATCTAAGGCGGAGAACTATTCAACGTAGAGGCGCAGCGTCTTCGAAAGGCTTCGACGATGAAATTCAGGGCGTACCTCCTTTCGCTTCATGTTCTCCTGATACATTTGCTAAAATCTGGCCAAAATTTTCTGAACGCTCCAAAATTGAGATTGTAACAGGAGAACATGATGTGGAAAGAGGTGGCACTAAGTTAGCGTCTTCGGAAAGAGAATCTAAGGCGGAGAACTATTCAACGTAGAGGCGCAGCGTCTTCGAAAGGCTTCGACGATGAAATTCAGGGCGTACCTCCTTTCGCTTCATGTTCTCCTGATACATTTGCTAAAATCTGGCCAAAATTTTCTGAACGCTCCAAAATTGAGATTGTAACAGGAGAACATGATGTGGAAAGAGGTGGCACTAAGTTAGCGTCTTCGGAAAGAGAATCTAAGGCGGAGAACTATTCAACGTAGAGGCGCAGCGTCTTCGAAAGGCTTCGACGATGAAATTCAGGGCGTACCTCCTTTCGCTTCATGTTCTCCTGATACATTTGCTAAAATCTGGCCAAAATTTTCTGAACGCTCCAAAATTGAGATTGTAACAGGAGAACATGATGTGGAAAGAGGTGGCACTAAGTTAGCGTCTTCGGAAAGAGAATCTAAGGCGGAGAACTATTCAACGTAGAGGCGCAGCGTCTTCGAAAGGCTTCGACGATGAAATTCAGGGCGTACCTCCTTTCGCTTCATGTTCTCCTGATACATTTGCTAAAATCTGGCCAAAATTTTCTGAACGCTCCAAAATTGAGATTGTAACAGGAGAACATGATGTGGAAAGAGGTGGCACTAAGTTAGCGTCTTCGGAAAGAGAATCTAAGGCGGAGAACTATTCAACGTAGAGGCGCAGCGTCTTCGAAAGGCTTCGACGATGAAATTCAGGGCGTACCTCCTTTCGCTTCATGTTCTCCTGATACATTTGCTAAAATCTGGCCAAAATTTTCTGAACGCTCCAAAATTGAGATTGTAACAGGAGAACATGATGTGGAAAGAGGTGGCACTAAGTTAGCGTCTTCGGAAAGAGAATCTAAGGCGGAGAACTATTCAACGTAGAGGCGCAGCGTCTTCGAAAGGCTTCGACGATGAAATTCAGGGCGTACCTCCTTTCGCTTCATGTTCTCCTGATACATTTGCTAAAATCTGGCCAAAATTTTCTGAACGCTCCAAAATTGAGATTGTAACAGGAGAACATGATGTGGAAAGAGGTGGCACTAAGTTAGCGTCTTCGGAAAGAGAATCTAAGGCGGAGAACTATTCAACGTAGAGGCGCAGCGTCTTCGAAAGGCTTCGACGATGAAATTCAGGGCGTACCTCCTTTCGCTTCATGTTCTCCTGATACATTTGCTAAAATCTGGCCAAAATTTTCTGAACGCTCCAAAATTGAGATTGTAACAGGAGAACATGATGTGGAAAGAGGTGGCACTAAGTTAGCGTCTTCGGAAAGAGAATCTAAGGCGGAGAACTATTCAACGTAGAGGCGCAGCGTCTTCGAAAGGCTTCGACGATGAAATTCAGGGCGTACCTCCTTTCGCTTCATGTTCTCCTGATACATTTGCTAAAATCTGGCCAAAATTTTCTGAACGCTCCAAAATTGAGATTGTAACAGGAGAACATGATGTGGAAAGAGGTGGCACTAAGTTAGCGTCTTCGGAAAGAGAATCTAAGGCGGAGAACTATTCAACGTAGAGGCGCAGCGTCTTCGAAAGGCTTCGACGATGAAATTCAGGGCGTACCTCCTTTCGCTTCATGTTCTCCTGATACATTTGCTAAAATCTGGCCAAAATTTTCTGAACGCTCCAAAATTGAGATTGTAACAGGAGAACATGATGTGGAAAGAGGTGGCACTAAGTTAGCGTCTTCGGAAAGAGAATCTAAGGCGGAGAACTATTCAACGTAGAGGCGCAGCGTCTTCGAAAGGCTTCGACGATGAAATTCAGGGCGTACCTCCTTTCGCTTCATGTTCTCCTGATACATTTGCTAAAATCTGGCCAAAATTTTCTGAACGCTCCAAAATTGAGATTGTAACAGGAGAACATGATGTGGAAAGAGGTGGCACTAAGTTAGCGTCTTCGGAAAGAGAATCTAAGGCGGAGAACTATTCAACGTAGAGGCGCAGCGTCTTCGAAAGGCTTCGACGATGAAATTCAGGGCGTACCTCCTTTCGCTTCATGTTCTCCTGATACATTTGCTAAAATCTGGCCAAAATTTTCTGAACGCTCCAAAATTGAGATTGTAACAGGAGAACATGATGTGGAAAGAGGTGGCACTAAGTTAGCGTCTTCGGAAAGAGAATCTAAGGCGGAGAACTATTCAACGTAGAGGCGCAGCGTCTTCGAAAGGCTTCGACGATGAAATTCAGGGCGTACCTCCTTTCGCTTCATGTTCTCCTGATACATTTGCTAAAATCTGGCCAAAATTTTCTGAACGCTCCAAAATTGAGATTGTAACAGGAGAACATGATGTGGAAAGAGGTGGCACTAAGTTAGCGTCTTCGGAAAGAGAATCTAAGGCGGAGAACTATTCAACGTAGAGGCGCAGCGTCTTCGAAAGGCTTCGACGATGAAATTCAGGGCGTACCTCCTTTCGCTTCATGTTCTCCTGATACATTTGCTAAAATCTGGCCAAAATTTTCTGAACGCTCCAAAATTGAGATTGTAACAGGAGAACATGATGTGGAAAGAGGTGGCACTAAGTTAGCGTCTTCGGAAAGAGAATCTAAGGCGGAGAACTATTCAACGTAGAGGCGCAGCGTCTTCGAAAGGCTTCGACGATGAAATTCAGGGCGTACCTCCTTTCGCTTCATGTTCTCCTGATACATTTGCTAAAATCTGGCCAAAATTTTCTGAACGCTCCAAAATTGAGATTGTAACAGGAGAACATGATGTGGAAAGAGGTGGCACTAAGTTAGCGTCATCGGAAAGAGAATCTAAGGCGGAGAACTATTCAACGTAGAGGCGCAGCGTCTTCGAAAGGCTTCGACGATGAAATTCAGGGCGTACCTCCTTTCGCTTCATGTTCTCCTGATACATTTGCTAAAATCTGGCCAAAATTTTCTGAACGCTCCAAAATTGAGATTGTAACAGGAGAACATGATGTGGAAAGAGGTGGCACTAAGTTAGCGTCTTCGGAAAGAGAATCTAAGGCGGAGAACTAAAATCGGCAATCAAAGGGTACTTTCATTGTACTCTTTGGACGCGGTTTCACGTCCCGAGTACTTTTATAAGGGGTGAAAAATTCCCTACTATACAGGGTGATAGAGAAATCGGCAACAATCGAGGAAAATCGGCAATCAAAGGGTACTTTCATTGTACTCTTTGGACGCGGTTTCGCGTCCCGAGTACTTTCATAAGGGGTGAACAATTCCGTACTATACAGGGTGATAGAGAAATCGGCAACGATCGCGGAAAATCGGCGATCAAAGGGTACTTTCATTGTACTCTTTGGACGCGGTTTCACGTCCCGAGTACTTTTCTAAGGAGTGAACAATTCCCTACTATACAGGGTGACTGAGAAATCGGCAACGATCGCGGAAAATCGGCGATCAAAGGGTACTTTCATTGTACTCTTTGGACGCGGTTTCGCGTCCCGAGTACTTTCCTAAGGGGTGAAAAATACCCTACTATACAGGGTGACTCAGAAATCGGCAACAATCGAGGAAAATCGGCAATCAAAGGGTACTTTCATTGTAATCTTTGCACGCGGTTTCACGACCCAAGTACTTTCCTAAGGGGTGAAAAATACCCTACTATACAGGGTGACTCAGAAATCGGCAACAATCGAGGAAAATCGGCAATCAAAGGGTACTTTCATTGCACTCTTTGGACGCGGTTTCACGTCCCGAGTACTTTCATAAGGGGTGAACAATTCCCTACTATACAGGGTGATAGAGAAATCGGCAACGATCGTGGAAAATCGGCGATCGAAGGGTACTTTCATTGTACTCTTTGGACGCGGTTTCACGTCCCGAGTACTTTTCTAAGGGCTGAAAAATACCCTACTATAAAGGGTGACTCAGAAATCGGCAACAATCGAGGAAAATCGGCAATCAAAGGGTACTTTCATTGTACTCTTTGGACGCGGTTTCGCGTCCCGGGTACTTTCATGGGGGGTGAACAATTCCGTACTATACAGGGTGATAGAGAAATCGGCAACGATCGTAGAAAATCGGCGATCGAAGGGTACTTTAATTGTACTCTTTGGACGCGGTTTCACGTCCCGAGTACTTTTCTAAGGGGTGAAAAATACCCTACTATACAGGGTGACTCAGAAATCGGCAACAATCGAGGAAAATCGGCAATCAAAGGGTACTTTCATTGTACTCCTTGCACGCGGTTTCACGTCCCAAGTACTTTCCTAAGGGGTGAAAAATACCCTACTATACAGGGTGACTGAAAAATCGGCAACGATCGAGGAAAATCGGCAATCAAAGGGTACATTCAGTGTACTCTTTGGACGCGGTTTCGCGTCCCGGGTACCTTCCTAAGGGGTGACAAATACCCTACTGTACAGGGTGACCGAGAAATCGGTAACGATCGAGGAAAATCGGCGATCAAAGGGTACTTTTATTATACTATTTCGATGCGCTTTCACGTACCGAGTACTTTCCTAAGGGGTGAAAAATACCCTACTATACAGGGTTACTGAGAAATCGGTAACAATCGAGGAAAATCGAAGAGGGGCAGAGTTTTCGAAAGGCCTTCGACGATGAAATTCAGGCGATACCTCCTTTCGCTTCATGTTCTCCTGATACATCGCTCCAAAATCTGGCCAAAATTTTCTGAACGCTCCAAAATTGAGATTGTAACAGGAGAACATGATGTGGAAAGAGGTGGCACTAAGTTAGCGTCTTCGGAAAGAGAATCTAAGGCGGAGAACTATTCGACGTAGAGGCTCAGCGTCTTCGAAAGGCTTCGACGATGAAATTCAGGGCGTACCTCCTTTCGCTTCATGTTCTCCTGATACATTTGCTAAAATCTGGCCAAAATTTTCTGAACGCTCCAAAATTGAGATTGTAACAGGAGAACATGATGTGGAAAGAGGTGGCACTAAGTTAGCGTCTTCGGAAAGAGAATCTAAGGCGGAGAACTATTCAACGTAGAGGCGCAGCGTCTTCGAAAGGCTTCGACGATGAAATTCAGGGCGTACCTCCTTTCGCTTCATGTTCTCCTGATACATTTGCTAAAATCTGGCCAAAATTTTCTGAACGCTCCAAAATTGAGATTATAACAGGAGAACATGATGTCGAAAGAGGTGGCACTAAGTTAGCGTCTTCGGAAAGAGAATCTAAGGCGGAGAACTATTCAACGTAGAGGCGCAGAGTCTTCGAAAGGCTTCGACGATGAAATTCAGGGCATACCTCCTTTCGCTTCATGTTCTCCTGATACATTTGCTAAAATCTGGCCAAAATTTTCTGAACGCTCCAAAATTGAGATTATAACAGGAGAACATGATGTCGAAAGAGGTGGCACTAAGTTAGCGTCTTCGGAAAGAGAATCTAAGGCGGAGAACTATTCAACGTAGAGGCGCAGCGTCTTCGAAAGGCTTCGACGATGAAATTCAGGGTGTACCTCCTTTCGCTTCATGTTCTCCTGATACATTTGCTAAAATCTGGCCAAAATTTTCTGAACGCTCCAAAATTGAGATTGTAACAGGAGAACATGATGTCGAAAGAGGTGGCACTAAGTTAGCGTCTTCGGAAAGAGAATCTAAGGCGGAGAACTATTCAACGTAGAGGCGCAGCGTCTTCGAAAGGCTTCGACGATGAAATTCAGGGTGTACCTCCTTTCGCTTCATGTTCTCCTGATACATTTGCTAAAATCTGGCCAAAATTTTCTGAACGCTCCAAAATTGAGATTCTAACAGGAGAACATGATGTCGAAAGAGGTGGCACTAAGTTAGCGTCTTCGGAAAGAGAATCTAAGGCGGAGAACTATTCAACGTAGAGGCGCAGCGTCTTCGAAAGGCTTCGACGATGAAATTCAGGGTGTACCTCCTTTCGCTTCATGTTCTCCTGATACATTTGCTAAAATCTGGCCAAAATTTTCTGAACGCTCCAAAATTGAGATTGTAACAGGAGAACATGATGTCGAAAGAGGTGGCACTAAGTTAGCGTCTTCGGAAAGAGAATCTAAGGCGGAGAACTATTCAACGTAGAGGCGCAGCGTCTTCGAAAGGCTTCGACGATGAAATTCAGGGTGTACCTCCTTTCGCTTCATGTTCTCCTGATACATTTGCTAAAATCTGGCCAAAATTTTCTGAACGCTCCAAAATTGAGATTCTAACAGGAGAACATGATGTCGAAAGAGGTGGCACTAAGTTAGCGTCTTCGGAAAGAGAATCTAAGGCGGAGAACTATTCAACGTAGAGGCGCAGCGTCTTCGAAAGGCTTCGACGATGAAATTCAGGGTGTACCTCCTTTCGCTTCATGTTCTCCTGATACATTTGCTAAAATCTGGCCAAAATTTTCTGAACGCTCCAAAATTGAGATTGTAACAGGAGAACATGATGTCGAAAGAGGTGGCACTAAGTTAGCGTCTTCGGAAAGAGAATCTAAGGCGGAGAACTATTCAACGTAGAGGCGCAGCGTCTTCGAAAGGCTTCGACGATGAAATTCAGGGTGTACCTCCTTTCGCTTCATGTTCTCCTGATACATTTGCTAAAATCTGGCCAAAATTTTCTGAACGCTCCAAAATTGAGATTGTAACAGGAGAACATGATGTCGAAAGAGGTGGCACTAAGTTAGCGTCTTCGGAAAGAGAATCTAAGGCGGAGAACTATTCAACGTAGAGGCGCAGCGTCTTCGAAAGGCTTCGACGATGAAATTCAGGGTGTACCTCCTTTCGCTTCATGTTCTCCTGATACATTTGCTAAAATCTGGCCAAAATTTTCTGAACGCTCCAAAATTGAGATTGTAACAGGAGAACATGATGTCGGAAGAGGTGGCACTAAGTTAGCGTCTTCGGAAAGAGAATCTAAGGCGGAGAACTATTCGACGTAGAGGCGCAGCGTCTTCGAAAGGCTTCGACGATGAAATTCAGGGCGTACCTCCTTTTGCTTCATGTTCTCCTGATACATTTGCTAAAATCTGGCCAAAATTCTCTGACCGCTCCAAAATTGAGATTGTAACAGGAGAACATGATGTCGAAAGAGGTGGCACTAAGTTAGCGCCTTCGTAAAGAGAATCCAATGCGGAGAACTGTTCGACGTAGAGGCGCAGCGTCTTCGAAAGGTTTCGACGATGAAATTCAAAGCGTACCTCCTTTCGCTTCATGTTCTCCTGATACATTTGCTAAAATCTGGCCAAAATTCTCTGAACGCTCCAAAATTAAGATTGTAAC
This sequence comes from Andrena bucephala, assembly GCA_947577245.1. Lineage (NCBI taxonomy): Eukaryota > Metazoa > Arthropoda > Insecta > Hymenoptera > Andrenidae > Andrena > Andrena bucephala. Next base: position 74,750,212 of record OX387717.1, read on the forward strand.
AGGAGAACATGATGTCGAAAGAGGTGGCACTAAGTTAGCGCCTTCGTAAAGAGAATCCAAGGCGGAGAACTGTTCGACGTAGAGGCGCAGCGTCTTCGAAAGGTTTCGACGATGAAATTCAAAGCGTACCTCCTTTCGCTTCATGTTCTCCTGATAAATTTGCTAAAATCTGGCCAAAATTCTCTGAACGCTCCAAAATTGAGATTGTAACAGGAGAACATGATGTCGGAAGAGGTGGCACTAAGTTAGCGTCTTCGGAAAGAGAATCTAAGGCGGAGAACTATTCGACGTAGAGGCGCAGCGTCTTCGAAAGGCTTCGACGATGAAATTCAGGGCGTACCTCCTTTTGCTTCATGTTCTCCTGATACATTTGCTAAAATCTGGCCAAAATTCTCTGACCGCTCCAAAATTGAGATTGTAACAGGAGAACATGATGTCGAAAGAGGTGGCACTAAGTTAGCGCCTTCGTAAAGAGAATCCAATGCGGAGAACTGTTCGACGTAGAGGCGCAGCGTCTTCGAAAGGTTTCGACGATGAAATTCAAAGCGTACCTCCTTTCGCTTCATGTTCTCCTGATACATTTGCTAAAATCTGGCCAAAATTCTCTGAACGCTCCAAAATTAAGATTGTAACAGGAGAACATGATGTCGAAGGAGGTGGCACTAAGTTAGCGCCTTCGTAAAGAGAATCCAAGGCGGAGAACTGTTCGACGTAGAGGCGCAGCGTCTTCGAAAGGTTTCGACGATGAAATTCAAAGCGTACCTCCTTTCGCTTCATGTTCTCCTGATACATTTGCTAAAATCTGGCCAAAATTCTCTGAACGCTCCAAAATTAAGATTGTAACAGGAGAACATGATGTCGAAAGAGGTGGCACTAAGTTAGCGCCTTCGTAAAGAGAATCCAATGCGGAGAACTGTTCGACGTAGAGGCGCAGCGTCTTCGAAAGGTTTCGACGATGAAATTCAAAGCGTACCTCCTTTCGCTTCATGTTCTCCTGATACATTTGCTAAAATCTGGCCAAAATTCTCTGAACGCTCCAAAATTAAGATTGTAACAGGAGAACATGATGTCGAAAGAGGTGGCACTAAGTTAGCGTCTTCGGAAAGAGAATCTAAGGCGGAGAACTATTCAACGTAGAGGCGCAGCGTCTTCGAAAGGCTTCGACGATGAAATTCAGGGTGTACCTCCTTTCGCTTCATGTTCTCCTGATACATTTGCTAAAATCTGGCCAAAATTTTCTGAACGCTCCAAAATTGAGATTATAACAGGAGAACATGATGTCGAAAGAGGTGGCACTAAGTTAGCGCCTTCGTAAAGAGAATCCAATGCGGAGAACTGTTCGACGTAGAGGCGCAGCGTCTTCGAAAGGCTTCGACGATGAAATTCAGGGTGTACCTCCTTTCGCTTCATGTTCTCCTGATACATTTGCTAAAATCTGGCCAAAATTTTCTGAACGCTCCAAAATTGAGATTGTAACAGGAGAACATGATGTCGGAAGAGGTGGCACTAAGTTAGCGTCTTCGGAAAGAGAATCTAAGGCGGAGAACTATTCGACGTAGAGGCGCAGCGTCTTCGAAAGGCTTCGACGATGAAATTCAGGGCGTACCTCCTTTTGCTTCATGTTCTCCTGATACATTTGCTAAAATCTGGCCAAAATTCTCTGACCGCTCCAAAATTGAGATTGTAACAGGAGAACATGATGTCGAAAGAGGTGGCACTAAGTTAGCGCCTTCGTAAAGAGAATCCAATGCGGAGAACTGTTCGACGTAGAGGCGCAGCGTCTTCGAAAGGTTTCGACGATGAAATTCAAAGCGTACCTCCTTTCGCTTCATGTTCTCCTGATACATTTGCTAAAATCTGGCCAAAATTCTCTGAACGCTCCAAAATTAAGATTGTAACAGGAGAACATGATGTCGAAAGAGGTGGCACTAAGTTAGCGCCTTCGTAAAGAGAATCCAATGCGGAGAACTGTTCGACGTAGAGGCGCAGCGTCTTCGAAAGGTTTCGACGATGAAATTCAAAGCGTACCTCCTTTCGCTTCATGTTCTCCTGATACATTTGCTAAAATCTGGCCAAAATTCTCTGAACGCTCCAAAATTAAGATTGTAACAGGAGAACATGATGTCGAAAGAGGTGGCACTAAGTTAGCGTCTTCGGAAAGAGAATCTAAGGCGGAGAACTATTCAACGTAGAGGCGCAGCGTCTTCGAAAGGCTTCGACGATGAAATTCAGGGCGTACCTCCTTTCGCTTCATGTTCTCCTGATACATTTGCTAAAATCTGGCCAAAATTTTCTGAACGCTCCAAAATTGAGATTATAACAGGAGAACATGATGTCGAAAGAGGTGGCACTAAGTTAGCGTCTTCGGAAAGAGAATCTAAGGCGGAGAACTATTCAACGTAGAGGCGCAGAGTCTTCGAAAGGCTTCGACGATGAAATTCAGGGCATACCTCCTTTCGCTTCATGTTCTCCTGATACATTTGCTAAAATCTGGCCAAAATTTTCTGAACGCTCCAAAATTGAGATTATAACAGGAGAACATGATGTCGAAAGAGGTGGCACTAAGTTAGCGTCTTCGGAAAGAGAATCTAAGGCGGAGAACTATTCAACGTAGAGGCGCAGCGTCTTCGAAAGGCTTCGACGATGAAATTCAGGGTGTACCTCCTTTCGCTTCATGTTCTCCTGATACATTTGCTAAAATCTGGCCAAAATTTTCTGAACGCTCCAAAATTGAGATTGTAACAGGAGAACATGATGTCGAAAGAGGTGGCACTAAGTTAGCGTCTTCGGAAAGAGAATCTAAGGCGGAGAACTATTCAACGTAGAGGCGCAGCGTCTTCGAAAGGCTTCGACGATGAAATTCAGGGTGTACCTCCTTTCGCTTCATGTTCTCCTGATACATTTGCTAAAATCTGGCCAAAATTTTCTGAACGCTCCAAAATTGAGATTCTAACAGGAGAACATGATGTCGAAAGAGGTGGCACTAAGTTAGCGTCTTCGGAAAGAGAATCTAAGGCGGAGAACTATTCAACGTAGAGGCGCAGCGTCTTCGAAAGGCTTCGACGATGAAATTCAGGGTGTACCTCCTTTCGCTTCATGTTCTCCTGATACATTTGCTAAAATCTGGCCAAAATTTTCTGAACGCTCCAAAATTGAGATTGTAACAGGAGAACATGATGTGGAAAGAGGTGGCACTAAGTTAGCGTCTTCGGAAAGAGAATCTAAGGCGGAGAACTATTCAACGTAGAGGCGCAGCGTCTTCGAAAGGCTTCGACGATGAAATTCAGGGTGTACCTCCTTTCGCTTCATGTTCTCCTGATACATTTGCTAAAATCTGGCCAAAATTTTCTGAACGCTCCAAAATTGAGATTCTAACAGGAGAACATGATGTCGAAAGAGGTGGCACTAAGTTAGCGTCTTCGGAAAGAGAATCTAAGGCGGAGAACTATTCAACGTAGAGGCGCAGCGTCTTCGAAAGGCTTCGACGATGAAATTCAGGGTGTACCTCCTTTCGCTTCATGTTCTCCTGATACATTTGCTAAAATCTGGCCAAAATTTTCTGAACGCTCCAAAATTGAGATTGTAACAGGAGAACATGATGTCGAAAGAGGTGGCACTAAGTTAGCGTCTTCGGAAAGAGAATCTAAGGCGGAGAACTATTCAACGTAGAGGCGCAGCGTCTTCGAAAGGCTTCGACGATGAAATTCAGGGTGTACCTCCTTTCGCTTCATGTTCTCCTGATACATTTGCTAAAATCTGGCCAAAATTTTCTGAACGCTCCAAAATTGAGATTGTAACAGGAGAACATGATGTCGGAAGAGGTGGCACTAAGTTAGCGTCTTCGGAAAGAGAATCTAAGGCGGAGAACTATTCGACGTAGAGGCGCAGCGTCTTCGAAAGGCTTCGACGATGAAATTCAGGGCGTACCTCCTTTTGCTTCATGTTCTCCTGATACATTTGCTAAAATCTGGCCAAAATTCTCTGACCGCTCCAAAATTGAGATTGTAACAGGAGAACATGATGTCGAAAGAGGTGGCACTAAGTTAGCGCCTTCGTAAAGAGAATCCAATGCGGAGAACTGTTCGACGTAGAGGCGCAGCGTCTTCGAAAGGTTTCGACGATGAAATTCAAAGCGTACCTCCTTTCGCTTCATGTTCTCCTGATACATTTGCTAAAATCTGGCCAAAATTCTCTGAACGCTCCAAAATTAAGATTGTAACAGGAGAACATGATGTCGAAAGAGGTGGCACTAAGTTAGCGCCTTCGTAAAGAGAATCCAAGGCGGAGAACTGTTCGACGTAGAGGCGCAGCGTCTTCGAAAGGTTTCGACGATGAAATTCAAAGCGTACCTCCTTTCGCTTCATGTTCTCCTGATAAATTTGCTAAAATCTGGCCAAAATTCTCTGAACGCTCCAAAATTAAGATTGTAACAGGAGAACATGATGTCGAAAGAGGTGGCACTAAGTTAGCGTCTTCGGAAAGAGAATCTAAGGCGGAGAACTATTCAACGTAGAGGCGCAGCGTCTTCGAAAGGCTTCGACGATGAAATTCAGGGTGTACCTCCTTTCGCTTCATGTTCTCCTGATACATTTGCTAAAATCTGGCCAAAATTTTCTGAACGCTCCAAAATTGAGATTATAACAGGAGAACATGATGTCGAAAGAGGTGGCACTAAGTTAGCGCCTTCGTAAAGAGAATCCAATGCGGAGAACTGTTCGACGTAGAGGCGCAGCGTCTTCGAAAGGCTTCGACGATGAAATTCAGGGTGTACCTCCTTTCGCTTCATGTTCTCCTGATACATTTGCTAAAATCTGGCCAAAATTTTCTGAACGCTCCAAAATTGAGATTGTAACAGGAGAACATGATGTCGGAAGAGGTGGCACTAAGTTAGCGTCTTCGGAAAGAGAATCTAAGGCGGAGAACTATTCGACGTAGAGGCGCAGCGTCTTCGAAAGGCTTCGACGATGAAATTCAGGGCGTACCTCCTTTTGCTTCATGTTCTCCTGATACATTTGCTAAAATCTGGCCAAAATTCTCTGACCGCTGCAAAATTGAGATTGTAACAGGAGAACATGATGTCGAAAGAGGTGGCACTAAGTTAGCGCCTTCGTAAAGAGAATCCAATGCGGAGAACTGTTCGACGTAGAGGCGCAGCGTCTTCGAAAGGTTTCGACGATGAAATTCAAAGCGTACCTCCTTTCGCTTCATGTTCTCCTGATACATTTGCTAAAATCTGGCCAAAATTCTCTGAACGCTCCAAAATTAAGATTGTAACAGGAGAACATGATGTCGAAAGAGGTGGCACTAAGTTAGCGCCTTCGTAAAGAGAATCCAAGGCGGAGAACTGTTCGACGTAGAGGCGCAGCGTCTTCGAAAGGTTTCGACGATGAAATTCAAAGCGTACCTCCTTTCGCTTCATGTTCTCCTGATAAATTTGCTAAAATCTGGCCAAAATTCTCTGAACGCTCCAAAATTGAGATTGTAACAGGAGAACATGATGTCGGAAGAGGTGGCACTAAGTTAGCGTCTTCGGAAAGAGAATCTAAGGCGGAGAACTATTCGACGTAGAGGCGCAGCGTCTTCGAAAGGCTTCGACGATGAAATTCAGGGCGTACCTCCTTTTGCTTCATGTTCTCCTGATACATTTGCTAAAATCTGGCCAAAATTCTCTGACCGCTCCAAAATTGAGATTGTAACAGGAGAACATGATGTCGAAAGAGGTGGCACTAAGTTAGCGCCTTCGTAAAGAGAATCCAATGCGGAGAACTGTTCGACGTAGAGGCGCAGCGTCTTCGAAAGGTTTCGACGATGAAATTCAAAGCGTACCTCCTTTCGCTTCATGTTCTCCTGATACATTTGCTAAAATCTGGCCAAAATTCTCTGAACGCTCCAAAATTAAGATTGTAACAGGAGAACATGATGTCGAAAGAGGTGGCACTAAGTTAGCGCCTTCGTAAAGAGAATCCAAGGCGGAGAACTGTTCGACGTAGAGGCGCAGCGTCTTCGAAAGGTTTCGACGATGAAATTCAAAGCGTACCTCCTTTCGCTTCATGTTCTCCTGATAAATTTGCTAAAATCTGGCCAAAATTCTCTGAACGCTCCAAAATTGAGATTGTAACAGGAGAACATGATGTCGGAAGAGGTGGCACTAAGTTAGCGTCTTCGGAAAGAGAATCTAAGGCGGAGAACTATTCGACGTAGAGGCGCAGCGTCTTCGAAAGGCTTCGACGATGAAATTCAGGGCGTACCTCCTTTTGCTTCATGTTCTCCTGATACATTTGCTAAAATCTGGCCAAAATTCTCTGACCGCTCCAAAATTGAGATTGTAACAGGAGAACATGATGTCGAAAGAGGTGGCACTAAGTTAGCGCCTTCGTAAAGAGAATCCAATGCGGAGAACTGTTCGACGTAGAGGCGCAGCGTCTTCGAAAGGTTTCGACGATGAAATTCAAAGCGTACCTCCTTTCGCTTCATGTTCTCCTGATACATTTGCTAAAATCTGGCCAAAATTCTCTGAACGCTCCAAAATTAAGATTGTAACAGGAGAACATGATGTCGAAAGAGGTGGCACTAAGTTAGCGCCTTCGTAAAGAGAATCCAAGGCGGAGAACTGTTCGACGTAGAGGCGCAGCGTCTTCGAAAGGTTTCGACGATGAAATTCAAAGCGTACCTCCTTTCGCTTCATGTTCTCCTGATACATTTGCTAAAATCTGGCCAAAATTCTCTGAACGCTCCAAAATTAAGATTGTAACAGGAGAACATGATGTCGAAAGAGGTGGCACTAAGTTAGCGCCTTCGTAAAGAGAATCCAATGCGGAGAACTGTTCGACGTAGAGGCGCAGCGTCTTCGAAAGGTTTCGACGATGAAATTCAAAGCGTACCTCCTTTCGCTTCATGTTCTCCTGATACATTTGCTAAAATCTGGCCAAAATTCTCTGAACGCTCCAAAATTAAGATTGTAACAGGAGAACATGATGTCGAAAGAGGTGGCACTAAGTTAGCGTCTTCGGAAAGAGAATCTAAGGCGGAGAACTATTCAACGTAGAGGCGCAGCGTCTTCGAAAGGCTTCGACGATGAAATTCAGGGTGTACCTCCTTTCGCTTCATGTTCTCCTGATACATTTGCTAAAATCTGGCCAAAATTTTCTGAACGCTCCAAAATTGAGATTATAACAGGAGAACATGATGTCGAAAGAGGTGGCACTAAGTTAGCGCCTTCGTAAAGAGAATCCAATGCGGAGAACTGTTCGACGTAGAGGCGCAGCGTCTTCGAAAGGCTTCGACGATGAAATTCAGGGTGTACCTCCTTTCGCTTCATGTTCTCCTGATACATTTGCTAAAATCTGGCCAAAATTTTCTGAACGCTCCAAAATTGAGATTGTAACAGGAGAACATGATGTCGGAAGAGGTGGCACTAAGTTAGCGTCTTCGGAAAGAGAATCTAAGGCGGAGAACTATTCGACGTAGAGGCGCAGCGTCTTCGAAAGGCTTCGACGATGAAATTCAGGGCGTACCTCCTTTTGCTTCATGTTCTCCTGATACATTTGCTAAAATCTGGCCAAAATTCTCTGACCGCTCCAAAATTGAGATTGTAACAGGAGAACATGATGTCGAAAGAGGTGGCACTAAGTTAGCGCCTTCGTAAAGAGAATCCAATGCGGAGAACTGTTCGACGTAGAGGCGCAGCGTCTTCGAAAGGTTTCGACGATGAAATTCAAAGCGTACCTCCTTTCGCTTCATGTTCTCCTGATACATTTGCTAAAATCTGGCCAAAATTCTCTGAACGCTCCAAAATTAAGATTGTAACAGGAGAACATGATGTCGAAAGAGGTGGCACTAAGTTAGCGCCTTCGTAAAGAGAATCCAAGGCGGAGAACTGTTCGACGTAGAGGCGCAGCGTCTTCGAAAGGTTTCGACGATGAAATTCAAAGCGTACCTCCTTTCGCTTCATGTTCTCCTGATAAATTTGCTAAAATCTGGCCAAAATTCTCTGAACGCTCCAAAATTGAGATTGTAACAGGAGAACATGATGTCGGAAGAGGTGGCACTAAGTTAGCGTCTTCGGAAAGAGAATCTAAGGCGGAGAACTATTCGACGTAGAGGCGCAGCGTCTTCGAAAGGCTTCGACGATGAAATTCAGGGCGTACCTCCTTTTGCTTCATGTTCTCCTGATACATTTGCTAAAATCTGGCCAAAATTCTCTGACCGCTCCAAAATTGAGATTGTAACAGGAGAACATGATGTCGAAAGAGGTGGCACTAAGTTAGCGCCTTCGTAAAGAGAATCCAATGCGGAGAACTGTTCGACGTAGAGGCGCAGCGTCTTCGAAAGGTTTCGACGATGAAATTCAAAGCGTACCTCCTTTCGCTTCATGTTCTCCTGATACATTTGCTAAAATCTGGCCAAAATTCTCTGAACGCTCCAAAATTAAGATTGTAACAGGAGAACATGATGTCGAAAGAGGTGGCACTAAGTTAGCGCCTTCGTAAAGAGAATCCAAGGCGGAGAACTGTTCGACGTAGAGGCGCAGCGTCTTCGAAAGGTTTCGACGATGAAATTCAAAGCGTACCTCCTTTCGCTTCATGTTCTCCTGATAAATTTGCTAAAATCTGGCCAAAATTCTCTGAACGCTCCAAAATTGAGATTGTAACAGGAGAACATGATGTCGGAAGAGGTGGCACTAAGTTAGCGTCTTCGGAAAGAGAATCTAAGGCGGAGAACTATTCGACGTAGAGGCGCAGCGTCTTCGAAAGGCTTCGACGATGAAATTCAGGGCGTACCTCCTTTTGCTTCATGTTCTCCTGATACATTTGCTAAAATCTGGCCAAAATTCTCTGACCGCTCCAAAATTGAGATTGTAACAGGAGAACATGATGTCGAAAGAGGTGGCACTAAGTTAGCGCCTTCGTAAAGAGAATCCAATGCGGAGAACTGTTCGACGTAGAGGCGCAGCGTCTTCGAAAGGTTTCGACGATGAAATTCAAAGCGTACCTCCTTTCGCTTCATGTTCTCCTGATACATTTGCTAAAATCTGGCCAAAATTCTCTGAACGCTCCAAAATTAAGATTGTAACAGGAGAACATGATGTCGAAAGAGGTGGCACTAAGTTAGCGCCTTCGTAAAGAGAATCCAAGGCGGAGAACTGTTCGACGTAGAGGCGCAGCGTCTTCGAAAGGTTTCGACGATGAAATTCAAAGCGTACCTCCTTTCGCTTCATGTTCTCCTGATACATTTGCTAAAATCTGGCCAATATTCTCTGAACGCTCCAAAATTAAGATTGTAACAGGAGAACATGATGTCGAAAGAGGTGGCACTAAGTTAGCGCCTTCGTAAAGAGAATCCAATGCGGAGAACTGTTCGACGTAGAGGCGCAGCGTCTTCGAAAGGTTTCGACGATGAAATTCAAAGCGTACCTCCTTTCGCTTCATGTTCTCCTGATACATTTGCTAAAATCTGGCCAAAATTCTCTGAACGCTCCAAAATTAAGATTGTAACAGGAGAACATGATGTCGAAAGAGGTGGCACTAAGTTAGCGTCTTCGGAAAGAGAATCTAAGGCGGAGAACTATTCAACGTAGAGGCGCAGCGTCTTCGAAAGGCTTCGACGATGAAATTCAGGGTGTACCTCCTTTCGCTTCATGTTCTCCTGATACATTTGCTAAAATCTGGCCAAAATTTTCTGAACGCTCCAAAATTGAGATTGTAACAGGAGAACATGATGTCGGAAGAGGTGGCACTAAGTTAGCGTCTTCGGAAAGAGAATCTAAGGCGGAGAACTATTCAACGTAGAGGCGCAGCGTCTTCGAAAGGCTTCGACGATGAAATTCAGGGTGTACCTCCTTTCGCTTCATGTTCTCCTGATACATTTGCTAAAATCTGGCCAAAATTTTCTGAACGCTCCAAAATTGAGATTGTAACAGGAGAACATGATGTCGGAAGAGGTGGCACTAAGTTAGCGTCTTCGGAAAGAGAATCTAAGGCGGAGAACTATTCGACGTAGAGGCGCAGCGTCTTCGAAAGGCTTCGACGATGAAATTCAGGGCGTACCTCCTTTTGCTTCATGTTCTCCTGATACATTTGCTAAAATCTGGCCAAAATTCTCTGACCGCTCCAAAATTGAGATTGTAACAGGAGAACATGATGTCGAAAGAGGTGGCACTAAGTTAGCGTCTTCGGAAAGAGAATCTAAGGCGGAGAACTATTCGACGTAGAGGTGCAGGGTTCTACGAAAGGCCTTCGACGATGAAATTCAGGGCATACCTCCTTTCGCTTCATGTTCTCCTGATACATCGCTCCAAAATCTGGTTAAAGTTTTCTGAACGCTCTAAATTGAGCTTCGTAACAGGAGAACATGATGTCGAAAGAGAGAGAATGAGTCGAAGACGGAGAAGTAATCAACGCAGACGCAGGCTTTACTTGTGATTGTGGAATTTTGGATTTAATTAGGAAATGGAAGTTATAGGGTACATTTCTACATTGAATGATGCGTTTTTTCTCTACATGTGATTTATTAAAATACTCTGAATAATGTACAGTGATATATAATAATTCGATTGTCTAATTACTGAAGTTTAACTTAAAAGGGACGTATTGTAAATGCTGTAAATGCACTCTTCCAGTGCGTTTTCGTTACACCCCACATTTTGCACAGACGTCTGGAAGACGTCAATTGAACGTCCGTTTTAGATCCGGATTGCTTTTAGGACGACTTTTGGGCGTCTTTAGACGTCTGTGTGCTATCTGGGACCAGTTGACACGAACCGACGCTTCCAAAGGAAAGAATTGCTTACCTATAACAGACGAAAGCTCCGAATTAATTAACCAGTCCTCAATATAATTGCTAATTGAACACTAAATACACTCGATAGTTCTTACTACTTTAAACAACGCATAATTACAATTCTCGATTTCATAAAAATACCGTTACGGTGTAACAATAATATTTTGAAAGGATGTTAAGTCATAAAAAGTTCACTAATGTGGCGTAAAAGACCGAAATAGCTAATAAATATTTATTGTCATGTAGCATATAGGTTTTATTTTCTGTCACTTCGAGGACAGAAAATCCGCTCCTCGAAGTGACAGAAAATATAACCTAACTAGGAGACTACAATGTTTGTTACGCGGTTGTATTTATATAATATTTCTGATCGAAATTTATGGAAATAAGTGCAAATTATGCTTCTATCAAAATATATTAGTAAACGGAATTATGCAACATGTTTCTTGAAATTAGTCGTAACGTTCAGACCATTTTAGATTTTAAATGTTTCCGATAAGATTTAATTTCAATTCCTACCACTCGTAGCATTGTAATCTTATTTTAGACTGAATCGATAAAGTTGGGTGTGACACGAAAATGGTAAGAGGGCTCGTGAGCCCCCCGAGCAAGTGACACAAAATTACATTGCGTGATAGGTCTATCCTATATCTGGTCTGTAGTCACTTCTTTTAATTAGATTTATCATTTGGTAAAAAAATTATTTAAAAAAAAATGTTATTTTCACGAGTTATAACACAATTTTTTTACAGTTCACGAGTTATTATAACACAAAATCAAATCGAGTACAACATTTCTGGTGGATGCGGGGGCGAAACGTGAAAAATACATAACTACATATATATATATATATACATAACTACATATATATATATATACATATATTTGTACATATATACATATATATATATATATATACACATATATATATATATATATATATATAAAATATATATATATAATCTTTATATATATTTTATTATTCTTGGGGAGGGGCGATTGCCCCTATCGCCCCCCTCTGGATCCGCCAATGGTACAACACAACTATTTTCTGCCAAGACTTTATTCAATAACCATGTGGAGCAATATACAATTATCATACATATTTCATACGACATACGTACGCTTAATTTTATAAAATGATTTACTGTGATGCTTTCAGAAAATTGGGATTAAAAACCTACTCTTTACTCTGACTTACAATCTCCCGATGTCGATCCATCGATAATCAGGTTGCCAAAGGTAATAGAAATTAAACGACGACCCGACACGCGACCGAATGCGCGATGATCGGTTCATTAATCTAATTGGCCAATCGTCAATTCCAAAAAGAAGTTGCTACGGATAATCCGAAGCCTATTAGCTACCTATTATTTACACGTTAAATAACATTTTTGGTCGCACTGTATACACACACGAAAGAGAGAATGGGCTAATGGAATATTAGACAAGGAAAACAAACCCGAAAACCGAGAACAAGGGAAGCAAATACATATGTACATCGTTCGACTAACTATACCTACGGTATTAACGTAAACTATACAACGAGACAGCTGATTTACCATTGCTACGAGAGGCAAGCACCCGCGATCCTGCTTCCGCGACAGTCGCCCGCAAACTGCCGCGAGGCGATCGCTAACATCGCGGGTGGTATCTACATATCTCGGCTAAATCGAAGATTACAATCACTGGGATTCGCCCGTCCCAAAGCTAAGGAAGCTCAACTTGTCCTAACTTTCATACAACGACGAATTTCTAATACGAACTTAACCTTTAATACTTAAATATTTACTGGCATACCGTTCGCTCGAGCTCCACGAGCTAATTACGAGAAGCAACGCTACTACGCCCTCCCGCTGCCAAACCAGTTGGCACTTGTACTGCAGACTTTCACCTCTATGGAACCATCGAACCTATCGCTCGGTCGCAACCCCCTCAGTACCAACTGTAAAACGGTTGATGGGGAGCAGGCCTGGGTGGCTGCTGGAAGCCTTGAGCACTGTAATGACTGGCGAACGCTTGGTGGTGGTGGGTGGCGTGTGTGTGCGGTTGCTGCAGGCTCGAGGGTGGACTAGGAAGGCCAACCCTTCCGCCGCTGGAGATTGGAAGGTTCCACGAGGGCGAGGTGTTCCCCTGGCTACCCTGCTGCTGCTGCGACTGCTGCTGATGGACAGGCGACACCGAGCTGATCGGCAGGTCTGAGGAGGTCAGCTGATCGGATGCTGGGTTCGAGTTGCCGGAATTGGGGCCCATCATGGTGACCAACGAGTTGGGCGTTGGGGGTAGTTGATGGCTGCTGGGTTGCTGGTAAGTGGAGGTTGGGACAGGGGCGACGGGAGAGACTTGGTGAGCCATGTGGCTGGTGCTGATGGAGGACGTGGCTGGTAACAGAGAGCTGGGGTAGGTTACAGAGGGTGAAAGTCCGTAGCTCGACGTGGATCCGACCGACGGGGGTAGACGAGCTGAATCTGGCGTCAGTTGGTGAGACATGCCGGTGTGGTGGGACGAGTACAACTCTGGAACTGAGAAAAAAAGAACGTTGATTAATGAATGCGTCCCTTTCAAAGGGTTTTGGGTGGATAAGCGAGCAAGCTAAGTGGCCCATTAGCTGATGCCCAACAATCTAATGGCTAAAGAACTGAATTCTGTCCCTCGTCTGATGAATTTTAAATACGTTCCCTTTTGCAACGATCGCTCTCCAATTTTTATTATCAATCGCAAGGGCAACCATTAGCAGGAATTGGCCCGCGGAGGGAACAAGTTAACCGATGGAGACATTTAACAAAAAAAATCAAAGCAACTCGACTCACCTTGACTGGACGAGAACGTGGTGTCTGGCAGAGTCTGTCCGTGAGGATGAGGATGGGGATGCGGATGAGGATGAGGATGAGGATGACTCGGAGGAACCGCGGCGGCAGCGTGAGGATGGGGCGCAGCCGGTGGATGAAGCACGTAAGAAGCTGCCGGATAGGCCACCGAGCTGACGTAACCGCCGGATGTGGTCGAAGACAACTGCTTCCTGAGCCTGGCCCGCCTGTTGCTGAACCACACTTGGATCCTGGCCTCCGTCAACTTCGTCCTCTGCGCCAGCTCCTCCCTGGTGTAGATGTCTGGGTACTGGGTCCTCTCGAAAGCCCTCTCCAGCTCGTCTAACTGATGGGCGGTGAAGGTCGTCCTGCTTCTGCGTTGCTTCCTCTTCAGAGGAATCCCTGGCTCGCTCTCGCAGTCGGACCCGGAGCTGGTCTTGCCTGGAAACGAGGATGAACGTGATTTAGATTAAATGCTAGATGCGAAAGTCGATATTCTTTTCCGCGCATGGTAGCAATGAAGTTTTCTGGGAAATTGTCCTCCCCTACCCTTCACTTTCCCATTATTCCTGCTGTAACAGGAATGGGAACCTTGAAGCGATCGGAGATTCACGGTCTAAACGACGCGGCGGTCTAATGGTCCAGGAAAGGGTGCTTCGCAACGCTAAATTTCCTGCCTGTTTTACGTTAACAACCGACTAGTTACTGTAGCCGCGGAACGTGCAAAAAAATACGCCAGAAACGCAACAAAATAATGAGGTGCCTGTGGAGGTACAAGGCAGACTGAATTATGGGGTCGTGTCTAATAGCTATTAATTCCCCCTGCTCGTGTCACCTGGCCAACCCTCTCTCTCTCCCCCTCTCTTTCTCTCTCTCTCTCTCTCTCTTCCTATCCAGGTGAACGCACCTCCCGGTTTATGGTTTGTTTTGCCGAGCCGGAGTTCAAAAGGAACCGCTGGTTATTTCACACTCGATTCGCGATCGACTCGTTAGCCACCGCGTTCCTTCCTTCCTCTCCTTCTTATTTCCAAACTCGCACTCCCCTGCAATTGTTTTCGACGAGTATTACGACCGATTTAAGTCCTCCCTCGAATAATTCGAGGACTGAAAGTGATCGGTACCCATTGTTCCCTCGCGAGGAAAGAATTCCGCCGGCCACATTCGCATCTGTTTACCGCTAATCTCTACGCTTCAGTGGAGTAACTCTAGCACTTAACCGACTGCTCGAGGGAACGTCCCATTTCCCCCGTCCGCTTGCCCTCTCGCGAGTCGCGACAGGGTTCCCCGGTCCACGCGCCAGGAATTCGAAAGAGGGGTAAAAGAAGCAATGCCGCCTCTCAGGCATGGGCCGCTCGGCGCATTTTTAGATTATCGCGGAGGAGTCATCATCATCGTCGACGCGAAAGGGGAGACGGATGACAACGCGCTCGTAAAAAGAACGAGAGGAGGCGAGTTTCTTCCGCGGAAGGCCTCGCCGCGTCGGTTGAAATCGTCGAGCGGCTTTACGCGGTGGCCGCGACTAATCGGCCGACGACGCCTGACGCCGGGACGCCCCGCGTTGATGCCCATTCGACACGGGCTCTATTCCCGGACGAAATCGCCTCTTCCTTTTCCTTTCTCGCATCGGCTCGTTCCGAGAGCTTCCGCGCCACTCCGCGACCCTTCTCCGTACTTTTTACTTTTGCCTCCCCCCCCCCCCGCCCCCCCCTCAAGTATTATTGCGGGAATTATTATGGGAGGAATGTAGGATTCCTTTGATGCTCGGGGAGTCTCCGAAGTGGTCGATTGATGGGCAGTTCGCGTGGACGTTCTAGTGTTCAAGACCGCGTTGCCATTTGTTTAGGAATTTTCCTAGCGGGGCCGAGTATAACTTTCCCGGTTCGTTGGGAGAGATGATAGAAGAGTGAACGCGGCTGATTCGCGAAATCACGACAAAGATTGCATCCTCCGCGGGACTAAGCGGTCGCTACCGGCTAGTAATTACCAAACTTTCGAACCCAAAATTACCGAACGGAGGGGGCCGAGAGATTGCTAGGTTGCTTGGACGCGATTCCGTAAGCTGGGCCAGAAGACACCGATGAAGACACGACACGCATTATTTTCCTCCCTTGAACAGGAGTAAACGACGCGAGATCTTAAGGTCCCTTAATATCGAGCAAATTCCGGGTAATATCGCTAAACAGCTCTGAATAATTTCCACCGAATGCGAGAGAGAAGAGCGATTTAAGTAAACGCGAAGTATTTCTGCTGTCTCGTGTATCTCGAATCGCGTCGGTACTCTGATCGTCCCGGGATCGAATTCCCCGCGGTAAATCAAGAGGAAAATTCAGAATCGCGTGCCCCCCGCAGTTTGACAGGCACGAGGCGCACAGTGGTCGGCGCCCTTTCAGCTTTCTCACCCCCGCCGGTGGTAACACGTTGTTTTTGCCCTCCTCTTTTTGTTTTGAAAGGCCGCCACCGACCATCGGGCCCGATCGACTTACAAATCTACGGGCAGTTTCTCCTCGTTTTGCTCTTTCATCATCGCCGACGCGAGCCTTCCAACGCGATCCCACGACGGACCACCGTCGTCGGCTGCGCGTTCCATTCTCGTCGACGGGGGTGGAAACAACCCCGCGAACCGTGAGAAATCTTCGAGGTTGATCGCTTGTATTCCATGCCCACCGTGTCCATCGAGCGGCGCGATAACGCGATAGAAAGCTAGCGGCAGTTCCAACTCCCGCGCTCCGTGCAAATAAATACCCGGCGGATCGGTTTGTAAAATAAATGTGGAAATCCTAAGTGTCTCCACTTTCGTTCTTCGCGAGGCGCTCGCCTTAGGATTTATCAAAATCTTCGCGATGTGCGGCTCGGGGGTTATCAAATTTTTCGCAGACTTTCACCGAGGAGAGGAGAGTAGAGATATCTCGCCCAGTGGATTTCTCGATCCTCCCGTGGATCCCTGGATCGCGCCGGCACACACGGCTTCGGCAATCGATGCCCGACGATACCACCTATCGAACTTTCGGCCGTGCACGTGGGCATGTACCGGGCGGCGAGAAGATTACAGAGCCGAGGGGCCAGCTACCGAGCCGTTCTCGCGGCGGCGTACCGGAGAACCGGTAATTTCCAAGATCGAGAAACGCCAGGCTGATTAATGCGCGAGCATTTAATTTATTCATTCACCGTTTCGAGATCCTGCTCGTGTACCTTGGTGGTCTATCGGCCAGCTGATGGGGCGTGTCATCGGCTGACTCGCTCGATGCTAACTGCTCCTAAGCTAAGATTCGCAATTTTCCCATTTCGATCGGCTCGCGGTTGCTACACTGTAGCCAGCTGCTGTGTAGTTTCGCCGCCCCGTCTCGACGGTATCGCGAGGAAGTGGCTGAAGTGGCGATCGCGATGCAACAATTTAAAATGGAACGAGCATATGATCCAGATAAGTGACAGAATCGAGTTCCATTTATGCTGCATTTTAATGTGTAAGAAAAAATAATCCTAGCTTAATGTTTGCAATCTCGTTCATTTCTCTCTCGAAAAAAAAAATAAAACGTTGCGAGGCTTAAACGCTGAGTTTTTCCCGCGGAACAGTTGGTAAGAACTTTGTTGCGCAAAGTCCGGAGAGTGCACGCGAGCGGAGGAAAGGGTAAAACGGGGGGAAACCGATGCTCCGCGGCAACTAAGTAACACTTTTTCTCGAATCCTCCGCGATGATTAAAGAGTCTGGGAGGTAAGTTCCAGCTTGGAGCGCGAATTAACTGCGAACTACTTGCTAAGCTCCACTTTCGATCGCCCTCGTAATTTGCTGCGTTGTAATTTTCCCTCCGGACGGAGCGTCACGCTGCACAGGAAGCTGTTACACCTTAATGAACGCTTTTATCGCGGACATATTTCTCGCAGCGGTCCTATCGACGGCGAAATTTTTCTGGCCATCACTTTGCAATGCAACGAAAACGTGCTCCACTTTGGGAACGAGCGACTCACGAAAAGAAACGAGCAAAGAAAGAAATAACGAAAAAAATGGACGTGGAATGTTTTAAAATTCGAAATTCAACGTTGCAGCGAATCGTAGGATTTAAGCGAGCGCGAGGGTAGCGGTGCCAGTTATTCGGAGGAAATTAGACGGCTGGAAAAAGGTGGTCGATTGAATTTTGAGGGAGCTGGCGTAACGAGATCCCCGAGGACGAAATTACGAGCCGATGTTGTTATAATCTAATTTTGCACGGTGGCGCTGTTACGGGGGCATATATATGCGAGAGGCTGATTCACTGGCTCAGGTGGATGATCATCAATCTTGGTCAGGCCGGCTGAGAAAGGAGACACGAGTCCGCCGTGATCTCGATCGAATGAAGTTTTTGTCAAAGCATATGGAAAGCATCGCGGAATTTTAATGCGCAATTTTATTCCAAGGTCGAGCTTCCAGTCTCCGTGGAGAAACTCAAGATGCGAGACTGCAGGTGTTTCCAACATCCACAAAGAAGTCGCCACCGCTTGACTCCGTCATATTTATATTAATACCAAGACGCGATGAAAACCTTTTTCGACTTCTCTTCCTATCGTCGGAGAAGCCGACGAGAAGATTCCCAGCCAAGATCCCCCCCCCTCCCGAAGGTAGAATTTAATGAAAACTGGTAAGGTGAATCGTGGATCGGGGACTCACCATCTCCAAGCTTCGCCTCGTCCTCAGGATCGCGACCTCTAAGCAGCCTGGAGATCGCAGAAACGCTGGGGGCACTGGTCCTGTCGCAGATCCCCTCCTTGATCAATCTATCCCGAATCTCCCACGAGAAGATTCCTGGATTGTCCCGCTTGTACTCCTCGATCCTTGCCTCGACTTCCGGCGTGGCCACTCTGGGCTTGCTCCCGCCTATCACCCCTGGCCTGATGCTCCCAGTCTCTTGATACCGATTCAGGATCTTCGAGACGCATCCATGGGACACCCTCAGTTGCCTGTCAAAAGGGAGCAGGGGAATTGAAATCGGATCCGTTCACCTCTGCTAGTGGGAAGTGGACGTAATCGATCCGTGGATCTTGCTTCCAAGGGGATTGCATAAGCTGCTATCCGTGGTCCAAGCGTGTAAAGCTGTGATATCAAAGTGTGCCCGTTTACCTTGATATAACGCAAGGCCTGACCCCAGCGGCAGCCATTTCCACGATTTTCAGGCGGATATGATTCGGCAAAGGGCGCCCATTTATGAAGACACCACCTAGCTGATTGACGCGCCCCTGGCCTGGTATCGATCCTAGATCTGCGACAAAAGAAAGTGTTCAAGATTAGCACGCTGTGTACACAGTCTTCTGGGTAGGTGTCTTTATTGTTCAGCTCTACAAATAAAATTCCCTCTGTGCCTATTGGCCACTGCACTTTGTAAAGAACGACACCAGAGGTTCTCATTCCCATCGAGCCCGGCCACGGCCGAAAGGATATATCCCTGATCGAAGGCCGATTGCGGAACCGCGGATCCTTTTGTTTGCGCGCGCGCGCGAACCAGCCAAGAGAACAGTTACTCCGTTGGCGAATAAAGAGAAACCTGGATTTATCGTTACACCTTCACCTCGACGTGGTTTCCTGCGTGTCGAGGGGCGGGGGGGGGGGAGGGGGGCGGAGGGCAGGACGAAAGGGGAAAGGAGGAAGAAAGAGAGGCGGCCGAGAAAGAAAGAGTTATTGGCTGGCGCACAGTCCCATAAATAACGATAAGACCAATGAATCTGAGGGTTTACGACGCACAACACTGATAGCGTATAATTTGCCTGGCTAACTGCAATCTACGACGCGCGATTGCGATCGGCCGGACTATTTGCCTTGCAATCCTCCATCGAGAGCCCTTCGAGCAGAAAGAATTGTAACTCATCGCGGAGCGAAGGTTCCCTTTTTCCTTCCACCCTCGTTGAGAATTCTTTGCTGTCGCCGTTCGCGCCACTCTGGGGCTCCGATTTCTTTCCCTGCCTTTTATGCCCGAGTCGGTACGGATTAGAAAACGATTTAGAAGTATTTTCCCAGCGTTGTGTAATTGTGTAATTTCGCCGACGAACCTAGATCCACTTTCAAGCAACAGCAACGCTCTTCTGGCTTCCCCGGGGAGCCTTGAATCGCGACCAAAAACATGGCTGATTAATTCGAACGTAACAGCGCCTTTTCTTTACTCGGCCGGCTTCCAGCCAAATTGTAGCCGATATCGCACGGTAACTGGACCGATCGCGATCGGGCGCAGGCAAGAAGCCTTCGGCCGCGAGGTGTGATTCATTTTTGTGACACAGTAACGAGAGGAAAAACGGGCCACAACCAATGACGATGGAACGGCAACGTCTTGGCCGTCGATGCGAGACGTTATGGAGATGATGAAAAAAAAAGGGCGAGGATTATTATCATTGTTCGACTGCCTACTATGGGATACACGCGACCCACTCACTTCGTAATTACGCGCCGCGAATGCCGGAGGCCTGGATTAAAAACACACTCGCACGGTCCACTTGAGTTCGAGAAGTAATTAAATTTTTTCGCCACGTCCAACGTTACTTCTGCCGGATAGGTTTTGTAGCCGGTGCGAGACGGAAAATGAAGTGGGGGAAAAACGGAGTTTCAAGGTTCCCGGGGGTTTCTTCGGAGCAGCCGTGTCGCAGGCTCAAACACTTCTGGTAAGGAGAACAAGTACGAAGTACCCGCGAGGATCCAGCCGAATGGAAACTTGAACCAGCTATCGTCGACGCCCACGATCACTGAAAAACTTCCAACGAAACTCTCGGAGCGCCGCGATCGCTAGAAACTCGGGTGGAAGACAGCGATCGTCCTTCGGCGTGCCTCGAAATCGAAACGATCGATCGAAATGAAAAAATATCCGGCCAGCGAAGAGGGGAGGCCGGGTTTGCCAGCAGTGGTAGCCGTTGGCGAGGAACGAAACGCCTCGATTTTCCTCGCTTTCGATTTTTTCCACCGCCGCGCTAGAAATTCGCGGGGTTTTTCGGGGCGGGCGGGTCGCGCCGCTTCCAAGCGGAAAAGCCGCGGTGCCCCGAGGCATCCGCGCGGCCCCGCTCGATGATCGACGCTTTCCCACGCCCGTGGATCTCGCGGGATCCCGTCACCTTGGCGCGCGGGAGGAACAAACGGACCGGCGAATCGACGATCACGTAACGAAGCGGGGACGAAAAAAGGCGGCGAGAGGGACGGTTGAAAAAAGCGAAACGCCGGTACCACGATTGCGCAGAATCGGTGCGGCTTGGCGTTGCGTAAGCGGAGTTATGCACCGGCTCGAGTGCAGCCGACGGCCGAAAAACGGCGAGCCGAGGCGCGGCCACGCCAGGCGGATCGCTCCTTTTTCACAAAATCCCCGTCCACTCGAGGGTGGCTGAAAAACCGGCCGATATTGCTAATTGTTTCGCTAATTGGCGCGTGATCTTTCCAACGCCGCGAGTTTCTCGCGCAGGTATCCGTGACCCGGTTTTGTATCTTTCTTAGGGGAGATCGAACGACGATGGAGTTTCACCAGCTAGGAAGCTTGGATTATTAGTTACACCGAATGGGACGAGTGGTTCTTAAATGGGACCAGCCTCCTTGACAAATATAGATCCAGAAATTAAAGGTTTCCTAATTGCTGGCTAGCTTCCGGTGTTTCGGTGATCGATGTGCCTGGAGCATGGGGGTTATTACAGTAATGCCAGGATAATCCTGAACTGAGAAATGGAACGAAAGGTTTCTTTTATTAATAGTGAATCGCAGAGCGACGTAATCGCGACATCTGCGGGGAAGGATTAAACCGAAGCCTCGGGTGCGTGTGCGGTTGCAATTAATGTGCAACAAAGGAAGCGACCACTCGAGAAATTAATCTTTTGCCCCCGCTTCTCACGCCGCCGCGTCGTGTCAGCCCGCTGTAAAATAATTAAACATCGATGGAGCGCGCATCGCGGCGCGTAATCACTGAAAACGCGTCCGCCACATTATTAATCTTGCCGGGAATATTTAATTACAGGTGCTCCGGCGATCGTTAAACGCTTACATTTTGCATACAACTTGGAGAAATCATTCGCGCCGACTAATTGTCGGGTGCAATTAAATTCTCGCGCCGCTCGGTGCGTAATGCTGGACAGTGACAAATGATGATCTGCTGCGCGCGTAAACAACGAATGGAAATGCAGAGTTCGGGGACGAGCTACCAGCTTGCGTTGCAATTCCATTTAATTCCATTCCCCGATCCGTTCAATTGTTACTGCCTACCGCGCGAGATGCATCGTATGGTTTAACGTCATTTTTAACGTCAACGTGAATTCTTAGTAATTGTTGCTTCATTTATTAGCAGGTACAATTCGTGGAAGTCTTTAGTATCTCACTGGGGGGATTCATTGGTTGGATTCATTGTAACTTACAATGCGTGACTTCAAGCGATTACCTGTTAACGATTCGAAACGGCCTATCGACAGGAAACTTCCTCTTAAATAATTATTAAATAAAGAGATGCAAGTAAAAGGGAAAATATCGGTTGCAGGAATATTGCTCCGAAAATGGTCCTATTCAAATCGAGAGCCCCAAGTAATTCTCAATGATCCTTTTAATTGCCCCTGGAGATTCATCTTGGAAATTGAACAGAGACGTCGAAAAGTCCCGAGCACCGGGGAAGACTGAAATTTACGAGGCAATAAACGAGGGTCTCCAGGGAGTCCAGTTTGGGGATTTTTCGAGGAGAGCCGCTCGTGAAGCCCTCGGTGACGAAAATTTGCCGGCCTCGGGCGCCAACAATACCGAACAAGCTTGACGATTACACGGTCGATCTTCGATTTCTCGGGGGGCAACCGAGAAAAAGAGATCTCGAACAATCTAGCGATCATCGCGTTGCCATTGTTTCTGACGCGAGAATTTATAACTGACTGCAGGAAGCGGAGCAGGGAGATGGAAAGATTGCATCCCGTCGAATTGCATTTGCTTTGATTTCAATCTAGCTGAAAGAGAGAATTGAAATGAAAGGCACCGAAGTAGCGAGTAATCGGAGCGCTGCTTTTATTGACTGTCGCTACTGATACCATCAGCTCCTCGATGCTGACTAATGATTCCAGCAACTTCTTCTACCGTCGAGGAGCAAAGTGAAGGATCGAATGCAGGAATATTGCGCAGAGGGCCGTAGGCAATCCCTGTAATTTTTTTGGCAAAGGAAAGAAAAGGGAAAGAGTGGCTCGGGCCGTGCAAAGTCGAACGGCAAAGAGCACGAGGATCGCGGAGTACTACAGAGCGACGGCACAGTCCCTCGAAAAATGTATTTCGTTATTTATGGCGGGTCATTAATGGTAATGTTCCGGTCTTCTCGGGCCAGGTAAGGTTATATATCAACGCCCCGCTTAAAATCTCGCAGGATATCCTGTCGGTGAAAATCTGCCAGATTTCCCTGCCACCGGGCCTAGTTGTAAAGTCGGAATTCTCCGAACGGTTCTCGACGGAGGATTACACAATACCACTGCGATCTACAATTCTTGCAATTTTTTAACCACCCAAAGAACCCTCCTTTTGGAGTACATACACTTCTTTCCGATGCCCAGTAATGTTTCCTACGCTCAATCAACTGAAACTGCCTCTCGTGATCATTTAATAGGTATCAAGAATTCTAGTAACAATAAGTATAGCCATATTTCTCCCTCTGCCACCCCCAACAAATCCACCCCTATCCCTTCTTTCCCGTAGACACTCAGATAAATCTCTGTACGAAGCTATAAAATATAAATGAACCTGCCAGCCGAAGCACGCGACGACTTGCCAGCCGGTTGAAGTCGCCCAGATCCTCTTACCTTGGAAAGGGTATCCAGTGAAGCAGGGTCGCATCATCGAGAAGTTCGTGGTCACCGTCATCTCAGCGCGTCCGCGCCACCGGGTGTTGCTCTCACAAAACCCGGCCACAAAAGCTGTCACAGCACTGTTCCTCCCTCTCGAGAAGCTTCACCGAACGAGCATCACCAGCCCCGACGACACTACTCGCAGCGTGGCCCGCGGCTCGAGATCGAACGACAGGCGAACAGTGAATAGAAACACGCGCAATGTATCCAACTAGTTCCCGTTTGTCGGGGCCACGCGGCCGAGGAACTGTCAACACTTTCAACCCCCTGGCTGCCGTCACGCTGTCCAGGATCACTCTTCTGGTCCGGCTGGGTCCTCCGGTTGGATCGCGGCCAGAACACCTGTATCCCCGTAACCGTGGTAGTCCTTGGACGACTGTGCTGGACCTGGACAGATCGGCTCGCTGATCCTGACTAGCCTCTTCGACCATTCGCCGCCGGGGTAACTAACGTTTGGCCACTCCCATCGCGTGCCCGGGCCGGGTTCCGAGGATGGTGGGGAAGCTGGACTTGGTGCCAGGCAAGCCAGGTCTTCGGTCAGGTAGCGAGGACAACGTGGTCGGGCCGCTTTCGTACCTGTTTCCCTCGGAGTCGCCGACCAATCCATGATGAGAAAGGCTCCCCTTGTCGCGCCCCTACAGGCACGCCCAGCCGCGCATGAGTGGAAGCCTGCGGGGGAGGACTGTGCGGAGACCATGCTGCCTTTCGGCGAGTGCTCCTTTTTCCGGACGGCCGAGGTGGGGGCAGCCTCGACACCCAAGTGGACGCGACATTTTTCGGGCCTTCGGCTGGGTTACGCGATTGGGGGGTGGTTTCTCGGGGTAATTGGATTGGATTTATTGGTAGCTGTTTGGGATTATTTGGGTGTGGAGGGCTGGTGAGTGGGGGTGATTTGTTGTGGTAATTGGATACCTGGTTATTGGAGATTCTTTGGGATCTGTGATTGGCTTCGGGGGGTGTGATTTGGGGGGAGTGATCGACAGGGTTGTAGGGTGTACGTGGAGTTCTTTGGTGTCAGTTCTTTTGATGCAGATACTCCTTTTGGAGCTGCAGTGTTTAGGAGTATCTTTGGGCTGAGATTTTTTGGAGCACCTCTTTATGGAGGTGCTGGGTGTCTATGGAGATGAGTTTGGACTATTTGCAGGATGTTCATTGATGCTATAGATGTCCAGATACGAGTTCTTTGGGTGTCCTTTTTAGGGGATTTGTTGGAGAAGTAAAGGGGTGGATTTTGGAGCGACTACTTTCAGTTAGACTGTATTTTAAAATCCTTTTACGAAGCTAATGTTGTCCCTGTGGTTTTTTAGTACCCTTTTCTGTGCTTCTTGCAAGAGGAGAGTAAAGAACTTCTTAATCCACTGGAAGCGCATGATAGTTGAACTCGAATTTTTGATCAGCAGGCCACCGAGAATCTAGCCGGTTTGAATTCCCATAGGCCAGCAAAGAAATCTCTGTCAATTCTTATTAATTACGAATTCACGGATGAGGGGTTCAGAAGAACATTTTCAAACCCGTCGCGAGAGTTGAACAACGCAGCGGAGCGGCAACGAGTTAAGCAAGAGACGAGCACAAATAACACGACTCGCTTCAAATCGATTCCCCTAACTGTGGGTGCCGGTTACAAACGCATGATCACAGACCACTGACTCCCAACTTTCGCTTTTTAGGCCCACCATGCTCGTTTTTTCTACCCTCGCCAAGGAAATGACGATGCTCCGTTGCAAACAGGACGTGACACCCGACATCCACATAAAAAGGCTAATTGAATCAGAAAACCCGACCGGCTCTCATTTTCTTCCTTCCATTTCTTATCCGTGGAAAGGTGCGATGAATTGGAGAAAAACTTCCTAAATACAATTAATCTCGAAGCGACCCGATACAGAGACGACGCGTAGAAAATACTTTGCCGGAAGCATCAATGAAGAATCCAAGTACCCGGAAGCTGCGCATCTAACGCAACCCACCCCCGTGTTAACTAAAAATACAAACCCGCGGAAACTAGCCTACAGTACTCTGACACCCCCAAACAAAATATATCTTCCTCCGCAGCAAACGAGCCTCATAAAAAAAAAAAATCCCACCAAGCCATCAATCAAGAAAACAAAATCAATCCACCAAAGATCTTCAGAAAACCCAGCAGCGAGCAAAGCAACTGAATTAAATTTCTGCTTAGCCTTCTTAGAAACCCATTACCCCAACGTTCCTCTCTAATCGTGGCTCCGGGGGTGCGTTGAATTTGCAGGAGCGTAGCTGGTCCCGCTGGTCCTGCTCGTCCTGCTCGTCGATTCGTTCCGTGAAAGATCGCCGTCAGAGGGGAAAGCCCGGTAGGAAAAAAAGCCGAAGGTGCAGGGACATTGTTGGACGGGTGTAGGAGCTGCGTGGGTCGCTGATGCCCCATCAATGTTTATTATCGGCCTGTTTGTGCGCGCCGTGCGTTCCGCAGCGCGAGAATGGCCAAACAGAAGGCAAGCCGTGGACGGCGACACGCATTGAGCCGCGGAGGGGGTGCGGAAAAGCGGAAGGGAACTGGCGAAGGACCACCCGCGGTCTTGGTCCTGACGGAGCAATACGGCGTTACTTTTAACGGAGGTGCCCGTTGGACGGTGCCCCGCGGCGCGGACAAAACAAACTTCCTAATGTCTTCATGCTACTCATCCGTGGACCATCTTCGGCCGAGGGAGATGGAGCGTTCACAGCAGCCCCTGCCCCTCTCGCAGCCAGTTGGTAGCTCCTTCGAGGATTACCGCACCGAGGCTCATCTTCCCCAAGGTCGCGACGAGATCGTCACGGTAACGTCACAATATCTCGCTGATTGTCGAGCGTGGAGGACGGATGAAGACGTAATTGATTTACGGCCACGCCTTTCTGCGGATCCGGAAAAGGGACCACCGTTTCGGTGTTTGTTTTCGGCGTGTCGCTGGCGGACAAGGGTGGTAGCTTCGTTGATGGCCTCCATCGGGGGTGAGCTTCAAGGGGAATGGGACCTGAGATGCTTTCCGAGGGTGTGAAAGAGGCCTTTCACTGGGAATTACCTTTTCTTACTCTGTATTTAATGTGTATCAGTAGATCTACCCTGGTAAGTATACCCTCCTAGAGGTGTCCTTTGATTTAGAATAGGGTGAATCCGGGGGAGTTGGCACAGTCGCTATATTTCACACCAAAGTAGGTTTATTCTGATAAAATAAATAATATCTGTGTTAGTTTCAATAGCCATTTCATGTTATTCTCCACCGACAACCCCGGATTTACCCTAATTGCTTCACTCGCGATTGCTTCACTGAATTTTCTCCCGATCCCTCGCACCTCTAGGTTCTCCACTGCTATTCACCACGAACAGCCTCGCATTCGGCGGGACCAGCGCTCGATTGTCCACGGTAGAATCGCCAGCGGAGACGGTGGAACAATGAGCGGCTCGACCGCAAGCACTGAGCGTCCAGAAACCGCAATTTCCCCGATCGTCGCCGGTAGCCGATTCCTGAAAAGCACGGCTAGCCGGTGATTTACGGTGCCTGGCATCGAGTCTTCATGTGGATTCATTATACAGCCGCCCCCCCCCGGGATATTTACGGTCCCTTATTTGCACGTCGAGGAGGCCGCGATGAATGGAAAAACGAGGAGGAACGCGGCCGCGCGAGAGGCGAGGAGAAGGTGGCTGGATGCTCGAAGGGGGTGGATTATTTACGGCGTAACGGTGTTCCGTGGCTGTTGTCTTCGTTGTCAGGTAGGCGGATCGGGAGGGGACCGAGGCAATTTGCATTTATTTGCGGGTTCCCGACGACGCCCCCTTTTCATGGCTCCTCGTGAGACGAGATACGTATCGCCTCCGACGTTTCACACTTTACGTCGGCCGAGGGCTGTTGATTTTTTGCCCTCGATATTATATCGGGATCGGTTACCGCGTGTCAGAGTCGGTCATCCCTTTTATCCGGTCGGAATGGCAGTGGTAAACGATGGGGATCGATTCAATTCCAGCGACTGGTAGGTAGTTTCGTGACGGCCGGCAGCCTGGTCAAGAGAGTCTGAACAGAGTTGAACATTAGATACATTAATTCAGCGAGCTTCGGCGAGAGGTAATTAAAGAAACGACATAGTTGGAGGTGGCTGTGCGAAGTCATTCGACGGATGAAGATAGAAGTGTGAGAAGTGTTGCCTCGTCCCTTTGGCCACTGGCTCTGCGATATCGAGATTTTTCACGGGGGCACAATGAGATCGATCTCGACACGGAGGGCCTTCCGAAAGAGTTGATTTTTTGCCAGCAAACAACCCGGCTGCAGGGGATTCTTTGTCGGTACACAAGGAGGGATTTCAATGCGACTTTGACGAGGATGTTGACAGATTTGCAACAGCAAGACCGTAGGGGTTCTTGGCTCAGGATCCTGTCGGTAGTCGATCTGTGTTAGCTTCCGAGAGAAAAAGGGAACCTCGACGTCGGCCCTCCCTTTCGCGAGCAAATTATTTCCTTAAAAGGAGGAAGTAACGAGGAAAAACGCCGCTGGCTAAATCTGTGAACGCGATCGGGTTCCTTTGATAGCTAAATTGCGAAATTTTTGACAGTAGAGGTCTGGTGAGACTGTTACTGGAATCTCTAGATTTGATGACTTTTTTCAACAACCCTTTATGTATCAACAACCCTGTACGTGTTAAACTACTTGTAGTAATTTTTGCGATGGGAAATATAAATAAATAAAAGGAATATCAGCGATCTCCTGGCAGCGATTTTTTTTTTTTAGTAGTTTGCCATGACCTTTCCAATTTTTACCTGGTTCACCTGAAATAAAAAAATTGCGAGAATTTAGTTAGTATATTAAGTTATCTTGTCCGTAATTGTTCATTATCTCGAAAAATTAATTTGCTACAAATTGGCGGCTTCTCACAGCAAAAGTATCCATTTCCGCTACAGAATCGCTTTCATTTTTCATCAGTTTTCATCTGTAAAATGAAAAGTACGCAACGGAAATGTAGACAAAACCCGCATCTTTTAATTCAGAACTGTACCGTATAACTTTCATTTCCTAATTAAATCCCAAAGTCTGCCTCTGCCTTGATTGGTTCTCCATCTTCAATTCACTCTCCGGAGTCGTTACTTTGCACGACTTCTTTGCACGTCATGTTCTCCTGTTACAAAGCTCTATTTTTTTTAAAGCGTTCTGAAAATTTTGGCCAGATTCTACAAATGTATCAGGAGAACATGAAGCGAAAAGAGGTATCCTGAATTTTACCATCGATAGTAAAAGGTTTTTTACGCAGAAAATTCTTGCAATATTCACCACATTTCGCATACACAGTTGTCAGTTTTAGTAATTTAATCTGAATTTCCGTCGGAAGATGTGTTAACGCATATATACATAAAAGTTAGAAAATTTGTTTATGTAAGATATTTACGGCAGGGAATTTACTAACCGGCAAGTTGGATCCAGGGACATTTCAAATCTTTCTTAACTGCCGTAAACATACATTTAAGACGAAATGAAGCCGTCTCTTTGCTCGCGACAGCGTCAGACAAGAGTCGTGCCAACATCACAGCAGCAGCCCTTCACTTTTTCCACCTTCCAGCCCTCGCCAGGGCAGGCTGAAAGCAACCCCGTCAAAGATGTTGACGGCTGATCAGCGGGATGCCCTGTAAACCAGAAAACTTCCACCGTTCCAGCTGGAGACGCTCCTGGAAGTTGTGCATCCGAGCCAGAAGGTAGTCCCGACCGCGTTAAAGCCTAACTTTTGGCCACTTCTCGTCACGGACCGTCGTAGTTATCTTTGAGAAAATTATTCAGGCCTCCTTTCATCTGGCAGTGGCGTAACAGAATCGCTTTGAAAGCTTTGCGAAACGGGAGGAAATAAATCTTGCGGAAGAATAAAAGCCGCTGGAAACTCGGAGCTCCTTCCTCGCGTTTCACTGGCGCGCTGTCAGAGTTATAAAGAACCTCTGCTAAATGAATCTCATTGACACTTGCTTCGTCGTATCCTATTAAACTGAAACTGATCCTATTCCTCCCACCATCCCCCGCGCAGTCCTCAAACACAGAACACCAAAAGTAAGAGGCAATTCTACGAAGAAAAAAAGAGCAGTTCTCAACCCCTTGCACTTATTTTCTGTACCATCTCACCCTGCTGCTTTCGAATCCACCCACAATCCCGCAACCCAGCCAGATCTCTACGCCAGTGGACCCACAGAGGTTGCCCGACCTGTGATCGTGGATGCAGCGAGGAAACGAGGAAGGAAGGAAGTGCTTGGCACTTCATAAACGACCCGTAGGTCGGCTCCAGGTCCGATCGTAAATCTGACGCAGCTCGAATCGGCCATTGTGCGACAATATTCCGCGCGAGGAAGGACGAAGGAAGGCATGATGGCTATACGAGGATGGCCGTAAACTCATCATTCCTGATATACGACTGCAGGATCGGCCGATCATGCCAGCTAGAGATCCACGCCAGCTTTTAACGCGTTATTACCGCGCTATTACCAGCAGCTCGCCCTCGCTCACAATCCAGTACGCCCGACGATTTATGAAATTCCTCGTGCCCCGGCCCAGGAGGCTTTGCGAAACGTCACTGAGGAGCGGCGAGCTGGAAGAGTTACAACCAACCTTGGAATTTTCCACAAAATCACTGGAAGTGACAATTTTCTATGGTATATAAGAACAATCGCAGAGATACCTATCTTGAATTTTGTTTTCTATTAGTTTTGATTTGTGAGACATTGTGAAAGGCTTTGTGAGGAGGCGAGAATACAGAATTTTATTGTTTAAATAAATTTTTATAATAACCTAATGAATTGTATGGAATTTGCATTAAGAATATTGTTATCCCTTCAACTCGGGGCTCCCCTCAAGATTAAATCTTAACTTTGCAAAATTTGAATAAATACTGGCGTTGGAAATGAATGGGTACAATTTCGACGAGCAAGGATCGTGCGTTACTTTCCTCGGTGGATTTGATTTTGCAGAATGGAGGGGCTGGTAGGACCCAATGCAAAAACGAGTGTCTAGGCAGGTGCAGAACTTTCGAAATGCATCGATTTAGCGGATTCGATTCGCCCCGGCGATTCGGTGAAATCTTCTCACCGTGCTTGCTACTTGGCCCGAAAAATTGGCATGTTCTTCCGGTTTCTGCAAAGCCGTGGTGTCACGGAGCTCGTTAATTGCGATTTCCACGACGAGTTTCTTGCCGGTTCGCTGCGCGTTTCCTTTCGCGGGTGCTCGCCAACTAGGCTTGCAAATCAAACAATAGTACAGCTCGTCAATTGTTCGCCAATCAACCGTTTTCTTCGTGGCGAAAAACCGCTGGAAGAATAGAGGAGGAAAGAAGGGACGCTGCCAGCGACTTCGGAGGGAAAAGCTTCTCGGCCGGAGGCAAGGGCATGCTCCGGATGCGACCACGTGACGGGCGTCCCGCCAGGACTCTGTTCCCTTAAAATGGGATAACGTCCTTCGCGTGTAGGCGGTAAAATTCCGAGTCGTAAAGTCATCGGATCGTAAACTCATAAATATTCGTCATCATCGCTCATAATCCGCATTGTTCGCGTGAACTGGGCCCAGTTCAGGGGACCGGCAAAAAAGAAAGGTGCAGCCCTTTTCGGGCAGGGCAGAAAAATCTGCCGGAGTCGGTCCCAAGTGCGACTCGAGCGCAAGGAAAAAATCCACGTTACCTGATCCCTGTCTCTCTCTCTCTTTCTCTCTCTCTCTTCCCCTCCCACCCTCTCTCTTCCATACCCCTTTCCAAAATTTACGATTCTGATTTTTTGCTCGTGTGCTTGACTCCTGCCCGGAGCGACGACGAAGCTGCTCCCAGTTCCCGCGATTATCCTCGAATGCCATTGTATTCTTCACTTAGCAAACCCTTTTAGGACCCACGCGGAGGGGAAGAACGTCCGCGTTGAAATCGTTGAAAAAAATTGACTGCCGAATTAGGCGTCCTTACTGTGGCATATTATTACTTAAAAAATTCTTCGACACCTCGTTCGACCCGAGTCTGCCTTTTCAAATCGGTATCGTCGTTCGTTAATCAGCAATCACCCCGTCGTTCGCCGCGGGGATAATCGAGCGCGATCGAGAATAGGACGATCACCGTGAAAGGAAGAAGCAATTTTCGCGGAAGGGTCGCTGGATTATCTCGCGGAGCTGTGGGAGATATAAAGTTCCGGCTCTTAGCAAGGAAATCTGTTCACGATCGAGGGCTTTTTGTCTTCGTTAATACCGCCTGCCGATCGTTAAGTGGAATATCAAGGCTGGATGAATCGGCTGCTTCGCCGGGATAGATTGTAGGCGTCTCCTCGGCAGCGAATCTATCGATCTCTGCTTTCCGTGAAATCCACCATCAAGGATTATCCTCGCGCTGTTGTCGTCCGCTGGTTAATCGGCCGGCAAAACACCGTGAGAACGACCGCTCTGATAACGAACCTGGCCAACTGGCCGCTTTCAATCACGAGTTTTTGCAAAGAGGTGTGATAAACAAATAATCGCCGCGGGAGCTCTAATGAGCGACCTATTTTCATTTTATTAATTGACGATTAATAGAGATTCAGGTGTCTACAAGAACCTGAATGCATCGGATTTCCCGTACCTGCAGTTTAACACGTCAGCCTACTTTGTAATCTTCAGAGGAGGAGTCCGATTTAATCCGTTACTTATTACTTTGATCGGCAAAACTTAGAACAGATTCTCCATTGAATTATTAACTCCCGTAATCCCTGGCGCGGGAAATCCTTTCCGCGACCCTCCGCGGACCATTAATATCCCGACGCCTCCAATTCCTCGGCACTTACATCATCAAACAATCAAGATCAAGGAATCACGCGTCTACCGCGAGCAGCCATCAGAGAGAAGGCTAATCGAAAATTAATATCACCGGCGCGAGTCGAGGCTCGCGCGACAAAACTAACGTCCACCACGGCCATCCTTCCGACGATTAAACATTATTAAAGCGAATAACGTAGCAATTATCTTTTTTCCACCGCTCCCGGACGGTTTGCGACGTATCGCCCGGTCGCGTATCCACGTTTCACGCAATCAAAGGGTTTCTTGCGCCTGTGAAAACAACGAGCTAGTCAAACCGCGCTGGTTTAATCGGGAACCGCTCAGCCCGAGCGATGCACGCTAATTGATTAGCCATCGCGCTCCTCGCGGCTGAAAATCCCCCTCGATTTCGTTAATTAACTGCAACGAGACTTACGTAAATCTTTACGGGTGCTTGACGGGTTTTCTGTGGCTTTCTTCCCTGGGAACTCCGGCCGCGGGAAATCGATTGTGGGAATCTTCGTGACTGAGGAATCGGAGACTGTCCTAATTCCCAGAGTTTGGGGAGGTAATTATTTATTTATTCCCTTTTGATGTTCAAAAATATCTAATCTGTCGTTATAATTATTCGCCAAAGAACAAACTCTGCAAATGATCACTGAAAGTGACGGAACAACGCTTGGGTACCCGAGCATTGTTACGGGAGTATAAAACAAACAGACGGGCTGAAGAATAAACTCTATCGAGTTTTCTCACGGAGGAGACTATACGTATTTTGCTATCGTTCTAATCTTGACCTCGTTTAGTCACGCGCCTCTTCTTTTCCCCCTCGAGATCGTCGCGTTTCCATCCGGCACTCTGCCGACGCTGTCAACGCAGCCTCTCCATTTTCTTTTCCTCGCAGTGAATTCCTTGTGCTCGCGCGTGAAAGCACGAGTGGAAGAAGTTCATGGGCCCTCTGCTAGCGCGGATGACTTTGATCCACATTCTCTGCCTGGAAAACTCGCCGTTGAGCAATTCCCGTTGCGTCACTGCTGCGAAATTACGGATGCGATCGATCTTGCTAATCCCCGATTCCACCTCGATCGTCGCGCGGCTGTATACGAAGTCATTAGTCATTAGCCGAGTACGCGTGATGAAACACCGAGTCCTTTCGTTGTGACGTAAGAATCGAAGGAAACGTCCGCCAGGGAGGAAACGATTGACGAGTCTATCTAACGTACTCAACTTCTAAGAGAAGCTCCTTTTAGTGGACGAAGCCTGCGATTCTTTGAATTTCATCAAATCTTAGAATCCAGGACCAGAGTGGGGCATTAAATAAATAAAAACTGATTTAAATAACGGGTTAAATAAATGTTACTTTAACTTAAGATTATTTGCCGAGTAAAGTTAATTTTCTTTACTTTTTTAACCCGAGTCAATTTTATTCGATACGTGACGAACGATTTTTTGAACTTTTTCATTCGTTACTCGAAATTTTATTTAAATAAAAATTTGGATGAAGAAGACTAAACTTCTTCCAAGACTTCTTCCAAGTACTACAGTCGACGAGGCACAAAGAACACTGCAACTCGAATACAACGGCTCGAGCGCAAAAGAAGAAAGGGAAATAAAGTAGATTTCGACTGCAGATATAAGTTGTTAGCTCGGGGTGCCACTTGTGCCGTCCCAAATAACTCGAATTACAGAAGCACCACGCTCTCGCAGAAACACCTGCCATTTAGGGGGGCAAGGCCTTCCGATTTAATTTCTTCCTCCCAGTTACTTGCCAGCGCCACGATTCCCTCGTTTTCCCTGGCCGCGGGAAAACGCGCAGCCGCTAGGTGGCCTGTGTTCGCCTTTTGAGGAGGCCGTGTAGTCGATGACACGATTCATCGGCTATTTCTGAATACCAGCGACGGAGCCGGGGAAAAAAGTGTTTTGCATATTTTTTCACTTAGGCGACTTCATCAACGACGGTCATTAAGCGATGCAATTTTACCGCCTGCACGAAGACGCGTGCGACGCGACACACGGGAAATCGGTGTGTCTGAATTAATCGACAGCTCGCGCCGGTAATGCACCGCCCCGTTTTCCCGATGAGGCAAATCAATGCACTCTCCGAGAATAATTTCCGAGGAAATGTAGCGAGCTGTGAAACAAAAAAAACAGTGCACTACTTCTCAGCCGTTCTACCTTTCATCTTCCACAGTGAAGTTCTATTAAAAGGGAGAAAACCAAGTTCCCTTTTCATAGTTTTAGGTTTTAGCCCTGAAGGAGGATACTTTTGTTTCACGAGTTGATGATTCTGATGTCGTACGAAGGACTTCTAACTGCAAGGTGCTGGAATCCTTGGACGTCCAAGCATTACCGGGACGGTAACATATGACATCCGGATCACAATGACGCCTCCCATCGCGGAATGCCGTTCATCATGTCGGCTCTCACCGCGGGTTATCACGGCAGCCACGACTTCATTCAAGAACGAGATCGAGGAATTCTTCTTAGAATTCGTCGCCGGCCTTAATAAGACCGAGGAACCCTAGAGAACAGAGCAGACTGGAGATGTAATTTTGTACGCGCATTGTCGAGGCGGCCGAAGGCCTTCGTCCCCATTCGTCCACCCCGTCGACTAAACGAGCTGGCTTCTGTTTTCTGGAACCACTCCCGCCGACACCGTCAAACCCCTAAATACAAAGCTCCTATTTCCTCCTCTCCCATTGCAATCAAGTACCCATACCGCCAAAAATTCACCAAACACCTGAACAGAAAATTTCAATCACCCCCGGAGAATCGAGCAGGTACACCTCCCAGGCTCTACCCTACTCCAAACCACCGATCCCCGACCAGGAAAAATTATATTATTCCTCTTGAAACCGAATTCGGTCCCTGGGGACTCACTCAAGGCTCTACCGCGAACGAGGAAGCCGAGCGGCAAATCCGCGGATCGATTCGCGGGGGCCAAAGTTGTCGCGGTGAGGCGGAAACCGGTGTCGAGGGAGGCGCAATAGTCGTAAGACGGTAGCAGCGGCGCGTTTCAGCGTGACGGACGCCATTGTCCAGGCGAGTTCCACACGTGAAACCGGCCTCCTGTTTTCCTGCGGCGTGTTTCGTGGCCTCCGCGTCCCGTCGGCCAGGTGAACACGAGCGGCGTCTCTCGCCCCCGGGATGGAAGAGGAGGAACACGGTGTGCGCGCCGAGGCAGGCGGCCGCATGATAAATGCATCCGAGCCGGCCGACGTGCAGCAAATGAGGGGCATATTCGTCGCGTCCGTGCCGCGCGTCCAACGTTCGTGAGCGCGTTAAAGGATCCGCCGACGGCCACGGGGAATTATAACGCTGCCTGCCTCTCGGCCAGGGATCGATCTTTCTTCCATCGACTGTCATCGGCTCCTCCATCGGCCGGTGCGCGCCTCCGAGGGCCGTTGCGCCGACGGAATTACTGGCTGCTGCGCGTTAAACGGCTTGTTCACCGTCCACCGGGCAATCGAGGGGCTGCGCTGCGCTAAAGTTCCTCGAAAGGAAGGTTCTCTCGCTTCAAAATGGGCCTTTTTATATCATTACACTTGTGATATTAATGCTTCCTAATTAGTAGAGTGGATAACACTTGGGTAATTGCAGTTTGCGGGTTAGTGTACACTGCGACAGTGACCGCTGATGTTTATAGTTTCAGAGAATTCAGTGAAAAGGTACATATTACGCAATCTGTCATTTGGAAAGTTGTGTAGCTGCCTGAAAGTGCTTCGGAGGGTTTGGAATCCAATAGAATCTTCGAATTCTTGGAGGCGATCGCAAGAAACACCGCGATAGGGAAGATTCGAGCGCGGGATCGCCGCGAGGGAAAGGTGGGGGGGGGGCGAGGGGAGCGGAGTGCACAGAGAGGGGTTGATTTTTCTCATTGGCCGGGGGCGTGGGACGCAGCAGACTGAGCAGAGTCGTGTACGAGCCAAGAACGAGCCGGGTTCTTCAAGTTTTTACCGACGACCAGAGTGACTCAGCGGCTATTTCTCATTACCAGACCGATATTTTTGTAAAATTGGATTTTCGTGTGAGAAAGCCCGCGACCCTGGCTACCCCCACTCCCCTTCGTCGACCATCTTTGAACGTCGAGCTTCCAACCAATATTCGTTTAACTTCCACTCGGCAATCCTTCGATTATTCTATTCGTCTCGTTGCTTCGCGTGGCATTCAACGCCGTGGCGCAACGCTGCAACGATTTCTGTGCAGCTGTTGCAGCCGGCGAGACAGTGGGGCCTGGGTGCAAATTTCCCTTCAATCATCCCCATGTTTTTGCTGAAATCTCATGCCTGTTGCCACCATTGTTTTAGAGCCTGAATTTAGAAACTCCGTGACCTGCCTTAACGAACAAGCTCCCAGCCCCAACTTCTTCGCGCGAAATTTCGTCACTAAACTTGGGCGTTTTTGCCGAAAGAGAAAACGCGTCGTTCGGTGGTAGAAAACGATTCACTCCACCGCAACTAAAGAATTGAAACTGCCTGTCCTGCAAATGCAACGGAACTAAGTCAAAAGAACGCTCGCCCGAGAAACCAGCGGAACTTTCCAACTGCGAATAACAATCGTATCGTAATCTTATAACCGAATTTTCATTCTACCTTGAAAATCCGTCGTTTGTAAATCGAGTTACCGCAGGCACTCCAGCTTCTGTCATTTTCAATATAGCTAATACAATTTTCGAAGCTACTAAATCCACTTTCAGAGCTCGGTGCCCAGTTACGACGCGACGATGTATCCTAATTGACATTTAAAGAGAAGGATTCTCTGCCCTCGTCCCTTATTATTGGCCGTACCTCGGTGAATTCGCGAGCGTGCCGCGAAATATCGCGATGCAAATGGCTTGTAACTGACCCACCGCAGTGTCGGACCAATTTAAGGGATCATTTCCCAGCTGGGCCATACTTCACATCAGAGCGTTGCGACGAGGAGCGAGCCTCGTGATGAATTGGGGGACCACACACGCTACACGCGCTCCGCGCGCATCCTCCGGCTGCAATTTCGTATCCATCGCTTGATTCACTTTCGCGCAGAGCTTCGATCCGCCGCGATGCTTTCTGATCCCCCCGTCCACCGTCACGTGATCTCCAAATTAATGAAGCTCTCGGCCCCGAAAAACAACGATTCCGACATTTCAGCAGCCTCTGCCTCGGAACAGCGAGCATTTCTCTCCAGCCGGGCAACCGGACTTTTCAAATGCAAATATATGCCAGGAAGCAGCGAAAATCAAGCCTCTGCCTCCCGGCAGCTTAATCATACGCGCCAATTAACGCTGGGCATGATTAATTTTTATAGCGCGCTGGCTCGTTCGACACCCCGATGGGGCTGGCCCTTGCACGCTCGATTTATGGGATTAGCCGCGGTTCGTACAACCGGGCGTATCCTGCAATTGAAAATTCCACTTTGTCACGAATATGACGAAGCCACGTGGGCGCCTGCCTCCTTAAGCCTGATCAGCGTTAATTCGGGAAACATGTCCCTCGGATGCTGAATGCAGGCAACCGTCCGCTCCTTGTCCATCGTCTGCCAGTAAATTAGCGGCTGCTCCGTAAGCAGCTAAAGATGGAGGACAAATAATAGTAAGGAACGGTGAAACAGAAATCAAAGTTAAGGGGTCATGCTCAGTCAGGAGGCCGAAAAAAAGGGTGGTCTTTGGAAATTTTTTACTCGAAAGCTATAACACATTTCTCAAAAAATCTTTCTTCCTTTTAAGGACTGCATCTAGTATCGTGCATCGTAATTTTTTTATTTAAAAATATTTATCAATAACTGAGTTATTGTCCATCACTCGAAGGTTCTCTCAAAAAGAAGGCTTCTGCGGTGACCACTGCTGCTCGAAAGTCGATCATCTAAATTAAAAAGTTCAAAAGAATTTACTTATTATATTATATTATCTAGTCTTTGAACGAAGGATTTTTTTATCCAATGCTTAGTTTTCTTTTAATTGACGAAAATCAGGCACGATTTATGATGAAAATTGAAACTTTTACTTTAAACATCCGCCATTTTTTCCCAAATCAATGTTTCGAAAAATCCTTCGTTCAAAGACAAGATAATATAATATACTAAGTAAATTCTTCTGAATTTTTTAATTTAGATGATCGACTTTCGAACAGCAGTGGTCACCGCAGGAGCCTTTTTTTGAGAGGACCTTTGAGAGATGGACAACAACTTTGTTATTAACAAATATTTTTAAATAAAAAAAATTACGATACACAGTACTAGATGCAATCTTTAAAAGAAAAAAAGAATTTTTGAGAAATGTGTTATAGCTTTCGAGTAAAAAATTCCCAAACATCACCCTTTTTTCGGCCTCCTGACTGAGCATGACCCCTTAAACGATCACAGTTCCTTTGATTCCTAAAGTCGCACGAATAGATCATCAATGACGCTTAACTATTTCTTTCCCAACGAGAGTAAAGAGAATGAAACTCCCCTTCCTGCGCCATTCAAACGCGAAAGAAACTGTTCACCCGCGCCACGAGAAAAGTGGGTGCAGCGAGCAGCTGCTCGTTACCAGTTTCTCATCAGAGAGCCCACGGAGCGAGATCACTGGGAGTCAAACAGAGGATCGCGGTCCACGGTTGGTCTACGTTGACCGTGACGAAAAAGCAACGAGAAATTCCGAGGATCCAGCATGGTAACCATCCTCCGGTTGATTGTCCGCGCCAGACGATCGTTCCACCAAGTAGAAACTGTAAATCCACGGCCGCGCACCCCCCCCCCCCCCCTCAGTTTCGTAAGAATCGAGCTAGGGGAATTGTCCTCGGGACGACTTCTTTTTATTAAGCTGCAGAACTCGTGGGAATCGTGTCGATATCCGTTACTAGTTCCACTTTGTCCACTTTCCGCGTGCGACTGCCATTGACGGCACACCGGCCGAGCCTCTGCCTTCTTCCATCCGCAAAAGAAATTATTTAATGCTGCACGGGCAAGTTCGATTGCATAAATTCTGATTGCTAAATTACAGGTTTCAACGCTCGGGCACCTACCGAAAGAAACAGGGAAACGCTCGGCAAATAAATCGAATGTAAGAACCTACGGCAAAGGAGGCCGTTTAATGCTGCCGGTGTCCGTTCAAGTTCGCCGCGTAATTGCTCGTCACGTTTCCCTCGTTGCTGCGTGCGATTTCGCTGCGTGAAGCGCGCGCCGGTGCTTTCGACAAAGAGCGGAGAAGGCACGCGCAAGCATTCCAACGCACCGCAGCAGCGTCTTCGCTTCTTGATGCAAACCGACACGGGCCATTGAGCTCGCAGCGAGCGCACGCATGCGATGCACTCTCGCAGGTGCGCGCACACTGCGCCCAGAAATCGTTAGATTTCTCGCAGAATAAAGAAAAAATTGGAGGAGCGCAATATTGTGCGCGTCACGGGTTGCGTTCGGCGATCCATCAAGGTGACGGTGCTTCCGTCTTCTCGAAAGCAACCTTACGTAATCCCGAGCATTAGAATTAATCTTATTATCATGCCGCCGGGACCCCCACCCCTCTGGATATCGTTGCCGGAGGATCGATTTACTCGAGAGACTAGCGAGGATACGTCTCCCGCGCGAGCTATTCAGAATTTTTGCACGGTCCTCTGATGAAAACGCGCAAAAAC
Source organism: Andrena bucephala (assembly GCA_947577245.1). Lineage (NCBI taxonomy): Eukaryota > Metazoa > Arthropoda > Insecta > Hymenoptera > Andrenidae > Andrena > Andrena bucephala. The sequence goes on from OX387717.1 coordinate 74,789,905, forward strand.
GCCTGGGAGTGACTCCAGCTGGGTCGGAACGAGTCCCGCTGATTAACTCCGCCGAGGACTATTATCCGAGAACGGTGTTGGCGCGCAGCGTGACTGGAAATCACCGAGATCATGATCTGAAACCTTCGGATACGCGGCCGAGCATTTCCACGTCGTCATTTTCACCTGTTCCGCGCGCGATCCTCGCTCGACAACCGCTTGCAACTATCCTACAATTTCTTTCGACGGCTTATGTCTCATTCAACCGACGGCTTACACGCCCCTGGAGATGCGAGGAGGAATTAAAGATTCTCTTTCGCAGAAGTGGCCGCTTCGAATGTCTGAATAGCTTCAGTAACAGAAGTGGGGGATTAAACTCTCAAATTGATTTTAAAAGGTGCAATTCTGAGCCAAAGTGATACCTACTCAATTAAGGGAGCAGGTCTACCTAGAACGGTGAAAACAACATGCTTCTTTGAGAATTTTTTCTAAAAAAACTGAAAAACTTTTGTTATTAAACATTAGGCTATTGGAAAGAGTACGTCTTACGGATGTTTCAGTATTTTTTGTGGTAAAAAATATTGAAAGGTTTGTGAGTTGTAGGCGATCCCCGAGACGTCCTTTCCTTTTAGGCGCTTTGCGGTGACAACCGTAGCTCGGTGCAGGATCAACCAAAATTGAAAATTCAATTTTTTTCAAATAATATATAAAGTTATCTAGACGCTGTCGGGCCGGATTTTGGTAAAATTATTTTCAGACGAAATGGCGGTTGTACAAAGTTGAAGCATCGATATTTGGTAAAAACGCTGGTTTTTCTAGTGTAAAAAGAAAATCTACGCAAAAAAAAGGAAAAGCTCCCGACAGCGCTTAGATTTTTAACCCTGAGATAAGCTTCCAAAGCCTCGAGTAAATCGGTTCATTGATTTTTCAGTTATGTGTGTCGCAGACTTTGAAAACATGATTTTGAGAAAAACGCGTTTAAAGTTTTTGGTCTGAGCGCTACACCGAGGAACACCTACCTACTTACTAATTAGTTTAACTTGAACTTTTAACTTGCATTAACTTGGATTAACTTGAAACTTTCAGGGAATATTTTTCAAGATGTACACCGAGAAAATATAAAAATCGACAAATCGAATTTTCGAAAGTTTCTAGGTAATCCTCCCCCTTAAGACACCCTAATCCACCCCCGGCCTGACTTCCTCGCCCACCCCGAAGACCCGGGAGCAACAAGATCCCTTCGTCCGAGGCTTGTGTAAACACGAAATCCCATTACACTGCGATCTCGATTTCATATTGGGCGCAGGACTTTTCGAGTCGCCCCCGACTGCGAAGGTGGAGACTGAAGGGGCCGAGAGGGAGGGAAGGTGGCTGTCGCAGGTCTCGCGTTACAAACGACGCCGACACCCACCTGTGCCCACCACTCCCACCCGAGTTCCCCTCTCATTTTTTTTCATACCTGTCCTACGCCTCCTAAAGCTCCTTTTTTGCACATTCCGTTGGCCCGCGTCGCGTCGTCCAGCCTGCCGCGATCGAACGAAGGTGCAATTGTTCTCGATTTTACAATTGAAGTGAACACACAATTTTGTACAACACCGCGCTTCGAATTCACAGAAATCGGGAAACGTAGCCGAGGCGAAGAGGACTCGGCGCAGGCTGCGGCCGCGGTTCCATCGAGAGCATTAAGGCGAGCACACCGAACGGGAGATTACTGATTATGTACGCCCCGGGGCATTCATTCCCCTCTAATGTCTCGCTTCCTCGTCTGTTTACACTGGGCTTCTGTTGCACCATCGCGGATGAAAGTGGAATAACGGAAGGAAAAAAGGAAGCGCAGTATTACACAGGCGTTTGCTCGCCGGCAGAAGAAAACCATCCCATTTCCTCGTCCCTTATTTCCCAGGGAATGCATGACGATTCCTCATCGTTCCCCGTGCCGGCCGTACAGTGGCCAGGAGAATCGAGAGCTGGGATTGAGAAGACCCGCGCGGAATACCAGTTCGCGGGATCCGCTTCGCGGTGAAAATATGGCTATCGAGGACAGAGCGGCGAAATTAATCGTTATTTATTCCTCGCGTGCTCCGGCCCGCCGTATTGCACGCGTCAATCAAGCTCGCCCCTCGCCACGCGGCATTATGCACGAAAATGAGAGCGGCTTTCGGCGCGCCGCAGGCGCGAAGCCTCGTTGTACGGTAAAACTAATCAAGCTCCTGGAATTAGCCCGTGGACGGGAGGCACCGGGGCGGAGGGGCGCGCACCGGGGCGGGGAAAAAAGATCGGAAGAATATGAAATTTTCCCCGGGGGCGCAGCGGGTCGCCGGAAAAAAAAACCGGGGGCCCACAATGCGCCCCAATTTTTATTCGGGACCTCGAGTTGCTCGTTTCGTCGGCCCCCGGCTCTCTTCGTTTTTGGCCCGGGCGCTCGGAATTCTTCGGGGCATGAATGAACCAGGACTCCAACATCATTAATTAAAGTTTCAGGCTACCGGGCTAGCGGTACTCAACTAGTTTTTTCTGCCCGGCTCGCACCACCTACTCGCGCAGGCCACTTCACGTTTCGTCGAGGAACCAAGGAAGGAGCCTCTAGATCCAACGTGTGTACGTACACTCGCGAGGCACCGAACGTGCCGAGTTTCGGAGGATCGGAACAGATTGCACGGGGGACGAGAGCGGAATGAATGAGTTGGCCACCCTCGATGCAGATTTCGACACCTGAGACTCGACAGGCAGATGCATTTCGTGCACTTTCCTGAGCACCTTCGGCGAGTTTGTACGGATGAAAGTGAAGGAATGGAAGATCGTCAACACTTCAAAGTAGAGGCCCGCCATGAAGATTACCTCGTTCCCTATCGAAACCTGTTGCACCGTTCCGCTGAAAAACCAGCCCATTCCCGCCTCTGGATAGAGATCGTTACCGTTAGAAAGGACACCGTCGGAACGTCCAGGAAAAAGGAGCGGCAGGAGGAGAGGCCGGCGGAGAAAACGACGAGCAAGTGGCTGGCGAAAGAAGAAGAAGAAGACGAGGAGGAAGAAGAAGAGGAGCAGTGAAGAGGAGGAGAGGTATCCGCGTCGGCTCGATCAAGCGTCGATGACTGGACAAGTTTCCGCGGATGGGTATCCTGGCAGGGCCGAGAAATGGCGGCTGAGGCGACAGCCTCTCCCGCCCACCCTCTTCGCCACACCGCTGCAAACCATCGGGCAAATTAGGTAAAAACAAAAACACCTCACCCTCCTCGAAACCGCGCGGGCACGGCGGCGGCGGATCGGACGAGGCGAGAAGAGAGGTGTTGGCGGGGCCCCCAGTCTGCATTGTGCCCGATAATGGGGACCCCCAAGTAATTAACCGCGCTCCTCTCTAAGCAATTCGACGTTCCTCGGGCCGATCTAGGCGCGAAAAATCCGTCTGCCCCGCCGATACGCCCCGCGTACCTGGACACCTCGCCGTTTCCGCTGGCGCAGAATCATCCAAGGGCGTGAGGCTTCATTTCACGCGCCTCTGAACGGACGGTCCTGCCCTTCCTCCCCTGACTCCTTGCTTTCCCTTCCCTTTTTGCCCTTTCGACGGCTTCTTGCTTCCCTCCGCTCGCTAGCTGCCCCAGCGTTTACGGAGTCTGATGGCTTTCTCGCGGAGCTTTCCGCTTTTTCCGCGGTGAAGCTGCTGCTCCTCAGCGCATCGAGCACTGACGACTCTATTTCGGAATATTACTTCGTGGGATGCTTGCTCGACGAACCTCGAGGATGCCTTGAAAATTGTTTTCGGGAGAGGTGTGGATTCAGAAGGAGCTCGCTTCCGTGTTCGACTCGATTCAATTCCAGTCCGATGCTCTCTCGATCCTCGTTAAACGATCGTGTAAGACCGTTCACGAATTCGCCTTCCCTTTCTCCCCCTCGGCCGTTGGAGATTTCTTCGTATGTTAAATCCGGTAGCTGATTGCGATCCGACACGGCACGATCGTAACGGCCAGATAACTCTCCGTGCACGATCGCTAAACAAATGATCCCGATCTCTCGGAGCGATCGTTTTAATTAACCACAGACACGATGACGTGGGCCCATTACCGGTCAGCTCGGGGACGTCATCGCGTTTGCTGTTAAATCGCCCTTCCTTTTCCCTTCTTTTTTTCTATCACGTGGAACAGATTCATCCGCGGAGCACAGGCCTTCCCTCTTCTTCCACTACCCGCTGCTTCGTACAGTCGTTATTAATAACAAAGAGGGAGAAGCACTGATCGCCGATAGTGCCGGTCGCGTAAAAATCCAACCTGAACAGGCAAACAGTAGAAGATAGAAAAGTGCAGGCTACGTTTGAAAGGCCAGTACGTGGGATCGCGAGTCGGGACAAAGAAAGCACGAGGGATGCAAATGAAACACCCCGTCGGTCCAAAGTGGAACGATGGAGCCAGTAGAATACATCAAGCACCGAGTCAGACAACGCTGAACAAACAGCAACACAATACACGGCGATAGTTGGAATTAAGACGAGGCAGCGATCGCTATCTACATAGTTAGATTGTCACGCGCGGGGATACTCCCCCGGTGATGCCCGGGCGCTGATGGACCGTCGAGAAAACAATGAACGCCGGGGCAGCTCGTTCCCGAGTGTCTTGATTAGTCATTATCTGGATAGAGGTGGTGCATCATCATCTGATCCCCGGCTGCCCGTGTTACAAGCGACGCGGCGGGATCGCGCCGGTACGGCCATTGTTGTGCCAGGAAAAACTCGAATCTACCGGGCAGGAATGAAAGAAAAGAAAAAAAGGGAAGAGGGAACAGGAGCAGAGGAGGAGGCAGACGGGGAGAGAAAAAGAGGTGGGAAGGAGGGAAGAGAAAAAGGAGAGGCCGAAGAGCTGCTCGTTTGAGGTAGCCGCCGGCTCATTCACGTTTCGAAATGAGATCGTCGTCCTTCCTTCTCTTCTCATACCTCTTCTCTCTCCTCCTCTCTCTAGCCCTCTCCTTTTTTTTTTTTCCTCTCGTCTTCCATCGTGGGCCCGTGCTCCTCCCGTATCACTATTTCGCCCGCTTCTTTCCGCGGTAGAACGTACTCGTCTGTGCTCCGAAAATCTAAACTGAATTATTGAAAAATGGCCGAACGCCAAGAGCAATCGAAAGTTTCATGGATACCATTCTGTGTTTGGAAGAATTTCCACCCTACATCGGAAATGAATCGTCAACGTGGTAGGGTAAACTGTACAGTGATTTTATTGTTTTGTGAAGTTTTCATATGGTCTTAATTTTCAGTTATTATCAATGATTATGGATTTCTCATTAAAATAAAACATCTTGAGTACCTATTAAGTCTTTTATCTTAAAAATATTCTATGAAAAACAAAAGTAGGCATAAAAGTACAATAATTGGCACCCTAAGATTTGAGGTTGTATAGAAAAACATCTCGTTCCCTACTAAATACCTACAGCACCTGGTAAACCTGTATTTCAATTCATTACTTAGTTATAAAGCGACAAAATATACTTACCTACCCCTTATGAAAATTTTAAGGAACAAATTCAAACTCAGCCCTTTGTCCGACTTTATGGTATTGCCAGATGTAAAATGTGTAGTTCAACTATTGGGCTTTGCAGTGCTGTAGTGAAAGAAAAATAGAAAATTGTAAAAAAAAGTACTGTCTAAGCTTGTACTTCTTAATATTTGGCTGTTTTAATCAGGATTGCCAAGCTTGCCGACTTCAGTGCAGTTTACTCTGCTATATGGATATACCTATATCGAACTGGAGATACTGTCATCGATAGCCATCACTTGCTAGAGTTGCCAAAAAATGTTGCAGCCCGAGAGTGGCCCCTGTGAAAGGAACAAAAGCGACGGCTAATGCCAGGGGCACAAAGGACGAGGAACCCCGTTGGCTCGCCCGGTAGCATGTAATGGCGTCATTTCCTTGTCAGCCGTTTCCGGCGCAAATTAATTTATCAACGGCGAACCACTCCCGGCTGGTACCATTTCGTGGTGGCTGCCACGTCGCCGGTCGTCGCAGCTCGTGGACCAGCCACGAAATTACTACGCTTTTTTGTTCGACGCCATCCTTAAATTAGGAGCCAATTGGTCCGCGCGATCGGTGCCCCCGCTGATCCTCGCTGCACCACCGCCCAAGAAAATTGGATTTCGTGGCTGGATGTCCGGCTCGGGGACGAAATCGCGGCAAGATTGATGACCGTCGCCGTACGAAACACCCTGAGGAAATCTTCTTCTTTCGAGTAAGTTTCACGCGGGGTTAACGCGACGCTCCTCCACGCTTTCTTGCCGAGGCTCGCGAGCTTTGTTCTGCTTGCCGATGAATGATGAAAACGGCAGCTTCGCTCTTTGTGCTGTGCCCCCTCAACTCAGCTAGTTCTTTTGGAGAGCACGTGGGAACATTGGGAGGGACGAAATAGATCCTCCGAATTGATTCCTGAAGAGCTGCGCGTTTTCTTCGGAACGTAAAATCTCGAAGACCTCCGAGAAGGAATCCTGGAGCGGGCTCGCGGGCATCCGGAAGAAGAAAGTGCGCAAAGAGTAGAGTGCGGGCGGAACGAAGCGTATGCATCAGTCAAGGCTAGATCCAGCAGAAATGTCTCAATTGGCGGTGTTTTCGGCGGCCGGACGGATGTTCCGCCGTTTTCACGGATGCCATCAGGTGTGAAGACCGATCCCGCGACTAGGAATAAACAGAAGCACGTGTCGGCGACGCGACGCCGCGGTGCGCACCTATTATTAGCGGCAATTAATGAGACACGGTTTCCGCGGCTAGTGTGCCCGTGGTAACGCGCGTTCGCCTCGCCTATCTCGCCGTGGAAACTTCCTACCAGCCTAATTGCGACCGCTTATGCTCGTCAAAGTATGTATTCTCGACCTCGGCGTGGACGTTTCTCGCCTCGGCTGCCCCTTCCCACCCTTTCCCAGCATTCCCTGAAACGCTAGGTGTCCAAGATACATTTGTTTCCTTCGCAGATCCGCCTCGGCCAGCTAGCTTTCCTGGAACCGTCACACGCGGATGGAAATATTAACCGACCATCCTCTAGCTAGACTAAGTAGTCTAGACGCCAGAGCACGGGGCAACATGCACTGAGGATCGATGTCACCGAGGAACCAGCAAGGAAGACACACCCTCAGCCTCGGCAAAAGTGGCGCATCGCGTCGCCACCCTAATCCTGTTGTTACCAAAACATTTGCGCAGGTCGTCGGCGAGATCTTTGTGGGCAACGACACCATTAACCAGATTATCTCGAAAGTTTAGCCAATTCGCAGCGCGAACCGAGTGCCAACAGTCCGCCTAATCCTCCGTTAATATGGCCACGGCTTTTCAGCCAGAGGGTGCCCCGTCCTCGCGGTTAATCCCATAATCCCCCTTGTCTGTCATGTGACCGCTTGTGGTGGCTGTCCATTAACTGGTCCCACGGGGCAAACACAGAGGAAGAATGGTCCACTATGGGACTAGTGGGCGGCGGTTAGGATGCAAACCCTATTTGTTTGGCATCTAACTGTTCGAGGAGTATCGAGGAGCTGCGATGGTCCTCGGCGATACACGCAACGAGCCGCTAATTTACAACGAGCGTGTTCGTTCGAGACACGCTTAGCTGTAAATTCGTCAAAATTGTCCCCTTCGCCGAAACGGCCGCCACGCCCATCGGACGCTGCTAATCCTTTTTGCCGATTCCCTGGCCCCTGCGAACGGTACGCGGATAATTGTCCGCTGTTTTGTGGTTCCCTCTGCTGCTCGATGATTCCCGTGGCTTTCGACTCGGCGCTTTATTCATGCGGCAACTGGCCCCTCCTCTTTTCCAGATAACTGATAGGTGCACGGAGAGTTTGCGGCTTTTTCGTGCCCTTTCGTTGCTGCATGCAACAGCGTGGGTTTCTTTGCTTCGTTGTTTTTAAGAAATACAATTTGTACACTGACAAATTAGACTCTTAATCTTTTCGTGGCAAGCCACCTACCGCAATACACTCCCTACTCCAACTAAACTTTCAACAATGCCACTTGAAACTTCCCAGTAGCTTCTCAATTTCGATCCTCGGATTTCTCCAATAATTTCCCAAAGGGTCCTGCAGATCCGCTGGCTCCCAGTTACAAAGAAGAGACGCCGCTCGAATGGATTGCGAAGACAGTGCAAGTCGTTGAACGAGGAACCGATACGCACTGTCACCGAAGAATTAGTCGTAATTCACGGTGAAATCTCGTGCCTGGATGCTAATAATCAGCTCCAGTTTCTGGCCCCCTTCGAGTTTGACGGTCGTATAACCATTAAACGGTTTTACGGTGCCCGTGTCTTTGACTTTTCCAGCGCGAGGAGCCGCGCACCCTCTCCTCTCAAGGCCTGAGGCGCAGCACGCGGGCAGAGCTATCGTAAATTTCCGGCCACTTGATTTCCGCTCACCCTTGGAACGGCCGGCGCTCACTCATTTACGACGCCAGTTTATGCATTTATTGGGATATCCCCGAACAGTTGTCCCTGCTTTCACGAATTTACGGTAATCCCGTTAGCGTGCGCGCCGTTTCCACGTTTTTACGACGGCACGCGTGCTGGCCCGGTCGTAAAAGACTGAAGTGGGGGCGGAGCACGCGACGGCGCCGGGTCTCGGTGAATTTTCCGCGGAAAATGGTGCCAACGTGATCAACCCTCGGAACCCGGCGACTATAAACACCTGCTGCAGCTCTGCCCGCTGAAAACTATCCCCCCTAATAAAACAGATCGAGAGGATCGGTTTGAACCGGCACCGCTGACTTGAAAGCAACTAGAACCAGCAGGAAGGAAGGAGGCGTCGGACTCGAAAGCCGAGCAAACAGCGGGCAGATGGAACCGATCGCGAACAATTGCAAGAACGGCGGACAAATCGGCGATGCGTTGGTGGCGGAGGATCCGCTCAAGCGGATCGCGGGAACTTCGCGCTCGGCGCGGACACCTCGGGCATTTCGTGATTAAGGAGATCACCAACGAACCGTGGCCGAGTTAATTAATTTCAAAACTCATCGTGGCCGGGCCGTGATCGGTTTTATCGCGGCGCGTCACACTCGGCGGCCGCCGCTCCGTTTCGAAACGTCGATAAAACCGCCGAAAGGGGTGGAAACGCGGCGGCGAAGCGGCGCGGGCGTTTTTGCATCGAGGGGGAGATCGATCCCGCGGTTTCTTGCGATCGGAGTAAAGCACGGCTCGGACTCCGGATTAACCCCGGGGCGAGTCGAGCCGCTGACATTTATCCCCCACTTTCTGCTCGTATAAAACGGGAGCCCCACTACACAGAGGCCGCCGCTCGATCGCAACGAGGCGTGGGCGTTACGGAGGCAGGCCGTACGATCCCACCAGCCGACCAGCCCTCGACGTGGGTGTTTCAGTTCCTTGGAAATTCGCCTTTTGTCCCGACCTGGAGGTTCCTTCGGAGGTAGCGGTGGGGCCCTTTGAAAATTTGCCGCGAAAATCACCCCGAGTAGCCGGGGCGGCGGTTCGATTATCAAAGCACGGTGATTAAGGGAATTCGATAATTGATTGGGTAACATTCTCTTCCAAGGATCTTTCCGTGGTAATTGATGCTTCTGCAACTCGATGGTTAAACTTCGCTCATTTCCCCGTCGGAGGGAAATAATTAAACCTCGAAACGATGGACAGAAGCAGGGTGCCTTGTTTTAGGTGTCGTTTGATTGATCGATTCGATAAACCTGTCGCGCGTAATGCGCGGGAAATCTAGAGGTTTATTGCCTTCTCTGTGCACGCGCGATTAGGGACTTTACCGTAGAAGGTTCGCCACGTCGCTCTTTTTCCTCTTGCCCGGTTCGCCGGTTCGTGAAACCGAGGCAAATAAGACGAAGAAACGAGGAAGTCGTATTTCGTCCCTTTGAGGGTGCCGCGCGATCGCGCCTCGCCGTTTGATCTCTGCTACAGTCAGGTCCGCGTCACGCATACACCCACGTCTCACCGTCCCGCCGTCGTCGTGGAAAGCGAGTGTATCGGAAAACTGTGACCATTCTTTCGAATTCTCCGCCACGCTGAAGCTCGTAAGGAACCACGAGGCGTCAACGAGGCGTGATGAAAACAGACTGCATAGTTAATTCAGGACTCTAGGAAGCGTCGCTTCCACGTAGAATGGCATTAAATCACGGCGGGGAAAGGGGAGCTGCTCTCCAGTAAAGAGGGACGTCAATTCCGTTGCAAAAATAATTGCCCATCGGGATGAATATCGGCAGATGGCTAAGGAAGAGGAAGAAAGGACACCGCCTGTTAAAAGTCTCCAGGTTGAGGAGGAGGAAAAAACGAGGAAAGACTTTAAGGAAAAGTCCGTTAGAAGAGGGGCGAGGGCGTGAGGCCAGGTTAAGGAAAGTCGTGGCCCTCGTGCCCTCGACCCTCCGTCTCTCCGCGTGTATATTATTATGTATTATAATTTACGAGGTCGCCGGCACGGGAATACGAGCGAAAATCAACTTTTACGAGTTGATGAGTTTATGGGGGTGCCCACTGCCCAATGGTGGCCGGCGTGTGGCCGTCGTCCGGCCAGAGGAAATCGTCGTGGATTCCACGATTTCGCTGCCCCGCGTCAAAGGGCTTCAACCTCCACTTCCTCCTCGAGGCCAAGACCTTAAATTTTTTGATTTATTGTCGAGGCTCGAGCCTCGAGCTTCCCTCGGGGGAAAAATATTCTCGATGGACCTCCACGCTTCCCTCCAACGGTGCGTAGATTTTTAAGGCGCGATGCACCTTGTTCGAATTAAATAAATAATTTCGACAGATTTAGAGGGGAAACATTTTAGAACAGCATCTGCAATTTCAGTGGTCAACTTCTTTTTGCTTCACTTCGGGGGATTAACTCTGTATTCGATCTGGAATCGATTCGTGTATGAAAATCTAAAATCTGTTAGGGAGGAAGAGGAGCAGAGCGACCGGAGGAGACGGAAAATTACAAAAGTGCAATAGAGAAGTTAAGAGGGCCGGGAACGAGGGTCAGAGGCCCGAGCCGTGTCCCGAAGGACGTGCGATGGGGACTTTACGATCGTATTTATGGCCAATTTTATAGCTAAGTCCCGTGAAATGTCCTTTGTCCAATTCTCGTCTTTTCGCCTTCGAGGACAACGGTCCCGAACGTGAGCTTTCGAAAATTCCCTGGCGAATGGGCTAGCTGTGACGTTGCCAGGCAATTTTTCACGCAGCTCCTACTCGAAGAACACGCGAGGCGCTCCACATGCCTCGACTAATTTGAATTCCACCCGGACGTTATAAACGTGTGAAGATGAATCCCGGAATGAAAAACGAACGTTACGCAAGCCCGTGTTCTGCAGGGGATTAAAAAGTTAATGGTACAGATTTAAGGCTATTCGTTCCTCGTCTGGTCGCTTTTAAATTGGTAGTGGCTACTGAACGAGGAGCATGGGTACAGGCTACGCGAAAATAGCTCGCTTCTGTTGAAATTAAGAAATAAATCGCCTTAACGTTCGTTTCAATCTGGAAGCCAGTTATATGCCACGGGGCACCGTAATCAGAGCATCCGTAAATACCGATCACGTCTCCAGCGAAGAAATGGACCGCGATATTACGGCCCTCCCGATGATACTAATTACAGAAAAAAAAAGCCTAATAGTCGCTACCGGTGTTTCGGCATCCTTTAAACTCCCATCGGTCGTTTTCTAAAACCATGATGCAGCAGGTTTCTCAGCACCCATTTCTAACTAGATAGGCGAATAGATCGGGTGTCGGGCCGATCCAACCACTCAGCATCACACACAGTTGCTCCGAGTTTAACATTCGAACGCCATACCGTTTCCAAATTGGGCGCCACGCGATTTAAGAACACAGCGAATAATCTAGGAGTCTAATAATTCTATTACTGCCTGAATACTAAAGTGAACAAGGGTAGGTGATTTGAAAATATTCGTAGATACCCTCTGTCTACTTGTTAACTACAAAAGTTACCGTTCCAAGACCAAGCGCGTTGTAATACAAGCTTACGGCGAGCAAGCTTTCCTATGGTCCCACAGAAAATGGTAAAACGATTCCCCGGAAGGAAGTGCATGCCTGGTGGAAGACACTCCGACGCTTGATTTATGCGGGGGCAATCGAGCTGGTCGAATCTCGATTCTCCGTCCACCTCAGGCGGCAATAAAACGTGAGAATCCGTGTTCTAGGCTGGCCACGAGATGCGGCTAGCTACCGTGAGGCCGTTTTCAACGAAAAACAGACGGCTACCGTGCGCTAATAAAATTTACGAGACCTTGCGGTGCCCCTGCTCGCCTTTGGCCCTCTGGCCCTTTAGCGTCAAGACGAGCGAGCCTCTGCTGACCTACTGCCGCCCTCATTGTCCCGTCCACTCGCAAGGGCTACTCCTACCCCGGCAAAGTGGCCTTTGGAAATTTCTCCGGGGCAATGTGGGTTACCGGGACATCATAATCTCGATGGCCAAGGTCGTCCTTCCTTTGAATGGTTACTTTTAAAAAAATCCTCCGGGCCACTGGGCCTCGTGCTCGTCCAGGGGGGGGGGAGTGCGCAGGGATCTGAGTCGACGGACTGCAGCGGAAGTCGTGGAAAGACACTTTGTTCTATTTTAAAAATGGGGATGTGAAGCGACACTTCGGAGCCTGAATTGAGATTCCGGAGAAGTTGGATTAGGTGCAGGAACCTGTCGCACTTGCGTTTCATTTTCTCTGAGATTCAAAAGGGGGAAGGGGGTGGACTCGTGGTGACTATTTATCAATTTTTCGCGAGATATCGATCTAATGAGCGATCAGGGCTCGCGGGGGAGGCGAGACGCCTCGCTTCCACCGAAAAGTAAACAGCCGTGAAAGGGATCGCGGGATGAAAAAGAGGAGGCGTGTGGGCCGCTCCGATTTCGTGCGCGGTTTTCTTGGGTGCTCGTATTGAAATTTGTCGCGGCGTTCACGGCTATCTTCCTCCCGTACAGCTGTTTAACCAGCTGTAACGCATCACACCTCCCCTCGCGCCAGCGTGCCACACCGCTGTCCACCGTCTACACGGCGGAATTTTTTCACAAAAGGCACGTGTGCACCGATAATACGCTGGGTGTTGCGTGACCGCCGCTTCCGTCCGCTAACAGACTGGATATCTGCTCGAAACCCCGGAGAAAGTTACACGCGGGGCTACAAAGTCCAAACGATCTGTGCTTTTCGAAAATTCTCACGTCCCCGCCACGTGCCATTCAACTCACTCGAACGTAGCAGCTACAATCCTTTCCATCATTCCTTTTTTTCAATTGCAATTTCCAAAGATCTCTGGCAGCCCCGGACGAAAAAGCGAAGGCACCCCCAAAACCGGAGGACGAGCCTGCCTCCCTTCCAACTTGCGTCCTTGAAACATCCGGGTCACGAGTTCGATTGTCAGCGCCCGTGCACGTTGGCCGAGCATTCCGGGAGAATTTATGCTTTTATAACCCGTGCGAACACCGGTAGCGATCTCAGCTACGTGAATTATTCCAGGCGGCTCCCGTGGCGGGGGCCTTCTTTGTACCCACGGTAGCCAGCCGTAAAAGTGGAAAGTCCGGGAAGAAAGGCTCTCGTGGCTGGCACAGTTTTCGAAAATTTAGGGCCACTGGGTCTTTGGGCCAGATCGGGGGGACCCCGGCGTCCGAGAAGGGGCGAGCGGCCGTCGGCCCTACCAGCGAGGCAAGGGAATCGTTTCGGGAGACGCGGCAGGAGCAAGGATTTTCACCGAGATCCACGCGTTTCCTCGAGACACAAGTGGGGGAGGTGAACGCGTTCACCCCCATTGTGGGGCTGATTTACGACCAGCCATCGGAGAAAACAGGCGAGCGACTTCTGTTTGGCCACGCGACCCTCTGTCCAAGATCGAGAGGGATAGAGAGAGAGAGTATCTCTGCTCTACCAACCCCCTTAAGATGCTTGACAAATGGCCCTCGGGGAGAGAGCGACTCGCCCACCCGTGGTCCACTCGCGACACGATTGAGATGTTTTCAAAATGTTTGGGGCTGTTTGACAGGGGGCGCGTGCCGTGTCGCGCGCCACCCTCCTTTCGAAAGTGCTGCGACACCTCCGCGGGGCATCTTTGCCAGGTGAAATCTCTCCAGCGAGTATTTTAACGGCACCCGGCTATCGTTCCGGAGTGAAACAATGGGCACGGCTTCTGCCACTCCCACGAATTCCGGGGACTCCGTTACCGGAGGTATATACTTGGACAAGTTTCATTGAATTTCGAGGGCACGCTGGCTGCTCGGAGCCTGGCGGGGCACCGGCAGCGAGGTGTCGAGAGCGATGCGCCCGCTGCTCGTAAATTAGAAAGTTATTAGCAGCCAATTGGGCCTCGATTAATTCACCCCGGCGAGCAACGTAGCCTCCGCCTACGGGGATATCTATACGGGTGTCAGTTGCTCCGTGAAATTCTCCATCAATCTACAAAATTATCCGACATATGGCTGCTGGAGAAAGTCCGTTTTTTTTGTCCATCTCGCTTAGGATGCGTTGCTTCCTGCCTGCCATTTGAATATTCATAGGAAACAGTCGTTAAATAGTTATTCTTTAACGCTGTTACGAAGCTCCCGAGTCTCGAGCACCTCCAGGAGCTCGATTTCAGATAATAAAGCTAAGTAACACTTTTCTCCAAACAACTGGGGACGAATTTAAAAGCGCTCGGGCGCAGATTCCACTTGTATCCCTCCAGTAATGGTTACCTTTCTTGGCAGCAATTGCCAGCGGAGCTTCGAGACGCAGAATGCAGCCAGGGACGGAAATACCCCACGACAGGCTTGTGTGACGTGTGTGGCGGGTGCACGGGATGAAAGGGGCACGCCACGGTGCAGGGAGCATTTAAAAAGCACGCGATTACGAATCCCCCAACTCTACGGAGCCAGGGGAGCCCCGGTTCAAAGTTCGCGGGCGTACGTATGAATTATGAATTCGGCGCAGCCGGTGTAATCGCCCGGTGCATCATTATCTCGAGCGTTTCTGTTACGATTCCATCTGGCGCGAGATATCTCGCGGCTTTCGCCGCGTTCACGGAACCGTCCACCGCGGGGGAAAAAGGATAATGAGTCTGCTGGCGGCGCGAGCTAACTCGCAGGATGAATCATTATGATCCTGGGGGTCCTGGATCGCCTTGATCGCCGGTTGCGCCTCGATTTTTAAGCGGGCATCGTTTCGAAGGAATCATCTCTGTTTGTCGAGGAATTACTTGGAGGTGGACGATTCGAAACAGGAAGCAAGGGAGGAAAGAGTGTAATGCTAGGCGAGAAGTATTGACAATTACGATCTGTTAAAATGTTTCCTAGGGGTGGCGAAATTTAGGCGTATTTTTGGAATGGAGAACTTCGATTTCTCGATGCTCTTTCTTTTTTCTTTTGCTACGTTCTGACAGTTTCCACGAGGATCTCGGAACGTCGCGAAACTTCAAACACGCAGGAGAAGGTGAACCGAGCTTTTTAAATAACGCATTTCTGTTAAATTCTTTCGCTTCGCGGATGCTCGGAAATATGTTTGACCAAAAAACTGCGGAGAGACTCGAAAGAGAAAGGCAGCAGACTGTAAGAGGTAAAGTTTCTATTCGCTAAAGATTCGCAGGAGGAAGTACTGATTCTCGGTGTTATATCAGGACTACAGGCTTTGAAAGTTTGTGGAAAAGTTCGCGATGAATCTTTAGAGTGCCAGCAGGGAAAGATAGAGTGCCAGTGCGAAGATGGAAAGGTTAGATTGCTAGATTTGGCATTAATAAATAGAATCTGGAACTACTGCACTGGCTTATGCATAGCAGGAAGTTCGCGAAGGGGCTGAAGATTCGGCGGGGAGAGCGAAGGATGCTGATGTCACAAAGGAAACTGATAAATGTAAAGCCCCGTGTATTATTTAATTCTTGCTCAATGATTAGTAAATTATAGCAAGGTCTCGTTGGAAAAGCAGGTTACAGATTAACAAAACTATCCAAGTTGAAATTCCGTCGCTTAAAGAAGGAGGACGAAAGAAGGGATGCATACTTGAACAAATACAAAAGATGGAAGTTCTTCAGTGCTGTGTTTAAACTGAAGGTAAAACTGTTGGACGGAATACCGAATCTAGGCAATTAATTCGAAGCTGTTTTAGACCAGTTTGTCGAACCAAGAATGGGATCGAACCTGCCATTTAAAAGAGAGGGCAATTATGAAGGAGAACATTCATTTGGAAAATATTACGAGGTTTCTATTAGACACTTAGCAATCACAAATAAATACGAAATAAAACTGGTCCCTCTTCCTCCAGAATCAGATGGAAATACAAGATCAAGGAAACTCTACCTTTTGATTCCATTGTTTTCGATAAAGTTAGTTTCCCATCGCATGCTAACGTTCGAATACAATGGTCACGTCTCGCCTAAATATTTAAATGAAATCTAGCTCCTAAAGTACAAACGCGAGAAGAGAAAGCAGGCACAGCTTCGGAAGGAAAGAATGGTGAAAATCATCCGAAAGATTACTCGAGAGATGACGAACGGTATTCGTTTGCTGAGAAAACCAGAAAGCGTCGACACGGAAAAAGAAAAGGGGAAACGCGTAATGAAAAGTATACTTGATGAAATTGATGAAGAAAGTTCCATGGAAATGTCCACAGAGGAATCACGAAGCGAAGAACAGAAGTTGCAGGCTCAATCGATGATCGTCGAGGGAGATCTTGAGATCATTGTAAACAAGTTTCCACGAAATATAAGTAGTGTACTATATTATAGTTACAAGTAAATGTAGATAATTTCTAGGAGACTAAAGAAGCGATAAAGATTGAGGAGCGTGTCGTACAATCTAGCAAAATGAAAGACAAAATCAAAGACTCTAAACGTAAATCGAAAGAAGCAGTGAAGATTGAAAGCAACGATGAACCGAAGGAAGAAGTTCCCTTAGACGATCAACACCATTTCGATGAATCCCTAATGAATAGAGAATCCATGTCATCGACAGCAGAAACCTTTCCAAAAGACACTTGTTTCTACGCCAACCCAAGTACCGTGGTCTTCGATGTAAGGAATTTCATTTCAACATTCTTCAGGGTTGATGGACCTCGCCATTCTACAATAAAAGCATAAAAAATGGTCTAATAATCTCCTAACTTCTATTAGGACTTTAAACTGAATAAAAAGTATGCGCGGAAAGTGGGAATCACGAACAAGACTGCAAAATGGGCGTACCTGCGATTCAACAAAGTGCACACTGAGACTTGGGAGCCAGGAGTGGTCGAGGTACTTCAATTACTCCCTCCCACAGCCGCTTGACTGAAGGAAAATTCTCGATCGGTGGTTATTTTAAAATCAGATCGACATTATGGACGCCGCGAGAGTCAAACCTGGGTTGCAGACGACAGTCAACGTGAAATTTTCACCCGTCAACGACGAGAAAGTTGCAGCAGAGATTTCTTTTCTCACGTTGAATCCCGATGACCCAAAAACTTTCCACGAATTTCGTGTTCCTGTGCTCTGCACACCCGAGTGTCCTGTACCTGTCCTGGAGCCTAAAGAAGTCAGGTGGCTAACAAGTTGGATATCTGGCTTTCAGGGGAAACAATTATTTGAAATAAAAATTTCGTACACAAAAGGTTGCTGAAAAATAACAACAAAAAACAATGACAGAGAATTTCCGTCAGGTTTCCCACAGCCCCCATTTGGAAATTCGAGGAAGAAAAGTTCAGTGAAAGAACCCTCACCATCTCGAACCAAGGTGGAAAGCCATTTTCCGTTCTCATCGGGGAAAGAGATCATCGGAAGGACTTCTTTGTCTGGCATTTCGACGAGGCGGAAGCGCAGAGTGCACAATCATTCACTTCGTGCATCAGTCAGTTCAAGTGTCTTGCATAATTAAAAAATAATAATAATAATAATAATAATAATAAGTTTAAAACAAATTTCTACAAAATCTGATGAACGTTCTGAGCGATTCGATTTGCATTTTAGACGAAGGTGAAGGTGGTGAATACAAGACAGAGGATACTGCCGAGGACACAGCGAGGAAAATGTTTCAAATCGAAGTTCCTCCGAGATTCAAATGTCTCCTCAGGATCACTTTTCGCCCACGGTATGTGGGCTTGCACCACGAAGTCGTGACACTCTACTTTTCGAATGACGAGAGGATGTTTGGCAAACAAGTACCCAGTGACTCACATTTTATATAAATGAATTATGAGAATGCGCAGTACAAGAGGGTTTAATTGATTGCTAAATAGGATTTGCCAATTTGGGCGCAAGTGACGGGCTCCCAGATCCACTTGGATCCAGCCTGCGTTGATCTTGGCGTAGCGATGATCGACTCCGACGTCTGCCAGCAAACTTTTAATATTATTAACAGTGGTACGATTAAAAATGTACCCGATGCTGATTAGCAGTGCTATAATTGTATCTGTCGTCTACTTTAGGGCGAAGCAGTGTCAAAGTTCTGATGAAGACACCGAGATGCCTTGGGGATCGAGTAACAGTTCATCCGAGATCGACGACTGTGCAACCGGAATCGCTCTGTGCAGTTAGCGTGAGGCTGACACCTGAATCCGATTTTCTGAAATTGTCCAAACGGTAGCAATTCACAACGATTTTTCATAAAATTATTATAGTAACATATATGATCTACACTTCGTCACTCCATACAATTTTTTTCCTACCAAAACTCATTTCCTCGTAATTACACAAGTGCGCAGACACTCCTTCCACGCGAGAAACGCGAAATAATTTGTCACTGAAGTCCAGAAGCCCCTTTCAAGTTCTTTCCCCCTTTTTCGCCCTGCTGAAACGTTTCACATAATTAGCCCCGAGATGGTACAAAATAGCAAAGCAAAATCTGCGGGCTGGAGAATAATTCTTCGATACACTTCCTGCTTCTTCCATTTCCTCTCGCAGCTATTCTGTTAGTTTTTCCTAGCCGCAGAACCAGGAGCATTGTTCGTAGTTAATGGAAGGCGCGCGTAAAAAGCCGGCAAGAAAGTGGCGTAAGAAAGCGATGTGTTTTCAGCTTCTACGATAAAACGTCCAGCATGCTGGAGTTCCCAGTCCACGTGCAAGTGGTGTCCAAGGATTGGGAGAAGCCACCGCCGTTGATTTTGAAAGTCCTCGCGAATTTGACCACGTGCCACGGTTTGATCCTAGGTACACCCTAATTACACGCTAATTACACTGAAATTGATCCTCAAGCGATCCCTATTCCTCCCGTCCCTTCCATAGAACCAGCATACGTGGATCTAGGTCTGGCTCACACACACGAATCCGTGTACACCGAATTAACGCTCGCGAACCACTCGCTGTCGACCCAGGAGTACGCTTTCCTGAATCTGCCGCTATTCATGGAGATACAACCGAATCACGGTTTCGGCAGGATTCTGGCTGGAGAAGCTATCAGGCTCCACCTGATTTACTCCGCGTGCATAACTGATATCCCTGGAAACGAGATTGGTGCGAGCGGCCTGGCAGGTGAACGAAGGTTATTAAATTTCAATTAACAGCCTCGGCGCACTCGTAACTTCTCCCCCTTTGAATATTCTTATCCCGCATGGACAGACAGGATCGCGAAGAAATCAGTGCTCAGACTTTCCCGTGCCTGACGGACATGTGAATGCGTTTTTCTTTGTGCAAGCGGCACGATTGTTTCGCGCTTAATTTCCCTGCTAAACTTTCTCAAGGGTTCGCAGGGAACCAAGGAATATCTTGCCAGGTTTCAGATAGAAGTAACGACTTTGGCCGAGCTCGCTGGGAACAAGAAGCGAAGAAGAATCGAGGAATTGAGGAGTCTGTATGATAGACGATCGATGGTGGTAGGAAATCGTGGTCTGCCCCCAGCAGCCTCTTTGGAATCTGAGGTAACTGAAAGGATACCTGAGGAGATTGAGCAGAGCGAGGCAGATCCGAATAATGCCAGCGATTCGACGAATATTCACGCTTTCATAGAGGAGACAGATGATCCAAGTAGGTAATCAGACCTTCTCGATGGACTCGCGTAACTAAGTTTTCTATGCTGCACGTTAGATGCTGCAGAAATTGCAGACGATTCGGTGAAAAGGCCCCAGCAGCCTGACAGAAGGAAGCAGAAAAACGCGATCGATGTTTTCGTGCACATCGTGGACACGCTTTGCGAAATGAGCGCGCAAATTCTCGAGTTCCCTGCGACGCCTTGCGGTTCCTTCTCCACGGTAAACGAACTAGATTTTAAACGTTTCGTCGGTCGACGGGAAAAGATAAATAGGAATTGAATATTTGATGAAATGAACCAATGTAGGTTTCCGTGCATCTGAGAGGCTTCAACATGGCGTCCTATCTTCACTGCACTTGTGGAATCATGAAGAATCAAGAGAAAGACTTCACGGCTCGTTACGAATTCAAGTGTTCGTCTGATGCAGTCAAGGTTGTCCCGCACCGTGGTGATCTACACAGCAAAGAGTTCGTCAAGATTAGCTTCATTTTTGAGCCAGAGTTGCCGAAACCCGTGCTTATCGAAGAACCTCAGGAACCAGTGTTGGATACTAAGAAACGAGAGAGGAAGAAGCGGGACAAATCTGAAAAGGATGAAAAGTCTCCGAGAAAAGGTGGGGGAAATTACTTTATGCTTTTGTTTGGTTTTGGGAGGAGGTAATTATCAGGGCCGTCCACAGGGAGATGCAGCGGGTGCAAGGTTGTACAGGGGCCTCATAAAAAGGAAAACTAAAGAAAAGTGCAAATAAAGAAGAAAAAATGAGAACGAAATTTTTTTACTTGATTAAAATTGAGGAAAAGAGAAATTGGAATATAATTTCTAACATGATATTATAATAATCTAATATTATTAATGATACGGCAATAAAAAATCTATATATTTAAATATGTTAATGTTTATTTCTTTTATTTTTATCTTCTTTTTTTTATTATTGGTATTATTAACCTTTTACGTGATTTCGTTCTGTGAAAAGATGTTATGCTTTCTACCGGTGAGAAATTGTTTGGGTCCCCAAAATACACCTTGCGCCCAGGCCCCTTCATTCAACTTCCTATTTAATTCCAAAGGAGACTTAGATTTCTAGAAATTCAAATTTAAAAAAGAGGTTGACTTCGCCCGTGAAAATGATCACACTCTCGCAAACAGGAAAGGCACGAAAACCGAAAACGGCGAGAAAGGAGAAGACAGCCGACGACGACGAAGCTACGAAGCTTAAAAAATTGTTGGAAGAAGTCAGTTTGCTGGAGACTTTCGAGCCATACATTTCCACGATCCTCGTCACGTGCACGATTGATCTGGAGACGAAGGACGGCTCGAAGCGAAACGAGCTTCTATTCCTGAAGTTAGCGTGCCCTGTGACAAAGCCAGCAATTTTAATCCTGAATCAGAACTGCGAAATAGCTTTCGGACCAACTGCGATTGGTAGCTCTTCGAGGAAGCTGCTGTTCGTCAAGAATATTTCCAACAAGTAATTCGAGTTCATATAAAAACAGCTGAAGGAATAATGCGACTCGTCTGAACGGTGAAGTTATCAGAGGTATTTTAATTAGGAACGCGAAGGTGGACCCGACGATATTGGATCCTTTTGGACCATTCTTCGTGCCTCCCGGGAAGACCATCGAAACGGGCTCCCTTTTGAAGCTCCCAGTTACTTATCGGCCGAGCCAAGATCGCGAGGAAGAAGTGAGTCGACATTTTGCCATTTTCAATATTCAATTACAATTATTAATAATATTCGCCACAAAAAGAGGAGGAACTAAAAGGCGTTGTACGTAGGTATAGAGATAAAATCTGTCCTCGGTGTTTTGCTTTTGAAAACGAAGGTCCATCCCTTCCCCTTTATACGATCCCACTCCCGAATCTTGTATCTCCCTGGTCCAGGACGAATCTCTGACGAAGGATAAGGTCTCGCGTACTCGACGTTACTGTCGAATGGATAATTCTTCGCGTTCCTTGGCTTTCCGGCCTCTCTCGGGCTATAGTGGCCTGGCCCTGGATGGCTGGGATCTTTGTAACTCAGCGCGAGATCTTGCAGCATCATCCTATCGCCCGATATCTTTGGGAATCTACCAGAACGCAATAACTCACGATAGCTACTGGCTTTTACTCGGAGCAGTGATGTAATTGTCTCGAAACGCGAGGCTAATGTACTCGGATTGATGCTCTAATTCGAATCCAAGGGGGACATTCTGGTTACAATTGCCGAGTGACTTCTCTTGATAACTCCTACAGCCATAAATTTAATGAGAATACCTCGGACAGGTGGTCCAACGTCCTTTAAAATAGTTCGACTTGTGCAACAGCCTGTCGAGCTCGCTTGGCAGCGATTTGGGCCAGTCCCCTCTATCCTCCAATTTCATAGATACCTGGTAGCCCGTAAGAGTGCTATCGTCCCTCGGTCCTGAAAAGAAAATCGGTAGAGATAGCCAGCAGAAAAATCGTCTCGGATCTTAATTATGTTTTGATGCAGTGACACCTGTGAACAGGTCGTAGGGACCCCTTTTCCCTGTGACTTTCCTCAGGAAAGCTTCCAGAGAGTCCGGATGCTTCACGTCGTACCTGAAACGCGTATTCTTCAACAGCGTTGTATATTCTTAACGGCGAGTCAATTAAAAGCACGTACAAATTACACGGCAGGGACCACCTCCTGAAAGTCGTTCGGAATCTGGGCTGCAGGCCATCGTACTCGAAAGTGGGCAGGCAAGAAGAGCCCTCGCGTCTCCTCCTGTCCATGTAGTGATAAGGGCTCTTCCGTGTGTGCCCTGAAACAGATTACAGGTGTCAGTGGAACGTATCGAAGCCTCTGCAATAAACACAGTATACTGAAAATCCACTCGCCTGGTCCAGGAGTGGTGGACTCAAAGGCAGGCTTGAAAAGAGGGCAGGTTCCAAAGCCAACGTCCCTTCGAATACTTTTGCAAGGTTTGTCTAGGACGTTCTCGGGCCACTGGAGGATCTCGTGCGTCCCTGGCCCTCGGCC
This sequence comes from Andrena bucephala, assembly GCA_947577245.1. Classification (NCBI taxonomy): domain Eukaryota; kingdom Metazoa; phylum Arthropoda; class Insecta; order Hymenoptera; family Andrenidae; genus Andrena; species Andrena bucephala. The sequence continues at coordinate 74,812,704 of OX387717.1, forward strand.
AGTTTTCAACAGGTTCCTCTGGTACCCATACGTCCCCGCGAGTCGTCCACCCATCGTTGCTGAGAACTCCGCGGTCTCTACTTCCCTGTCCCACCTGATCTTTCAACAGCAACTATCAATTAGAGACCACAGAGCAATTGGACTCGTAAAACTGTTAGCTGGGAATGTACTTCATGGCAGGGGGCTTGCATTCGGCGGGCTCGGCATTGTACGTCCCCAGAGCTGGTGAATCTGGGCTGCCCAGGCCGATGTAAAATTTTGGGTGCATTCCAATGATTGTGTCACGCCCTACTCCGATATTGAACGCTGGTGGAGGCTTCTTCTCGCGTGGGATCAGGCACCGGCATCGCCACTTGTACGAGCATTTACAGAGCTTGAAAGATTGTGTCTTGGACTGGCAGGGCATCGTGACTTCTGGGATCGACGGGAATTTTAATAGTTAGGACGTCGACTTTGATGGCGTTGACGCAGTTGTTTCTCTGTCGTCTACTTGCTCTTCTGAAGGTGAATGAAAAATGGGTTTGAACGGATGGCTTCAATCTGAGGAGTTGACGAGAGAAAGGTTAGCGAAGGAGTGCAGATTTCTGAAATTTCGATGCGACTGTGGCTAGATTCGTTCGATACGAATCGATCAGCGCAGTGCATACAAGTTTCTTTTTGTATCACTGCGCTGATGTTATTATTATTTATTCCACGGGTGAACACCCTTTGCAATGAACAATTCATAAAGTTAACAAAGAAACAATGTGAAAGAAAAGGGAAGGGAAGAAAAGGCAGTCAATAATTAAACAAACAATAATACAAGAAAATAATAGAACTAATGAACTAATAAAATTAATATTAGAATTAGAATTAACGGACGTGTACAGAGGCGTTACTGCGAGCCGAAGCCCGCAAACGATATTTACCTAAAAGTGGTCAATGCACAAAAAAAAGAAATGTTATAATTCGTTTGCATGACAATTAGAAGATTCATTAAAAGTTTCCCTCTGTTAATTGGGAGGAATTAATGGGATTTATTTATTCTTCTATGGATACAGGAGATTTTCGAAGTGTCTGAATTCAAAACGAGGACAAGGTGGCGCGTGAAAGTCTCGGGGCGCGGAGTGGTGCCATCTTATGTCTTGAAGCCTCGAGTCGGAGTGGCTCGCTTCGAAGTTATCGACGACGGTAAACCTGTGGAACTGAAAATGTCTGTAAGTGTAACGTTTATAAGATGATTCCTTGATATTACAGATAGATTATCAGCCTTCAAACGCGAACTATTCTCATCGATATACTTGTCAAGCCTCGTGGCAAAATATCGACAGCTGGCATTGCTCTGCTGCAGAGAACTGCAGCAGAAAATGTACCAGCTATTTCCACACGATAGAACGATCCCTTGATAGCCATCCATCAATCATTTTTATTTTACAATTTCAAAAAGTCAGATATAAAGTTAAGAAATTTCCGATTCATCTGAATGCAAGGTAAACGCAAAGAAATCATGAGAGTATTAGTTGAGAATTTGGTGAATGAACGAATCAATTCTGAATTTAGTATTACCCCCTCTAAGTGAAGGCAAATATGCGTAATTAATAACCCAGATTACCTACAAACTTGTGCAATTCAAGCCCTCTACGCATACACCGCGCTGCGCGCTGGAATCTCGCAAATGAGACGTGATTAATTACCAGGAAAATTATATCTGTTACACGTTGCAACAACGCCGAATGCAGCATCGAACTACGTGTAGGTAATTTAATCCGAAGTGTGCAATCGCGATATAATTCACTGTAATTAGATCATGAAAACCCAGAGAACCGTTGTAGGAAGATAAATTTCAGAAGCGACGCTAATTAATCGCAGTGATGTCAGATCACTCTAAATTAATTACGTCTCACTACCCCCGATCTTATCAATTGCGAATCGCGTGTTTCGCTCACAACCGTCTCACCCTCAATCGTCCAACTTACTGCGCTCAGCCGTTCATGATTTTGTTGTCGAAGAACTCGCAAAGCTCCATTCGGAGTCCTTAAAGTATTTTCGAACGAGGTATCTATCCCCAAGGGAGACAGTAATGTACCACCTAACACGATCCCTTTCGAGAGTGGTGTTTCCCGAACGTCTCAATCTCTCGTCTATGAAAATGGAGCCTGGCCCGGGAAAAAGTGTATGAAGAATGCGAGGCAACAGCTCGAGGGGCCAAGCAGCCAAGCACGGTATCAAGACCGCAGGAAGCGCCCGCGATAAACGGCAGGCGTTCCATCAATAGCAGCCTCCGTCCAGCTAGAAAAACATTATTCCAGGTCGAGGAGTTGGCCGCTGCGGGATTCGTGCATCGAGGGAAAATGGGGCGCTAAGAAACGACAAATGCCGATAACTTTATCTGCGTCCCCGGCGGCAGGGCGCGGAGTCGTTGCCCGCAACGGCAACGTGTCCCGGCTGAAGGATGCCGAAGGATCATCGTGTATTCCGGCACGCGGGGCGGGCGCGAGGCGATACGGGCTTTCGTCTTCGTCAACGATATCGGGAGATTACGCTCGCCGAGCCATCAAAGGGGTCCACCAAGACGCCGCCGGAATCTCGAAAACAGGAACATCGTTTTCTTCGTCGTTCCAGCAACCTCCCTCGCTCAACCTCCACGCCCTCGTTCCGTCAGAAAATTCCTCCCCCCTCGTTCCAGCGTCCACACCCCGTGCATTCTCGATACACCCTTTTTCTACCACTTCTTTTCCCCCTCGATTGACAGCTGATTCTTCGGGGAGACAGAGGGGCGAGGGGGGAGGGGGGGGGGGATCTCTCGGAGGTCGATATCGGAACCCTTTCTGGTTTCATTTCTCATTAAGGTCCGCGTTCCCGCGTGACCCACTCGCAGGCATTTAACCGGAACCGTGGACGTAAATGATTTTAATGAAAGCTACAACATCAAAGCATTCCGCGAAGCCCATCGATCTCCCTGCGGCTGTTCAATTTCCGGAGGCAACCGGGCTCGTCCTGTCTCATTCCAGCTCTGCTTAATAAGTAGCACGGGAAGTCTGTCCCCGGAGATACAACTTCGCCGGATTGGAACTGATAACTTCTCCGATGTCCTGAATAAAATAAGGAGAGGTGCTCCGAACCAGACGGTAATTGGAAATAATTCTGCTCGGCTGGGCGAGGTGATCTGAAGGTGTCCTCTCGCGTGTCCAGCTATCTTTCACTGTCCGTCCTTGGGCTTTTATTCCGTTGCACGCCGAGTACACTGCGCAAAGAAATTGCTATAAAATTGAGGGTCGATGAAAGAAAAAAAGAATTATTCTTAAGAGAAGCTCTAATAGGATTTAGAGAGGGATTTGTTTGAGGACTCTAATGTCCGTGATAAATTCAATAGTGGAGCCATAAAAGGCGAAGGACAATTCCGGCGTCTGTCTAGGCTCTTACAGTAGGGGAGAGCGGGGCTGGTAGGCCAGTTTCTCATTTTTTTATTTTTAATAAATTATGTGGGCGAAATATCATTAAACCGGTTAGTGTATTAGATAGGCCATACATTTGGCTATCTGATTAAATTATCAATGTTGACTCAATGTGATAACAATTAAGGTATTTTAATGTTTTTCTAACACCTTCCATGCTGGTCAACCAGCCCCATGATCGGGGTTGGTTGAGTTACAGTATGGGGTAGGTTGACTATGTGTAGGTACAATCATTATAAAATATTAATTTCTTATATATTATTTCTCATTATAAAATATTAGTTTCATTATAAAATATTAATTTCTTTCGTTCATATTTTAATAATAAGATGAAATTATTTTCAACTTAAACATTAATTATAATGTATTTAGAACATAGTGTAAAGTTCAGGGTTGTTATCCCCATATCATCCTAACGGAAGGGGGTAGAGATCTGAAATTTCTCTCAGTGTTTTTTAGGCAAAGAGCATTATATGGTACACATAAATAATAAAATCTGTACTGGGGCCGTTTTCCCTATGCTTATCCAGCTAGACCCTTTAAACAAAAATTAAAAATCACTTTATGAATAACAAAATAACAATTTAAATCTTATCAGTCAACCAGCCCCGACCGATCATTTTGACTTCAATAATCTGTATAACCTTAAATTATTTATGTATAAACAAAAATACTATGTCAATAGATCGTCTAATAAACAAACTTTAAAATAGTCCTTTAACAATTATTCTATTAAGAAAAAATATTGACTTACGTAGTCAATTTTTCGACAAACGCTGATAACCGTTAAAAAACGTGCGATCGCGGCGTCTGACATAAAAGCATGGCATAGTAGAAGCGACTTCTTTCTACAGTGAATGTTTCCGCAGTAGAGCATATGTCGGTGCAATGTTATTAACAATTAGTCAGCCTACCCCCTGAGAAAACCAGCCCCGGTCTCCCCTAAACATCCCAATTGGAATCTAAAATTTATACGAAATCTCCATCAGAGTCTCCAAACTCTGCTACACCGACAAACTTTCGAAACTTGGAATAAATCGTGCCGGTGGACCCCTATATAAATCTTCCCCGAGGCGTGATCGAGCGCCAAAAATCTCGAGCCCCTAACCAGCACCGATTAATAAGTCACCCCCGTGTCGCGTCGTCTCATTACACCCTGTTTACCCTCCCGATTCGCGGCGGCAGCTAATTGAGTAAGGCCGAGGTTAATCGTCCTTGAGCGTTCGTCCCTAAACTGCTGGCAAGTACATTTCCTGGCGGCGTCAATCCCCGGGAAATCCCTATTCGATTTGCCTCAGCGACGTCGACTTCCCGCCACTTTGCAACCTCAAAGCGACCAGCTCCCCGCCAGGATCGCGGCCCAGAGATTTAGAAGGCGGAACGTCCCCGAGGTGGCGGACAATATAATCAATCCGCGCTCGGATTCTCCATGAACGCTCGCCGTTGGGGCAATCGAGAATTGAGCTCGGACGCTTTCTTTCATCAAGTAACAGAATTCTCCGTGCATTATGAGAAATGTATCGAGCGCAATCATTGAACAGATATTCTAGCGAGGCCAGGGAAAATCTCGAGCACTGCCGCGACGGATAAAAGGGTATTATCTTTCAAGGGCGGCGGCGCTCGACTAAACCCTGATACTTTGAAAAATTAATCGGCAGGCGAAGATGCCTCGAGTGTTCTCCCTTTGTCCCTTATCGCTTTTCCTCTGCTATTTTGCCCTGTCGAGGCAATTTCCCTGCACCCCCCCCCCCCACCCCACCCCCGTAAGCTGACACGACTCCTGCACGAGTCTTCCGTGACTCCGCCGTAGCTGCTCGGTAATTTAATACCGTACAGCTGATCCGCTGTAACGAGAGTCCTGAGAATTCGAGGAATGCTGGTCGCCATGCCGCCCTGGCGAATTTCACGAAAAATATTCGCTGCTCCCGTGCAACGGGAAATTCTTGCTGCGTCCGGAGGAGCAAACATCCTCCCTCGAGTCACCTGTGATTCGAACAAATCACTCGTCGCCAATTGGGAACAGAATTTCCCACGCGTATCTACGTCGACCATGCGTCGACCTAGCAAATTAGCAGCCAAGGCTGTTGCTAGCATTCTTCACCCCTCACCCCCCCCCCCCCCCGCCCCGCCCCGCGGGGGAAACTGTTTCAGGTGCAGAACACTGGAAGCTGCCCGTTGACGTTCCAGCTTCGCGTGATCGACGTGCTCGAGGGTAATATTCCGCGGGCCGAGGAGCAATCTTCAGAGAAGCCCGGCAAAAGGGGGAAGAAAGGGAAAATTGATGGCGAGAGCGAGGGGAGGGGTTCGAGGAAGCCGGAATTCAGCGACGGTCTTCGACGCCACGAGGAATTAGCGATATTCAGCGGGGAGCTGAAGCAGCCCGCGGATCCCGGCTGCTTCTCGTTCCCGGGGTTCGACGGCAATATGCAGCTATCGGTCCGCGAGAGGGAAAAGGTATTTTCGTCGTGGAAAAATCTCACGGACTCGCGAAAACGGGGGAGGCGTCTGTAAGAAATGAAATTCCTTTAAAACTCGCCCACGCAATGTTTCCTCTGAATGACAGACGAGCCGCGCGATGTTATTCGCGTGGGTAAATGCATTCTTCGGATGTACGCTTGCGTTTCATATCTGCTTCGCGAGATTCTTTCCAGTAGCAGAAGCGGGAGATTGCAGGCAGTGCGGGTGTCTGATTTTTTGACTCGCAGGGTGGTGTTGGATAGCTTTCTTTCATCTGTCCTTCCAGGATAGATTTCTTACTTCGTCCAAATTCCATGGATTTTTCTTCTTTCTGCAGGTGGAGTTCGGTGTGCGTTTCCAACTACCCGGCAAGGAAGGAACATCCCCGCGGAAGGAAACGGCGGAGAAATCTCCGACTGGAAAAAGGAAGAAGAGAAAGGAGCCGTCGAAAAGGGGCGAGGTCGATAAATCGAGTTACGTGGCAGTGTTGAAATTATTGTTGGGAAGCTCGACGCTCGTTCAGGACATCGTAATGATATGCTCGATAAAGTAGAGTGTTGTTGGAATCCGCCTTCGATTCGATTCCAGCGGACTTATAATTGAACTCGCCGCGTAATTCGAAATTTCCCCGAGCGACTGATTCCCAGGAATTTATTCCACGAGCTTGTCATCGCAACTTTTCGCGACTTCCTTCTCCCCGCCTGGTTTATTTATCCGCAATAAGAATCGAAGAACAGTCGAGAAAAAGTCACCTCGAATGTCAAGAGGCTCCTGAAACTGATTTCTTTTTTTATTTCGTTCTTCGAACCTTCCTCTTCCCTGTCGAGCTAAAAAGGCCGTCGCGCATTTTGGCGAAGCGCGACGAAGAAATTAATAATAATTAATTAATTGTCGCTGCGCTTCGGTCATCGATCGTTTATAAGCTTCTCTCCTCGCATCGCTTTCGCCGCGCTTGAAAATCATCGCGCTGCAATTCGCAGGTGCAAAAGGTGTCCAGGTTTCACGCAATTTATTAAAATATTTACACGTGTGGATGTCGACGTAAGAAATTGATACGCTCCGTTGAATCGTTTGTGTCTGGTGTAAAAAATAAATACAAATAAACGCAGTGGACAATAAATCGCCGTGGTCGCGTCTATCGCGATGCTGGACAAACAAATGCAGAAACGTAGGAAAGGTGGAACAATTCGCGATGCCTGTGATATCTCCGGGAATTGGGCGGGAACACGCAACAGTTGTATTCCAGCACGCACAATATACATACAGTGGTTACAAAGCAATGCCTCCGTCTCGACGCCACACTCCTTCACACGCACACATTCGCAATCGCGTGGAGAACGGTAATTAATGCGAACGGGAGCTCGTCGATCGACCAGCGCATCATTAAGCTTCGCCAACGTTCGCCTCTTTAATTAGATAATTGTGTCGCTGCGTTGGGAGCAGCTCTATACAAAAATGTCACTCTACGAATGTTTTGCGATAATGAGACTTCCTCTTGCAGGTAACGCCCGGAGGAAAGCTATAAACTATTAGTTGAAAAGTATCTTAGGTCTCGATACTATCAGGCGATAAATACACGTGATAAAAGCTATGGTACAATTTTTAAGTAGCCTAGCTTAAATGAAACAACACGATTAACGAGGTACTTAAAGACCCTACTTAGGTATATTTCTCCTGTCAGTCGATTAGCGATTCGTTTCCCCATGTTTCTTTTTCCTCGAAAGTCAAAGAAGACTTATCGTCCACAACTATTACACTTAGTTACGCTTAACTCGTTTACCAATTACAGACCTAATTAGACGGCTGCGCGTGCCTCGAGCAGCAGCGACCGCTTCGAGTGATATGAAAGAAACGCGACTCGTTTCTTCGTTTTTACAAGAACTCTTAATCCGCTGCGTACTTAAATGTTCGCAGTAAAGTTTCAAGAGACCTAGCCTAAACGGCGACTGGGAATTTCAAGCGTGATCCTCGCGAGATTCTCTGTGAATGTGTCCCTAAATTCTTACGCGTGCAATTAAACGAATATCGAATATTAAGATCGAGTTACAGCGAGGAGAGGGATGCCAGGGGTGTACTCAACGCACCTGCCCATCCATTCTCTTTCTTCGGAAGGAATTAAGCCTCCGCCATCATGCTCGGTGTAAATTGCAATGGAATCTGGGCTCAGGTGTGACGCTTAATTAAACCTTCGACTAGATGAATTACGCGGCGTAACAGTTTTAATATCCCCTTGACGCGAATTTTCCAGCATCGGCGCACGTTTGGGAGGCGTCTCTGGAGGCGATCGACCCAGGGTGCCGTCATCTTCCTCGAGGGACCTCGGGGAACAGTTTCTCCCGTGCTCTGTGTCGCTCCTCCCGCTTCCCTTCATTTCTCTGTGCTTGTTTACCTGTGAAAAAGCTGCCGCGACGTAGGCCGGGCACGGCGGTAGAATCAAGTCCATCTGAAAGCAGACGCGGCGGAAAGGGGCGAATATAGAACGAATACGCTTCAGTCGCGGAATTCGAAATTTCCACCGACCGACGGACGGATAAAGCCAGCCCGCAGACTCACCGTTCATCGAGCTGAAACTCCCCCACGATCCGCCGCGAAACTATCGGAATATTGGCATCGCGATCGTCGATCAAAAATCGCCCGACCCCCGTTATCATGCAAATGCAACTTTTTCACCGAATATCGAGGACGTCCGTTATAAAGCGAGCCGGCGCAACGAGTATATACTTGGGAAAGCACGGGGGCGAGAGCTGCCGAATCGAACTGGATTATATACATCCGATAGCGTGGCAAGGGTAGGTTAATTTCGCAACGAAAAAAAGAAGGGTGAAAGAATCCAACCTCCGTGGCGGTCGCCTGAAAGCAAACGCGAGCTGCAACAGAAATCTGAACGGAATATTAAGAGAGAAAGGGGGGAGAGGAAAGAGGCAGCAAGAAGCATCGCCACTCATAAACTATGCGATTAATTCAACGAGAACGTGGATGAATTCACTGGCCCGTTAAAAAGTCACGAGCTCTATGTACACATTGGGAGCTTTTACTCGCCTCGACCCTCGGCGGGCTCGTTTGCCCGATATTCCCGATATTTCTTTTTCAAACTTGGCTGGTTCGCACGTATCGGGCGATTTCTACTTTCGACTACCCCTGTGCCACGACGGCAACCGTTCCTTCCACTGGTAACCTGGAGAACCATAAGAAATATAAAAAGAATTGGCCCATCGAAAGGGTAGTTTCACCCTGGAGGATCTAAAGAGGGTCGAAAGTTGGCCGAATTCTGCCCAACCACCTAAGTTTCAAAAAGCATCAAGGGTCGCCTGGCGAACGAAGTGCCCCTCGCCACCATTGACACTTTCCGCACCCTTCTCGAACCCTTCGCGCCTCGATCGTCCTCTTGGAGCCTGAGCAACCGTGAATTCATGGGAACGTTGTCGATTGAACTGTTGCTCGGTGTGTTTTGGTCTGTTTTTCTTTTTCTTTTTTTTTTTTTTACCTAAAGGAGATCGTGCTCCGTTCCCTAGGCCAAAGTTTCGTGGTATTTATACGGGGTTTCGGGTGCCCGTGGACAACGCTGTTTGCCAAGGTGTGTTTCACGGACCGCCGACAACCTGCACGAACGCGTCACGGCTAGGCTACGGGGTGGATGTCGCTCGAGGGTCGAGCTTCGACTCCCGGATGGAGTTTCGTATCCACCTGAATCACGGATTCAACAGATTGGTACTTAGCCTTCCACGTAGATCAGAAGTGACGGGAGAGTCTGGCGATGATTCGCGGAAGGGGGGGAATTAGAGACACTATAATAAGAGTCTGGACACGAGAAGGCCACTTTTTGATTGGTCCGCCATTTTTTATCGAAATCCTGCGAGAGAAGAAAGAGATATACACCATTTCACTCTTAACCACTCTTAACAACTCCTACGTTTATGGCGGTGTTTTACTATCTATTAATCTGAAACTGTGCATTTGGGTTTTTGATTGGTCCGTCATTTTTCATCTATTCCCGCTGATTTTTAAATCTGTCAATTATACCAAGATAATGAAGATATAAAATAAAAAACCAAATCTTGTGTTCTATTTGATATATGTTATTTTATTATACTTTAAAATTCATTTTAAAATAAATTTTAAAATACCGCTATAAACGTAAGAGTTGTTAAGAGTGGTTAAGAGTGAAATGGTGTATATCTCTTTCTCTCTCGTGGAATTTCGATCAAACATGGCGGACAGTGGCTCGTAACCAGACTCTTATTATAGTGTCTCTAGTGGGAATGAAAGCGACGATGAACGCGACAGTTTCAATGAATACTCCATCGATAAACGATCAAGCTATCGATAATTGACACTCCGCGAGATTTTAATCACGATTACATCTGGAATTTATTTTGACAGAGCCGCTTGGAGTGGATGGTAAACAAATTCATATACTCGATAAAACGCGTGAAAATGAGTAGAGTTTCCGAGGTCTCGGGAAGGACCTTCGCCAGTCCAGCACGTGCAATCAATTTCCTTGGAACCGAGCCGCTTAAGACTCCGTCCTCATTTCCCGAATTCGTAAAACACACCCGTAAAAGTCAGCAGCGCGCGAGACGAGCGTAAAATCGTTTTACGGTTCGCGCACACCCCGCCGCTGCCGCACCGCGGAATTTACGGTCCGGCTGGCTTGTCCCCTTCTTGGGAGGATTTTCGAAACCCGTAACTCGAAACGTGTATCGCGCAATCATCGGAGACTCGGTGCCCGCTCCACGAACGCGTCGACAATCCTAGGAATCGCATTTCCCATCGAATCGAATCTCGTTCAATTCTGACGATCGTTGGAAAGCCCACGCGACAGGTGGAGTGAAAGAATCTCCCCAAATATGAAAAGAGAATTGCAGGCTGTGTACGTAAATCGAAAGCTGGTCAAGCTGGGGATCGAACGAGCATCCCTTTTTTATTACAAAGTAAATGTAAAATTACTTGAAAGGGCGGAGGAATTATCGCGCGTCGAGTCTACCACACGGCTAAATCGCGCATATTTATCCAAACGGATCTGAAATTCAAAAGAGTGATGTGTTGACTGCGCCTGCTGCGCCTCGTTTACGTGAAAGGAGGCAGAAGAAAGGAAAGAAGAAGCGTAAAGGTGTCCGTGCAACGCGCCACTTTATCCGCGTACCTGACGCTGGTGGTCCTGGTCTGGCTGAGGCTGGGGTGCCTCTTCACCGGTGTCCTGTAGCCTCTTCTCGGGCAGCAGATCCACCAGCCACCGCAGGCTGCGGACAGGAAGCTCTCCCTGAAGTGCTTCGACATGAATCCGTAAACGATCGGATTTATGCAGCTGGAATGCAACGTGTTCGGGGTGACTTTCATCACTCTGGCCGTGTTCGATGAGGTATTGAGGAGCGCGGCTGTTTGCCTGAGGGACTTTCAGCAAATGGCATCATTTGCAGTCAGTATATTCCGCGGTTCTTGGCTCGACACTCCCCGTACATTGCATGCGGAAATTCAGGAATAAGTGAAACGAGGGATCGATAGCGAGTGTCTCGAGGAAGCGTTTGGAGGTGGGAAATGCGTGAATTCGAAGGAAATTAATTAAACGCCGTATCATCTGTGGCACTGTTTGCCCGGCAACGATCTCGATTCGGTGGACAATATCCTGTCAAGGGTTATCTACTTTATCATTGCACTCGGCAGTGCCTTAAAATAAACGAATGAGAAATAATACGTTCGTTTGTCAACACTAATTCTGCCAGACTGCAACCTGCGCTTTGTTAGATGGAACATAAATGAAATCGCGCGTTTAATAATACTGTAGAATTTCGTTTACCGCCGTCCAGGTAATCGACTTAAGGATGTTGTCGGACGTACAATACTGCCCTCCTTAATTAAACTGTCCTATCTAGCATTTTTTCATTTTTTGAGATATGTTGGAATATTTGAAGTTCCACACGTCTTCTACCTTTTAAGTAAAGTTAGAAAACTCTACGTGCTTCGTAAAGATTTATAAACAGTCTAATGTATTTAACCTAACTTCTTTCAAAATGGTTAAAATATCTTATCTAAAACAATTAATTCATTGGTACGTTAATAATACATTCCCTACCGGTACACCTATTAGAAAAAATTATATTAGGCTATTACGAAATAATGACATGTTTTAATTTGAATGAAGGAGAATAAAGATGGTACAAAGTAAATGATAAAACTTCAGTTTTCTCGGTTGTTTCAAAATGCTAGATAGGACATTTTAACTAAAGAGGGCAGAATATCAGACAAAAGTATATGAAATTTGAAATACTTGAATATTTACGTCTTACGCATAGTAAATCTAGATGTAACGAATTCGAACGACAGTTGGAGTCTCATTTTTAATTCTAGGAAGGTATTTTTCACTTTACAAATGCTTTCTCAAGCATTATTTGTTAAACTTTTGGTGAAAATGCCCAGAATTCACAATTTTCTCAAATAATAATTTGTAGTGAAAACAATAGAAACTCGGCAGATATTTTCATCTACCCATATACTGCATGTACAAAAAGATTGAAAACATTGGCACTATTTCTTCAACATTTTTTCAGATGGTTTATCCGTCAAGATCGTCTCGTGTTGAAAATTAAAATCGTCATAACTGAGTAACCGTTTAGTGAATTCGTTGAAATTTTTTGGAGCACATCAGGAAGATTAAAAAGAACAATATCACAAATTTTCATCAACTTGACACTATTTTGAAAATAGGTCCAATACATCCTTAAAGGGGCGCTTTGTTCGACCTACCTGTTAAAATAAGCCATCAGCTGAAAAGCGGTGTTAAGGTGCTTGTACGTTCCCGTTTTGATTCGCGGCAAGAACCCGTATGCGGTGAGCATGTTGTCGACGAGAATTGGACCCCAGCAAATGGCGAACAGCACCACCACAGCCACCAGCATCTTCACCACCTGCCACGCAACACAATTCCCCGTGAAACTGCAGCCTCCAATCGACCTGCTACATGACTTTTTTAACACGAACTTCTTGCCCTGCGTTGCACTTGCTATTGAAATTGAATCTTCTCAGCAAATAAACCTGATTCCACGCCGGCTGGCTGCTTTTAATTTCACTCAACGACTACTTGAATCGGCGAGCAATCACCGTTACCTTGTAAATTGTAAAGGAAGGATAACGCTTCAGTGGGAGAGTAACTTTTTCGTCCGTTTCGTCGATCCTTTCTTCACCGAGTGTATTAGCTTAGGAACAAAGTCTTATGCAGCCGAGAGGGCTGCTTGAAATGCACAATAATTATCACCCGAATGAGAAACTGTTTGTTTAGGGAAATTTGGAAACGGTGCCAGCCGCTCGGGAATTTCAACGATACCTCGAAACTTTGCGAATTAAATCAAATGGTATTAATTCGAGGGCGTCCGAAGAATTCCAATTAAGCCTGGAGAAACTTTTCGCCATTCTTGTACCCTCTTCACTCGAAGACAGACGAGCATTGTAACCTACTCTCCACTAATCGAACCTTCCCCTTTCACATACTGTGACGTGAAATTGGGCCTTCAGATCGCTCGGCTAATAATGCAACGATATAGGCATCTGATGTGAAGAGAGAGATCAGCAAAATTCAACGTCCAACGAACCTGTTTCATAGTTCGAGATTCTTCCTCCGTTTGCCTGTCTTCTCGATATGACCGACGACCATTTCGCTGGCCTGATCTTTCTGCCATGGGTATCGATTCTGTATCGGCGTTATTTGGAGACAACCTGCAACAAACAGGAGCTACCGGTTAGTAAAAAGAAATCCATCAAAGTAAGTACCTCGACTGTATAATGTAGAATTCAGAAATCCTTTCTCAAAAAAAGGACAAATAACTTTCTCAACGATAAATAACACTCTTAAAAGCAGGGGTCGAATGAAATTGTTAACTTTCATGAATAAAAGTTACTTATCGAACTTTTAACCTTTAAATCAGTTCCTTTCAGTTTTAAGTTAACTTTGTACATTAGCACTTCAACTCTGTTGTAAGAGTTAAGTTTTTTTTACAGTTACTTTATGATATACATTTAAACAGATATTTAAGGGTAAAATATAAAAGTGACGAATATTATTTTAATCACTATTATTTGAGGAATCAGAAGTAGTGATTTCGTGATTTTTATATAATTATTTTCACCGAACGGTTTAAGGTTTCAACTTTAGATCTATCTACCCCAAAACATTTTCAGAAAATCTGCCTCACACAACATTAAGTTTTTCAGAGCAAAATAAACCTTCCTGTTTAACTAGAAATTTCTTCTATTTTCAAGAAAATAAAAGTTTCTTATTTACACAAAAATGTATGGAATTAAAGTTTCCATTAATACACTGCTTATTATAACAATTTTCTTGGAACAGAAAAGATAGTAGTCATAAAATTACAGTTATTTCGTAATTCATCGAAAATTTTAAGTTTCATTCGACCCCTGCTTAAAAAAGACTCGACAAGGTCCCCATCAAAGTTAACATCATATATCTCCTACGCCCCCTTCCTACCACAATCCTAACTACCTACAGAAATGTCGAGTACCTCTGATCGTTCAGGATCTGAAAGTTACTAGAGCATTCGCAGGGTGCGGGAACAGCTTTAAACCGTGAATTACGCGGTCAATAAAGCGACGGAAATAAACGTCAATTCCCCGTCGACGGAACGGTACCCGCGGGTTGCGTGCAGCTGCACTTTCCCGGCGAAAGTTCAGCTGAAAATCGGATGACGATGAAGGGATTTCGCTGTTGAAGTCAGGCTGGAGATCTCGTGCCCCTGCAAGTTTTTAACTAGCATGATGAACGACGATGGATCTCCAAGATGTGGCGTTACTCGCGCCGAGGATCGAGAACGAGGCATCGTGCATCCGAGTAGGGATCGAGAAGTTTTCACACCGGCGTAGAAACTATTCGGTACACCGATAAGTTTGCCAAGCTTGCGGCTCCGAAGAACGCTGAAACAATTACGTCGCTTCGTGGGGAGACTGAGTGACACTTGGGGAGGAACAGGTCCTCGATAGTCGCGGCGATATCGACATCGGTAGCATAAACCGGGCTCAGCTGTGTCAAGTTTGTTTAAAGTTCAACGATACTTCTATCAACTTTTGCGCGCCACGCAATTTCTTTAAATTCTGCAAAAAATGAAGTTGAAACTGTGATGGCGAAATTGTCGCAGGACTGGAAAAAAGATCGGTTCAAAATGGGGAACGTAGGAGAAGTTTCAGCATATTTGAAGCTCGCGCGAAACGCTCTGAAACGAGTAAACAAAATTAATAGCGTTAGGGGAGGAATTCTTTTCACTTATGTGGTGGGATGGGGCGCTTGACGGTCGCGGTAATTAAAATGCAAATGGACGGGGGAAGTCACTGGGAACCTTGTACTCTTATAATAACTTTCATTAATTACCGCGCAGTCCTGTTACATGCCGAATGCATAATGCATGGGCCAGTGAAAAAATTGTTTCGGGGACGTAGAACGGCGGGGCACCAAGAACTTAAAAGTTTCTGTGGACAGAATATCCATACGGTGTAAAAAGTGCTGGAAAGGAGGAAGATTAAATACGAGAGGGTGTGAGGGTCACTTCAGGCACGTTTAAATGGCCAAGGGATGACAAAGTACACAGATGGGTTCCCTTCGGTGGCACGTTTAAACTTATCATAACGAGAGAACTGCTCTCAGTTATTAAACTGACAGCTGCCAAATACTTTCGGAACTTCCAAACTTTCGTAACTGCCTGACTAATATTTCCTAGCTTCGATTCCTGCAACTGGAAACCCTCGACATTTAGGTACCTACGCAGAGCCACACTGCAGACGACGCCACATCGTGCTTTCCCGTTCATCTCTGTTGAGGAAAGGAAAACTTTCACAACTGTGAATGAAGCATGGGTTTTGAGCCGCGTACAGTCGATGTGGGAACCCCTCGAGACACGACCTCTGGCAGTGGTGGTGAATCGATAAGTGAAACGCTCGGTAAAAATTGCAAGAGAAGCGCAGAGTGTGAGCTCAGGGTTGAATAATGAGGCAGCAGCACGGTCGATTGATTTCTGCGTATTTTCGACGGCCCCCTCATGTCGGTGGGCGCCCCTGTTCTTCGTCCAGCTCGATGAGTTTTCCCATCGACCCGAGGAATGCCATTTTTCCAGAAAGATACGAAACTATCGTCCAGGGTGCGTGCGATACGAGAGTGTGCACCTCGGACGTCAAATTAATTTACGAAGTTGAGCTCCGATTACCAAAGGGCGACGTAGTTTCTATGCTGATTATCGGATCAAGCTCGTTGGAGCGCGTTGGGTGTCAAAGTTTGTCGTCCAAGGGCTAGGGACACTAACGTCGATCTAGATTATCGATAGCGTCACTCGCGAGATGTAATATTATTAA
This sequence comes from Andrena bucephala, assembly GCA_947577245.1. Lineage (NCBI taxonomy): Eukaryota > Metazoa > Arthropoda > Insecta > Hymenoptera > Andrenidae > Andrena > Andrena bucephala. The sequence goes on from OX387717.1 coordinate 74,828,939, forward strand.
TATTATATAATTGTAATATGATATAGTTATTGTTCAGACTCTGTAAATTGCACTTGTCTTTGTTTTTAAACGATTTTATTCAGCTTCGATCCTCTGTTTGTTTGTTCGTGTGGTTCAAATCTGGCGACTCAAATTTAACCCACTTCCAACTATCCAATTGTCTTGAAACTTTGCGGGCGTGCGTAGTTTGGATGACAATACAATATTTAACAAAAAAATTAACCCCGAGCGGGTGAAAAAATTACCCAGTCATCAATAAATATAACCCATAACCACAAATCCAAACTACTTGAAATCGACAAAAAGCCGCTGCGTTCTGGTCGCTAGTCGCATCGCGATTTGAAATTAAATTAAAACAACTAGAAAATAAGAAATATATAAAAAAAAAATTGTATGTTAAACGATTTTATTAAAAATGCACTAAAAACTAAAAAATAATTATTTTCTTGTACTGCAATTTCGATGGTGTTTTTTTCACTGTAAATAAAATCGTGGCGCAGGGTATCTCACAACAAATTCATTACGACGCTTGAGGCTGTATTAAATTGATTCATATTCTAATATAAGAAACATCCTACTCCACGATTTTATTTAATGTGAAAAAACACCATCGAAATTCCAGTACAAGAAAAGAATTATTTTTTACTCTTTAGTGCATTTATAATAAAATCGTTTAACATAAAAAAATTTTGTTATACATTTTTTTTACACCATGGAGATTCCCGTACAATTAATAACAATAATAATCAATCCTCGCTTAAATCAGGAGGAAAGTGGAGAGTATATAGCTCCGCGGATAAAAAATTCAGACTCACGCGTGCCGAGACGTCATGTGGTAGCGGCGCTTCATGACTCGCCAGATCTCCCAGCAAATGGCCGTGTAACAGAACGTCATAACGGCCAGGGGCACCACGAGGACCAGCATGAGCATGTAAACCTCGTGTGCACGCCACAGGAGTCCAGTTTCCGAGTCGCGTACGCACCAGTAAGCGATCACCTTCAGCCCGACCACTTTGTGTGTCTGAAACAAACATGATCGTTGACACCCACAGATCTCCCCTCAAATAATTCCGGCCGCCACACTTTCCAGCGAACTCTCGGCCATCCCCAAGTTCCCAATCCGCGCAGCTCCGCTTCAAGCTACACGAGAACAGAACCCCGTGCATTTGATTTAAGTCCACAAAGGGAAGAAAGCCCTCGTAAGTATTCTTCCAACGCACGTGCAATGGATTTAAGTCGAAGCCGGGCTCGACACCGTCGCAACCGTTGCGAGTAATTGAAAAGGAAACTAAATCTAGTTTCGCAGACCCGTCCACTTAGCTGCAATCGCATATAATCCGAACGTTCGTATGTGCATTCTCCCCGCTCCATTCCGCGAGATCGCTTAAACGCGAAGCGATGCACGGTACAGTTGTATCATTTCCGCTGACACGGGATCAGGCGTCCGCAGGGGAGAATGTTAACGCGATATTCTGGAGCTGAGCTGCGAATACAACAGGCTGGCGTTCTAGTAAAGCAGGTTTTACGGTTCCATAGAAGGGACGTTTATTAAAATGTTCGAAACACATGCACGTACAGAGATACGATTCCCCCTCCCCCCACTCCCCCGTTCATATGAGGACGTTTTATCGTCGCATTCACGCCATTTACTTTACGAGACTCGTGAAAGCCAGGCCGCCGCATTAATTCTTTCGTCCCACTGCCTCATGCGAACACTTTCCTATCTATGGGAGAAATAAAAGTTCCAAGCTTCCCATTACACTTATCGGATCGCCCAGTTTAATTGCAACCCACGTACGCGTGGGTGTAATTAAAATAGGAGAACTACAGGAGCGAGGTTGGCTGAGCCGTTCGACGTAGCCGGGGACAGCAAACAATGTGTTCCCGTTGAGCAGGGACACTGAAACGTTCAGAAGCTCGACGGGATCCTACTTCACCGAACTACGACAAACTATCTGGACGCAGAAGTGGTTGAAAACGCCCCAGAAAACACGTGGAGCGGGACGGGACCCGTTTCGGTAGAAACTGATCCGCGATTTCGTTCGATTTTCCGCACTTCTGGCCGCCACATCTTGCCCGCTGGCAAAGTATCTTCGTAACGCTCCGATAAACAGACGTTCTTTGCCGTGAAACGGACGGCAAGCATGCACGCCGATTCTGCGCGCATTACGTATTACTTTGTGTACGCTGGCACAGGCCAGCGATCCCCCTAAAAGGAGTATCGGAAATCGAAATCGCAGGAAGGAGAAGTGTGCTCCCGATGTCTTCTTCTGAGAGATACGCGGGAGGGAAACGAGAGAACGCTTGGACTGGTAATTAGATCGGGCTTCAGCTTCGGAACGTTGAAAAGGGATGGCTAGTTTCACGGTTACAGACCCTTCGGATACCCGGCGAGATAATATTGCACGGCTGACCCTGATTAATGGTAAATGATAGCAAGACCAGCTGGTAAAACGTGGGTGTTGTCACGTAATTGGAATCTCTATTGTAGTGCAGATCTTTGTAGGCTATCAAGTATGACGCCTGACTATCGATCCCAGCAAATGGAAGGGTTTACAGTTTCTTGAGACTTGGATCTCATCTGCTGTAATAGCGCAAGCTCCTGGCAGATCGCTGAAGCAGCAAAAACCAACGTGCTATTTTATAAAACGCTCCTCTTTCGAGGAAAGTTTGAAGGACTCCTGGGTTAAGAGAACGTAATCCGTAAATGGCGTTTCCTAGTCCGGAATTAAAGTGCACCGCGGCGCGGCACCTCGCGCCCCGCCCTACAAGGGCTTGTAAATTGATTTATATGCTTCCGCCTCCGACGTCGTTTTACCTGCGTGAAGATCATCGGAATACCAAGCAGGAACGACGTCACCCAAGTCGCGATCACGATCTTGCGAGCCTGGCTGATCGTGCACGTGTACTGCGCCCTCATAGGATGAACTATCGCGTAATACCTGCAACACAAGTGGAATTTTCAATTAGTCCAAGGTGGATGCCGGCTTCGGAATCCAGTCCTGTAAAATCCATCGCCACTCGACACTCCGCAGTGTCTCTTAAACGAATCGATCGCTGCATCCTTTTGCCAATTCTCCTCCGCGAACGAAGGCGCGACGTTCGGAGGGCGATCACACTTAGTCGCGGGAAAACTTAACGATATAACGGGCGCATCCATGTGCCAAACTGAAAGTGGCGAGGGAGAGGGAAAAGTATATTAAAAACGAGACGATGAAACAGGGTAATGGGGCGAAAAATCTCCGAGAAGCTTCGTTTTACGGCCACGGTTATTTCCGCAGATTTTCCCGGTCCAGCCCCCGTCCTTTCTTTTTCCCCCTACGCTCCACGCCTTCGCAATTAAGCGAAAAACGGCCGACCACGATTATCCGCTTCCCTTTCGGTTGAACGCGTCCATGAATATAAAGTGTCACGGGGATTTCCATACTGTCCGTCAATTAGACCGCGCTACTCGCGAAAAGCGAATCAATTAAACGGTCTGGCTTGTAAAATTACGCCCCGTTTAACGTCGCGTAAAGACCACCCTCTGCCAGCCTCTCAGAAACTCTACAGAATCGATCCCGTTCCGTAAACGAGCTATCACATCGCTGGCCATAAAATTCGGGGGTCACGACCATTCTCGCAGCCACACGAAATGCTTCGGCTGACTCGGTGGCTGCCGAGTAGGGCTGTATAGTGCCTCTCCGAGCTATAGTGACTTAGGTGTGAAGTCCCTCAGCGGGGTCTTAACCGACACCCTGCTGGGTACTGGCCGCTAAACGTGCCCCTCTACTACCTCTTGCAGGATGGTATTTAGAGAAGACCAGGACAAAACCGGGGCCCTAACAGAAAATAAAACAGAAATTGAAGATACGGTTTATCATTATTAAAAGACATCAATTAAGCTTTGCTACTGGCTATTAAAAATTGTCTCATATTAAATCCAAATACATTTTAGTAAGGTATATGTAATATGAGACAATTTTTAATAGCCAGTAGCAAAGCTTACTTATTGATGTCTTTTAATAATGATAAACCGTATCTTCAATTTCTGTTTTATTTTCTGTTAGGGCCCCAGTTTTGTCCTGGTCTTCTCTAAATACAGTCCTGCAAGAGGTAGTAGAGGGGCACGTTTAGCGGCCAGTACCCAGCAGGGTGTCGGTTAAGACCCCGCTGAGGGACTTCACACCTAAGTCACTATAGCTCGGAGAGGCACAATAGCTGTGGACCGAGTACCCGAGATACCCGGGTACCCGGGTACCCGTGAGATACCCGGGACGAAGAAAATTCCCGGATAAGCGCTACCCGGGAAAACTACCCGAGACTTTCGAGAATCTGGAGAACTTACAGAGTACAGAACGTAATTCTGGAGCGATGCCTGTCAGAAAGATGCCGTCTGGCACCCTGTGGCGAGATCAACCCCTTGCGGTACCTCACCGAATTTTATGCCTTTCGACCCTCGAAGGGGTTGGAATAACATTAAGAAGTGAGAAATGAACAGGATTTCCGAATTTCTCATCAGATCTTTGCGAAAACGGCGGCAATCGATTCCTTATGTTTCTCCGATGAAAATAATACCAAGAACGACGTAATTCGGACCATAATGAAGGAAATTCCATGAACAAATGTTTTGTATTATTTCAAATTACATCGTAACAATAGATTCGTGTGCGGCCGCAGCAATTGACCGTCGAATGTTTTCTTTCGTTCACTATTGTAATTTTCTCTACGTGCCTAACAGCAACTTTTTGGGATTACCAGCTAGAGCGCTACAACTGCACATCTGCACGGCAGACCTCCGTCCGTAACGTACATACCTCCAAAAAATCATAAACCCATAAAATCATAAACGACCTTCAAGTTATTCCTGTTCGAAAAGTCGAAAAAAACCTCGCGCATGCGCCTGAGTGGCGCCGGGGGGCGTGCGCGCAGGACCCAGACCGCGGAAGATGGAAAAGTTTCGAAAAAAAAAAAAATTCCGAAAATTCGAAAAATTCTCGCGCATGCGCACGAGCGGCGCCGGGGGGCGTGCGCGCAGGGTCCAGACCGCGGAAGATGGAAAAGTTTCGAAAAAAAAAAAAATTTCCGAAAAGTCGAAAAATTCTCGCGCATGCGCACGAGCGGCGCCGGGGGGGCGTGCGCGCAGGGCCCAGACCGCGGAAGATGGAAAAGTTTCGAAAAAAAAAAAAATTTCCGAAAAGTCGAAAATTCTCGCGCATGCGCACGAGCGGCGCCGGGGGGGCGTGCGCGCAGGGCCCAGACCGCGGAAGATGGAAAAGTTTCGAAAAAAAAAAAAAATCCGAAAATTCGAAAAATTCTCGCGCATGCGCACGAGCGGCGCCGGGGGGCGTGCGCGCAGGGTCCAGACCGCGGAAGATGGAAAAGTTTCGAAAAAAAAAAAATTTCCGAAAAGTCGAAAAATTCTCGCGCATGCGCACGAGCGGCGCCGGGGGGGCGTGCGCGCAGGGTCCAGACCGCGGAAGATGGAAAAGTTTCGAAAAAAAAAAATTTCCGAAAAGTCGAAAAATTCTCGCGCATGCGCACGAGCGGCGCCGGGGGGGCGTGCGCGCAGGGTCCAGACCGCGGAAGATGGAAAAGTTTCGAAAAAAAAAAAAAATTCCGAAAATTCGAAAAATTCTCGCGCATGCGCACGAGCGGCGCCGGGGGGGCGTACGCGCAGGACCCAGACCGCGGAAGATGGAAAAGTTTCGAAAAAAAAAAAAAATCCGAAAATTCGAAAAATTCTCGCGCATGCGCACGAGCGGCGCCGGGGGGCGTGCGCGCAGGGTCCAGACCGCGGAAGATGGAAAAGTTTCGAAAAAAAAAAAAATTTCCGAAAAGTCGAAAAATTCTCGCGCATGCGCACGAGCGGCGCCGGGGGGCGTGCGCGCAGGGTCCAGACCGCGGAAGATGGAAAAGTTTCGAAAAAAAAAAAAAATTCCGAAAATTCGAAAAATTCTCGCGCATGCGCACGAGCGGCGCCGGGGGGCGTGCGCGCAGGGTCCAGACCGCGGAAGATGGAAAAGTTTCGAAAAAAAAAGAAATTCCGAAAAGTCGAAAAATTCTCGCGCATGCGCACGAGCGGCGCCGGGGGGGCGTACGCGCAGGACCCAGACCGCGGAAGATGGAAAAGTTTCGAAAAAAAAAAAAATCCGAAAATTCGAAAAATTCTCGCGCATGCGCACGAGCGGCGCCGGGGGGCGTGCGCGCAGGGTCCAGACCGCGGAAGATGGAAAAGTTTCGAAAAAAAAAAAAATTTCCGAAAAGTCGAAAAATTCTCGCGCATGCGCACGAGCGGCGCCGGGGGGCGTGCGCGCAGGGTCCAGACCGCGGAAGATGGAAAAGTTTCGAAAAAAAAAAAAATTTCCGAAAAGTCGAAAAATTCTCGCGCATGCGCACGAGCGGCGCCGGGGGGGCGTGCGCGCAGGGCCCAGACCGCGGAAGATGGAAAAGTTTCGAAAAAAAAAAAAAATCCGAAAATTCGAAAAATTCTCGCGCATGCGCACGAGCGGCGCCGGGGGGCGTGCGCGCAGGGTCCAGACCGCGGAAGATGGAAAAGTTTCGAAAAAAAAAAAATTTCCGAAAAGTCGAAAAATTCTCGCGCATGCGCACGAGCGGCGCCGGGGGGGCGTGCGCGCAGGGTCCAGACCGCGGAAGATGGAAAAGTTTCGAAAAAAAAAAATTTCCGAAAAGTCGAAAAATTCTCGCGCATGCGCACGAGCGGCGCCGGGGGGGCGTGCGCGCAGGGTCCAGACCGCGGAAGATGGAAAAGTTTCGAAAAAAAAAAAAAATTCCGAAAATTCGAAAAATTCTCGCGCATGCGCACGAGCGGCGCCGGGGGGGCGTACGCGCAGGACCCAGACCGCGGAAGATGGAAAAGTTTCGAAAAAAAAAAAAAATCCGAAAATTCGAAAAATTCTCGCGCATGCGCACGAGCGGCGCCGGGGGGCGTGCGCGCAGGGTCCAGACCGCGGAAGATGGAAAAGTTTCGAAAAAAAAAAAAATTTCCGAAAAGTCGAAAAATTCTCGCGCATGCGCACGAGCGGCGCCGGGGGGCGTGCGCGCAGGGTCCAGACCGCGGAAGATGGAAAAGTTTCGAAAAAAAAAAAAATTCCGAAAATTCGAAAAATTCTCGCGCATGCGCACGAGCGGCGCCGGGGGGCGTGCGCGCAGGGTCCAGACCGCGGAAGATGGAAAAGTTTCGGAAAAAAAAAGAAATTCCGAAAAGTCGAAAAATTCTCGCGCATGCGCACGAGCGGCGCCGGGGGGGCGTACGCGCAGGACCCAGACCGCGGAAGATGGAAAAGTTTCGAAAAAAAAAAAAATCCGAAAATTCGAAAAATTCTCGCGCATGCGCACGAGCGGCGCCGGGGGGCGTGCGCGCAGGGTCCAGACCGCGGAAGATGGAAAAGTTTCGAAAAAAAAAAAAATTTCCGAAAAGTCGAAAAATTCTCGCGCATGCGCACGAGCGGCGCCGGGGGGCGTGCGCGCAGGGTCCAGACCGCGGAAGATGGAAAAGTTGCGAAAAAAAAAAAATTTCCGAAAAAAAAAAAATTCTCGCGCATGCGCACGAGCGGCGCCGGGGGGCGTGCGCGCAGGGCCCAGACCGCGGAAAATGGAAAAGTTTCGAAAAAAAATATTTTTTCCGAAAAGTCGAAAAATTCTCGCGCATGCGCACGAGCGGCGCTGGGGGGCGTGCGCGCAGGACCCAGACCGCGGAAGATGGAAAAGTTCCGAAAAAAACAAAATTTCCGAAAAGTCGAAAAATTCTCGCGCATGCGCACGAGCGGCGCCGGGGGGGCGTGCGCGCAGGGTCTAGACCGTGGAAGATGGAAAAGTTTCGAAAAAAAAAAAAATTCCGAAAAGTGGAAAAATTCTCGCGCATGCGCAGGAGCGGCGCCGGGGGGGGCGTGCGCGCAGGACCCAGACCGCGGAAGATGGAAAAGTTTCGAAAAAAAAAAAATTTCCGAAAAGTCGAAAAATTCTCGCGCATGCGCACGAGCGGCGCCGGGGGGGCGCGCGCGCAGGGTCCAGACCGCGGAAGATGGAAAAGTTTCGAAAAAAAAAAAAATTCCGAAAAGTCGAAAAATTGTCGCGCATGCGCACGAGCGGCGCCGGGGGGGCGTGCGCGCAGGGCCCAGACCGCGGAAGATGGAAAAGTTTCGAAAAAAAAAAAAATTTCCGAAAAGTCGAAAAATTCTCGCGCATGCGCACGAGCGGCGCCGGGGGGGCGTACGCGCAGGACCCAGACCGCGGAAGATGGAAAAGTTCCGAAAAAAACAAAATTTCCGAAAAGTCGAAAAATTCTCGCGCATGCGCACGAGCGGCGCCGGGGGGGCGTGCGCGCAGGGTCTAGACCGTGGAAGATGGAAAAGTTTCGAAAAAAAAAAAAATTCCGAAAATTCGAAAAATTCTCGCGCATGCGCACGAGCGGCGCCGGGGGGCGTGCGCGCAGGGTCCAGACCGCGGAAGATGGAAAAGTTTCGAAAAAAAAAGAAATTCCGAAAAGTCGAAAAATTCTCGCGCATGCGCACGAGCGGCGCCGGGGGGGCGTACGCGCAGGACCCAGACCGCGGAAGATGGAAAAGTTTCGAAAAAAAAAAAAAATCCGAAAATTCGAAAAATTCTCGCGCATGCGCACGAGCGGCGCCGAGGGGCGTGCGCGCAGGGTCCAGACCGCGGAAGATGGAAAAGTTTCGAAAAAAAAAAAAATTTCCGAAAAGTCGAAAAATTCTCGCGCATGCGCACGAGCGGCGCCGGGGGGCGTGCGCGCAGGGTCCAGACCGCGGAAGATGGAAAAGTTGCGAAAAAAAAAAAAATTTCCGAAAAAAAAAAAAATTCTCGCGCATGCGCACGAGCGGCGCCGGGGGGCGTGCGCGCAGGGCCCAGACCGCGGAAAATGGAAAAGTTTCGAAAAAAAATATTTTTTCCGAAAAGTCGAAAAATTCTCGCGCATGCGCACGAGCGGCGCTGGGGGGCGTGCGCGCAGGACCCAGACCGCGGAAGATGGAAAAGTTCCGAAAAAAACAAAATTTCCGAAAAGTCGAAAAATTCTCGCGCATGCGCACGAGCGGCGCCGGGGGGGCGTGCGCGCAGGGTCTAGACCGTGGAAGATGGAAAAGTTTCGAAAAAAAAAAAAATTCCGAAAAGTGGAAAAATTCTCGCGCATGCGCAGGAGCGGCGCCGGGGGGGGGGCGTGCGCGCAGGACCCAGACCGCGGAAGATGGAAAAGTTTCGAAAAAAAAAAAATTTCCGAAAAGTCGAAAAATTCTCGCGCATGCGCACGAGCGGCGCCGGGGGGGCGCGCGCGCAGGGTCCAGACCGCGGAAGATGGAAAAGTTTCGAAAAAAAAAAAAATTCCGAAAAGTCGAAAAATTGTCGCGCATGCGCACGAGCGGCGCCGGGGGGGCGTGCGCGCAGGGCCCAGACCGCGGAAGATGGAAAAGTTTCGAAAAAAAAAAAAATTTCCGAAAAGTCGAAAAATTCTCGCGCATGCGCACGAGCGGCGCCGGGGGGCGTGCGCGCAGGGTCCAGACCGCGGAAGATGGAAAAGTTTCGAAAAAAAAAGAAATTCCGAAAAGTCGAAAAATTCTCGCGCATGCGCACGAGCGGCGCCGGGGGGGCGTACGCGCAGGACCCAGACCGCGGAAGATGGAAAAGTTCCGAAAAAAACAAAATTTCCGAAAAGTCGAAAAATTCTCGCGCATGCGCACGAGCGGCGCCGGGGGGGCGTGCGCGCAGGGCCCAGACCGCGGAAGATGGAAAAGTTTCGAAAAAAAAAAAAATTTCCGAAAAGTCGAAAATTCTCGCGCATGCGCACGAGCGGCGCCGGGGGGCGTGCGCGCAGGGTCCAGACCGCGGAAGATGGAAAAGTTTCGAAAAAAAAAAAAATTTCCGAAAAGTCGAAAAATTCTCGCGCATGCGCACGAGCGGCGCCGGGGGGCGTGCGCGCAGGGTCCAGACCGCGGAAGATGGAAAAGTTTCGAAAAAAAAAAAAATTTCCGAAAAGTCGAAAAATTCTCGCGCATGCGCACGAGCGGCGCCGGGGGGGCGTGCGCGCAGGGCCCAGACCGCGGAAGATGGAAAAGTTTCGAAAAAAAAAAAAAATCCGAAAATTCGAAAAATTCTCGCGCATGCGCACGAGCGGCGCCGGGGGGCGTGCGCGCAGGGTCCAGACCGCGGAAGATGGAAAAGTTTCGAAAAAAAAAAAATTTCCGAAAAGTCGAAAAATTCTCGCGCATGCGCACGAGCGGCGCCGGGGGGGCGTGCGCGCAGGGTCCAGACCGCGGAAGATGGAAAAGTTTCGAAAAAAAAAAATTTCCGAAAAGTCGAAAAATTCTCGCGCATGCGCACGAGCGGCGCCGGGGGGGCGTGCGCGCAGGGTCCAGACCGCGGAAGATGGAAAAGTTTCGAAAAAAAAAAAAAATTCCGAAAATTCGAAAAATTCTCGCGCATGCGCACGAGCGGCGCCGGGGGGGCGTACGCGCAGGACCCAGACCGCGGAAGATGGAAAAGTTTCGAAAAAAAAAAAAAATCCGAAAATTCGAAAATTCTCGCGCATGCGCACGAGCGGCGCCGGGGGGCGTGCGCGCAGGGTCCAGACCGCGGAAGATGGAAAAGTTTCGAAAAAAAAAAAAATTTCCGAAAAGTCGAAAAATTCTCGCGCATGCGCACGAGCGGCGCCGGGGGGCGTGCGCGCAGGGTCCAGACCGCGGAAGATGGAAAAGTTGCGAAAAAAAAAAAAATTTCCGAAAAAAAAAAAATTCTCGCGCATGCGCACGAGCGGCGCCGGGGGGCGTGCGCGCAGGGCCCAGACCGCGGAAAATGGAAAAGTTTCGAAAAAAAATATTTTTTCCGAAAAGTCGAAAAATTCTCGCGCATGCGCACGAGCGGCGCTGGGGGGCGTGCGCGCAGGACCCAGACCGCGGAAGATGGAAAAGTTCCGAAAAAAACAAAATTTCCGAAAAGTCGAAAAATTCTCGCGCATGCGCACGAGCGGCGCCGGGGGGGCGTGCGCGCAGGGTCTAGACCGTGGAAGATGGAAAAGTTTCGAAAAAAAAAAAAATTCCGAAAAGTGGAAAAATTCTCGCGCATGCGCAGGAGCGGCGCCGGGGGGGGCGTGCGCGCAGGACCCAGACCGCGGAAGATGGAAAAGTTTCGAAAAAAAAAAAATTTCCGAAAAGTCGAAAAATTCTCGCGCATGCGCACGAGCGGCGCCGGGGGGGCGCGCGCGCAGGGTCCAGACCGCGGAAGATGGAAAAGTTTCGAAAAAAAAAAAAATTCCGAAAAGTCGAAAAATTCTCGCGCATGCGCACGAGCGGCGCCGGGGGGGCGTGCGCGCAGGGTCTAGACCGTGGAAGATGGAAAAGTTTCGAAAAAAAAAAAAATTTCCGAAAAGTCGAAAAATTCTCGCGCATGCGCACGAGCGGCGCCGGGGGGGCGTGCGCGCAGGGTCCAGACCGCGGAAGATGGAAAAGTTTCGAAAAAAAAAAAAATTCCGAAAATTCGAAAAATTCTCGCGCATGCGCACGAGCGGCGCCGGGGGGCGTGCGCGCAGGGTCCAGACCGCGGAAGATGGAAAAGTTTCGAAAAAAAAAGAAATTCCGAAAAGTCGAAAAATTCTCGCGCATGCGCACGAGCGGCGCCGGGGGGGCGTACGCGCAGGACCCAGACCGCGGAAGATGGAAAAGTTTCGAAAAAAAAAAAAAATCCGAAAATTCGAAAAATTCTCGCGCATGCGCACGAGCGGCGCCGGGGGGCGTGCGCGCAGGGTCCAGACCGCGGAAGATGGAAAAGTTTCGAAAAAAAAAAAAATTTCCGAAAAGTCGAAAAATTCTCGCGCATGCGCACGAGCGGCGCCGGGGGGCGTGCGCGCAGGGTCCAGACCGCGGAAGATGGAAAAGTTGCGAAAAAAAAAAAAATTTCCGAAAAAAAAAAAATTCTCGCGCATGCGCACGAGCGGCGCCGGGGGGCGTGCGCGCAGGGCCCAGACCGCGGAAAATGGAAAAGTTTCGAAAAAAAATATTTTTTCCGAAAAGTCGAAAAATTCTCGCGCATGCGCACGAGCGGCGCTGGGGGGCGTGCGCGCAGGACCCAGACCGCGGAAGATGGAAAAGTTCCGAAAAAAACAAAATTTCCGAAAAGTCGAAAAATTCTCGCGCATGCGCACGAGCGGCGCCGGGGGGGCGTGCGCGCAGTGTCTAGACCGTGGAAGATGGAAAAGTTTCGAAAAAAAAAAAAATTCCGAAAAGTGGAAAAATTCTCGCGCATGCGCAGGAGCGGCGCCGGGGGGGGGGGCGTGCGCGCAGGACCCAGACCGCGGAAGATGGAAAAGTTTCGAAAAAAAAAAAATTTCCGAAAAGTCGAAAAATTCTCGCGCATGCGCACGAGCGGCGCCGGGGGGGCGCGCGCGCAGGGTCCAGACCGCGGAAGATGGAAAAGTTTCGAAAAAAAAAAATTCCGAAAAGTCGAAAAATTGTCGCGCATGCGCACGAGCGGCGCCGGGGGGGCGTGCGCGCAGGGCCCAGACCGCGGAAGATGGAAAAGTTTCGAAAAAAAAAAAAATTTCCGAAAAGTCGAAAAATTCTCGCGCATGCGCACGAGCGGCGCCGGGGGGCGTGCGCGCAGGGTCCAGACCGCGGAAGATGGAAAAGTTTCGAAAAAAAAAGAAATTCCGAAAAGTCGAAAAATTCTCGCGCATGCGCACGAGCGGCGCCGGGGGGGCGTACGCGCAGGACCCAGACCGCGGAAGATGGAAAAGTTCCGAAAAAAACAAAATTTCCGAAAAGTCGAAAAATTCTCGCGCATGCGCACGAGCGGCGCCGGGGGGGCGTGCGCGCAGGGTCTAGACCGTGGAAGATGGAAAAGTTTCGAAAAAAAAAAAAATTTCCGAAAAGTCGAAAAATTCTCGCGCATGCGCACGAGCGGCGCCGGGGGGGGCGTTCGCGCAGGGCCCAGACCGCGGAAAATGGAAAAGTTTCGAAAAAAAATTTTTTTTCCGAAAAGTCGAAAAATTCTCGCGCATGCGCACGAGCGGCGCTGGGGGGCGTGCGCGCAGGACCCAGACCGCGGAAAATGGAATAGTTTCGAAAAAAATTTTTTTTTCCGAAAAGTCGAAAAATTCTCGCGCATGCGCACGAGCGGCGCCGGGGGGCGTGCGCGCACGGCCCAGACCGCGGAAAATGGAAAAGTTTCGAAAAAAAAAAAAATTTCCGAAAAGTCGAAAAATTCTCGCGCATGCGCACGAGCGGCGCCGGGGGGGCGTGCGCGCAGGGTCCAGACCGCGGAAGATGGAAAAGTTTCGAAAAAAAAAAATTTCAAGCTCGGAGTTCTCGCACTCTCATCTGCGTTGTCAGGGATACAGCGCGACGTTAACCGCGAAGACGCTAGCCCGGCTAGCCCGGCATGGTAGCCTTCGTAGCGTCGCGCGGCCTCCTTTACAACGGAAAGCACGCTGCGTGAAAGAAAGATTGGAAGGGGAAGCAAGCGCGTGAGGGGCCCCTACGCTGGAGAGCCCCTGCTTTAACCCCTCTAACATTTCCATCCAATTTTATGTATATTTAATCCTTTCCCTGTTCACTAAAATAAGAGAGTGTGGTTAAAAAGTCTACTCTTCTTATAATTGTATTGTTGATGTAAATGTAGTCTGATTTGCATGACATTTAGTATAATTTTAATCGGCAGAACGCCAGGAATCCATTGGTGTCATTTTCATATCGACACGATGAACAATAAAGAACTTCTTAATATACTGTAATGAATATCGCAAAGATCTGATGAGAAATTCGGAACTGGAGATTCCTCACTTCTTAATGGGTATTCCTGTCGCCCCGGGGGTCGAAGCCTTCGACCTGAAGGCCATGATGCTCAGTGTGGCTTCAATTATGGAACGGTACTCTATGAGATCTCAAGACTCTCGAGTATCTCGGGTATTTTACCCGGGTAGTGCCTACCCGGGAATTTTTTTTTCCCCGGGTATCTCACGGGTACCCGGGTACCCGTTCTCCCGGGTATCAACAGCTCTACTGCCGAGTTACGATTTCGCGGGACAGATTGAGGAGAAAGTTTTATTAGGCTATTTCGTGTGCAACATTCACTTAATTCTGTGGTATCAGCGGTGGTATATTACGGTGATAAATCTTGCACCTTGGGAAGGGAAACGGGGACCGCGAGAAATCGATTATTATCGTGGGAGCTGGAGCCACCAAAATGTTTGGCGAGCAATTGGAATTCGTATTTGCATTGTTACTGATGGTGATTCGGTGGATAACAATCGCCGCTAAAGCACGCATATTTTCGTTTCTCCGCGAACGTACATAGAGCGCAGAGCAGACTTTTACCATTGTTTAATAATTCCTCCATTTTCCGCGACCCGGTCAGCCGCTGCCAACGCGGTTGATTATTTAAAAATCGGACGCAAAGCTTATTCTCGCTGCACGGTTATATCGTAAAAAGAAAATCCATAGAAAACACGAAGGCTCTCCCGTAAATCCGCTTTAACACGTGCCACAGGAGATGATTAATAAAAAGCAACAAAATCGTTGCCTGAAGTCCTCGCTCGAAAAGTTCGGTATACATGTTGGTCGTTATACTTGCAGGAGAATTCCAGTGACCCTGCTCGTCGTCATCTATCAAATGAAGCTAGCATACCTCGGGATACCTCTTTCTCCTCTGCGATGATATATTTAGCAGGTGGCGGTTAATTTGTCACAGTTATTTATAAAGCCGAACAATAGCCTTGATCCACGAACATTATGCATCGCGTGTGTCACAGAAATAAGCCTGACGGAGCGACACCAGTTTTCTCTCCCGGATTTTACCGCTCCTTTACCTCCCTTAATATTCTCACCGCATCTGACACGCGGGAGCAACGAGAAACACGGGCAGTTTTGCCAGGATTTATCCGTCTCATTCGGTTGCGTGCATTTGGCAGCAACAGGGTCAGCGATAAACAATAAAAAAAGCTGAGCCGAGGGGGCGATAGATTCGACGAGCTGGAAGAGTGGCCTGATGATAAGGCGGTTCAATTTCCCCTCGGAATCAAATAAATTTTAAGCATGGCCGCGCACCGGGCAGGGCAAGGTCGTCGGATCACGCGTCCGAGGCGTCTTGGGGGCCTATTTTATCGGTTCTCTATTAAAGCGAAACGTGAGCAGCAAGCACGAGCAACGGCCTCGCGGGAAGAATCATAAATTGCTCGATATTGGCACGCGACTTCCACTTCGACCGAAATTTTTTAATTACCCGACGATGGGCGGCCTCGTCGAAGGAGGGTTAAATGAGACGCGGGGCTGATTTCATCGTGGGAAATGGGGGGAGGGGGGAAGGGGGTCGCGGGAATGGAGAGAAGTCTGGGCCAATCTCGAATCCGTTGGAAATTCGAGCCGAAAGACAATTCGCAGTCGTGCTCGCGCTAACGGTCTCAGAGAGGCGACGAAAGAAAGAGGCGAACGAAATTCGCTGGGACTGCGCCAAAAAACGCAACCTTTATCTAGGGAAGCGATTGTCCTTCCGGGAAAATTGCGTGGGCGTGCTTGAACGTTGAACGGATTTTAGAACGATTTCTTTCCTGCCTGCCATTCGCTGACACTCGTGAACTGACTTCGCTGAAGTCTGCACAGACCAGGAGACAGGTCGAGAGATTAGACGTGGATTCAAACGGGAATGGAACGGTGAAAATGTATGTGCCTTAATAAGTTTTCTGGTGAGAAGCAGACCGTCGAATTATGTACAACTTCCTTCCATTACTGTTTTTAATTCCCCATTCGCTTTAAGGGGTTGTCCTACCTTGACGGACGAAAAATTATGCAAACTTTGGGAATTTTTTAAAACAAAACTATTAAATATATTTACTTCCAGCTTTGTGCCTTTATTTGTCAATCTTTAGAGAATATGTAAAAAAAAAATGTATGCAAAAATAGTGGTTAAATCCGGAGTTATAGTGCTTCAAATAGAGCGCCTTACAAAAATCATATGCGCATAGTTAGCATAAAATCAGCCGTTGTAGTTGTCCGAAATAGAAACTTAAAAAATTTGTGTAATCTGTACGAATATGGTTATCGCCTGAACTAGATTAAATGAGAAATACTGAAAATTAAAAAAAAAATGGCAGCATCTAAAACAGACATCGATTTCTGCAAAAAATTCGCTGGTTTTTTAAGTCGCAAAAGTCTAATTTTGCAAAAACCGACTTAGTTTTAATACCAGCGAGAATAGGACATCTACTGAAGATATATGCCAAGTTCGAAGTAAATCAGGTGATTGGTTTTTGAGATATCGTTCTAACCAATTCGAAAAACATCGTTTTCAGACAAACGCGTTTAAAGTTTTAGGTAGTGTTTTTTAATTGATTTTTTTTTTAATATGTTGCCTAAATATGTACAAATATAGGCATAAAGATTTTAATTAATATAATTTAAGGGTTTCTCTTAAATAGAAATCCCAATTATCGCATTCTTTTCGGGCCGTCAAGGTAGGGAGACCCCTTAATTAAAACGAGACAGGCGTTTCTATCAAACGATCCTTATCAGAGACACACGAGGTAAAGTGCATACAGGCACTGCACTAAAAAACAGAGGGACAATAAATTAATTTATCCCGTACCAATTAATTCCGCTCGTTATTTGGAGCTCCTATTCCCGTGCGCCCCATGTCACGACATGACCGTTTCGTTGGTCATGTAATACTGAATATTTTACTACCCGCGGATCGATGTGCCGCGTTCATCAAACCTTGTCATATTGTTGTTGAATGTTTTCAAAGCGGAGAAGCCTGGAGCACCGTCTGCGCGGAGCACCGCGCCCGCCGCGAGTTATTGGAAAAGTCACGTAACGCCGCCGCCAAATTTATAATCCCCCGGGTCCATTAATCACAAACGAAACGGAGAACGACGAGAATATTACGCCGAGGACTTCAAGGCATTCGTGGGCGATAAAATTGCACCGGGAACTACGAATTAATGGGCGAGATCTCTTGATAAAGCGAGCCCTTTCAAGCCGGCTTGTCGAGGAGGCTCTATCGCCTGCCGGTGCGGTTATAAATAAGCTGAATTTCAGGCAACTGCGCTTGAGTGCATCAATTAAACGAAATTACACGAGTGAGTTCTCAATTTTCTACGAGAGTGCGATGTCGGCCGAGGGTTTCAATAAACTCATCAACAAAAACGTCCTCTTCAAGAGTACCACCTTACTCGAAAGGCTTCTATGAAAGGAAGATAAAAACAGAAAGGAATAACCGATACTAATTTATTTCAGAGATCTAGGGCTTCCGTTACGTTGTTAGAGGAGTACGCTTTTTAGGAATGTGTTCTGTGTAAGTGATCGAGTAACATCTGTGGCATCGATACAGTTTAAAAAATGACCAAAGGTGAAACGAGTAAGGACGTTGGGTTTACCTTTCAATCGACATTGCGGTGAGCGTGACGACCGAGCAAATGGCAGATACGCTCTGCATGTAATGCACCGACTTGCACAGGAACAGGCCCATCGTCCACGTGTAAGAGAACAGCTTGGCCACCTGCAAACAACACGATTGACATCTGGTTAGACGGGCTGATTTTCTCCAACGGAGAAACAGCATCACCGTTTCGTTAGCGGGGTTTAATTCCCACCGTTGGGCGGACCAGTATCTCGCCATCTCCCCCTTTGACCGCCAGGAATCTCGCCGGGAATAATAATCCACGGAAAGCGGAATTAAATAGCCAAGACAATAAGATTGTTGAACCGAGTCCATTTGACCCCAGCGACTCGGAGAGAAGTCTGGAGACAATGCCGAGGGAGAACAAAAATCGGACGGCACAATGCGTTTTCAAATGGAAGAAAGAGGGCTCGAGATAAAGGAAGCGCGGGAAAACGTTCCTCGAGCATCCCACGCGTTTCACCAAGCCCATTTGACTAGAGAAAAATAAGGACACGTTATTCCAGCATGCTCTTTGAAGCTGTTAATGAGCAGAAAACGAGGCTCGGCGAAAAGATTCCTCGCGTCTCAGGCTGCGATACGTGTCTGTAGAGTGACCACTGGGATCATTGCACGAACAAAGGCCAGCATTTAAATTCAAACACTCGAATAATTGGACGTCACGTCCCAAGTCCCTTTTGACAGGGGAAATGCTATATCGTCGGTGATAGTGCAAAACCGCGTATGAGCAGTTTGTAAATACCGCGGATCTGCATTCTACCGATTTTATAGGAGGAAGAGAAAACTTAATATTTTAGCCATTTTAAGGGATTTCTTTGACCGAACTTTTTTGGGACAGTTTTAGCACTCCTTGTAATAAATACTAACGTCAATGGTGTGACTTTAAAAAAAAAGCGAAACAGCGCTTGGCAACCGTGGGCGCGAAATCACAATTTTTCTACTTTCGCAGATCCGCGGTATTTACAAACTGCTTATACGCGGTTTTGCACTATCACCGACGATATGATACTGTTAGAACTTCTTTTCTTTAACCTACGACGATGCACTTTGATCGAGTAATAAAATCTTCCTACCATTCTCTTTACATTGGCCAGGCGAAAAAGATCCGGGGTAATAGCAGGATGAAAGCGCTACAAAGCAGTGCAAAGAATTATCCTCTTTAAAGGGTAAAGCTCCCGCTGTTTATCCTGGTCGCAGATGAGCGCGCAAGGAAAACAGAAGGGACAGGCAAGAATGTACAGGACTGCAAAGTCTATTTTGCACCGGATGGAGGATCAAGCAGCAAAGCTGGGGAATTAAGCGCGTGATCCTCGTTTCCAATTCAGTTCAGGGAAAGTCCGCGGGATGCTGCAGGCGTGTTAAAGAAAACGAGACGCAACGACAGGCTGATCTGTATCGCTACTGCCATGGTCGTTCTTAAATAGACACAGTGTAACCGGATGCCCAGCGATCAGCTTAATTAACGAATTTAAAACCATGAATTTCTTCGGACGCATGAAAGAAACTCGAGTGTGCTGTGAAGCGAGAAAAAAAATACTGGCATGTCCAGGGGAGGTGAAGGAGTAAACGTCGCATCGTTCCGACGCCGGGATCATCCGTCGATGAAGAGTTATCGGAAAAGTCGTTCTATCGCGATGGAATCCCGGCGTGGAAGGGAATACTTTAAGTCTCTGGTGAAAAGAGTCGACGGAGATACGAGGATTCAATGAAAGCAATCAACTCGGGCAAATACTAAAGTATTTTCGGTATCAAGTGCTGCCCTGATGGAGCCTGAATTCGTCGCTCCAGCTAAATCGCCGTGCTATAATATTTAAAATCACTTTACTATCGATCAGAGATGGGGTGCTGCAGTTGAATACGTTACTGTGACACCGAGTGAAAATCCTGTGAAATATTAATAAAAATTGCTGAGTTACCTGGCGATAATCACTCTAATGATTCCCAACTGCGAGCAATAAAATAGCGTACAGATCTTTCGCATAATACTTCTCCAAAGCTATGAACAATCGAGATCAGTGGTACGAGTCGACGATAAGTCAGCCCACCTGCTTCAAGAAACTCGAAGTATCCATAGCAGCAAGTAAGAAGAAGAAGAATGTTAAACGACAGTTTTGGAGTATTATGCACCTCCTGCATTACCCAGTCTGTAATGTTGCAAACAATTGTATGGAAAAATGAGCGCATACGCCTTATGGCAACGCGAGGATTTCCTCATCTATAATTTCACAGGTGTATTCAAACATATTTGCCACTTTCATCGTGTCACACAGTTTACCAAGGTCTCGAGTGTCGATTTATCGAATCGACGTGCTCGCATTTCAGCCAGCGCTGCCGCGGGGTTTAATCATATTCGAGAGGTCTCGAACGTTTTAATCAGACGAGAGTCTCCAGGTGCATTCAAGTGGAACGCTGCTATTTAAGTGCCATGTAAATTCTGTCGAACTTGTCCGAATAGCTTCGTTGCTGGATGCGGGAGGCAGTTCGCGACGTGTTATGCGCCCCCGTGCAAGACAGAGAGAATAAAATCTTCGCGGCTCTGTTATCCGCGCCGGGGTTTCGAGCCACCCGCGAGAACAGCAGCTGCGAGATCGAGAGGCGAAAGAAACGGGCGGAGCGGTTGTTAAATTGATAACATCAGAAGCGTTGGCTACCTCGTGCAAGAGCACTAATTGATACTAACGCGATTAGCTTAAAGTTCAATTTGAGGGAATTGAATACAGGCGAGCTGCGATGTATAATACGATTAGCCAGCGGCAAGAAAATTACAGCTTGATGATCACGAGCTGCAGAGATTGGACTCGAGCTCTCATAATAAAAAATAAACATTAATAGGCGTGCTTTAATCGGATGTTTCTATCTGGTAGGGAACTTTGTGGATAATAATAGATGTGAGGAGTCGGGGGTGCTCCGACTTCGGGGAAACTCGAAGTTCATCGCGTCGAATACATACCTACTTGTATTTTGCAAAGTGAAAGATATTGCGGTTACACCTTTGTTCAGTTTTTACGAAGAAGTTGACGAACACTGCAATATTTTTCAAACATTAAAAGTGCAGTAACAGAGGAGAAAATTGATTCGGGAAGCCCGTAAAAGAATTGCATATTTAGTACGAGAGAAGCGGGCTGGGTTCAGTGCAACGGAATAATTGCATGTTCCGTTAAACAGTACAACATTTCTTTCCAACGTCCGAGCGTTTCCCCATTTACCTGCCAATTTCGCGTGCAGCTCGGCAGAAAAATCCTTTGTCCAACAATGACAGCGAAACGCAGTGGTGACGCCGAGGATCTTTCCAAAGACTTGACGTTCAATTTACGTCGTTACTTCACTAATGCTGTTAATAATCCAGCGATTAACAAGAAAGATTAGCTACAACTGTACAGAGAATTGAATTGGACAAAGAATACACAAAGGCTCAGCTCTGCGCTCGGTTAATTGCAGCTAGCGTAATTACTTAATTAGCAAGGTCCACGCTGGAGATACTGCAATCTGCAATGCTCGGTAGTATTCTGATCGACTTTCCTAATACCAAATTCTGTATTTGCAGTAAAATATTCGACTCCTCTTTTTACAACTCTGCCTCCAAATTTGATAAAAAAAAAACGTATGAAAGCAGGGAAGATCAGATGAAGCGAACAAGTGGAGAGGGAGCAAAAGAAATATCAACGCTAACAAGGTGAAACGAAAAGTTAGGAAGGGAACACCAATCACTATCGACAGATAGGAAAAAGGGAGCCAAGAAGGCAGAGAGAAAAGAAGCAGAGGAGGGTGGGGAAGGTAGGGTAATCACTTTAGGTCAGCGTTTATTATAATTAAATTAATCGGCCCATTTGCCACCGCGCGCTGTCGCCACCCCTGTTTATCCCAGTGCCATCGTATTAAAAGACAACAGCATTCCTCGATACGTCAAGAGATCGATATTTTCTCGCTGGCCAGCACAGCGGCAATCATTGGTATGCAATTCCCTACCCTGGTTGTGTAATCGGGTTCCAGTGTCGAATCGACGGACAATGCGGGTGCGCGTGAAATAAATGTAGCACGAGACCCGGTAATTTCAAGAATACGGATTCTGGTCACGGAACGGAGATTCGTTTCCATTATTATTGTCCAGTCAATTGTGAAAAAAATTGTTGATTTCAAATCCCTCGGATTTGCAGACAACCTGGACCGAGCAGTTGTTTAATGAAGATGATAAAAGTTCTTGGCGATGTCTCGTCTATATGAGCACTGAAACTTGGTCACTTCAAGTGGAAGCAAACAAATGCAAATGAACGTGAAATATGCTAATTCCTTTCTAATGCAACCCTCTACCGAGTCTCATCAATACACCCCACTTCCAATGTAACGAACTGTATTCGATTATGTGCCACCTGCATTGCAATTCCAATTGTGTCTATCACCTGCATACATTCACGACTAATGTTTCTCTAGCCTGTTGCATTGCTCAGCAGAGTGCACCCTCTACGCATCAATTAAATGGGTGGAAATAATTCCTACCAGTCAATGGTGTTTTGTCAAGACTCCATAATCGATTCTCCATTCCAGCCGTGCATTAAGTAGCTTTTCAAGGAAACAACTCTTAACCTATGCCGGCGGATTATCTCCGAAGTGGCTGGCGAAATAGATGGAAATTTCCATAGCGATTCACAGAATCTACGATCTACGTCACGGCAATGTTGCAGCACGCGAATTAGCATAGGTATTCGATCCATCCTGTAGATTCAGCACCAGATTACGGATTAGTAGCGTTTAATTAAGCCCTACTTTATCGAATCTTAAGGATTAACGAGCTATTCAAACTTTCGTTACTTTGTTACTGCCGCTGATTCTTCAGATAATCAAGGTCTGATCAGCATTCGAAATAAAACATCGAGAGCTCTCCCCGTTGATCCAGTAAAGTTTGCAAACTACTCCGCCTGATGAAAAATTAAAGTTACAATGGGGGCAAAGTGATAAAGTTCGATGACTAATCGCGGGAACCCGCAGCAATCTGTTTATGAAACTCGCAGACGTGGTAATTAGTAATCAGTGGTCGTCTCTGAAACTATGAGGGCAGTAAGAAAGCAGAATTCCATCCATGGGGTTAATGCTGCATTAATATTAACGAAGTAATCGAGGGCTTGCGAAAGCTCGTCGTTGATACTCTGAAATGCAGTAACATTGTTCGTTAGTCCATCACATGCGACGCTGACCACTGTCCTATTAGTCCATCAAAGTCCCAGGACCCTACTAAATTACCGATAAATCCAAAACTTTGCTGCACTTTGGCTGATTAATTGGCTGGCTAACTACGTGATGAAAATTGCGTTAATGGGAAATAATTGTTTGGACACTCTAGCCTACTAACTAAGGGGTGTAACTTTCCTCCCGAAAAACGGACCGAACGAATCACGAAAAATTGGGCATCGCCACCAGCTGCAAACGCCACAAGTCGGCGGCCAAGCCTGCACGCCCAAGTTTTCCCAAAAGTAGGACGATCGAGCTATTTAGGCGGCAATGCAAGTGCACTTAGTGCGCGAATAGAGCAGGAGGAAGTAGCTAAAAGTAGATGACCCTTTCGCGGACAGCTCTCAACTAATAACAGTTTCTCCTCCAAGTCAGCGAATTTTTCGCTCGCAGCGTCACGAAGCATCGACTCCTTCGAGACAGTTGCCAAAGCGTGGCGAGAGCTGCGCCGGTGCCGTGGAAACGCTAAACGACTGCGGCAGTTTTTCACGCGTCGCAATCCGTTTTAACGAAGCGGCGAATCTCTTACGGGCCAGCCCCGAAACCCCTCGTTCCGCGATCCGTTGGAGCATTCTGGGGATCGCGAATCGTCGTGGCTCGTTGCGCGCGAAACTTCTTTTGGAATGCCCCTCTATTTGGGGACTGGTGAGAGCTTCTTTCCAGAGATTAAACTGCGGCTGAAATTTTCCGTCCACCTTCGTTGCTGGCTTGTTTGCATGAAAATCTCCCTATTATCTCCTATCCGCGATGTTTCCACTCTGCTACTAACATCGAAGTCGTTCGAAATCTCCGAAGTCATCTATGAGAACATTTTCCAATAAGAGAAAGCTTCGTCTGCTTGATTTTTTCTCTGTTAAAAAATTTCGCACGAATTCTGGCACAGCCATTATTTCAACGAAATGGAAGCTTCCGCGCGGTATGCTCTGCCAATTTTTCAGGGAAACCACAAATTCGTGAAAACTAACCAAACGTTATCGACTGGCATTCGAAATCCACAGCAGGAAATGCGGGTTCTATGGTTTGTAGATTGTTTAATAACTACGTTCTCCCCAATCCTCGAAACCCCCGCGGCGTAGAAAATAAAATTCGCCCAAATGTTCTCGAGAGAGACGTGATTCGTGAGGGAGATAAATTGGAAGACGCGTGCTGCAGCGACAACTCTATTTGCAGCGGTTTTGACGATTACATAACTGTGCCAACGCATCATAAACCCCGCGGGTCCATCAAAAACCCGTAAACGCTTTTAAAACGCGTTCGGCTCCTCTACTCTGTATTCCCTGAGCTCGATACACGCGAGCTCGAGTTTGGGAAACATTCTGCAGTGATTGAATGGAATTACCTAATCTACCTTTTTCCTCGGGGATTTTCCTGGGAAACTTCTGAATCAAGGCACGTGTACACCGATTATATTTAATATACCATACAATAGAGGGGAAAATTCAATCGAGTTCCACGTGGAGAAATATCATATATGTATACTCCTCTGTTTAACATAATTGAAATAGTTGACAAACGTCAGTGACAGAGTTTTCTATTGAAATCATCAGGTGCAACGAAATCGATCGTATGGATCAGAGTATCGTTTCACCTGATAAATCACGAGTGATAAGGGATCAGCTAGCTGCGACAAAGCCGTGCCACTGTCGATACGGAACATAAATTGCGTCCTCGGCTACTGACGTTTCTATCGAACAAGGTAACGCCGCACGCGATCATCGCACGTCTATCAGAAAAGTGAAAGATTCTCTTGAAAATTGATGCTCTTACACCCGAGGTGTTTCACGCCATTCACACGAAACTCGCGTATAAGGAATCACTGGAAATTCTAGAGATGCTATAGACAACAAAAATAAAACACACAATGTTAAACTGATTATTACACTTAAAAGATCAGAACCCCTTAAAAGACAATCCCCCTTTACTTCATTAAGTAGAAAGATGTATAATAATTCCTCTGTATGTGAGTTGAATATAATCCCGTCTGAACAATACAATTATACCATTGCTCCCCAGATAATTACCACGCTAATTAGTTGATCACCCTGTAGTATCCGGGAATGGGAAAATCCAGGAAGCTGAAGCAGAAATGCAAGGAAGCATATCCAAGCAAGCAGACGAATAATAATAATCCTTACTCCGCGATTCTCTCTTGTGCCCACAGATTTCGAAACTACCTGCAGCTTCCAGTCAATTTCCTCAGAGCTGGCTCTAAACCAGGTTCCCGTGCAACAAAACCGACCTTCTGCGTAACTCTGCAAGTTAAAACTAACGAACCAACTCCGAGCTAAATATTTCGGCGGAATACTTCATTTAACTCGGTGGACGAAAGTATCTCCCAAGCTGGCGAGAAGTTTTAATTATTTTAAAACACGTGGCGAGGGGAAATTATTCGGTAGGTAACGCCTTCGATCGCCTGGAAACTTATTAAACTCTAAAAATGTTGAAATAATTATCGGGTAAGCTGCTCCGGATACATTCACCCCAAATATATTCGCCGAGGCACCCTTACCACCTCACGAAACGGGACATTTATAAGCGAAGAAGGCTCGCGTATCGAGTGTAACCTACACTCCTCCCCTCTGCAACAGCATTCACACCGCGGATGCACTTATGCACGCGCTACCCTTAGCCGAATCCTGTTTACACAGCGACTGAAAAGTTCCCTGCCAGCGACTGCGAACGCAATCAGTGAAAGGTGGACGAGAAATTCGGAAGCTCCTCGAGAAACTCCTCAAAAGGCAACTCTGACACGGCAAGAATTAGATTTCCCTGCACTCCTTGGCGCCTCGAAATTTACTATCCACGGCGGAACGTTCTGTACAAATGGTTCGAGCCGTCGCGATCCATCTCCGAGGGACACACGGGCGTTCTCGAGCGCTGATCAGCTCGCAAACAGCAACGAAACGTGGGTAATTCTTCGGTAAAGCTGCGAAGCCACCGTTGGCGCAAATTTATAACAGCGCGGAGCAAGGTAGAAAAATAATTACAGGGGGAAATTAGCTGGATGGAAAGGCTGCAGCCGAGGTTCCCAGGCTAGCATTGTGCAGGCTGCGTGGAAGTGCGCTGTGTACACAAAGCTGGGCATAATTGCTGTGCATTTGCGAGTGGGCGAGAGGGATTTCTGAATGAATTCACTCGGGATGGGAAACACGTGCCGCGGCTGTCGAGGGAAGAGCGAAATGATGGAATCGTGATGGCGAATCGGATTTACGAGCGAACGAGACGACAAGTTATAAGATATCCAGGAATATTGCTCGTACGAGGACAATGGAATGCGGATGGCGTGAGGACCACTCTGAATAATAGAACAGCAGGCAAAGATATGGAATTTTTGATCGCCTGCCGGAATCCTAAGTACGGGGTGGCTTCTCAACAGAACGTCAACTTTGGCAACGTACTCTGTTAATATTAACTTCCAGGGATATGAAATTCCATTGGGTATAGTATAACGCTCCCGAATCCTTTCCCAATATTATCCCGTGTTTCCCACTTGGTGGTTGGCGAATAAAAAATTTCATTCGCCACACACGTTCGAGTAGCAGTCTCAGGCGAAACATTGTTCCCCGACGGGGGTGGAAGGTGGCTTCGTAATGGAAGAAAGGGGGAACGAGTGGCCTGTTATATTAAATTCAGAAGCAGACTGTATCCCCGTCGCAGCTGACCGCTTCGCAGGCTTTTGCGCAGCCGCTCGTCACGCCCGCGACAAATCTTCCGCGGCGAGATTAGGCCGCGAGTTTTTATCACGGCGGAGCCAGCGTACAAATGATTATCATTGCAGGCGAGTAATTGCGCTCTACGTGCCCTGAAAAGGCAGTCGTTCGTTCCACCTCCCCGCGGAGATAACGTTACCGCGGGAGCAAATTCGAGGCAACGTTACGGAGACAAATTCCCCGTGTAACAGCCATCCGCCCGTTGTTTCCTAGCAATATTGCGATTCGTTGAAAGAATTCCAGCCGCAGAAGGAGTCTGCACGCGGCAACCGGGGGCGTTTCGGCTCCTTTGATTTCAAGGTTTCCCTTATGAAACGCTCGTTACAGGTTTGCCCGAGATTTAATAAAAATTCCACGGAAATGCAGCTGCCGCTCGTTGCGTTCTCATTTCCTCGAGGCTGCGCGCAAGGGGCCCGCCACGCAAATTGTTTTCCTTCCGCTACGAACATATTTTCCCACGGCTCGATGCCATTATCAGCAACAATCTAATAGGAAGACGCGAAATTACACGGCTAGGCAGGAACGGCAGAATAACAAACGCGCGTCAGTTCTCTGGGCAATCTAGGTATAAACATTGTCCTAACAAAATACTTTGCCACTATTGGTCCAATCTCGCGGTTCGATTGGCTGCAGTTCGAGCATGGAACCCTTCGTTCAAGCTTCCCGAAACACGCGACGATTCTCTCCATATATGACAATTACCAATCTCCCACCATCGAATTTGGGAGATTACTTTTAGAAGAGACACCCTCTGCCCGCAGAGGAATTTCCATCGAGTCGCCAAGAGGGAACCAGGCTTCTCAAGAGAGCGTGGAAGGAACTGATTTCCGCTGCGAATTTACGAAAAAATCAAGCCCAACGGCCTTGCGCAATTCCGGCAGCCATTCGGTCTCCCAACGGCCTATTTTTGCTGGGAATTGCCACGCTGGAGGTCGGTCCTCTGAGAGCCACGAGCTAACGTCCTCTATTTTCCTTCTGACGGAATACGAATGGACGGTCCCGCTCATCAAAGCATCCGCGGCCTTTTTGCAGAAGCTCCCGTGGGTTCGACCCTCCGCGGGATCTCGGTCAATATCACGCGTCCGAGGTTCGGCGAGTTTGGACGGTGCAGGAAGAAAGGGAACGGAAGAGGGGAGAACGAGTGAAACGCATGTGTTGCAGCCACGACGTTTTCCATACGCCTGGAAATTGAATTTAGGGACAAACTCCGATGGACGGCACCCGATGATTCTTCCGGAAACGGAGCGCTTGCAAAATATCGGACTCTGAAAGGAGCGGGAAATTGAAGTCCGTCGAATATTGAGGACAAAGCGTGAGGTTTTTTGGAAACAGCAAGTTACAGGGGAACTGGTATTTGAAGGGTCCAAAATATTCGGGATAAAGTGGTGCAGGGTTACTTCCGATCTGTCTTTAATCTAATGGAAAATTGAATCCCATGTGATTGCCGGTATTATTACCACCTTCACGCGTGACCGTGTCTGTCAGAGATTCGCAGAACCCGAGGGAGCATCTCCGGTGCCTGTCGTTTCCTTCGCTATCGAACTTCGCGGTGTGATTGCGGAATCGAAAATTGAGGGCGAACTGGGGAGGCGGTCTTACGTGTAAGACGACTCGAAGAACTCGAGGATTGCCTGGTATAAAACAGGAGTACCGAATCCTCTTCTAAATGCATGAATCCGAAATCTGGTAACGCGTGGAAACGAGATCCGGGGACAAGCATTCGTTTTGACCCTTTGAACCGTGGTCAGACACTTGTCACCCGGATGATTGGGATTCATAATTCAGACACGTTTTCAATTTAAGGGACTCGGGCTTCCTTCAAGCACCGAGCGACTTTGCAGCTGCGCCAAAGATCCACTTCGATATAAAGATCGCAATATATGAGATTGCGAGCTGCCCTCATATCCAAGTCCTTCCCTTTTGTTACACCCATGCAATATCTTCCCCGGACTTTGCTCCTGGAAAATTGCGACTGCCGCTGTTCGCAGCAACAAAGAGGTGTCTGGGAGAAAAAAAAACAGGCGTGCATCGCGCGGGTGGCTTTTCGCCGTTCTGTTGCAAAATTCTGAACACCCGGGCATAAGGCATAGTTTTCGAGGCGACAGTTTTCTGGGTCACGAAATATTGGCTGTACAGAGCGCTGCCGCGGTAAAAGCAGTTGTGTTTAACGGGAGAGGCCGTGTGCTAGATGGAATTAACGGGGGAATTTACTAGGTTTACCAACGACCAATCGTTGATAGTGCAATAACCGTTGGGAGAACTAACGGTTGCGTTTGCAAACTTTTTCCGGGCTTCCTGCCGTGATTGGTACGTGTACAACTGAACAAGAGGTTTATATGGAAGCTATAACGTTTCGGGATTACCCAATAAAATTACAACGATCGAAGCCGAGGCGCAAAGAAACATACCTGGGGCGAATGACTGTCAGCGAAACAGAAATGTTCGATGCAATTGTATTAGTCAAGTTTTGACAGCTTGCACCTCACGGACACCTGGCAAATTCCGATGACAACGCTCATAGCCAAGTGACCGTTCAATAAATTCTGCTGCAAATAGGATGCATCTAATGGCCACGTAGAATTTATGGTTCGCGCAGGACGATAAGGACAAGGGCTGGCGACCATTGGTCTCCAATTAACTATCGGTATTCTGATACAGCGGCCTGTTAACGCGGGTTTTTGGCTGTTAAATACGACATTGGCAGGACTCTAAGCAGCGCGGTTACCCACAGCTGTCGCAATTTCCCTGAAACCGGCGAACCCGTTGCCTTTCGTCTTTGCATTCAATTCGAAACCTTTGCCTACTCCGGGCAATTTATAACCCGGGTAAGACTGTGTTTCATATCAAGGATTAAAAGGAAGATGTTAGGATTTGCATGTCGCCTCTAACAAAGTTGCAGTATTGAACGAACGTTAGAGGATATCTATAATTCACGAGACGGCATTAAGCGCCAAGTCTAGCGCCAAACATTCGCCATTAATATGCATTTATGTTTACCGAAACGCCTCGGGAAGCAAGCTACACAGTCGTGGCAGCCACACGCAGAAGTTTTCGCTTAATAAATCGCCGGAGCAAGTCTGAGGAAACAATTTCCCTGCTAACGGCGTGGCGCTCGAAAATTCTTGCCAAATATGCGAGCCACGCAAGTAGTATAGACTGTTATAGCTCGGCCAAAAGTATTCGAGGAACGCAGCGGTGGTTTTATGACAATGCAGGCGCTTTATACACTGTTAAGCCAATTAACCTCAGGTAGAACTCTAAGAACATTCCCCTATTTTCCATTTATTTTTAAGTGATAAGATTGGAACAAAGTCTCTTGGGTTGATGTTCGTAGAAATTTAACGATTTCCAAGTGACGAATGGAATCTCATAAGACAGCCAAAGGTGGAAGGTAGGAAAGCTGCTTCAACGACGTACTTGGCGAAATTTACATTCTATTTCAACAGATAGTGAGAAGATGCTAATTCCATTGCATTTAAGAGCACTGCCCGCCCTTTCCATTCGAACTTATTCAAAGGGGACAGACGGCGTGCTTTAAACCCGAGGCGCCATAATGGTCGAGCAGAAAGTGGAGCGAACATCCGTGCAAGTTCTTTCAGGGCTTAGCGGAGATGTTCGAGCATCGGTTTCCAACGAAACGATCCATCGACCAACTTGTATTTGCAAAGGGTGAAGGGAAAGTGGCAAACGAAAATGGACAGGTAGAAAGGAAACATCGAGACTCGTGTAGCGTAAAATCGACTACTATTCGTAAGGAGAGCTTTCCTCCAAATGTGCCTATCGATTCAGGAACGAATGGGAAACGGAATTTGATTTGATGGAACTTCTCGATGCGATTTCCGACGTTATTCGATAAATAATCATTGTGTGAACTTCTACTCGGGAAGTCAGCGAACATTGATAAATTTCAACAACTGTGCAATGGAGATATTATTATTGCCTCCACCTTCGTAGGCGTAATTAATAATATTTTAATTGCCGTATGGATTCCTGCAATTCATTGAAACTTCGATAAACAAAACTGTGAACATGAAACGCCTGTTTCTCATTAGCCAGTTGCCAATTAGCGAGAAACCTGCATATGCAGTGTATACCTCGTGTAATTTTACAGTGTTGACTGTGAATTGAGCGGTTGGAAAATAATTTAATCCAGTCCACGTGTCGTGTACAAAACACGAGGCATTAGAAGATTAATTTTCACAGACAAAATAAAAGGGTAGAAGAAAATATGATTGAGGACACTATATTCGTTACTACTTCGACTCGACATAAAGCAGAAACTCGAAGATACTCGCTCACGCAATAGATAGGAGACGGAAAATTGAATTACAACGGTCTAGGTTAGGAAACCTACTTAAACCAGTTGCAAAAATACGAAAAGTCCCATGATACTCTCTGGTACGTGGAAGCCTGAAACGAAATATCTTCGATACGAAAGCATGGAAGTGAAATACCAGTGAAATGTGTATTTCTATCTGTTGCAACCATCTGCTCTGACTTCAAGTGCTTACGTGGTGGCGTTTGAGCATCCTCGACGATAACTCACCAGTATTCGTAACGAGCAGGAAAGTTCACGAACATGAGTAAATCGCATTAGCCGTTAACGTTTTCTGTGCGACTACTACGAACGACTCTACTCCACTGTGGCTGACGTAAATTGCTATATTATATTAATGTCACGGTTCGCATACGCTCCTAAAAGTTCGCCAGAGTGGCCCTGGAACGACAAACGCCATCGAGGGATCCCGAAACACCTGAGCTTTGTCATTTTAACGTAGCTTCTAAATCACATTCTATGGCCCTCTCGAAATTACTAGGATTCTGTCTCCTACCTGCTTGAAAAGAATTCAGATTTCAAGCTGAATGGTCCACATTAAATCGCGCAACAGACTTGGAGATGTAAGAAAGTCCATGAACTTCGGTCGTAGCTCTTTGAATAATCCTACGAGTAAATCGTGAAAGTTGCATGAATAATTGTATCTGCGCAGTGAGTCCCACGGTAAGTTCCAGGAAGGATACTGCAGCAAGTTTGACGATAAATTATGCAACGACCTCCATACTGTGAGAAGCAGGAAAAGCGACGTGACGGGTATATCCCTACCGTTTCATTCCAGAATTACGACGTATGTTCGACCCCGTCGAGGATGTCAAAGTAAACGAATGACAGAATTTCCGGCTATATCCGTAGCTTCCGGTGGCACCGATCGACCCAAGTTTACTGCCTTTTTACGGCCGCCCAATATTGCGAGTGGCCTCGTGCCCGCCGTCACCTTTTAACGGCAAACTTTGCTCCTTCGGCCAAACATTCTCGCCGATACCTCTCGCTGACCATTGCGTTCTGACACAGGTATTTCAGGAGCTGTCCAATGAAAAGAACAGCGCGCGAATTTACTCGCATCTTCGAAAGCTGCTGGATCAAATATAAAACACATGATCTATTGAAACTGAAATTCAATTTTCTGCGGGCTACACACGAGAGACTCTGTCTCAAGTCACCTCGAGCGAGAAATATCCAAGGACAGTTTCGTCAACTCCCAGCGCCGCGAAGGCGTCGATTCTCGAAAATAACGATTCCGTCGACGATCACAGGGGGGGGGGGGAACAAAGATTTCCGCGGGAGGATAGATTTACGGATGTTTGTCACGGTGCCAAGGCTTCCTGCCAAGGGGGCGCCGAAAGCTTTGTCGCGCGAGCAACATTTAGCTTTTTAATCCAAGGGCTCGTTTCGACAAAAAGCCGCCACGGTGCTACTACGTCTTTCCAAAAGCCATCGCTCGGATTACCGAGGGGCGTCCGAAAAGACCTGAAGCCGGAGTGCAGGCGAACTTTCCACGCCAATGGCGAGGCTGTCCTCGTGGCATACGAAATTAAGATCCAGCTTGCTATCTGGGATGAGGTTCGAATGATTCGATTCAAGAATCCCGGGGATCCACAGCCACGAACTTTCGTTCCGCTGGCATTTCTTACGCCGCGTTTTCTCCTCAAAGGACGCCAGTATACGCTGGCATAATAATTTCACTGAATAACTCTGGCGAAGTGGACAGATTCCTCGGGTAAGATGCTTTAACTGTATCGCTAGATTCATTCTTCTTCTGCTTTCATTCCCACGTGCACTTAACATCTTCCGGATCCGTTTCACAGCTCAATAAGAAGTTCCCCGCCTCCGAAATGCACCAGTCCGTTCCCAAAACTTTAACATCCACGAACTTTTAATACCCCGCAGAAATAAGGAAGCACTCGGAGCTTGTACAGCGAGCGGCACGCCAGAGAAACAGGAGCCCTGTCCTGGAATTGCTGAAAACTTGACGGAAAAGGGGGAGCCGCTTGAAACGAGGAAATCTACAAGCGATCTTGGATCGTAGGAGCCTCACTTGCACCCGGAAACGACAAAGATAAAAGTGGAAACGGATTACGCGCGTGGGACGTGACACCGGCAAGTAGTAGAGGCACGTGTGTACTCAGACGCTCATTCAGTAGAACGCGGGTACGCCGCCATTCACGCTTGTTTGAATAGCTCGATGGTAATTCAAGTTTATTCTCTTGTTATTGTACTGTTATATGTTCTTAATTCAAATCTGTACTAAGCTCGTTGAAAACTGTCAATCAAAGTAGCCTCTTCTGAATATAATTCTCCCAGAAGTATTTTATTGTTGTGATTAAATAACAACTAAATATTCAACGACGGCTGTGAGACCAGAGAGATTATCCCGTTGATTGCATTAGAATATCCCGGTGAATCGCGACGTCGAATCGAAATTGGAAGCACGTGCACGAGTCGCGAATTACAGTTCCACCTCGAGCCGTTATATACAGAGTATATGACGGGATATTGTATATTGAAAAGTGCATATTATATATTGCAAGGTGGGAGTGATCGTACATTTCTCTGATGAATAAGCAGGCCGATGTATTCAGTAAATTGGTCCGCAGGAACGCCGCGCGTACCTGTTGCTCGCCGCGAATTCAGGGCATCGTTAAACTAGATAAAGAACCGATAAAACTATGAGGGAAGTCGTGAACAGCTGCTGAAAGCAGGCAGCTTTATCGAACGGAATTTCAAGATCATTTATCACCGTCGCTGCTATTCAATACATCGAGTGGGCTGCCTTCAATGACACTCGTGTTGATAACCGCGGAAAGACCATTGCATTATAACTTCCCGATAACGCTTCCCTTCTGTGGAGAATATTTCATCGAGTAGTTGATACGATTATTCTTGGGGAAGTCTGCAGTTTCTTTTGGAATCTTACTAACCAGCAGCTCTTCCCATCTAGTCGACGTAACAACACTTTGGGAAGAAATTTCTTATGCATACAAAATTTTACGGCACTACCTACGGCCTCTCTGCGACGCCGTTGCAGTTGAATGCCACCGTTGTTAACACGAATGCAACCCAATTCCATTCATTGAAATTACAGTCAATTTCCTAATTCAAGCAGGACAGTTGCACATAGTAATTTCCATGAAAAGCGCTCGGTCGGAATCAGGTTAAGGGTGGTTGCTTGCACCAGCTGAAATTACCTTTCAGACGGGGCTACATGCGAGTAGCTTACAGCTGACGCCAGAGAATCTATGACAAATTCGGAAGCGAGGAGATTCTGTGGGGGATAAATTCGGGGATAGTTCGATTCCCTAATGATCCCACGTCGCAGGCAACGCTACGACGTTTCTGATATCGACAGTATATTTAGTCCCTGTTTGCGTAAACTACCCTGTGTTTTAAATGAAATCTCCCTGATTCGAATGCCAGTTTACCTACATGAAAATAATTCGCAGCAGTTGATGTTTCGAGCAAGACACCTTCGGCCAACTTGTTTTTCGATGCCATGGAAATTTATGCGCCGTATTTCTGTACTACCGAGTACGCCGACAACCGTAGCAAACATGTCTGCAGTGGACGTGTGGACGGGCTAAGAGAAGATAAACCGATAAAGATGGCTGGAAATTTGTTTTCTCTAAAAGTATCACGGTACGTCAAAGAACAGGACGATTCCCAGGAAGCGGTGTAATAAATTAATAAATTCCTACCAGGTCTGATAGAAACGCGTTTGTAACCCTTATCCAACTACCCTATAACCATGAAAATTCTGGTTCACGGAGTATAACATCAGAGCTATCGCGGTGATCGACATAAAATCTTTCATAAAAAGGATTGTCGATTTGTCGTTTTATTCGCAAGGAACGTTTTTCTGAAATTTTGCAATTTTCCCGAAGCCATCACGTCGAACGCTAAGCAGTACGTATGCGGGCGTTTCTCGTCCGCCCCTTGACTTCTCGCGCAGCGAATATCCAGGATGTTATATACCTTCCGCGCTGGAAACACGAGCGCTGAGAAAGAGGGAAAGATTTTCTTCCTGCGGCGGCATAACAAATAAATTTACCCGCTGGCGCGGTGCCTTTATTCTTCGCGGCGAGTTCGCCTTCTCCAGCGAGTAACACGATATAGTCGGTTACGTATTCGACCAGAGGAATATCGTTATGATGGATAATAATGGGTACCCGTAACCAATTTCCTGTCTGGGGGGAATGAATTAACGATTTTAGTACATCGTAGTTGACTTCTCGCCTTCTTCGAACACTAATTGTCAATTGAGTAGCTATATGAGAAGATATAGGACAAGATCGTTTGCATACCGAAGTAGAATTAATCTATCGACTACTCAGGGGTCTTTTGCGGAGACGGCTAAGTATAAGGCAAAGGCAGTTCCCTTCCAATAACTACCTCTAAACGACTCTCGAGAATTTCACTTGAAATATTAAATACAGTTCCCATAGATTGCTTCGTTAGAAAGGAAACCGACTTCTCAGAGAATAAATAACGATTAAAGGGAGCCTCGCTAAAATTGAGAACATACCCCGAGGGAATTACCTCACATCCGCCGAATGTTTCGCGGGAAACTTCAGAAGTAAGAACATATGTAAATAAGTAAGTACTTCTTTCGTATCCGAGCTCATGAATCAGCTGCCACGACGTAGTTTACCAGAACGGATTGGACGTTGGTGCTCGGAAATAAATCAGCTCGCTTTTATTTTTCACCTGTACTTTGTAAATATAAACAGCACGATATCAGTTTCAAAACTACCCCGCTATTTTAAGACACGGCATGAATCACCCTGGCGATCTTAAATAATCATGCTTTTATCGAACCACGGAGAGATCGCCAAAGTTTTTTTAAACATAGAGTATCAAATCGTCAGGGCGAAATAACTTCGTCCCAAGCGCGTCACGAACGACACTTTTCGAATATGACAAGCGATTGCAGCGAGCTGGCAGTGAATTAAATCACGTCCCCTTGAATTGAATACTGAGCAATGAAGGATCTCCAAGACGGCTGTGTGAAGCTGTCGGCGGAAACGTCAGTGAGTCGACCGAGTCGCTGTCGGATTAAACTGTTGCCGGGTATAAAAGCAATAACGTCTTACAAGGACTCCTCGGCTTCCGTGGCCACCCTTCGTGCCTGATCCTCCCCTAACCGTACTCCCTCCAAGCAACGGGACACGCCACCAGGGATGCCTTTATCTCGCGGAAGAGGCGCAGCCCGAAATTAGTGGGCCGCGTGAAAAACGGCTAATGGCCCCAACCGGAGGTCGTCTCAAAAATTTCTCCCCCGCGCGAAACAGCCATCGAAGGGACAAGTTTCAAGCACGCCGCGAAACCCAGAGATTGTCGAGGGCGCCAAGTTGCTCGGCCATCGCAGACATCGGGAAAGTTCTCGAGACGATGTCCCCGCCGGAGTCTGCTCTTGGGAACTGCTCTCGGCGAAAGAAAACGATTTCGTCAAGGAGACCTTTTAATACGAAGTTAAACCCCAAGAATTCTCTGTCCGTCGGCGGACGTTTCGAATCCTCGAGAGGAAAAGACGTTTATAGGAACGATTGGTCGACGTCGTTCAAATACGACAGAGCAGAATTTAATTAAGCTCATTGATGGGATGTTGATTCTGGCACACGAGGTTTTCTTAGGCTTCTTAGAGACGCATGCAAAGCCTGACAGCCCGCCAAGTTCGATCTAGTTTACCGGCAAGGGAATAATGTCACGTGAAACCAGATGTAATTGACCCGCGATGGCGGTAAAATAGAGTCGAAAACTGGCGCGTGGGCAGCGAGTCGATTCTCGGATACGTAATTTTAGAACTTGGCACAATTCGATTTTATTTTCATTCGGGCCAGAATGTCGCGGCGCACGCTTCACAGCCTGATCGCGTGCTGTCGGCGACGCCGGCAAGTCCTCCACTTCTTTCCATCGATTCCCGACAATGCGCAATTTCAAATCCATCTGTTGCTCTTTACAGCCCCGGCGAACTGTTATCGAAGGATCCTCCGATCTCCCAGCGTTAAGAATACGAAGGAAAGTATATCAAACGTCAAAGATTCTCAGACGGAAATAGAGAAATCGGATTAAATCTTCAAAGTAGCAAGTAAATTATAGAACTCTAAAAGTCGTTTCTCGTTATAAAAAATAGCTTTTCATGAAGCTTTGATCGCTTGAACCGTAGGCTCAAAGATGTTTCTTTCCGCAGCCTATTTTAAAATACAAACACTGTCGCGTGTTGCCAGCATATCTCGCCTCCCAATACTTTCTTCCAGAGACTGCGAACCCCAGCGAAAGAGGGTGCTGCATCGATATATCACACGTCGTTAAAAGCGAATCGATCGTAAGCAAGGTACATAATCAGCCGAAGAAAGTTTCTTGTAAAAAGAACCAAGTAGCAACCGAATGGTCTGGAAATCAAGATGCTCACGCGACATAGAGACAGTCCCAGACCTCCGTGATAAATTAGGAACGGCGAAAACAGCCTCCCCAATGAATTATCGCGTGACCACCGGCGGGGGAACAAAACCATCGATTATTATTCGACCTGACAATCTACCTCTCCCATATTTCACCGGCTATTCTACTATTCCGCGTCGTTAGACGAGCCAATTAAATCACGGGCATCGCACAAACGCGATGCGTGTTAATCACTATTGATCAGAGCCACAAATAAATTCTAGTTTGCCTAGAAAGCGTCAAACAGCAAAAGTGAAAACAGCAATAGTGTCTCCGATACTCAAAGAACATCTTCTTCTACCGCACGTCCCAAGTAACTTTCGTCACATCAGCTGGAAAAAAGCTATTAAGACAGCTCACCTTTACGGGAATGCAGAAGATGATTAGTAGTAGATCGGCCGATGCCAATCCTCCCAGGAAAACGTTAGTCGGTGTCGCTGGCAAAGGTCTCAATCTCGGGCACAGCGTGGAGGCGATGATGACGACGTTCCCTGAAACGAAACCGCGAACCACCGGGTTACCCACCATCGCCTCGGCAATTTCTCGTTAAAAGTTGGTAATTAACAGGTTCCGTATTGGCTGTGCGACTTTCACGCGGATATGACTCCAATGAAGTTCGCAGTTCGACCGCTCCCGTACAATTGAACGTTAATGAAACTCCGTCTAAATACGGCGGGTCTGGGTAGACGGAGAATGCCAGCGTTCTCTAACGATATCGTGGGAGAACTTTACTCTTCCAGGGCACTTCAACTTAGATTGCACCGCGTTGTTAGCGTGTTGCTGGAGAATCACGATCCGGAAAGATAATTTGCATCGCGCAAACGCGCGTGTGACTGATAAGGTTTAATTGAATTTGAAGGGAGTTTGAAAGCTCAGCCAGAGAGGGAGGATCGAGGAATGGTGAAAGTCGATGGGTCACATGGAATTCGATTCGCCCGGATGGCACGGGGAATGAGAGTGCGATGAATAATTGAAGGCTCGCATCGATACCGTTGGAACACCCAGCCCGGCGAGTATTGCGCGAGTGACAATAACAGAATAGAGGAAGTCGATGATAAACCTAATCATCGCGCGGCTGCTTTAAATAACAATTATTTTTCCAGCTGGCCGAGGATACCTCGTGTGCGCAGTTGATGGCGATAAGAGGGAATCCATTGCAATAACAGCGCGTTTGTTTAAACATCTATCTCTATCGAACCGGCGAAGCTTCTTCGGGAATGTGAATTAAATAAATCCACTGTGGAAATTTTCAGCCTCGACGATTTTCGGGGGCCAATTATTGAAAATCCGCTTAATTATCTGCGCGAGCTCCCTCGAGCCAGCGAAAGGACCGCGTCCAAAATTGTAACGGAAATATAATAAACGCGACTCGTTTGTCTCGGTGTTTAGTAAATTGCTTTCCATCGATTTCGAACGAGATTGCATTTCCATCCGTGTATGAAATTTTATTCGCGGGTATAATTCCTTTGTTCGTGTAAACGGCCCGGCGGAACGGAGAATTTTCACCAGGTGCATTAAAATTGCTGGGAGAGGGAAGGGGAGAGAAGTTGGCGGACGCGTAGCACTCACCGATTAATCCGAGGCAAAACGTGAGGGAGTAGACGACGATGACGGGACCCAGTTCTGTCCAGTCGAAGTGGCTGAACGACTCGGTGATGTCGTAGTCGAGAAAATCGTTCGTCCCATTAGTCTTGTTCGACATGGCTGTGCGATTAGCTTCTTAACAACGACACTTCACGAGCTTGGGCCACTTGTCTACCGTTCAAGAGCGCGTTTTCCATCCTGCACTTTTACTCACTCTCCGCCCTAACTGCGCCGCAATTTGCAAGCTTACTCTCCGACCACGGAGCCGTCGTCCCTTGAGAATAATCCGTCGGGCCTGCCGCGGCGGGGTATGTTTCTCTGCCCCTCGATCCAGGATCTTCTTCCTCTCATTCTTCCCCGCGACAGTGCTCTCTGAAACCTTGAAAGAAACGGAAAGTCTCAACGGTGGTTTGCAAAATATCGCTGAATTAAAGGTCCCCGAATTTTAAAAGTTCGATTCGACGGTGATGTTAAACGAATCGTTTGGAACAAACCGTTCACGGGGTTCCTGTTAATGTACCGGCGGCTTAACGAAGGCGCACGCGTGAATCTTGGTTTGGCGCCGCGCTGCATTACGCAAAATTTAACTCATGTCCCGCGCCCGCATGAAAGCCGCGCGTTCCCCGCGGAATATCTAATTCGCCTAGCCCCGGTTAAGCCGGTAAATTCATTAAGAGCCGTGGATTATCGCGACCCTGTTATTCGCTGAAATAATGGAGGCTAGGGAAACGAAAATTTGAACAGCAATCGAACGGTGGATTCTGCTGTTCTGCGATAACAGACAGGCAGAATGTGGAGGAGATAGAAGGCTGTTTTTCCCGAGATGAATAATTCCTCATAACTTTTCCTCGTTACATATTAAGCCGGACACATTATTATTCTTGTCACGTGTCGAATTCATGAGTTGCACTTTATCGATACCGCTGCAAACTTCCCGGCAACTTTGCCAAACACATTTCCCCGCACTCTGCTCGTGTTCTATCGTTGCTCTACTTTACATTTCACCATTCACCGCAATTGGGAAGTTTCGACGGAGCCGCGAAACATAAACGCTGGAAATTTCCCCGGGCCCATTTTCGCGAAATTTATATTAATACGGACATAATGAAATTCGCTGATCAATCATTTTACGCTGCAGTAAATATGTCCCAACCGAAATTTAGGATGCCAAAGCAACGTCGATGGGATTCGTTCGACAGTCATTTCACAGTATTTCCGTGCCTGCAGTCAAGCGTACCGCATAGCTGTTAATAAATAAACGCTTGTGAATTAAACGTTCGATAAACCATGCGATGCAGAGTGCGGCGCTCCATTAAGCATCGACGATTCGTGAAAAATCAATACCTCGAAAATAGGAATATTTATCGGACGAGCGAACCTTTTCAAAAACGCGAAGCTGAATATCTGAAACCACCAGCGATGCGTTCAAACTGTACGGAGACCACAAACAGTGTCGCATTAAATGCACCAATCACGCTGAAATTCTAACAGACAAATTCTGTTCGCCGAAGCTGTATAATTCACGCGCAACAAATTGCATTCAGCAAATTCTCGAAACGACGGGAACGCCCACTGTTCCGAACGCCGCCGATTCCAAAACACGAGGTACATTGAATCGAGGCTCTTTGCCGACACGAGGCAACGAAAAGCCGAGGGAAGATA
Source organism: Andrena bucephala (assembly GCA_947577245.1). Taxonomy (NCBI): domain Eukaryota; kingdom Metazoa; phylum Arthropoda; class Insecta; order Hymenoptera; family Andrenidae; genus Andrena; species Andrena bucephala. Next base: position 74,869,283 of record OX387717.1, read on the forward strand.
GCAAGCCTTGAGCTCCCCTCGCGGAGGAAGATATATTGAAAGTCGCTCGCCAAGTTCAATAATGTATGGCGACGTGGCGCTCGGCCCCCTTCGATACGAAATTATCAAGAACTATTTGACGTTCCACGGCGATGTCTGCGTCGTCGATTATTGTTCTTTACGGGAATCGATTTTCGGGGTGTGCGCGCGAATGTTGTGGCTGAATTTTATTACACGGGAGTCGTGGCCAAACTAAAGCTGTCCAACTTGTAATTATAATCCCGCGACTATGTCGACGTGCGGTAAATAACGGTGAAGAAGTTATTTGTCGGTATCGCGAGCGGTGGAACACGCCGGACAGGAACCAGCAGCTTTTCAGGACACGCGAAAAACAGCTCTCGAAAAAGAAGCTCGAGCAAGCTGGAGAGGAGAGATGCCCTTGAGTTTATGTTCCCAAGGATCTTGCGCGGCACTGAAAAGCGTCGAAGCTTTTTCCAAGTCAGAGCTAATAAAATCATCAGGCCGCGAAACGCACAGTGTTACAACCGTGACCTCATTCGCGAGCTTCGTTAAACGTAATAGCCAATCGAGATTCGTTTTATCTGCGTCGGCGGAATTGAATTTCGGGATGCCCCAGACAGGAGCTCGCGTTTCATCTCCGCGAAGACGGACGCTGGCCATTCCAGAACGAGCCAAACAAAATCGGCTTCCTCGCCGTGCAGGATTTGAAAGAAACGGGGCAACCCTCTCGCTATTATTCGCTGGAAACTCGTTACGGAATATTCGCAGGATCAACTTTCGCGCCAACGAACGCAGGATCGTTCGATTAATGATTTCAATCGTCAAGCAAAAAAAAATGGCCGAAGCTGAAATTTCCCTGAACCACGAGGCCGTGTAACTGGAGTACCGGTGGTTTGATTCTTATCGCCATTAACGCCCACCGTCGCGTAGCGCGTGGCGGAAAAAAAACTTTCTTCATTTAGGAAACTCGTAACAGCTTTTCGGCCGTCACGAGCACCGCGATGGGGTGGCTGGTGTCGTTCTCTGTTTAATAATAGGGGTCGCAGAAACCCATCCCCACCCGTCGAACGGCCGTTAAACCGCGCGGCGTTGTTTACGACAAGCTCGATTTGTCGGTTACGTCGAGCTCACGCCGAGTGCATGCCTGCGTTATATTACATCGAACCGCAGGACACGCATAATTAATATGCGCCGGGATGAGCATGACTTCGCGACAGTTACGGGGGTGCTTTCAGTCTATCGATTATTGATCCAGGGATGAATATCGTTGCTCCGCGAGGGAAACGTGACGCATTCAGGATAAACCTGTCACGACCATGGGACGCTGCGTTCTAAAGCAGACGTTTCATTAAAGAAAATCGTCTGATAGACGATTTCTGGGTCCTGGAGTAGAGCTCGATTGACTCTGTGACCGCGCGACTGGAAGGGAACGCTCGACGTACCCCAGAGAAATTTTCCATTCCTTCTGTCAGCGAACGAGTTACAGAAAGATGGATGGAACTTGAAATGGAGGATTCAGAATCGAGGAGGACAACCCTAATACGTATATTTAAAAATTGACGGTAGCTTTCTAGTTTAAAGGTTTGAAGAATTTTCTTTCGATCAAAGAGTTTGTTATTAGATGGTACGAATGAACACCACTTTCAATTACATGTAGGGTAGACCGGGGGCGATAGTAACAGGAGGGCAATTGTAACACGTTAAATATCTCAAAACATAAGATAAATATTAACCCAAATTTTTGATATATGATAAAGAATGGCATTTGGAATACACACATGTATAACGAAGAAAATAACTTTTCGATACCCTAAAGTAACTTTTACTAACTGATTTAAAATTGTAATATAAATACTTCCTTTGCAAGTACGTGTTTTTTTCTTTTTTTTAATACTTAATCGGACTATTTTTAAAGTAATACTGATCGTTACTTATCACTTTTGCGCGTCTCGTTAATTAAAATTTATAATTTAAGTTCAAAAGTCTAGTCGGGGGCGATTGTAACATCGGCAGTAGGAATCAGTTGCACCGCGACAGAACCGAATAGTGACGAAGTAAATTAATAATATTGTCGTGTTCGCATTGCGTCCTATAGCACATCACAAGCAAACCGAATAAAAAATGGGTGCAATGTACTGAATGTAAGGATTGATCACAGGAAGAATGCACCAGCCAAAACGTTTTCTATTTCTGCCACAATTGCGATACCGCACAATTGGTTATAAATTTTACTTTCTTCATTTATTATTATAATTAAAATCGATAAATTTTTCAATTTCGTAAAGTAAAATTTATGCTACTATCGACTCCATGCAGTGTTACAACTGACCCGGGGTCAGGGACGGTTGTAACACTTTCTCCGCTTCCCATTTTTTATTAATAACCTGGATATTACTTGACATACAGCGAAACTGTTGTGTCTCAATAATGTTGGATAAGTAACATTTTCCTATAAGAACTTTTGTTCTAACTGTGATAGTTCTTGCGTAATCGTGTTCCAACGTCAAAGTGTTACTACCGCCCCCGGTCTACCCTACACGATAAAACGCCCTTGTTGTGTAGAATTCATTTTATTCGAGCCTCAATGTTCAATGAGCATCAAGTCAGCGCCAATCACTTTACACGTAACTCGTGCTCCTTTTATTTAGCGCGAGAAAGCTGGCGAACGATTTGCGATCACTCGAGAAAACCCTATAACGTGCACTTGAGTTGCCGGGGGAGTGAAGGACGCAAATCCTATCGGATTATAGTTCTCCAGAGGAATCGAGTCGGCGCCGACGAAATATATTTTATAAATAAAGAAAAATACCCAAATGGCGCACCAGCAGTTCCCATCACACAAGCATCGGTCCCCTTCCCCCCCCCCCCCCCCGCCGGCCCCGCTGCTCTCTACGAAACGATTCTCGAACGTGGAAAGTTTCGCCCCATGAAAGGAACGACGCCGTAAATTGCGGGCCCAGTAAAAACACAAGGAAAGCCGGGAACGCTGGAGAAATTCTTCAGCCACCGCGGGGAAAATAAATATCCGTTCGTCGGGTTAAGAACGCGGAAGCACACCGGCGTCGTTCGTTCGCCAAATTTCAAGCTTCATTAATTCTTCAGTCGCCGTCGCGTCACAATGCCCGTGAGCGTTAAATTAACATCCGTCGAGCCCGCGAGCAAATCCGCGAGCAAAAAGCATCGCAAGGATTTGCAGCGGCGGTATCGATAATTGCAGTCTGTGCAATTACGAGAGCGAGTAGCGATCGAACGCAAGCTCTTACAATTAGCCAATCACGGTCCAAACGATCCCCGACACACGCACGGGCGACGTAATCGTCAGCCGTGTAATTGCGCGCGGAAAGGAAAACCGAGGTAACGAGATGCCGGTGGTTGCCGGCAGAGAACTTGTTACTCATGGGAAAGTCATCATCCAGATCTGGCGCAGAGCATTCGGTATTCACCGTGTAACGAATGCTCCCGTCCTCTAGTTCTAACTACACTCCGTCCCGTTAATAACGCGGCCCGCGGTTGGTCTGTAGATCAGGAATGTTTCCAAGTGTTTTACGAGACCGGCCCCGGTTCCGTGCCGACTTATTTCCCGTTGACCGCCGCGCGATTGAGAATATGAATCCCCCCGGGCCGTAAATTCCGCAATTAGAAACGCGAGCCGTAAATCAGGCGGGCTTGCACAGTAACGGCGGAGATTTGCGACGCGACGCGATAAGAAATAGAATCGTGTCGAGCGCAATTTTCAAATCCAAATCTAACGCGCACAATTACCAAAATGACACGTGACGAGGCGCGACAGCAATGCCCCCAACGCTTGCGTCAAGCTTCCTGCCTTTCATTCGGCCTCATCTTCGTGCCCCGAGCCCGGAACACATCGCGCAGCCAGAGCACTGCCGTTCGCAGAACGGCGAGTCTTGTTAGCCGCGTTCGCGGGCTAATTTTAGGTTGCGTCATCGCTAAGTGCTGGCGAAGAAAAAGCGCTGAACCACCGCGACTACTAATACTTGCGTTAATCGCCCCTGCGCACGGGTCGTTACAACTTTCCCCGAGATAAGAATCAAGATGATGTTTCAAAGATCCAAGTTTCTCATCTTCACGGCTAACCCTTAAAGAATTAGTGGGCGTCTATCTAAAGTGAGACTCCGTCGAAGTCGTCTAGATCCACGAAAATCTAATAAAACTTTTCTCATTTCACCGGACAATTTACTTCCGCGCGATGTAATCTTTTTAAATAAAATGATCTGTATCCTCGTTAAGAGTTTTTCGTTGTAACGGAGGCTCTACTAGATCGCAAGTTTCTTGCCAGAGCTGCTGGCCGCTCCATAGATCTTTGCCGCGGCGAGAGTCTAATTTCATAAAGGCACAAAAAGTTGAAAGCACCATTAATCCCCGCGTCACTCTCGCACGGCGGGCACGGTCGCCTGTCACATTCAATTCGCCGGAACAATTGCCGGGCAAAAAGCCACCGGCGGGGCACAGAGCGAGCAGCAAACACTGATTACGCTTGGGAAGAGCAGAACCATCGGCGGCGCGTTATTTTCTGGCGGATGGGTCCTTTCAATGGATTCTGCTCGCCGATAGTTTCTGTCCTCGGAGGTCGCGCGGCTTGCGCCAACGGTCGGTCGTTAATCGGAGCGATTAGAAACGGTCGAGGTCGAAATTAAGCGTGGGACCCGATAATTGAAGATTACGGCTGATTAGAGAAAGTTCGAGACGCAATTAAGGCGGTATTAACAGGAAAATCCCGCGGTCGCTCGGTCGTGAGAACTTTCACGCAAGCTCGTCGAGCTTCCCAGCTCGATCCAGCGACGATTTCTCCGCGCGTGAGTTCGCGCAGCAAACAAGCTCCTAAATTGCCAGTCGAAGAAATTTAAACGGAATTCCACGTCGGCTGTACGCGAGAGGCGTCATCGATCTTAAATTCTCGTGGACCGTTTACTAGCGAAATCGCAAAGTGACTGACTCTCCGATACAATGCGTGGAATATACAGCGACACTCTGCCAGGCATTATATAAGTCTAAAAATATTTCAGGATTAAGTGCCGCGTGGTCAACGAGTCTCTTATTTTGTTGGAAACCCGAGCGAACGCCATTCTTCTAAGTCAATGAGAGTCCTTGGACACCTATATTCGCTGCGCCTCGCTCCAAAGACTGCGTACTACCTACTTGGGTTTCTTCGAAAATAGACTTGCCACTCAAGAAAAGAAAACAGAAGGAACTATCAGCTACACGTGGAAATACCAAAGGTTTTACACGAGATTGTCTAATACCACACGAAAGGGAACCCGTGCTTCAGCCCCGAAATTACACCGCCGTCGATCGCAAAAAGCGAGCGGCGCGGGCCTTTTGCCAACCGTCCGAAACTCTGGCCGAGAAATGAATTTCCGATGGGACGAGTGGCCCGGGCGTAATGACGGCTTTTCGGTCAACGATACGGCGAGCACCGACAAGCCGGTGACAAATCGCAGGCGCGCTCGCCACTTGCAAGTAATCTGACGCGTTTCGAAGCTCGTCCAAACAATTCCTCTGGCCGCGTTATCTTTCCCCGATCACGCAATTACGATGGAAATTCCTCTCTAAAGTAACATTTGTTCGTGTCACTGATAAGTAAATCAGCCGTTACATAACGCGCCGTATCGAGGCTCTGCCATTTATCTTCTTCATTCCTGCCGCGCCTCTACACCTCGTGATAAATGCACGCGTCAAGCTGTTCGCGAGGCGGAAGGAAGCATTGAGATATTATTGAAAAGCTTCCTTCCGATTGCATTCGTGCCATTGCGCGTCGGGTGGAGTTTTAATGGCGGGGAGGAACTAAGAAGCAAGTGTGCGCTGAACTTCAAAGGAATATCGAGGGACGCTTGAAACCAACTACACGGCTGGGTGGACTTAATTTGCCAGACCGTTTGATGGCTGGCCCGCGAGACGCAAGCCAGTTTCGATAAAGTAGCAGAATTCATGCACCTAAACAAGTGCCACGTGTTAGTAATAAACTAGTATTTATAGTGGGTCGGCCGAATAGGGCACCTCGCTGCTCCACTGTGGCCGAATTCTCCGCTATGCCTCCTCCAACTGCCGTCAGTCACAGTTTCGTGATGTCGATCTAGAATCCAGAGCTTCAGGCGCTACAGGATTATTCAAGCTCTATAGGTACCTAATCCCGAATTGTCAGTGATCTTTAGCCAGCTAAACGTTCGATATCCTTGGAATTCAGCGCGAGTCACTGAGAATAAAGTATTCGAAAGCTTAAGGGGTTGTTCTATTGTAATTGCCCGTTTTTTTCAACGCCATCTTCGGGAATTTATTTAACAAAAACTACAAGTTTATACCATCCGGCGTTTTGCCTGCATATCATGGTATGCTTGAAGTAATTTTTTTGCACTTTTTTATCGCACGTACAGTCGGTGGCGCAAGCTTCTTCAAAAAAATTCTTTTCCGACGGGCGTTGGTGTGGGAACTGTTCTAGTCATCCAAAATTGAAAAACTAAGGTTCATTTTCTGTATTATGTTTGTCGCTGAACGAACAAACTTATAGTTTTTGTTAAATAAATTCCCGAAGATGGCGTTGAAAAACGGGCAGTTTTGAAAACCAGAGTGCCCCCTTAAATACCGTAGAATCTCAAGAGTATTCAACCGGCTGAGAGTTAGCGCGCGAAACTTGCCCAGACGCTCGGTGTTATTTAGAACACATCGCCGGGAGGAAAAAATTACTCGGCGCACCGAAAATCCCAGCGAAAAGAGCTGCCCAAAAAGGAACGCAACTCGCGCGAGATTCCATTTCTACCGGCTACATGATTAAACGGCGGGGGTGTATTCCCCAGTTTGGCCTAGTTCCCATGTTTTCCTAAAAGACGATCGCACAATGCCGCCCTACACAGGCCACGTTGATTTACGTTCTCCGGATTAGATATCACGGATATCACGGCTCCCGATGCAAACCCACACGGCCCTCTGTTTATGAGCCTCTGGCACGTGCGATCGCCCTAACCCAAGACGCGTTTACCCCGACACTTGTGAAAGGAACGAGATGTCTCGGAGATCGACCGCCAACTAAAGGTGATATGCATTTTTCATGAAGCCGATTCATGGTGTTCGAGAATGTTTACGTGTTTCTTTTATGCCGAATACGTGACTTCCCGCGCTTCTCGGCTTACAAAGGAGACGTTTTTCTGTGTCACGTAGGACCACCAATATTTGTCGATCAGTCGGTCCAAAGGCCTCTCTTTTGTGCCTCTTAAACACTTTTGCAGAGTAATCCATTCATTCGAGGGCGAGCGCAGTGTTCGGGAATAATTAAAGGAATTTTCTAGCAACGAAATAATACTATCCTCTGCGCCATTTAACGATAACTGTGGATGCATAGATTCGAGTGGCAATACACTAGTGCTCTCAGGAGGCATGCTTAGAAATAAGATTGCAGAAGCTTATTCTAGGGAAAGAGTGCCAGGAAAACAACAGTTTTCAGAAAGTACTCATCAGATAAGGTTTTATTGTGCCTCGACAGATAAAGGCCGCTATTCGTTCTCCGCGAGATCCGAATGATAAGCTTGCATGTTGGGGCATGTGTAGCAGAAGAGAATACTCCAACAAAGGAGTGGTATCTGCTACCAGGTTATGCGATTGCTATCGTGAACTAGACAGGGACCAGACACAATAAAATGTTGACTGCGCTCCATCGGGCAGCGCAGTGATCTGGTCGTTTATGGAGTGACCGAGGGAAACACCGAAATTTATTATGCCATTCACCAACAGAATTCCGGCCAGCGATGAAAGCGGGCTCGCGGCTGATTTACACCCCTGCAGAGAGGCTATTCCTCGACGTCCTTGCGCGATATTATATATTATTTTCCCATTTATCGTCCATCCACGTGGCCAATCACGCTACGACGCTGTATATCGACGTTTAGTGAATCGCAGGACAGAATCTGATCGAATAGAAAAATTCCCATGGATGGTTCGCTAGATTGGCCATTCATGCAAAGTCTGAACTAGTTAGCCGATCATTGGCAAAATTAAAGAACACAAACAGTCGAAACTACTGTCCAACAATTTGGAACAGCGCGGACAAATATTCTACGCTGGAGAGACGGCCGAGTTGACAAAGCCACGAGTTCCGTACGGGGAAGCGAAGCTTCGAAACAATTTCAACCAAAGCTGTGCAGGATCGTGAAACAAATACAACCGCGTCCGAGTTTCAGGGGCAGGAAGAATTCGTAAATACAATCGGTATGAAAATACCGCAATACTCTTGACTTCAAATAAACGAACTCCTAAATTCGATTAAGTTGCAACTACAACAATTGGCGCTGTTTCGTATGCACGGCAAAGGTGTGATAGATTTGGGACGGTGGTAAAATTAACAGAGGTGACGAAATGAAGAAAGACACGAATGAAATGAAGAAACGAATGGATGAGATGAAAGAGCTGAGACGCGGTGCAATGCCAAGGAAACTTGCGCGTCGTGTTTCTATTCTAAATTGCACTCGAGTACCTACTCGGATTTGGAATACATGATTCATTCGTTTCACATGCTCGCGAAACAAACACGGAGCAGTCCTGCTCGACGAGGAAGTTGAAAACTAACATCTACTTCGACCTGAACCGTTACGCTGATGTTTACAATCGTGCCCTTCGCTCGCGACCGCCAATCTCCGCTACAAAGATTTCAATGGGAAATACGCGAGGGATGTAAAACACTTATAATATATAAGATATTATAATGTAATATACATAAGCGTATAAGACCCTTTAAACCTAAATATGATAGGACTTTGGATGTTAATAATGTATTGGCGAACATGGAGAAATGGTTTCCTCTGGAGGATTTAGGTTAGCGAAAAATAACAAGAAAAATTGGTGATGCTTTAGGTTCAGGGTATAGAGTTCAATAACATTATCACTGATGAAGACTGATTACATTTCAATTTTGAGAGATTCGGTGGAGATTAGAATAGAGGATCTAATAAAGACTTCTAGGCTTGGATCTTTTCAGCCTCGCGTCTTTGCAACTAACCTACACCTCTAACCCCGTTGAAAGAAAGAACTAGAAGACAATAGTTCCTGAAGTGGAAATTTCAAAGACCTTTTCCGTCCTGAAGGCGACGGTAGAGTGCCCTATTCTTCCCTTAATTAGGGAAACTTTCGTAGACTATTAAACTGGGATATTACCGATAACGTGTCCCTTCAAATACCGTGTTAAAGTACAATTATTACACGCCACGTTCGTTCGTCGTGACACAAGGCAATATCACGCCCCCAATTTCACGCATTAACATCTGCTGTGTCCATTAACTCCCATGTGACAGCGTAACAGCAGTGGCTTCGCCGACAAGCTTTTTACCGATAAACGTCCACTAACTCTCAGTCTATTATACACCAATGGTAAGCTTTGTGAAAGGTCACTCTCGCTTTAACCGACGGAAAAATGGTGTCGACAAACCCTGAATGATATAGCAAAGCATTGAAATCTCACGAATGGATTGAAATAAAAAGAACTGTGTCGATAATGCCACCCTTAATATCTACGAGTTTCTTTAAAACTAGAGATTTCATAAACTCAGTACCTATGTTCTCAAAGATTAAAGTTACTTGACTCACCAGGAGGAAGGTGTCGAAGGAACCAGAAAGAAGAAGGGCCAGGAGGATTCACCATACCATCCAGTGTGTCCAGTTGGAATTGCAGCGCGTGGTTCACTCACTTGTCACTGATTTAATTAACAGACGCGACGAACTTGTAAAGATCCGATAAAAGTCGCGCCGCGACGTTTCACCACGGAGCGGCCTCTATAGACTGAAGATCCGACGAAGCCACGCGCCGTGGAAGTACCCGCCAAGCCGAGCCGCCCCGACTCACCCCGACCGCCCACGAAATCACTCGAGCGACGAGCGAAGATGACCGACACCGGGTCCCGCGTGCTAGAGCTGCATCGTACCTAAATATGAAAATACAAATAGAGAAAAAGTAAAAGTAACCCATGTCCATGATTAATGTCGATTTGGCTGTAAATTGAATGACTAAAAGGCTTTATGCCCGTTCGTTTTCGACTGCCTGCGTTCAAAATCGTCAGAGACTTCCGAATGAATATATATATATATATATCGGCTTTTGTGGTTAAAACAACATTTTCTAGACTTACGTGTAACATTATCAGCATAACGTCTGAATTAAGATGAAATAGGAATAAAACATGGTTTATGCCTGAGAAAGCATTTGATTTGGAGAATAAACTCTATCGGAGGGTGCTGGAACGCGTCTAACGTTCATAATTCTATGACGAGCTTCTAATTTTAGCGATTCACTAACATAGAACGAAAATTGCTGTGTAAATAATTAGAAAACTTCTCACCTCATTTCCCAACACTACGATGAATAATATTCCACGTGAATTTGAGACGTCTCCGGCAAGTGTGTTTATATTATTCGATAAAGTAAACCGGAGCACGTTCGTCGAACAATTCCCAATCGGAAATGGCGCAAATGGTGCGAATTTCGAGGGACATTTGAAATGAGAACAGATGGCGGCAGGGAGCCCGCGGTACTTCGTTCGTAGTGAAAAATGGCCGGCGCCAACGATTGTTTCAGCATTGGGAGTACGGTGGCCTGTAAAACCTGTTACAAGGAGGAGATCGAAGGCGAGGTGCTGGCATTCGATCCACAAACTAAAATGCTGATCCTAAGTATCCTTTTCTTGTAAATTCCCACGTGATATCGTCGATCCCAACGTATACATGTAACCAGCGATCATCCGTCGCTGGTTTAACATTGCCGCAGTGTAAATAGCTTTAGAGGTATCCGCGACAGGTTTCGCCACTTCAAATAGACGACAATTATGCCACGTTCCGCGATTTTTCACGTGGAGCCCGCGATACCGCTTGTCAATTATTTGCTGATTTCCTAACCAGCTACGCGAAGTCAGGTTAAGTTTCGTCATTCAATCAACCATGCTGGATTTCTCGTTGCTCTTATTTCTTCTCCGATCCATCCTCGAGCGTGCTCTCGCTGTTTACGGGGATACATTCACCTTGCTACCCCCGCAGAAATCCTGAACAGAAACCTCCTCCGTCCGATACGAAACGTTCGAATGCGTCGCTTCTAACCTTAGCGGTTACTCTAAAGTGTAATTGCCCAGTGTGACAGGAATATTTATAACACGAAACTACGTCCCAACTTTCGCGCACGCCATGGTAACGATGATTTCCTTAACTGGCGTCAATCAGAATGTCCGTCATCGAGCGGCTCGCCCACTTTAAATGACGTACATATAGTAAATTTATCCTTGGTATCCGAGGTACAAGTAAAGCGGGAAGTTAGCCCGACCACCACCGAACCACCACAAAGCCTTAATTTGCAAAAGCTGAACAGAAGAGTACGTAACCAAATCGAAGAGAAAAAGAAACTGGTAATGGCTCTGCAGGCCGGAGTATCTCCAGAGGGACAGAAACTCTTCAGCACTATATCAAAGACTATCCCGGAAATCACGTGGAACGGAGTGAATATTGTTGTGTTCGATAATGTCACGATTAGACCACCTTACAAAGTCGATAACGTCCATGGGAACACAGAGTCCGGGGCATACAAGCATGTAAAGAAAGTGGTACGTGTTTTCAAGGAGCAGAGTATCATCAATATTTAGGTCGCTGTAACTCGTACAATTTTATAGGTTGAGAAACATATTAAAGATACAGAGGCATCTGCACAAGCGCAACAACAGAGGGAACAACAGCAACAGCAACAAAAGCAAAAAGGAGGCGCGATGCAATAAAAGTTCAAACGGGCACTATTACCACGAATGAAGCTACCATGCTTTCACAGAAGTTCCAATGTTTGAAGGAGAGTAGGAAACGATGATAACAGGATATTAAAACAAAAAAAAAAACAAAAACCATTGCAGAACTACTATACGTAATGAAAATTCGACCCACTCCGACGAAAGATCGCTATATGGAAACCGGACGCAAACCCAATAACGGAATTCTAAACACGTTTCGAATACATTGATCGCATCGTATGAGCAGCATTTTGTATAGCAATGGAGCGCGCACGTACTCAATTTTTAACAAAGAGCATGTTCTTCGTCGAAGAGTGCTGTTTATTTTATCTGAGAAGCTGCCATACGCTTTACGTTCCGCTGGAACTATTGTTCATACATGTGCTCCGATGCAGGTGTGTTTTAGTTTAGTTTTACATTGTTACAAATACGTTTAATAGTTGTTTACAGATCACTGATATACGATGATAGCATCATTCGATCGCCGTGCAAGTACCAATTTTTTAAAAACACAAATCCATCATCGCGGTGTGACTTAAGCCCGTATGAAACGGTTCGACCTTTTTTTTTTAAACTAGCGCCGTAATCGAAAGGCAAACGGTCAGCGAGAATCTTTCCTACGTGTATCATACGAAAATCGATAACCGACTGAAATCTCAGATCCATTCGCCAGTCATGACGCAACCTGTTTTCAAATCGCCCACTGTATACTGTCGATCTCTCGAAATTTGTAAACGACAAAAAACGCGAACGTTACATTTCACCACGCCTGCGTCGGCACGAGACGTTTTCCGGTCGCAACGTGACATTGTGAGGTGAAAGAACATTCCCTTGCATGGCGCGAGCTATGATATTGTTATTTAAAGGAACAGCAGCTCGGCTTGTGCAAGGGTATCCGCCTTCTGACTTACACCTAGGAGTAACTTCGTTTGCAGTGATAACGGAATTCGTCTCGTGCCCTTTACATTTCGAACGCGGAGAAAATGTAAGACAGAAAAGAAAGAAAGATTATAAGATTAATTACATGAAAAGACACAAATAAATGTAATATAAATTCTACGACTCTTGGTACATTTTTATTTCTCCTATATCAATAATTCTATTTGAATTTTACATTACCATCCTATGTTACGTTCTTTAGCGGCAAAGAGAGGAGGAAATCTTTATTCTACAGTTTCATCTAATTCCTCAATTATATCCGTAACGTTTGTGCTTCGCACAGTTGTATTCAACTCGTGCGTTACTCTGGCGATTCGAGCAGCAGCTTTGAACTTAATGACTGCACGCTGCTTTTCAGTTTTCTTTTTCCACTGAAACAGCGTTAAATCGATCGTTAAAACTGTACGGAAAGGTACGATATATCCTACTTTATCTATTGAATAAAATAGCATACAATATTGCTTGCTTTATTATCCTAGAATGAATAAAAAATACGAAAGCTTTATTAACACATCCCTTTGATAGCGTGAATAAATTAATTTTACCCTAAATTTAGTACCAACCGTAACACTATAATTCCCTATTTAGCCCGTAATACTTTTTATTCTGCTGCGTATTTGAATTTAATATTAATATATGCAACTATTGAACGTAAGTGCAAATAAGGAGTTTCACAAATTTCCTCATTTATCCGAACAGAAGCAGCGCAATCGAAAAGGAATTATCAGTGAAAAGTTTCATTATCATCGCCCTATCAAATGAATGCATTAGTAGCGAAAGCACGGGGATTAATATTAATCAGTATTTTTTTCAAACACAGTTGGCAGAGCAATCAACCAGGTTTAGTGTTCTCTCAACATCCGTGTGAGATAGTAGGAGAAAAGGGATATCGTGTGTGAGTGTTTTGAGAGAACGTTTTGAGTTTGTTACGCCGTGTCCGCGTTGTATGTATAGTTTTATATTTTTGGTAGTCAAATGAAAACAAGGTAATTCTCGTTAATTTTGCCGGGAATCATAAGCCTCGAATTCTGTTAAACCAGATAGTAATCGGTACAGAGAGATTGGGATTAACTTTATTTTTGAGCGGGCTGGATTGTGATGATCAGAATTTTGACAAAACCGATCGCGGGGAAGTGTTGTACAGTGTTTTCAGTTCTGTTAAACGAATTACACGTAACCGGCTCACTCTGTATGGTTTCCTAATCATTTGAAAATGTTATTATTCGGCAATGCGTCAAGTGTTTATCCTAACCTATTTCGGTAGTTGACAAATGTGCGCTTGGGTTGGAAGCGAAAGAAATGTAATTTGAAATCGAAATATTACTTAGAAATACTGATAAGAATAGTAATACGAAAGAAAATCAATGAGGGACGCAGAAAAAAAATATTCACCCACATGTGCGCTTTGTACGGGCAGCATTGGTAATACATATTGTTTGTTTAGCAACGTGATAAATCGATAATGTCAGACATTATTTACTCACATCTTCGTCACGCGAGGGTAAGTTTCCAATATACTCTTTCATTTCTGCCTTTTCGGGATCCGCTATAGCTAAAACAGACACGCACCCGTCGACGGTACCCAAGACTATACTTTTACCATCGTACGTGCTGTCGATTGCGCTTAACTCTGCTTGAACCCTGTAATTCGCTATCAGTTCGCATTCCGCTGATCTGTAAATTATAAAAACAATAGAATTTTATACCCTTCGTGATATTCCCTTCGGTATACGTTTACCTAAACACGCGTATAGTTTTTCGTCCGCTGTGGTAATAAAGAACGTATTCGTCTGTGCGGTTGAACATAGATATCACGGTGAACACTCCTTCCGCGACCTTCGGGATGTAAGTCTTTATGCTAGTGCCTTTCTTCAGTTCTAAAAGATCCAAACCCCCCCTGTAACAACAGAAGCGTTTAAATTATACGTTACGAATCGTTTCGTTCCATGAAAGCTACCTGCTGGGCGCGTATAACGTGTATTTCCCATCTTTACTAATATTTCCGCTCCATTTGGGGATCGTGCGCACGATCTTCTTCTTGTTTATGTCCAAGATAGTACCTTTATCAGATCCTATAATCCCCACCCATTGTGGTTTGTTTGGCATAGGAGTGATGCTTACGATATCCTACCAAACACGTACAAAAGTATTCAAGCGTAATTACAGAACAAACGAAACTGTGCGCTATTTAATTGATATCCTTACTTTGAAGCCAGGTAATTTTACAGGAATTTTACTAATCAGTGCACCCGACTTTGCGTTGTAAATTATAACGCAATCTCTATTGCCCTTATCAGCTGCTGGCGCAACCAAAAATGAGTTGTCGGATGTTATTACAACATTTCTGAAGGGTGTGCCCGTGTGGCTCCTGACTAGGTACTCCAGTGAGAATACTATCTGTCCGTCTATTAATTAGTAGCAGTAATTACGATCGTATAATCAATTTCCATGTATCTTATTAACTATTAACATACCAGGAATTGATCTCATATAAAGAGTCGCGATCGTTTTCATGTTCTCCACACCAGTGGGATTCTTTGGCCTGGAAATGGCCATGAACTTGGACGAGTTTTCAATCAGTGTCAACTGCCTCACGTGCTGTTGTTCCTCTTTAAACAACACCTGCTCCGTAATTCTGTTCCATATTAATATATTACCCGATTCCGACGAAACAACATATCTGAAACATACACCCCCACCCCCCCATTGAGCACATTCCTCGCGCAAATGTTTGCAATTAATTACTGCGTAATTACTAACTTTCCATCGTGCGTCATACAAGCGTGGGTAACAATTGCCCCCAAGGGAGTATCGGCTAACTTCGAGATCAACTTTCCCGTTTGCAAATCCCAAATCCCCACACAATCTCTGGTCACGGTTGCTGCTAAGTTACAATCTTCCGCTAGGCTATTAAAGAAAGTAAAGAAAATTTTTATCACCGATAAAAATGAATTACTATCGCTGTTTACCACCGAGACGCAACGAAATACCTTATCATGTCTATCTGCAATTCGTGCCTATCGATTACGTGCACCTGCTCGAAGATATTGTTTATATTCCATACTTTAACGCTTCTGTCTATACTCGACGTTACCACGCTGTTCCAGTTTCCAACAGTCAGTGCTTCCAATTGAATGATTCTAGCGAAGTGAGCGTCCAATATCTTCACTAATTCACTGGTCTCGAGGCTCCAGACGTACAGATTCTTTCTGCGAAAGGAGCAGATCTCAGCTTATTCGGTACTAGCGAAATACCCCCGCGCTTCGCTTCGGGCCTAGGAGATATCAAGGACTCCGAGAAAGCACATTTCACCCCTTTTCACCCCCCCCCCCCTCCCCCTTAGGGGTTGATTGGGGCAAAATCCTGAAATTCGTTTTTAGACATTTAAGTCCTGGGGTAACATTTGTGAGTGAGAACCAAGTTGATATCTAATCGGGTCTAAGAGATTTTGCGGAATCCGTGAAATCATATTTCACCCCCTTGGGGGGTTGATGGGATCAAAAAATTATTTGAAATAAACATTTGTGTACGAAATTATTTGAAATAAAAATTTGCGTACTAAATTATTTTAAATAAAAATTTGTGTACGAAATTTTTATTTCAAATATTTTTTTGCCCATCTCTGCCTTAGGGGTTGGTTAGGGCAAAATCCTGAAATTGATTTTGAAGGATTTCTGTGGATAACCTTTCATAGTAAAAATCAAGTTGACATCTAATCGGGCCCAAGAAATATTAAGACTACGAGAAAATACATTTAACCCTTTTTCACCCCCTTGGAGACGGAATTTCCAAAAATCCTTCCTTAGTGGGTGCCTACGTCATGAAAACAATGTACCTTCCAAATTTCACGGTCCTAGATTAAACGGCTTGAGCTGGGCGTTGATGAGTCAGTCAGGATTTCTTCTTTTATATATATATACACAAGATAACTCACGCGATCGCTTAAGAATCATACCTTACACCAGCAACAGCGTAGTTCTTCGTACCACTGACCATAACCGAGTTCGAGCACAGCATTTTTGTGCTGATATTCCGAACACCGTTTGGCAGCATCAGAACGTGGGCATCGCTTTTGCTCTCCAAGAACCAAACGACAAAGCCGTTGGCGCTCGTAGCCAGCAGCATTTCTTCCTCTCTGTCGAGTTTCAATTGCAACAAGTACTCAACGTCGTCGTTGAAAGCTCTGGGCATATCGGAAACCTTCTCCCATTCCGAGGAGGTCTCGTCGCAGGAATATTTCGTCACTCGATGATCATTCTTGCTCGTACAAGTGTACAGAACCTTTTTGTCGTTGGTCATCACCAGGACGCTGAAAGATATGCATTCTTAGAAGCCTCTAACACCGATGCAGCAACTTTAGCCGCGTCTAGTTTGATATTCGACCTGTGGAAATGCAGAGGATCCAGAGACGCTTTCTTCCTGTAGGTATGCAGAAGCATACGAGTGTCCTCCATGTTCCCCGACCAAAAGATTATTCTGTAATCGTCTAGATTCAAATGCTCCACGTCTACGAGGAAGGCCCGCGTTTAAGCGAATAAATGCGGGTCCCTTGGAATTTTAAATGATATACCGGCAATAGGGCTTCTTTACTCACACAAAATTGGCCACTTGTTCGAGTCTTCTGGATTCGTGCGAGTCTCCAGCAAGTTGCCTCGCAAGTCGAACCTGCACCAGGCCAGCCTCCCGTAAACGAAGAAGAACTGATTCATCAAGTGAACACCGTACACAGGGTCTTCGTTAGGAAGTGGATTATCGAGGATGACGAACTCGCTCGTCAAAGTATTCAGCACGACGCTCTGTTGGAAAAGACGAAGGATCGTGTCTAACTACTCTAAACGAATAATTGCCAAGTGTCTTTCGACTTACAAGGGAACATCCTGAACCCGGAAATTAAAAAAATTCTGAAACTTTGTGAATATGTAGGGGATTTCCTCCTGACTACAACTCAATTTCTTTTTCTACCCAAAATCACTCTGAGGGGGTGAAATTAACCCCCGAAAATTCGGCTATTTTCCGACTTTGTGTTATAACTCGCGAACTGTAAGAGATAGAAAAAAAAGTTTCACGACAAAAGTTACTTCTTTTAATTAGATCTATCATTTGGTGAAAAAATATTATTTTACAGTTCTCGAGTTATAACACGAAATCGGAAAACAACCGGATTTTCAGGGGTCAATTTTACCCCCTCAGAGTGAATTTGGGCAGCAAACAAAAATCGCGTTTTAAGAAGAAGGAAATTCCCTACATGTTCAACAAGTTTCAGAATTTTTTGAATTTCCCTTGTTAGGTACCTGATAGTTGGTCGTAAACGCTGCGGCGTATCTGTTATCGGGGCTCAGAACTAGATTCTGCATGATACCCTCCACGCCAGGATTAACGTCCCTAGCCATGTCGCTGGTGCTCAAATCCCAGGTGATAAACCGATTGGATATCGACACCACGTACCTGTAGTCGGACGTCAGACAGAAGCCGAACACGGCGAACTGATGGCCCTCCAGCGAATACTGAAAGATTCAGGGATCAGGGACGTCGCCTTTAACCCTTCGACAGTTTATCCCGCTCTAGGGGCAGAGCGGCAAGTACTCAACAGTTTATCCCATGCGAGGCACGGGCAGAAGAGAAGGGAATATTTTATAAGATAAAAGAAGATACACTTCTCGAAAGGGAATTTTAAATTTTATCGGACCGTCGAAGGGTTAATCGGGCCAGCCTGTTGTTCGATTACTTTCAGAGGCCCTCCAGGGGTGTGCAGACAGTGGTAAACGGGGAGGAGGGAGCAATCCTTGGCACCGTCGTTATCGCACGCTCGTAGCAGCATTTTCACGTTCACGTTTCCACCTATCTCTGGTAGCAAGCGACCTATCAATTGCGGGGCGAGCATGTCTGGGTGAGAGCCTAGAATGGCACCCCCTAATCTGAGCGCGTCCGCGACCAGCATCAGCTCTCTGGAAATGATACTACCCGTTGCCACCGCGTCCCAAGCATCTCGCTCCAGGAGCATCTATCGCGCGTTACCTAACGACGTTCTGATTGTCGACGAAGGTGCAGGCGTCCTCGAAGTCGGAGAGCACGGCTTGCAGCGGGCAGGAGCTGAGCTTGGCGTGCAGCCACTCGTAGTTGAACAGCACGTTCTCGAAGAGATCGTTGAAGCGGCGAGATCGCACCAAGTGGAAGGGCAGCTCTCCAAACTGGGCATTGAAAATGGATGAAGGATCGATAGATAGGGGGAGAGTATGATTTACCTTTCTTAAATTGTATCTGGTAATCGTCCCCTCTTTGGAGTAGAAGGCCAGGGGTTGCTCGGGCACCTTCCTGTCCGCCACCCCTTCCTTGTCTGCCAAGTTAAATCTGCGAATGCAATCGGTTCTATCGCGGGCAACTCTTTTAAAGGCACTAACGGAGGACGGGGCATGTACCGGTGTCTCTGTATCTCGGTGAACTTGAAGGGTTTGGGCCGTCCACCCCCCCAGATGCCGAGGTAGTAATCAGCGATCATCGAGTGAAAGTACATGGCCATGTTCATGTTCTTGAAATACCTCTCCCTGGCCGCGTCCCTGAACTGCCTGTGGTACCAGTTCAGGACGCTCACTCCGTCGGCCTCCCTCTCGCTCAAGTAATTCGGCAAGTCGCTTCGTATCCTGGTCCAGAGCAGGGGCGGGATCCTTCGGACCGGCGGCAAGTGATACTGGTACACGTCGTCGAGCACCTTGTCGTCCAGAGAGATCAGATCCTCAAGCTCCGACTCCGACAAGCCCGATTTAGCGGCGGTGATGTAGGCCAGCGCGTGGAACACCAGGATCTTCCCGTGCTGCTTCTCGATCCTCTCGAACAGCATCATTATGCTGTCCATCACGGTGCAGGTTAAATGGGTGTCCGCTGGCTTCGTGTAGCTCCTCCACCTGCAGATCTCCGCGAACACCAGCTTCACGAAGATCGGTAGAGAGCACTTGGATATCGCGTTCGCCACCAGCCGCCATTGGTAGTTGTTCAGATCTCTGTGGGCTGTCTTCATCCACATTCTGCGAACATCGACCGTTCTAGAATCCCGCGAGCACTCTGGGAACGCTCGTTTCCGTGTGCTCGTTTACCTGATCACCTCCATGGCTAGATCTTCCCCGAGGGCGACCACTTCGATGAAGTTCTCCTCTGTGTCTATCATTCTACGTAGCAGATGATAGTCGCGGGAAATCACGGGGTTCGATTCCTCCGCGGCGCAGGATAGGATCATCTGAAACACCCCCAATTACATAGAAAAGAATTTCAGGCTACCTCGGGAGGCAAGGTGTATCCTACCTTGCAGTTCGATGGAAGCCTAGTAGGTAGCCACGACAATTTGTTTCCCTGCACCCCTGTCAATTGATCCACGCTGTCGAGAAACAAGAGAATCGGCTGCTCGGTTGTAGCGAGGGTCAGTAAATATTTGAAGTAAGCCGTCAGCGGCACGAGATCGTCGGGGATCTCATCGAAGGGCAGCATGAAGTTGTAAGAGATCTACGAATCGGTGAACAACATTATCGCACTGTCCCCGGACAGTGAGATGCATTGGCTCGCTCACTTGTTGACAAATGGAGATCAACGTGGGTGTTAGAGCGCTGCTGTCCGGTGTTGTGCCAAGGAATCGGATTATGTTGATCGGCTTTTTACCAGTGAGCCACGCGGTGCTCGTAAGTCCCGCGCTTTTCGCCAGCAAAGATGTCTTTCCGCACCCGCCTTCTCCATACAGAACCAACGGTTTATCGCTGTCCCCCAGCATGTACTCCTTGATGCTCTCCAAAGTGTCCTCTCGGCCATAAAACACCTGAATCAGCAGGATTAGAATCGAGGGGACGTGCGAAATAATTGGATGTGCTGGAAGGATTCTGTCGGAACCTTGTACCTTTACAGAATTATTGCAAGCATGCAGATGCTGCAACATTTCTGTTATAATCTGTCCCTGCGCGGAGCTGTCTTCTTTTCTCATAGCGCGATCCACCAGTTTTATTATGTTCCGATAAAAGTGCGTGATAAAATGCTGAAGATACTCGCCGTGGGTTTCTGGGTCCAGGCCATCTCGACCAATCCACTCCACCGTGTATCTGAGTAAAGTGTAATTTAAATTGACACATTCCATAGAATTCTGTCTCCCCTTCTTCGCAACAAACAACTACCTCTCTAGATTTGTACTTTCGATCTTATTAGGAAGCCTGTCGTCCCTCAAATTCGCCAGCAACTTGCAGGCTTCGTTGTCCAGGCTTCTATTAAGTATGTCGATGAATAAGCTGGCCTTCCTCAGATTTTGCAGATTAATGTTATTTATATATCGCACGTAAGCCAGACAATGGTTCTTCGTGTTTTTGACGTTCAACACGCCGTTGATCACCTCCCGCTCGGTGACTGTGTAAAGAGTATGATTAACAACAGCAATTGTATGTTTAATTCAGTCGAGGTTTATTACCGGACATAAAGTAATTGTGCATGGTGTCTTTGTCGAACTTCCCGGAATTGTACAAAGACTGCGCCCCTTTTCTGAACAGCTTCTGCATCTTTACCATGGTGTCCCACCAAATGGCCTGATCCTCCTGCTGCAGCTTTGGTATTCTCTAAATGGTGAAGGAACTCTGGGTAGTCAGTACGCGTTCCTATTTACGCGGAGAGGAAAAACTTGGTCACCTTGTTGTTAAAGTTCTTCAGTATCGAGGATATTGGCTGCAGAATACTCATCGGTGGCACTGCATTACTGTCCTTCTTGTACCATCTATCCAGAAGACTGACATCCATTCCCTGGCCGTCTAACTCATTCCGCAACATTTCCAACTCGGCACTGAGCACGTACGTTGGAATAGGGCGATAGCCGTACTTCTGGCCGAGGAAAACCTACGGGGAGCGAGAAAAGGAAGCTTCATCCTGTGCTCCTAAAAGGAGAATGCTTCAAGAATCGATTTATTCATTCTGTACCACGAAATTAGGCCCCATCGAGAGCCTCTGGCAATTTTCTATTTCCCTCATACAGAGCTCTGTGGTCATGTGATCGTCTGTGGCCTCGTCCCTCACACCCCATCTCATATCAACTACCTGCAATCACGTTCTTTCATCATCATGCCTATTTACTGCCCCTGTATTTGAAAGTGTAAAGGGAATACAGAAGATCGGCAAGTGGGCGGGCTTGAAACTCGAGTGTGGAAAGTTTGGAAAACTTCTCGTGTGACGCAAGTTTGTACCTGGCACGATGGAAATCAATTTCTTCTTCAAGGGCACCTGCCGATGCTTACGCGATACAGATTTTGGCAATCTTGTTACGTGTGCACGCGATACGTTTCGAATATATGTACTGTGGATCGATATCTTTAGTATATGCAGATCTAACGCGCGGTTCCTTTTGTAAGTCGAATATTTTGCAGATAGTGGTGCTGCGATTTACCTGAAACTCCAATCCGTGCTTCTCCCTGCAGTAGTCTTTGATCTTGGGGTAGCATTGAGCCATCAGCGTGTTTCGCTCCATCGCGGTGTCTGAATGCAAAACGTTTCTCATTTCGGGGAAATTACAGCTGGGAATTCTGTCCACGGTAGAGACTCACCGGTGAAAGTCGAGCTCGTAAATATCCTCACGATTTTGGAGCTGACAGGTGGCAGGGATTTCAAAGATCCCGCGAAGATCGAATCGATAATCGCTTCGTCCATCTTTTATCTCTCTATCTTCTTATCTTTACCTTGTCCAAATCCTCTACTAACCGTTTACCAATAAACTCCAGTAGCTTCGATCTGCCCGCAACATCGCGGGTGTACTGAGATCGTCTCCAGAATTTCGTGGGCATTTATAGGGTGTGAATATATATCCATGTACCTCCAACATCTCCGCACACGCCCCCCCCAATCAAACAACACAGACGAATCGGAAAATCTCACCGTGGGTTTTTGAGTAAATTCAAGTGCCGCAACTTGCACGAGCACTTGAGAGAAATGGTAATTATCGAGGAAATGTATCGAGAAGTTTAATTAAAGCGAACGATAGACGGGAACCAGGACTGGTTGCCAAGGGTTGTTTATAGTAGTCCAAAGTGTGCCTCATTGATTTTAAAGGAGCTATGTATCTTCCCTTTTGCGACACCGAATTAAAACAATGCTCTGTGTAGAATCAACTGTACAAATCGCAAGCGACCGGTATCCGCCGATTTCCACGGGGTAAACAATCGTCTCCGACGGGGTCTGTGCAGGTCTTTTGATGGACCAGATGTAGCGAAGACCGAAAGCGCTTGATTAAACGACGAAAATGGCACCGCCGGATCCAGTGACGCAGATGAACACGTACAGGTCGTACGTGACCGTGCTGGCCGATCCAGTTTCGAAAGATGAATTGAAACTGAAGGCCGCCCAGGAATTGTCGGAGAACTTTGAGGTACTCGATCGTCGCCGAGCGATTTCCTGTCCCCCAGGATAAATCTGACGCGCGGGCTTTCCACAGGTCATCATGTGCTCCTCGCAGTACCCGGCGTTTCTCGATCACATGATGAAGATCTTTTTAAAGATACTCCAAGAGGGCGAGCCCCACTTCATCTCGGAATACAACATCCAGCAAGTGAGGAAGCTGTTTCTCGAGATGATACACAGATTGCCGAGTAACGATTACCTACGACCGTACGTCAAACAGATTCTCAGTCTCATGTCGAAGCTGCTGGAGACCGACAACGAGGAGAACGTGCTGGTCTGCCTGAGGATCATCATCGAGCTGCACAAACAGTACAAACCGACGTTCAATCCAGAAGTGAGTGGCACGTTTATTCGAAGGATGCCGGGCAAAGTGTCGTTCACTTGGGGTTGATTGTATATTTCTTGTTCCCTCTGATCGCAGATACAGTATTTCCTGCAATTCGTTAAATCCGTGTACAGTGAGTTACCAAAGAATCTGCCAAAAATATTCGAGCCTCGACCGCCGTTGAAGGTGAAAGATTTGTCGGAGATAAATATCGAGGCACTTCTGAAGGAAACGTTCACGATCACGGCTATCCAAATCGAGAAGAAGGCAGCTGACGGCACTGTTGTCACGGTAAGCATCGAGCGGAGCTGTTTGCTACTCGTTAAGGGGCTGTTCCGGTCTCAAGCCCATAAAAATAGGTGATCTTTAGGAATTAATTAAAGGAAAACTACTACATGTAATTTAATGCGATTTTTTGCATTGTATTAAGGATCTCTTAAAGCATAGAAATAAATTTTTTGTTTTATAATCAATCATTGCAGACGGTACTAGGCTGTCGTTAAAGTCGAGGCGTCGAAAAAATCATCCAAAACGGTGGAACCTGTAGCACCTAAACCATCGGTCTAAAATAAAAAAACACTGCCAGATTATTAAATGGCATGAAACATGCCCATGGACTTAATAGTAGAAATGAAAAAAAAATTACATTTTTTGAGAAAATAACGACACTTGAAGTTTGAAATCACTTTTTCCCTATATTTTTTGTCCTTTTAACGCCTTAAAAAATTACAAATTTTCCTTTTTTTTTAAATTTTACTAGTTTCTTCACGAGCCAGAAGTATATTCTTTAAAATAAAAAAAGTTTCAGTCGAATCGGATAATGACTTTTCGAGATATAGGTTCCACCGATTTCAAGAACACTGTTTCGAGAAAAACGCGTTCAAAGTTTTACCTGAGCGCCGAGTGGCCAGGTGTTACCCATGCATTCCTAAAAGGTTGAACATTCGAAAAATGAAATAAAAAAAATCGATTTTTAGAGCGGAACCTCCCCTTAAGGTAAAATATAAAGAATATAATAACCGGTAACTTTACTTTTCAGTACAATCTCATTCCCAAGGCGGTTCTGTCTCTCAAAGTACTCCAAGAGTTACCCATCATCGTCGTCCTAATGAATCAATTATACAAGCAGAACGTCCACCAGGACGTGTCAGACTTTATTCCCCTTGTGATAACGACGATAACGCTGCAGCCGAGCCCCCAGCATCGAGCGTCTCCTGGATTCAATAAAGAGGTGTTCGTTGACTTCATGGGCGCCCAGATCAAGACCCTGTCCTTCCTGGCGTACGTGATCAGGGTGTACCAGGACGTGGTGTCTCAACACAGCTCGATCCTGGTGAAAGGTATCCTAGGTCTGTTCACCTTGTGCCCCATGGAAGTGGCGCATCTCCGCAAGGAGCTGGTGATCGCGTCCAGGCATATCCTGGCCACGGATCTGCGCAACAAGTTCATACCCCACATGGAATGCTTCTTCGACGAGGACATATTCATTGGTCGAGGCTGGACGACCCACGAGTCGCTGAGGCCTCTCGCCTACTCGACCCTCGCGGACCTGGTGCACCACGTGAGGCTGCTGCTACCTTTGAGCGACGTTTCCAGGGCGGTCCACCTGTACAGTAAAAACCTGCTCGACCAAAGTCTTCCAACGGCCGTGCAAATGGTCTCCTGTAAATTGCTGATGAACCTGGTCGACACCGTCAGGCAGAGATCCGACGCGGAGAACAGCACCCAGGGCAGAGAGCTGCTGATGAGGATCCTCCTGGTGTTCGTCTTGAAGTTCAAGACCATCGCGAAGATCTACATACCGATTCTGCGGAACAAAGCGAAACAGATGACGCCACCGGGCCTGGACATCAAGACGGAGGACGTGAAGCCTGTGATCCCGGATCTGAACGACGACAAGGAGGCCGGCAAGTCCAAGTTCGGCTTCCCCTCCTCCCAGGCGATGAGCTACAACGTGGCCGACTACAGGAACCTGGTGAAGAGCCTGGTGCACGGGGCCAAGGCCATCACTTCCAACTGCATAAACAGCAAGACCGGCGAAGCCACGCAGTCCAACCAGTTTCAATCGAAGGAGATACTGGTGTACATCAAGCTGGTCAAGTGGGCGCTGCCAGCGTTGGACATCTACACGATAGGCCCTCCCACGATCGGCGCGATCGCCCAACCGGGCAGACCGCCTCAGTCGCAGACGATACGGACGCGCGAAGAGAAGGAGGTGCTGGAGCTATTCGGGAACGTGTTCACGCAAATGAACCCGCAAACATTCCAAGAGATATTCTCGACTTCCATCGACTACATGGTCGAGAGGATATTCAAGAACTGCGCGCTGCAGATCATAGGCAGCGCATTTTTGTCCAGCCCCACGATATCGTCCACCTTCGCCACGATATTGGTGGAGTATCTGCTAGAAAGGATGGGCGACATGGGCTCCAACGTTGAGAGGAGCAATTTATACTTGAGGCTGTTCAAGCTGGTGTTCGGCAGCGTGTCCCTATTCCCCGCGGAGAACGAGCACATGCTGAGGCCACATTTGAACCAGATCGTAAATCGGGCGATAGAGCTTGCCATGTCGGCGAAAGAGCCGTACAATTATTTTCTGCTGCTTCGCGCTCTGTTCAGGTCCATAGGAGGCGGCTCGCACGATCTCCTCTATCAGGAATTTTTACCCCTACTCCCGAACATGCTGGAGGGACTGAACAGGCTGCAATCTGGCCTGCACAGGCAACACATGAAAGACCTTTTCGTAGAGTTGTGCTTGACGGTCCCTGTTAGACTCAGCTCCCTTCTGCCTTACCTCCCCATGCTGATGGACCCTCTTGTTTCCGCTCTGAATGGAAGCTACTGCTTGGTCAGCCAGGGGCTGCGAACCCTCGAGCTGTGCGTGGACAATCTTCAACCGGACTTCCTCTACGAGCACATACAGCCTGTTCGAGCCGACCTGATGCAGGCGTTATGGAGGACCCTGCACAATCCCACGGACCAAGCTCACGTGGCGTTTCGAGTTCTGGGGAAATTCGGCGGTGGCAATCGGAAGATGATGATCGAGCCCCAGAAATTGGAATACAACGATCGGGAGACGAATTCCCCCGCCGTGGTCGTGTACTTCCAGGAACCCACGAAACCGATCGACTTCGCGGTGGAGAGGGTGATCGAAACTGGGTTCAATGCTCTGAAGTCGAACAACACCGACTCGTTCTATCGGAAACAGTGCTGGGAAGTGATCAGTTGCTACCTAGCAGCTTCCCTCAGGCTGGACGACAACAACGCCGTCCTCTACAAGCTCTTTATGCACCCCAGCTTCAAGGAAGGCAAGATTCCTCATCAGCAGGGCCCGCATTACAAATGCCCGGATACTGTGGCGAGGAACGTCCAGCAGACAGCGTTGACTGGCCTGTTCGTCGCTGCTGAGATCAAAGAGCTGCGTCATTCGGTGCTGGGAACTGTCGTGTCGATCGTGAGGCACTACACTATGGTCGCGATTGCTCAGCAAGCCGGTCCGTTCTGTCTGACTGGGAGGCAAGTTCGAATGCAGGGTCAGGATCCTCTGGTTTTAATCGATGCTCTGGCGGTCATCATGGGCCACGAGGAGAAAGAATTGTACAAATCCGGCAACCTGGCGCTGGTCTTAATCCTGGAGACTGCAACCAACATTCTGGGTTCGAAGGAACGAGCCTGCCAATTACCTCTGATGGAGTACCTAGCTGAGAAGATGTGCTCCCTCTGCTACGAGCGCGCTTGGTACGCGAAATTGGGTGGCTGCATAGCCATCAAGTTCCTTTTCGAGAGAATGGCGACGAAATGGGTGCTGAATCACCTGTTCGTGTTTCTCAAGGCACTGATGTTCGTGATGATGGACCTGACGGAGGAAGTATCCAACGGCGCGATAGACATGGCGAAGGCGAACCTGGAGAAGATGCTGAGGGTCTGCGTGAATCCTGGCATACAGGATGGGAACACAGAGCTGATCGAGGCGCAGAACAAGAGCTTGTACGAGGTTACCCACGAGCTGGTGAGGCAAGTCACGTCGCCACACACTTTGGTACGCGAGCAGGCGATGGCGTCGTTGCGATTGCTCGCTGAGATACAGAACAAGACAGTGACGGAAGTGATGGAGCCTCACAAGGAAGTCCTGGCGGACATGATCCCGCCTAAGAAGCATTTACTCAGGCATCAACCTGCAAACGCTCAGATCGGTCTGATGGACGGGAACACCTTTTGCACCACGTTGAATCCACGCCTCTTCACCATCGACTTGACGGTCACCGAGCACAAAGTGTTCTTCCAGGAGCTGCTAGCCCTCAGCGAGGCGGAGGACGCGAATCTGAATAAGCTGCCCTGCTACAAATCCGTCTCGAACCTGATTCCTCTGAGAAAGTCAGCATTAAAAGCCCTCGCTGCTTGCCACTACATCGTCGCCTGTAGAGAAAAGATCTTCGGGGTGCTGTACAAGGCTCTGGAGAAACCGAACGCGGAGCTGCAAGAAGCTGCTTTCGAGTGCATGCAGAAGTTCATAGCTGGATTTCAAATTGACATGGAGTCCGTCCATGCCATAATGCGACCGATGCTGCTGACATTGGGCGACCACAGAAACCTCAGCCTCAACTGCGTGAAACGACTGTCTTACTTGACGCAGCTCTTCCCGAGCACGTTCAGTATCACTCTGTGCGAGCAGCTGCTGCAACACCTGAAGAAGCTGCTGGAGAACTTGATACAGGCGCACAAGGGGATATCAAAGTCAGGGGAAAACGAGCAGAAGATAGCCACCATCATAGGGATCTTCCACGAAATTCCTGCAGCTACTCCCAAGTTCATTGACGTCCTCTGCAGGCTCGTCTTGCAGACGGAGAAGTCGCTGATGGTCGAGGCGTCCAGCCCATTTCGCATTCCATTGATGAAATTTTTATTAAGGTACCCGACGGAGACCCTTAACCTGTTCTTGCAGGACAATAACATTAAGGACCAGCAGTGGAGTAGATACCTGGAGTTCCTTGTCAAGCAGAAAGATGGGAAACCGTTTCGCGACGTGTTGCACAACAGCACGGCTAGGCTGATAACGATGCTGCTGGCGCTCTCCCAAACCAACTCGAACCTGACGCTCAACGAGAAGAGTGAGCTGCAGCATCAGGCGATTAAAATCATCGCGATTCTGATCAAGTTCGATGACCAATGGCTCTCGACGCAGGGGCAGCTGATTGGCGCGCTCAAGCAAATCTGGTGCAACGACGAATACCAAGCCCTACACAAGAAGGTCGAAAGCGTGGACTACTGCCATTGGAAAGAGCCCAAGCTGATCGTGAAGATCTTGCTGCACTATTTCCGCCATCATCCAAACGACATCGATCTGCTGTTCCAGCTGCTGAGGGCCACCTGCGACAGATTCATCCCTGATTTCCAATTCCTCAGAGATTTCTTGGAGCACACTGTCGCGCAGGAGTACACGGTCGAGTGGAAACGAAGCGCCTTCTTCAGGTTCGTCGATCACTTCCCCACGACCAACTTGTCCCAGGAGCTGAAAGCGAACGTGCTGCAGCTGATCGTCATCCCCTGCTTCGCCGTGAGCTTCGAGAGAGGAGAGGGCACGAAACTAGTGGGAGGTGCACCGATGCCTTACCAAGATAATCCGGAGAACGTTGTCTCCGTGTTCATCAGCAAGATCATCGACCCGGACAATCCATTCGGTTCCGCCGACTGTGTTCGCATATCCCTGCTGCAGTTCTCCTGCCTGCTCGTGGAGCAAGCTTCTCAGCACATCCACGACGTCACGAACAAAAAGCAGGGCACCAAGCTACGCAGGCTGATGACATTCGCGTGGCCCTGCCTTCTGGGTAAGAACTGCGTCGATCCCACGACGAGGTACCACGGCCATCTGCTTCTCAGCCACATAATCGCCAAGTTCGCCATACATAAAAGGATAGTCCTGCAAGTGTTCCACAGTCTATTGAAAGCCCACGCGTTGGACGCGCGAAACGTCGTGAGACAGGCGTTGGAAATCCTGACGCCGGCGATGCCAGTCAGAATGGAAGACGGCAACACGATGCTGACACACTGGACCAAGAAGATCATCGTAGAAGAGGGGCATTCCATGCAACAACTGTTCCATATTCTCCAGCTTGTCGTCAGACATTACAAAGTGTACTACCCCGTGAGGCACCACTTAGTCCAGCACATAGTGAACTCTATCCAGAGACTAGGATTCAGTCCGACGGCCACGATAGAGCACAGGCGACTGGCCGTCGAATTAGCGGAGGTGATCATCAAGTGGGAGCTGCACAGAATCAAAGACGAAGCTGAGAGTGCAGACTCTGGCGGCACCAAGACGATGATGGGATCCATGAAACGACCGATAAACGATGATCCTACTGGGACCAAGCGTATGGCTACTCAAGCAGCCACAGGCAGTGGAATGGTCCCGGTGATCCTCCCCAGGATCGAGCCTGGGTCCACGAAGCCCATCGAGAGGGCCCACGCCGACGCAATCCTCAACTTCCTGCTTCGTCTGGCCTGCCAGGTGAACGATGTTACGACTATCCATGGGAATCCCGGCGAACAACTGTCCAGGCGTTGCGTGGCCTTGCTGAAGATGGCTCTGAAGCCTGACGTCTGGCCGCAGTCGTGCGATCTGAAGCTCGCTTGGCTGGATAAAGTGCTGGCCAGCGTGGACAGTGCTCAGCCTAATTACGGTAACATCTGCACAGCCCTGGAAGTGCTCACGTTCCTGTTGGGCGTCATGAAGAGGGAGCAGATACTGGCGAGCTTCAAGCCTCTGCAGCGTGGCATAGGTGCTTGCATCGCGAGTAGCAATACCAAAGTTATTCGACTGGTACACGGCCTGCTGTCCCGACTGATGACTATTTTTCCAGCGGAGCCGACCTCGTCCACGGTTGCGTCGAAATACGAGGAACTGGACACTCTGTACACCACTATTGGTAAATTTGTGGTGGACGGTCTGGCGACGTACGAGAAGAACACCACAGCTACTCCTAGCACATTATTCGGCACGCTAATGATGCTGAAGGCTGCTTGCACCAATAATCAAAGCTACATCGACCGCCTGATAACGCCCTTCATGAGGGTTCTACACAGAATGGCCAAAGACCATCTGCACTCTACTCAGACGGAGACCAATCCGGTCGGCAGCGAGCTACTGATCCTAAGTCTGGACCTGGTGAAGAATCGCGTGGTGGTGATGGGCGTGGAGATGCGAAAGTCGTTCATAGGCTCGATCCTTGTCGGCCTGATCGAGAAGACGCAGGATATAAAGGTGATGAAGGCGATCACGAAGATGCTCGAGGAGTGGATGAAGAACAAGAACCCTATCGCCATGAATCAAGCGCCTAGCTTGCGGGAGAAGTCGATCCTCTTGGTGAAGATGATGCAGTACGTGGAGAAACGTTTCCCGGACGACTTGGAGCTGAACAGGCAGTTCCTGGAGCTGGTCAATTTCATCTACAGAGACGAAGCTCTGAAATCCTCCGAATTAACGTCGAAATTGGAGCCAGCGTTCTTGTCAGGCTTGCGGTGCGTGCAGCCTCAGATACGGACGAAATTCTTCGAGGTGTTCGATGGATCTATGAGGAGGCGACTCCACGACAGGCTTCTGTACATCATCTGCAGCCAGAGCTGGGACGCGATAGGCCCTCATTATTGGATCAAGCAGTGCATCGAGCTGCTCCTTGTCACGGCGAATTCCACCACCCAGATCCAGATGTCCAATCAGGATACTCTGTTGCCCAGCGTGACGTCTGTGATCAACATGGCAGACAGTGAGGAGCACAAGAACTTCATGATCTACAGCTCTATCAAGGAGGAGCCTCAGGACACCTCCGAGGCGGCTGACATGAAAGACGACATCCTAGATATGGACTTATCTAACACGGACTCGCCGACCGTCGCTGAGGAAATCGCGGCCACTGGGAAGGCGACGTTGACACAGCTGATAGCCAAGCAAGGCGAGTTCATAGAGTACGCGAAGAAGATAAGGACCGAGCAGCTGCTGCTTGCCACAGCGCAGCTCTGTCACATGGACACGACCTTGGCCGAGCGCGTCTGGCTGGACACATTCCCAAGGATCTGGGGCATCTTGGACGAGCATCAGCACAACACTTTAATCGCCGAAGTGGTCCCGTTCATTTGCAGCGGCACCCACGTCGTTCAGAAGGACTGCCACCCAAGCGCAATCGCCACGTTCGTCGAGGCGATCTCGCACTGCAATCCCCCAGTACCCATGCGTCCAGCCTTGATGAAGTACCTGGGCAGGTCGCACAATCTGTGGCACAGGATGACGCTCAGTCTCGAGCAGATGGCGTTCGACAATGGGAACAATCAGTTTAAGATCAAGAGGGAGTCCGACTGCTACGACTTCGAGCCTGATAACAGCCCCCATGCTGAGATCCTCGACTCGCTGTCAGATATGTACTCGTTGCTGTGCGAGGAGGACATGTGGTCGGGTCTTTGGCAGAAGCACGCCCATTACAAGGAAACCGTTCAGGCGACCGCCCTCGAGCAGCAAGGGTTCTTCGAGCAGGCTCAGGGGGCGTACGACGTGGCGATGACGAAATTCAAGCAGGACTATGTGTCCACCCCGGCGCCGTTCAAAATACAACGGGAGGCGATGCTCTGGGAGCAGCACTGGATCAGATGCGCGAAGGAGTTGAATCAGTGGGACCTGTTGCTGGATTACGGCAGCAAAAAGGCAGAGAAGAATCCGTTCTTGATCTTGGAGAGCTCTTGGCGCATCCCGAACTGGACGATGATGAAGGAGGCTCTTGCTCAGGTGGAGCACAACTGCCCAAAGGAGATGGCGTGGAAGGTAAGGCGCGCCGTTGATAGATCGTACGTTCCCTTTGCTCCCATTCGCTGACGATGCACGTATGTATGCGGAAATTATAATTGATTGCAGGTAAACTTGTACCGTGGCTTCCTGGCGATATGCAACAGCGAGGACCAGCACTTGAATGCAGTAGAACGATACGTGGAACTTGCGTCAGGCCTGTGCATGCGTGAATGGCGTCGATTGCCACGTATCGTCAGCCACGTTCACTTGCCGTTACTCCAGGCGGCCCAGCAGATAATGGAGCTGCAGGAGGCGATGCAGATCCACCAGGGTCTGTTGCACGGGAGGAGCACGTCGTTGCACGACATGAAGGCCATCGTCAAGACCTGGAGGAACAGGCTGCCCGTGATCGCTGACGATTTGAGCCACTGGTCGGACATCTTCACCTGGCGACAGCATCACTACACGTTTATCTCGAACCACTACGATTCCCAGCAGGACCAAACGACCAACCATTCGATGCTAGGTGTACATGCCTCCGTACAAGCCATCATTCACTTCGGCAAGATCGCCAGGAAGCACAATCTCTGCGGCGTGTGCTTGGACTCGTTGTCGAGGATCTACACCATACCTAGTGTTCCCATCGTGGACTGCTTCCAGAAGATCAGGCAGCAGGTCAAGTGTTACCTGCAGATGGCTTCCGTCAGCGGCAAGAACGAGCTGCAGGAGGGCCTGGAAGTGATCGAATCGACGAACCTTCGGTACTTCACGAAGGAGATGACTGCCGAGTTCTACGCGCTGAAGGGTATGTTGCTGTCGCAAATCGGTCGGTCGGACGATGCGAACAAAGCCTTCTCCGCGGCTGTTCAGCTGCACGATACGTTAGTGAAGGCCTGGGCCTTGTGGGGCGACTACTTGGAGCACATCTTCACGCGCGATGCACGACAGATATCCATTGGTATCTCGGCCATCACGTGTTTCCTTCACGCCTGTAGACACCAAAACGAGTCCAAGTCGAGGAAGTACCTGGCCAAGGTTTTGTGGCTGCTCACGTACGACGACGACAAGTCCTCTCTGATGGAGGCTGTGGACAAGTACGCGGTAGGGGTCCCTCCTATTCAGTGGCTGCCTTGGATACCTCAGCTGCTGATGTGTCTGGTGCGACACGAGGGCAACGTTATCCTCAATCTGCTGAGCCAAGTTGGAAGGATGTTCCCGCAGGCCGTCTACTTCTCCATTCGCACGCTGTACCTGACGCTGAAGATCGAGCAACGCGAGAGGTACAAGAGCGCGGAGTTGGCCGCTGGAAAGAATCAGGATGGCGCGGAAGGGCGCGGGGCCGCTGGAAATGTGCAGCAGCAGGGTGTACCTGAGACGGGACCAATTCGAGCCACGCCACCCATGTGGAGGTGCTCGAAGATCATGCACATGCAGAGGGATATTCATCCTACTATTTTGTCCAGCTTGGAAGGCATCGTGGACCAGGTTCGTGGAGTCATGACTTGGTTACGAACGGTAGAATGAACGGGTGGAGTAAGTATTCGATGTTCCAGATGGTGTGGTTCCGAGAAACGTGGTACGAGGAAGTCCTGAGGCAGCTGAGGCAGGGCCTGGCTAAATGTTACGCGATAGCCTTTGAAAACCGGGGCGCAGTGAGCGAGGCGACCATAACTCCGCACACGTTGAACTTCGTGAAGAAGCTAGTCTCTACTTTCGGCATCGGAATCGGTAAGCCGGAACCTCCGAGTTCCATTCACTTTCTCAGCCAGCTAAATCGTTAAAGACGATTCTCGTAAATCGTAGAAAACATATCCTCATCTCAAAACGTGAACAACACGTTTGGCTCGGCGGCTTCAGAATCCTTGGCCCGCAGAGCACAAGCGACCGTCCAGGACCCCGTTTTCCAGAAGATGAAAGGTCAGTTCACCAGCGACTTCGACTTCACCGTTCCTGGCGCCAGGCTGCTCCACAATCTCATCAGCAAGCTGAAGAAGTGGATCAAGATCCTCGAGGGGAAGACGAAGCAGCTGCCGAAGTGAGTATCATTCGATAGCGACCGATCACTTTCGAGCTTCGCCTCGCAGAGGCATTAACCAGTGGGACCACATTCTCGACAGATCCTTCCTGATCGAGGAGAAGTGCCGATTCCTCAGCAACTTCAGCCTTAAGACCGCCGAGGTCGAGCTCCCTGGGGAATTCCTATTACCCAAGCACTCCCACTACTACGTCAGGATAGCCAGGTTCATGCCAAGGGTCGAAGTCGTGCAACGACACAACACTGCAGCCAGACGATTGCGCATTCGTGGCCACAACGGCCGTTTGTATCCCTACTTGGTGGTGAATGATGCTGGCCTAGGGGATGCAAGACGCGAGGAGCGGGTCCTTCAGTTATTACGGATGTTGAATCACTACCTGGGCAAGCAGAAGGAGACTTCCAGGAGGTTCCTACACTTCACTGTGCCGCGAGTCGTCGCTGTTTCGCCGCAGATGCGACTCGTCGAGGACAATCCTGCGTCAGTCTCGTTGCTGGACATTTACAAACAAGGCTGTGCGAAGTTGGGGATAGAACACGACGCGCCTATAGCGAGGTACTACGACAGATTAGCGACGGTACAAGCCAGAGGCGCGCAGGCGAGTCATCAAGTTCTCAGGGACATATTGAAAGAAGTGCAGACGACCATGGTTGCCAGGACTATGTTGAAAGACTGGGCTCTGAAAACCTTCCCAGGAGCGACTGACTACTGGACCTTCAGAAAAATGGTAAGCACCGTACGCGACGGTAAACTCTACCATCACTTTCCCCTTAGATCTCTATTCGTTTTAATTTATACTTGGTTCACAGTTTACTTTACAACTATCCTTGGCCTGTTTCGCGGAGTACGTGCTACACTTGACGAGACTCAACCCTGACATGATGTACGTGCATCAGGACTCGGGCCTGATCAACATCGCTTACTTCAAGTTCGATGTAGACGACACGTCCGGTGAATTGGATGCCAACAGGCCAGTTCCGTTTCGCCTGACGCCGAATATTCTTGAATTCCTCACGAGTACAGGTTCGTACGGTATCTATTAATGTGAATAGCGTAGCTTGCAGCTATTTTCTAATATTCAGCTTCGAAGAGAAACAAATTTTGAGTATCGCTGTGCGCAGGTGTCTCTGGGCCGTTGACAGCGAGTGCAATCGCCACAGCGCGCTGCTTGGTGCAGCCGTCTTTCAAAGTGCACACGATCCTGCGTGCAATCTTACGCGACGAGGTGATCGCCGATCACAATAAGAAGCAGGAGGACGCAGAGAATGCGTCTCAAACACCGACGGACATGAAAGGCGAGCTCCTGATAACGATGGTGACACGCGCGGTCACGGCGATCGTCGCGAGGCTGAACTCCTTGGCAAACTTCGACGGGACGGACAGCAAAGTGAGCACGCTGGTCGCCGCGGCGAACAGCCACGACAATTTGTGCAGAATGGACCCGTCTTGGCATCCGTGGCTGTAAAAGTACTCTCCGATGGGCCTAATTGTGCTTCCACTATGAACGATCACGGGGAACGTCAATGGGCGCGGTCGATCCTCTCGCTTTCTGTGCAGAATATGTATTATTATTTTTATTAATTTGGAGTTCACGCGGGAAACACCCGCGGCCATTGATGCTCCCCGCCCTCTGGATCTCTCTCGATCCGCATGATTTCCTTAAAGACTCCACTGCTTCGTTTCCGTGTAACTTCAGCCCCGAAAAATCCTATATTTCGTGTACATATTACGTAGGAACGCAAGGAATTATTCGCAGAAGGTGATTATCTTTTTTCTTTTTCTTTTTTAAACTGAAACGAACGGCGTCACTTGACCGCACGTTTCTCCGATCGACTTATTTCATTTATTCGTGTAAGACATGTTTATATCATGTAAAAATTCTCGTCGCGAGAATACTCCGTGTATCATTTACTGTACATAATTTAACATGTAAGAGTTATTTATAGCGATTTGTGAAAAAGTGTTTATAAATCCGAAGAAAAAAAAAAGAATAAACTATCTAAAACGATTACCTTTTTCCAATCCACCTGCGAGTTTTTCTGCTACCCTTGGGGGGAGGAAGGAGGAGGGGCATTCAAAACGATCGAAATAAATTGTATTAAACTCGTGTATTTTAAAATAATTATGTAACCGACGTCTCACTATTATTCATACTTATCATTAGTTTCTATAAATTAGCATGCTCGTCCAAAAGAGCGTCCGATGTGTTATCAGTGCTTACTTCGTGGGTTTCAAAGTGATATTCCGCAGCATGCATAAATCTCGCGCCGTTGCTTTTCGACCAGCTGTTGTTTGAATATCGTAAAATCTTAAGAGAATATCAGTCGTGAAAAATTCGGGCAGTGCTTTCAGGAGACAAGGGACCTAAAAGCATAGAAGCAACAATGCACTCTCGGTTCTTCAATCCCCCGGTGTTTGCAGCACTGTACAGAACGATCGCGACTCACCAATGTCTGTGGCATTCCTTGCAGCACAACGCGAGTTCTGTCTTTTCCACATTGCACCATTAGACGCAGAAACTGAAGTATAAAATGAGTCTGTTGGGATACCTCGCCGTCTCTGCCGGCCAGAAACATGAACATCATGAACAGTCCATTTACCGACGACTGGAGAGGGTCCCTCAAGACGATGGTTTTCTGCCCGTTGTTTGGTCCTTGGGCTTGTGGACTTTGCGAGCCAAAAATGGCATTAGAATCGCCTGCCTCGTTTAGTCGGAGAATCTTATTCGCCGGTACGCCCAGGGCGTCCAGTTCGTCGGCATCTAAATCTCGTCGCACCCGTTTCCTGCTATTCCCGCGATACGGATTCGAATTGTTATATTCTAACGTAGAAAATATACAATACACGCATAATTTCGCTAGGATGGAGGACTGTGGCTCTACGAGGTCTTCGCTCCTGTAAAAAGTACGAGAAGTATGTCAGGCAACGAAGATTCGAAGTAATAGCGAGTAATTATCAGCCAAGAACAAACGAAGCTTACTGCACTGGGTTATATAAATATTGTGGAATGACGTGATTTATGAGATTAATGGTACAGTTCTCGATGTCGAGGTGAAAAATGGCAAATGCTAAGTCCACAGCCTGATCTAGCTCCTCCTGGTAACGATACTTCAACACCTCCTTCACTATGTTCGAGACGAACCACAGTGATCCGCCAGTGTTCAGCAAAGATTCCAAGGACTGTGTCGCTTGGATATTTATCCACCCCCGATAATTGATATTCCTCCACACGGTTTCCAGCTGCTCCAGTACCGGTTGCTTCGATATAATACTGACGGGAAACAGGCACCGTCAGTCGCGGCAATGCGGATTCGATGTCGATCAACTAAAATTCGGCTACATACCTGTGCGACATCGAGAGCACCTTGGTCTTCGACTGAGTGGGAGGGTGGACGTCGTACTGCATTTTACGAATGATTTGGGACATCAAGCTGGACCTAAAACGGGATCGCTCTGCTTTAATTAAACAGCCCTAGCAGCGTTTCCCAGCGTACTGACCTTTCTTTAAGATTGTCCTGCATCTCGTCCCCGGGAAGGGGCGTTAGAAAATGCTGTACCATGTTCATGGGTTTCAGCAGCGCGTCCTGGTGAGTGATGCTCATGTACGCGCAAAGCCAGGCCGCCGCGCAAACCGGCAAACAGCAAGCAGTCGCGCGTAAGCCGTCCAAAGCTCTCTTCACGTCGCCAGCACCGAGAACATCGCTCTCCCACGCGCAGAGGAGCTCCTTCACGGCACCCATGGCCGACTGGCACGCGATATGCCACTTTATGTTGCTAGACTTGAAGTCGGGGTCTGGAGAATTGATTTGCGCCAGCAACGCATCCACCCTCGCGGGATCGATGTTCAGCAACATCTTCTGGGGTGACTTCGGCTGGTTCCGCTCGGGCATACACTCGCGTACCCACTGCTCGAAGAAGGAATCTCCTCCTCCCTCCTCAAGAACGGCCTGGAAGACACAATCTTGTAAGTTACCTTAGGTAAGGTAACTCGTTCGTCGAGTCGCGATTCTGCCAACTTACATCAGATCCATACGTTTGCACTATCGAGCAGAGCATCAGAAACGACACGTCGAATAACATCGCTCTGGTAGCTGCGGTCTTTGGCGGTACAGGCTCGTTAATCTGCTTGCTGCACTCGTTGAATTTGATCAGTTTGGTGACGAAAGTTTTCAGCTTCCCCTCCACGGTAGCTACAGCTAGCATCAGCTCGAAACTCTTTCCAGTTAGGACCTGGTACAACATGCTCAGCAACGCTTCGTGTATTTTCGTGTAGTCGGCGTTCAGCGTTTTCAAGATCCCAGACAACGTGGGCTCTGCGCGCACGATTACCTTCGGAATCGAAGGTGTGGACGTGGAAGACTCCAGCTTTTGCAACGTCGCGGTGACACCCTCTCTGTAACGGAATTCAAGGGGTTGTTAACCGGATGACTGTTAACGGTAACGTTTCACGGAAACGTCGGTGGTTACCTTCTACCACTCAGCTGTTTCGCCTGCTTCTCCGTGACCAAATTTACTTTCTGCAATGCGTTCAGCAAGCACTCGATGCTGTTGCAGGAGCACGCAGTGTCCATTATATCGAGGAGGGGCGTAAATTGCAGTACGATTTCGAACGCGTCGAGGATATCTTGGGAATATTCCGATTTATCGTCACCTAGAAAGACGTTTATTATAGAACTTAAATGTACGCCGTACGTACAATGGCAGGAGGCATGCAATTAATTACCAACCATTCGCATGTGCCACATGGAGCTCCTTCAAGATCAAGGGAACTTTTAGAAACGTGAAAGCACCCCACTGCGATTCCTTGAACGTCCCAGTTACGTTGTGCAGGCACATCAGACACGCGCGTATTATTTCGCAGTACAACCTCGCGTTCGAGTAACTCTTCAGCCTTTGGACCATTAACAACTGATTAACGAACACAGCAGTCTCCGTGCTAGGGTTCAATAACACTTGAACCGCGAATAACGGCTGCAAGCAGTGCGTTATGGACTCCATTTGGGTCATCTCGGGGGACAGGGCGAGACATTCCACCTCCAAATTGCACAGTTTTTTAAGAGAGTCTTCTATGGGCACAGAGGACTTCAAACTGCTGGTTTTCAGCAGCCCCTCGATTTCTTGGCATTTCTTCACAACGTCTATGTACAGGTCTGAACCGACAAAACCAGCGTTAAACACACCGTAGAAAAGAACACTAATAAACCGCCGCCTCGCGATTACCTTTGTCGTCATATTTGGCTAAGTACATCATCGCGCAAAGAAAATCTGAGCTGAGCATCTGTTTCAATATACTGGCTGGCTTATCCATCAGCTCAGTCGGCTGCGGAGTCAGCGGGCTGCTCTGAGGCATTTTTGTTAGCGTGTGCAAGTAACACTGTAGCAGCCAATGTACGATAGACAGAACTGCAGCTGCTAAGAGATCCTCCTCGGGCTTACCACGACAAGTTATACCTACTTGGATAGATTCTAAGAATTCTAGTAAACTTAAGATACAGTGAGGCTTGTGAAAGGCATCGTACTTGCTTATTCGTTGCAGCACAGCAGCGTAGGAGACCAACTGAAAATGCATTCAACCTTGCAAAACGCTGTATCGGTAATATAATAACAGACGAGTTACACATACCTGAGAGCTTAAAGAATGTTTCAAGTAAGATAGCACTAACTGATTCGGGCCTAGTCCCACTAATGCTTGCTGCAATATACAATCAGCTAAATTATATACATCCCCGCTGACACCTCTCGGTAAAATCTGCAAGGTAAAGCGCAGGCGTACGAACAACTGTCTCCGAATGCGAACACCAATTGATATTCTATCGCACAGGGATAGTACTTACTGTTTTAATATTAATACCCCATTGCAAATCACTCCAACGCTCTCTCCATGCCCGCAGCAACAGAGCCTTTAAACTACTGGTCTTACTAGTTACCTTAGTCTCCATAGCTGATGTTAGAAGGTTACACATAATTTCTCCTACATAAGTAACGTCTGTAACATCATTAACCACCGACATAAACAACTGTAATAATTAATTCTGTAGAAATGATACAGTGAGGGAACTA
The DNA here is from genome assembly GCA_947577245.1 of Andrena bucephala. Classification (NCBI taxonomy): domain Eukaryota; kingdom Metazoa; phylum Arthropoda; class Insecta; order Hymenoptera; family Andrenidae; genus Andrena; species Andrena bucephala. The sequence continues at coordinate 74,909,573 of OX387717.1, forward strand.
ATTACGGTAATCTTCATTCGACGCGATATCGCGGGAGAAAATGAATTTTTAGGATTCCGAATTACAGTAATGTTCTGCCTACCTCATTTCATAAAATTTAATTATTTAATAAATTACTATAACTGGCATATTTTCAATCGGTCCTCGGAGCGTAACCTTTCCACAGCCGCCATGATCAGCGCCATGGTATATCTGTCGGGCAGCTACATAGTTAGGCGAGATGCGATTCCGGGAACATTAAACGAATAATCGATACTAGGATGCGATACGAGTTTCACTGATTTCTCAAATGTCAATGATCAGTGTTTCAAGTTAAATAGACACGACGCCAAGCTTCTGGCCCCTCAGAAGAGCAGATGCGTTAGAAAAATGTGTCTCTCTCTCAGTATGCTCCGTAACGCACACATTTAGCCTCTTTGAATAATTGAAAATTTTAAAGTTCGTAGCAGCACCGAATCGTCATGATTTACCACGCTGTGTAAATCAATTTCCATCGATAGAAGGTTAGGTGAGAAATGTGTGCTGGCAATTTTCATCGTATTGTATTGCAATTAAACGTGGTTTATCGTGTCGGCAGTATCTTTTTATGAAAAAATGGGCGTTTGTACAAGAAGGGCAAACGCGCTTGGCACCGCCTTTTACGCGTGGCATGGATGGAGCTTCTTGGTCGTCGTTGGGATCCTCGTTGCAATTGGGCTATTTTATCACAATTATATACACGTACGTGTAGAGTTTATTAGAATACTCGTGAAATATTTTTCTATGCAGTGTTAATTAAATACGTTAAGGGGCTGTTCCGGTCTAGAGCCCATAAAAATAGGTGATCTTAAGGAATTAATTAAAGGAAAACTATTACATTTAATTTAATGGGGCTCTTTGCATTGAATTAAGGATGTCTTAAACTATAGAAATAAATTTTTTGCTTTATAATTAATCATTGCAAACGGCACTGGGATGTCGTTAAACTCGAGGCGTCAAGAAATTCATCAAAAACGGTGGAACCTGTAGCACCTAAACCATTGGTCTGGAATAAAAAACAATGCCATAGTATTAAAGGACTTGAAACTGGCTCGTGGTGTTTGCAGTAACAATTACAAAAAATTACATTTTTTGAGAAAATAACGACACTTGAAGTTTGAAATCACTTTTTCACTATATTTTTCGTCCTTGCAACGCCTTTAAAAATCACAAATTTTCACTTTTGTTTAAATTTTACTGGTTTCTCGCGAGCCAGAAGTATATTCTTCAAAATAAAAAAGTTTCAGTCGAATCGGATAATAATTTTTGGAGCTACAGGTCCCACCAATTTTGAGAACACTGTTTTGAGAAAAACGTGTTTAAACTTTTACGTGAGTGCCGAGTGGCCAGGTGGAATTTTACGAATTGCAAAAAATCCTTTTAAAAACGTATTCCTAAAAGGGCGAACATTCGAAAAATGAAATAAAAAAACATCGATTTGTAGACCGGAACCTCCCATTAAGTTTTATCAAATCAGTGGCGGGCTCAGGATTTAACCTCGGGGGAGCCGAGTTGGACGGATATAAATATTTTTAATGCAAAATTCAATGATATTCAGTAGGTGATAAATAAAATCCAGTTTTCTTTTCTTTTTACGAAGCTCTTGAATTACTTGAGTCATGGTTACATTAATCTTCTCTTTCCTTTCTCTTTGGGGGTGCCAGGGCCCTTGCCCCCCCCCCTCCCCTCCCTCTGCTGGGTGTGCCACTGCATCAAAGAAAATTTGAATTCCTCAATTTGTCCAATATCTTACAGAAAACCTGAACCCAACAACGACTCGAGTCCCAGGATACCTACCTGACCCTTTTCGAAGTCGAAATATACGGAGAAAGGTCTACGACCTAATGTCTTTCATGGTGGGACGTGGAAGGGGGTGCATTCCATCTGAAATTCCACGTTTCATAATCGCCTTGCTCGATGCTATCGAGCAACACCAAGTGCAACATGCAAGCATCGTTTCTTCGGGAGCAAACAGGAACACCTACCAATTCAACTATTTTCTTACGCAATGCTGAAATTCCATAACATAAGAGCCTCGTATCTATCGAATAAAAGCAAAGCGGAACGTGTAAAAATATTTCCAACAACCATTTCCATTCCATTTCTAACTTCCCGAAGTGACAACGAAAGTGCAGCCGCATTGTTCAACGAGCCTCGGTGATACCCATAGAAGACATCCCAGTGAGTCACTAATATGTACAGAATGCGTCGCGCGTTTCGACCGAAAATCGATTGCACTCTTATGCAACGTCGGACCCTAAATCCGTGTTTACCGTAGCCAGTCATCAGCGCATATCAATTATCAGCTGCTTGAAAGCCATTGCAGTCAGCCGCGAATCGTCATCGTGAATCGATAAGCCTGACCCCCGGGCGCCTCGGAATTAAATTCCCAAAAGCAGAACGGATATTTCTCCGTCAACGGGCGGCCGGGATTTCGTCAGATTCAAAACCGCGGATCGATCCGCGACGACGCGGCCCCCGAGGCGAGGCGACCTATCGTTGCACAGCGCTGCCTCGGCCAATCGTTCCTCGTCAAATTGGTGCGCCTGTGTGACGCATTTAGTGCCACGCTGGCATTTCAATTGACAATAAGCGTTCTCGCGTCTCGCGCTCCCCGCGGAAAGCAGAGTACGGTTCCTCTACGCGGTGCTGTTGAACGAGGAGCGAGTCCGTTCGAAGGGCGAGTGCTGGAATCGCAGGGCGATCCGGGATTCGAGAGGGCCGTGTCCCAAGCGGAGGCCCGAGAGATGCCCTGGTGAGCAAAGCAGGCATCAACAGCCCGAGAAACCGGTCTCTGGCTGGCTCTCTTCGTCTATTGCGCGAGAGGCTTCAGGGTGGGGCGAGGAGGAGAAACGGAACGTCCGCTCTGTCTGGCCGTGAAGGGGTTCTTTTCCTGCCGTTAGTCGACTGGCGTGCCGTATCGTGGCCGAGAGGTGCAACGCGTCTGTGCAGTGGAGTGTGTGTGTTTTTTTTTTTTCATGGGAGCGTAGAGTAGCGTGGTTTTCGCGGTGCGTGCAAGAGAAGTGTCGCTCACACGGCTATCAGCGTCGGGATGACGTCGTCGGATATGAACCTGATGGACCTGCTCTTCCCGCGGGAGGACTCGTTCCTGAAAAGCGACGTTAAGGACGAGCCCTTCATAGATCAAAGCTACGGCGACGACGCCATCGCGGTGAGTAAGCCGCCCATTAGCTTCACATTTCACCTGTTCCTTCTTTCCCTGCAAACGAGGCCCCGTCCCTTCGGAACGAATTCCTTCCTCGGGCCAGACTACATAGGTACGTGCTCTTCTGTCGCGCATAGCAGAGACACCAAGATCATTCTCGCGAACTAGCTTTTTTTCCTTTTTTCCCTCGTGGGAGTATGTAATCGCCGATCGGGGAAAGCCGAGAACGCAGGAACGCGTTCCCGAATGTATACTATCTTCAATGTTCCCGGAACTTGGAAGTGGAACGGAGGCTTCTGAGTGTATCGAAGATTATTACGCCTAGGAGCGCCGATGCTAGTATTCTTTCTTTCAATATTTCGTTAACGATCCCTAATTCCCAGCGAGATACACGGGGTATCGGCGATCGACGATATACCAAAGAAACTGGGCACCTATCAGGCTTGTTATCTGGAATGCTAATACAGGGGATAATTCCCAAGGTTGTAGAAACCTTTTTAAACATCGACTCATGCTTTACGCAACGCTTTTGGTACGAAGGAGCATCGTAAATGCGAGAGAACTGGCGCTACGATATCGTTCGCCCCGGTATTAACGTCCAAGGCGAAACCACTGTAATCGATTAAACAGGCGAAGATTCGTTTTCCTTCCAAACGGCGGTTGCGAGCCACAAAATGAAAATAAATGCCCGCAATACCGTTCAGCGACGGGAGAACGCTCGACTCTCGAAACGCGAAAAGTAATGGTGCATTTCACCGTAGCCTGTGTGCCACTTTCCTCCCGTCTTCAACTCCCCCGTTTAACTATCCAGCCGGAGCGTCTGTTGCTTTCGTTGCTAACGATTGTATTCAATTATTCCCACTGGCCACCAAGACGTTCCATATTAATCGCTGAGGGGAAACGTCGCGACGCATGCTTCCTATCCTAGATCTCGGCCAGACCGAGTGTTTACCGTAGCTGTTTCAATATCCACGATGATTAACGAAAACTCACCGTCGCACGTGCATTCCCTGGTAAATGCACTGAAACATATGGTGCTTGAGCGCAGTACACGTGCGTAGCGCCGTCACCACATTCTCGCTCTCGCTAATCGGGCGTCAGGTTTCTGTCGATCATCGCAGCTTATCGTAGCAGTTTTTTTCTGAAATAAATTATCGGCTGTCAGCAATACGTGAAATATTCCGTCGTTGCCAAGTGTCGAAGGAATTTATGTAGACGCATCACGTTTTAACAAGTATTTCACTGGTTCCTATACTAAATGCGAGAAACGGGATATTTCTACGCCTGTGGAGCCGTAAAAAACGATCTACCCATGGTCTGTTTTCTTTTATCCATCTGTTGATAGGGGGATTTACCAGAATACCATCGTTACGTAATCACGTCGGGCTTTTTGTAACATATGGAACGGCCTGATGCACGTGCCGGTACCGCGAGCACCGCCATATTGGAGCGCCTGTTACCTGTTCGGTGAACGTCTAACTCCGCATGCTGGCTTCGAGTCCGCCACGATGTTGGAACTTCTTTGAACGAAAAGTGTTTAAAATCGATCGAGAGAATGCGACGTTCCATGGTACAGCCGTTGTTGCAGCTATTTCTTTGGCTATTGATAGCTGCCCGTGAATAGTTTAAAGCGTACCCTTGGTCAATTTATTATGTTACGTGTGGCGGAGGTAGATAGCCTTTAGGTATGGAACCGGGACGAGAATGCGAACTTACTCATCATGGCCAGCGACCTTCGAAATACCGTTACCTTGCGGGACTTTCTTGTGCACAATCTGAAAAATCGTGCCGTACTTTTGCCAGGAACAATCGGATACGAACAGCAGCGCTTGGCTCTGAATTCCAGTTAACACCTGGCACGGCAATTTTGAAAGCGAATTTTCGGGGGAAAGTATTTCGGCACTCGCGCGTTCCGCGTTAAAAATTGGAGGAGCAGAGGTGCGTTGCTCGACGCTTCTTTTACATTCCCGACGGAATAAGAAATAGACAGGTTGCCTGGAACTTGTTCCGCAGAAGGCGGACTTGGATCGCGTAAATACAGGGGCATCTTGCGTTAGGTCAGATTTATTTTTAGTCCTTTTAAAGACGTATCGAGAAAACGCGTATTAGATCCGACAAAGATATCAGTAAGTTTCGAACGATTTCCTTGAATCTACATCTCTTTCAGTTCCAATACCATTCGCTGCTGAACCATGAGCAATTCCAAGTCCCAACGTATAATGACAATTAATTTCCGACCGTTTCTTTGGTACAAGGAGCTGCCGGAGAATTCTCGAAACCGAGCGAGCCTATCTCGCGCACGCCACTTGACTATATTTACCATTCCTCGAAAACTGGGTTACCCGACACTGGCCAAACGCTCGTTGCACGCGAGTCCGCCGGCAAGCCGCCACGCGAGCGGCCATTTCTCAAGCTTCGCTAAGTTGATTAGCCCAACTTTCAGCCAGGGATACCGAACTGGAGCACGCGATCATTAACAGAAACTGTAACGTCCGAGCGCGAACGGGGAGGTTGAATTCCCTGCAGCCACATCATCTGTCCCGAGCCGAGGCGCGGATCGGCCGGGTCAACAATCTGATCTAAATGAGAAACCGTGCGCGAAAACGCGAGCCAAAGGAATCAGTAAATCTCCGTTGCAACATCGCCGGATCCCAGCTATTGTAGTCCGAAGTAAAAGTCTCTCTCGCTGCTAGTCGAGGCGAGCACTGGCTATTCTCGACTATGAATTCTGCTCGCCTCTAAAGTAATCTTATAATCCATTCTTGCTTTTCAAGGCGGAGGAATGGCCGACGAACACGGACGACTTCCTCGACTCGATCTTCAAGCTGGAGGACAATCAGTTCAACCTGATGCAGGACGACCTGGAGACGATCCCGTCCTCGTCCTCGGACAGCGGTCTCTCCAGCGCGCTCAGCCTATCCTGCGAGCAGCAGCTCAGCCCTCTTCTGCCCATTGAGGAGGACCAGGTGGAGATCAGCAATTCGGAGCTCGGCAGTCCACAGAACTTCATGGACATTGACCCGCTGGGCAGCCCGAACCAGTCGATGGGCAGCGTGGACAGTCCAGTGAGGTCGGTGATTAGCTCGAGCATGGGCTCGCCTGCTACGGACGTTGCCGAGGAGATGGACGTTGAGCACACCTTCGTGGCTGTCGTCAACCCCAACAACACCCTCGCGGACGTGAACGGGACCATCGTGGCCGAGCAACCGATGATTGATTTAGGTAATCATTTATGTCCTTTGCGCCCCTTTCAGGAATTTTATTAGGTAGCAGAGGGAATTATGCAGAAATAAACATTACTAAACAGCTTTAATACTCGGCTTCGCCCGAAATTTAGATTCTGATTTTATATGAACTTCTTTTATTTATGTATTTTTTTGTGAAAATAGTCACATTCGTGTGGGTTAGCTAGACATAATGAGCTGGGACACATTTTTAGGCGACGGACAAACACACAAACATTTTCTGCTTTATATATTAAGATTTCTACAGGCAAGGATCCCCTTTGGGTTCGAAGGTAGAAGCTTCTGATGTCGAAGAAGATATTTCGAGTGCTTTTAACAGTTGTTAGGAATCTTCGTTGCTACTCGGGAACAGCAGATGTTCTCCGAGGAATGCGTGTCGCTATAAAACGCGTCGCAGTTACTATTCGAGCTAGTATGATGAAACGATCAATCTTTTGGACAATGTTTTGCAACTCGTCAGATGAATGCGGTTTGAACAGCTGCCGCGTGTTTGGACGTTTGTTAGAACTGAAGATACTTCAATCGAGCACTGCCAATGAGATAATAGATTCGACAAAGAAATACTCCATAATCCACTGTCAGAGATGGAAAAAGATGCGCTGAAAAGGATAAAATAATTTTTCTATCAAGCCGGTGCCAAAATAGAAACAAAATTAAATCGACTGAACGCGTGGCGTCTCACTAAATTATTGCGCGCTCTAATTCCCAGGCGTTTGTGTGCTGATGGACTATAATTGATAAAAATTTAGAAATTTATTTAATTTTGTTTCTATTTTAGCGCCGACTTAAAAAAAAATTATCCTTTTTAGCGCATCTTTGAAGTCGGTTTTTTACTTTTCTAAAAAGTTCATTTTTTAATTTTTAGTTACCTTTGTTTGAAGTCGGTTAAAAAACATTTGTCATGGTACCAATTGTGGAACATATTCCATATAACAACGAAAGAATCATCCAAATCGGTCCACGCGTTACAAATTCATACGCGAACATAGGTACATTAAAACTGGAATTCTAGATAATTCTAGAGTACCTAGATAATAAAAAAATATTAACCTTTTACCACCGACTGTTCATACTGTTTCAAATGAAAAAAGAATCATCGAAATCGATGCACCTATGCGGAAGTTATGCGCGAACATACATAAATAATGACATATAAATGACGAATTGCGTGACCTCCTCCCTTTGAAGTCGGTTAAAAATGAATGCAGAATATAAGGGACGTTCCATTTTTGTAATATTCCAGAGAAAGCACCGAAGCAAATACAAGTCGCGCCTCAAGAGACTAACACAATAAATGTCCGTAACATCGCCTACAATGGCAAACGTAATATCAGGCAATTGATACGAGTGACACCAATGGGTTCCGGGAACCCCAGATCAATTCTACTGCCAGTCAGCCTGAAAGACATGAAGGAGGTGCGAACGATAAAGATCATCAACGCGTCGCAGGCGAGGAATCTGAAAGGGTTCAAAATCAACCAGGCCAACATCATCAACAAACCCGTCCAGGTACACAACAGCATGCCCCGTTCGTTACTTCCAGCTTGGAATCATTCCCAAGCCCCCGTCGCCGCCCCCAGCACTCGCCCAAAGTAGAACAACTAATCTTACTGTCCGCCCTTCCTTTTCCCACGAAACAGATGACCATCAAGCAAGAGGACTCGAGCAGCGAGAAAGGCTGCAACTCCAGCGACGAGGTCTCCGAAACAGACTCCCCTTATCCAAGGCTGAAGCTGAACGCGGAGGAGAAGCGTCTGCTTCAGAAGGAGGGGATCACGTTGCCCACCCACTATCCGCTGACCAAGCACGAGGAGCGGGAGCTGAAGAGGATCCGGCGCAAGATCCGCAACAAAATATCCGCCCAGGACTCGCGCAAGAGGAAAAAGGAGTACGTGGACGGGCTGGAGGATCGCGTGAAGCAGTGCACCGAGGAGAACATGACGCTGCTGAAGCGGATCAAGGCCCTCCAGTCGCAGAACCAGAGCCTGGCTGGCCAGCTAAAGAGGCTGCAGGCGCTCCTGCAAAAAGGCAACAAGAGCGCCCAGCCTGCCACTTGCCTGATGGTGCTGCTGCTCTCGCTGGCACTGGTCGCTGTGCCGAATTTCAGACCGCACTCCAGTTCCAACAACGAGCTGGCGCAGGAACAGGAGCAGCCAGAAAAAATGCCACCATTAGCAGGTGAGTGTTCACAGTTCAAGCGATCTCTTCCGCTCCGAATACAGCATCCATCCGTAGCGCAAATACCTCTTCTTTCTCTTCGAGCGGCATGTAACAGTTCTCTCGTACCGTCTCACCGAGCCACGCACTGCAAGGGAACCTCGTGCGTCGAGAATGGACGGTTGAACTCAGTTAAATCGTCACGTCCGAGAGAAATGAAAACGTGCCCGAAGCAGAGCCACGAGCGTGCCCGCCGTGGCTTTTTGAACCGTTATATTAGCGGTTACACGAGCTGGATGAGTTTGATAGCACCGCGGGCCGGGGCCCGGAACGTTGAACCCCCATGGGATTGTGAAAGGCAGATAGCCCTGCTGAAATATTTTTTTTTCTCCCCCCCCTCGTGCGCTTTCCTTTCGCGTGTCGTGGTTTGCTGCATCTCTCGGCCTCGCTCGTCGCACGCACGGCCGAGCGAGTTTTTACCGGCACGAGAAATGAAACGGCCAGGCCGCTTCTTCTCTTCCTTTTTTTTGCCACCCGAGTACCTGCCCGTGACGTCGCTTCTGCCGGATAAATACGAAAACAAGCGATGGGAAAATTGGAATAAGAACGCGAGGGCAGAGAGGCGATGGAAATAACTCGACGATTAGGAACAGTTAGATGCCAGATTTCTTTTCCCCAAGGACGCACGGTCTGATATTTCTGTTTTCTTGATCCGCTATCGCCACTTACACGGCTAGGGGAAAAAAAAGGTCTCCGATGATTACCTGACGTTGGGATTGATAATCACATAACTTTTTATTAACCCAACGTAATTGCGCTGTTGGTTTTATCGAAGCGTTCTGAGTGTGCCCTTCAAGCCTTTGAGCAACGCTGCTTGGACAATATGCATGAAGACGTAACGATGGAGGCGATAGAGCCGTAGAGGCGGTATTGACACGTATCCATTATCTTCAATCGCGATTAGGTAACGGCAGATAATTAAACAGAGTGAATATTCCACGCAAACAACTGGCTTCTAATCCTGGCATTGTATTCCAAGATGCAGCACAGTGTTTACTGGTTTGTACAATTTCTTCGACTACATCGAACCAGCCGACATTTTCCTTCCCCTCGTATTTTCCGTTCAAGTTGTATAGTGGTTCGATTGATTCGCCTTCCCAATTGAGTTTGAGCCGCGCATTCTTTTGTCGCGCAGAATGCCTCGCAGGGCGAATTCTACAGCTCGCATTGCGCCATTAGAGAAATATCGAGATACGATACGGTATCAGCAGTATTTCAAATTGCGAAACTGAGTCGCTGCGTACGAGCGATTCTACGACGTAGCAGCCTGAAAAGTAGAGTCAACAACTTTGTACATACTCTGTATTGCGTATGGAATTTGCAAAAGTAGCGCCGAAGTAGATACTCGTTTTATTTCTTCCCATTGAATTCGACCCAAATATATTTCTATCCCCTTGAGAGAATATCCACCAAGTCGTTTTATCAGATACATTCCTGGCACGTTGCGATAAAAAAGATGGAGGCGATATTTCTAAAGCAATCGCTGTGGGATCGAATATGAACAACTGTATGGTGAAACCGGAGCAGGCTATGAGATCGAGCGGAGAAGTTGCCCAGCTACTTTCTAAACGAGGACCAGAAACCTCAGTTCCTTTCTCTGCGCCTCGACCGGGCGATCCTTTTCATCGGTTTTTTGTTCAACTGCTTTCTCAAAGAACGCGAACAGACGTGCTTGATCGGCGAGTCAAAGACCGCCCCCCAGCGAGTTCACCGTGGAAAAAAAGATATCCAAGTCGTCTGTGGATTTTTCGTAGTTCCCTCTCGACCGGCCCTCGACTTTAGAACGCGCGATCCTTGAGGTGTCATTGAACTTGGTTGAAATTCAAACGCTGGCACGTTAGGACCCGGCCGTTCTACGTGGAAAGCTTCGTAACCAGTTCCTCGCTTTGGTTACGAAACAAGCTGCCTGGCACCCACTTAACCAAATAGTCGATGCAGTCGACTAACGTAACGACCGACGACACCGTGCCTCTTATCTCAGATAATTGCTTTAAATAAACGATAGCAACTATGTAAACGCGATAGCTCGGCTCGCCAGACACTACTGTAAAACCCCGGTCTTAGGATCATCTTATCTTTTTAATTTCGATGATTATAGAACTTTCAATCAGCTCGCAAATCTTTGGATTATCAAGCTTCTCTAATTGCAAGCCTAATTGCAATGTTCCAGCATGACTAACAGGGACAGATTTGGAGATCCGCCGCCCCTAGGCTAGCAAGCGGCTGCCGCCCTTTTCGTGAAGTATCATCAAATCATTTAATTTAAAAGGGTTGAGAGAATTTTAAATTAATTCAATATGACAACTCACGTATGAGTTACTAGCAAAATACCCCCCGCGCTTCGCTTCGGATCTAAGAGATATTAAGGACTCCATGAAAACACATTTCACCACCCCCTTAGGGGTTGATTAGGGCAAAATCCTGAAATTGTTTTTTAGGCATTTATGTGGGTGACCTTTCGAAGTAGAAACCAAGTTGATATCTAATCGGACCTAAGAGATATTAAGGAGTTAGAAAAATACATTTTACCCTTTTTCACACCCTTGGGGATGGAATTTCCAAAAATCCTTAGTGGATTTCAAATTCCAAATTTCATGTTCCTAGGTTAAACGGTTTGAGCTGGGCGTTGATGAGTCAGTCAGTCAGAACTTCTTCTTTTATATATATATATATATAGATTGTTAATTTGTTAAACGAAAGACAGGTGAATTGTTTCTAAACTTGTCTCAAGCCTCTGTGTGTTTAAACTTTTTTCAATTTCTTTCTCCCAAAATTTCCCGCTCCCCAAATCCACCACTGATTAATCCCAAAGCGTGTTAATATCAAGAACTATAGTATACGCTTTCGTTGCAGGCCGTTCTCGAACACTTCTGTACACGAAGCAGCTGATGGACGAAGAGCTGCAGCAATACAGCGAGGAATTGCTGCAGGAAGTGGAGGGCCTGCTGGACCACGATTACAGCCCAGCGATCCAGCCACCCCTCTACAAACGTCCTCGCATGGACATCGAACCGCCGTCGAAATCGGTCTCGTCTTCTGATCACGTTGGAGGGACGCTATGGGGCAGGCAGGAGATGGCCGTTTCAAAGCCGAGCAGGAAGTACATCGATCCACCACTGGACGACGTCTGGCCACCGCCGAATCCCGGCGGGCAGAGCGGCGCCAAAGTGGTCGACAAGCTCCAGGCGTTGACCAACGAGCTGAAAATTAACATCTCCGACTCCGAGGGCACCAGAACGGTCCTCCTCAAGGTCCCCCAAGAGCAGTAGATCGCGGACGGGCGGGTCGCCGCGACAGAAGACGTCACTGACGCGACCGTACTTTTCTATCGCCCCTTCCAACCCCTCGCGACGTGGTTCACGTTCGTCGTCCAAGGTTCACGGCTCGTCACGTCTTTGTTTCCTTCAAAGAGACCTCGGAAACGAATCGCCGAATACGTTTCAATCGCGGCTCTGATCGGTTAGATAATTGTAGCAATTCCGATTGGACGGGAGGACGCGGCGGGGTTGGGGCATGGAGACGTAAGGCGCGTTCGATCGGGAGCCGCGTAAAAGCTGCGTACTTTTTAATCGATTTCGCAGGAATCGCCGAGAAGCTGTTCGACCAACAGGTTTTTCCAATCACTCGATTGAATTTTCATGGAATTGGGGCGCGGAGGTCTCCGCGGCTCCGTTGTTTTAAGGGTGCACGTCCAGTTTTCGGTGGTTTCGAGGCACGCGAGATCCCCGTACACCGTGGATCCTGCCTCTCGCGTGCCCGCGTTAAGAGATCGATGGTATCGTACTCATCCGTCATTAATCACGCTCTTATTCACCGATCGCACCGCGGCAATTAACGATACCGCGACGATCGTCTCGCGTATTTGATTTTCACCCTCGCGCCTGTTAGTCAGGGGCATCGCATACATAGGTCGATCGTTTTTAGGTGATTTTTCCAAGAGTTTTTATCGATTGAACGACGTTTAAGATTTATCTATTTATAAGGAGAATTTATTACGAGAGTTTTACATTATTGCTGTTGCCGATGGTAAGAGATATTTGTATATAGTTACTATATAGAAGCGTATAAGTGACACGGGGAGAAAGGAAGAGAGAAAGAGCTATTATATCTTATCGTAGCTTTAACTTCACGAGATACGTTTCATTATTTCATCTGCATTCTACTGTACGCCAGAGGATCTGTATAGTAGATCGCGAGCAAGATCGTCGGCGAGAATCGTATGCGCCTTTTCATCATTTAAGACGCGGTAGATTCGATCGCTCCAAGGATAAGTCTCGCGCTGTACACTTTTTAGGAGGCTGGCACGTATCGCGGAGTATATTTCATTGTTATAACCACAGGAGTGGTTTGCAACCGGGCGAACCTTGCGCCACGTTCTCGCCGTGGAACGTAATTTTAAAACGAATACTGCGTGTTATCGACACCAGGCTTTTGAAGACTGTATCATATGTTAGTCGCACTCTCGACATTTTTTTCAAACCTCGAGACTTCCCCCCCACCCATACCCTCCCCCCGCCTCATCTTCGATTCCCTTGCGTTTAGGTAAGTTAGAGAGATCGTCGAATTTATTTCTACTTTATATACGGCTAGCACGTGGTGTGCGTATAACACACATGCACACACGCAATTATATTCACCGAATTGTAAATAAACACACACACACACATACACACGCAACGTGGAGAATGTTCATTCGTTGTTTAAATAGCTCGTACTTATGTTAATTTCCCTTTCGACGAATGGTTCGAGGAAGAAGGCAAAATAAACTAGCATTGCCGGCGCAAACGATTCGCGCCCCGGTTCTCATTTTTCCTGCTAACGGCCGCGAGAATCCACGAGGTTCGGGATTTTGTCGCTCTTCCAGAGAATCGTAATCGTGTACACGTATATGCAAAGCGCCCGTCGATGTCGAGGAGCCGCGTGTCGGCGTGCGCCTTTATTTAAATAAGTTCAACGATACATTCCTACCAGTAACGTTTATTCAAAAATAGAACCGTTCTATTTTTGCACTATGTAAAAGGGTTGAAGGTACTACACTCTAAATTTCATTCAGTATACGTGTAACGACATTAAGGAATAAAAAATGTTACTTGTCGAGAATCGTTTTCTCGCTTATTTCGTTCAGTGGCGGATTTAACGGGCGGCCGATGAGCAGTTGCCGCCGGGGCCCCTGCCCACAAGTCCTCCAGGGCCCTATCTTCAAAAACAGAAAAGAAAAGTAGTTTCATTCAAATACTACCTTTTTTTCTGTACTACTACACTTAGCTCATTTTTAACCGACTTCAAAAAGGAGGAGGTTATATATTCGGCCCGTTTTATTTTTTATTTTATGTTTGTCCCCGCATTATTGATCGATAGACCGATTTTGATGATCTTTTTCTTATTCAAAAGAGGTATCCTGAATTTTAGCATCGAAGGCCTTTCAAAAACTATGCGCCTCTACGTCGAATAGTTCTCCGCCTTCGATTCACTCTCCGAAAACGATACTTTGTGTCACCTCTTTCGACGTCATATTCTCCTGTTACAAAGGTCAATTTTAGAGTTTTGGAAAGGCCTTCGACGATGAAATTCAGGGGATACCTGCTTTCGCTTCATGTTCTCCTGATACAATTGGTAGAATCCGGCCAAAAATTTCTGAACGCTCTGAAATTGAGCTTTCCTCGTAGATACCTGGGAACGGTTCGAATATAATCTTATATTCAATTCTGTGCACTAAGTACAGTTTCAACAAAGTGGCGACGAAAGTTGCCATTATAGTTGCTGCAAATATTTTATGTTGTAATACTTGTAATACTTTTCCAGATGCCCTCTTATAACAAAGTTACAGGCACGAGACCCTGTAGATAGGCATTTCGTGGAAAAGAAAGCCTACAAGCATTCTTACTACTCCTAAAATCATATCGGTACATCAGTCATCTATGGGATGTTGCTAAAAGTTGCCAGTAGAGGGCACAGGGTGCTTTTGGATGTCTCCGCGCGGCGCAGAGGACTTTACAATTGTGGGTGCCGTCTCATTTTTGTGAAATGTCCCTAGATCCAACGTGCGGGTTAGTAAATTCCCTGCCGTAAATATCTTACGTAACCAAACTTTCTAACTTTTATGTATATATGCGTTAACACACCTTCCGAAGGAAATTGAGATTAAATTGGATTAAATTAATAAAACTGTCAACTGTGTATGCGAAATGTGATGAATATTGCAAGAATTTTCTGCGTAAAAAACCTTTTAGTATTATTTTCGAAATCATACAAGTTGCTATAATTCGTTCTTCGTCTGTTACAGGATTTCTGGATCATTCTTCGTTGTGCAACAACCTTAACTGCATCAAATATGAGAAAACTATCAATCTAAGAACTTAAAACTTTCAACCCAAGATTTTATATATAAAATAAACTGAAAATATACTTATTACTTATTTAATATTCATTTGTACATACTTGTATCGCTGCAATGCAATGCACTGAATGTATTTTAAAGAAAATAAACTGGAAAAATTCTACAAAACAGTATTATTATTGTAAAGATCCTCTAGAACATTCCTATCCAAATTCCAAACCTACCATAGTCAAATATTGAAAGGCCTTCGACGGTGAAATTCAGGATACCTCCTTTTGCTTCATGTTCTCCTGATACATCGCTCCAAAATGTGCCAAACTTTTCTGAACGCTCTAAAATTGAGCTTCGTAACAGGAGAACATGACGTTGAAAGAGGTGGCACAAAGTTAGCGGATACCTCCTTCCGCTTCATGTTCTCCTGATACATCGCTCGAAAATCTGCCAAAATTTTCTGAACGCTCTAAAATGAGCTTCGTAACAGGAGAACATGATGTGGAAAGAGGTGGCACTAAGTTAGCGTCTTCGGAAAGAGAATCTAAGGCGGAGAACTATTCAACGTAGAGGCGCAGCGTCTTCGAAAGGCTTCGACGATGAAATTCAGGGCGTACCTCCTTTCGCTTCATGTTCTCCTGATACATTTGCTAAAATCTGGCCAAAATTTTCTGAACGCTCCAAAATTGAGATTGTAACAGGAGAACATGATGTGGAAAGAGGTGGCACTAAGTTAGCGTCTTCGGAAAGAGAATCTAAGGCGGAGAACTATTCAACGTAGAGGCGCAGCGTCTTCAAAAGGCTTCGACGATGAAATTCAGGGCGTACCTCCTTTCGCTTCATGTTCTCCTGATACATTTGCTAAAATCTGGCCAAAATTTTCTGAACGCTCTAAAATGAGCTTCGTAACAGGAGAACATGATGTGGAAAGAGGTGGCACTAAGTTAGCGTCTTTGGAAAGAGAATCTAAGGCGGAGAACTATTCAACGTAGAGGCGCAGCGTCTTCGAAAGGCTTCGACGATGAAATTCAAGGCGTACCTCCTTTCGCTTCATGTTCTCCTGATACATTTGCTAAAATCTGGCCAAAATTTTCTGAACGCTCCAAAATTGAGATTGTAACAGGAGAACATGATGTCGGAAGAGGTGGCACTAAGTTAGCGTCTTCGGAAAGAGAATCTAAGGCGGAGAACTATACAACGTAGAGGCGCAGCGTCTTCGAAAGGCTTCGACGATGAAATTCAGGGGGTACCTCCTTTCGCTTCATGTTCTCCTGATACATTTGCTAAAATCTGGCCAAAATTTTCTGAACGCTCCAAAATTGAGATTGTAACAGGAGAACATGATGTGGAAAGAGGTGGCACTAAGTTAGCGTCTTCGGAAAGAGAATCTAAGGCGGAGAACTATTCAACGTAGAGGCGCAGCGTCTTCGAAAGGCTTCGACGATGAAATTCAGGGCGTACCTCCTTTCGCTTCATGTTATCCTGATACATTTGCTAAAATCTGGCCAAAATTTTCTGAACGCTCCAAAATTGAGATTGTAACAGGAGAACATGATGTCGGAAGAGGTGGCACTAAGTTAGCGTCTTCGGAAAGAGAATCTAAGGCGGAGAACTATTCAACGTAGAGGCGCAGCGTCTTCGAAAGGCTTCGACGATGAAATTCAGGGCGTACCTCCTGTCGCTTCATGTTCTCCTGATACATTTGCTAAAATCTGGCCAAAATTTTCTGAACGCTCCAAAATTGAGATTGTAACAGGAGAACATGATGTGGAAAGAGGTGGCACTAAGTTAGCGTCTTCGGAAAGAGAATCTAAGGCGGAGAACTATTCAACGTAGAGGCGCAGCGTCTTCGAAAGGCTTCGACGATGAAATTCAGGGCGTACCTCCTTTCGCTTCATGTTCTCCTGATACATTTGCTAAAATCTGGCCAAAATTTTCTGAACGCTCCAAAATTGAGAATGTAACAGGAGAACATGATGTGGAAAGAGGTGGCACTAAGTTAGCGTCTTCGGAAAGAGAATCTAAGGCGGAGAACTATTCAACGTAGAGGCGCAGCGTCTTCGAAAGGCTTCGACGATGAAATTCAGGGCGTACCTCCTGTCGCTTCATGTTCTCCTGATACATTTGCTAAAATCTGGCCAAAATTTTCTGAACGCTCCAAAATTGAGATTGTAACAGGAGAACATGATGTGGAAAGAGGTGGCACTAAGTTAGCGTCTTCGGAAAGAGAATCTAAGGCGGAGAACTATTCAACGTAGAGGCGCAGCGTCTTCGAAAGGCTTCGACGATGAAATTCAGGGCGTACCTCCTGTCGCTTCATGTTCTCCTGATACATTTGCTAAAATCTGGCCAAAATTTTCTGAACGCTCCAAAATTGAGATTGTAACAGGAGAACATGATGTGGAAAGAGGTGGCACTAAGTTAGCGTCTTCGGAAAGAGAATCTAAGGCGGAGAACTATTCAACGTAGAGGCGCAGCGTCTTCGAAAGGCTTCGACGATGAAATTCAGGGCGTACCTCCTTTCGCTTCATGTTCTCCTGATACATTTGCTAAAATCTGGCCAAAATTTTCTGAACGCTCCAAAATTGAGAATGTAACAGGAGAACATGATGTGGAAAGAGGTGGCACTAAGTTAGCGTCTTCGGAAAGAGAATCTAAGGCGGAGAACTATTCAACGTAGAGGCGCAGCGTCTTCGAAAGGCTTCGACGATGAAATTCAGGGCGTACCTCCTGTCGCTTCATGTTCTCCTGATACATTTGCTAAAATCTGGCCAAAATTTTCTGAACGCTCCAAAATTGAGATTGTAACAGGAGAACATGATGTGGAAAGAGGTGGCACTAAGTTAGCGTCTTCGGAAAGAGAATCTAAGGCGGAGAACTATTCAACGTAGAGGCGCAGCGTCTTCGAAAGGCTTCGACGATGAAATTCAGGGCGTACCTCCTGTCGCTTCATGTTCTCCTGATACATTTGCTAAAATCTGGCCAAAATTTTCTGAACGCTCCAAAATTGAGATTGTAACAGGAGAACATGATGTGGAAAGAGGTGGCACTAAGTTAGCGTCTTCGGAAAGAGAATCTAAGGCGGAGAACTATTCAACGTAGAGGCGCAGCGTCTTCGAAAGGCTTCGACGATGAAATTCAGGGCGTACCTCCTTTCGCTTCATGTTCTCCTGATACATTTGCTAAAATCTGGCCAAAATTTTCTGAACGCTCCAAAATTGAGAATGTAACAGGAGAACATGATGTGGAAAGAGGTGGCACTAAGTTAGCGTCTTCGGAAAGAGAATCTAAGGCGGAGAACTATTCAACGTAGAGGCGCAGCGTCTTCGAAAGGCTTCGACGATGAAATTCAGGGCGTACCTCCTGTCGCTTCATGTTCTCCTGATACATTTGCTAAAATCTGGCCAAAATTTTCTGAACGCTCCAAAATTGAGATTGTAACAGGAGAACATGATGTGGAAAGAGGTGGCACTAAGTTAGCGTCTTCGGAAAGAGAATCTAAGGCGGAGAACTATTCAACGTAGAGGCGCAGCGTCTTCGAAAGGCTTCGACGATGAAATTCAGGGCGTACCTCCTTTCGCTTCATGTTCTCCTGATACATTTGCTAAAATCTGGCCAAAATTTTCTGAACGCTCCAAAATTGAGAATGTAACAGGAGAACATGATGTGGAAAGAGGTGGCACTAAGTTAGCGTCTTCGGAAAGAGAATCTAAGGCGGAGAACTATTCAACGTAGAGGCGCAGCGTCTTCGAAAGGCTTCGACGATGAAATTCAGGGCGTACCTCCTTTCGCTTCATGTTCTCCTGATACATTTGCTAAAATCTGGCCAAAATTTTCTGAACGCTCCAAAATTGAGATTGTAACAGGAGAACATGATGTCGGAAGAGGTGGCACTAAGTTAGCGTCTTCGGAAAGAGAATCTAAGGCGGAGAACTAAAATCGGCAATCAAAGGGTACTTTCATTGTACTCTTTGGACGCAGTTTCACGTCCCGAGTACTTTTATAAGGGGTGAAAAATTCCCTACTATACAGGGTGACTGAGAAATCGGCAACGATCGCGGAAAATCGGCGATCAAAGGGTACTTTCATTGTACTCTTTGGACGCGGTTTCGCGTCCCGAGTACTTTCCTAAGGGGTGAAAAATACCCTACTATACAGGGTGACTCAGAAATCGGCAACAATCGAGGAAAATCGGCAATCAAAGGGTACTTTCATTGTAATCTTTGCACGCGGTTTCACGTCCCAAGTACTTTCCTAAGGGGTGAAAAATACCCTACTATACAGGGTGACTCAGAAATCGGCAACAATCCAGGAAAATCGGCAATCAAAGGGTACTTTCATTGTACTCTTTGCACGCGGTTTCACGTCCCAAGTACTTTCCTAAGGGATGAAAAATACCCTACTATACAGGGTGACTCAGAAATCGGCAACAATCGAGGAAAATCGGCAATCAAAGGGTACTTTCATTGTACTCTTTGGACGCGGTTTCACGTCCCGAGTACTTTCATAAGGGGTGAAAAATTCCTTACTATACAGGGTGATAGAGAAATCGGCAACGATCGCGGAAAATCGGCGATCGAAGGGTACTTTCATTGTACTCTTTGGACGCGGTTTCACGTCCCGAGTACTTTTCTAAGGGGTGAAAAATACCCTACTATACAGGGTGACTCAGAAATCGGCAACAATCGAGGAAAATCGGCAATCAAAGGGTACTTTCATTGTACTCTTTGCACGCGGTTTCACGTCCCAAGTACTTTCCTAAGGGGTGAAAAATAACCTACTATACAGGGTGACTGAAAAATCGGCAACGATCGAGGAAAATCGGCAATCAAAGGGTACATTCAGTGTACTCTTTGGACGCGGTTTCGCGTCCCGGGTACCTTCCTAAGGGGTGAAAAATACCCTACTATACAGGGTGACCGAGAAATCGGTAACGATCGAGGAAAATCGGCGATCAAAGGGTACTTTTATTATACTATTTGGATGCGCTTTCACGTACCGAGTACTTTCCTAAGGGGTGAAAAATACCCTACTATACAGGGTGACTCAGAAATCGGCAACAATCGAGGAAAATCGGCAATCAAAGGGTACATTCATTGTACTCTTTGGACGCGGTTTCACGTCCCGAGTACTTTCATAAGGGGTGAAAAATTCCTTACTATACAGGGTGATAGAGAAATCGGCAACGATCGCGGAAAATCGGCGATCGAAGGGTACTTTCATTGTACTCTTTGGACGCGGTTTCACGTCCCGAGTACTTTCATAAGGGGTGAAAAATTCCTTACTATACAGGGTGATAGAGAAATCGGCAACGATCGCGGAAAATCGGCGATCGAAGGGTACTTTCATTGTACTCTTTGGACGCGGTTTCACGTCCCGAGTACTTTTCTAAGGGGTGAAAAATACCCTACTATAGAGGGTGACTCAGAAATCGGCAACAATCGAGGAAAATCGGCAATCAAAGGGTACTTTCATTGTACTCTTTGCACGCGGTTTCACGTCCCAAGTACTTTCCTAAGGGGTGAAAAATACCCTACTGTACAGGGTGACCGAGAAATCGGTAACGATCGAGGAAAATCGGCGATCAAAGGGTACTTTTATTATACTATTTGGATGCGCTTTCACGTACCGAGTACTTTCCTAAGGGGTGAAAAATACCCTACTATACAGGGTTACTGAGAAATCGGTAACAATCGAGGAAAATCGAAGAGGGGCAGAGTTTTCGAAAGGCCTTCGACGATGAAATTCAGGCGATACCTCCTTTCGCTTCATGTTCTCCTGATACATCGCTCCAAAATCTGGCCAAAATTTTCTGAATGCTCCAAAATTGAGATTGTAACAGGAGAACATGATGTGGAAAGAGGTGGCACTAAGTTAGCGTCTTCGGAAAGAGAATCTAAGGCGGAGAACTATTCGACGTAGAGGCACAGCGTCTTCGAAAGGCTTCGACGATGAAATTCAGGGTGTACCTCCTTTCGCTTCATGTTCTCCTGATACATTTGCTAAAATCTGGCCAAAATTTTCTGAACGCTCCAAAATTGAGATTGTAACAGGAGAACATGATGTCGGAAGAGGTGGCACTAAGTTAGCGTCTTCGGAAAGAGAATCTAAGGCGGAGAACTATTCAACGTAGAGGCGCAGCGTCTTCGAAAGGCTTCGACGATGAAATTCAGGGTGTACCTCCTTTCGCTTCATGTTCTCCTGATACATTTGCTAAAATCTGGCCAAAATTTTCTGAACGCTCCAAAATTGAGATTGTAACAGGAGAACATGATGTCGGAAGAGGTGGCACTAAGTTAGCGTCTTCGGAAAGAGAATCTAAGGCGGAGAACTATTCGACGTAGAGGCGCAGCGTCTTCGAAAGGCTTCGACGATGAAATTCAGGGTGTACCTCCTTTCGCTTCATGTTCTCCTGATACATTTGCTAAAATCTGGCCAAAATTTTCTGAACGCTCCAAAATTGAGATTGTAACAGGAGAACATGATGTCGGAAGAGGTGGCACTAAGTTAGCGTCTTCGGAAAGAGAATCTAAGGCAGAGAACTATTCAACGTAGAGGCGCAGCGTCTTCGAAAGGCTTCGACGATGAAATTCAGGGCGTACCTCCTTTCGCTTCATGTTCTCCTGATACATTTGCTAAAATCTGGCCAAAATTTTCTGAACGCTCCAAAATTGAGATTGTAACAGGAGAACATGATGTCGGAAGAGGTGGTACTATGTTAGCGTCTTCGGAAAGAGAATCTAAGGCGGAGAACTATTCGACGTAGAGGCACAGCGTCTTCGAAAGGCTTCGACGATGAAATTCAGGGTGTACCTCCTTTCGCTTCATGTTCTCCTGATACATTTGCTAAAATCTGGCCAAAATTTTCTGAACGCTCCAAAATTGAGATTGTAACAGGAGAATATGATGTCGGAAGAGGTGGCACTAAGTTAGCGTCTTCGGAAAGAGAATCTAAGGCGGAGAACTATTCGACGTAGAGGCGCAGCATCTTCGAAAGGCTTCGACGATGAAATTCAGGGTGTACCTCCTTTCGCTTCATGTTCTCCTGATACATTTGCTAAAATCTGGCCAAAATTTTCTGAACGCTCCAAAATTGAGATTGTAACAGGAGAACATGATTTCGGAAGAGGTGGCACTAAGTTAGCGTCTTCGGAAAGAAAATCTAAGGCGGAGAACTATTCAACGTAGAGGCGCAGCGTCTTCGAAAGGCTTCGACGATGAAATTCAGGGCGTACCTCCTTTCGCTTCATGTTCTCCTGATACATTTGATAAAATCTGGCCAAAATTTTCTGAACGCTCCAAAATTGAGATTGTAACAGGAGAACATGATGTCGTAAGAGGTGGCACTATGTTAGCGTCTTCGGAAAGAGAATCTAAGGCGGAGAACTATTCGACGTAGAGGCACAGCGTCTTCGAAAGGCTTCGACGATGAAATTCAGGGTGTACCTCCTTTCGCTTCATGTTCTCCTGATACATTTGCTAAAATCTGGCCAAAATTTTCTGAACGCTCCAAAATTGAGATTGTAACAGGAGAACATGATGTCGAAGAAGGTGGCACTAAGTTAGCGTCTACGGAAAGAGAATCTAAGGCGGAGAACTATTCGACGTAGAGGCGCAGCGTCTTCGAAAGACTTCGACGATGAAATTCAGGGCGTACCTCCTTTCGCTTCATGTTCTCCTGATACATCGCTCCAAAATCTGGTTAAAATTTTCTGAACGCTCTAAATTGAGCTTCGTAACAGGAGAACATGATGTCGAAGGAGAGAGAATGAGTCGAAGACGGAGAAGTAATCAACGCAGACGCAGGCTTTACTTGTGATTGTGGAATTTGGGATTTAATTAGGAAATGGAAGTTATAGGGTACATTTCTACATTGAATGATGCGTTTTTTCTCTACATGTGATTTATTAAAATACTCTGAATAATGTACAGTGATATATAATAATTCGATTGTCTAATTACTTGAGTTTAACTTAAAAGGGACATATTGTAAATACTGTAAATGCACTCTTCCAGTGCGTTTTCGTTACACCCCACATTTTACACAGACGTCTGGAAGACGTCAATTGAACGTCCGTTTTAAATCCGGATGGCTTTTAGGACGACTTTTGGGCGTCTTTAGACGTCTGTGTGCTATCTGGGACCAGTTGACACGAACCGACGCTTCCAAAGGAAAGAATTGCTTACCTATAACAGACGAAAGCTCCGAATTAATTAACCAGTCCTCAATATAATTGCTTATTGAACACTAAATACACTCGATAGTTCTTACTACTTTAAACAACGCATAATTACAATTCTCGATTTCATAAAAATACCGTTACGGCGTAAAAATAATATTTTGAAAGAATGTTAAGGCATAAAAAGTTAACAAATGTAGCGTAAAAGAACGAAATAGCTAATAAAGATTTATTGTCATGTAGCATATAAGTTATATTTTCTGTCACTTCGAGGACAGAAAATCCGTTCCTCGAAGTGACAGAAAATATAACCTAACTAAGAGACTGTACAATGTTTGTTACGCGGTTGTATTTATATAATATTTCTGATCGAAATTTATGGAAATAAGTGCAAATTATGCTTCTATCAAAATGTATTAGTAAAAGGAATTATGCAACATGTTTCTTGAAATTAGTCGTAACGTTCAGGCCATTTTAGATTTTAAACGTTTCCGATCAAATTTAATTTCAATTCCTACCACTCGTAGCATTGTAATCTTATTTTAGACTGAATCGGTAACGTTGGGTGTGACACGTTAATGGTAAGGGGAGCATGTGACACAAAATTACATTGCGTGATAGGTCTATCCTATATACCTGGTCTATGACTCAATGCGTGAATCGACGAAGCACAATCTGCGAACCGTTTACTTCGTGGTAATAGCGTTTTCCCGCCATTACGTGCGAAGGTAAGCTGTTTCAAACAATGGCAGTGGAATTTACGTTTTAAAATGATTGACACGTAATATATTTTTAATAAAGAACCAATACCATGGTGGACCTGGAAAATTTGGGTGATTTCCTGCCGACCTATTACTCCAGATTATTTCCTTTCTACGATTACTACCGTTGGCTCAGTTACGGAAATGGTACGTCAATCTTGCAACTACCTGCGACACTCAGCAACTTGTCGATTTTTACGATCGACAGCCTGAAACACTTCTTCTCTAATGTCTCCTTTTTGATAAATACCGTTCTAGCGGGCACGTTCAGTCGCAGAGAATTCTCATTCACCCTCCACAACGATATCTACATTCGTTTCCAATCCTTCAAGAGTATGAAGGAATTGGAGATGGAGATCAGGAGACTTGTACCATTTAAGATAGACATCGGGGCAATATACAACTACAGGTAAATATAATCTAAAACTACTAAAGCTTCTGTTTCCAACGAACAGATTTGTAACTCTGTCACGCTCAGCCCCAAGGATCAACGCAAGAGCCCAAACTTCCAGGCCGTGGAGAAAGAACTGGTGTTCGATATAGACATGACCGATTACGACGAAGTTAGGACATGCTGCAGCGGCGCAGATATCTGCTCCAAATGCTGGAAGTTCATGGCGATAGCTTGTAAAGTTATAGACGCCGCCCTTAGATGTAAGTGTGGATAATAGATTTCGAAGTATCCTAATTGTTCACCAGCGTTGAATTTTCACCAGTGGATTTTGGATACAAGCACATTCTGTGGGTCTTCTCTGGCAGAAGAGGCATACATTGCTGGGTATGCGACCCCAGTGCCCGTACTCTAGCTGCGTACGAGCGTTCTGCAGTGGCAGAGTATTTGCAGATCATAGATGGCGGAGAATACATGAAGAAGAAAGTAAATCTGGTCGGAGAAAAGATACACCACTCCATCAAGTGCGTTCGAATTTCATCCGCCCAATCTGATCTTCGTCTACTAATCTTTTACCAGGTACAATTATTATCCGATTCCAGGCGAGCGCTGAAGATAATCGAGCCTGTGTTCGTTCCAATTTGCGTGGAAGAGCAGAACATCTTAGGGACTGACGAGGGGATCGAAAAGTTTGTACATGTTCTACCCAAGGAAGAAGACCGGCAAGAAGTGAAGGCACTCTTTGGTCAATGTAAATCCAGCAAGGACAGGTGGAGCGTATTCGTGACATACATTAACAAGAAAATTAAGGTACAGCATTGTATAGACTCTGTCGAAATTCTAATGGTTACGAGAAACAGCCTTCTGTTTGACGATGATTTTCAGGGGGACAAAAAGTGGTACCAATATCGTCACGCGGTAGCGGAAGTGATGATACAGTACGCTTATCCACGGCTGGACATAAACGTGAGTAAGGGAATGAACCATCTGCTCAAGTCCCCTTTCTGCGTTCATCCGAAAACTGGCAAGGTTTGCATACCGCTCACCGCGAACACCGTGGATAAATTTAATCCAGACAAGGTACCGACAGTTACAACGCTGGTCGAGGAAATAAACGAGTTCGAAGCGAAGACTAAGGCCGAGCAAGAGGCGTACCATCTGACCGCCAAGAGAATAAAGGACTACAAAAAGACTAGCCTGAATAAATCGCTCCACGTCTTTCAGGAATTTCTGTGGAACTTGGAAACGGAGCGAAAGGGGCAAAGGATTAAAGAAAGTGGTATGTATATTCGGTTGTTTCGTTGCGTTGGCATCGAGAGTGGAACTGTTTATGTATGTGCTTTCTTTACTTTTTCCAGACGAGAAGATGGAGTTCTGATTGCTATTATTTATTGTAATTTTATGATGTTTCAATATGTATTAAAGTTTTTATGTTTATTAAAGTCTGTACGCAATAGCGCTGCAAGTGTACAGTTTCCATACGTTTATAAATAAAATTGATGAGAAGCGAAGTAACGCGTTTTGTATTCCCTCTACCATCCCCGGATAACACTGAAAACAATAATTTCGTATCGACAGATACATACGATCTCGATGGTGTTTGCTATAAAAAAATTTATTGGAATCAGCAATGCTTGCAATTTAATAAATTAAAAAGTTCCCGGAGATTCGAAGAATGAACGTTGCATGCCAGAAAGTCAGCTAATGTACCCAGTGATCGAAGTATTTAAACAGCGAATATTTCAGCGAAGGTACATCGAGACGAAGAGAAGTCCACGATTCGATAACGAATAAGAAGAATTCCCAGCGTAGTTGGAAACGGCTTGATAGATTTATTGACCAGGGCTGTATCAACTCGCAGAATCTTCAACACGCAGCATCCACTTTAAATAACTCTCCGCGAAAGAAAACTACAAAAGCATCCTCCCGATTCCTCTACACTCCCAACATTCTCCCGATGGTACAATATTAAATAATTTTCAAGTATCCCTACTACAGGACATCTACCAAGATCACGCACACTCCGAATGCCCATCCGGTTGGTTTGCGCAAGTTTTACTCGTAGCAAGCGCCTGTCGGCCAAAGAAAAAATATTCCTCGAAGCAATGTTTGGCTCCGTTAAACAATTTCCACGGGGAGGTTTCGAAACAGAGACTACATCACTGATTTCTGCCGAGGCCTCGGTGGAGGCGGCGAGTCTAAAGGGCATCTAACCGCCGTCGAAGCAACCGTAATGAAAGTACATCGCGATCCCCTTCTAACTGGCTTTATCCATATTTGACTGTTTACTTATTCAGCGGTTTCCCGCGACAAGATAAACCGTCCTCCGTGGCCAGACAATCGGTTTGACATTTTGCCATCGGCGTAGATCGATTGCCAAGATTTCTAAGAAAAAAATCACTTTCTCCCCACGCACGATTCTACCTGTCCAGTGCCCCGTTACTTTTTCCTGTTTTTACGTGAAATACTGCGCTCACGTGAGACGACTCTTCCATCGAGCGGCGGTGTTTTATCGTCCCCCCGATTAATTCAATCTCGATGGGGCTGCGAAGCGATCTGTAACGCGCGCCGCTTTGCATCAGCATTTCTCTTTTGGCAGAAGTAGACTGGTTGGGAAATATCGCCAGGGAAATTATGATTGCCCTCTGCAGAGCCTCGGGTGGGACAAGTCGAATATCATTGCTCGTTTCGCGAGTCCTTGGCGCAGAGTGTACTAAAGCCTGGGTACGAGATCGTCTCTGCTTCGACGAAAGTAAACATCCTATGGAAATATCCACGAGTGGTCCCACCGTGCTGGCAGAACAAACTTCCAGCTACCGATGAAACTGAATAGCCTCTCGAGCAAAGGACATCAAACACCGCTCGGCGTAAAAACGTGACGGTGTCGCTAAACGCGCGAGCAAACGATTCCTAAATAGATAACCAATTCGCGGCTATTCCGTACGTGATCCCGCAAGCGAGATAAGCTTTCTCGTTACGATTTCTGACCGGCAGCGATACCAATTACGACACCTCGCTGTTGCGGAACGATCTTGACCATCCAGCAGAAAGAGATCGGACGAGAAATGGGTTAATTGTGTACAAAACGCTGCTTGCTTCCCAGCACGAGCAGTTATTACCGTTCCCCTCGATAACCAAATAAATTGGGCGTTGCCGCGATCCATGCTCTCCGAGGTAAACGTGGTAAACGTTCATTATGCCGTCTGATTACAGTTTCTCCGAATCGAGTGCGAATACACAAACAGGAACGACTCGTGGCCCGTTCTTTTCTCTTCTCATTAAGAGCTATTTAGGTCCATTGTCTTCGGACCGCGAGAGATCGTAAAGCACAGTTACACGGATCTGCATATTTTTGATTGCTCCGCAACCGTTGCTTATTTGGCGAATTATTCTTAAACGGCCACTAAATCTCGCGCAGTCACGCGAAAGCAGTCATTCTCCGCTAGCTCCGTGTGTTTTTTTTCATCGAAGAGGAAGATCTTCGGCTAGCAAGCCGCAGTAATGCGAAAACTGGACGTGGATTGGTTTCGCTTCATCTCGAACAGTTACTCTCCACCCGAGCGCTAATTGGGCTATTTCGCGCGTTGCTAAAGACGGCACGGTATTGTGGACAGGCTGCCCGAAGAAGCAAAACGAATTATTCCCCGATCTATTCGTGTAGTCTGGAAAATTTAAACCATCCCTCACTTTCCACCGACACGCGACTTTCAAAATTCCTCGGAATGAGGCACTGAGACGCCGAGCAGCGCAATATATGACTTCATCCCGCTGCATTCGTACAATTTCTACAGAGAGCCTGACGAAAGTATTCGAAAGTTCATAGAATCCCGAGGCAGAAAAGTTAACCTAAAAATCGTGAAAGTTTTCACGCGAGAGGACGTGATTTGTCAGCTCTGGAAACGAGATCCACGTTACCGAAATCCACGGCCCTTTCTGCGCCATGGTTTTCGGTGGCGATGGGATCTAGGGATCATAAATCATACGATAGTTTTCTCTCCTCGAGATTAATAGAAAGAGAGAAGCAGATCAGTTATCACGAACTTCAAGAGGATGTGCTCGTGGAAGCAACAGAGCTATCATTCAAATATTTCAACACCTCTGGAGAAACGCTTTCAACGCTTTCAGGATTCATCAAGTTTCCAGAACTTCCGCTGTGAAAAAACGGTCCGAGGCGATTAAGAGCCTTAATAGTACATAATTATTGGAAGATTTTCAATCCAGAGATTCGAATGTCCATCAACGAATGTGCCCATTTTTCTTTTTTACCGCGGTGCGAGCGACCCGACTGTGTTTCAGTGGCTTTTTCATCGTTCACCACTCACCGACTGTCAGCTGTGATGACAATTGGGATGAAGGAGCGTCCCGTGCACCCTTGTCGCAAGAAAGTCGACATCGTTCTTCGCCACGTCGTATCCATTACACCCATGATAATGTGGGTGGACCTCGATGGAAAGCGAGTCGAACGATCCGTGACTTTTTGCCCAACGATCCTCCGTGTATCCTCATATTAGCAAAGTCTGCTCGCCCGAGGCCTCGCGCGAAAAAAGTAATCCCAGCGACGAGTCGGCCGTAATTACGGTCCTAATCGACTGTGACCAAGCGTCAGGATCGTTATGGAACTTGGCAAGTAGATTGAACTGCCTTTTCGATGTTAATTATTACCCGTGTTTTCTACACACTTTCGTCCAATCACGCGACTTTTCAGAAGCGCCGGTTCCGAGACGTCGCCAAGCACTCGTTGCCGAGCCTGGCCTTTCCGCGCAATTTCGAGGCAAGATTCCTGGCTTCTCTTTGTCGAGCCTCCGTTTCAGGAAAGGCTCGTTTCTTGCAGCGCGGCTAGATGGCGATTCATCAGCCGCTGAGTCACTTCCCGATCGTTCGGATCGATCGCGGCTCGTTTCTTCGCGACCGTCGATCGAATACCATAAACGCCATAAACGTATATCCTCGTAAATCTCACAGCATTACTCATTTGAAACGTCGATCCACGGATGTGGGTCAGCCGTTGGCACGGAATCGTTATTTCTGACGTTGACGATATAATCGTCCCTCGTTTGGCAACAAACAGAAACGGCGTCGCGTACTTTCTCTTAAATATTACTAATTTCATGCCCGTGATCTTGCCGTCGAGCGTGTAATAACGAAAAAAAAAAAGGACAGAAGCACGGGTGAATATTCCGCGGATCGATATCGATCAGAGCACGGGGCTCGGGAACAGTGAAAGTAGCGAAGGGAAATAATGAATCTTTTTAACGCCGAGCTGGTGAAACAAATGGACGATAGGTTAGAGAAGAACCGCTCACACTTATCTAGGAAGCAACGCAGACCCTTCCACCTTGGACGCATCGTTATCCACAAGATTCCCTGGCTGAAAACCACGGATAAGCGACCATTGTTTTGTGCGATCGCGTAAGAAAGACGTGTGCAGCCACCGTTTACAGTTAGACGTGCAGGCAGACAAGCCAGTTGGCTCCTCTTCGCCAGCTTCTCGAGCGCCCCGTAGATTACAAACAGATTAAGGCCGTGGCGAACGTGACGCGTGTTCGGAATCCTCTCGATTTTATCTGACCGCCCAGCGTAGCAGAGCAGCCGAAGGAACGAGATGTAGATAAACGGTGAAAAATCGTGGCGAAGGGGCGGCGGGAAGCCTCGCGAAATCTGGGTCTGTCCGCGGGCGGAAATTCACCGGCGAAACACTTTCCACGGCGCTCGTACGTACGATCATCTTCGACTAGGTAATCGCTCGGGACAGCGACTTGCTCGACGCCCTGTCTTTAATCAAATAATTTAAGAGAAACGCCACGCTTTCGAGAGGAAAGCAAACGGTGGTTTAAAACGGATCGTCTGTCACGAGCTGTTCGCTTGCCGCGTAATTACTTGGAGGTTAGACGGGCAGCCAGTGCCATTACATCTGCGCCAGTCGTCCCAGCCGTCCTAGCACAGCGCTATTACACGGACCAGTTAAAGTGTTGTTCTGATTAGCGGGAACGATGCCAGGAATCGTTGCGATACGCTCCATTATACATGCATATAGAAATTAATAGCCTACGATCCGAGAACGCCCCGCGCCCCGCCGTTTCAATTCATTCTCGTAGCCATAACACGCCCCGTAATTCGCGCGCGAACGCAACCGCCTAATTATTATCGTTTCTAACGAGAATAAACGGCCACGCGCGTTTCCAATCTGTTCTCGCCAGCCCCGCTCTGACTCTTACTTTTCTCCGTAACTAGTTTTCCAAAGCTATCAGGCTCGGCGCGCACCGAGTGTCGTTGCTCGGTTGCAATTTCGCAGGCGAACGATCCTCCATCCGAGTGACCAGCGTGCCGCGTGTGACCCGGCGGATAATTGCAGCCGGTTCCTCGACGAAACGAAGGAACAATCACTCCTCGAGGTTAATTAGAATTTCCGTGGTTAATCGCGGGCGCGGCGGGCAAAAGTCCACGAATTCGGCCTTTTTTTTTTCCACGCTCGGTTCCTCGTTCCCGTTAAGTCAGATGCACGGGGCTCGCATTAACGACGGCCGCGTTAATTACGCGGAGAAGCCCAGTTCTCACGAGTTTCATCGTCCCGTTTATTGCTCCCGAAAAGGGGAAGCAATCCGGTGTGATCCAATGCCGCCCGCGGCGCAGTTCGGTGGACTTCGAATGGTTCGTCGAGGAAATGAAAGTAAACAACGATTTACGCGATACGGAGAGTTCCGTTTCGTGGAGGAACGAGAGGGCGTTCGGGTATTCTCACGAAAGCAAAATCCTAGGAGAGAGACAGACAGCCGTCCAATTAACGAGTCGTTCGTATGAATCGGCTAGTTTTTCAGAGATCGATGCCAGCAGCGGGTTTCTCACAGGCGAGGCTTGGAAGCTGGCGCGTCGCGGCATTTGCAATTCAACCGAGCTCGGCTGCGTGGTGGAAATACCCGCGACTTCCCAACGTCAAACACTCTTCCTCAAATATCTTAGCTTGCCGCGGCTGCGCAGCCGATTCACGCGAACCTCGGAAACATATTCCTCGGACGCGGAAGTATTCCGTGAGCAAGTGTCGCTGAAATGTTTCTGTCGAGGGTACGGATCGAACAGAATATTGCGACTTATGCAACGAAAACGCAAAAGAGTAAAAAGTTGGGGAAATATTGATAAAAAAATAAGAGACTGTTAATTAAAAAAAAAAACTGATCGTCACGTAATAGAGACGGGTTTTTCGTTCAATAAACGCCCTTGCCCATGTAAATTGGACGTATATTTAGTTTTCTCTGTATACCTACTGTCAACGCGGTTGAAAAATGTCATCTCCGTCAATTTCACGAATTTCTTCATAAAATTTTGAGAGAGCATTCCTTGAAATCTACGTCTTTCAGAAAATGTGAAAAAGAAAATATGGATTTCTTTTTCGATTATTTACAGTGGTCTTCCTCCTCAAGAGGCGATTGAACTGTACCTTTCGGGCTAGTAAAATAGCTCAACCCTACAATTTTAAATCCTTTACTCACCGATCCAAAAGGACCATCTCGCCAGGCGAAGATCGCTTCCTGCGCCCGAGAAATTCAGCAAGAGCTTAATTACGGAATCCCGTCTCGTTTTCTGCGGCTGGCCGGTCAGTGGTCGGACGACGATGACGGACGTGGAAGAAACGGCAAGGAGAGAGGAGAAGGTGCAGCGGGACTCGCACAGGTGGCATAACACGGAGCATGGCCCGAGCGGTAAAGTACACGGGCCAGCAGCGGCTACCTGTCGGCGAGAAGGAACGTGATTAACAAACGTGATCGATCCCCGCGATGCCCGAGATAATTCGACGGGGCAGAGCTGCCACGCACGATCAATATTTATAACGCGTGCTGGCCGGTGCTCCTGTTTCTTTCGACGCGTGGAATCCGCCGCGCGGTTGCGCGTGCACGCGGCTTTCGCGTGCGAACTCAACGCTAGCATTTCCTCCGCCCTTGCATTTCCAGCCGTCCGACTGGACACCCGCTGTCGGTTCGCAGGGAAACCAGGGAAACTCATCTGAAACAGAAGCAAACTAACAGTCGGTTAAATGCGCCGTGACATTTGTGGAGCGACACACTTCGGACTTGCCAAGAGATGCTTGTAGGTCGAAGGTTAAAGAAGAAGTTTATGAAGCTTTACTTGAAAATAAATAAATAAATAAATAAATAAATAAATAAATAAATGAATTTTGAAAGAAATACTGCATAGTACTTTTCCTTCCTAGAAGAATTCCACGTCGTTCGGCTCGAGTATTTGCAAAAATCTGCACGGCTCCTCCACAATGGAGAAGCGAGTCGGAGGCACGGACACGTGGATACTTGTTCGTGGTGTAATCACGGTACTTACACCGCACTAAATCAATGCAGATTCGCTGATGCTGATAGAGTTCCAGGGCACGTACGCCCGGCTACATGCGCATTTTCTGTTTCAGGAAGGTAGCAATTTTCCAAATTATATTTCTACATTTATGTATAACACACGGAAGACGGTCGTTCGCGGGGAGCACCGAGCAGCTTTTTTGACTATCCGGGCAGCCACCGCGAAGCCCTTCGCTTTCCATGCAACCGGGATTCTAGCTTCTCTAACGATCCTGCCTCCCCAGAAATTTCCATCCGCGGACGGAAGCGTTCTAATCCAGAGACGGTCTTATCACTTAGACGGCCGCGTTTTTCACTCGAAACGTTGACAAATTACGGCTTCCAGTTCGCACGTTAATCCAGCCGCCTAATTGTTCAGAACCGGAAGAGCGTGGTTTTTCGTTTGAACGGGAATTCCCACAAAAGCCTAAACCCGACGGAGGAGCCTGCTCGCCGAGCAGGAAGTAGAACGCCACCGGGACTGGTCTAATTAACATTTTACTCCTAACCGTCATCCCTATCTTACTTGTCGTAAATACTAATTCTAATGTTCCGCGTGCTCATCCTATGATTATCCCCGGCAATATATTGCGGCGCTTTCATCCGTGAACAGTAATTTATCGATCCTATCTTAAACGTCCTCCCTTATCCTCGTAGAATTTGAATAAAACGCCAGCCAGTGTCGTATCCTCACCCTAAAACTTTCAGCACTTCCGCTCCACCTTCCAGGATAGCATAAATTTACGCAGAGCTACGGCGCACAGTCGTAAACAGACGCAGGGGGTTTCAGCTTCTGATTCGCGTTCTCTCAGTGTCCGAGACCGAGTCGGGAAATAGGACAGGTCGCTCTATAATTCTACGCAACGATCCTAGAACATTCGAAATGACCGTCATTAAATAATTCGTCGGTTGCCTGGCGTCTACAGAAGCCAAGGCCGGTCTGTCGCAATTAAAACACCCCTCGCGAAAAGCTCTCGCGCCCGTGCCGCTGTCACTCGCGCCTGAGATCTATAATTAAAGACTTTCGTCGCCAGTCCGTTGGCGCGGCCAATTTGCACGGTCGATGGAAAGATCGGCTCGAGGAAAGCGCGAGCAAAACGATGATACGCGTGCTCGGAACCGTCAGACGCCCGTTGAATGCATTCCGTGCACACTTGCTGCACCCCTTCAGCGAAGAGGACCAGATCCGCTGGAGAAGAGAAGGCGTGGAAGCTCGAGAATGCAGTTAAATGAGAATGAAAGCTCCGAACGAAAGTTTGCCGCGACTCTTCTCTTCCTTGGTTCTGGCTTCGTTTATTATGCACTCTCGATACGAACGGATTATTTGCGATTGGGAAATTCAGTTCGAGGAAGATCGCGGATACCGAGCGGAATGTTGCCGCGGCGTTCCGATCGGCATCTGTCGCTCGACGTTCTGGAGGATCGTGGTGGCACTGGCGCATTCCGTTCTAACCGTCCGGCGAAAGAAATGAAGCTGCGACCGCGGGGAAAATCGAAGGTACAGGTTTTCCCTGAAGCGCAGCTGGACCGTGAACTTTTGCTTGTGTTTAAAGGATTCGCGAAATTAAGGAGTCATTCTACTTTGATCGGCCGAGAAACGAAGCTATTTGTAAAGATTTTTTTTTCTCAATAAATAGAATATGTAATGGAATAAATCTTTTTGGAATTTATTAAGCTACCCTTATATTATACAAAAAAAATTAAGAACATTTTTTTTAATTTGTTTGAAATGTTTCTTTTTAGCCAATGTGACGCTTACGAAAAAGAGGTATGTTCGTGGCGCAGGTGATTATCTGAAACAAAAAATCCGAGAAGATTCTTAATCTGTATGAATTTTTATTGAGAAATAACAAAATGACGCCGGTTTGAAAGAAAAAGTTCACCAAAAGGGTGTTTTCTCGAATGTTCTCCGAGAGAAATCTCGGTTATTTTTCGAGAAAAATTGTTAACTGAGCTACGGGCGACAGCGACACTCGTGCAGATTAAGAATCTTCTCGAATTTTTCGTTTCAGATAAGCCTGACACGGGAAATCACCCGCGCCACTAACATAGATACCTCTTTTTTGCAGATGTCGCATCGAGGCTACAAAAAAACATTTGCAACAAATTAAAAAAAATCTTTTCAATTTTTTTTGTATAACATAACAGTAGCTTAATAAATTCCAAAAAGATTGTATTTATTGAGAAAAAAATCTTCAAAAATAGCTTCATTTTTCGGCCAATGAAAGTAGAACAACCCCTTAAATGTTTCGGATAGCAGGCCTGCAACTGAAAAGGAAAGCCTCGGAACACGTACTTGCGATCTCTCGCGGCATGAAATACGAGGTCGTAAAAATTTCTCGAACAGTTCCCCACTACCCAGCGATGGAAACGAGCGCAGAAATCGTGTCCACGTACACGGCGGTGCCGATTTGCAACAGATTCATCATCATTATCATTAGAAGCGTGTTTTATAGATCAATCACGCGATATGCCCCTGCTTGCCACCCTCATGAAAGTTTAACGAACCGTGGTAATTCTCATTTCGCAGAAATGCTCGGCCAGAATTGAGGACAAACGGTGGTTATTATTGCTCGCGTACGTACTTTCCTCGATCAGCCGCGATAATCGGCTTGCATGGAAAACACTTTTCGCCGTGAAATCACGCCCAGCTGAATACCCGAATCTCCGTCAGAATTGCAAGCCGCCGTTCGACCGAACGTCTCCAAAGAAGCATCGAAGCGTCGAGCAGAAGCATCGGGCGAGGCCAGCAACAATCGAAAGCCGGAGTCACCCATCGATATTCTCGAAAGGAAGAACCGGCTGATTTAGAAAGCGTTACAGCCCCGATATTGTTCCGTTTCGCTGAAACTCGGCTGGTCGTTTAGCCGCGGTGCACCGGCTCCCCGCAAAATAGCTGTCTCGCGCAGGTGGTTGTCCGATCTGACGTGACACACATGTTTCTTGCCGGCTGGCAGATTGCACGGCGGCAGAGGCGTGCTGGGATAATGCACGGATCCGCGGAGAAAGTCCGCGGGGCGGGCCGAGGGCGCGGATAATTCGCCGATCGGGGGATTCGTGCGTAACGCGAGGGCCGCCGTTGCAGCTAGACGGGAGGAGGCGATGGTAGGCAGGAGCGGTTCGTTTATCGTCGCGCCTAATCCCTGGCAAATCGAAAGGGAACGCGGCTGACGCGCGTGGAACGAGGCGGACGGGAGCGGGCCGGGGCTAAGTAAAACAAAGATTAACTGGAACAACCGTGGCACAACGAAGCAATCAAAGGTAAAGTGGAATTCTGATGAAGGATCGAGCGTGAAGAATACGAGTGAAGGATGGCAGGCATGTCTGGCGTTGCGCGTCCCCTGCGAATAAACCGTGAGCCTTGGTCTCTGCCCGCGACGCAGGATCGATCCATTTCGCCGCGGTTACACCGCGGAAGTGATCTACGAGGGATCGCAGCGTTCTGGCATTGCCGGTGGATCGGGCGAGTTTCACGCGGCGCGGATTCAACGATCTGATTGTCGGCGGTATTAACAGTTAACAGCTCGAGATGGGCCGTGAATCTCCGCGCCGCGGTCGGACGGGAATTCTTTCGCCGGTCACACGAGAGGGGGGAAAAACGGAGGAAGCCCTCTTTTCGCTGCTGCTACAACATTTCGTGACGCGTACCACCGGGCCGAAGAATGGCTGATTGAATTCCACCGAGCACGTATCGGTCACTCGATTCGGCCCGACAAAAACCAGCAATTTGTGCGTGCGGGGGGCATCGCGAATACTCTTTAGCCACGCTCCAGCGGGGAACGCGGGAGTCGCGAGGATGGGGAGCTGGAGCGAGCGCCTGTCCACCGTGCAGGAGCGCGAGTGTCCGTCCTCGCGAGGATGAGGCACACGGCTCAAACGGCCCAACACCGAAACACCGGCCAACACCGACGGAAGAGCGAACGAAAGTGTGTCGTCTGTCCTGGCACGTATTCCCTTTTCTATCTCCAGAGGGGGGCATAGCTGTTCGGGGCCCCAACGCTCGAGAACTTGAGGAGAGCTCGGTGCGCGCTGCCCCCATAGTGGGGGCAGCGACATAAGTACGAGACGGCCTTAAGAAAAGCCTTCATTCTGATAGCAGATCGCGATTCACGGAGTCGGTGAACTCGTTAAACGCGGCCGCGTGTCCGAGCAGAAACGGAAAATCCACCTTGCCGCCGATCCTTTCGCACTGGCCAAGCAATTCGCCGGACCCCCGTCGCTCCAGAGGGCAGGCATTAAAAAAGTGAACAGGCTGCCGCGCCGGTGATCGTGCCACGGGTGCCATCCTGTCGTCCCGAGGGAAACCTTCACGCTCCTCTGCCCGGAGACGTGTCAGCTGCGTGGAAGCTGCGCTTCGAAATCACCACAGAGAGGTGGGTAGTGCGAACAAACTTTACGCGGCTATAATTGCACCGTGCGACACCGTAAATATGTGCAAGGACTCGCTGGAACCATGAGTGTCCGTTTACGTAAGTCGAAGGCCGAGCCTCCTCCGAGAAGCATTTCTTTCGATTCTTTATTGCGGCAGCCAGCGGGAGTATCGAGATCGCGGACCTCGTCAGTTAAAACCACGGGTGTCAACGAATATCGAGAGTGACGTTTTTATTTGGCAGAAGGTTCTTGGATGAAAATTGTACTAGTAGTAATGGTAGTGCACTGGATTATCGTTTATCGCGGGGGAATCGTCAGAAATTCAACCGACGGGGCTTAAGGGGGGATTCTCGTCTAACAGCCCCAAAAGTAATCGATGCTTAACCCTTCGTTGACACTCTGGGTGTGAGCCACCCATAAGATGATTTTTACGCTCTGTAGCTTTTCCAATACGTAGATTCTACGTAGAATATCGAGGATATTCGTGGAATATCTCTATTTTTTTCAATTACCGAAATAGTATATGCAAAATAAATACCTTTTTTCCAAAGCTGACTTACAAACTATTTTTTTTTCTATAAATATTATATCTGAACAACAACTCTGTAGATTTTTAGCTTTTAATATTGAAATTTGTAAAAGTTACAATTTTTTGAAGATTTTCTTCGTTTTTTCTCGACACATGGCAATCTAGAATTTGTCTACAAAAGCTGTGGTAAAATCTGAATTAAAAAACTATTGGAATATATTCTAGAGACCTCGAAATTGATCCATGATTTTTTTCATAACGATGGGATTCTTCAGATGAGAATGGCAGTCGTTCAAAAATTGCTCTGGGTGTGAGCCACCCAGTATGACACAGTTGATCGAAGAAAGAGGTGTGTCAACGAAGGGTTAAGGATTTTTTTTAAGAAACTGTTGGTCATGTTGGATTAAACTCTTTTGCGATATAAGGAGGCATCTTCAAACTTGCAGAAAATATTTTTTTCATGTCGATCCTGTCTAGTATTTATTAATTATTGTGGAATCTCGTTGGAATGCACCTCTTCGACGATGTAGACACAGTCGTCTGATTGCAAAAAAAAATAGAAGTTTCTTAAATTCAGATAGCTTACGCTGGGATTGGTCCACTTTAAAGAGAAAAAAAAATGAAAAATTGAAAGAGTTATAGCGTTTGAAAGAAAAAGAAAGTTTTTCCCTTAGACAAATTTTTCATATTATTCTTTACACCGACGAAAAAAAGTATTGTAAATAAAAACTAAAATTAAAATTTTAGGTCCAGTACCAGCGTAAATTATTTAAGAAAATTAAGAAAATTCTCTTCTTTTTGCAATCAGATGACTGCGACAGGTGCTACACCTGACCCCAACAACGTCGAAGAGGTTAAAACGATCGACATAATAAGAATGATCGGTATAAAAAAAAAATTTCGCAACTTTAAAGATGCCTCCTTATATCCCAAAAGACTTTAATGCAATATTAACAATAGTTTTCTAAAAAAAAAATCATCAATTTCGGTGGCTGTTACACGAGAATCCCCCCTTAATCGCGATGGTTGTTGCAGCAGACACAGAACTCATCGAACGCACCGCGCGGAATAATAGCAGGAAATAATTTAGAATCGGAGGAAGCCTCGCGAAACCCAGAGGGAATTATTTACATGCCCCCGCGATAGTCGTTCGCGGCACTCATTATTAACAGAACCTGCGTCAGCTACAAAGCGCGCTTTGTTATTACTTCGCAGTATTCGGATCGTTTTGTTATCCGCTTCGTTAAGGTGTCCGCGATTATCGGGAATTATGCCCCGCTCGCACAGCTGAATCTGCAGTGCTTCTTGGACGAGGCGCGGCGTTGTTACTCGTCGAGAGGACGTTATCCCGAAACGGTAGTTCCCAGGGACTTCAACGGCGACTTCCTTGTTACCACAATGTTACGCAGTTATGCGAGTAGCCGGCGACACGTTCGAGAACAAGAAGAGGGAGAAGAAGAAGATGACACGGGGCTGAGGCTTTCGAGTGGTCCGCTCGAGCTTTGCTTCCTTACACGAGCCAGCTCTTCAGGAAACCCCCTCTTTTTCTTTCTCTATAAATCCCCCCCCGACTAGATTGTCGCATTAACGGCCCCAACTGGATTACCACGATCGCGCATTGATAATCTGAAACGGACAGCGCGAGGATCGTTCGCGATTGTGACCAGGGAATCGTCAGGCGCAAAGAACGATCTCCTTGGTCGTTAAAACGAATCCTTAACATAGTGATTCCGGGAGCTCGGAGATCAGAGTAAGTTCCACGTTGTCGCAGGAATATCCCGACGGGCGTATGTTCCACCAGACGCCGGTGGACATTTTTGTCCTGGAAACCCAGTGATCTCTACTCCCTCAGATTACATCTCGCACTCGTTTACCGGACGCGGCATTTCGTGGCCGATGTCAGGCCGCAGATAAGGCTCGAGTAACAGTTCTAAAATCGTGCGCGAGACTTGTCCACTTGTCCACCTGTCCCGTACTTTCCCTGGAAAATTTGTAAGTCGGATGAAGTGAACGAACTGTAAAAATTGTCTTGGCTGTCGAAGCTACGGCAATTATCGAGTATTGCACTGGAATGTGAGTGGGGAACGAAGGTAGCGTGCATTTGGACGGCGACACGTCGCGTCGACTGGATTAGAAGAGGTCGTTGGCATATTCCTGGAGCGTTCCATCGAAGGAGCTTTCGCGGCAAGGACGTCCGTACGCGGCAAACCCGACCCTCTTGCTCGTTTTGCACTACTTGCGCGTCACGGAAAGTGCTTTCCACTCGGACATTAAATGACGTCGTTGTCCGAAGCTATCCGCGGGTTAGCGAAACCAGTTCGCCGCTTGGAAACCGACTGAATCGGACGAATCTATCGGGCAACGATAATGGGACAGGATCACCATTACGAGAATGAAGGAAGCCTTCCATAATTAACGTCGCGAAATTGCTAAAACCCGCGCAACACTTTGTCCGCAACCAGCCGATTCCGCGTACCGTCGATTGCATGGAAACAAAACTAGAAGCCATCGAACCGCGCCGCCGCACCCGTTTTACACGTGTTACGCGAAACGATCCGCCATAAACGAAACCATAATTTTCGCAACCATAGAATATCGGGAGCGCGCGCCCGATCGAGCTGCGATCCTCTGCGGAACAGGTCGCGCAAATATCGAGCCCCGGACTCCGTTTCTACGCAATTTTAATGAAGTATGTGGCAGTGCCCGAGCCATCCGTATGCAAATGCGGTGCTCCGAGGGCGGAAACATTAAAACCAATATTTTTCCGGCAACCCTCGCGCGACGGGGGAACAGTTCCTTATCAAATATCGATCCAGAGTATATTCTCACCTTCCCCGATGACTTATAAATCGATCGACGAATCGCCGCTCGGACTAGGGGAGCGCAATAATTCCGTCGATATTTCCTGAATCTGAAATTCGCCGGAGCTACGTACCCGGTGCGATATAATTGCTGGAAACTTGATATACCGGTAGCTCGGGTGCACGCGGAGTGTCGGAGCGTGGTGCATCGCACGTAACGCGGTGGCCTGTTCACCGAGACGTGTCGATTATCTTACACGCCGGTGGCGCTTATAATAATCCATAAGCTAATTGAGACGTAAGAGGCCACCGCTCGGGGTTACCGCTCGCTTGGCCGGGGTCCAAGCCGCGGTTCGGGGTCCACCCATTTCAAACGCGCCGCTGAATCGGGGCGCATAAATCTCGCTGGGACTTGCCCGGCGAAATGATCGGAACGGGGGAAAGGCGAAAGCCGTTGGAAATTGTGCGGGCCTTGTCGCGTACACAGGATTTATCTGTTCGACGGCAAGCCACTTGGACCGCATTCAAGACGACAGTATAACGGTCCCATTTGCATCGAACCGCGCGGGGGATTAGTGACTAATTGAAAAGCCGTGTAAGGCGTCTATTAGTCGACGCGGTTTTCCTGCCGCGCGCCGCACGAAAACATTCGGTATTTTTGGTGATTCGTCTGCTACTGCGGAATGCAGGAAACGAAAGGAATCCAGGCGGGAATCGAAAGCATGTTTATCGAGTCGAATCGAAAACACTGACCGCGACTAAATGGAACAACGTCCAAGCTGCTGGGGGAACAATACAGTCGGTCGGCCGAATGCTCCTGGAAGGATCCTGCGATCGATCAGTAGCAAGGCCTGCTGGGGGCCTTGGTTCTTCATCGATCATAGTCCGCGGATATAGCGGAGAGTTGCCAATATCGTACTGGTCACCTAAATCGTACCTTATCAATTTCTCAGTAATTAATGAATATAGTAAACGACATCCGATGATAAAAATATCAAGTAAATGCGGAATAAGGAATAGAAACAAAACTTATTAAGCTTACACCCTATTTTGTGCGTGCTATAAACATTTTAAAAAGTCAGGTATGATTGATGTAACTTTTTACTAGTTTATTTTAGCTGATAATAATCAAACAATGCAATTTTGTCCTGTATTTTTGTGTTTTTCTAAAAGCGGGTTTAATGTAGAATATTTTACATTCATTTTAAGTCAATATTAAATTCATTATAAAGTTTAAATTGATATTTATAAATAAATTGATCATGTTTCCTAAATCGTATCACTACAATTGTACCAGTAGGATTCGACAACTCGTATGTTATATAGGTAATGCACATATATCATATATATATTGTAACTATATAATAATCATTACTTTGCGTTGAATATTTTTAGCGGAGGTACGATTTAGGAGACCGGATGCCTAATCCGTACCTTTTACAGTATGTGACAAGAAGATAAATATAAAATTAATTTGTTCCGAACAAAAGATAATAGTAGGTGCCTAAAGGGTCAAGCTACAATTATATCCAATAGTCATCTGCGTTGAAATTAGTACCAAATACGAAATATAACGTAAAATGTCTTAAGTGGCACGATACAGGCAACCCTCCCCTACCTACGGCCGTGGATTCCGTCATCCGACGTCCGAATTTTTATTTCCGCGGGGTGGAGTCGCGGGAAAAAGTGACGATGAAGAAGAAGCAGAAACTGGTAAATGCTGGGGACTCGCCGCCTGGCCAGAATAAGATGATCGAGATAATTACACGCGGTGAGAAGCCGATGGTGCAGGAAATCGCAGAGAGCTCGGTGCCACGATTACGTAAGATTATTCTATGCGATTTCACCAGCTCCGGCGCGACGATCACGATCTTTATCACCGCTAGTAGTAATTGGTATTCCGATGCCGGCCGCGAGCGAGAACGTTATTCGAGCAGCGAGTATGGCATGGGAAAATCGCGAAGAATTTGTCTGGTTGACTAGGCAATCGACACCCTCCGAGCATACCATATTTCTGAGCAGCTGGACTGTTATTTTTACTTTACGATACTGGTATACGGCACCAGTACGTTTCAGAAATTTCTAATGAGCCTCGCGGCTTCAGGCGCGCTATCGCTGCTCGGTCCGCAACGTGCTGTGCAAATCCAGTTCATAAGCGTTCATAAGCTCGAATGATTTAAGGGGTCTCCCTACCTTAATGGACGAAAAATGATTGCGAACTCTGGGAATTTTTTAAAACAAAACTACTGAATATATTCACTTCCAGCTTTGTGGCTGCATTTGTCAGTTTTTATAAAACATGAAGACAAAAATTGTAGGACATCTACTGAAGATATGTGCCAAGTTTGAAGTAAATCGGTCGATTGGTTTTCGAGATATCATGCTAACCAATTCGAAAACACATCGTTTTGAGAAAAACGCGTTTTCTTTAATTAATTATTTTTTTAAATGTTGTCTAAA
Organism: Andrena bucephala; assembly: GCA_947577245.1. NCBI lineage: Eukaryota > Metazoa > Arthropoda > Insecta > Hymenoptera > Andrenidae > Andrena > Andrena bucephala. The sequence continues at coordinate 74,952,376 of OX387717.1, forward strand.
TATGTACCAATACAGGCATAAAGTTTTCAATTAATATAACTTCACGGTTTCTCTTTAAAAAAATCCCCAATATCGCGCTGCTTTTCCGGTCGAAGTAGGGAGAGCCGTTAACAGGAACACCTTTGTCCACTGAAAATTGCACGTCAGCTACCCAGGCATTGAGAACTGTGTCACGATTCGAGCGAGGCAAAGAGTTTCGCTCTCGCCGTGCACCACGGGAACTACCAAAAATTCGAAAGCGTCTCAGCCGAATGAAAAGCACATTTCTGTTCGCGAAGTCGATCGTCCGTGACGTGGTTGGCAATCGACGGTACCGGGGAACAATTTTCGGACGCTCGTCGCTTAACAACGTATCCGAGCGTTTTAAGGAGATTTTCACTTCCGTGGGCGATTCGGAATACAGATCGCAGTAGCCTCTTCAGGAAGGAACGAGGAAAAGCTCGGCGATTAGGGAATTATCCCGCGCAACCTCTGGAAAAAGTGAACCGGCCGCGAACAACCGAGACGGTTAAAGGGGAGGAAAACCTGCGCGAAGCACGTGTACCGATCAGCTCAACGGTCCGACACGTTCGATCGAAGTTGAAAAGGAAGCGGGTACAGGAAAAAGGTGAGATTCTAAGAAAAGTAATTGAACGGTCGAGGGGACATTTAAAATGATACTTGCGCGTAAACACACGAAACCGTAACCGGGTTAATCGTTCCCTGTGCAGTGGGATTCGCAAATATACCGTTGCTCCGCGACAGTGGTGCAAGTTTTTAAAGAAATCCGTGGATTTTTACGCGGAGCGTAACGGTACGCGCACCGGACAGTCCTGACAGTTGGACGTCCACTCGGCCTGGAAATCCAAAGAACCGAGGCCCAGCAGCTTCGACAAGAGCCACTGTAATCGATTCGAATTTGCGTATCTAATCGTGGCGCGCGTTAGAACTGTTACAACACCTCTCGCCGTTCCCGATCCAGGCCGGCGATTGTTTCTTACTGGGAACCACTTATTCCCATGAAATCGGCTTAGACGCTTCGTTAGACACGACACTTTTTCACCGCCGGTTTACGGCGACCGATACGCGGGGAACTTCTTCTGAAGCTTTGTAAACGCCATTAGAAATCGACCCTGTTCACTAATCAAACCGACGCGTCTTCTCGCGTTTCATTGCGCCGGCCGCTTTTTCACGGCGTCATTTCCACGCTAGTTTACCCGGCGACTCCGAATTTCACAGCGATGCGAACCGAGGGGCGGGGGGGGGGGGGGGGAGGGGTGGAGGGCCCTCTACTTTCACCGTGAATTCTAATTGCGACGGGTATTCGGAGCACAAGTCGGTAGAAAAACACTGTTACACAGCTGAGTATCGTTGATCGAGCACGTTCCGATTCGCGTTCCACCCGTCAAGGCCGCTAATGTGCCCCAGAAGATCATCCTGATTCTAGAAACAAGTCAGACCAGCGATTAAGGAAGGACTTTCTAACGTCGGTCCCCTGGATTCCACTTAAAACTCACTCAAGTACAGTTGCTTACCGGCGAGCTGAACTTTCGATCGGCGAGCTTTCGATCACGCGCACCGTCGGGATCACTGACCTTTATACTGGAGCGACAAATTCGGTTACGCCGTTGCTGGATCAACGATTTCGGAAAATCGAATTAACCAGCAGAATGGCGGCCCGGTCGGTCCAGACAGGCGGCTCTAATTGCCTTTTCGTCTGGCCGCCTTTTCGCGAGCGATTCGCCTCGCCGTTCTGCCCCATTCGGAGTGCAATTTGCCCCGCAAATGTCTATATAAAAACGAGGGAGGGCTGCGATTGCCCCGGCGATCGAGCCGCAGAAATCCGTGGACAAGAATCCGGCAGCGGCCGGGGTCTCGAAAGAGGTCGATTCGATTTTCGTAACGCGTGATCGGGCCCGTGCTGTTATTGTGCTTTGAGATTGCTGTATTATTACAGCCTCGAAACGGAGGATCTTGTTACAGTCGGATTTTTCGAGCGGGGATTCCTTACGGTACTCACGTCTACGGTGTAAAGGAGACAATAGTTTGAATTTCGCGGTCTCTGGTTAGACGCGGACAGCTCTATCTATTCGGCTTGTGTTCAGCGAAGATACGACTGTGTTAGCCGCAGTGGGAACGCACGGTCATCGGATGTGTTCTGTTCGTTCACCGAGGATGGCCAGAACGGTGACCCAATTGGAGAGGCATGTCCCACGGATGGAGCCGCGGAGATTGTCTAACGCGGCAGCGTTGATAGGAGAATTAAATCCCGGCGGCGGCCGCTAACACTTTCTTTCACGGAAAGAAGCTAAATCGATCTTCCTAACGGGCACAGTTTTTACGCGCGATTCGGCCACGAAACGAGCAATCGCGCACGGCTAGAAAATCGGAGGGGACCCCGGGACCACGGGTACCTAGCGCGCGCGGCAACGGCGGGAATGGGTCATTCATTGTGCGACGTCGGGATACACCTTGACTCACGCGATTAGGATCTCGCGAGAACCACCTGCGGACAATCCCGACCTTCGTGACTGAGGCTGCAATTATGAGAAAGTCTAGCAAACGGGCTGGTTAGAACAGCCACGCGCGACCTTCGCTGGCGCTCAAATTGCCGATACTCAGATTAGCGCTTCCGCGCCTGGGACGCCGTTGAACCTGCTAACGCGCTACTTCTAATTTCTTCCGATTCTTTTCTTTTTCTCCGCCGAGGAGCTCTGCACCTGAAACAGACGGAGACTGAGCGGTGCAGCGCGAGGAGCAGAGTTCAGACCACCGTTGTTGCCATTTTTTTTCGAAGGATAAGTCGGTCGATTTCGGGCTCCCACGAAGGTGCGCGGTATGACGTGGCATTTTTTTGCAACAATTGAATTGCCTAGTTACGATTAAGTCATGCTGATCGCGGATAGATATGTATGCGGAGAGAATGAATCTATCTGGAGTGATCTCTGTGCAGCGATTGGACCGTTCAATTTACTAGGAGCGATGTTACAGAAGAGTGATGCCATTTTGCAACGTGTGCTCGTATTTGCACGAGCGATGAATGAATCAGACTATGAAAATCCTAGCCCCGGGGTAAGTCCGTCTACGCGCGCGCGAATATTCACGCTGTACCGTACAGAAGCCAGCAGCGTAAAATTGGCTAATTAGGGATACACGAGCGAGCAGAGACGAGAATGATGGACCACGACCGCCTCTTTTTTTTTTTACCTTTCCTCTCGACTGGACCCCGGGACGATCAGGCAGCAGCTCGGCAGCCGAAACTCCACGGTAACGCGGAGACGAGCGTGCGTTGTATTCTAAAAAGAAAAAAAAACGATAATCGAAACGGAGGAGGCCTGAATTCTGTAATCACGTGCACCGTTCGGGTTTATTAAAAATTATTTACCGCAATTGCGTACCGTTACGCGTCGAACTCTAATTAACAGCCGAGCATTCGCGGAGCCCGCGAAAATCCATATCAGGTGGAAAATCGAGCCGCGTAATGGCCCCGAGCGGGCGTTTCGGGAAGGAAGAATATTGCGCCGGAGTTGCGTGCGATGGAATTTTATGGACTCACTCGAAGGACCGTTGAGGCTCGAAGCACAGCGGCTTCCGCGTCCATTTCATTCGGTAATGATGTTCCAGTCACGTAGCAAGTGTCAGGAACGAGCGAGACCCCGCTACCGTGTGATTTTCACCGGACGCGTGTACCTTCCCTGGTCAGGCGAAATCAAGTGAAAGAAATGGCCTGCTTTCCGCTCCGCGGAGCTATAGTTACGATTAACATGCAATTATTCGAATCAACAATGCGTTAGGATGCTCGCTGGCCCATTACTCTGCTATTACCCCGCCTTCTCTTATTATTCTCGAGAATTGAGGGTTTTCAGCTGCCTGGAGAGCAAGGGCGAAAAAAACGACGACTTTGCAGAAAGCACAGCAGTTATCGGGAACACACGATCGTCTATCAGATGATAAATTAATTGCTCGACTCCGCGATCGCTGGAGGATGAATCGAGGTAGTCGAAGCATTCGTTGCGCGAGCTGATCGGCCAGCAGCTTCCATATAATCTGTGCCCATTTTCCGACGATCGAGTATCTTTTATCGCTAATCATTCGGCGATTCTAAGCTGGGCTTGAAACGGTTCCGAAAATAACTGTTTAAAACTGTTATATAAAGGTTCTGATTAAAACGGTCATGGAGAACCTTTATTCCAAATAACTGTTATGGAGAAACCGAAGTTTCCAACTATTATCTGTTTCGGTTACGGTTCCTATTTCCCTCCTCATATCCGTTCCATAACTGTTATTTTTTCGGTTTTATATCATACAGTTCCGAGACGAATCCAGAATCAATTCTTGTAGCGACTTTTCCCTAATTGATATCATTAATTATTGCAGCTGGAGATTACTGTATATGTGCATATTTTTTTACAAAATCCTTATAAAAACAGGAGAAACTTTTAACATCCTATTTTTAATAATATAGTGTGTGTGAATGTAAAAAATAAGGAGCTGATTTATTTATTTCAATGCTTTATTAGAAATCAATGATACGTACTTATAAATGTTTCTTCTTTTTCTGTAAGGATTTTGTAAAAAATATGCACAGATACTGTAATCTGCAGCTACAATTGTAATTAATGATATCACTTAGCGGAGAGTCGATACAAGAATTGATTCTAGAAACTTTTCGGAACCGACATAGAACCGAAAAAATAACAGTTATGGAACCGATATGAGGAGGGAAATAACCGAAATAACCGTAACCGAAACAGATAATAGTTGGAAATTTCGGTTCTTCATAACAGTTATTCCGAGTAAAGGTTCTTCATAACTGTTTGGAGAACTGAAATCGATATTATAACAGTTTTCGAGCCCTGATTCTAAGCAGGGATCGAAAAAGTTCTCGAACCCTCGTGTTTAAAAAATTCTGTTACAACTTATTTGTTTCGATTAAGAAAATATCTGTTCCTGTGGAATTTTTATTGAAACAAATGCTACCTTCAGGAACTTCTTTAAAAAGTGTTCTCATGGAACAGATATTTTAGAAAGTTCCATGGAAACAAGTTACATTAGAACATTTATTAAAATAGTTTTCAAAAGATAAATAAAAGTACTCAACTATTAGGTACTAGTTTTATTTAACAATATACTATCATATTCTTCATGTGTTTATTTAATAAACGACAATAGATATAATTTAAGTCCTACAAACATAGAAAATGTTTTGCTTCTAAAATTAAATTAAATGCGATAATGTATTATAATTATAAAATATTATCACGCTGAATTGTAAAACATACATGGTATGTTATATATTCTTGACAAGTTCTCTTTTCTGTTCAATACTTGTTATGAAACCATTAATTAAATTATGATTTTCATACCTTTTATTAAATAAACATTTGAAGAATATGATATTATATTGTTAAATAAAACTCGTACCTAATAGTTTACTACATTTCTTTATCTTATGAAAACTTTTTTAATAAACGTTCTAATATAACTTCTTTTCATGGAACTTTTATTATAACGATTCTAAAACATCTACGTAGGTAAGTATTACATATAAATAACACATTCAGACTATCAATTTAACTGTGAGAATTCTTTAATATTCTTGTAGTACTATCCATTGAATAGTATTTAGTATTTGTTACAACGATTGAGAACTTTTTTAATATCGGTGAACAAAACATCTGTTCCTGTTATAGAGAAATTTTTATTCTTATATTTTATAAGTTCCATTCCAACTAGAACTTTTATTTTCAAGAACTTTAATTTTATCGGTTCTTCTGAGAGCTTATAATGTGAGAACATTTTTAAAAAAGTTCCTGGGTCATTGTTTTAAATGGAGCCTATTGAAAAGTTCCAGAACTTTTTCGATCCCCGATTCTAAGTGCAAACTCGTCAATTCCACGGTCAGCTTCTCCCTTTTCGATCGCCGTTGCCTTCCCCTGGAAAGTCGACTCGCTGAATCCGAACCCCGAGCACGTGCACGCCTGAAAATGTATAGGCGGAACGGTGCCGTTTCAGGAAGACAGACGGCACGCTACTTTCCACCGCTCTCGACTTTCGGTGATGCAATTTTTATTGACTGCAATCTAGAGTACTAGACAAAGGCCGTTCGGCTTGAAAATTTCAAGGAATCTACCGAATCGGATATCATCAGTAGCATGACGATCGAGCACTCAGGAAACTGTTGAACGAAATGCTATTTAATTGAGTGTAACCGCGCAGCATCAGCTAACGGACGAGGATCTTAACGACACGTGACGAAATTACGGTCCAAACGCCTCATTGAACAATCCTTGTACCACAAGTGTTCTCTCTTCGTGCCACGACTCTCGATTCTTTTCCCCGCGGAGCGACACAGTCTACCCTTCCAGCCTGCCCGCTGAAAAAGACGCGCGTATGGATACACCTCCGTTTCATTTCGGTAAAGTAACGGTGTTGCTTCTTGTCTCGCAGTGACGCGACAAAACTACCAAGGGAACGGCGACGGGCGCTGAAAAGAGGTACTAAAAGGATGACGAGGAGCAAACGCGTTAAAGTAGAGGCGAATTCTTCGACAGGTTACGTCTCTTAATACGACGTTCCGCCGGATCAATGAGAATTGTTTGCACGATCGAGGCGCTTCAGAAATCTCAGCGTTCCTTTGTAGGAGACCCGAGAAGAGGGGTTGTTCTTTGAAGCGTAGATGAAGCGCAGTATATTTAGAATACCAGTTCCTTTAAGACGAATAACAAATTTCGGCGGAGGATGGGAACAAATAAAACTGCATAGGGAAACTAATCAACTTTTACATTTCAAACTCTCGGTTATAATAAAAAACAAGAAGTAGCCGAAACTTTGGTCTAAATGCAAAATGACAGGAAGTATCGATTTACTTTTACTTTATAAATTTAAAAAAGAACATGTAAATATAAATGGACAGCGCTGGTCCAACCCGCTAAACTTTGGAATATTCTAAATTACCTTCAACTTCGGTATTCCGAATTAGACAACGTGGCAATGAAACCTAAAATTTCGTGCCACACTTTGTATTCGCGAAATTATCGCAAAAAACTGACACGGAACTCTGCCACTTTAACTCTAAAGTTTTGACATATTTTAACCATGACTGGAACGATTGAATACTTGCTGAAAAAGTTTTGCAGATTCACGTTTTCTTATTCTGCAGATTAAGTCATTCGTTAACAGATCATCAGCCCCTATTGTCTACCGTAGTAGTTTATTAGATAATTCGGTATTCCAAATTACAAACAGTATTCCAAATATCCTGCGCTTCCTCTACTTGCTTAACGAGTCCTCTTTCAATGGCAACGGACTAGAATTTAAAGAAGACATGAATGCTCCGACGCTAGGAGTTCGATAATTGCTGATATTAAATGTGACGGCTACACAGAGAAATGGAAACTATTAAGGGAAGTTTGTCGGGTAAAAAAAAAGGTCGCGGGTAGAGTTTATCCGAGCACAGTGTGGCAAGGGGGATTGAACGGGCCCCTTGGAGGACGCAACTTGTCAACGTCTGCGGAGGAAAAGACAGGGTGAAACGAAACCAGTGGCTGATAACGCAGGTACCTGTACCTGGCCTGTCTCATCGTCAGGTGAGAAGGCAGTCGGTTTACCTTACTGACAGGCTGCGCGGCTTCGAAAAAGGAACGCCAGGCCGCTAATAACGCGGTATCACATAACAATCACCGAGTGTTTAATCGTATTGTCGATGCACGACAATTACCCCTGAAATCGCGTGTACGCGGGCCAATTAACCGGTTATTAAAATGTAGATAGCGCGGAGGAGATCGTGCGGCAGCCGGACGTTTTAATTCGCGTGGCGCAAATTGGCGCGCGGCTTAAACGACTCAACGATCCGCGCGTTCGGAATCAACGTCAATCGCTGCGGTGCAATTGCACCGCGAAGAAAAGGAAGCAAGAGCTAAATTTCAATTAAATCCATCATCCACCTAACTACTTGTTACACATTGTGCCGAGCCCGGTTCCTATCAGCGGTCTCAGCCGGCAATAAAAGGACCCGCGACCGGCGCAAGCACACCGCCGTGAACGGGCGATCGTAATCTGACATTATCCCTCGATTATGAGATCGTTATCGATCGATAGGCCTGCAGGTTTTTGTCGCGTCGAGGAGCACCTGGCTACGGCGCAGGTGATGCAGTACCATGCTGCCTCTGCGAGAATTTGCATAGAGAAGACGGAGAGGGGCGTAGCTCGCGAGCTGCCAGCTCGATCGGCAATTAAGCGCCACTATCAACGGCTCCCGTTGATAAAAGGCGAGGCCACGTACAGATGCTCGGGGTGGGTGTTACGAAATCCTGCTCCGTCCTCGTCCGGCCGTCGCCGGTTCCCAGCGAGCTTTCTTTCCCGCCCGTGGCCGACCTTCTGCAAGGTCCCCGGACAGAAGTTCCCTCTCCGGGTAGGAATGCGTGACTCGGCGATTTTATAACCCGCTTTCAATTACCATTCCTCGTGCTCTTGTTTCCCCCCCCCCCCCCCCCCCCCTCGGCTTCGCGCCGCGGTTCAGCGAGAGCAGAAGAAAACTTGACGCGCGGAATGCACGCGCGCAACCGTCTAAATGCCGCCTGAGTTTGTCCCCTGTCCCTTTCGTCCCTCCCCCGGGCCCCGCCGCCCTCCCCCGGTAGGGCCCGGGACACGTCCGGCGTTTTCCTCCTTTTTCGCTTATGCCGCCACGAGGACGTGATTTATTCGACGCCGGCCCCGGGTAGAATAGCCGCTGGACGCGGACACGTAGAGAGGTCCCCGCCGCCGGATAGCGGCGTCCCGAGGAAACGAGTTATCCGTGAGGACGTCCAGCGGGCCCCGATCAGCCAACAATTTGTTTTGGCTCGTTTGCCGATGACACGCTCGCGTCCCGGCTATCCGGCCGGTGCCAGCCTGACGTTTACACGCCCCGTCCAGCCGCGGGCTATTTGTCCGGGCTTAATTAGGAAATAATGGGCCCGCTGCAGGGGCCGTGAAAAATCCGGCGGCCCCACTTCTCGACGTGGCGAAGGAATCGCGATATTCTCGCGCCATTAGTTCCCTTCCCGCTAATAAGTTAATCTGCTGGCTGGACCCCGGAGAGGGATCGCCAGCCGTAAATACTCTTGGCCGGCCGCGAATAGTATGCCGGCCGTTCCAATGATTCGAACAACTCGGCCGATAGAGCGTGCCCCGCCGGAGTAAATTACGGAGACGGCTCGGGCCACGCATCCCGCGCGTATTTCATCCGATAAATGGCACGGGGCGGTGGTGCGGGGATGATACTTGATAGGATTCATAGAGGATTTTCTTTTATTTGCAGTCGCCATGAGGACGTCGCTGGTTCTACTGGTGTTCAGCGTGGCGTCCGCCGCGGCAGCGCCGCCACAGCACACCCTCAGCCCTCGGTCGGTTCTGGGGGACGCGGCGCCCGCGGGAACCGGCGCCGACGCTGCCGAGGCCGCTACGAATCAGCTGGCAAAAAATGAATCGGAGGAGGCCGAGGGTGAAGCGAAAGAGTTGGGAGGCCCGCTGCTAACGTCGATTCCGGACGGCGGACAGAAGCAGTCGAACGAGGGCAAGGATAAAACGAAGAAGGGTCGGAAGCACAAGGCCCTGTTTGTTAACTACCCCGCCGCTCCTCAGCTCCCGTTCGCCAGCCTGCCCTACGATCTCGATTACAGTAATAACTTGGAGGAGAGAAGCAGAGACCCGAGCAGCTACCAGGAGAGCAACATATTCTACATTCGACTGCCACCTACACCGTACATGTTCGTCCCCGGTTTAGGCTACATCTCGCAGCCGCCCACCTACTCCACCTCGAGCCTGCGGCCGCAGGCCTCCTACGCCAGGCCTGCCAGACCGAAGCCCACGTACCAATCCTCCAACCCGTTCATCAAGCTGCCGATCGACTTCGTGAGCAACGGCAAGCCGACGTCCGTCTATCAGTGGCAGAAGAAGCCCGCCAAGAAACCGACGGACAGCCCTATCACGAACCTCGACAGCTTATCGCCCGACTTCGTGAGCAACGGCAAGCCTACGTCCATCTACCAGTGGCAGACCAATCTGAAGCCCATCAAACCCGCCGACGATTTGGCCAACAATCTGGAGAAAGGCCCGTACACGTTCAACGGCAAGCCGACCAGCTTCTTCCTGCTCAAGTCGGACGGCACGTCCTCCGGGCGCCAACAGCTCCGGTACACGGGCTACCAGGAGGGCAACGCCTATTACTGAAGCTACGGGGCCCGGTTGCCTACCGAAACGGTGGAACGGCTTGCCTCGAATCCTAGGAATCGGCCGGTCGATTCGAGAGGCCGCGCCGCGCCGCGCTGGGATGACGGGCGCGGGCTCCGGGCTCGGCGATTCGCCTGCTCCGACCTCGTGGCTGTGTACGAATCGGCGAGCGTGCGGGGAGGACTCGACAAGTCGAGCACAGCCGGACGGAACGTGGAAGAGGTTGTATAATTCGTTGCGCTGAAATGCCTCGTTATTTATGGCCTTGGCGTAAAGGCCGGGCAGTGATTTATATCGCGATTATTACCGTGCGAGAGTGTAGCTTATTATACTTCGATGATCGCCGCGGGACCATCGAAAGGGCGGACTGTTAAGTTACGACCCACCGTTGGGAATCGTCGTTAGCATAAGTGACGCGATTTTATACAGTAATGTTGAACGATCCCCGGTACACATTAGCGGCTTGGGATGCCTGGCATGCAATCACCACGTTTGCAAAAGGTGCAACGGGAACGCCGATCCAACGACCGTGGAGAAGTTCGTCGTTTTCGTAGTCGGCGCATCCCTGATCGCCGCTTCCATTTAGCTCGATCGGCTCGGACACGTTGGCATGGATCTGCCAGCGTCTAATTGGAGCGTAACGCTCGTATCAGCTCCCATTCGAGCTGAATATCGGGCCAGAGCTGTGTAATTATTTCAGAGTGTATAGCTATTGTCGATAAGGTATTGATATTTATACGTTAATTAATTAACGAGTAAGTGAACGTAGGTTTATACAGTTAGCTAGTGGACTCCATACAGAACGAATTATAGAAATTAATGCGACGACTGTTTGCTCAATCGTTAGGGTAATTATTATGTTTAACTGCTAATCGTATATTTATTTGCAAATCCAAGTCCTGTTTATAGTTCACGTAGCTCTCCGCCAGCGGCGACTGGGGAGCTTTACCTTCGGTGCCTTGTAAATATCTGAGAAATACACGAGAGCTTGGGTCGAGAGCCAAGGAAACGAGAGCCTCGTATTTTTTTTCTGGAATCCCTGCCGCCAAGGAAACGTGTTTCATATCTTCCCCCTCTCACGTACCACAAATATTGACTCGGGACGCCAGTCTGCTCGGGATTATATCCCGTCTGGTTACGGCAACACCCCCGCGATATCTATATTACTTGCTCAAAGAGATTGAGCTCCGGGGATCCCGATAATACCTCTTCCATACGCCTCCCGGGGAGACCGACTTCGAGTAGAATCTCGTTTCGAGCTGGCGATAAGATCCTCTGTCGCGCAGCTTGCGCCCCACGCTGCAAAGGAACGGCAAACAAATTCTTCATCCCCTGGAGAGAAGGGTAACGATAACGGTGTTACGTAACGCAGAGCGCCCTACCTCTTTGGATTCGGGTGAATTATATTATTCGTTGGAAGCCGAATATTAAATATTACATATTCATGCCAACTTGAGAGTCGTTCCAGGTGAGAGGCACCCGAACAGAACGGCAGATGCCAAGTGTTTATAGAAAGATTCGAGAGTCTGACGAGGGAAGATCCCGAACTCGAAAATTCAAAGAATTCTGAAATTTTGTGAATTGGTATGCAGGGGATTGACATCGCAATTCTGATTACAACGCAATTTTTCTTTGCTACCCAAATTCACTATAAGCGGGTGAAATTAACCCCTGAAAATTCGGCTATTTTCCGATTTTCTGTTGTTCTTATTATTATTATTATTATTATTATTATTATTATTATTATAAACGGGAAAATCCCATAGTTTACAGAAATGTACAACCATTCAAACTTACAGTCTACTCAGTGTGTTATAACTCGCGAACTGTAAGAGATAGAAAAAAAGTTTCACGACAAAAGTTACTTCTTTTAATTATATCCACCATTTGGTAGAAAAGTTATTTTACAGTTCACGGGTTACAACACAAAATCGGAGAATAACCGGATTTTCAGGGGTCAATTACACCCCCTTAGAGTGAATTTGGGCAGCGAACAAAAAATTGCGTTGTAATTGGGAAGAAATTCTCTGCGTGTTCGCAAAGTTTCGGAATTCTTTGAATTTCTCTGCCATTACAGTTTCGCGAAAGAGGTATGCTTGGCACGCGATCGAGTGATGGGCCGAGCAAAGCAGTCGGGGTTCCTTGTCATTTCGAGCTTCCACGGTCAATTACCAAAAAATGTGGCCCCCGAGGCGGGCCGCTGCTCGATATTACCGTGGAGGCGCAGTAACGGGTTACGAGCGGTTCTCATTCGAATCCAAGATGCCCAGCTGGAGCGTAAACGTCTGGTTCTACCAACCGCTTCCAGCCGAAGGAGACGCAAGCTCTCTGATCGATGCCCCGGGTCATGCATACGCGTACAAACTACTATAAATACTTTTATTCGCTACACTGAATGCCATGGTTCGATACAATTGAGCTTCTTCCTATAACACATGTATATATGTATAAGAATATAAAAAATCGTTTGCTGCTCTGGCGCTCCGGAATTTAGTAGTAAAAAAACAAAATCAGTAGAAATCCTTGCGCGGCTGTACGTAGAGAAGGCATGTACATCCTGTGGATAAGTGATATTGTCCAGTCTTTGCTTGAAGGTTCGCTGGCCAACGATCGCGTTACATCGCCCCTCGCGATCGCCGGGCAGCGCGGTTTTGAAACGGCGCTACTTATTAGCGGTAGAAAAGGTGTCCGTTAAACTTATAAAAATATATTATACAGGGTTAAACGTCGCAGTTGGGCGAGGCGCGATCGTTCGACGCGTCGAGGATCGCCACATTTCCTCGATCTGGCTTAGACCGCCTCGAACTCAGTCGCGGAGTGGCTTCTTAAGCTATCCTAAGTGTTAAGTTCACCTTTCCAAAGAAAGCTCCGACAACCTAGACTAATCTCCTAACAACTGTAACAGAAGTGGAACGGCTTGCAGGACACGCGTAACCTCGAGTAAGGACGACTCACCGAATGATCGTAGTCTCTGTCTTTCTCTCTCCGACGCTATCCGCTCTTTCTTTCTCTGACGCACACATGCACACACGCACACACACGCTCTCTCTCGCTCTCGTTCTATCTCAACCCCTTTCACCCAGGTTCCATCGCTCATCGAATTCTGAAATGGTTTTTTTTTTGATCGTCGTCGTCGTTACGAAACGACGGCCCCTGTTCTTGTTGGCCCTGTCGCCGTCGCCGACTAGCGACTGGATACGCTTTGGCTAACAAGCCCACGGGCCGTGAGCACGTCACGTGGCTGCCACACATGTTCTCGCGACGGCCACGTCGGGGATTAAGGTAGCAGGGGATGATAGTAGACAGGCTTGCGGCTCTTCTCCATCACGTAGAACGCTTTCGGCTTGCCGTTCCCGGGGAAGTTCTTGTTGATGCTCGTCGAGCCGGACTTGCCGCTGATTGGAGCGTAGTAGGACATGGCCGCCTTCTTCCGGTGCTTCTTCACCTTCGCGGTGTTCCTCGAGCCGTGAAGCTCGTTCGCCAGGCGGATCCTGTGCACGCCCGAATCCTCCAGCCTGTACGTCTTGTTGCCGGCGTTCCCGTTACCCTTCTTCGAGGACTCGCTCTTCTTCTCCAGCCGGTCGGGGTAGCTCAGCCTCTTGTCGTTGTTCCTCACGTGCTTCGCGGCTCCCGGCTTCTCGCGGACGATTATCTTGTTGTTGTCCGAGCTGTAATACTTCTTCGTCTCGTGAGCCCCGCTCGGGTTCAGCTTGGGGATCCCCGGCGGCTGAGAGTTCCCGGCGGGTTCCTTGGACCCGTGGTGCCTCTTCGCGTCCTCCAGCTTCTTCTTCGCCTGGTCGATCTTCAGCTGCGTCTGGAGCCTCTTCTTCTCGGTGATCTTCTTCACCACGGGCAGGTTCCAGTGGTAGATCTTCGCGGGCTTGCCGTTCCCCTGGAACCCTACGGGGAAGTTCGGCCCAGTCTTCGTTACCTTCTCGTCTTTAACAGATTTGTGCGGCTTGGTGATCGTGTAGTAGGGCGGGCTGGCCGGGAGCTTCACGATGTACACGTGGCTGTCCCTGTGCCCGTGCCGACGGCTGTACGGCTGGTGGATCCGCGTCTGAGAGCCAAGTCCAGGGGGTTCTGGACCGGCCAGCCGTTTCTTGTGGTGGCCGTCGGGGATCTGAAGTGGCACCAGGCCAAGGCGATTCAAAATCGCCGCGTTGCTCGTGTCAACGGTCTCGAAGCCGGGCCCGGCATCCTCGGACGCGGTGCCAACGGCGCAGCCCGATAGCAGCAGCAGCAGCGCGCAGCTGAGCAATCTGAAACAAGAAAGCAGCGTTAGGAGCAAACACCTGCCGTCTACCACCTCTTCATCCTCGTTTACAATATCTCCAATCGACCGCCGCACGCTTCCGTGACCAGCTCGAACCAAGCACCTTCGTCAGCCACGAATACTAATCCGCTAACGAACCGGGCCCCTGTTTGCATTCAGGCTCCGTAGAAACGAATGCCAGCTCTCGGAGAGCCGCGCGAAAGACAATCTATCAGGATTTGCCTGGCACAGCTCAATTGGTAGGAGGCAGTGGCTTTAGTCGTGACTTCGGGGCAGAGATCGGCAAAGAATTATTTTAAATAAAAATTTCGTACACAAATTTTTATTTCAAACACCTAATTGTTTGGCCATCTTTGCCTCCGGGAAGCTTCATCGAGCGGACAGAGTCGGAGGGCCGCGTACCCTGGCAGATCGTAAACCAGGCCCACTCGTCGAAAGAAAGGTGGCGAAAGAAAGTTTCATTGACCGTAAAAGTGACGACTCTGCCGGCGAGACGGCTGGGAACGTCGCGGGGGCAGGAACATCGGTAAGAAACTGTCCGAGCACGGCCGTTCATCGCGTTAGGTCGACGCGATAAATCAACCTTTCCCCTCTTAATTAGTCGCTACACACGCGGGCCAGCCCTCGCTAATTATTCCCCAGTCGTTTCCGCCTCTTTCCGCTGTGACGCTCGCCGCATAATACCGAGAAACGTGCGTTCCATTCCATTAACAGGGGCGTTTGGCCGGCTGCTTGTTAATTCGCCAGTTTCCCCGAGCCCGGCCGCAGCAGCCGAGCGATTCTACTCCACGGCTTCTCGCGGGGAAGCCACGAATCTAGCCGGCACCGTTACGCCGTTACGTCAGGGGATACGCCAGACGCGATATTTATAGAGATTCGCGAGTAACGGCCCGTAATTCGCCCTGTTATTATTTCCACAGCCCCGTTCACGCGGACTGGCTCGATAAGTGTCTCGGCTAATGAGTCCGGGCGCGCTTAACAGCCTCGTTCCGCCGATCGATCGGCAACGGGAGGATGTGACAGGCAGCCTCGGATCGATATGAAATCGCTATGCTGCCGCAGACGGACGGATGGATGAACGTATGCGAATAATTGAATGCTCGTTTTTGCGCGGAGAGGGTAAGGAGAAAGGAGAGCGAGTGGATGACCAACGATCCTCGGACGTCCGTCACGCAACGCGCATAAATTAATCCGCCAGCCAGGCGTCTCCCTCGCCGCGAAATTATTCCTCCGTCCATTCCAGTCGGTTCGTGCGGCCCGGCCGTCCGGCTGACCGACGTGCGTGCTGAACTCGAAGCAAGAGGGAAAACCTCTGGGCGCCCAGTGAAAACGACTGTCAAGAGTTAAGTAATATTGCTCGCCCGGGCATTCATCCTGCACACGCTTCGGCCGTTTAGTGCGAAACCGAAAGGTCCTGATGAAGCCGTGCCCGAGCGTAATTTAAGAAAGTGCGCCGATGCGGACGCGTCAAGTGAACAAACTCATTAACCGCGGTTAATTAAAGAGGAATTCTTTATCCCGGGACAGAGGGGCCCCGATCTCTTTCGCAAACAATTATCCCATTCACATGGCTCCCTCGTGTTCCGAGCTACTCGTACGGCTATTAGCCCTGTCCCGGAATAAAACCGCGGCAACTAGGAATGAGGAGTACAATGCAGGCGGATAACCCGTTTCCTGAATGGACTCCTTGTTCTGGGAAGACTTTAATGGCTGTTTAGGCGACCTAAAAGTCCAGGCAGCGGAGTCCGCGGGGCTCCAATAAAACCGCGAGCAGTTCTATTTGAAATTGAAACGACTGTTGCTCGTTCCATGCCATGCGAGGATGGTGCATCCTGCTGTCGGGCAGGTAACTAACAGTAACGTGGATATAAACGTACCGGTGTACAGCCGTGCTGGACGCGCTGGTCCGGGGAAAAAAGGCCACGATTACAATTCCGGTCGGCCGAGGGAAGGATAAGATGGCCGTGTGCCGATCGGCTGTCCATTACCGCTGGACGTATTCGTCGAAAGCGCACGATCGGCAGGTTAGAAGAACGCGGAAGAGGGCTCGGGCTCCGATGGAAGAGAGCGCGACCCGAATGGGCGAGGCGAGCCAGGATGAAAAAGAAGAAAAGGCGCGAGAAAGGAAGAATATGAGGTGGGCAAAGGGGGGTGACGAGGGAGAGGAGAAGGTGGAATGGACAGAGTTGCCCGGAGTACCGAGCACGTGCGTGTGCATACAGGAGGATGCGTGAGAAAGACTGACGCTTGAAAACGCATCAGCCAGCGAAGAGACATGGCGCAACGCTCGTCGCACCGATCCAATGAAACGTCAAAAGGAATACCAACGACGGCGCCTTGCGGCGAGCAGAGATTAATCATCGCGATCATCTTTCGCGGCCTGTCCGCTTTCGGCTCGCGATTTAACCCCGTCTAATGGCTTGACGGGTCGGACAGCTGAGCGAGACCTGCCACCTCGGCACGCCAGCATTTCGATCCTAGAACGGCGATACAGGAATATCGTAGATTTCAGGCGAAACGATGGAAAGCTTTATTAAATAGTACACCCCTGCTGAGGTAGGGACGCGTGTGAAGGGTAAGGGGAAGGCGGGGAATGTCACAAAACAGTGTTGTCGAGCAGAGCATGGGGCAAAAAGTTAGGGCAGATAATTATTCATGGAAAATTAGCAAAGGATAAAGCAAAATTATTTATGAGTGAATACAACTATAGATTCATTGATATTTAATTTGTTTACGATAAACAAGTAAAGAACACATCAAAGATAAAGTGAACTATTATTATACATTAGTATACAGTATTAGTATACGTAGTATTAAGTATTATGTAATGATTAGTTTTATGTTATGGTTAGGCTTATTAACAGTTTATACTGCGGCCTCGCATTTACTCGCCTTTACTTTCTCCTTATTTACTTTTTTTTTTTAATTTCTATTTGTTCAACGAGTAATAAAAACGAAATAATAATAACTATCTACTGGCGATTAGCAAGAGAAATGAATACAAAAGAGAATAAATAAACAAAAATAATAATAAAATAATAATAAAAAATAAAAAATAAACAAAAATTATAAAAAAAATCATAACTCGACCATCTCCAGTTTCTGCAGCGAGAGATGGTCTTCCCGTTAGCTTTGGAGAGGAAGAGTTAATATGGCCAAATACTTTGGCTGCATTGTTCCTCAATATCTCTTCACTATCTTATTATCACAAACATTAAACGAAGATAAACTTAGAAGTATATTTTAAATACGATTCTGTACACCGCTGTTTGACAAAAGAGGTTAATGTAACCCCACTTTACATTTTATTGCCTCTAAATCTAAGAAAACACAGAAGGGAGCGAAATGACGCTATTCATTCAACTGTTTGGCTTCTAGAGAAGTAATTGGTCTGCAGTTTAACGCGTTTTTACGTAGAGAGTCTGAAATATAGCGACTCGATAAACTCACCGGCCCGACTGCGTCTCCTGGATTTACCCTATCAATTAACAACTTTGTAAAAGTAAAGCATAATAGTTGTAGTTTATACAAAATAATACCGTATAGATATAGAGATCTAGATTGTTATTATTAAAGGGTTTGGACACAGTAACGAGCCAAGAAAGCAGACGATTTTTGGTCGACGATATTTTGAAAAGTAAACAATCGATTAATATAAGGTTTTGTGTTTTAGTTCATTATATTATGAACTATAAGAAAAGCATATAATGCATATAAAAAGCATATAATTCCGGGAAATCGGATGAACTGTTACAAAAATGTCATAAACTATAATATATTTCTCAGGCATTGACGATCCAACATTTAAAATGTTTTAATTATTGTACAAAATACAAACAAAAAGATCACACAAATTTTGTCGAAATTTGATCATTATTTTTCAAACATCGGCCATCTTGTCAATTTTCGCAAAAATTAAAATGTTGGATCGTCAATGCCTAGGAAATATATTATGGTTTATGACATTTTTGCGGTTTTTGTTACAGTTCGTCCGATTCTCCGGAATCCGGCCCACCAGTTGGCCAACCGGACAAAAAGGACATTTTAAATGGAGACATTGCACGGCGTACAAACGCTATTTTCTAAATATTATATGCTTTTCTTATAGTTCATAACATAGTGAACTAAAACACAAAACCTTATATTAATCGATCGTTTACTTTTCTTATTATCATCGTCTAAAAATCGTCTGCTTTCTTGGCCCGTTACTATCTCCTAACCCCTTAAAGTTTACATAGGTTTATATGAAAAACGGGACTTTCAGCTCCACCCTACCCTACCTATTCCAAAACTCTAACGTTATCTTACAGGAATATTTAAACTTTATAACCCAGTTGCCACCACCAAAATATGCTATAAATCACATAACCAAGAGAAATAGACATTCCCGGCCCCCCTCCCCCCCCCCCCTACCCTTCACACGAGTGTTGCAAGTTCCTAAGCTGATGACGGAATGAAATTCGGAATTGATGAGCCCACGCGCTCTCACCCCGCCGAACCGTAACGTTTCCATCAGGGGAAGACGAAGGCTCGAGTTATTAGCCGGCACTCGACCAAGTACCACTAACGCTCATCGTTTCGGTGTACCTACTTGTTATGCACTGTGGTAATTTACCAGGTAATTACAGGTCCATCGACATGCTCGGCAAGCTGGGCCCCATCAGTAGGCCCCATCTGGCCAGCAAATTATTCGCCGGTTCTGCACCGAACAGAAATTCCGCGCGACGATCTGGGAAACAGGGGAACGATTCGATAACGCGTCGGCCGGGTAAGCGGGGCCGCGTGCTCGCCCCGCGGTCGCGTTCCTCGCTCGCTTCTCACAACAGATTGGTTACGATCACGTGACAGGTTAAACGAGAGAATAACACGGCAGCTCCGTGGCTCGTCTGGACCGCGAGCGAAATGCCTGGCCGCTGGCGAAGAGGCGGGAGAGCAGGGCGTGGGTCAGGACGAGACGTCGGTGGTTGCCGCGGGGTTGTAATGGCCCGGGAAGCCTGTAATTTGCGTCTTGGTCGAGTTAACATTCGACCGGCGGAGAGGGCAACTCGCCACCCAGGGCTCGCGCACCTCTGACTCGCGCTGCCTGACTCATGCGAGAGGATTTAACGGATTGACGCGATCGTTCCACGTAGATCGGCGGCAGCTATCCAGGCCGATTCAGCTCCGAGTGATAAGGCAGAATTCGCCGGCGATCCGTCACGCGATCCCGCTAATTGGTATGGAAATGCGCGGCAACGTTCTCCTCCGTGGTCCCGCCTAATTGCGATCGGTAACGAGCATCCTCTGGCCACGGGAAAAGCTCCAGCTCCGTTCCAACCGTTACCTCTGCCCGTCGTCTGTTAATCCGCCGAGACAATTCAACCTCGCGATTTCAATTTGGCGCCGCAGCGAATTGTCGCTCGGGGGACGATCCGGTGATACGTGCGCCGCAAGTTTTCCCAGCGATTTCATGGCGCCGAGGGGACGCGAAACGAGAACGTATCGGCCCCCGAAGGGACCGACTTTTTAGACGGCTACGTAGAGCTGAATACCTGAGATTCCGCGAGACTTCGGCGAGGAATTCCAGGGAGGCTGGCGTCCCATTCCAGGGATACCGAGCCCGTGAAAAGGACATTTCTCTTGATAACATCGCGATTCTTCTTCCCGGCTAGAGACGTGGCTATAGATTCTTGAATATTTCATCGGCCGGTGCTTGCCCAGGCTGTGAAATTAATGCGAGACAGCGGCGAACGTGGGGAGATAAGGTTTCACCGAATCGGAACGAAGCGGCGACGATAAGCTTCCACGAGGACTATGTCGAGTTCTAGCCAGGCTAATCCCGCGAGGAGGATCACCGGATGGATGCGAGGGAGGATTAAATCGCGGCGTGGAGCGAGGGAGTTTGTTCACCTTGATGATCACGGCAGCGCTGGCTATAGTCAATGCCAAGACTGTAGCTGGTGCCCGCGGTGGAGTCGAGTGTGCAGCCGTGCACCCTTGTCGCTGGGTTCATGCGAACGCCACACGTGCTCGCGCCAGAGTCACGGCGCATACGATCGTACGTATCGGGGGGGGGGGGGGGGAGGGACCTCGGGCTTCACGTGTGTATTATCGCAGCAGGAAACGCGGAGGGCCACTGCAGCCGGCTAAAGGCGCGCCAAGATCCCGAGAGCCGAGATTAGAAGCGACCTGAGATCCAGCGCGTTCGAGCCGCGATCTGAATTAATAGAGACTCGACAGTAACGAAAGAACCGATCGCTTCGACACCGCGCTCGAACGGGAGTCTGCATGATCTACGCGGCGGAATTAATCTCGGCCGGCCGCTCGGAATGAAGTCGTCGGGAATACGAGCGCTGGTATAAATTGCGATCGCAACGCGTGCAGCTTGTTTCACACTTAGCGGCGATCGTTACAAATTGCTGGCAGGCCCGCGATCGGTTCTTATCGAAACCGCGGCATCTCCATCCCCCACGGGAAACCAGTTACGATTTCGTCCATCACGGTAGTAAAGTGATTTTCTGCTATCTCATCTGGAAACAATTTGCTCGGCCGTCCAGATCGATGGCGTCGACACGCGAATAAAAACCAGCGCCGCATAGGAAACGAGTGGGCGCAGATAAATGGAACCGGGGTGAAACGTCCGTGCAGGAAGGAGCTCGATTCAATGTTGCGCGCACCGAGGAGCTGGCTGCATCCCGACGGCTCACACGCTTCGGAGCGAGCCTTTCCTGTGACTCACGCGATCGCGGGCAACCTGCTATCACCGCGGCCCGTAATCGCCGATCAAGGCGTAAAAAAAGCTAATTGCAATCGGGGCTGATAGATGTCCAAGAGTGGGCGCGGCGGGGCGAACCGGCGGTGACCATGTATCGCGTACCGTGGAGTTCACCTGCCGGACGCGGCCGGAATAATTCATTCACTTCCGTCGCGGATGCTTTCGTGGCTGCGTGCGCGCGTCATAAGTTGACATCGGCCGGCGCGACGGCCCGGCTAGAGAAACCGGCGGACGTGCCCGTCCATAAATCTCAATGCACCGAAATCGCTTGGCCCGCGCCAGACAAACATTTATTGCAATTAAACTCCCTGCGTCCGATCGCCAGGAATATCTCCCGCGCGGCCTCCGGCCGAAACGCCTCCAGGCAGCGAGGCAAGACTCCATGGGAACGAACGCGAACCGAGCTCTTGCCGAAACTCTGATTCGAAACCGCGGAGGATCCACGATCCTCCAACCCCGCCGGCAGACGTGAAAATCACTCCTGCAGCTCCGCTCCAACCACCAGCAATTTCCCGCCGTAGAAACCGCCCACGCAACCGCGCTCGTCTAAACGTCGCTCATAAATCAGAGGGGAAGCGAATTATCATGCAAATTCTTCGCCGTCGTTTCATCACTTTTCAATTGCAGCCCGTGAAAAGAAGGGGGAGGCCGGTGGGGGCGAGGGGGCTCGGCGCGAAACAATTCTCCCGATAATCTGCGGACCCACGCGATGGTGGCTGTACTTACACCGTGCTGCAACGACGCGCCTCGCGACGTCGAACAGCTCGGTGGCTGAAGCAAACTGCGCGCTCGCTGCGGGCGCGCGGCGCGTTTTCGTGCAGCTTCTGAAAATAATAGAGCCCCCCCCCCCCCCCCCCCCCCCCCGAGGCAGCCCACGTAACCGTAACCGTGACCGTGGCCGAAGTATGTCACGAGTTCACTGTACGTTCTTCGTCACCTGCCAAACCTGACCGTGAACGATCGCCTCCGCTCGTGCTCGCACCGAGTGGTTTAAACGGCAAACCGGTCGCCGACCGGTTCGATCGTCTCTAGCGAGAATCCGAGAGGATTTCCACGTATCTGGCCGCGACAGCAGCGCCATCAAAGGCTGGCCTCGCTATCGATAGGGAAACAGCAGCCGTTTACTGGGAAACACATTAACGAGCAAGGCGAACAGGGAAGCCGGGGGGGGGGAGGGGGGTCTAATGCCGCGACAATTGACAGCCGGTCGAAGCCACGAGGAACTGCGCGTCGGGGCTAATTGGAATTGTTCGAGGAGAGACGCGATTCCTGAGCGTTCGCCAAATAACAATCGGCCGGCTCGATCCAGGCACATAAATTTCGCCGGGAACGGCCGGTGTCTAGCCTGCGTGCCGCGAACTCGATAACCCTGCGGAACCGAAACGAGGGGAGCGCGGTTCTTGCGCCGAACCGGCCAGCCGCCTTCCGTATATCACGAAAGGACGGCTAGCCGGGAAAGGCATCCCAGCCAGCGGTGATTATCGTCGTGAAAAGGCGTCCCGGCGGCCAGGAAACTCGTTAGGGTATCTTCTGCGACCCACCTCCCGTCTATCCCTAATCAGGTGACGATCGGCTGATCGATCGTACGTGCGCGTTACCATTGCCAAGGTCGCGATCAGAGGAGACGGGCAATTTTACGCCGGCGTTGATTAATGGGGCCGGGGGTAAAAGAGAAAAGGAAAGTCGGGGACGGGGTAAAAAAGTATGTGAGCCACCGTGGGAGAGCATCGTCGATTCCGCGTAGGCACGGACCTCGCCTTATACAGCGTCAACCCTCCCTTACGGGCCATTAAATCCGCACGCGCTGCCAAGAAATCGCAGAAAGATCGGGGCAAAAAGATGTGGAAACGTCCTCGGGATAGGAACGGACGCTACGGAGTACAGAGGATCGAGTCTTTCCGCAGAAGCACGGTCTGACGACCGAGCCGCTCTCTCGATGAAGAGGCCCGCGTGTCGTGATTCACGGATCAGGAAGTAGTTTGCCACCCCTCTAATGCACCATCGCTCAAGTATTTAATATCCCGTGGTTCCGACGTGAACGCCTCCATTTTCTGGCCCGTTAACCATTCCGCGGCTGTTCGGTGGTTCATTAGCTTCTTTCGCCCCGAGACACGGCGATATTGATCATCGCGTAATTACCGTGAATGCGGCGGGTTTTGCCAGCTACTCTGTTAGATCAAACGCGACAGAGATTTACCGGGGAGCGCGCGTAATTCACCAGCGGGCCCGGCACCGCTCGATATGCAAAATTGTTCAGTACGCGGAAAACTGTCTGAAAGCATCCGGCGGTCACGGATTTGTGATTCCAGGTACGTGCCACGAATCCCGCGGCGCGTGCTCGGTTCCACGGAAAAATCTCCACCGAATCCGTCCACCAAGACTTCGTGCTATTACGCATCGCGTCGCGATGTTTGAATACGGTGAATCCGATCGACGATGAAATCATCCGCATTGAAATGCGGACTGACGGGAAGTTGCGACGACTCACAGTGTAACGAGTATATAGAAAAAAAATCAGTTTTCCATTCAGATACAGTTATTTACGTGTAATTGATATGTTAATCATATTTATAGACAAAAAATTAATTTTTAATATAAAATAATTCATTAAAATATATTTTTGAACATAATAAAAGTAAAAAAAATAAAAAATATATTATTTAAATACAATCAAATACACATTAATAAGAAACATATGAAAAAATTATAAAAAAAAATCAAATTAATTTTTTAAATAATTTGTATTGGTAATAAATTTTAAATGATTCATTCGTATTATACATCTTCATCACTATCAGGTGAATCTGAAGGAATTCAAAGCTCAGTGTCTTTTGAAAATAAATATTCGAGCACAGATTTGTCAAGTCTTTTCGTTTTATTATGTGTATTTTTTCTTATGTGGGAGCACTCGGGAGCAGATAAAATTTATACCAAATTAAAGGGCATAAAAAGAACTAACTGTAGTAAAAAAATGAAAGAACCGATGTTTCGTTTTTTTAAAAATTTTTTCCAGAATTTAGAAGATGCGACAAAAAAAGTAATGGTACATATCCATATCTTTAAATACAAGAATTTTTAGTTAATAAAACGAAAGAAGGATATATTTTGCTTATTTTCAAGAAAAAAGAAAGAAAAGAACTTATAAATATTTGAATTGAGGCACTTGATGAAAAAAGGGCACACAAGTCAAGAAAATCGATTTCTAAGTTCTCATTATAGACGATTTAAACGATTTAAGTTTAAGGTTTAAGTGAAGTTTAATCAGATGTCTGAATTTTGATCTCGCAGTTCGGTGGATTATTTCTCGTGTGCGGCAATGTTTGTCCCGTTATTTTCTCACTTCGTAAATAATGGTGTCTTGCCGTGAAAGGTAAGAAATAAAATAAATAAATAGCGATAAACGAGAGGAAGCTGACGGAATATCTGTCGAGAAGGTTAGGCGGTTTCGCAAGCACGTGAGATAGTCTTATCGAACAGATCAGACTGGTGCTCGATCAGATCGCAGTCCGATAGATCCTAATTTGATTAATACAGTCAGGAGATTCTACGGGCGATGTCTGGGACGATAGCATCAACGACGGGGTATCTAAGGTAGATCCGAGGCGATAAAGGAGCCTTCGCGGCCCCCACCGCCGTGGAAGTGACGTGCGGCGAATTGCAAACAACGATCCTGCGGAAGAAGGAACTCGAGAGGGACAGAGGGGCCTCCCTTCGCATTTACATCGATCGTAAATTCACCAGCCATAAACGTATATCTCGCCATTAGATTCCGTGCCACCCGCGTCGCATGCTCCTCAAGAGCATCGCCGCGACGCACGTACAGGCGTGTACGTATGTACATACGCCGTCGTCCCGAAGGGTCTCCCTGACATCAATTACTGCTGCTTGACACCTGCACACTCCTGGCCCCGGCCGACACACAGGATTTGCGATCGGCCAGCTAGATTTTATCGCCGGGCACGATCCAGCTGAGAAAACTCGCTCGTTTCCACTCTCCCCGACAGCCACTCCCCTGCGACTCCCAGCGAAACAAGCTTCCACGAAATATGTGAAATATAATATAGAACGCGACCTACCCCTCCGATTGCTTCCCCCCCCCCCCTACGAGGGAAGAAAGGACGCACCCCAAACAAAACGGAATTAAGCTACCATTAAGAAACACGAGTTCCTCGAAGAGAAACCCCTCGGGGTAATTTACCCGGAGCACGCGCACCCCAAACGGGGCACAATAGAGCCGTTCAAGGGTCTCGAAACGTCGCATCGGGAATTCGCCCGGGAATCTACGGCTTCCGAGACTTCAAACGGGGGTGGAGGCGGAGGGCAAACGGTCTTCTCGAGGAGAATCCGAGGCGCTGGTATCCTTGCCACAGCGAGGCTACGCCACCAAAGAACGGGATCACGAAGAGAAACACGGTGAATATCTGAGCGGGAGAAACTGAAAGAGGAAAGCCCGGCGCACAGTGGTCCGAATAGGGGTGGCAGGGGGACATTCGTGTATAACTTTTCAACGATAAAAGATACCGGAAATTTACGCCAAAAAATAGGAAAAAATTATCCCTTTCTAATGATTTATTGTTTAATATATTGTATGTTTATTTAATGTTTTTTTTCTCAATTTTTTCAACTTAATTGTTATTAAAAAAAAATTGAAAACGGTTTGTTTAGTAGTTTATTTAATGTTCTTTAAGTGATTTAAACCGCATGTTGGGGAAACTATTCGTTTCCGAGTTATAAGGAATAGTCAAATAGTGAACTCTGTACTATGAGAAATTGTGACGAAATTTACAGTTTAGCTAAAAATTATTATTCATTTATTATTAATTTATTCGACGGACTAGAGTCCAGTATACATCAATATTTATAAAAACCCTTTGTAACACAATAATAATACGACGGATACGAACGTATATACGTAAAATGACGTAAAGTCTGACAGTTTTAAACATTAATAATCAGAAGAGTGGGATGCAGGGGGAAATGATTTTTGCACGATTCTGTAGAGGAAGGTGTGCTGGAAATATTCCAATTGGTTAGAACGTGGGACTCGGTGGGACTTGAAAGATATTCCTTGTCAATTGTACAGAACTTTGACAATTTTCTCTATTTCATATAGCGTTATTTTTTTAATACATTATAAATCAACTAATTTTCAGTTTACGGTGGCAATTATTAACGCAAAAGAATGCTCTTCATTCCAGAAAAAGAATGGAGAGAAGATATTAAATAGGTTTGTCAGGGCATCTCTAAGAAGGAAGCAGTTATTTCTGGTGAAAAATGCTATCTTTAAAATGTCCAACTTTAAGCGTTCGTCCTAATTACAATTTTTATTAAATTTTAATAATATTTTCAGCTTCGAGACTGATGGACATTTAGGAAGCAGTACCTATACATTCATTAGATTTCGATAGGGGAAAGTTCTTTTTCCCCTACAACCCCTATTCGGACCACTGTGCGGCGTGGCGTGCCGGACGTGAAACAATGCTGTCGCTCCCCGCGAAAGGGCCAAGCCGCCGGGGCCATTGTTTTGGCCGCGCAGCCCTTCTCCGTTCGGCCCTATAATAGGCTCGGGTATCTCCTGGCCGTATATCTGACGCGTTTCATGCGGCGTGTAACGTCTTGAACATTCTGAACGTTCCACGGCCGGGGGGAACCTGTTACTCGGCTAGATCCGAGATACCGGGGGGGGGGGGGGGGCCTTTTTTTCATCCGGCGTGTTCGGCCTCTCTCACTGCACCGATGGGCACGCTAATTGCCGCGGTTAAGTATTTACAGGGCCGCGAGCCGCTAATTAGCTAATTGGATTAGTGCGTCTGGATGATAAACGAAAGTCCCCGACTCGCGGGCAATTAACGGGCGGTTAATGACAGTCAGCTATTAATTTAACCAAGCGACGTTTGTAAAACGCGAGCATGATCAGTCGGTTCGCTCCTTGGACAAGATAATCCTGTCGCCGGGGCGAATTTGTCGAAGCGTGCGCGCGTCCAATCGGCGAGATGTGATCGGCGAACCGAGAACCGGGCCAGCCCGCGCAAACCTTGTAATTGCCTCCGCTTCGATCCTGCAACTGTCCGATGAAGTGTCTTCTTGCGCGAGTAACGGGTAAACAGTGGCTCTCAGCAATCCCTCCTCAGCGTCTGTACTCCGTTCGGTAGTGTCAACAAACTGCCAAGTCTCTGCTGAGATAGGTGCTAGTTCTCCGATTTTCAAACGGGAAGGATAATCGAGCGGAGACGTTGAGGTCCCCGGGCCTCGAGCGTGGCAAGGCCCGAGGTCTGTTTCAACGGAGCCTCACATGTGTCCGAGGCAGGTCGATAGAACGAGGAAGTGTAAACGATCCGAGGAATCTCGTTCTCCCGTCACTTCTATTTTTCGTTCTCGCCGGAGCTTCCGTTTCCACGGCCGACCGCCGCAGCCCCGGGGATCGAGTTCGTCCGAGCCCGAGGTGTCGGAGGCTGGACGCTGTTCAGAAACCGACTTCCCTGTTGCGCCGGCTGACAGAGCCGTGTATACTTCGGCAGGAATGCTGAAAGCGAACAACCTGCGCGGAGGGGAATGCACTTTCGTTCTGCAAACCAGAGAATTTCAATAAGCCCGTCGAACAGGCCACCCGGTCACTTTCTCGACGGCCCAGTCAACGAAATGCTTGGGATTTCGAAGAGCCGCGCGTGTAATTAACACAAGCGTGCCCCTCGCCTGGGCAATAATAAGCCTCGCATGCTTGCGGCATTACGCGAGCAGGAATCGGAATTACGGCTCTCCGGGAGCCAGGCAGGATTGCTTGGCTAGCTTCGAGCTGATTCCAGGTATCCCGTCGCAGCCGGAGCCCGCCTCGTACCTCCAACTTCGGAGGTTTGATCGAAAGAAACCGGGGTAGCGTCGGCGATCCTTCCCGAGAAGCCCATGGAAAAAAAAAGGCAATCTAGGGAAAGGAAGAGCAGGAAGCGGAGCGAGTTGTACCGGGGAGATCAGAGTGCGCGTAGACTCCGTAACAGCCGGCAGCGGACCTGGGAGGGACCGAGGGATCGTTAGATAAAAAGTCTGGCGGAAGACAGAGAGGGTGATGGTACACCGTGTTATGTACCATCAACAACCACCTTCCAGCTAATGTATAATGCGGTTCTTACGAGCTGCCGCCAGACATTTCCTTTTCACGAAGCATCAGGAGAAACCTTAACGAGATCGTTATGCTCCCATCCGTGTGATTTGCCCCCCCCCCCGCCGCCCCGATGCTCCTCGCTCGATTAAATCGCGGCAGACACTCGGCAGGAAGAAACGTCTGCACCGAACCATCAAGACACCTCGGGAAGTTCTCGCTACTTCAAAACTGTTCGGGGACCATTTGCAAGAACTGAGGTAGCAAAGCTTTTTAACCAAGCGAGGTGTGAAGCTGCGGGCCGAGCCAAGTCTGCCACGAAATCTCGAAGATTACAGCCCCGGAGGGTATTATGCCCGCCGAATAGCACGCGCTGCTACCTGACCCTCTTCGAGCCAGGAGCAGCTTCCGCTGGGAGTGATCGTCCACGCGGACAATTTAGGTAGAACGGGATCGTAGACGGCCGACAATGGGGCGCACCTGTTAACCGGTCCGGAGATGCTCGGTAGATTACAACGGAGAATCCAATTCCCCTCTCGATAATCCGGCCTATTCTATTACGGTGATACTTCCCCGTTGAACATTAGACACGTGCGACGCATCCTTCACGGAACCTCGCCGCGATTAGAGAACCGTTCACGCGGCACCCGAGGCCGATACTCAACACCTCGCCCAGCCACTAGGAAGAACGTCGCAGCGAGAAATTCTATCTACGCGCATCCGCCCCTGTCGCCGCGGCGGCAACGATGAATCGATCGCTCGCCGAAACGTAGAAACAGTACAAAGAGGCGAGGAACAAGGGGGGCGGGGTGGGGTCGAAGGGCCGGGGCCAAGTAAAACGAAGGCGAAAAGAACGTTCGAAACGGGGAATGGGGAAGGTGGAGCTGGCCAGACGCGTCCGAAACATCCGTTGGATGTTTTCCTTTCTTTTTTTTCTTCTCTCTTCTTCTTTCCTCTCATCCACTTCCTTTCCCCGCCCCCTCCATTTGTCTCAAAGATCCCTTTTGCCTTCTCTCCCCGTCCCTGCCTTCCTGCCGCAGGACCTAACGCCAGCCCCATTCAAGCGGCACGCCGGGAAAGAAAAAAAATAGAGGACGAAGGACTCGGCCGGGGAGGCTGACTCGCCCCGACCAGCTGAACCAGCTTCATTCTGCGCCGATCGCGATTAACAAAAGCCATTATCCGGCGGGATCGTCGGATGTACCGAAACGGCGGATGCTTCTCGCGCGATCCCTCCAATCGGATTATTGCCCGATTAAACGCAAATTGCCACTCGTTATCGCTCCGCGACAGGGTTAGGCTACCTCGCCGATTCCGCGGGAGAAACGCTGCCGTCAGAGTGTCAGAGTTAGAATCGACCGGTTCGTGTGTTACCGTTCAATTGCCGGGGGATAAAGATCGCCGGAATGATGATCGATTGCGGGGATTACGGGCTAAAGGACGAAAAGTAAGAGCCCGTGGAATTACGTGGCTCGGTGCAGGCTTCGCGGCGGAAGGGCACGTGATGCGTAATTGGAAGGGCGCGGGATCTGCGCGCTGCCCAAACCTCCATTCCCAGATCGTTAATTCCCCGCTAACCCTAACCCTGTCATTACGCATCTTCGGCAGTAAAGTTTGATTACATGGTTCGTGCGAACGGCGGTAAGAAATTCGGGGGAGAAACGGCCGGCGAGAGGCGAGGGAACCCCGAGACTGGCGTTATCGACGATAATTACGCGCGTAAATCGCCGTGTTTTCCAACCCCTGGCAAATTTTCGGAGCATTAAAGGCACATTTACGTAACGCGCGTTACGTGCCCAGGCGAAATCGCCACCCAAACGGTGGATATTTAGAATCTACCCAGCGGGAAACGTACGAGCGTCTCGTAAGTGTCAGCCTAATCAGTTTTATCGAAGAAGAGCCGTCGAGAACTCGTTGGCTCGGGGCGTATCACTTCGTCCAGGCGGATTTTACGTAGCCGCGTTTAATTTCTCATACTCGGGACATCGTTCCAGTGGATGTTAACGATCAGCGCGCAACTTCAGCATTCTGCGAATATTATCGTAGATGCGTATGTATGTACACGCGCGAGGCGTTCCATAATCGATAGGATCATCAGTGCCAAGTTGGAGCGCACACGCGTCAACGTCGAACATCCGACGCGAAGGAAACGTACTCGCTGGCTTTTTGTTGGGTTGGGAGGATGCGGCAGGAAGGGCGTAGAACGGGTCTGGTTAATTTTCGCGTTGGGTAACGCAATGCAGCCAGTTTCTTTTTGCGCCCGTTTCCGCGTCAAACAGTTCCCGTTAAGCATCGCTCGTCAATCTCGCTTAATGGCTTCAGCATCATTAATCCAGTCGTGTTCGCGCGTACGCGCGAACAAGCACGCACGGTGACGCGCCAGCGAACCTCTTCTTTTTCAGGACAATCAGCGTCGGCTTTGGCTAATCACTTTGGCCGTTTAATTAACGGTGCCGCAGCTGGAGACCGGGAGCGACTCTCGAGTAACCGTTAGCTACCTTCGATTCGATGGATTGACCATCGCGACTGATGCTTAATTGACGTTTTCCCTCGTGAGCCTGGCACTCCTCGGACTTCCTCTCGGATTTCCACGCGATCCCCATTTCCTATCTACAGATTATTGCGAGTAATCTTGGCTAAAATAACGTGAGACTTTAATTTCATGAGATAATTATTTCATTGATAATTATTTTTCACGAGATAATTATTTTGTCACTAGTTTCATAAAACTAGACTCCAAAGAAAAAGGGGAGATTAATGTAACCACGACTGAAGTAATTCAAGAGCTTTGTAAAAAGAAAGAAAAACTGGATGTTATTCTTTAAATAAATTTTTTTCATCACCGAATAACTTTCATTGAATTTGCATTAAAAATATTTATATCCGCTCAACTCGGCTCCCCCCGAGATTAAATCCTGAGTCCGCCACTGAACTACCGACTTACAAGGGAGGATCCAGAACCCGGAAATTAAAAAAACTCTGAAACTTGTGAATATGTAGGGAATTTTCTCCCGATTATAACCGCATTTTTTCGTTTGCTGATCAAATTCACTCTAAGGTGGTATAATTGACCCCTGAAAATCCGATTATTTTCCGTTTTCGTGTTATAACTCGTGAACTGTAAAATAATTTTTTCACTAAATGATAAATCTAATTAAAAGAAGAAACTTTTCTTTCTATCTCTTACAGTTCGCGAGTTATAACACAAAATCGGAAAATAGCCGAATTTTCAGGGGTTAATTTCACCCCCTTTGATTGAATTTGAGCAGCAAACAAAAATTGCTTTGTAATCAGGAGGAAATCCCCTACACATTCACAAAGTTTAAGAATTCTTTGAATTTCCAGGTTCGGGATCTTCCCTTGTTAAACTCCAACGAGACAAGTTTCAATATATATTTTGCAAAGCCTCGTCTCTCGCGACTATTTCCATTATTTCAATTCAGCTGATACCAGGATTTCTGTCCCATACAAAGTCTCATCGTGGATTCGCACCTCAATGGATATCGTTTCAATTTAGTTGCCTGCAATGTTCCCGTAAATACCTGCTGCCACTAAAAGTACACTAGAAGCGGCCCATTCAATCCAGTAACCTCAAATGTTTGAAGAGGCTGCCTCCAAGCGACAATCAATTATTTTGAGACCCCCGCGCGGCTCCCTTTCGTTCCTCCCATTGTTCTCCCGCAGAGGGTCTCCCTAGCCTCTCGTACGAAACGTCCCAATTACAAGTGGCTCTCGCGGCGAACGGGAAAAGAGACGCGAGTGGAGGACGTGAAAAAACTTGATCGCCTGGCTCACCTAAGCCCGAGGATTGATCCAGTGGCATATAACCCGCGCGAATAATACCCCACCGGATTAATTCCACCAGTCGAACAATGCATTAGATTTTACGGCGCGCGCAAAAGTGGCACGATTCTCCCGCAAGATGTTATTTCGCCGGGACTGGGCGTGTTAAGCACCGCAACATCGTCGCGTTTATCCCTTTTTAGGTACTTACGGGGAAGCCAAGGGAATAATGAAAAGGATGCCGGCCGGCTGATTATGCGCAAAAGCAACTGCATAGCTGTAAGTGAAAAGGAAGAAGCCGATTGGCAACTACCGACGCCGCTTGAATTTATAATTCCCATTTCCATAACGGACGTAGCGCGCCGCGGTGGAGCATATCGGCGTGGGTCCCGTAGGAATGTAATTTACACGGTTCGATCCATGGAACTTAGTGTCCCGCCGTCTATCGTTACGCGGGAATCCTTAGAATGCAAATTCCGCGCGCGCGCACCAGAGATATGATAAAGCGAAAGCTGCGTTTTATCGGTTAGTTAAACACGCGTCGGCGACAGAAATTTATCGGCCGATCAATTTAGAAGGATACACGAACGGTGGCACAGTGTTTCCATCTCCTGGGGATATATTAAACGCCCCCTGGGCGATCTAACGGCGAGCAGCGAGATTGCGAGCGGGATTTAAATGCGTGCATACGCTTGCAACACCCCAATGGAGACGCGTGCTGCGTCCAATGGACATTCAGGAACAATCCATTTAACCCTTATTAGGTCAGTGTCAATGGCCACAACATTGAAACGCGGGCGATACGAGTCTCGCCAACGGCGTGCGGCATTAGAAATGCGCATTATTTAACGCCGTCCCGTAATTGCGCAACGCCGGCGTTGCGGAGTGAACGATCCAGCCGTGAGGAATCAGCGTAGCGTTTTACAACCCGATAAATTGCGACGCGGGGAGCGGCGGCAACTTTCCTAATTGAATTCAGTGGTCGGCCGCGAAAGCGAAATTCAGAAAACACTGACGAGCTGGATTAAATGTTTAGTGTTCTG
The DNA here is from genome assembly GCA_947577245.1 of Andrena bucephala. Classification (NCBI taxonomy): domain Eukaryota; kingdom Metazoa; phylum Arthropoda; class Insecta; order Hymenoptera; family Andrenidae; genus Andrena; species Andrena bucephala. The sequence goes on from OX387717.1 coordinate 74,985,516, forward strand.
CCGCGGCGGTAATTGATTTCGGAGGACCTGGGAAATATTCGGTGACTGTGGTAGGTACTCCGGTTGGGATCTCGGGGTAATAGAAGATATTCGTAATATGTTTCTCGGCCTCCGAAGAGGAGCCAGCTTTGAAAATCGGATCTGCGCTGGAGAGAGTTTCGCGATCGAATGGGTAACTCGTTGTCTCGCGGCGCGAAACTTCGCCCGTCCGTATTTTCGTGTCGCACAATCCGGCGATCTCTGGGCTCTTGAAATATTCATGAGCGTGCCGGACGAACGAGCATATCCGATGCACTCCGAACGCATGCATCCCAGACTCCGCTTCTTCCCTCCCAACCGAGCCCGGCTCTTTGACCTCAGCACCATTCTGCATAACGGTGCATCGGCCTGGACGTTTGCCTATTATGTCACTATATTCGCGAAAGGATGCTGTGTACCGTAACCGCAGCCTGGATGTCGGGCCCGCGGCTTTTCCGAATCCGTGCACGATCGTCTGGTTTGCGGTACACGGCATCGCCGAGAAAAATTCGGATCGTGCCCGGTTTGGCAAGCCCCGGCGATGATCGCATATGCAACAGCCAGCGGGTTCGCGACTGAAGCGTGGTCATGCACGATGCAACTGTGAATCTGACTCCTGCTGCCCCGTCACCCGGCTCCATCCTCCGCGCGGGCACGCGATTCTTTTTTTTCTTCGTTTCCATGCCACTTGCAATCGCGATTAAACTCGCACAGATATTTGGCCACAAGCGGCGCCTGCGTGGATCACTTCGGAGCGCGGGATGTTAAAGATTCTCCGATTCCAAGTGGCACCAGTAGTGGCGTAGGTAATGTAACGGTGCAAATTCGAAGGAGAAAGAAAAGGTTGGCTCGAGATTACAGTTAGCCGCGATTGATCCGGCAGAGATGTTGATTCAACGCGAATGCTAATTAATTATTTTCCGTGCGTGCACAGGGCGGTATGTAAGATTGATTACGGGGCTGCAATGATTCCGCCGGCGTATGGGAGGCCGCGTTTTTTTTTCACTGATTGTTCCGAGGCAGCAGGAATCCCCGGCTCTGTTATTTGCGATTCGTTTCGTACCGAGGGGGATTTCTCTATTTGCATCGTCGCGCTGCCCCGAACGCTCGCGCGCCCGTGCTTTATTTTACCGCGGACTAATTGGCACTAATTACGACTCGACACGAATCCGTGGAAAAGGACGGGGCATCTAAGAAATCCCAAGGAAGGAAAATTCCTCGAGGGGAACCGCTCGGTCTACTTACTTTCCGCGAGACGCGTAAGCTTTCCGCGGAACTTTAAAAACATCCTCGATGTCGTGTGCCGAATAATCCAACGAACTTTGACCAGTAACTACCAGGCGCTGCCAGTAACTACCACACAAATTTATTTTTTTCACCAAACAAACCTGATTCTTATTACAGTTTATTATTTCACGAAAAATATCAATAAAATATAAATATGACTATTTCAATAAAGGGAAAAGAACAAAACGACAGTATTGTACTTTAACTATAATTATCAGTTATAAAATTATGTCTTTTCCTGTAATTTCTGAGTTTTGAAGTTTAAAACCTGGTTTTTCAAATCAGATTTCTCTGCATCACTATTAAAACAGTATTTTACTATATGTTCCACGTCGTTCCACGCAACAAGGGTCGAATGTACGGAAAGTAGAGACTTTCTAGTCTTTTTTAATCAAATGATAGATGCGCAAAAATTTGCAAAACTATGTTTTGTAAATTGTTTTCGAGTGCGACGCTCGGCAGGAGAGATTTTTAGTGACATAGGTAATAATCTGTGATATGAATCACGTTTGTTTTCTAACAATTTGAACCCCATATAAACCCAAACCCACGAATAAAATAATTTTGCCCACCTAGCATGTAGTATACTCGAACCACTGTTCGCCAGATAGAAAAACAGCGTTACGACAAAGCAAAAGTAACAAAAGTCCCGCCATTTGGTGAATTTTTATTTTTATTTTTCCTAAATCTGCTACCGGCTATAGCCACGCTATTACTGATTAAGAATCTTTTTGTTTTTTTTTTCGTTTTGGATCAGCGGAACAGCCGGAATCGTACGTACCACGAGGCAACTTTTTTTTGCACACGCTTTACGAGATGGCCCATATCTCCATTAATTATTATTGTATATTGCTGAAATTCTTTTTACAACTAAGTGAAATGTTAATAAATACGCGTGGATAATGCTCGTCGCTGGAAACTGTATAGTTTTCTTTTGTGCACCGTCCCTAAATAAAGGCAAAAAATTGGCCTCCTAGACGAGAATACCCCCTTAAATGAGGAAAGAGATCCCTGGAAGAGCTGAATCTCACCCCGCTGCAAATTTGCCGGGTTGCAGTTCCTACGAAAATAATACCTAACGAAGCAGCTACCGTTTTTGCTTGTCATTTACCTAGCGATCGATCGTACGAAAGCAGTTGTCGCGGTTACATCACTTGTTGGAAGAGCAGACGCGCCGTTTCCTCGTGGCGGTCGACCTCGGCGAAAGAAGCTCGACAGCCAGCGACTACCGGGGAAAAGAATTGGCGAAGGGGAGAGGTTCCAGGAACGAAAGGGTGGGATCGCCGGCTGTTAAAGGCCGTTTATAGCCTCTGGAGAGGAGCACTCGCTCGGTCTTTTGACTCATCTGAACCAGGAAGACGTGGCGAGAAGAAACAGAAGAATCAGATGCGCGAAGAAATGGTTAAAACGTGCCTGCTCGCGTTACTCACGTGCCGATCTCTCTCTCTCCCGCCCCGCCCCCCCCCCTGGCACCCTCGCTATGCACACCATCGTTTACACACGCATCCCCGCAGCTATTTATGCCTGTGTCTACTGATGTACGAAGCAGTCAGCACGTACGTGCCGAGCACGTAATATATCGCGTGTCCCAATCGAACTGCCACCCCTCGTTCTCTCCTCGATTCTCCTTTCCTACGGGAGGGTCTCTCAACAAATAGACCTGCCGCCTGGAACTGCTTGTAGCCACCGCTAGCGAACACGTACCAGCGCTTTCGAAGACCGAGCTATTCCACCGGCCGCTTCTTTTCACGAGCCACTGGCCAAATAAATCGAAGGGCAGTGCTCGGCCCGGGGTGGTCGGAGCTGAACGAATACCACTCGATATAAGGAATCACTAATGGAGCTCGGGGCGGGGGGGGGGGGGGGGGGGGGGAGGGGGGAAGGGGAGCTGGAGGTGCCTCTGACTCGTTAATTTAAAAGCAGGGACAAGGAAGTAATTAACGAACTCATCGACCTGAACCGTACGCATCCCTCTCTCTCTCTCTCTCTCCCTTTGCGCTGCAGTTCTCCGAAAGATTTACGACCGAACGAGACAAAACCATTACAATCCAATCATTTACAGCAGCGCGCACTCGATCAGCCGTAATCCGAAATAATTCCACGTTCGGCTGGAGATCCGCCCGACGGCGCTCGAGGAAATGGAATGATTGCCTCCGGACCGTGGACAAATAACGTCAACACAGATTAAATCTGTGTAATAGAGGAAGGCTCGCGGATCCCGGCGTTTAACCGCGGCCTCCTCCGCTTCTTTCGCCGATCGATTACCAAAGCGCCGGCGATTCCTCTCGGAATGATATCCTTGAAATCGATTCAGGCCGGCTAAGGGGGCTGGTTAGGCGCAATTAAGGAAATCGTCGCGCGAGGGAGCGAGAGGGGAAGGTTGGGAAAGAGAGGAAACGTACGCGAGAGCCGAACAACCTCTCTCTCTATCTCTCTCTCTCTCTCTCTCTCTCTATTGCCGGTGTAATAATCCACGACAGGAATGGTTATGCTCTTAACACGCAGGCGGCGTGTATGCAAAAGTAAACACGTCGAGCCTGTTTAACACAAGAGCACGATCGTGGAACGTGTGCGTGCCACCTTTTCTTTCTCTCGTGTTTTTTTTTCTTTTTTTTCTTCTCTCCGCTTCCACTCCCCAACGGAGTCCTGCCAGTCTCTTTCACCCCCTATGGTCGGTGACTAACACACAAAGCAGACGGTGCCCTTACCGTAAATCGCTGCCACGCACACGCCGGGAGAAACGAGGAGCCACGGTGCGCGCTCGTGCACATGTGCGCGTTCCTGCGTGGGCGACCCCTCCCCGATGCCGTATCGAGTGCCGACGGACCAGCAGAAAAGTGCACAGTGCACTTACACTGGCGAAGTTCGCGTCGGATCGCGATACACTTGCGGATACTTAGTTAGCGTCGGTGCCAGCTTATCCATTTCGATAACGAAACGCCGGCTGCCCGCGAACGGGCGAGGGCCAACGATTTCGGGCGTAGTACCTTGCGTAGTCTGGAAGCGGCGGAGGAATTTCGATCGGATGATAAACGGAGTTAACTACACCATTAAGCCCGGGTTCTGCTCGAAAGCCGGCGGGATGATTATGTTCGGCGTGTGCCAGTGGAAAGCGTCGTATCGGTCGTTTTAGTCGTTTCGGAGCTGCTATCAATATCCCGGCGACTCGGCTGACAACGATAATCCCGGCACGATGGTGATTTATGTGACGGGTAATTTCTGAGCCTTATGGCAAATAGTGTCGGCGCACGGGAGGATACGGTTAATGCAGATCACTGCAGGACTCTCCCGTGCTCTCGTCTCGGTTCCATGAAGTCAATAATTTATTACGATGGGCTTTGGCTCCGGCCAGAGTCAATATTGACCGTGGCCGGATAGAGGCAGCGGCGCCGTTCGCCGCGGACTACAACAAATTCAATCGGCCAAGCCTCTATCGCTCAAATATTTGCGGACCCTTTCTCCAAATCTCTGCCGGTGGATAGAATTTATAAAAAAAAAAGAAAGCAGTCGAAGGGAAACTAAACTGCCAGCGGGAGCGGTCGATAGCAAGGCCGAATGGAGCAGGGATCGACCGTTATTGCGCTATTAAAATTTAGTGGCAGCCTCGCTGTCCGATTAATCTGCCGACTCGTGCGTTATAGATTTTCGATACTACCCAATCCACACCGCGCTTACTCCACTACGATGAATGGGCGAAAGTTTAAATGAAACGCTCTCGCCGACGTGTCAAAGTTCCAACGCTCGGACTCTGCGCGCTGTAGGATATTTCTAACCACGGAGATAGTTAAAACGCTGGAGGAAAGTGGAGCGTATCTTATCTCGGCTTAACCGCTAATGGAAATGAATCCCCGAGACCCACGGGAACCGCACCGATTCACTCTTCCCTCGACAATCCTCCACGAGGATAGCTGTTTATAGATTCTAGAGGCAGAAGAATGTTCTACGGTCTGCTGGAAGGCTTCGGCCGAGGAATTTAAAGTAAAGGCACAGCCTTCCATGAGAATTCGATTGGAGGATCAAAGGAAACGTTCGTTAGAAACTACTGTGCGAAGGAAATCTTTTCTAGGCCCCGGTGTTCCAGACTGAAATTCTATTTCCGGTGAGAAAGAAGGCTTCCTTACCCCGCGTTCGTGCACATGCTGCAGTGGTATTGTCCTCGGGGATATACAGATGAAGCACAGTGTCCTTCAGTGTCGAGCTGCGATGTTCCCTTGTGGATGTTGAAGCACCATTGATACCCGATGCAAACGAAACGAGCGCGCGTCAACGACTGAGTCGAGGCAGTGCGAGCACGAGTTAAGAGTAGCACGAAGAGTGTCGGTAACCACCGAAGACGCCCGAAGTAGCATTCGAAAAGCCGATTCCTGTCACTCACGACCCCTGCCATTTTCATCCCTTTCGTTTTCTCCCTAATTAAGATCGGTAAATACTGGCATCCAGCGGTGTTTGCTGGCGCACCTCTACAAAGATCCCCGCTGCCTTGCACTAACACGCCAAAAATGGCACTTGGGCGCGATTCCTCGCGGAGTAGCTTCCCAAAAAGATACAAAACTGTTATTTTTTTAGGAGCACGTCAGCATTCAGGAATTCTGGGAATACACAGCGAATTGATGGACACAGGATGTTGGCATAAATATCGAGGCTGGTTCTTAACCCAGTGTAAAGTTGAAGAAACTAGATGCTTCATCTGTTATGACCGGTGGGGTACAGCTTGTTAGGTATAGAAAGACAACCGAGTGTTTCCCACAGTGCACACTCAGGCGTAGGTATATCCGCGAGCATCCGTAACCCAGAATGCAATTCGTAGAACGTGAATTATATGTTTCTGTAGTTCCTCGTGCAATCCGCAACAAACTGATCCCAAAATTGATTCAATGGAAACGTGTTGTATTGAATTTTATTGCTAGGATTTCGAAGCTGCTCGCGTTTCGGTGTAGAATTCTAATCGCTTGAGAACCGAACTTCCGACGAATCCCTTGTTCCTCGGTACGGTGTCCGCGGACAGGCGTGATTTTCACCACAGTGAGAGATATCGGGCACCACCCACTCTGTCCCGTTTATCTCGAAACTCTGAGAAAGCAGAGATACTTCCCCGGAGCCACGGATGGGCGATTCCTGTGACATTTGCTTCGTAACGACGTGGATACAAGCTAGATAGGTCGAGGTGTTGAGTTTAATTAGTATATCGGGGAGAGGGGGGTACGCGGAAAAAAGAGCGGCGAGTTTTTCGCAGGTTTTTTTTTCAGAAGAACTCGGGCGAAGCCGGCCAATCACGAATCCAATCAGCTCGCATTGGGCATCGTTGCTTTTTCAGGGCATTACCTACAAAAGTGCCCGGCCGAGGAATTCCAAGCCGGATCAAAGGACCTCCCTCGGCGCCTCTGAAACTCGCCCAGTTCTGCAAAAGCCCGGAGAAAGCCTGCCGATTGCTTTAATCACTTTCCGAAGCCCCGCGGACTTTTATAGCCCGGCCGATTGCAGCCTGGGCCCAGCTGCGACGCGCGGGGCAATTAAAATCCGACTGGGAGCAGGAAGCGGCGTCATACGCGACGTCTTTCACGCAGACGCGCCGCCCTTTATGTGTAAATTCTTCCTTGCAGCGCCGTGGCTCGCGTAACGGGGAATCAGACGGACGAGGAACGGGGCCAGGCCGACGCGGAGAGTCCGCGCCTCGGCTCTGAGATCTTTTATCACGGTGAAACAGTTATCGCGGCTGGTTTACGCGGTGGAAGTAATTATTCATCCCGCCCCGCGTACCCGTAATTACCTATTGCAAGGATACCCGGGATACAGCGGGCTCGATTTCCTCCCTCGGATCCGATCGTGCACCGCGCGCGGGCAAGGAATAATAAAAATTGCACGGCCGGCCGAGCCCAGTTTCGACCCTCTGAAATATTCACCGTCTCTCGATGCACGGGGCAATAAATAATTTTCTGCCCGAGCCAGGACCGATGGGGGTGGGTCGCCTCTTCTTTCCTGCTTCTCGTTTTCTCGGGGCACGTGCATAAGATATGCATCGCGCCGCGGCCGGCGCGGTTTTGCTCCCTTTTCTCGCGCCGCTCACGAATTCCAGCCCCAGCCTTCGCTCTTTCCGATCGTAAATAAGCGCGCGCTTCTATTCCCCTTTTTTATCCGCGATACACCCGCCTCCATTCCTGTCCACCGTATCCATCCCCCCCCCCCCCCCCCCGAGCCACATCTCTCCCGGCTGCCCACGCTTTCTTCCTCCTCGCCGAGCCGCCCGCGCGCTCCTGATATATCATAAAAACGAGGCAGCATGTATCACCGTCCTGCTTCTCTTTGCCACGGGTATACGGCCGACGCGCAGCACGTGCTCGCGAGCAGGTATACACAACGGTGAAGGAACGTTTATTAACATTCACCGCTTCATTCTTCGCGCGTTTCAGGGACCCGCATGCCGGGATCAAAAGGGATCGGCAGAGGCCCGAGAAAAAGGGACGGAAAAACTTTCAGTAAGTAGATACTGCGCAATAAAATCTCCGCTATCCGAAACGCCCGTTACTCTGCTGCTTTGTTCCATCCAGGCAGCATTTTGTTGAAACTTTAGAAACACAGGCATCGCAAGAAGTCCGGCAAAGTTACCGAGAATTTATTAAAAATTACGCGCACGAGAAATCTGGATTGGCAAATTCGCCAGTCACTTGTGTGCTGTTTTCTATGAAATAAACAATGATCGGCGCTGGAAAAACGAGGGTTTCGTTGTTCGAAAAATTCCCTATTAGCTCGGGTAATGGGGAATCTATTGTATCCGTTCAGAAAAGAATCTCCGTTCCTTGGGAATCGCGATTCCTCCCGTTTTATGGCGCATTCCTTGCCGAGATTAAATTCCTTCAAGCTCCCCGTGCTCCTGTAATGCCGGGCGAGCCATCGAAACGCGGCTGTTGCGGTTAAATTCTGGACAGCGGCACGACCATGCGACACGGGGGAAAAAATCTATCCCCTATCGATGTAGCTCCATTAAAACGATTGCGAACCGTACCCAGCTACCAATCTAATTCCGTTGAAACGCTCGCGGTACACACAGCCTGCCTTGGCTTTAATCCCGCAATCATCGACTCCCGCTTCCCCTAATTCGGCTACGATCTCTCATAGATGAACGCTAATTCTCGAGACGGATCAGCGACGCGACACTGTTCGGAACCGAGAAACGGGGAAGTGTCGGCGGTCAGAAATTCTCCGTGAATCGTGATCTAATCGAAGAAATAAATTCGCCGAGAGTAAGCCTCGATAGCCGAGGAAAATGGTTGGAAGGTCGAAGGTGAAATCGACGACTAGGATCTCCCAGGATCGTCGAAGAAAATCAGAGACGTCTAATAACCTATACGTATCGCCGTCTTTCATTGGGAAATTCCAGAAGTGAGTATTATTGAACGATTCCAAGGTGTGTGTAACCCGACGCGAGGGGGATGTAGGAAACTAGGAATTGGAGGAAAAGTTAAGAGGGGAATCCTATTTTTTGGGCTAAAAACGTAGTAAAATTTTGAATTTTTTTTTTTCAAGAAATGAGCGATTCGATTCATCTGAAATTTAGACCACGTTTTTGTGCATCTTTGAAGAAATTGCAGGTTTTTTTTTTATTAATTTTTAATAATAAATATAGGAGTTATGCATGATCGAGTGTAAGTAGTCCGCTGGTGTGCATGATACTTATCTTCGAGGTAATCCAAAACGGAAAAATTTAACGGCGTTTTAGTTTATACATATGTAGCTTCAATTGGATCAGCCAGAGTAAGAAAAAATTATTGTGTAGAGTGGTGAGTTTTCAAATCAAACCTTACTTTTTGCTATCAAGATTCTCCTATTTGTTTACGCAACAAAAAAATATATAACTTATCGGTGTTCTGGTTCATCAAATTGAAGCTCCACATGTATAAAGTAAAACCACGCATCGACCACGCATAACTCCTCTATTTATTATTAAAAATTAATAATAAAAAAAAACTGCAACTTCTTCAAAGATGCACAAAAACCTAATCCAAATTTCAGATGAATCGAATCGCTAGTTTCTTCCGAAAAAAAATCCCAAATTCTGCCACGTTTTTAGCCCAAAAAGTAGAATTCCCCTTGAAAGCTTAGGTCGCTCGATTTCAATCCCACGAATCTTCGAGGGCTGACTTTTCACGATCCTTTCAAGCTCTCTGTTAACTGTTTACTGAATGACGTTGCTTTTACTGTTCCCAACTGGTGGTTCATGGGCCTGCACACTCGTGTACAGGAGATTGTAAACTTTTGCATAATTCGTTGTGTCCCCGGCAGTCAACATCCGCGACCTGTAATTCGTTTCGATGAATAATTCATGAGGTGTGATTGTCGTCGACAGCTGATACGGAACCGGCGAGTTTTACGAAGTCCTGCGTGTATCCGATGCCCTGTGATTTCTCGCGAATTACCTGTCACGATGAATTGGACTGCGCAGAGTGACAGCGTGCGCGGTTTTCCAGGAACGTAACGGAAATAAATGTTCCGTGACGACACGCGTGTCAATCGTGGATGATGAAACGATATCGTTTCGTGTCGCAGCGTTTCAACCCGTCCACGAGTGCTGTCCAGACCTTCATTCTGTAGATTACAGTGCAATCGGGGAACGGTGAACTTGGTGTGCACTGGAAACAGCTTCCGAGGCATTCTCAGTAGACCTTCACGATCAAATGTCTAGTCAAGTGCTAATTATTGGTACGCTTTCGCAAGCAGGAAAGTACAGGAATCCTTGTGCTTCTTCACGAAAGTAGTAAGATTTATAATAAAGTATCCACGTCGAGTGGAGCTTCATTAAATCCCCAAGAAATATGGGTTAGAGACATCGCGTAAACAGCTCAGGGGAAGCAGCAGGCCCTGAATGAACGTAATGGAGAGCAAGCGAGCCTTCAGAGGGACTATCGACCAGCAAGCTATAGGCCTGCTTCTGGTCTAACAACCGCCACGTATCGAGCCGTTATTACTTTAATGCCTGATTATTATCGTCCCAAGGTTCGCTACAAGGAAGCAAAAATCTCACTTCTCGAAAAGCTCCACCAGCGCCTTAGCGGCCGAGGAGTCGACACCTGGCGAGGTTGCCAAAGAAGCCCAGAAGCTGGCCACCAGCCTGCCGAAAGACGCTGCGGTGCACTTCGGCAATTTCTACGGTGTTCATGCCACCTCGAAGAAGCTGAAGCCCGGTGAAGTTACGAGCTCCACGGCCGCCGCTGCCTCGTTTTTCAGAGTGACGCCGAGATTAGAGTTCACCAGGCAGATGGTCCACAAGTAAGGCCCCGCGGGGTGCTTGAATTAGGAGGCTGGATAGTGATTCGGCGAGGTTCCAGGTTGGAGAGAACGGCGGGCACGGAGGAGTACGCGCGACAAGTGTCTGCTTTATTGGACGAGACAGTGGAGCCGCCGCATTTCAAGCTGCATTCACTGCCAGCGGAGAATTCGATCCCCGACGGGAGGCACAACCCCTCGGGATATCCGCTGTGGTACAAGGATCCTTATAAGATGAAGTTAGTATTCTCCAGTTAGTTACGTCGTAGCTCGATCTATCCCGCCGGCAACGGGGATCGATCGCGTTACCAGAAAATGGGATAGAACCCCGTTAATGGCCTTTCCCCCCCCCCCCCCCCGTTTGACAGAGAATAACGCGGACACCCCCGTCGACGTCCCGACAACGGGATTAAATAGGAGGTGCGATGGGATCGTTAACAGGGGTGATGAATTTCTGTTGCATGTAGCTTCGCCTCGGACGAGGTTCACAAGCTTTTCAAGGAGGAATGCGAGGCGGAGTCGAAAATGGGCAGGGACGTTTTCGAGGAGGAATCGGAGGGAGAGTATTCCTACGAGGTTTTCAGCGAGGACGAGCAACCGAGAGAGAACGAGAGCCTGTGGGATCCTTATGCGAAGGACGGGGCGAAGCGGGAGCTGTCGCTGCTGAACATCAGCAGGCGCAGCTCTGCTACCGAAGCGAAAGACACTGACTCGGAGGAGAGCGATGATGGCAGTGTTTCTGACAGTAAAAACGACAGGATCTCGCCTCCTGGTCAGCAGCAGAGGATCTAGTAACGGTGGAACGATGCAAAGTGTCTTACGGTGAGTCGGAAAAATCTGGCGTTTAATGTAGACGAAGCTAACACGTACTTCCTGTATAATAATGAACGCAATTATGGAATAAAAGAAATCCTCCCTGCGGCGATATTGCAACCCAATTCCTAACAATGTTGCTCGTTACTACTGTCCGTTTTTAGAGAGGAATAGGGCAATTAGTACCCAGCTATTAATAGATGAAGCAGCAGCTCTGCGCCACGATGCAGGACTCAACGCGAGACTGTATTTCCAGCGCTAATTAGGAGCGATGTTTAATAGTTGCGTACCCTGTAATTACGCGCTCCCAGATTGCTGCGAATCTAACGCTACCTCTGAATTCATTAATTAATGGAGATGGGGCTTGCGAAAGGACGAGAGAATCAGGGACTAGGTGACGGGACGAGCGGAAATTCTGCGTGCTCAACTTCCGTCTCTGTTTCGGAATTCTTCTATCGCGGAGCGAAGCTACATATTCGGGGGCAGAGATGGGCAGAATTCTTACTTAAATAAAATTTCTAATAACAAATAAAAATTTTAAAAAAATCTTTATTCCACACGTGACGAATAATTTTTTTAACTTTTATTCGCTACTCGAAATTTTATTTGAATAAAAATTTTCCCGCCTCTGTTCCAAAAGGCAATATAAATTAATATAAAAAATCAGAGTCATTATTTGTTTCTGAATTCTTCTATCGCGGAACGAAGCTACATATTCGGGGGCAGAGATGGGCAGAATTCTTACTTAAATAAAATTTCTAATAAAGAATAAAAATTTTAAAAAAACTTTATTCCACACGTGACGATTTATTTTTTTAAACTTTTACTCGCTACTTGAAATTATATTTAAATAAAAATTTCTCCCGTCTGTGTTCCAGGGGCAATATAAATTAACATCAGAAAGTATAGTCATTCCGTCTGTATAAATAAAATGGAAACGCTAACTGCAACGTCAGCTGCACATCAATTTATCAAAATTCCGAGGAGAAAGGAAGGGAACATTAAACAGATGTACGAATTCACGAGCCCGAACCACGACAGCCTGCGTTGAAGATTTAATGCGGTTTCCCGTTTGCCACAAGAGGGTGGCATTAACCAAGGCGGAGTGTTCGCATTGTTTTCGGTTCAGTGGAAATGCAAGAGGGCGCGGGATAGGGTCGGCTCTTATCGATTATTCTGCCCGCCACGCCAAAGATGCTTCTCGTGTATCTTCGGCGTAATGGAAAATTAGATTTCTGTATCAAAGAGCACTGGGAGGAAGCCCAGGGAACGGAGCCAATGAATCGTCAAACGAATTAAAACGGAAATGACGGACGAACGACTGGGAGCTGGCAGTGGAGAGAGGCAGCTGGAATATTCGGGCGAGAAGCGAGCCGAGTATATGTACATCGGTTTTATTTCATCGTGAAACTATACAGAATGGTCCACAGCGATTCGGGGCTTATTTAAATAAGTTAGTTAACGATCGAGGCCATCGGCTCGCCGGCATACTATGCGTATGATCGGGCGCACCGGTTCAAACTTATATCTGCGAAAAAGAGAGAACAGTTTGATAAAACTACACGCGAGTCACAATACAGCGACGTGTCCTCCTCAATGATATTCAATGACCCGCTCTCGTAATGCAACCTGGTGAATGGCAGTTTCAACTTGCACGGGGAACGTAAATCTGTGCTCTTCGGGATTGCCGCGGGGAAGCTTTAATTAAATATCTAACCGTTTCTATGGTCCCTCTAGAGAGGGAGCGCCAGTAACCAGACCCCCAGAAAGATAATAATTGCACCACTGTCGATAATTAACGAAGGACTCGTCCATCGTACTCTCTCCCTCCTTGAACATAATCAAGGCTATTGAAGTACAGTAAAATATATCGGCCGTCCGTTTCTTTTTGTATATAACAGTGCACTCTCTCCTCTGTACTCCGCCATAGTACGGATGCTCGTTTTGATTTTCGGAGCCTGCCGGCGACTAGCTCCCGTCAGACTGATACTTGCGAGGCCTTCCCTAGGTCTTCTTCCACGAGTAATACATCTCCAGGGGTCGATTGACGCGCCAGAATTTGTCGTTCACCTGTCGCAACGTCTGGGAGCCGCTCAGCACTACGAGCTGCCCGGGGGACGGCGCTATGTAGATGCAGAAGTTCAGTAGCCTGTCGGACTCTGATAATTCTGTGTCCAGGTCCAGCGTCAGTCGCATGGCCAGGTACTTGCTGAGATGATCCACTACGGAAACAAGCACGAGTATCGTTATTATGGATCTTCCGTTACCTGCCCCTGCGCCGCCCTACCAGATAATTACCCGTCGCGTTTGCCGTGGTTTTAATATAACGAATGCTATTCTCCTTCAACGCTTTTATCAGCGAATTGTCGCCGGCCATTTCTGTGGGGTGGGGTTTAAATACGAGCTCGATTTCGTTAAGCATCAGCGGCTCGCTCGGTCCTTCACCCTCCGTGTCCACCATGGAGTCGCCGCCGCCTGTCTCAGCTTCTGCGCTCGAGGAGTCGTTCTCCGAGTTCTGCAAACTTTTCTGCCGCTTAGGCGGCTTGGGGATCTGATTCGCTGGGTTCGGCGACGGTGTGGTGGAGTTCCTGGACGTCGTGCCTGAAGCATAGAAATTATTCGCATCACTTACGGTCCGATGTGTTCGCTGCGCTATCTCTCTTCCCTAACGATGTTACCAGAAACAGCGGGGCTACTGGCTGGCTGGGAGACGCTGTTGGAATTCTGCGAATTACCACCGCTGCTATTGTTCAGGGGCCCTGTCGCGCTCTGCGACGAATCGCTCTGATTCGCAGAGTTCGCCGGGTTCGGTGTGGCCGGCGCACTGGCATTCTGCGAGTTATTGTAAGAAGTCGCGTTGCTGGCATTCTCAGACTCATTGGCATTCTTTCTAGACCGCTGCGGCCGATTCTGACTCTGCAGCTTGATGCCCTCCGTGATAGAGTTCACCAGCGCAGCCTGCGAGTGAGATTTGTTCAGCTTCGCCAGCACTCTCTCCTGGTGAGCCTCGTACTCGTCACGGCTCGGGTATATCTTAGATATCAGTAAGTCGAAATTCGGGTCCGGTCTGAGGGATCGCTTGGACACCAGCTTCTTTCTGCACGTTGGACATTCCTGTAACGAATCGACCATGAGCTGTCGCATACCTTCGGAACCACATTAGCCTCCAACAATATTTAAAGCCGTGCGCTGCAACCACAAACTGATAAAACTCACTGAATTGTCCGTACAAACACCTTTCACAATATTCACAGAACAAACGCAATTTCCAAATAAATTCCCAGCTGACAATACTAAGAAATTAATATTCCTATGATCCACGCTAAGAGAACAAACGATAGAAACACAACAATGCGATATACCACTCTATTTACAAGACGTTTAAAAAAGCGCGGTAAAATCGTGGTAGTTAAGAGAAAGATGCACGAACTACGGCTTTAACGACGCATTATTTCGACGGACGTTCTCGTGTTTTATCGAAACGAGTGATGTCCTCATTTGCATATTCTACAAAGGAGCTATGTATGCAATCGTGACGAAAGCGAAAGATTGTCGAGGCATTCAGCACGCGGCAGTGTTTATATCGAGCGAAGCAGGAGGTTTTAAAAGAGAAGCACACGGCGAAGGCGAGCGTGGAGCTGTAAATTACGATACTGTGGCAATCCTGAGGCGACAACGTACCTTGTTACCGCTGCGAAGTGCCGTAATGATACAATCGGAACAGAAACGATGCAGACACTCCTTCGTGGTCATGGTCTTTTTAAGCATATCCAAGCAAATCGGACACATGAGCTCGCTGTGCAAGCTACGCGGGCTGACCGCGATCTCGGTGTTGTCAGTGATCGCATCCTGGGGCGTCCGATGGAGCTCGTAAAGCGACAATTCCCAAGTTTTATTCAGGCCGACCTGCTCCGCGGAAGCCATCTTTCACCACACGCAAGCCGTCAGCTGAAAACCCTGTGCAACAAAACAGACCTCGGAACGAGACTGCAGTCATCTCGCGGCGTGAGTAAAAACCCCTGGCCCCGGGTGCAGCCAGTAACACGGGTAACGCGCCATTGAAGGAAACCACACAGTCATTGCACTGTTGAGAAGAATCGGCAGGAGTATTCAGGAACAAAGGAACTACGCGAAGTTCGACACTCACGGGAACGAAAAAGGAACACGAATTTAAAAGATGAATATCACATTGCAACACCCGCACTTTGGCACTTCAGAAACTACTTCGATAACAGAAGTCGCATGGTTTCGAGGATATTTTTTTAGGGATTTAAATCGTGCATTCTGAAGGTACAACTTTGCCAGCTGCCTGTGTTATTGATCAAAGTAGGATGAAGAGGTTATGTGCGCGGCGTCGATAAAAGAGGCCGCTGCAGTTGGACGGCGGGAACTTTGAAGCTTCCTAATGAATCGCCACTTAATCAACCAGCCAATGTAGCCATCTTTATTGTTCAATTTTTGGTACAAAGAACCCTAGCTCGATTTGATGAGCGTAGCTGCTGCGCCTGTATAATCAGCGATCGAATAAGAACCATTGAGTGGCTCTAATAACTAGAAGAGGAAAAATAGGCAATCCATGCGGAGGAAATCAGCATAAGCGTGGGCAAAATGTTTCTCCATACACGGGTATGTATATGTATGTATATACATATATAACGGTATATAATAGCATCTGAGATGGGCGTGGGCTCGGCCATTGCCGCGTATACCAGATACGTCTATCCAGCGAACAAGTTGAGACGCATTCGTCCGCCGATCTAACATGGCGAACTAGACCGACGGGAGACCTGAGCCTTTTTTAGTGACCCTAACTGTAGATAACCGTAATTGCAACGCGTCTGTCGGTACTTATCGGGAAAACGTGTTTTATCACCTCTCACCGGGGGATACCTCCAGTACTTTCAATCGCGCCATGAAACTCTACCGGACTCTCTGAACTCGTACCTACACCCCGTCAGCTTTGAACAGCTCACGCGGCCTGGCAGTATTATCTTCCTTTGCGGAACTCAGGCTCCCTGGGTCCCGATTGAAATTAATCTTTCGTACGCCTTTGCGTTCGTGTAGGTGGATATTACTGGAGAAGGAGAGTGAGCGAAATGTACGCTGATCAAATGCGCGTTGCACCTTCGTATAGCTAAGCGCAGCTAGTCAATGGATTCCGTTTCATTGACTACAATGCACCCTTCATTTGTAATAATTACGATGATTAAGGAACGCCCACTTGAACGAGGTAGCAAGCATTTCGCAAGCAATTTGTATTATACCAAGTCTGTTTTAAAATTAATCAAATTAATGCAGCAGCGCCCTGAGGATTTTGGGGGGAGCCAAGTTGAAGGGCTAAAAATATTTCTGATACAAATTCAATGAAATTCATTAGGTGATTATAAAAATTGATTTAAAGACTAAATTCGAGTCTTCTTTTCTTTTTACAAAACTCTTGAATCACTTCAGTCGTGTTTACATTAATCTCCTTTTTCCTTCTTCTTTGGAGGTGCCCCCTCTGCGCCACTGAATTAATTGAATTATTTTCCGAATAATCAGGATCGTTTACGCGAAGGTTCAGGGATGATCCACTTTTGTCAGAGTGATAGTTCAACGACCGCTTGTTCGCTATACCTATCCGAAGATTCGGGGCATTGGCATTTCGAGGATGATTCTCGCCGGTGGCCCAGCTATGTATTACCGTTGGGCAGCACGATTTTCGAAAAATTTGGATAAACGTATGCGGGATTTATGGGTCAGTGGGCGAACGAATACGGGGCGACAGTTTGTTCCACTTAACGGTGGATCCTGCTCCGTCAACTTTTTAACTCTGTTTAATTAGCCGCCTTCGGCGAAGGACGACGCATTAACCGTTTACTTTCTGCCTCTCGCGTTATTCCGCTGAAAAATTTAGGTCGAACGATAAAATAGAAACTGCACCAAGACGCCGGTGTGCTCCCCAAATAATTTCCATCGCGCAAAGAAGAATTCCTATTTCACTGGACGCGCAGCGCGGCAAGTCGAGCGCAACCGGAAAGAATTGCCAGTTACAAGACGATATTAGAAAACTCCGGTAAAAACACGCCGATTGCCACATTGACATGCTTTCTAGCAAGACAATCTTTCTCTCAGGGAACTTACGTAATTCCCAGCCGCGATATCTCCCGTACATGGCTACGTGCACAGCCATTCGCGATGCAAAACCACGGTCACACGAGTATTATAGGTATTATCCGTGCTTAACGCGCCTTTTTTCGAGCATCTGCCTTTCTCACAGAATCGTCTGTTGGTCTCAGCAAAGGCTGCACGCACGGAGACAGCATACGCCGAGCACCGCCTATCAAGCCCAACTTCCAGCAGCTACGCTGTAATTTTCGAACAATATCTTTTTACGCGACCGACTACGCCGCGCTTCCGCTACGGAGCGCTTGTAATCTTCGAATTCTTCTTGTGGCGAGCGAAACGCACTGTAGCAGGTTCGTGGAAAGAGCGCGGACCATAACAAACGGCGCGAGCGCGACCTCTCCTCGCCCTTAGGAGAGCCTCGGGGATTTCGGCGTGGAGGGGCCAAGCGTGGCCCGCTCTGTTCGACGAGAGCTAGCAACAGCGAGCGAAATTAAATAAACGGATATATTATTTTACCTAGAAACACAGTGTCGCTCATTTTCTACAGCACCCCTACATTCTATTCCCTTAATATCCCGGTAGTGGAGCGATCCCGTCAGTAAAAATCCTCGGATCGGCTTCGATACTGGTCGTAACAGTCCGAGGCAGCGCGCGAAACGCTTAATGGATCGGCTCGGGAAAGCGATCGACGTGAAAGGCTGATGGATGGTGGCTGCGCGGTGTCGTGGAAGAGGTAATAACGATCCGGGGAATTAACAGAAGCGGCGGGCTAACGGATTCGAAAGCAAAATCCGTCACTGTTAGATCAGAGCACGGTCCAGCGGTTTCCGTCGCCCGGCTACGAACCGGCGTTCCTGTACACACTCCAATAATTATCATTTCTTTCGGCGCTTCCTTGTTCCCGACGTTGCACAAGCATCCGGAAGAGGGAGCGGTATTCTTGCCGGTTGATACATGGTTACAAGTATCCGTTCAGCCCAGGTCAAGCGTGAATCTGACCCAGTGGAATTACCGCGGCCAGATCCATCCTAACCCGCGGATTAACCGGCAGCCGGGCGGTTTTCCGCTCGGCTGTAAAACGATGCGCGATACCGCGATACCTTAGGAAAGGTCAGTGCCTCGCGCGAAAGGATTGCGCTTTCATTCACCGCGCTATTACGCCAAGGGTACTCGGCTCCTTTCTCGCCGGCGATCAGCGTGAGATTATTATCGATCATTAGCTGGCGATTTATGTATCCACGGTGGCTACGGAACGGGTTAAGTCGGTCAGAGGCAGTCATTAGTCGATCAGTCGGTGAAAACTGTCCGGCTGGGAACAGTATCGCGGAGTCGTTAACGTTTCCCTTTGGATATTCTTATCGCTTGTCCATCCACGGAGGCATGGTTAATGGAGTCACTGTAGGATGCGGTGATTATTAGCTGGGTACACGTTGATTAGGTGGTCGAGCAAGTTCTTTGTCCGAGGAGCCAATATCAGCACAGGCACTGTAACGTTTCCTTGTTCCTAGCGTTGCGCAAGAAGCCGGAAGCGACCTTGGTTTCTTTTTACAGGATGATGCACGAGTGCAATCACTTATCTCGCGCGCCGTACGCCTAATCCGTCTCGAGCGAGGAGATTCGCGAAGTTACGCCGGCTAGATCTGGCCGCGAGATACTGGGCGTGCCGTAGAACGTCCCTTAAGGGTGGGTTGCGCTTTGTTGGGCCGAAAAATAGGCAGTTCTTTATAAATTTTTGGTACAAAAACGGTTCGACAAATTAATTTGTGGTTTGGCAGGCTGTTCTATTGTATCTTGAACTATTGTTCTGAATTTTTGTGTGACGGTGAGAACAGAAACGTGGCAGATACAGAGAGAGCGTTGAAAAATAATCGGCTGGTCCTGGCGTTGACGAAAAGTACCGTAAGGGTTATTCGAAACACAAAAATAGAAAGAGATTCTTAATCTATATGAATGTGGCTATCTGTGGTAATAGATGCATTAAGAAAACTACCAGATAAATATCAGTTACTTTTTAATTTGTCGGCGCTGGGATGGGACTTTTCCTGCGGCGGCGGACACGATGTTGAACGCCGAAACCTGTTGTGCCCGGCGGAAGATTTACATTGGCCATTAGTACTCGTTTATGTCCTAGGTCAGACGCGAGACGTGACCCAACCGTGGCCCGTTGTACGTACACTCTCAGCAGCACGGTTTCAGCGACCGCGATGACCTTATAATTTCCAATTACCCCGCACAATGGCAATGTTTCACGCAAGGAATTCCTCGTCCACGATTACCATGAGTTATTATCCAGCCGGAATGCCAAGCGAAGAGAGATATCCTTGGAAACCAAAAGTGACCACTGGGAAACTGATTGGATCGACAGATGTCTGGGAAGCGAGGTACACGGAGACGTCGAAGGATAATTGATAATGTGTATGCCTCGGGATTAAAGTGTACAGTAAAACGGAAGGACTCCTCGGATTAAACGGTATATTGTCGTCGGATCGTGTTTCGAGGCGAGGAGCCGAGTGACGATGATCGATGGCTGCCCTACACAAGGCGAGCGATAAATCGTCAAGTGAAAAGAGCGTTTTTCTTCGGTTTTCCCTGGTCCGCTGATTAAACGGGTCTTCTCGTGCGCCCGTTCTAGTACGGAGCCCCATTTTCAGGCATGAAAAGCACACTTCTTGCGAATCCTATCCGTGCACCGGTACTTGATTACCTTTCATTATGGAATCACAGTGAAACGAGCGAACTGACCTAACGGACTTCATCTGCAACGAAATGTTGCAATGGATCCAGAGAAGAGGTCCTCCGCCACGGGCTGCCGAGAGACGCTCGCGAGGATAATCGCGCGGCGTATTAAAACGCTCCGAATATAGCGACTATCGCGCGGGATGCGGATCGCAGCCGTGGCAAGTGTCTATTTTGCGAGCCGTCTCATTTAATGCTCGTACAAGGTTCTTCGGAGGAGGCTTGTCTGGAATTTCACCTTTTACCTCGATCACCGAGGCGATCCGAGCGCGGTCTGTAAATCAAGAGGCGAACAGAATGATCCAACCCTCGCCACGCTCGTAAACCGACAATCATTCCCCGTTTATATAAATATCCTACGACAAGCTCCATAATAAAACCAAATCGCGAGAGAGAGATACAAGCGTCGTCGTCTCGCCCAAACAAGATTACTAACTTTCCTGGCGATTCATCCTAGGCGGAGGAAGAAATTAAATAGCGATTTATCGTAACATTCATCTCGATTACGAGCTTCGTGGATGTTTGCAAAGGGTACCCAGAGGTTCGATGAATCCTCTCGCGTTGCCCGGCGATCCGGAGACTCGAGTCAGAGGAATAGCGCCCTCTACCTCGACTCGATCGACCTGCTCGGGTATTTAGTGCGACCCACGGGGCATCGGTGCGACACGTAGGTCGCGGCTTGACCCACAGTCTGAGAATCCTTCTGTTGGACGTCGATGGCGGGACGTAGAAGAGAAGAGGCGAGATGTAGAGGAGAAGAGCCAACGTCGGAGAGAGGCGATGATCACACGTGCACCTCGAGGCATTCACGAGTTGGCAGTCGGCTCTTGAAACCCGCCCGGTGAATGCCTCTCGAGGCTCTCGCACACGCGCGTTTTTACCGACCCTCCGATGCGCCCATAGGCATTCCGTACGCACGGCAATTTCGCGTTCCGTCTCCGAGTCTTTCGGGAATGCAATCCGCTGATCGAAAGTGATCCTTCGCTGGGAGATTAATCGGGGATCGTTGGATGGAGCACGCCTCGCCGAGCGTTCGCGCGTGACAGTGACTTTGAAGAAAGTGAAACGCGATCTCCCACGAACGAGGAAATTGATGGGCTATAAAGTTTCACCACGCTTTGCCAGCGGGGGGAGGAGGCTCGTAGCAGAGCGGAGCTGATACCGATTGAAAGGAAACATTCGATGCCTCGAAGGATGGTCACCCCTGGCTTTCACGACTCGCGGACGCTAATTTCCTGTTAGTAAATACGAGGAGCCGAGCGTGCCACGGGGTCAGTCGCGTTTACGACCCGTTCGAGCATTGTGGAATTCATGGTGCCGTGAATTCGTGTCGGCTACGCGCTCCGAATTGCAGAATCACCGCGGTGCGCGGCTGTTGAAGTGAAAATCCGCCAACACGCGTTACGGAGTAACAGTTCCACGAAAGAAAGGCGCAAGAAACCGACTGCCTTAAACGGAGGAAAAATACTCTCCAAGTAGACGAGCCCGTAACGCAGCGTGCTAACGGTTTCAGGAATTTTTCATGTGTTAGTGGATCACTGGGTTTTCTAGCCGTTACCGTCTGCCTCAGTTTTTTTCGCAACTCCGCGCGCGCGTGTGTTCCAATATCAACACTCCATTGCTCGATTCGTTTCGTCGCATCTTTCACGCTAGCGTGCGTCCGTTTGTCGTCTCATCGACAAATTACAGAGTATCGACGGCGTAGAAGGAAGAAATCAACCGGTAGTTTGGGATTCGAGCCTTTAGCCAAGCTCGCAAGGAATTTGTGCGGATGAAAGAATATAATTGAGCCTCCTTGGGCCGGTGGACAAGCGCGACAGGATGCGCAGCGTTTCGAAGGTGCCCATTTCTTTCCATTCGAGTGCGCAAAGAGTGGCGTTACGCGAGGAGCAAGTGTGGGAATTCTCAGGACACCAAGGACAGCGATGCTAACGACGTGAACGACAACGTACACAATGAAGAACAACGCCAACGAGTGGATAACATCGCTGGAAACAAAAAGCCACGGCGAACGCTGTTATCAGTGAAGCTTCTCTAACGAGAGTTTAATTGTGAAAGGGCGTCGACCGGCTCGAGTTAATTAACGAAAGTGCAACCGAGCGGGTATCGAGGATTTGCAAGCGCGATGGGAAACGTGTTTTCGATAACGCGCCAGTGTATCGGAGATATCGGGCGATAAAGGTGCCGTTCGCATCTCGGCCCGATGTTAGAAATAGACGAGCCTGTTGCGCGCCGTGGAGAGGCACGTAGGGCATAAAACGGCCCCGCGTAAAAGTCCGTAGGACAATTTATGAATCTGCATGCCGCGATATCTTAATAAAGCCGCGGCCGTAAAGGCGCGCTTTAATCCTTTCGCCGCTCGAGGAAGTGCTGGGCGCAGCCGTGCTTTATAAACGTCCCTTCCGTAGAGACGTCGCCGTGGCGCCGTAATTACGCAAGCCTAAACACAATCGCGGCGGTAAAGACAATGCTGGAGATAGGGCGATATCGGTGAAGCATCGCGCGAGAAAAATACCCTCATTGTCCGCGGAATGTGGGCGTATCGGGCGAGATATCTGGCCGATAATGAGACAGATCTTGCGTAGAGAAAGGAGAGGCATTCCACGCGCAATACGAACTATGACCGTCTTTTTTCAACCGTCCGAATGAACTAGACCGAAGTAGCGGCGTGAAATATTCCCGAGCAACGATCGCGGCGAGCCACTTCTCCGGGGTACCGCGGCTCCCGCGCCTCGATTGACACGGAACGAAAAACGGGCAGCCACTGCCGGGCTTCCTGGTGTCTAAAGCGTTTCTTCGCGCGCATCATTTGCTACCGCTAACTGACTTTGATGAAGGGATAGCGGCACGCGAGGGGATCCTACAGTTCAGAGTCCCACGGTCTTGTTGCGGTTCAGCGGGTCCGAAGACGATGGTGGGGCGGCCCTGGGCTCTTTAATTTCATCCCTTGGAAAAGTATCCACGGAGGGATCAGTGAGTTGATTGGTGAATTGATTAGGGAACAGTGCTCTTCTGAATACAAGCGACACTCGGTGGGAGATCTGTGGAACTGGAAAGGCAGTAGTGCAGAATGGGGAACGCAAGATCGCAGCCTTGCCGACGAGGGAAATCACTCTACCTGTTCTACCTTATCCACAGAACGTGGAGTATCGTGGCGGAACATCGGAAGGATCATGAACGTTCGTACGATACCGATCGCGAGACTGACTTATCATCGAGGTGCAGCGGGTGCAATGGGTGCGACTATCGGCAAGACAGCCTCATCTTCGACAGGTAAAGTGCATTTTTACCGACTTCAAAAAGAAAGAGGTTCTTAGTTCGATCACAGACGAGGTATATACCTTGTCTGTGGTTTCATTAAAATTTGTCAACTACGATAATTAATCGACTGTCGTAAAAAAGAAATCCCAAAGTCCTACACCTTCATTCACCCCTTCTACTGCAGATGTCGCAACAGGTGCCGTTGCATAAAGCGCCCCAGTGGCTGTGTACGGTATTAAAAGTAGTTAATTGCATCGGACGTGGATCGAATTGAAAAAACTTTATTCAAAACTTATTCCTTCCTTCGCTATCTCATGGTTCAACCCGAATTATCGAATCCCGTAAGTAAAACAGTCACACATAACCCTCGCTATAAATACAGAAACACCTTCATAAAACCCTCGATAAAAGCACTCATTCGCGTGAGTAGTCACGTGGCTGCATTAGTGCACAGTTCAAATCTTTCCCTCGATCAAATTTCCCAATGATCGATCGATTTTCGTCGTGGCAATATTATCCGAACGCGAATGGGGCACAATGGAACTGTTTCTATTGACTGAAACTGATCGTTCATGTTCACGTTCTCGACGGGCTGTACGTATCATCTAAAAGCGTGCTCGAATAACTGTTGTAGTCGTCTCGCGTCACTGGCGAGGATCGGATATTCCGAAAGCTAGTTTTACCACTCGATGCCCGTTCCGTGCTCATTCCGCATGCACACGGCAAGAAAACGGCTGATTAGCGGCTAGGAACTACTCGCGTTTGTCCTTTCCGCCCCTCTACGTGACGCATCGAAGGATCAACCGAGGCCTGGCTTACATTACGAGCAGGTAAAGGCGCCGGTGTCAGTAAACCTCCGGTCGTCCCGAGGAGCGGACCTCCTCGACCAATGTTCGCCATCCTTTCTCTCTCCCGCGCGGCCTCGGTCCTACAAAAAGTCGTGACAGTTCGGTACGATCGGGAAAATGAGCATCGTTCCCTACTCTCGTGCTAGTTCGTGAGGAATGAATCCAATTTCTTGTGACCCCCCAAACATGCGCCGGGACAGTTGAGTGTGGACCACGCGTCACTTACACGAAATCCAGGTAACACTCTTAGTTCCTCTCTTTACCTTTTTCTTTCGCCATGGAAATTTGGATAATTGAAATTCGAATCTGTGGTGACTCTATTCTCGAGCTTTAGGGGCCGTCCTTAAATTACGTAAGGGTAATTTTGGCGAATTCTTACCTCCTCCCTCCCACAGTATAAGAATTCGTAAGATTTTATATTCCAACCCCCTCCTTACGTAATATTTTTTGCATTTAATTTTTTCGGTTATTAAAATTCTTTAAAGGTTTATATAATTCATTTAACTCGGTTTCGGGAAATAAAAACTAAAACTACTTTTCTGGAACATTAATAATAGAATTTGTATTTATTGAAAATTAGTTAAAAAAATATTACGTAAGACGCTACTTGACTCCCCCCGCCATTGTAAGAAAACGAAAGAAATTCGCGACCCTCTCCCCCCCCCCCAGAAAGCCTTACGTAATTTAAGGACGACCCCTTATGGGATCCACGTTGAAGCCTCCATTAGCAGTGATTTCTATCTTTCTTTTATTCCCGAGAATTTTCTTGACAATAGAGTTATCATATTTGAAAATTTACGATATCGAGGGAGAATAATAGATGGCAGCGAACGCCAGCGCAAAAAGTGCGTAGCTTTTATGTGTAGAATAAGAAGAGAGTCCAATATACTTGTGCTACTTTTCAAATAATTTATTCATCTTAGGAAACATTACTCGCCATGCTTTTTATTAAAAGTCGTATTGAATGATAGCTGACAGTTCATTTTGCTGAACTGGTTACGCTGAACTAGATAATATTCAACAGTGAATTAAGAGAAACCCAATCTATTCCTCTTGAAACATCCACAATCCGTTGCCAAGTTGAAAATCGAAGTGACTTAACCGGTTAACTGGCATGACTTTTTTTACTATTCGTGCCCAAACTGGCAACATCGAAAAATTAAGTGAATCACACAAAATTTGGTGTACAGGGGTTTTTTGAGTCGCTGAATCGATTCCGGGGGTTATTTTTTTCATCTGACACCTCCAACCCCTAAAAAATAGGATTTAGGGATGAGTTTTTTCAATTCTTTACTAAATTGAGTCTTTACTAAATTACCATATTGAGTCTGCCATATTGAAATTAAAATTCCAATGCCAAAATTCAGATTCAGCGACCCCAAAAACCGCTATATACAATTTTTCTAAATCCCGATAATATTTTAATATTTGGCAGCCATTTTGGGTCGGTCATTTTGAGTCTGCCACATTGAATTTTACAATTCCAATGCCAAATTCAGATTCAGCTACCCCAAAAACCAATACATACCTACCAAGATTCATTCAAATCATTTGAAAATCAAAAAAGTTATTCCATTTGATCATATATGATACATAAGCAGAATTGGCCAGATTTTTTTTTATCATATATAATACATTGCCAGTTAACCGGTTAAAAGTCGGTGCCCAAACTTCTCTGGCCCCGGCGATCCCCGTGACTCAATTTCGATTCACGAAAAGAGGAGCCTCTCCCATTCATTCCATTC
This sequence comes from Andrena bucephala, assembly GCA_947577245.1. NCBI lineage: Eukaryota > Metazoa > Arthropoda > Insecta > Hymenoptera > Andrenidae > Andrena > Andrena bucephala. The sequence continues at coordinate 75,011,590 of OX387717.1, forward strand.
GCACCATTCACCGTTGCCCGCGGAAAGTTTGACGGGGAATTGGCGATGAATCAGGGCGCGCAGGGATGCGCAGGCATTTGCACGCGTGGCGCACCGTTTTCCTCTAATAAGCCCGCGCGCGCCGGGCAACAAAACCGGCCATCGTTACTTTCGTGCCAATTACATCCAATTACAGAATGGCATTGCTTTTTAATGCAAACTCCCCGCGGCACGTTTTCTCGCGTACGATCGCTGGTATTATTATTCCCGCGTTCGTTGCGTACACGCGGCCGTGGAGCACGTCGAGGGGGATCCATTGTTCCTCGAACGAAGTCCCCCCCCCCCCCCCCGCCCCTCCCGGCACCGGCTCGAAAAACAAGCCGTGGAATCGAGACTATTATTCTTCCACGACCCGTCCGCGGCGAATAATAATTATGAAACGCTCCGTGAGACGAAGAAACCGCGGCGGTATGAGGCGTAGCGTTTCAACCGGCGGGATTCATTAAAAGATCGGGCTTTTTCCGCCGCGGACGAATGGCTGAGAATTAACCGTCCCTCGCGACACCTTTCCCGCAAATCGATATATCCCTTCCCCGTCGAAACGTGCCCGCGAACGATTTATAGACGAGCGAGGACTTGGTTGCGTAACCGGCAACCGTGGGCGCGCATATGCAAAAGTCGTGCGAGCAGGTAACGCGAGACCGCGCGGCAATTATTTAGGCCCGGTGAAATTAATGATACGCGATCGGCCGAGCGTAATAAATTAGGCGTCTCTCCGAGCGATCGCGTCTTCGTGACTTCGCATAGAGAGCGGTCCGTTTTCGGCGGCGGACGATTAATCAGCCGGTGAAATTTACGAACGGGGCACACCGTCGATCCGTGTCAGGGACATCTCGCGCACTCGACTATGCGTGTAATAGCGTCGTGCCGACACGCGTCGCGTCCTGCCCCCTCGAGCACCGATGCATTCCCCTGGAAGATAAATCGTCGTATAGCCAAGGATGAGAAACGAGATCTGTTGCCTCAGATCGGCGGTAGGGACGCTTAGAATGGGGATTGGAAAAGAATCCCCGAGATGTTGGAATAGAAGAGGACGAAAGGAGGATTCCTTCCTCCGCGCTTCCTGCGGTTACGTCTCCAGTTAATTCCCCACGATTCCTGTACACCAAAACGGTACTAGCTTCTTCGATAATCGATCAAAGTCCAGCGGCCTCGACGTGGATAAATAAAACAGCCGGTGTTTAACCACCGTGTGCTTAAACGCTCGTCTCACGGATCCACGGGGATAAACACAGAAGTAACGAGGCCACGGGTTGCCGTGCTCCGAGGGGTTAAGTAAATCTGTTCGATTGGCATTCCCGGGTGTGTAACGGTGCCGGTGGTTCCGTGCCCATAGATTCTCCGCTTCTGCGCCGGTAATGATTTTATTACCCCCGCGTACGCGCCAATTTACGTAAATACGCGCGACCACTTTTTCCGCCGATCCCGATCCGTTTCTCGGGACGCGACTCTCGGGGACTCGCTTCGACGGGGACTCGTTAAACGCAAACTTGTAACTCGCTACCAATATAGGTACGTTGCGGCCGATGTTCCGAGCGATTTAATGCCCTCCCCCCCCCCCCCCCCCCGATGCTAATAAACCGTTTCCGCGACCGCTACACCGTTCCGCGGTAATCGAGAGACGTATTTCGTTCTGCTGTGCAGATCGATTAAAAGGGCGAAGCCCGCGGGAGCGGTGGCAAGGGTGGGATTAACAGGCAGGAAAAGGGTCTTCCCCTGCGGAACGATCCCGCTAAACCCGATGGGACTAGTCTGATCGGGTCTATCCTTTATGAAAACGCCATTAAATACACAACCGGGTTGCTGCATTAGGTCGGGAACGCGAGCAACCACAGTCCGGCTAACGAAGGTATATTAATTGCTCCCCTTTACATCGCTTATAATTAAAGATAAGCAAACCGCAGATAGGGATCCTGTCGATTAACGGCGATCCTAGAAAGCGGGCGACGGTCCTGTTTTATTAGAGAAAAGAAATGCACCGCGATCGAGATCGGCTCTGAAATCTAGATCCCTCCCTCGGCCTGGAACGAATGGATTTTGAAACGTATAAATCACCGAGTCATCTCTGTACGTGCTGGTGCGTTCTCGATTTTCGAGAAAACTCGCCGTCGCGGGATACGCCGCGACGGCGGCGGGGAAACTAACATTCTTTTCTCATAGTAGGTATTCGAAGGTAACGAGTAATATTTCGAGAAGGTCGAATTGTTTTCCTGAGAACTTCCGCTATGCGCCGGTCTAGCTTATTAACGAAGATAAGTCCGAAGAAACGCGATTCCTTTCCTACATCACAGAGAACGATATTACAGCGTTGCTCGTTAATTCATGCCGGCATTGCATTTACCCGTAAAACACTTGAATTTTCAAGCGAAAGAGCGCGGCTCGTTTTCGATTTTAATTGGCCGCGAGCCGCGCTCGAAACGCGTTTCACTTTTGATCGCACGCAATCCCATTGATTAAGTTTCCGCGATCCAGGGCGTCGAGGTTGTGCATAGTTCGGCTGGGAAAATGAACAGGGAGAGGCGATCTGAATCCGGGGGTTGAACGACGAACTTTAATCACGCCGGGCTAAACGAGTCCCATTAAACGCGATTGCAAAAACAACAGGCAGACTGTTCGCTCTATTAAAGGCGTCGCGTTGAGTCTTGTCGCGCTGCGCAATCGTGATCTAGGAATGTAAATTAACAGACGCCAGTTAACGAACACGCATCAATTACGCTTATAATAATCCGGATATGAAATAACGGGTGTAACCGTGATAAATTATCTGCGTAAGTTTCTCAGCCAGATCACAATCGGTTAGCCGGGTTAGCGAGTCGGTAGTAGAATGCATTTCGCGCCCATGCATTTCTGTAATTAACAGCGAGGAGTGATTGCTCGAAGACGGATGCCGACTTTCCTTTAATCCGAATTTCCAGCGGAATCTCGCGTCGCGTCTCTGCATCACTGGCGAGCTATTGCTCTAATTGCATGCCACGTTAGAAAGTAGTTCAGGGACACATCGAATAGCCAAGCGTTCCTGCTAGCTGGGCTCCTGGAGTTTAACGATCCGGGACGATATCGTTGAACGGGCTGTCCACTTCACCGTGACATCGCTAATCGAATCATCGAGGCGGCGTAATATCGCTACGCGTCCATCAATCATCGGACCGAACGAGCGCGCCTATCATTTAGCTGGCCGCTCTTTCTGAAACGAAAACAAAACTCGAGGTATACAGACCGTGACGATTGGAGAGGCAGCCTCGGCACGCGACAATTTCTTTCTCTATCCCTCGCGCATGCGTGTAAAAGTTTCACCGGGCCGTTCTTCTTCGAGGAAAGTTAGCTGCATGAAAGTCCTTTCCTTTAATTGCCGCGGCAAAGCGCTGCTGGCCTGAAGCGCCGTGCTTTTTAATAGGGATCAGTCCAGTTCCGTTTACGCCTGGGCGTAGCGGCGGATGAATTATCGCGCGGGGCAACTCACTGAAATCGTAAACCGATCCGTCGGGGATGACTGAAAGTGGTAATCGGAGGGTTTGAACGTCTGCGCGGTAAATTGACGCGATAAATGACGAGATATTCGTTACTGCGAGAGCGCGCGTAACCGCTGCGCACCCATTGATTCCAGGCGGTACACTTCTCTTCCTCTTATTCCTCGCCATCTATTTCATCATCTTCTTCTTCTTCTTCTTCTTCTTCTTCCTCCTCTACTTCCCTTCGTGCCGTCCGCGCGATATTTGTTCCTGTAGACGGCGCTGCTGGGACAGGAACAGGTTCCCAGATGATCTAAACGTTGGAGAAATAAAAGACACGGGTAACCATATATTAGTTGATTGACTGAAAGAAATGTGAGAAACGCGGCGAGTTGCGCGTAAACTTTCCTGGGCGCAGGCATAATACGCGATACCACTATTATCGTCGTCATCGCCGTAATCATTACGGTCATTATCATTCGTTAATTACCGGCGTCCAATTACGGGCCGGGGCTTTACCATTTTTTCTCTCTCACCCGAGCACGCTTATTTTCGATTCCGTACACCGTTACCGTTCCAGCCAACAGGGATCGCGACCGTGCCGCGGAATCCATTATTAAAAAGCGCGCACGGCGCAGACCATTTATTTCCGCGTTTCCGAGCTCGCGGCGAAAAATTGTCAAGAAACAGGGACAGTCGAATGGATTAATTAGAAGAAAGTCCCAGCAGCTCCGCGCCGCTAGCTTTCTACGGTGAAGCCTGTCCGTCAACCCGAGTCATTCAATTAAACCGGATTATTTCAACAACGTGTGATTACTCCGCATGCAAATCTCGCTGCACCGAGCAGCGCAAGGCGACGAACGTTTAAGCCGGGGATCCACTTGGAAGTTAAGCTAAGCTATACTATGCTATGCTAAGTTTTATGAAATTGGCTTCGCTACATCCTTGTGGAAGCGTTTCTTTCAAAAGGTAAGCTGAGCTGGGCTATGCTTTTATTTTTTAAAACTTAGCATAGCATAGCTTAGCTTAGCTTTCAGGTGGATTCCCGGCTTTAACTCCTTCAAAATTAAATTTCAACGTAAGCAATTAAAATCGCAGCTAACTTCAACTAAATTTCCTGAAATTCCGATCGCGAGGTCATGGAGGATGGAAACTCTATACTATATAAGGAACCGAAGCAAAACGCTGACACAAGATATTTGCTGGAACTGCAGCGCGAAGGGTCTGATCCAGCGAGTAGCAGGATCAGCAGTGAACGATTTTTCGGAGTTCAGTTTCAATCTGTCACGCGAAACTGAGCACAAACGAGCGTGGAAATTGCCCGTGAAATTGCCCGCGAATGCGAGAAAAAGCCGGCACGACGAATATTGTTGCCACTCGTACAGATCGAGAACAGTGTATCGTTCCAGAGCGGACGTAAAACGAGAGGCCGTGGATGATGGCAGCGGTAGCGGCGTTTTTTACGAGACGTTACTTCTCCGCCCGGATTCCGGAAGCGTCGGCGAGGATCGCCGGGTCGAAACGCAAGAACCGGCGGTTGATCGTTTTGCAGTAAGGGAGCAAACGGCCTGCGAACGGCCCATTAAATCGGACCGTGAACGATCGGGAAACGGCGATGAGCCAACGATTCGTTCACGCTAACCCGCCGCTACCGCATAAACCGATTCATTGTGTTCGATTCATTCTGTTGCGCAACAATGGCCCCGGAGTACCGTTCTCGTTTGTCATCGGACTCCACGCCAAATTTGGCACTCTCTCCCTTCGCAAAATCACGATCGCGTTTCACGTCCCGGCTTACCTCGGGCCACACCACTGCCGAGATAATTGGCTGACCCAATAACGCGCCTGACTACTTTCTGACGCTGCGTTATGTACGTGTGTGTATAGAGATATATCTATGGCTGGCGATTACTGACTCCTTGAAGTCCTTATGTAGGTAAAGAAAAGAAAATTGAATTTTATTCTTTAAATCATCTAACGAATTTCATTGAATTTGCATTAGAAATATATGTAGTATCCCTTCAACTCGGCACCCCCGAGATTAAATCCTGACTAGGGACACTATTCGGTTGATGATGGAATCGCGCAGATTTTTTTGTATAGATCGAAAGTGTATGTTTCACCACGGTCACAAAAATGTAAATTAAAGATGCTCCCAAAACAGACAAAGAATTATTAGTTAGAAGAAGATGGTGTATTGTTTCAAATGTAAGAATTATTAAACAAGTGACTATTCAAAGCGACAAACTTTCTCGTCAAAAAATTTGTCGCAATAAATTTTTCTAAAGTTGTATGTAAATTCCGTATATTCAAATTATTTTCTTTGTCTTATTTACTTCTTACATTAATAAGAATCATATAATTAATTTTTTTTTAATTGTTATCTATCATTAATCTATTATCATTCATTTAATATAACATATTGACATATAATAGAGATAATTAAATTTCAACAGACGATGTCATTATCTTTCCCCCATTTTTCTTCTTTCCCCTGTTCCACCTTTGTTGATTTTTCAAGGTCAGACCAGCTATTAGGAGCATCTTTAATTTACATTTTTGTGATCGTTGTGACATATACTTTCGATCTATATAAAAACATTTGCGCGATTCCATCATCAACCGAATAGTGTTGGTTAGTGAGTGCGCCACTGTACTCGATGTATACTACGCGAAGTCGCCATGGGAATAATTTAAGCAAGAATAGCTTGCACTTTCAGAAGTTCCTCAATCTTCCTCTAAATTCACTAAATAAAACGTTCATCATTCTTTTCCTTATCGACCTCCGCGTCGCGCCAGCGATAAATCACGCGGGACCAGCTCCAGGGGATCGGCGTGGCCGCGTGTCGCCGCCCGGCGTTGTAAACGCGTCACGTGGGTGTGAGCACGTGTAGCAATGCCCGGCGGTGGCCGTGCCGCATGGGAAATGAGGCTGCGACGGCAGAATTTCAGCCGATCGAACGTGAATTTCATCGAGCGTGCACGACTTCCTCTGGCGCATTCCGTGCCCGTTACACACGGCGACTCAGCATTCCAGCTCGCGGAGTTCCTAAAGGCCCGTCCACAGCGCACGGTCGGCCCAGGTGCAGTCCCCGCGTATTCTCCTCGCTCCTTTGTCTCCCCGTTGGAACAATGATCAGGCCGCCGCCGGCGGAAGTGTCGATTTTGTACGCAAAATAGCGGCCTGTTGCCGCGAGGAAACGTTCCCACGAAGCCCCCGTAATTCCCTACGCGACGACAGCCACGACTCCTCGCTCGGATCCGGAGAACGTCTGTATTTTTTTCCCTCGAGGGGGAGAATTGCGCGGAGGACTGGGGCAAAAAGACAGCGGAGGATGACTTATGATTACGCGCGAAGAGCAGCGCGACAGAACGATGCGCGGATTCGACGGTTGAAGCAGGACAGGCTTGCGCAGGCCAGCGCCTAATAACTCTAGCAGCTGTCGCGCCTCCCGTGGTCGTCGAACGAAGTCGAAGTTACTCGTCCAACTCCGGCGAAGATTCCCCGGACTATTCAGGCGAGTCTAATCGCGCAAGAAGCTCGTACTCTCGCGGACAGGTCGCCGCGGAAGCTGCACGCTCGCCAGCCAGAACGCCGGGGATCGACGGAGCCGTAACGGTGCCTACAGTCGTACGCGGCTGGGAGACGTTTTATAGGAAGCTGTAAATTAGATTCTGCCCGGGCTTCCATCGCGGCGAACGCCACTCCGGATTCTCCCTCCTCCTCACGCTTTTTTGGACGGCCATCTTCCGCCCGTCTGCCCCGACCGGCGACACCGCGCTCGGTGCACGTGTGCGCCCGCGAAGAGGATACAGTTACGCGCCGCTCCGCGGAGAGAGATGGGGACGGCCGGCAGACGGAGGATCCGTTTTATAACTAGAGATTCATAACGGCACACGATCTCACAATGGACACTGGCTGCCAGGCCGGGACAGAGCGAATAGGCTGCGCGGCGTGGAATCGATGTATTTCGCGAGCCGCTGGCACCGTTGCGCCAACCGAGGCGATAGCACGTGACGGAACAAGCGACTTCCTCCGCGGAGACCGATTCCCATCGTTTTCTGCGCGGCCCAACCACGGAACATCTGCTGATCTCGTTTTATCGGTGGCAGATTGCGGGACAGTTAAGGATAAGGGGACCTACGGTCGCACACTTGCCACGGAGGGTAAATTACTCACGCGACGCTCGGGACGGAGGCAACAGGTTTGTTAGTCATCTGGAAACTGTTCGGAATGGAACGCCAAACGAGCTCGGATTAATAACGCGTTCCCGGACGGGGGGGGGGGGGGGGGGGGGAGATGCGATCCGCTGGCACTCACGGGGTCAGCATACCTCGGCGTAACGTGAAACGCGTGTTTTGCGGACCGGTTTTTCTGGAAACCGACCACGAAACCTGCGCGAGGATATTCAATAAATATTGGAAGGCAATCCGGGCAATCAGAAGAACCGATACAGGGAGGCGATCAATTGCGAAAGGCGGGGCGCGCGGTAAGTGGCGGGTATTAGCAACATTATTCGTTCGGTTGCGTAACGGGAACACGATAATCCGACAGATAGTGGCAATTAATAGAGTTTCGGTATCGCCCGGCGAACACCTCGGGGAACGTTAGATGTCGCTGTGCCCGGATGAGATCGTGAAGCACCACGGGGCTGGCCGGAGCGCGTCTGTGATATCGACTGACAATAAAATTCGCGCTATTAATTACGGAAAAGGAACGCGACGGAGGGGCCGTGCGGGGAACAGGTGCACTACTCCCTCGGCGATTTACGATATCAATAACAGCGATCGTGTTGCGGCAGATAGACGCTAATTAGCGTTAACGACTGACCGGCCGAAAGAATCTGTTACTCAGCATAGTCCGAAGGTTCCGCGAGTTTATTATTTCCATCGAAGACGAGGAACGCGCGACGGGTACCGTTGACCTCGTCACAAAACTAACAAAACCACTTCCCTTTCGAAGCCGCAGCTTGTCTCGCAAATCGTCCCCGCCGCCGTCTCGCTCCGGCCAGAAAAGATACTTATCCAGCGAGCGGTCTCTTTTTGTGGAAAACGAAGGGAGACGCCTTCCGTTAGAGGCTGCCATGAGACCAGATCGGAGACACACGACAGGGGCAGAAGGCAGTAGTTTCGCGCATCTTAATGGGTTAATAACGATAATCCTAGCGGCCGGGCCATCCTCCTTGATCGACGATACCGGCGGGGGAAAAATGGTAACGCCTTCCTCCAGCGATCCCGAGCGAAATGCATTTCGGCCCCTCCGGTAGAAAGTGGCGTGTGCGTGTGGAAAGAACCGGCGACCAATGGGCGTACCTCGTCTCTTGGTCGAGCATTAATGACTTCAATTTCCTGTGGATACAACGGCCGGGCATCCACGCACGAATCGCTCTCCCCTCGGGAAAGGATCGCGGAGCGTACGGCCGCGTCACTTCTAGGAAATCGGAGGAAAAGCATTTTCACTCACCGAGCACCGGAGCTCTCGCGTGCCTCCACCGTCGGCCGAGCACTATGAAAGTCACACAGAGATGAGGAGCTACGCGGCGCAGCTCCCCTTCGACTAGGAGTTACGTAAAGCTCTGCCAAAGATCGTAGCCGGAGGTTGACTTAATTGGCGCGAAATAGCGGCCAGTCACGCCACGTACACGATTCATTCGCACGTTCCTCTGTACGTTTTTCAGCGTGACCGAGGCTGGAACGCTGACAGCCCATTTCGCCAGCATTCAATAATATTTAAACGGTCCAGGATCTTGCCTCGTGACTGGATCACAATTGTAAATCAACCGCCGGACAGTCATAGCTCTGCAGCTTTCAATGAGAGACTTTTCACTCCCCCCCCCCCCCTCCCCCCCCCCTCCTCCCGCGGGACACTCTAATAAGTTTAATTCTAACAAGCCGGCATTCAGAAGAATTCCTCGACTCGCGCGCGAAGGAAACTGTTAACGGCCCGCCGATATTATTCATATCCACGGTGCTCCTGATTTATAGCGCGCTCTGCTTCTATATCGCAAATGAACCGCACCCTCGATCACCTTCGCTTGCATCACGAATACGCTGCATTGTTTCCACGCCGGGGATCGCGCGCTAGGTGCTCGCCAGTTGGCCCGTGCAAATGAGCCCGGTGACGGTTAAGGATTACGGTACAGGTTCTTATTAATCCTTTAACGCGTGTCCCGTCCAGCCGTGGTTTATCAGCTTGTATCAAGGATACGGGGGATCGTTGACTCCGCGGCCGGTGATGTTTAGCGTTAATACCTACACGCCAACCGTGCATCAGCCCGGCGAATGAAATCGATCCCATTCGTACGTGCGTTGCACGTGGCCGGGGTTAACGGACCAGGGATTATTCAGAAGGAGGAGCGGAGCGGGCCGCTCCGGCGATGCATAATTTATCGCGGATCAGGGCAGTGTTTACGCGGGTTCACCCGTTCACCAGTGTCGGCATTACCGCGGCAAAAATCCAGTTAGCGTCTCTCCTCTCTGTGTTTAGATGGGCCACGCTCTAGCCACGGTCCACTCGTAATTCCTCTCGCGTCTCTGTCGCGCCGCCGCCGGCAACGTATCATTTCGCCTTGCGCAAACCCCGGGCCCCGTCGTGTTTAATGCGATAACAACTAACAATCAGCCGGGTCTACGCACGCGCGTATGAAAATCACCGCGCGAGGAAAGTGTTGCCCTCGCCGCCCGGCTGCGATTCCGCCCCGAGTGTCGCAATCCCTCTCGGAGCAAACGGCTCTCCACGCACAAAAACTAACCAGGTACTTAAACAGCGCAAGTTTTCACGCGAGTGAAATTTTTGGAAAGCTAGACGCCGGCCCGGTGATAAATCCTCCGGAGGCAGCTTGCTGGGCTCGGGACTCTTTTTAGGAAAAAAGTAACGCTGCTAACGAGTTGATAATTGCACGTACGCCGGCAATCAGCTTCACCTGAATAACTGTGGATTCCACGCGCACAGGACTGTCGGTCCGTCGAGACTTTTCCTCGGAGAAGAGGTGTCCGACACTCGATTCGCGGATGCACTAGTTTCCTTCGCGGAGGAGCCGCCTCGCGTTATCGCAGCGGAGGCCTGCCCCGGTTGTTTATAATCGTCAACTGTGTGTTTACGACCGTCATTTTCAGTTGGCCGAGCGAGCATTTACGGGACGATATTCAAATAATCTCGATCGTTGCTCGCTGGAGCGAGTCGGAGGCAACATGATGACCGGCGAGATCCAATCTCACATTTATTATCCCGGACCGCGGCGGCAGTAGCCTCCCTCCTACCCCCCCCCCCCCCCTCCCCCCTCCCGTCCCCTTCCTCCCGTATTTTTTTTCCCTTCATTTTTATACGTGTCCCAACCACGGTAGCGATTCGCGGAATACTGTAATCAATACACGCATAACCGAACGCCCCGGAGCATCCTGCAGTGCGTGCTCATCCTAGATCGAGGTCATCCTTACTTTTTCACCTGGCATCGTCATGCGTGACGGCCTCGCGAAAACCAGCCGCGTCGAGATATCGCTGGCATTAAGCGTTTTATGAACGCGTTAAATCATCGCCTGGAATTTTCCGATACTTTCCAACGATCCGTTCCCCGAGCGTCTTCATCCCCGAGCGTCCGCCTCCAGTTTTCTAGACCCGCCGAGGTCGTAACGATGCGCTTTCGGCTTTGACAGTAAGCTTGAAGATGCTATTGTCAGAGGCTGGAATCGGAGCCGGACCCCCGGGAAGATTGTATCGTCGACACGGCCGCCTTCGTTGCTTCCTTCAGCCAAGTGGGGAGAGACAGGCGGGGATTTTTAGAAAGTGGAAATTACGGCGGCAGGGATGGAACAGCCGGCGAACGGTGGCCGCGGAGATCTAAATTCACAGATAATCGCGGGCAAAAATGGCAACAATTACCGCGGCCGCAGCGCGGGCATTATACCGCGGGCGGAAAGAATCGCTGGGTTAATCGCAGATTAGCCTTTTACGCCGAAGGGAGTTGTTGCTGGGCTAATTATCATCCAGGAAGGATCTGCTCGTTCTTTTCTTGCTGCCCGGTGAACGCTTACTGCGCGCCGTTTTCGTGTCAGAGGAGAATGCTACTACGAGGCAGCCGTGCTTGTGTTTACAGTTTACTTAATCCCAGCAATTATCGCGTTTCGCGGAACCAACGTTTCGTCCATTCTTCGCGGGGAAGTCTCACGATCGTTGGTACACGCGTGCACGTCGATTCTTCAGCTTCCATTGTCGCGTCTTTCCAGAAGCCTGACCTGTATAACTGTTTCGGAATGGCGGCGCAGTTTTCACTGCAGCTTGCAAAAGCAGAAGCGGCGATTCAGAATCCCGTGAGGGCGGAATGTTTGACGTTGCTCTCGAAACGATCGCCGGGAGTTTCGTCACACTCTGCTCGCCGACTAGCGGCTGATTGGCCGTCGAACGGGGCTCTCCACGGATAATCGTGGCCGCGGAGGGTGCAAGGGCGGCAGAAGCGGCCGGAAACGTTAGCCGGGCAACGGGTCCACGCGCCTCGGCAAATATCCGAGGAGGTTTTTCCGCTGGGGAACGGGGGAATGCGAATCGACTTCTTTCTCGGATCGCTGGGAGATCAGGTATGGAGGATCGACTGCACTTCCGGGCGTCGGTTAGCATTCCAGGGAGCGGAGAGCCCCGCTGCCGTGGCGGAAAAATCTGCCTTGGACTTCTCGTGTAGTCCGCTAATGGTCGTCAAGATCGACGATCCCGAGGTCTCGATCGACGGGATTTTTCCGGCGGATTCAAAGACGGGATTGGTAGCCGCGGCGAGCCGTGGCGCCTCTTTGCACCGCGGCCCGCTCGTCCCCTCGTCCCTTTCAGCCGAGATAACCGATACTACCGCGAGCAAACAGCCGACGGGAAGCATTACGAGCACCGTGATGCTTACAATGTGCTCGCCTCTATGGATCCGACCGTACGCTTCCCCAGTTCGTGCGACCTTCGCCGTAATAGCCCCCGAAGGGAAGCAAATGCGCCGTGCATGTCCAATCCGCTTCATTCCGCGGTGTAATTGCTCGAAACCGCTTCTCGCCTCGGCCGGGGGACTTTGCTTCCCGGCGGATTCATCGCGGAGATATCAAAAATCCGCTCCCCCAGTGGCGAAGGGCGAGGAATTAAAGAGGCTGGGGCACTCGCCAGTGGTTTTTCGGGTGGCAGCGTAATCGCAGCGGAATCGCGCGATCGGTGTTCAGCCGCAAATTGCGTAATTATCTCTTCTACTGCCCCGTGAGCATCCAGCTTCACGGTTCGGAGCTGTTTCGCCGCTGCGGAGGAATGGCGAGTCTATGGCTGATGTGAGTGGTAGGAAGAAGGTTCGAAGGTAACGGCGTAATTGGCAAGATTTCGGGCGGTGGATCCCCGGCGGCGGGATCGGGGCGCAATCGATTGGAAGCGGAGCGTGCGCTATCATAAAGACGCGGCCCCGGCTATGTAGCCCACGGAACGGCAGAAATTCCATGCCCTCGCATATCCCACTAATGGCCTGCTGGAAGATCAACGGCGCAGCATCGGCGATCGCTGGATTTTTCGCGGTGCAAAGCTCGCGGCAAAGCAGGAGAGGACACCGGCCGCAACGAGTCAGGGCGCCTCCTCGCGCATTGCATTACCTATTCACCGGCGGAAAGTGCGTTCCCGCATCCTGCACGCGACTATCTACTCCGGCGCGCTCGGAGGCAGCCATGAGCGTGCCAGCGACCAATCGCCAGAATAACGGAGCTATGGCACACGGGATTTTTCCCTACCGGCGGAAGTTTTGAAGGTTGAAAGTCCTCGAGGTCCGTCCGAAACTTCGCGCAGTTCAAGATCCGAATCACCAAGCGCAAAACCACGCGCGAAGCTGCATACACGGTGCCAGCTGCTCCGCGTCTCGACCCGATTTCCAGCAGCGCTACGCAGAAGCGGCGGCTCGCCTGGCGAGAGGGCCCCAAGCGACATTGGCACACTGAGGGGCATCGCTCAATATCGCCAAGTTGAACCTGTTCAGGGCGAATGTCGTTGAACCTGACGGCGGGACGAGTCGCGCAGCCATGTTGCCGCGTAACGAATTATCCGTCGGGGCTGGCCGATTTTCCCGCAGGGGGGAAAGCTCGGATTCCAATTCCGTAAAGGACGCGATACAGCCGGGCGAGCAATGCCGAGAGGCCTGGTACGCACGCGGGCGGTGGAAAAGTGCGTGTGTACGCGCGAGTAACCGCTCGCGCGCGGGTCAATGCCTCGGCTGTCCTCCTCGAGTAAGTATCTACCTACTCCGCGGCTACCTTCGCTACTACGTTATGCCCGTGCTCGGCTAGAGATCGCCGATCTGACGGGCACGCGTTTCCGCGGCTGACGTTTCCGCGATGCGGCCCTCCTTTGACACGCCAGGCTTCCCCGTGACCCGATCCAGCAACCTTTTCCCGAGATCCATGATCCTAGGTAGCTACTCGAAGGAAAACAAATTTCTGATACGTGCCTATTAGGTATCTTCTGGCTCTGTTCTAATGGACGTAAATTGTAATAAATAACCGAGGTGGTTTTAAGGGCCCTGAGCGGCGGAGAGTATATTGCACTGCTCTAGGAAATTGGATTCGCGGTGGCGTGAAAAATCGCAAATGATATACTGTAATTAAAGCCGGACGCTGTTTCAAGTCCTCCACGTGCCTGCAGTATGAGCGCCCGGTATTGCGGGCAGACCGATTATTTTGATCGAAACGCGCACCACCGTTTTGCGAAGGGGAAACCATCCTCGCGCAATAAATGGCGAAATGGCGCGGCTTAATGACACCGTCGCTCCTCGGAGCTCTTAAAATACCTTAAACTCGCGGCTGCCATCGTCGTTCTTTACGCTTATGGCGCTTCCATATAGCAGGTCAGTCGGCTTCATAAACAGGCCTCCGCCGTGATATTGTAACCGGCGATAATAATTATTACCAAGCGGCAATTAAACGGCATTTAACTGCGCCTGCTCTGCACGCTCCACATTTCCGCGAGATGATCGCAACGGACGCGTTAATCCGCCAATGAAGTGTCTGTAACACTGCTCCAAATAAATTACATAACACCTATTCGTCGGAATACACCCAGCGTAAGTTTTCAGAATCGCGAGTCGAGGGAGTAGGTTCAGGAAACTGAAGCACAAGTATTTGACTCCGCCATCAATCGTTCACGGTCCGATGCCCTGTTCCTATTACGCGTTAAACGGCCCGGAGTAATTGTTTTCGCAATTAATTGAAACGAAGGAAACTTCTCTTAAACTAACCATCGCGATCAGTATCCATTACCGAAGCTAATTGTAGATTCCGCGTTCAAGTACGATGAACCACAATTAGAACCATTGCTATCTGTAATCTCGTTCTTGTCGCGGGTTCACTTTACCCGCCGCGAGTGTTCCTCCGTTAAGGATCTACCAGACCTATCTTCAAGATGGTACCAAGTTGATGAAAATTTATGAGATTGTTCTTCCTAAGTGTATTAATAAGTAGATTTTATTTTATTTTATTCACGTTGAACATTTCGTTTGCTAGAAATTAAATCCTAAAAAATGACAATTTTTCACGTCTTCACAGTGGAATGACCCCTTGAAACTTGTTCAGCTTCGACATCGTTGCTCCATCTCGCTGAAAATCGCCACCGATCAGCCTGTTGCCGTAAATCTGTCCTATTTACCCATTCCGCAAAGTGCCGGCTACGCGATCCCTCTGTTAGCGGTGTTTTAAGGCGATACCTCGGAGCCTCGCGCGAAAGTGAGAAAACGCGGAATAATTTCTGATAACGCGACACGTCACGGCACCGATTATATCGACGGGGTAAGTCCCCCGCGGAAAACCGATTTCTACCGGCTGGATTATAATACTTTCCAGTCATTATCACTGATAGCCGTACTTAGGGGCGGGATCACCTGAATCGGCCGCGATTCGAGGCAGCCGGGCCCCGGTAAGGTCGGAGCCGAGGCTTGGCGGGCATTACCGTCAGATTTTTCGCCGTTCTTTTCCGAGGGAGATCGAGAGAAGAAGGAGCAGCGGCCCTCTTTCGATCAGTCGGTACAGGATCCGTGCCCACCGGTTCGTGACCGTGGCGATCGTGACTATTATTACCGTGGCTTCCCCGGCGAAATGAAGCGCCCCGATCGGTGTGTCCTCTCGCGATCCACGTCCTTCGCGAGGCGGAATCGGCTGCATTACGTCGCGTTCGAAGCCCCCCCTGCGCGACGGGAAACAGTTTCGTTCGGGGCGAGATTATCGAAATAACAGGCCCCGCCTGTTTGATCCTATCTTCCACTCAGGCCAGCTTAAATACTTCAATTTATTAAATTCCAACCCTCTGTGATTAACCTCCCCTCGACCAAGCGTTGCTCGAGTTTCAATTTTGGAGGAGATTCCAGAGTACCCTCGATTCCCTTGGTTCGCTCTAAATCCCCCGGGGGAGACGTTTATCTCGAAATCGAATTTACCTTGAAGTCGGTTTTAATTTCTTTTTTTTTTTTACTTTTTTTTTAGTTATTTAAGTTGTATAACTACATTTAGTTAAAGAAGCTGCGCGTGGGGAAAAAGAATCGTTTGCTAGAAACGGAAGGTTCCAATAATAATGAAACAGATGTATTATTTTTTTGGTGTAACATCAAAACTACTGGACCGATTTTGATAATTCTTTCTCCATGAACTAAGTTGATTGAGGCCAAACTAAATGCAATACATTTCACCAAAATCGGTTCAGTAGTTACGGAGATATACATACATACATACTAGGGTGGTTCTTATATGTGTGGTAAAAAATTAAATTTTTTAAAAATTTCTTCTGACCCTCTCAGAAATTTCCAAACAGGTTAAAAGAATTTCGTCTAAAATTTTATTAAACTATATTAAGGATTAAAGGTCGCTCAACGGCAATGAAATATTACTATTTTGGTATAAATTTGAAAAAAAAAAATTTTTTCCTTTACAGCTTGTTCTAACTGGTTGGGGGACTGGAGAATTGGATGAGTTTCGTTGTTACAAGTGCTAGGGCCAGTGTCTAGTACGGTACTCGGTTTTACCTAGGCCACGGTGTAAAATCGTAAAAACGGATCATATTTTAAATCATTATTTTTTTGCATTTTTCCTTCTATTAAACAAATTGGATATGCACCATTATTTAAAAAAGAGTTTATTCCAATGAATCCCAATTGCAATTTGTTTTTTACTTAATAATGTCAAAGTTCTGAGATTTTATTCTTAACGTCCCGATTTTGCCCCGGTCTCCCCTACATGCGAAATATAAAAACTTGAACGACCTTTATATATCAAAATATACAAATAAAAAACACGGAGATATTTTTTTTTGTCAAATAGAAGATTTCAAGAGGGTCAGACAATATATATTTTAAAGTTGAAAAATAAGGACCACCCTAATACACACACACATACAAACACCTCGAACTGAGAACCTCTTTCTTTTTGAGCTCGATTAAGAACGAAGCACAGCTACACAATACGACACTGGTGGCTCTAGCTTGATTAACAATTCACTGTCAATCACCATTGGCAACTGCCACAACTCAAACCATGAAATTCGCATGTTGGGAACTTTGTACCTCACTCTACTCTACCCGGGTGATGAGAGAATTATCCCTTCTGCCTCGCCTCCTCTTTTTCCAACTTCAAAGAGTCCTGATGCGAGGACTGATAGGTTGCTTCGTAAGAGTTACTCAGCTCCTTTCGATGGTATTCAAACTACCGATCACAGCTGGCTGCCGCGGAGCTTCCCCTGCCCCCCCCCCCCCCCCCGTTCCCTCGGAGGGGGCTCGTAGTTTTCCAGCCGGACAGCCGTTAATTACAAAGTTGCAGGCCGCATGCTCGTCGCAGGCCTGACCCAGGCGAATATTTTCTGCTCGGCCGTCCGCGGCCCGCATCCATTTGCATCCCATCCACCGGCATGAATATTCGATCGGAACATTGTGCGAGCCCGCGAGCGGCGCCTAATCAACGGGCGCGTCCCTAACGAGGTGTGAAAGTCGTTAATTAATGGAATTGTTATTGTAAACTCGTTAAGCTAATTAGCCGGGGGCCTTTAAGCGCGGCCGGGTGATCGGGGATGGTTGTAGCAGAGGCTCGTTGAGCGCGTCAGGTAGGAACGGCGTTGCCCGCGTTATCGCGCGACGCTTCCCACAACGAATTGCATCACCGGCAGCCGTGAACCGTGCAATCCGCTCGGGATCTAGCGGAGCCGAATTTTAGGCCACCGCGCGGCAGATAGAAACGCGAATCGGGACGTAGCGGCCGGAGGCTGCCGAGCTTCAGCTCCGTTGTGGCGGAACGGAGCGAGCGGGCGGGGTACCGTTTTAGAATTCCACCGTGGAAATTCTCCGCGGACGTGTTCCGCGGACGTGTGCGTGCAACGCTGGCAATTACCCGCGTCGCTGCGCGATCGTTCTCGGCGTCCGCCGAGTGCGAAACAACCAGCGACGCGTGATCTATCAACCGCGGACTAAAGAGGATTGTTTTTAATTTTTCCAGCGAGTCGGACATGGCGCCGAACGTGGAGGAGGAGCTGCTGGTGGTGAAGCCTTGGGGGCCCCAACCGGAAAAGGTGAGTGCTCCTCGGGGAAACTGCATGCGTCTTTATCGGGAATGATCGCGTCAATGACACCGGGAGCCTCCGGACGGACGAAAAAGAAGGAATGGCCGGCGGTGGGCGCTCGGACGACGTTAAAGCCACCGTTGCGCGTATCCAGCCGCAGCCAGGATGCTTTCGATTAGCATATCTTTGGACATTAAGTCAATATAGAAGGTACAGGTAGGCGCGCGCTGCCTGCTGGTCGTTTTCTCCGTGGAACGTCGTGAGAATCGCATCACGTCCCAGAGGCTCGATAAACGGCCCAGAAATGTGTTAAAGGAAGAAGATTACGGGCAGTTGAGCTCGTAGAATTGGCTTGTTTCCTATCATAATCGTGGCAGTTCTAATCTATTTGTCGTAATCGCCGCATTATGGATGCATCCAGCCGAGCGCGCGTCGATTTCTTTTCGTTGCAATTATCGGGGCCGAGGCTGGAAGGAATTCCGAACGATAATTGATAGGAACGAGAGTTTTTCATCCAATTATTGTATACGTCCTTGCGCCCGGCGTTAATTCTTCGCTGAAATCAAGGGGCCAATTTCTTGGAGTATCGAAGAACCGCGGATGCCGTGAATCGCCTCCGAAGAATTTGCAAATTTATGGCGCGAATAGAAGCCCCGTCCAGAACAAATGAAACGATCCAGCAGATTAACAGTTGGAAGAACACGCGCCCGGCTGTTTAATTAATGCACGCGAGCGTACCGGCGGTCCGGTTAATTTATAAACCCCGAGGCTTCTACGGCGCAGCCACTGTCAACCGTCCGATTATTAGCCCTCCCGCGTGAATCATCGAAACAATCATTCATTTCGTACTTAACCGAGCCGCGGTTTTAATAACCCGACGTGCATTAACGTGCGCCAAGTCGGATGCATCGAATTCTGCGGCTGGCGATCGCTCGGTCCGGCATTTGTACGCGTCGCGATACTGCGAGGGAGGTAATTTGTCAGGGGTAATGTGATTAATATCCCGGAGAAGCCACGGTGGAACGTAAAGCCTCTAATCCCCTGCACTTACGCTCCACCTAAATTACAATCATTCAATAACGCGAGCAGCTCCGTTTCAAAGTCACTGCCATCGGCCAAGAGAAAACCGAGAAATCCCCGTGATTACAAGGGGAAGGTTAATGAAACGGAACGATGCACTGGCGTTCTCACTCGAATGCACGTGAAAGTTTGAAAAGCGACTTTTACCCGGGTGTGGAGCTTAATCGGGGAAAACTCGAAGCGACGAGCGCGGTTGGAAATTAGATCAGGCGGGCTGGTAGAATCCCGTCTCTATTTGGCACGCGCGATTCAATCGCCCAGAAGTATTCATTTTCTATCCCGGCATGTCGCATTGATTATTGTCAAACGAACGGCGCGGGCAATGACAAAATGCCGGGCAGTTATCAGAGGCAAGAAAGCGTGACGTTCCCGTATGTAGGTTGCACGTGAGTTTGTTTTGTTTCGCATGGATCCTCGCGAGCAACGCGCACGCGGCCCTCGACTCGTCGCAGCATCATTTTCGTCGGCGGGCTGCCTAATTACCTGCATAATTGCAACGGTTACGACTTAAACCCTTCGCAACCTAACGATTTCCTGCCCGGACGGATCCCGTTTCGCGCGCTCCCCCTAAAAAAAACGAGGAGCGATGATTGATCTATGCACACCTCTACTCTATCATGATCGCCATTAGACAATTTACGTACGAGATATCGCGCACGCATCCTGGAACGGAGCTCTAATTACTTTATACCTTCCGGAGCAACAAAAAGGAACGGCCCGTTACAGGCCTGGCTCCGGATTCATCAAACGAATGATGGCCCATCAGCGTCCGCCGTCGATGTTGCCGATGAATTAGTCAATGATCGATCGCCGACTGTCAACGACCCCGGGCTCCTCCTGCTACGGGCACCGTCTAAGCTTCTTTACCGAGGCTCGAGGCTCGCGGCGTTAGAAGCACGGTGGATTTCCCTCGGAATAACAGCCGCGGAGAAAAACGCGGAGGCTCTGCGGTCCCGTCTGCTTTTCGTGCGCCGAGCGCCGTGGCGACCACGAAATAGAAACTCGGCTGGCTTCTTGCCCGGCCCGCCGATTAACCGCATCGAGGGAACCGCAATTGACCAGGGGATTTTATTTAGAATACCCGCGGTATCCTTGATCCAGCGGCTTAGAAAGCTGCTATACAATCTTCCAAGTAAACCGATCGCTAAATGATACCTGGGCTCGGTTGGGAGGCACTCGTGGTCAGGCTGATTAATCGTCGACTGTTGGGGTGAATTGTTTTTTTAAATTATTCTGCGATCAGTAGAGGTTAGAGTAAAGCGTAGGAGAAAGGCCTGACGAAACCGCAATCGGTCTATCGTCTGAGCTGTAGAGCTCTGTTTGAGAATGCCCGCTAGGGAGGATCGAGCGCGAAGAGTGGAGAAAGAGGAAGGTTGTTCCTGGGTTACGCACCAGGTATTTTTCTAATTACTTACGAGGCGTGACCGCTCCGGTTTCTGCGTTCCCATAAATACAGCCGGAGTCGACGAGGTTCAGCGGCGGTGAATTAATTTCCACGATCGATCCGGATTTCAACGGGGAGGGAATCAATCCCCGACGGCAGCGTTACCTGCCTATACGTATCGGCAACCTATGCACCTGCGAGGCGATAATCACTATAATCCTATCGATTTATGCTGGCAAGCGCCGTGAAATTAACTCGGGACCATCCTCCCACTACCAGCCCATGAATATTTCATAGCCGAACGCCGGCGTAATCGCGCGATTTCGCGACTGGTTCGACACGCAGCATCAAGGGAATAGTTACGACATCGCTGAATCAATTTTCGATCTTTCACGCCTGGCACAAAGTATCCCTGGGCCGCGGAGCGGGTCGCTCGCCGCGGCCGGCGCTCTCGTTTTAATTGGAGACGCCATTGCATGCCAGCTGCATTATTCATTTCTGTCGGCTTCACTTCCCGATGCAGATGTCCCTGTCCGAGAGGTGGGTGCACTTTCCTCGAAGCCGCGCGAGGATAAATTGAACGCCGGGCCGTAGCTTCCGGCGAGCGGCAACGATAACCAGCGAGATAGGCGAACAATTACGCTCACAGCCTCTCGATTCTCTTTGCAGGAGCGATTGAGACCGCCTACGTACAACGCGGAGGACTACGCGATCGCCCTGAGACGATGGGGAAGACGGCCATTAGGCAACGCTCAGGACTCGCAGGGCACCCTGCCGTCGACAACCAGTTCGAGTTCCGGCTACGCTTCCGGAACCGGCGAGATGACCTTGAGACAATTCACTTCGGTCAGCGAGCTGCTGAACAAGCTCAGGGCAGACCTCAGGCTGGCCTTTCCAAGGTTCGTACCGGCTATCCAAACTTCCGTCCAGCTTTCTACCCGCCGCGTTTCATTTAAATCGAAATTCCCCGCTCCCATTGCGTACAGTTGCGCAAATCGGGACCAAACTCGATTGTCCCACTTTGCATATCTTCGACTCGCATCTGTGCTCCTGGAAATACGAACACGTTTCGCGATTAACATCGGTATTCTTGATCGTGTAACTGTAAACGGTGATAATGGCGGCTGCGGAATTTTTATATTTTCGGGGGAGGGGGTTCATTAGTTTTCAAGCACGCGCACTCTCGATCGGCAACAAGCTTCACTTTCGAGCGAAACTTTTCAACGATGCTGAAGACACCCGGAAGAACCTGTACTTGATTATCCGTGAACAATTAGAACAGCCGATAGCTGGATTAGCCGCGCTCTCCCGCTGGAACTAACGACACCTCGAAAGTCCCCGATACTAATCGAACAGGAAGAAGAGGAGCCCCGACTGGCCGGGATGTACAGTTACTTTTTACGCGGGTTTTTACGAGAGAAGGGCCACGCGTGTGGATCTCGCACCGGCTCGTAAAAATTCCTTCTCGATTCGACTCCAGATTAGTCGGGAGCCGTTAAACCTGTTCACGTTAAATGGAAATACTTTGTCCCGCGGGTCCGAAGGATCCTCGAAATGACACGAGCGAATATCGATCATCCTTCTTTTTCAACATTCGCTAGTATATAAACATGGGAGAGGGACACTTTGGCTGACCGTAACACGAACGTGTTCATCGAGGAGGATTTTATCCTCGATCCCAGCTCGTTAGCCTTTATTAATTCCTATCATCGAATGAAACATTTCGATTGTTCGGTATTCCATTGGATATTAAAATCTCCCTTGCGCCTGACTTTCCGTCTCAGTGGTTTAAGGGGACCATCCGGTTAAAATGTTTCAGAAAATCGATTTTTTTTTATATATATATAAAACTTTTGTAGCATAACATCCCGAAAATACCCTGTGAAAGTTTCACACGAAAATTCGTAACGGTATAGATTCTACAGTCACATAACTAATTCAAACTCCGAACGCAGGTATATGAGCCGAGAATACTTCGAACACGTTTTTCTCGAAACACGATATTTCGAAACGGTAACCACGATTTCAGAAGAATTAATGAACCGATTAAAAAAAAAAAACTTTGAGGCATTTGATTCGTAATTGTACTCGACTCAACATAAATTGAAAAAACATTAAAAATAATAAAAGAGTAAATACTATTCAAGTATACTATTGGTATACGTGCAGGGAAAAATAATTTTGCTCAGCTTGAATTGCATTTTCAAGCTATCGTCTGCCTCGATCCCCGCGGTTCCACGATATTTCACTCGACGCGACGATTAAATTAACTCCTTGACGGCGATAAGGCCCCAGGGACCATCAATCTCCACCTTCGTCGTCGGCAAAAACTATTCTACGTTTCCTGTAATAAGCCCGCTTTTTGCGATATCACTCGTCGCTGTTAGGAGCAACAAAGAAACCAGCTCCCTCCGTGATACGGATGGAACACGGGGATAGTAACGAGATCGGCGCGAGTCGAGCTGCTTCGGGTATCGCGTCCAGCGAAGGGCAAAATGATAGTCTCGTCCCCGTTAGGCGCCAGAATGATTAAGGATCGGACATAAACGGGAGGATTTGTTCGCGGACGTCGTTGGCTCGCGTAGCCTCTCGCAAGATCGACGATGTTTGTCCCGAACTGCCCGAAGCCTGTTCATTCGTATTCATTCATAACGCGTGTAATCACCGCCGTTAGACGCACGCCTAATTGATCGGACCGATAGAGTTACGATTCCTATGCCCATCTTGGTCGTCGTACTAGCTCGACGATCCACCCGCGAAATTAAATCTCGCAAGCTTCAGCAATTTTACGAGCCGAAGGATACACCGCGGTAAACTAATCGCCACGGAGGGCACAGTTAAAATAAAATCCTTCTTCATCCCTCGTTCTAAGCTACCGAGTAGAATGTCCGACATTCCCGCCCATCTCCCGCAAACGTGCGCCGCAGGGCCCAGACCGCGGAAGATGGAGAAGTTTCGAAAAAAAAAAATTTCCGAAAAGTAAAAAAAAAACTCGCGCATGCGCATGAGCGGCGCCTGGGGGACGTGCGCGCATGGCCCAGACCGCGGAGAATCGAAAAGTTTCGAAAAAAATTTTTTTTCCGAAAAGTAAAAAAAAAACTCGCGCATGCGCACGAGCGGCGCCGGGGGGACGTGCGCGCAGGGCCCAGACCGCGGAAGATCGAAAAGTTTCGACAAAAAAAAATTTTCACACTGCCAATGTTCCCCCAGTTTACGGTAGCATTCAACTCGAATGGTGCACAAGAAGAGACCCGAAGGAAATTCCACCTGCAAACCGCCTCGAATCAATTCCCCTCGTTTACCCTTATTTAATCATAATTTCCCCCGGCGCGCATCGCCGGACAATTTCCACTGAACGGCTGCACCGTTGCCGGCGAATGCATAGATGAAAACGATCCTAATCGCGCGGCAAACGGGGCAGGAGGAAGGGGGCGGGAGATGACGGAGGGAGCAGCCCCTCGGTGGCGTCCAGGTAGGAAAAGTCCCCTGGTAAAAAGGGCGCATGTACGCGCCAGCTAGAAGGATAACATCTCGCGTTCGACTCGGCTTCCTCGCGCGTTCAACCAGCTAACCACGCGACCAGCCGTAATTCGCCATCTCAGGCCTGCGGCCGTTCTAAAATTAAAGTAACCGCCTGCCCCGTGGCCGTTTCACCGGGTTACACGCCGCGGAGCAGGGTCTCCGTGTTAGAAGTCGATCTTCGAGGACGCTGGACCCCGTTACGCGGTCGGATGATTAAGGACGATGCTTTCTGCCGGGGCTTTTTCCACTCTGTGTACGTCATGGATTTTCTACGATCGGCGGGATCCTCGAACGGCCATATGGACGATTGTCCCACATACGCGGACGAGCCAGCTGGATAAAACCCGTAAGCAACGGCCACGGATAAACGAATACCGATATTACGGATAACTGTACAAGCCCGCTGCCTCGACGTGCTCAATCCGCAAATCGATCTGGACGAGGCGCATCCTCGATTCAAAACGATCCAGCCACGTATCACTTCCCTGGCTCTTATTAGACCGTTTAGATTGCCGCGCTTTTTCCCCGTTTGTATACAGCCTGGCCGAATCGATTTATATCCCAGCTAATAATCGCCTGTCGAGATCGATTACGCACACCGCCTCTTGTCCCTGGATCGAAGCCGATCGCCCGCGGTATGTGGAGCACGAAGGATTCTGCGGCGGTTTTACGTTTATCATTGAGGGAATGTTTAGGTGGTGGAAATAATTCGATGGAGTTGTTGATAATAGCGCGATTGGCGGTGTCGATGAGCGCAGCTTTCCAGCAACGAGATTCTAGGAGAGCGAAAGGTACTTTCATCGGGATAAATGTTCAGTATTTCATTATCGTTTAACTATCGGTAAGATTGGAGAATGCAGAGTAGGCCGTCATTGAAAACTGACGTGTTATTGCAGTGTATTATACATTTGCTCAGCGATGCAAGAGAGAAAGGAAAGAACTGTCGGTGCGCGGCGAGTCATTAACGCCTGTTAACTCGAGACTCAGCGTTCAATTAGACATTCGCGTGTGGTTTTAATTAAAAGAGGACCCGCGAGGAGACGAGTCCTTCCGAGAATTGAGAACGAGTGATGGACACGCTCGTGAAAGGAGCGTGTGATTTGCACCGACGCCTCGGCCTCGAAGGACTCGCGTGCCCTGGCACTTGTTATGCGAATCACAGGCGTCGCTTTCATTGATATTCCGTGTCGCCGGTGTCTCGCGCCGATCCTTTAAAACTCTTTTCTCCGCGTGAATGGCCGGCTGAAAGGATTTCTGTGCCCATTCATGAAAGCCCCAGGTTTCTGTATTCACCGGACGACCGGCTACGCTGCGAATGAAAGCTCGCGTTCCGGGGAAGACACTGGGAATCGCAAGAGGAAAGGAGGATACGGAACGGTGAACGCTTGGGCTGTGATCGAAGTTAAGGCGAACCTTGAACCACGCAACTGCTCGGCCGACGGTGGAAAAACGCGCTCGTGAAATCCGCGCGATGCGCTTTATACGGTGCCCCGAGCCGCTTCCCCCTTTTTCTTTTTCCACGCGGAGGAATATCAACCGCGCCGAAGAAGCCTCGACCGGCCACCGAACCCACGATACCCCGCGATGCTTCCGCTTCGCGTAACAGCGAATGCGTAACTGCTTCCTACTTAATGGAAACCAAGGAAGTCTATTTTTTTTCTTCACGCGATATCAGATCCCGTTTCTGCCGCTTACCAGGGAGAGGTAATGCATCGGTTCCACGGGCATGCACGCGTTCCTGGTCCTTGCAGCGATCGAGATCGCCGCATCCCCGTGTGCCCTGCTCCACGATTTACCTGTTCCAGCGAGCTTCGATTCGCTATTAGCAACGTCTATTAGAAAGCGAGGCAGAGCTCCTCGATGACAGATAATCGCGGAGTAGTCGTAGATTGTTTTTGCAGCCCCCAGGATGCAGCACGTAGCCCGCCAGATGCATTAATGGTTCTTGCGTAAGTTTATTTAGGATAGGTGAGGTTGACTGGTTTCTTTTGAGAGTCCCAGCCCCATTAAAATTTTGCAAAAAATCGATTTTTTATATTTATTGGTAGTACATCATCTGAAAAATGCTAAGTTAATATTTCGCGTCAAAATTCGTAGCGATGTAGAGTTTACAGGTATAAAAGTGACCTGTTCGTATCTATTTAGAGCAATTCAACTTTAAGCCTTAACCTTTAGAGGGCCGGCATTTTTTCATTGAAGTTGTAAATTTTATTTATTTAAAATTTGTGCATATATACCACCAAAATGGCCGGCAAAGTATCCAAATTCTTAGGTGGCCACTATAGTCGCCAGCCCGGCCCTCTAAAGATTAAGGGGTCATTCTGGTTTGTACGCCGATAAATTAAGCGATTTTCGGGAATTTATTGCAAAGAAAGGAAATATTTATTAAAATATATTTATACAGTAAGTAGAAAATATAAAAGTAATAAAATTAATGTTTTTAAAATGCTTTTAAAAGCGGTTTTGACATGTTTGAGAAGTGATGCCTCACTGAAGTAATCCCGGCAGTTAGACAAATCAAGACCAAAAATCCAAACGGATTCTTCATCAGTATGACTGTCGCTATCGTCCGAACTACAATTAATGATTTATCTTCAGAATCCTAGCAGTCAGCGGTATTAGTTAAAATTTCCAACGAAATTTTTTATTATCTTTAAAGATGTACCAATGATAGCCCAAAAAGTTTTTTCACCCTACGACGTTTATTTTTTTTAAAATAAAATCCTAAAAATGAGCCATTTCGGGAGTGATTTAATGGCACCATCAATCCACTGAGTGTGGATAAAATCCTGTGCATATGGGACGCGGTCTTTGTTTTTAAATAGGAATACTGCTGAATATTTCACGGATCCCCGGTGTGCACGACCTTTACGCGGCATATGGAAATAACAACGATCCATCGCGGCAGGAACACGACGTCTTTTTACACACCAGCGGATGCCCCGTCACCTATCCCCTCTGTGCGTTCGTCCATCCTTGAAACAGATTTCCGCGGAACATTCGCGCGCCGTTTTACATACCTCCAACTGTTTAGCGGGCCCAGCGACAGATCGTCTATCGCGGAATGAAAATGCCCGTTCCTGCTCGCTGAAAATATTTGGAAACTGCGGGTTACGCGACGCGTTTTAAACGGCGCAGGGGCGAGAGCGTCGCAGGAAAAGAGAAACGTCCGCGGCCCGCCTCGGAGTCCTTTCGTTTTCTTCTGTTTTCGGTGTCGTTCGTTTCGTTGAAATTTTAGGGTGCGCCCCTCATAAGGAGCGGTTGATATTCAAGCCGCGTCTGCCGAAGGCATTCTTACGTGCAGGCCGTCGTCTGCATAATGCGGGGTGTAATATAATGCAGCCATTGCCGGTCGAAGGCTCGCATGACGTCTCCAGGAAAGCGTGCTTTCGATAGCGGAGCCGTTCTCCTTGGAACGAATTCCTCTTTGTCCCCTTTCAGGCCCGAGCACGCGAGGACTTCTTCATCGCGAATACATTACCCGCGGGGCTGCCCCGGCGAAATCCTCGGGGCCCCTTGGATAGGAGAGATAGTCCTTTAAGGGCCGACCGCGGGTTTCGTTGAATTTTATTGAGAGCCCAGGAGAGGTGTGCTCGGCCGCGACGGTTTAAGTGCGTCCGCAGGGTGGTCCACGGTCACGTATCGCTCTTTACGCCTGTTATTCACCGTCATTCTCTCGTCCCCGCACGGGCCTTTCGTTTTCTCCGGCTGCCACGAGAGGGGGCTGGGGGAGGGGGGGGGGGGGCCCCAGTATTTTTAAGGCCCGTCCAACAAAGGCGATCTACGGTGCTCACGGCGTGAATCGTAATACCCCGGGTGTATCTTGCCCACGTACACGCGTGCGAGTATCGCGATACCTCGCGCGGTATGCATAATACGCCCGGTAACATAATGCATCTATTGTTAGAAGGGAACTCTCTCTTTCTCTCTCCCGTTCGGCAGCGGGTATATAGGCGACGGGCATGTGGCCGTAGTACATAGAAAACGTTTTAATACTCATTTGCATGCATTCAAGCCGCGTGCACGGCGCTTATACACGGTGTTTATAGAGTCGCCGTCCAGGGCCCTAGAGAGTGTAGAGTCTAGACGGACGTCTCTGTGAATGGCAGTCCTTTCTTCTCATTCTTCCTCCGTTCCCGTCGTGCATTTTCCAAACCCTCGGCTAGCGTGCTGCGAATGATTTACGGTTGTTTGTTAATCTGTATTCAAGCCTCGGAATTTCCACCGCGGTAATTACACCTCCGTCGACTCTCGAATGAAAGGCAACGTCTTTTTCTAGCGTCTCTATCATCGCCTCCGAGAGCCGGGAACGAATAGAGGAATTTTAGGAGGATCTCCAGACGGTTGATAACGAAGTTGGTTGAGAGGCACGCGGGCGGACGGTGTCGGATTATCGTTCGCACGAGTTTCTCTGTTTCACGTATCGCGCGCTACATTTCATTCGTCGCTCTGGGGTTAGGGTTTATCTTGGCTCCTCCACGTGGGAGTGGACAGTGCAGCGGGCGCATTGATAAACCGGGCTCGCCGTCCAGAGGACGGATTGTTTGAACGGTTTTACAAACGTCCCGGGGGACGTGACACGGTTACATAAGAAAACGGGAGCCGCTAGAAAGCGACAAAAGCCTTGGTTGCGAGAGGATTTCTCACGGCTCCGAGGAGAGTCTGCTGCAAGGTGCACGGAGCTGGGTGCATCATGCTACACGTGTTTCAGCCGTATAATTAAGGGAACTAACGTGACACGGCCAAAGATAGATCTCGCCCATTACGACAGAATTATTCCGCGGGAGACGCAGCCCGCAGCCTCAGAAACAAACTGCTCCGCGGATCTGTCACTCTTTGACAGTCATAACATCTATTTCCTCGTGGCCGCAGCTGTCTACCTTAAGGCCGTCACACGCGTACCCGACAGCGCGGAACCGTTCCCAGGGGAAACTATCGTGCTGCTCCTCTCTCGTTGGCCGATCGATCCACGGGCATATCTGATAAAGTGATATCTGATAAACTGCTATTTGAACGAGCCACTCGAGAGGACAATGAGGCGTAAGATATCGGCAATGACACCGGCGGACATTCGAAACTTACGATAAATGAATATCGATCGTCGGCGTCGCGTAACGCGCTGGACGATGGGATTCTCTCCGCGGTAATATCGAGGAATACGATCCCACCGAGTCGCCCAGCGTCGATTTACCGAAGCTGTATTGACACAGGCTGTCGCTGCTCCCGGGATTTATGCTTTAATAATGATGTTCCAGTAACTGGACAAGTGTGTAATTTAATTGAAGTCTACTTTCTTGCCCCCTCTACCTCCTCCTCCTCCCCCTCCCCCTCCCCTACCTCTTCCGCGGTAACTTCATTAATAGTTATCGGGTTCTTGTACCGTCACTCTTATAATCACTCCGTTGACAAGCTCAAAGGAGCTTGCTTGCTGGTTTTATAGGCGCGCCTATAAAACCGGATTGCTTTTTCTCTCAATCCCAAGGTCCCATAATTATGTAATTACACTTTTTACTCTCTGTCAGCGGTTCAATGTCTGCTACGTTCTCGTTCCCCTTCGAAGGCTACGCTGCGCCCGTACCTTCAGCAGGTACTTCCGGTCCACCTGTCCACGATTATGCAAACCGAGTCAATGACACGACACTTTGCGAATAACAAGCCTCTGCCCTCCGAAGTCTCGGCAAAGAAGCTCGTTAAGGGATTTACTAGAGGAACTATCGTAGAACTCGATAGAACTCAAGCCCGACTCTGTCGGCTGGGGAGAGCAGAGCGGCCAGATTTTTTCAACCGGGTAATAAACTTATTTTGCAGCTTCGTTCAAGAGTTCGCCTCGCCCCCGGCCGACGGGATCACCCTGCTTTTGGAGACTCTTCGTGGCGTTCAGCTGGCCCAAAGCTCACCACCCTCGTCTGGCCACACCGGGCCGAGAGTTGGCACTAGAAGAGCGGCTCTGGACGAGCTGGGATGCGTCGAGTGTCTGGCCGCCTGCGCCGAGCGATGCACAGACGCGCCGAGGCTGCTGGTGCAAGCTCAACCCGGTCTCCTCGCGCTGGCAGTATGCCTGACCAGTAGCTTGAACCGGTCCCGGGTTCTAGCTCTCCAGGTAACAATCGTCACTTCCGTTCCGAGTGCCGCGGTACTGTTAATCAAAAAAGAAGCTCGACCGGGAACGGCGCGATCGCGGCCGGTCGCGTGTCCCTCGCCCGGCGAAAGCTCCGCGCTGCCTTCCGTTGTCGCCTTGTCGCAATTTTATCGCTCGCTTATTAATATTAATGGTCCTGGAGATGGGTAGCCGCGTCCGACCAGAAACCCGCTCCGATGCGTATTTTATTTTAATCGCGCGAGCAGAAACACTGTACACAAGTACACAGGTGGTCGCATCTGCTTGCGCCAGCGTCTTATCGCGTCGCTATCGTTTCCTTATTACTCGTAATAATATCGAGGTCCCTATAAGTGGGCGTCCCGTGCTCAATCAGGCTTCCGCGTGGACGCGTGTTCCGCGCGTAAGATCGCGAAGCTGGGGCAGAGACGGGTAATTGGAACGTTGGGCCGGGAATAATTGGCCCAAGCCGAGGGGGATAGTGGGTCAGGCTGGATGCATTTCGCGGGCTGCCTGCTGCTCATTACGCCTCCGACCCATTCGGATAGTCGTAAACCCGGGTTCCCAGCAAACACGTCCCGCGCGACGGGCCCGGGCCCCGTTATTTCGAGAGTGGCCGTCCTCGGAACCAGTTTTTATCCTCTATCCGAACGTTACTCGGCTTCATTTGCAAGCTCGCCGCCACCTGGCCCGCCTTTTGTTTCCTGCGGCCGAGGAAGTGCAGCTTGGCGAGCATCGCGGCTGCGATCAGATGTTGACTAACCGAACTGGATAATTACTTGCACGGCGCGTGATCACAGAGAAGCAGCGCAGCAAGAATATAATGAGAATAAAACAGATGGTTATCTTGCCAGCGAAAGAACTGTCGACGGGTTTTAGTTTGCAGCGAGGCTGCCGCGAAAAACCCTCATTCCCATTTTCGTAACGCGTGGCGATTAATTACGCGCCGTCTCCGGCCGACGAGCTCGCAGAACGTGGCACACGACAGGAACGAGATCGGGATCTGTTCCGATCCATTCGAAATACAGCAATTCCCTTGGAACTCCCGCTTCTTTCTCTGCTTTCCAGCTGCTGACCAAGGTCTGCCAAGCACCGGGTGGCCACGCGGCCGTGTCGGAGGCGGTTTCCACTCTGAGACTCAAGTACGGCGAAGGTGGACGGTTCCGGTTCCTGGCTGGCGCGCTTCTGGCTCCCCGAGCGGCGATCGCGCTCAGAGTTGCGGGAGTCTCGTTCCTCAACGCCTTCCTGAAATCCGCCACGCGAACACAGACCAGACTGTACATTCAGGTAAGCTATACGTTTGGGAGAGTGAGACGATTTAGTTTAACTTAAACCACTGTCGACGCTGGTAACACTGAGTCGCTGGTTCTCTGTTCCGCAGGCCGAAGCCTGCGAAGCTGGACTAGAGCCGCAGGTCCTTCAAGAATGGCTGAAAGAGTTGGACGGGAGGGAGGAGGACGCCCTGCACGATCTTCTGCACAAGGAGGTTCAGAAATGGATGCACAACTGCGTCGACGTGGACGCCCTGCAGCGAAGGGTGGTGCGTGCCGAGGATACCTGTAGAATCCTCAGCAAAAAGGTATCGTCGCTGCAGGCACAGCTCCAGCAGCTTCAAGTGGAGAAGCTGAACAATTACAACCTGGAGGATCGCGAGAAGGTGACGGTGCTCGGAGCCAAGCAGTCGCCGAAGGTCTCCTCGAACGCCGAGGACGAGGGGATCAGCTCGTCGGAGAGGTCGAGCAGCCCGGAGAACACGAAGCACCAGATGCGGGCCAGCCACGGGAAGATGAACCCGTCGCCGGACAACGATCAGGAGACTACGATAGACGACGTGATCGAGGAGCTGAGGATCATCGTGAAGGACGCTGAAGAGGAGTTCGACGACAAGAATCACGAGCAGAGTCGGATAGATCGCGCGGTGAAGCAGGATCTCTCTCGCGACGATCGTCCCTCCAAGTCCAAGGTGTACAGAAGCAATTCAAACATCTCCTTGAACAATTCCGACACCTACTTGCTGGACAATGTGGTGAAGAGAGACCATCAACCCGATGGCAAGGTCGCAAAGTCGAACCCAGGCTCGAACGTGTCCCAGAGCGTGATAAAAGGTGAACAGGTGACCTACTTCGGTAACGATCGAGATTTCGGCACGGGCTCCAGTGGCGCCAGACGCGTGAACTCTGAAACGCGGAGGATCTCGAAGTCCTCGGTGGAGGGCAGCGTGAAGATCGTCATAAAGGGGCCTGATGTAGAAGACGCGATAGTACCAACCATTTTGCACCCTCAACCGCCCAGGCGGTCGCCTCCGTGTTTGTCGGCGATCATGGCGGTGAGGCACGGCGATTTCGTCGACCACGAGGAGACGTACAACTCCCACGACGAAGAGATCGAGGAGGAAACCTTGGGCGACGGCAGCGATTCCCTTTTGAGCGCCTCTCGATTGAAGTACAACGGGAAGAACCCGGCGTTCGAGGTGCAGATGAGGAACACCGGCCCGGTGGATCACTTTCAGAAACAGTCGAGGGAAGGAACGGACAACGAGAGTAAGCTGAAGAAGAGCTTCGACGATCTTCGACACTTCAGTGAAAGCGAGGTGAAGGACAAGAAGACGATTAGAAGTTTCGAGAACTCGTGCGGGCTGAAGAGCAGAGCGGCGAGCAGGCAGGCGGACGGGTTCGTTCAGAGGCACGGCTCCAAGTACAGGAGCGAAGTGGAGAAAAGGAAGCTCCTTCGCCGGTCCACGAGTCACGATTACCTCGAGTCGAGCGCTTCGAGTCCGCGGTCAAGAAGATCCGCGAGAAGCAGGGTGGAGAGCCACATCCGGAAGTTCGAGAGCCTGAACTCCTTCGACGAGCATCGAAGCCTCCAGAGTTACGGGAGGCCGGGCAGCTCCGAGAACCTGAACAAACAGGAGCAAGAATTCTTCAGCGACGAGAACTCCAGGGCCAGAATGCGCAGGTCAGAGTCCTTCCACCATGTCTCTCACGTCGCCAAGAAGGACCAGTGCTCCTCCAGAGGTGGCAGCGACAGCGGGCTGTTTTACGTGACGGATTTCAACCTGGAGCCGCTGGTCACCGGGAAGCCAAGGTCCATCGAGGCTCCGAAGTCGCCGAGTCTGCTGACCAAGTCTCTGGACAGGATCGACGAGGGTCTGGACTCGATGATCGACATCGTCCTCACGGAAGAGACGAGCCAGTGGAGCTCGACCAAGTACCAGTCGAAGGCGAAGAAGTCGCGGGAAGACAGGCAACTGGTCAGGTCGAAATCCAGCAGAATAGAAGACACCAGGAGTTGCTACGAGTTGGAGACGAATGGGAGGGCAGAGGAGTCGATGGACAAGCATTTGAAGAACGACGAATTCTACTCCGGGCACGTGAACAACAAGCAATTGAGGAGCGACGAGCTGTACGAGGAGCAGAGGAACCGCGAATGGAATTGCCAAAACGAACTGAACACCGCTAGGAAGAACGACGACTTCGAGTTCGATTGCACGCCCATGATACTGACGAAGAACGGCGTCAGGCACAACTCGTTCTGCCAGAACGAGAATGTCGGTGGTAGGTTCTCGAACAGGTCGAAGGACTCCGGGATCTTCGCTGGGCGTACTTACGACACGTTCGGTCTTGGGAAGCATCGATTCAACGCTGGGAAATACACCGGAAATCAGCCAGTCAAAGAGAGCCCGATTGGTAGGAGGAACACGACCTCGTCCGCGAATGGAAATCGCGGGAAAGTCACCGATATCGTTTCAGGGCTGTATTAAATGCAATCGTGTGTTTGGTAGATTTCTATAATCCCGGAGTGCGTATCGCGGATTATTGTATTACGGAGTGTTTTCCCGCTCGCTTTAATTGCAGAACAGTTGGTAAGCAACGCTCGTACCATTCTTTGTAGCTGTTTGTGCGCAGATATTCGGTGCAAGAAAACATCGAAATTAAAAGTTCGTAGCACGCATTGGAAATCAAGCGGACGCATTGTTCCAGTGCGATACTTATAAGTATTATCGGGAATGCTGAAGATCTAATTTATATTGTAATTAATATTGTTGATAATTGGGGTAAACACGTACCCGTTACGAAGATAGGTATTCTGGTGATGGAGCGTTACACGTTTTTCATGGATCGTGCAATATATTCTTCACTACAAGTATTTACGTCTCTGTAATTATAAAACTTTAAAGACAAGACTGTAATTTATAAATGTTTAAATAAGAGTGTATATATCGTCGGAAGAATGAGAGTAAAAATAATCGGAACCATTAAGGTCGCGACAACGGTAAAAGTTTCGTGTGTGCGCGTGTGGTTTGCTACCATTGTACATGAGAGCTTTCTTTTAACTTATTATCTTTGGTTTACTTATGCTAGCACGAAACTGTAATAAAACTTTTGCCTTTCAGAACACCGAGTGCCTTTTTCCTCGGGGTAGAAACTGGAAAGTGACGTTCGTAAATAATTGCGCGTGGTGATTTTAATGTATATCAATTTCGTTTATTTCTGATTGGTACAACAAACATAAAAAAACAAGAGGTACAACAATATGCTTCATTTATGTACACGAAGATATATGTATTTACATATTTATTATCATAAAATCTGTCATATATACTTAACTGTTTTCATCGCGTCATACGATTCGTAATTTTACTAACAACTCGCAGTTAATAAATAGTTATAATTTCAACGTTGCGAACACTAAGTTACTTAATACTGAGACTCAACGGATAATGTTCTACAAAGGTATGGTCGCTTAAGGGGGTATACCCGTTCGAACCCTCGGAAAATGTGTACATCCCTCACCATTTCTTTATTTTTCAAAATTTTCAAAATCGGCCCCGTTGGACGATAGCTACTGGCATACTTCGTAAGAAGATTTTATTGTTTTTGATTTCGGACACGACATACAGCTGTTTTCAGGCCCACCGTTTAGCCGTCTAAAATCGAGAGACTTTCGGATATGTATGCATAACTTCCGAAAAACAATAGCTTTTTAACTGAAACTTTTTTCTTAAGTAGTTCATAATACTATGCAAAGATAGTAAAAAAACGGGAAATCTTCATCAAGCCGTTGACTTGTAAAAAAATCCACAAAATGTACACATTTTCCGAGGGTTCAAACGGGTATACCCCCTTAAACGAAGTGCACGGGTGCTGTTCAGTCGTCGTATACAAGTTTCAGGAAACCAGAGCAAGGGGAACTAAGAGGCTCGCGGTAAAACGGAAAAGCGGGCGTAATTACCTTTAATCCCTCTAACTAGCTGTGGCATGTAACAACGTGGTCGTAACTTCGCTAAGTTCGTGGCAGGAGCGTCCATTTCGATGAGTCACTTCAGGGCTACTTAACATTAATGGATCGTGCGATTTGTCGCGGGCTATTTCCAACAGCTGTTGCGACGTTTTGTCTGAAAATGCGAAGCAGAGGTGTGCTTAATAATTTGCGTATGCCAAGTAATCTGTTTGTATTACAACCTTGATGCGTTGATAACAAGTAGGACAGCTCTTCTTGCGTAGAGATGTATTGGAGCTCTTCCCCGCAAGCACCTTTCAGCACAGCGACCACGTCTGATCGCGGATTATAAAAATATAAACCTTGCTTTCGATTGTTAAACTCATTTATCAACGTTGCTATCCCCTATAACGAGAAGACACGGTGCGATTATCGTATAAGCTTTCGCCAACGAAACGCAGGCGTATGTATCACCCGAGTATTTACTTTTGCGGCGGTGAAATCTGCCCCCAGAATGTATCTACAATCGACTACAACCGGAACTTGACTAGAACCCTGCTTTATTCCGGCATTGCCCACGGACTTTTTAATGAAATCTATAGCAGGGAAGTAGAGACTGTTTCCCGGCGTCACTAATAGATAGTCAGCCCCAGAAGTGGTCTGAAATGTTCAAAGTGCACGTTTATCGGAAGGTACAAGATTAGAGTCACTTTAACTTGCTACTCACTGTACATTTATCGACGTGTATCGTGGGACGTGCAGACGGATACAACAAGAACACGAGATTCGTTCCTACGCCTAACAAGATTCCATACTCCACTCCAATGATAAGGCAAAACGAGAATGTGACAAACATTGGGATCAAATCTTTCTTACTAGTTTTCCATATGAGCTTCACAACTTGATACTCTATCATATATATGACTGCGCAGATGATCACCGCTGATAGGGAAGCTAAAAGAACAACACAAGCTCTCAGACGCATTAATTTGATACGCTAGATGCCAGGGAAGAGAAGGCGAGATCATGTTACCCTTCGGTATAAAGTAGAAGTACGGTGTCAGCAGGCTCAGCGCCAGTAATATTAATATTCCCGTGTACAAACCACCCATTTGTGTTTTTACACCACTGGCATGATTCACGGCGGACCTACTGAAGGAGCCAGTGACAGGCATTGCGCTTGCGCAGGACCCAAGAACATTGCAAATTCCTAGAGTAATTAGTTCCTGAGTGGCGTCAATTTTCTCTCCGTTTGCGAATGCCTTGGCGATCGCTACGTTCCCAAGAACTCCAATTATCGGCACTAGTGCTATAGATGCTCCCAACTCTGAGCACATTTTAGCGAAACTCAGTGTCTCGTTCTTGACTCGAGTGTGGAATGGAGGTAAGCCGAAAGGTGGAAGACCGGATCTCACTGGGCCAGTAAGAACGAACGGGGAGCCAAATTCGACGGAGTTAAGCTTATAGGCAATAGCAGAGCACACGATGACAATGATAGCGTTACGAGCTGTCGATACTAGCCATATCACCTTCGT
This sequence comes from Andrena bucephala, assembly GCA_947577245.1. Taxonomy (NCBI): domain Eukaryota; kingdom Metazoa; phylum Arthropoda; class Insecta; order Hymenoptera; family Andrenidae; genus Andrena; species Andrena bucephala. The sequence continues at coordinate 75,048,443 of OX387717.1, forward strand.
TAGTACTCTCTGACATGTGTTCGGCTTCTCATTGCTGGCGTCGAACTTAATGTCTTTCATTTTCTAAACAGTCAAAAGAATATACTTCAATTTCACAATCGACCGAACTGTAATCCGCAAAGTAATTTTAATTTTCCACTGTGTATTACCCTGAACATTAACAGAATAGCAATGCAAGAAAAGCTCATCGCAGTATCCCACAGGCTAGTCTCATGAATGTTTCTCACCACCTTAGTCAATGTATCTAAGAATCCTTGAGAGGAAATCTTCAAACCTAACAGACCCTTCAGCTGAGAAACCACAATTATAACAGACGTCGCAGAGGTAAAGCCAACTGTAACTGGGATAGATATAAAGTCTATAAGTACCCCTGCAAAATAATTCAGGAGCTGAGACAAGTGGCAGTCGGGAAGGGGGTGTGACAGTAGTTCAAAATTTCAACTGATATGCTATCGTTACCCAAACGCAAGAAAGCCATCAACAATTGCATGCAACCACACAGAAACGCAAGTAATATTGCAAAGTCTGCATTTCTACCCTGTACATATTCATGAGTCATCAGTGCCATAAGTGCAGTTGGTCCAATTGTGATATCTTTACACGAACCGAATATTATGTATACCATAGCTCCCATAAATGCAGAATAGAGACCATACTGTAGAACACATTTCGGTGTTTTAGATATCTCCAGTGTGATCACACTGCTTTCAATTAGATAAGTGTGCAGAGATTGCAAAGAGTACTATCATATCGAATGTGATTTGATAATCACGAAATTACGTAGAACGTTTTATAGAATATCTTTCCACCTGCGGTTCCAGCCCTGCCAGCGTCGCGTAAGCGAGTCCTTGCGGCATTACGGTCAACCCGACAGTAATGCCAGCGATAGCGTCGCTCAACAATTTCTCCGAGCTGTATTTCGGTAACCAACTAACGATCGGTACTCGTCTCCGAAAGAATTTATTTAGCTGGCTACCTTTCGGTTGCCATTTTCGCCGGTCGATCATCTCGAGGGCCATCGTGAATTATGTACCTTCGAAAAAAAGTATAACACCTGATACGGTAACACTTTGCGTCTCCAATTGCTTGTCAGTTTTAAAAAGAATTAGTTACTGTAGAGGCTGAGTTCATTTATTTACTTTATCGCGAAGCAACGAGTAGCGCAATTGTCTGTTAAAAGCGCGAAAGATTTTTACCTGTGAAAGTTGGAAACTTTCACCGACGCGCCGCAGCTTCCCTCACGAGCGCACGTAGTTTTCAATTAAGTCTCCGTTACCGGTATCATCTATCGCGATATTATGGATAAAAAGCGAGAAATAAGACGACTGTCTAGATTCTAAATTAACAGTATACACGTTTCACGAAATAGCAACGGACTGAAAGAGACCGAAGGCCTTCCGGCGGCTTATATACCCCGGCGGAACGCGAAATTTGTCTTACGTTACGGTGTAGGAAAAGCCGCCGCCAGCCTTCACAGTTTTTACACGAATCGCGAACAGTACGAATTCGTCGCGAACGTGAATTAAGAGTGTATGTACTAGTGATGTACGCACGAACGTATGAAAAGTTGATAAAGTGAATCGTCGACGAAAACAAGTTTATCGTTCTCGATACGGAGACGAAATAATCGCATAAAATACTACTCGCGGAAGCGATATGAATTTTTGACAGTAATTAACTATTGCCACACTGTAATCCTAATCTTCGATAATGGCCAGCTTTCAATCGTAACTCGCTCGTCAACAAAGTGCTTCGACTACCTTTGGCGAACGTACAATTAAGGCACAAAATTCAACTTGAATTTCACCCGGCGTTTAAGGCTACGGCGATCGAGGGCGAATCTTTTTTGTTGCTTTACGAGTCACTGAACACTCGGCCTGTCCGCGAGTACTATGTTTCGCAACATCCTTCGATCGCCGTTTATCTCGATCAGCTTTATTTAAAGGGCCATAGCTATTTGACCCTTTCCATAGGCAATTATCGCGCGTGCACTAAAAAACCGTTACAAGGCCAGATGCGCAAGGATTTTACAGCTAGTTATTCAGCGGCAAAGCGCCAGCCGCTGTCACTAAGTAGCAAACTTGTTGACAGGGAAATAAGTACGGGACCATTTTATAGCGGACCATGTTATAGCCGAGATAAGATGCACGTTCTACGTGTACATTATCAGTGAACATACCGTCAATTATCTTTACGAGTTTCATTCGTAAGTGTCATTTTCTTTACGTAGATATCGATCGCATACAGAAGCTGGCCATAACCAAACGCTGCAACCGCCGACACACTAATCGTACTCCTGTCCAGCGAATCAGCTGAAAAATCCCGACTCGAACTCGATCGCACGAACAACTTCAACATCCGCAAAATAGCAGGAATAGAATGAATACACGCGTCGTCCACGATCTCGCCATAAACTGAGCTTAGGAACCGGCATTTCGTTTCGGCTGGTTTTTCCGGAGAAAGTGCAGTTCGCGCGTCTCCCCATAGAGGGGCTGCATTTGCGGTGCAGTCGGTAATTTAGAACGAGCAAATCTGGTTTGTTGTTTAGTCCGGCAACAGCCAATAGATTCGCGGCGTTTCAAAATGTCCTTTAAAAGGTGCGCTATTTGAATTTCGAAAGCGTACCGTGGGCTTTAAAACGACGATCCCTCCTGTCCCGCGATCGATATTAAGACGATTCAGGCAGATCGTGACCGCGTGTAACGCGCAACGTACGAATGGACCGTGTTGAAGTTAATCCCTCCGATCGAGTCTGCAGGTTATTCCACCGTTCGCATTTGCGCATCCTCCTGTCCATCAGTATTATGGCGTCCTTTATGGTGGTCGGGTGTTCTTCGTAATCTTATACCGAATGAAAGGAGAACTGTTTCTACGAAAGTATAACGTTTAACGTTTCGATCGTCGTCGGGCAATTAGATACACGGTAATTAACCAAATCACCATTCCCAGAACTAATCATTTAATTACTAATCAACTAAACATACACACTAATGTCGTATTCGTCCAGTATCAACTAATACGTCGTAAATGTATATTATTGTAATTGCATCCGGTCTGTGCGTTAATTAAACTCGATGTATGCTTAAGACAAGTTAATTGGCCAGGGTTGATTGTTATTTTCGTTGATTTTCTGTTCATATGTTTTGTTGAGTAACCAGAGGATATCCGAGTAAAATAATACACTATTTCCGGGCGATTGTCGGAATCGCCTACTTCCTAATCTGTAGCATTGTTTCGTTGGTTCGCGTCTGGGCGCCTGATCCTAACTAAACGCAATCAACGTCCGATGTGTATTAAATATCGTTGCGTCTTTCGATACCTCACAAGCACGTTATTCTCTGATCCGGAGCTTCCGCCGGATAACACTGTGTAGCTGTGTTCTGTTGCGAAATATATTTAGCTTTTTGTGACTGCATCTGCGATAGGTAAAATGGGGTCCAGTGTTAAAGATTTAAAGGCATTCGATGTAGAGCAGATGGCCGTAATTGGCAAGATGCATGGTATGCAGTGGCTGAAAAGTAATTCCCTGTCCTCAGGCCAGTACGTTTCATTTTCATTTATATACTTTAGTTTATTTAGTTTCTCCCTGTATTATTTAGCACGATTACTTTCATTAGCGTTCCTTCTATTCGCGAATTCCTTGTATAGAGTATGTGCGACCAAGTATGTAACATTGGCGTTAAATATAGTTACGACCGCCGTTTGTCCGTTGTCTTAGTAGAAGGAGAAGTCGGAATGTTAGAAACGAAGTATCCGAATTCGCGTTAGAGTTCTCTGCCTTCGAAGAGAGTATAAAATATTAGAAAACGATTTGGCACGTGTTTCCTAATGTTTTGTATTTACCTTTGTATTATAGCACAAAGAAAGCCCATCCAGATGTGAAAGAGGTAATAATAGATTGCTCGCTGAAAAGTCAAATAAATGAAGGAACGGCAGAAAGTACCAAAGTTGTGTCAACCGGCAGTATTTCAAGCAGTCCTCAGTTACGAGACAATGATCCCGGCGCAAACAAAGATATAGATAACGGCGGTAGTTTTACAGACCCGATTCGCTCTGGTTTAACCGTTGTTGACTCTTCTCAAAGAGACATGGAGACTGTTTGGAATAAGGACGTTAATGTAACTAGTACATTGTTCCCGAATTCTCAGTCGTTGGTCGTCCAAAGACTGGACGAGCAAACGTCGGCGAGTATGAATCTGGCAGAGAATATCGTTACTGCTCAATTAGAACAATTTAGGCTTAACGAAGGGGGCAAAGATAATATTGACGAATCGCATAACGAAGGCGTTAATGAATGGTACGTAATAAATTAACTTAAGCGATAAGAAACACGCGTATTGCTGTATATATTACACAAGAATTGTTCGTATGAATTAGGAGTACTGTTCATAATGCCCCCGGCTCGCCAAAGTCGGACAGTGATGTAGGCGATCAAGTAAGCTCGAAGCAATGCCACGATAACAATAATAATAATGCAAAGTCTAAAGCACAGCCTACATCAGAATTAAAGAGAAGTATGCAGAAGATAGCCACAAAGATTAGTAGTAGAAAAGCGAGCGATCAGAGCGTGAGAAAGCAAGCAGGTGAGAATTAAATCTTTTCTAGATTTAATTCTAATAATCTTTTCTAGATTTAATTCTAACGTTGCTGGGACAGAAATTGGTTAAAAAAAAATATATTTCTTTACTTGCAGGGAGTTCTTTAAAAGAGTCTTGCGCCATTTCGAAACAGGGTTCCAAAGATAAAGACGAGTCGTTGGATTCAAGTATTATTGATAATAAGACATCAACGCCTGCCGCAGATTCTAAAAGAATATCTGCGGGCATAACTCCTAAGCTTAGCGATAAGTGTGGTAAATTTAATGGCCATAATAGACAACTAATTACGGGAAGGGGCTCGCAAACGAAGGAGCAGCAGATTTATAAGCAGCATTTTTCTACGCTTAACGATAGTGGTAATAGAAACAAATTGCCTGCGGAAGGATCGGACGACAAAAGCAAATCTTCCGCTACAAAATTCCGATCGTCTAGGTGCGAGTCAGATAAAAAGAGTAACGAAATAGGCGAGGCTAAGTGTCACAAGGTCCAAGTAACACGTACTCAATCATACAATGTTCAGTACAACGCGAACAAGGCGTTGGTAAAGTCGCAGCAGCGTTTTTTAAGAAACACGACCAGGGTGGATGAAGAAAATTCCGTTAAGCATACATCTGGGTTTAATAATAACATTAACGTGTCGAGTCCAGCCGAGACCGTGTCAAAAAAGAAATGCGAAAATCCGCAGACTACGATGAACAAACAAATTAGCGATACACGATTCGGTCAGAGTGGTTCGGCGATCGGTTCCAAAGATTTCAATGTTCCAGAATGCGGCACGAACGAGAGAAATTTAATGAAAGCATCGAATTCTATGCAATGCAAAAAGAGTTATCAGAATCTGTCCGGCGGGAAGACTAGCGCTGATAGAAGCGTGAAAGATGACCAAGGATCCGCGCAAAAGTTCAAGAAAAACATTAGCACATATAGATGTTCTACGGGTGCTGCTCAGACCCTCTCAAAAGATTTGCACGGGAAAGTGAGAACAGACGAGCAGAAAAAGACCATTGCCGAGAATAATCCAGTGAAGGATTTCAAAGTGACGACTCGTCCGTGCGCGGTAGACACGAAGGCGCGTGCTCCGCCCGAAGGCTCACGAATAACTGTATACCCACATAAGACAGTGAATGGTGCTAGTAATACAAACAAGACTGATACATCGGGCTCATCTAGTGTAAATAATGTACAGTCTGTAAAGTCATTGAATTCTTGTTCAAACAGTACCAAAGATTCCACAGCTGTAGATACATCTACTGCTCGTACGTCGCAAGAGCCACAGATTTTGCAAGCCGCCTGCAATGGAACAGAAGTACAACTTGTAAAGACTGAACAAGAAGACACTTGTAATAATAATAGCAATAATAAGGCAGCTTCTATTAACACGGAGACGGGGTCGGTCACGTATTCCGAAAACGTTCAAGAGGTAAACATGGTGGATCATTCCGGGATGTCGTATATCGACAATTCCGTGCAGCAGGCTAAGCTTTCATCCGACCAGTTTTACTCCGATTTACAAGGTGCGTCTACCATAGCCAACGCGCAGCAGATGGAGAATCATCAGGGCGTACAGAATAAGAGTTACTTCAATCAGAACAATGCTCAATATAGTAATATGTCTGCGAGCATTCAGAATCCCGAGAGAGATCTGTACCTACTAGACGTAGCGCAACAGAAATCAGAGCAGGCGACGCACGTGTCTCAAAGCGTACCGTCGCACAGCAATTGTAACCCAGCCATTTCAATCGGGAACGGTGTACCATACCAAAATATGTCTGCAGTGTACTTAAACCAATACACCAACGCGCAGACCGTACCAAGGAAAACGGCCGACACCGCGATCGTCTCCCACAGCGCAATGGTCCCGAATTCATCCTCCTACACCATGGACAGCCAAAGCATGATGCAAAGCGAGCCCACCAGCATTCTGATGCACAACAGCCAAACGTCCGTCTTACCACCGCCCGGTTTCCATAATCACCCCGTGTCCAGTCAGCACAGCCAATGGAGCTTACCACACCCGGACATGTACCTCTACGGGAACCTAATGAATCCCGGATCTCCTCTGAACATGCAGATCCCGAACTCCAGACAATTATGCAACGCGGATTACAACAGTATTCAGCAAGCGGGCTACCTGCAGCACCCGCTGTTCTACGTGCCACAGATGTGCATGCAAGGCTGGAATCCGTTGCTGCAGTATCCGGCGGCAATGTTCCAGAATCCTTACTCCAACTGCGGCACGTATCCTAACCAAGTGTTGCCGCAGAGCAACCTGGCGGACACCATGAGCTGCACCGTGCCGGCGTCCGTGCAGAGCAACAACCCGTTCAAGCAGTTCCTGCAGCTGCAGCAATTGGAGAGCAACCCGAGCTTCTCCGTCCCCTCGGCGAAGCTCGAGAGCTACCCAGGTAACGTGCACGCCGGCAAGGCGAGCAGCGTCAGGATGAAGGGCAGCTGCATGAACGTGAGGTCCGGCCAGTACCGAGCCCCCATGTCCAGCGAGTACCAGAACTGTTCCCAGGACGCCCAGGTGACGTCCCCGTACTCGTACGCCGTCGCGATGGACTCCATCGCGAGGAACAGCCCATCGAGCGTGCACATGCAACCGAGCCAGAAGTACCCGTCGCGGGCTCTCACCGCTGCCAATTACCAGAGGATGCCGGACGGCTGTTCGGCGTACCAGAGCCACCAGGACAGCGGCAGGAAGGACGACATCCCTAAGGCCGACTCCGAGTGCATACCGCCGATGGTTTCGCCGAGGGACTGCATGTACTACGGCGTGAATTACTCTCGAAACACCGATGCCGTTCAGAGCCTGCCTGCGCGCGCCGCGGCGAAGCCCGTGGCTTACACGCACTCCGTCAGCTCCCAGCATTACAACCCGCACTACCAGCGACACGCGACCTACCAGACGTCGCCGAAGGAGCTGACGTCCAGGGCGCCCATCGGCCGCGGCATACGGAAATCCATGGAGCAGTAAGCCGGCAGAGTAACGGTAGCGAGCTGACAGTACCATAAATGCACTTCTTGTTCTCGGTATCTAGGATCATCGCGATTTAAGCGGTGCAGAATCGTTGCACGTCTCACCTTACACCATTTCTTCATCCGTTCGTCTCATCGTTATCTTTCTACATGTACACGTGTCTGTATGTATATCGTAATGTCGGTCGTTCCTTTTCTTCGGATACGGATATATGCATTCCACGTACATCGTGTTAGACGTTTCGCATTATTAGAGGGATAGGCTGCTCGAGTGGCACCGAGAGGAGGCCCATAGAAAATGCCAGTACTGCCATTCCTTCGGTAACATACAATTACGCAGTAGCGATTCTATTTTCTAGACTCTCGTCGGATGTTTGTAATACGCAGTCGCTAGAGACTCGGTGTTGCTCGTTACTTGGACTCCACGTACTTTTTTAATAATAATTAAGCAAGTTGCTTCGAGGCGTCCCGCGAGGAACGGGCACGCGCCGGACAAGTTAAGCGCGACTCCTTCGGTATACGTGTTTTTTAAGTTCCTACGATTGAAAGTACCGGGCCGATTAATCAACTTTTGTTTTCGCGTTACAGGGATGTTTCGTTATGTTTTTTTTTTTTTTTCTCGCGAAGAACAAGCTTGCGCGATGTCGGTGGCGCGTCGCCGGGATCGCGATCTGTTACCAGACGCGGCGACGCGCATCGTAGAATTTAATTTCCATGACTCGATATCGGCACACGACTTTTCTTTAATCGTTTTCTTTCCGTTTCCTTTGTTTGGCCCACCGCTGTTTTGGGGGCCGCAGTATTTTATGCGACGGTGCGCGCACCGAGTGTAACGATTTATTTTTGTTTGATAGTATTACTTATATTGTTAAGAAATACCATATAGTTTATTTTTCGAGGACTTACAAGTTTTTACAAAATAAAACGTAAACTTGCCGTACATGGTAGGCGTTACGTATTATATTATATATCCCTCGACATATTCTGATATGCATTTATAGCAGCAGTATTATTCCTTCGATTCGTAATAAGAAATGCACGTGTCAATAGAGTCTCTTTAAAATAGAAGATAAATCAAGTAATTTCTTATGAACTATACTACTATTGGTCGTTTCGTAATATCTTTATAAAAAGTTACAAAAAAAAAGGAGAAAAAAAAAGGACAACCTACGAATTATCATACGATTCTTATATGTATACACCATAAATACGTGTTAATGTTCGCCACGATTTTATACGACGTCGTTGATGGTTCTATAACTCAATTTTCGATATGCATTTAAAGAAAAAAAGAAAAAGAATAAGATAAACGCGAAGGAACAGGGACAAAAAAAGAGCAGAGGAACTTCTCGTAGGAATTCGTGTTTCTCGATATTTTTCGAATGTTCACCGATTAATTTCGTTTTCAATGTTTCGTTCCGCCAAGATTCGCGGTCAGTTTCAGAGTTTCGTGCTCGTGAGCTCGTCCATTGTACCACCAGTAGCTTTCCCGTTCGACATATCTATCATTTCCGTGCCGAGCTCCTGAATGCGTTTCATCGCAGTTAACTCCTTTAAGACGGCCACGAGCTCGACGTCAGTATTAACCACGCGGATCGTTTCCTCGGAAAGCGATTGCACGCTCTGCAAGACTTCTTTGGACGGCCGTAGCATTATCAGACGATGATTCTTTTCCTTGAAATCTCTCATTACCATATTCAGTCCCTGCGAAACGTTAGAAACAAAACTGCAGAACTCGAGGCGAGACAACAGAACGCGTTCGGATTTGTCCTGGATCTTATGGCTCCGATCGATTTCTCGCCGATCGCGTTGTACTTCCTTCGTTATTAATTCGCGCGACGCGAGAGAATCGCGGTATCCCAGTTTTTCCGCGAGGCGAGACCGGCGAAGATTTCTTTTAGATAGAAGATGTGAAAGCGTAGGAAGAGTTCGGGCGAGTAAAATCCAGGGCAAATTGGAAGTGCTGCGTTTGCGATAGTTGTACGCACGTGCGCAGCGGTGAAATCAATTTTATCGATGTGCTCGCAATCTAAGACGACGATCCTCGAGTTCTTGAAGGTTCTCATTAGCTTCTGACGGTCATCGGCCAAGTTCTCGGTCAGGTATATCCTCAGGTAATCCACCGCTGGGAAAAGCAGCCCGGCGCTGGGGCGCACGAGGATGTAGCTGAGCGCAGGAGTCTGTGGTAAAAAGAGAAGGGATGTTTTTAAAGTAGATATTTCCAACAGTCTTCGTCGATCATTGTTATGTATTTACATTTCTGTATTCGATATATATCGTCGGCCTGGCGTTGAAATAAATTAATATAGCCAGATCAATGGTCACCCCTATTAAGATCCCCAGCTCGACGCCGGCGAACAGGCAGGCGAAGAAGGTCGCAAGCGTCGGGATCAGATCTCTCTCTGGAACGGCATTTGCAAGCGTGATTAATAATCAATTAATCCACCATCAATCTTCCCTACTCACTGCTGCATCTCCAGATCGGCCGTATCGTTTTCACCTCGATCATGAATATCACCGCGCTAATTATCACCGAGCTCAGCGTCGCTCTTGGGATGTAGTAGAAGTATGGCGTGAGTAAGCTCAGAGCGAGAATGACGAGAATACCTGCGAAGCAACGGTAACTTTTCGTTCGTTTTTTCTCCACTTGTTCTATTATTTGATCGCAAAGTAAAAGCGTTGAATCGTTTACCCGTGTATATGCCACCGAAAGGTGTCCTGACGCCGGACGTGTTGTTCACGGCGCTTCTCGAGAACGAGCCAGTGACTGGCATGGAATGGAAGAAGGCACCGACCGTGTTGCAGAGGCCCAGGGTTAGCATCTCCTGGGTGGCATCCAGGGACTGGCCACGGGCTGAACAGAAGCAGCCGATTTATTGTCTTGAGAAGCCGCGGACACGCCGACGAGCGGAACTTACAGAAGGACTTGGCGATGGCAACGTTCCCGATTATCGATATCAGAGGAACGATCAGGATCCCGGTTCCCAAGTTGCCGCACATGTCCAGGAACGTCTCCGTCTGGTTGCCAACGGCCCTGGAGAACGGCGGAGGCTCGACGGACGGCAAGCCCCCGTCTATGTGCCCCGTGAGGACGAAGGGAGCTCCGCCACGGCTCTCGTAGACGTACGAGACCATGGCGCAGAGGATCACCACCAGGGCGTTCCTACCGGTTCCCAGGAACCAGATGGACGTCTGGAGTACTCGATTCGAGACCTTCGCCTCCTTCAGCAACTGTAACGACGGGCCGGCGTTGAAAAGGCGCGGGCGAGGTTTTTATGTATTCAATGCGTGTAAGAACTAGTTTTGCTTGCGTCAACGTACACGCTGTATTTACCTTCAGGGTCAGTAGAATTAGAATGCAGCAGCAAGACAAGATTAGGTCAGGGATCCTGGCGCGACCTATGTTGCTGGCCAACTCCCTCCAAATCTCGATGAAACTTTCCCCGTGTATGTTGAGGCCCAGCAGGCTTTTTATCTGGCTGCAAGCGATGATCAGACTCGCGGCCGACGTGAACCCGGAGACGACTGGTATGGAGACGAACTCTACCAGGAACCCTAGCCGAAGTATTCCGAGGACAATGGTAACGCATCCTGACAGGAAGCACAGGAGGACGGCGTACTCTGGGACGCCCCTGGAACATGCCGGTAAAATCAGTGGCGGGTTTAAGGCGGTGCACGGGTATTTCCGGGTAAAAAAGTCGAATTTTTTTTCGATAGCCACAAGTTTTGGAAGTATTTTAAAGAAGATTTCATTGGAAAATTCGAAGAATCGCGAGAGTTACAGCGTACAAAGTAACGGGCGGGCCAATGCAGCTTTAAAGCCGTTTTTCTCAGAACTATGTTTCTCAAGACGGTGAATATCGTAACTCGAGAACGGATCGATATTTATTGTTGAAATTTTAACTGAACCTACGAAACACTTTTCTCCGCACCGTGGAACTCGCTCGATAAGAGCAAATAACTTTAACAAAATTTAAGACAACATTTATACACAGGATTACTTCAGTAAAATCCTTCGAAGTTGATATTTGTTGTATAACTCCGTGAATTTTTATTAAAATTTTTCGACCGAGTTCCACATTATGGAGAAGAGTGTTTTGTAGGTTCGGTTGAAATTTAAACTAAAAATATTTATCCGTTCTCGACTTAAGATGCTCACCGTTTTAACGCGTGCACTGCGCAGCGCCCACTTCGACGCTTTGTGATTCCTTTAATTTTTAATATTTTTCACGTCTCCTGGTCTTAAAATGCGCGTTATACCCACAACAAAGTATTGTAAACCGTGCTAAATGTTATGAATTAATAGTCGTCCTTCAATCCAACCAAAAAGGAACCGTTCAGTTTAGCCTTTTAACATCCGTGCACCCCCTTAACAGGGGCGACGGATGAACAATTGCCGCCTGTTAATTATTACTACAACTTATTAAACACTACATTCTTTTTCCTACTACTACAATTGGCCCGTTTTTAGTAACCAATCTCTTCATTTCCCCGCAGAAATTGGCCCCCCAGAACGTTGGCCAGCTGGGCCTTTTTTCTGAAATCCGCAACTGATTAAAGTGCAAGGACCTCGAAGGGAAGACCTCGCCTAGAATTCTAAAGGCCCCGGTGTAAGTTGGCTGTCGGAAAGATTCATGCAGCGCGACTCTCGCGATAATTGCGGCCAGGGGGCAACGGTATCCTTTCATCCATTCGCGGTCCCAATTGCTCGCGATTACATGCACGGCCGAATTCAACTGGCGCATTGTGCGATCGAAACGTCCACGGTTGAGATTGGCCTCGGCCCGTTCTCGGCACTTAACACCCCGCCCCGGCAAATCCTGCCCGCCGTTCCAGAGATCGCTGGGAAGCCCTTACCTCGCGTACGTGTACGTCAGCAGCGAGATCAACGCGGTCGGGCCAATATTGACTTCCCGGCAGGTACCAAAGACAATGTACACAAAGCTGCCCGCGAACGCGCTGTAGAGCCCGTACTGCGGCGTCAGCCCGGCCAGTCCAGCGTACGCGATCGCCTGGAATTAAAGTGGCAGTAGAAACAGCGCCGCTCCTGAAGTCGCCCGCCCACGATCAATTAACCACGGTACGAGCGCTTTTCTTTCCCCGCGATAAGATCGCGGAGCGGCTGGGAAAGTACCTGCGGTATCAAGGTCAGGCCCACTGTCAGGCCCGCAACCAGGTCACCCAACGCGTCTTTGGTTCTATACAGGGGTAGCCATTTCAGGACGGGAACTCTGTTCTGCAGCAGCCTCCTCAAGTTGAACCCGGTCATGTTTCCTCCACGGTTTCTCCTCGGACCGTCTCGTTTGTCGAATCCTCTTCCCTAGAGCATCGGGACATAGGAAGTAGGAGGACTGATATCTCCTAGAGCAGCACGCTCGCTCCTCCGTTCAATCGGCTCTGCCCGATCTCTTTATTGCGCAACCAGCATTGTCTCGTTAAACGAGCACGTTTCGTTTCACTGTCCGTCCAGCGAGCCGGTAATTAGTAGATCCTCTGCGGCACAATTAGCCGGCGCCGCGAGTCACTCTCGACGGGGCAGAAGCTGTTTAGCGTCACCTGATCGCCGGCCCACGTGAGAACGATTAGATCACGCGAGTGTCCTTCTTCCTACACGTGCGCAGCCTCCCTCGAGCCTGATTCTTACACCGGGCCGCGTCAGTTTCGGGCGGATGCTCCCCCGAGACTCGGACGTGACAGCGGCTGTGCGCTTGACACTTAGAGGATTCACACACGTGGACACAATGTTTCGTAGATGTCACGCTGCACCGCGGTCACTGGGAGATCCTGTCAACTTGCTTTCTCTTTTATTCCCGCTTGTTTCTCGGAATCTCACATTCTACTGGCGTCAGTGATATGGGATGACGGCCTGGATGTTCGACACGATTGTACGCGCGATTGTGCCGAGTGAACTCGACGAGGATAATTGTCCGCGATTGAGAAGCCTCCTGGCAAGGAGAGCCAGAACCGATTGATGCGTCGCCTCGTACCTGCTCCACTCGCCGATTAAATCTACAGCTGTTACACACGTGCCCCGACTCTCCCTCCACTCGCCGAACCCGCTGATACGTCGTCCAGGATGCGAACGCATGCGTCGCTCCTCTTCTAAATGGTCACTGGGTTCGGCAAACGCACATTATCGCCAATTCACCGGGTAAATTGACCTTTTTACGCCGGGACCAGTATCCGGCTTTCGAGTGTCCTCCAGCTTCCTGTTAGGCATTTCAATCCCCAAGCATCTACCGATTGATTACGCTTCGCTTTTATTCGGACCTGATGGTGCTTCCCCCGGTGCTCCTCTTCCTTTCAATGCCCACGCCCACCGTCGTGGAGTGAACGCGATCTTTGCGTACATAAATCCTGCTTATTACTTCTTTTCTTGACAATGAGGTAAGGACCTTGTTGGTTCTGACCACAAGGTGCTTCCAGATATCGAACGGTTGGCCTGTGTGTGGCTAGTAAACAGAGCATTCCTGGAAACGTGATAGGTCTCCTGGAATCTGTTCTGATGAAGTGCACCCGGAAGATTAATTCTGAAAAGGAACAACGGGCTCTTGATGCAGAGATCTTAATTGATCTTCAAGATCTTCGACAGATTATAAAGCACCCAGCTGTCATGGGACCAGTGGAGCACGCACGAAAAGTGTCGAGAAAGGAGTGCGAATCGATACTGTCAACTACATACTTTGAAGAGATTTCTTTTTTAACATGTCGTTATAATTATTTGGGCAAACATTTGCCAATGTGATTCGGAGCACAGAGCTTCTGTCATCGTCTCTTGCCTGATATTATACTAGCTTTACTACTCGGCTTCGTCCGAAATTTAGATTTCGATTTTATAAAAAAAAAATTTTTTTTATTTGTTTCTTTATTGTTTTGAGAAAATAGTCACATTCATCTGGATCAGATAGGCATAATGAGCTGGGATGCATTTCGTGACCCCAGAGTTTACCGTTCGAAAGTTTTTCGACGAGAGAAAAACACACAAACACTTTCTGTCTTATATATTAAGATAAATATGTGGAACGAGTTTTCTAATCGATGGGTCTCTGCATTTAGAAGAAGTAACCTGAGTCGAATTCTATTCCATTCGCCAGTTTCTATAACAGTATGTAAGTTTACTAAAATTTTCAATGTTTAATTGAAATGTGCAAGATGCACTCGCAATTCTTACGCGAGTATAAAGTTATGTAACAACAATAAAACGCACGAAGCCATTCAAAGAACCTTGCAGACGGAAAAGTGGAGTTCCCGCGTCGTATCGTTCGCGATTTATGTCTTCCATGAAAAGTGTTAGCACGCTGGCTAGAAACAACAAGCAACCCGTTGTTCTTACAAGAAACAAACATGCTCGCACGACACTTTGGATCGTTGTTTCTTCGCGAGATTCCATAACCGATCACCAAGCAATTCCATCGATCTCGTACATTCTCTCCTGGTACACTTCTGCACGGCTTTTTTTCGTTCGGATCCTTTTTGCCAACGTTTCATTACTGCGAGCGTAGCGTTGAAATTCTCGGCATGTGCCGGCGCGCATGCCTGTAAATTACAAGGACGCTTTGTGCTCTTGGATGGCGACATATTTTGCATATTACCGCCGCCGTATATGTATAATAATACGTTCACTCGATGAGGAAAACGAAAATTTCGTTCGTTTCGTAATTGAAGACACATACTTTAAAGGGTTATACCTAATCAGACCACCGAAAAGAGGCGAATGTTTGTGATTTTTTTTTGAAAAAACGGAAGCATATATTATCACAGAAGTTTTTGCACTTAAAAGAGCAACATTTAAAGGACATTTGGTAATTTTTTCGTTGAAAAATATTTACGTTTATAATAAAGTAACAATTCGACATCCAAGAAGCCTTTTTAAAAATTTGGTTTTGCGGTGAACACTGCCAATCGGAACCAGATTACCTCAAATCAAAAAGCGAAAAAGATTTCGTTAGTATATCAATGTATCCTCTGATTAACGGAGGGAATTTCCGAAATGTTAATTTAAAACAAAATGGCGGCTATTTAAAGTTGAAGTCACGCAAAATTAATTTTTAAAAAGGCTTCGTGGATGTCGCTTGTTACTTTATCATAAACGTAAATATTTTTCTACGAAAAAATTACCAAATGTCCTTTAAATGTTGCTCTTTTAAGTGCAAAAAGTTTTGTACAAATATATGCTTCCGCTTTTACAAAAAATATTCACAAACTTTCGCCTCTTTTTTCGGTCGTCTGACTAGGTAAATCATACTTTAAACTTAAGGTACATCTTGTCTACAAAAGGATTTTTAGGCATCAGTCCCGTTTGCATTCGGAACTCCTCAGTCCTTGGGTCAATAGAATTATCTGACTATAGAATCGACTGTTTCCTCATCAATCGTAAGGAAGTCATCGCAAAGGAAACTTGATATTTCGAATTTCCTTGAGGTCCGATTTAACTCCAAGACGATTGCGCGAAGGTTATTCCTATCGCAGCACGATAACGAAAGTTTCTAGCGGGAGTTGCTAATAACGGGAAAGCAAAGTTCTATGCTAAAGGTATGCGCTTTGTCCGTAAGCATTTTCTTGCTCGCGGTCGAATAATATTGATACAGCTTGGACGCGATCATTTTTACATGGGCGGCATAAATCGATAACCGTATGACGGTTCATGGAAAGCTATAATTGTTTGGGGAAGAAGGAAATGAATCGTAATTACGACGTGTTATTCCATCCTTCGACTCGCAGGCAATTATAGTGTTTAAACTGCAGGTATTACTAATCGAAACCTCGAATTACGTAAAGTTTACCCGCAGCCTGACGGGTTCGATCACTAATTCCTCATCCGGATCAACATCTTCGCAATAGCTCGCGATAGTTTCTACCCGGAGCACATGGGACATGATGGACTTAATCCGCCGACCTTCAGTCATCTTAATTTCCTTCTCTCGCCTCGCTAATTCCCTGCCAGTGTCTCGCCCGATTTAGGTTTTTCTACTTGCTCGCCCGTTTGTCCACCACTTGGAGCCCTATTCGTACGCTCCTTCTTTGTTTGCAAATGTAATCACGAGCCTCAAAAATATCCACAGCCGACCATCATCCGCGATGATTGCAGGCACAAGAAACTAGCAAGTTCATGGCCCGTAGAGTCATTTGATTCGCATCTGCCAGTTTAATAACATTGGTAGATTTTTCCAATAATCTTTCTTGCCCGTGCAAACAGTCAGCGATGAAGATAGATTGTATTAGAAGCTATGCTCCGTCACCGCAGACACGGTGGAAAATTAAAGCGTCGCGTTTCGACGAAGTGCCGTTTCAAGTTCGACCAACGACTTTCTTAGAAGTAATCCAGGCATCCGATTGCGAAATTCTGCTCGTTGCCGACGAACAAGCAGCGCGCGTCTTTGAATCAACCAAGATTACAGGACATCCCTCGCACCTGTAATCAAAATCTACGTCTTCCATTTCGTCCCCTCGTATTATAGGAATTCAGCGATTGCTCGCTGCTTTTTCTATTTACAGCAGTAATCTCTGGAGTAATTAAAACAAAGATATCATTTAGCATTTTATATCGACACTTTATCATTCAATACTGCATTTATCGATGCCCCAGTAGCGATTCGGAGAAGAGGAGTATAGAATATTCCGCGAAAGATGGCGACGAGTGCTTGAATCGAGTTCAACCGGCCTTTCTTTCGATCGTACCAGCAGAGGATAACCGGAGACCTAACCGGAGACCTAACTCAGGCCACAGACGAGGTATAGAATAGACCTATCACCTTATGGGACTTCGTGTCACCACCTAAACTGTGTTACCGACCCATAATTTGAGGACTTAATTTAGCGACCTCTGTTCATGAACAGCGTTCGACGCAAGAACTACTCTGAACTACTGAAAGTGTGTTGAAATACTGAAAGATGTGTGTGTGCTTGTATACGTGTGACTTGTTTAGAGCGAGAGTTTAACATAGAGGGCGAGCTTTCGCTAACAATAAGCTACGCTTTGGCTCGGTTTGTCAACGACCCACGCGGAAAAATACATTGGTTGATAGGTCTATTCTATACCTGGTCTGTGCTACGAGTGGTAGGAATTGAAATTAAATCTTATCGGAAACATTTAAAATCTAAAATGGCCTGAACGTTACGAATAATTTCAAGAAACATGTTGCATAATTCCGTTTACTAATACATTTTGATAGAAGCATAATTTGCACTTATTTCCATAGATTTCGGTCAGAAATATTATATAAATACAACCGCGTAAAAAATATTGTACAGTCTCTTAGTTAGGTTATATTTTCTGTCACTTCGAACAATCTACATGACAATAAATGTTTATTAGCTACTTCGTTCTTTTACGTTACATTTGAGAACTTTTTATGACTTAACATCCTTTCAAAATATTATTGTTACGCCGTAACGGTATTTTTATGAAATCGAGAAATGTAATTATGCGTGGTTAGGAAATCAAAATTTCCATTCGCACGAGAATAGGAATGGCGCTACATGTCAATTGTATCTAGTGATCCTCCAGGGAGTGATCGGTATAACCGCAACCATTTTTCAAGATTTGGAGCAAAACCGGAAATAAACATAACCTAACCGTTCACTCTATCTCTTTCTATCAGTATTTCAGTCTCTTTCTATCAGTTTTTCTGTCTCTTTTTATCAGTTTTTCTGCCTCTTTCTATCAGTATTTCTGTCTCTATCTTTTTTACAGTTTCTTTCTCTGTCTACTTCCGCTTTTGCTCCAAATCGCAGCAACCAATCAGCGACGATATACGTTGTTCCAATCACTCTCTAAATAGAGGATCACTAATTGTATCGATATTTCGTACCGATATTTATTTATCTCTTATGCGTGAAACGGAACAGTACCCGGGATAAGAATAAAATGCTGTGTATTTTGCAAATAAATATAATATTGAATAAGTTTGCTTTAAAGTAGTAAGAATTATCGAGTGTATTTAGTGTCCAATTAGCAATTATATTGAGGACTGGTTAATTAATTCGGAGCTTTCGTCTGTTATAGGTAAGCAATTCTTTCCTTTGGAAGCGTCGGTTCGTGTCAACTGGTCCCAGATAGCCCACAGACGTCTAAAGACGCCCAAAAGTCGTCCTAAAAGCCATCCGGATTTAAAACGGACGTTCAATTGACGTCTTCCAGACGTCTGTGTAAAATGTAGGGTGTAACGAAAACGCACTGGAAGAGTGCATTTACAGTATTTACAATATGTCCCTTTTAAGTTAAACTCAAGTAATTAGACAATCGAATTATTATATATCACTGTACATTATCCAGAGTATTTTAATAAATCACATGTAGAGAAAAAACGCATCATTCAATGTAGAAATGTACCCTATAACTTCCATTTCCTAATTAAATCCCAAATTCCACAATCACAAGTAAAGCCTGCGTCTGCGTTGATTACTTCTCCGTCTTCGACTCATTCTCTCTCCTTCGACATCATGTTCTCCTGTTACGAAGCTCAATTTAGAGCGTTCAGAAAATTTTAACCAGATTTTGGAGCGATGTATCAGGAGAACATGAAGCGAAAGGAGGTACGCCCTGAATTTCATCGTCGAAGTCTTTCGAAGACGCTGCGCCTCTACGTCGAATAGTTCTCCGCCTTAGATTCTCTTTCCGTAGACGCTAACTTAGTGCCACCTCTTTCGACATCATGTTCTCCTGTTACAATCTCAATTTTGGAGCGTTCAGAAAATTTTGGCCAGATTTTAGCAAATGTATCAGGAGAACATGAAGCGAAAGGAGGTACGCCCTGAATTTCATCGTCGAAGCCTTTCGAAGACGCTGCGCCTCTACGTCGAATAGTTCTCCGCCTTAGATTCTCTTTCCGAAGACGCTAACTTAGTGCCACCTCTTTCGACATCATGTTCTCCTGTTCCAATCTCAATTTTGGAGCATTCAGAAAATTTTGGGCAGATTTTAGCAAATGTATCAGGAGAACATGAAGCGAAAGGAGGTACGCCCTGAATTTCATCGTCGAAGCCTTTCGGAGACGCTGCGCCTCTACGTCGAATAGTTCTCCGCCTTAGATTCTCTTTCCGAAGACGCTAACTTTGTGCCACCTCTTTCGACATCATGTTCTCCTGTTACAATCTCAATTTTGGAGCGTTCAGAATATTTTGGGCAGATTTTAGCAAATGTATCAAGAGAACATGAAGCGAAAGGAGGTACGCCCTGAATTTCATCGTCGAAGCCTTTCGAAGACGCTGCGCCTCTACGTTGAATAGTTCTCCGCCTTAGATTGTCTTTCCGAAGACGCTAACTTTGTGCCACCTCTTTCGACATCATGTTCTCCTGTTACAATCTCAATTTTGGAGCGTTCAGAAAATTTTGGGCAGATTTTAGCAAATGTATCAGGAGAACATGAAGCGAAAGGAGGTACGCCCTGAATTTCATCGTCGAAGCCTTTCGAAGACGCTGCGCCTCTACGTTGAATAGTTCTCCACCTTAGATTCTCTTTCCGAAGACGCTAACTTTGTGCCACCTCTTTCGACATCATGTTCTCCTGTTACAATCTCAATTTTGGAGCGTTCAGAAAATTTTGGGCAGATTTTAGCAAATGTATCAGGAGAACATGAAGCGAAAGGAGGTACGCCCTGAATTTCATCGTCGAAGCCTTTCGAAGACGCTGCGCCTCTACGTTGAATAGTTCTCCGCCTTAGATTCTCTTTCCGAAGACGCTAACTTTGTGCCACCTCTTTCGACATCATGTTCTCCTGTTACAATCTCAATTTTGGAGCGTTCAGAAAATTTTGGGCAGATTTTAGCAAATGTATCAGGAGAACATGAAGCGAAAGGAGGTACGCCCTGAATTTCATCGTCGAAGCCTTTCGAAGACGCTGCGCCTCTACGTTGAATAGTTCTCCGCCTTAGATTCTCTTTCCGAAGACGCTAACTTTGTGCCACCTCTTTCGACATCATGTTCTCCTGTTACAATCTCAATTTTGGAGCGTTCAGAAAATTTTGGGCAGATTTTAGCAAATGTATCAGGAGAACATGAAGCGAAAGGAGGTACGCCCTGAATTTCATCGTCGAAGCCTTTCGAAGACGCTGCGCCTCTACGTTGAATAGTTCTCCGCCTTAGATTCTCTTTCCGAAGACGCTAACTTAGTGCCACCTCTTTCGACATCATGTTCTCCTGTTACAATCTCAATTTTGGAGCGTTCAGAATATTTTGGGCAGATTTTAGCAAATGTATCAAGAGAACATGAAGCGAAAGGAGGTACGCCCTGAATTTCATCGTCGAAGCCTTTCGAAGACGCTGCGCCTCTACGTTGAATAGTTCTCCGCCTTAGATTCTCTTTCCGAAGACGCTAACTTTGTGCCACCTCTTTCGACATCATGTTCTCCTGTTACAATCTCAATTTTGGAGCGTTCAGAAAATTTTGGGCAGATTTTAGCAAATGTATCAGGAGAACATGAAGCGAAAGGAGGTACGCCCTGAATTTCATCGTCGAAGCCTTTCGAAGACGCTGCGCCTCTACGTTGAATAGTTCTCCGCCTTAGATTCTCTTTCCGAAGACGCTAACTTTGTGCCACCTCTTTCGACATCATGTTCTCCTGTTACAATCTCAATTTTGGAGCGTTCAGAAAATTTTGGGCAGATTTTAGCAAATGTATCAGGAGAACATGAAGCGAAAGGAGGTACGCCCTGAATTTCATCGTCGAAGCCTTTCGAAGACGCTGCGCCTCTACGTTGAATAGTTCTCCGCCTTAGATTCTCTTTCCGAAGACGCTAACTTTGTGCCACCTCTTTCGACATCATGTTCTCCTGTTACAATCTCAATTTTGGAGCGTTCAGAAAATTTTGGGCAGATTTTAGCAAATGTATCAGGAGAACATGAAGCGAAAGGAGGTACGCCCTGAATTTCATCGTCGAAGCCTTTCGAAGACGCTGCGCCTCTACGTTGAATAGTTCTCCGCCTTAGATTCTCTTTCCGAAGACGCTAACTTTGTGCCACCTCTTTCGACATCATGTTCTCCTGTTACAATCTCAATTTTGGAGCGTTCAGAAAATTTTGGGCAGATTTTAGCAAATGTATCAGGAGAACATGAAGCGAAAGGAGGTACGCCCTGAATTTCATCGTCGAAGCCTTTCGAAGACGCTGCGCCTCTACGTTGAATAGTTCTCCGCCTTAGATTCTCTTTCCGAAGACGCTAACTTAGTGCCACCTCTTTCGACATCATGTTCTCCTGTTACAATCTCAATTTTGGAGCGTTCAGAATATTTTGGGCAGATTTTAGCAAATGTATCAAGAGAACATGAAGCGAAAGGAGGTACGCCCTGAATTTCATCGTCGAAGCCTTTCGAAGACGCTGCGCCTCTACGTTGAATAGTTCTCCGCCTTAGATTCTCTTTCCGAAGACGCTAACTTTGTGCCACCTCTTTCGACATCATGTTCTCCTGTTACAATCTCAATTTTGGAGCGTTCAGAAAATTTTGGGCAGATTTTAGCAAATGTATCAGGAGAACATGAAGCGAAAGGAGGTACGCCCTGAATTTCATCGTCGAAGCCTTTCGAAGACGCTGCGCCTCTACGTTGAATAGTTCTCCGCCTTAGATTCTCTTTCCGAAGACGCTAACTTTGTGCCACCTCTTTCGACATCATGTTCTCCTGTTACAATCTCAATTTTGGAGCGTTCAGAAAATTTTGGGCAGATTTTAGCAAATGTATCAGGAGAACATGAAGCGAAAGGAGGTACGCCCTGAATTTCATCGTCGAAGCCTTTCGAAGACGCTGCGCCTCTACGTTGAATAGTTCTCCGCCTTAGATTCTCTTTCCGAAGACGCTAACTTTGTGCCACCTCTTTCGACATCATGTTCTCCTGTTACAATCTCAATTTTGGAGCGTTCAGAAAATTTTGGGCAGATTTTAGCAAATGTATCAGGAGAACATGAAGCGAAAGGAGGTACGCCCTGAATTTCATCGTCGAAGCCTTTCGAAGACGCTGCGCCTCTACGTTGAATAGTTCTCCGCCTTAGATTCTCTTTCCGAAGACGCTAACTTTGTGCCACCTCTTTCGACATCATGTTCTCCTGTTACAATCTCAATTTTGGAGCGTTCAGAAAATTTTGGGCAGATTTTAGCAAATGTATCAGGAGAACATGAAGCGAAAGGAGGTACGCCCTGAATTTCATCGTCGAAGCCTTTCGAAGACGCTGCGCCTCTACGTTGAATAGTTCTCCGCCTTAGATTCTCTTTCCGAAGACGCTAACTTAGTGCCACCTCTTTCGACATCATGTTCTCCTGTTACAATCTCAATTTTGGAGCGTTCAGAATATTTTGGGCAGATTTTAGCAAATGTATCAAGAGAACATGAAGCGAAAGGAGGTACGCCCTGAATTTCATCGTCGAAGCCTTTCGAAGACGCTGCGCCTCTACGTTGAATAGTTCTCCGCCTTAGATTCTCTTTCCGAAGACGCTAACTTTGTGCCACCTCTTTCGACATCATGTTCTCCTGTTACAATCTCAATTTTGGAGCGTTCAGAAAATTTTGGGCAGATTTTAGCAAATGTATCAGGAGAACATGAAGCGAAAGGAGGTACGCCCTGAATTTCATCGTCGAAGCCTTTCGAAGACGCTGCGCCTCTACGTTGAATAGTTCTCCGCCTTAGATTCTCTTTCCGAAGACGCTAACTTTGTGCCACCTCTTTCGACATCATGTTCTCCTGTTACAATCTCAATTTTGGAGCGTTCAGAAAATTTTGGGCAGATTTTAGCAAATGTATCAGGAGAACATGAAGCGAAAGGAGGTACGCCCTGAATTTCATCGTCGAAGCCTTTCGAAGACGCTGCGCCTCTACGTTGAATAGTTCTCCGCCTTAGATTCTCTTTCCGAAGACGCTAACTTTGTGCCACCTCTTTCGACATCATGTTCTCCTGTTACAATCTCAATTTTGGAGCGTTCAGAAAATTTTGGGCAGATTTTAGCAAATGTATCAGGAGAACATGAAGCGAAAGGAGGTACGCCCTGAATTTCATCGTCGAAGCCTTTCGAAGACGCTGCGCCTCTACGTTGAATAGTTCTCCGCCTTAGATTCTCTTTCCGAAGACGCTAACTTTGTGCCACCTCTTTCGACATCATGTTCTCCTGTTACAATCTCAATTTTGGAGCGTTCAGAAAATTTTGGGCAGATTTTAGCAAATGTATCAGGAGAACATGAAGCGAAAGGAGGAACGCCCTGAATTTCATCGTCGAAGCCTTTCGAAGACGCTGCGCCTCTACGTTGAATAGTTCTCCGCCTTAGATTCTCTTTCCGAAGACGCTAACTTAGTGCCACCTCTTTCGACATCATGTTCTCCTGTTACAATCTCAATTTTGGAGCGTTCAGAATATTTTGGGCAGATTTTAGCAAATGTATCAAGAGAACATGAAGCGAAAGGAGGTACGCCCTGAATTTCATCGTCGAAGCCTTTCGAAGACGCTGCGCCTCTACGTTGAATAGTTCTCCGCCTTAGATTCTCTTTCCGAAGACGCTAACTTTGTGCCACCTCTTTCGACATCATGTTCTCCTGTTACAATCTCAATTTTGGAGCGTTCAGAAAATTTTGGGCAGATTTTAGCAAATGTATCAGGAGAACATGAAGCGAAAGGAGGTACGCCCTGAATTTCATCGTCGAAGCCTTTCGAAGACGCTGTGCCTCTACGTTGAATAGTTCTCCGCCTTAGATTCTCTTTCCGAAGACGCTAACTTTGTGCCACCTCTTTCGACATCATGTTCTCCTGTTACAATCTCAATTTTGGAGCGTTCAGAAAATTTTGGGCAGATTTTAGCAAATGTATCAGGAGAACATGAAGCGAAAGGAGGTACGCCCTGAATTTCATCGTCGAAGCCTTTCGAAGACGCTGCGCCTCTACGTTGAATAGTTCTCCGCCTTAGATTCTCTTTCCGAAGACGCTAACTTTGTGCCACCTCTTTCGACATCATGTTCTCCTGTTACAATCTCAATTTTGGAGCGTTCCGAAAATTTTGGGCAGATTTTAGCAAATGTATCAGGAGAACATGAAGCGAAAGGAGGTACGCCCTGAATTTCATCGTCGAAGCCTTTCGAAGACGCTGCGCCTCTACGTTGAATAGTTCTCCGCCTTAGATTCTCTTTCCGAAGACGCTAACTTAGTGCCACCTCTTTCGACATCATGTTCTCCTGTTACAATCTCAATTTTGGAGCGTTCAGAAAATTTTGAGCAGATTTTAGCAAATGTATCAGGAGAACATGAAGCGAAAGGAGGTACGCCCTGAATTTCATCGTCGAAGCCTTTCGAAGATGCTGTGCCTCTACGTTGAATAGTTCTCCGCTTTAGATTCTCTCTACGAAGACGCTAACTTTGTGCCACCTCTTTCGACATCATGTTCTCCTGTTACAATCTCAATTTTGGAGCGTTCAGAAAATTTTGGCCAGATTTTAGCAAATGTATCAGGAGAACATGAAACGAAAGGAGGTATCGCCGGAATTTCATCGTCGAAGGCCTTTCGAAAACTCTGCCCCTCTCCGATTTTCCTCGATTGTTACCGATTTCTCAGTCACCCTGTATAGTAGGGTATTTTTCACCCCTTAGGAAAGTACTCGGTACGTGAAAGCGCATCCAAATAGTATAATAAAAGTACCCTTTGATCGCCGATTTTCCTCGATCGTTACCGATTTCTCGGTCACCCTGTACAGTAGGGTATTTTTCACCCCTTAGGAAGGTACCCGGGACGTGAAACCGCGTCCAAAGAGTACAATGAATGTACCCTTTGATTGCCGATTTTCCTCGATCGTTGCCGATTTTTCAGTCACCCTGTATAGTAGGGTATTTTTCACCCCTTAGGAAAGTACTTGGAATGTGAAACCGCGTGCAAAGAGTACAATGAAAGTACCCTTTGATTGCCGATTTTCCTCGATTGTTGCCGATTTCTGACTCACCCTGTATAGTAGGGTATTTTTCACCCCTTAGAAAAGTACTCGGGACGTGAAACCGCGTCCTAAGAGTACAATGAAAGTACCCTTTGATTGCCGATTTTCCTCGATTGTTGCCGATTTCTGAGTCACCCTGTATAGTAGGGTCTTTTTCATCCCTTAGAAAAGTACTCGGGACGTGAAACCGCGTCCTAAGAGTACAATGAAAGTACCCTTCGATCGCCGATTTTCCGCGATCGTTGCCGATTTCTCTGTCACCCTGTATAGTAGGGAATTTTTCACCCCTTATGAAAGTACTCGGGACGTGAAACCGCGTGCAAAGAATACAATGAAAGTACCCTTTGATTGCCGATTTTCCTCGATTGTTGCCGATTTCTGAGTCACCCTGTATAGTAGCGAATTTTTCACCCCTTATGAGAGTACTCGGGACGTGAAACCGCGTCCAAAGAGTACAATGAAAGTACCCTTCGATCGCCGATTTTCCGCGATCGTTGCCGATTTCTCTATCACCCTGTATAGTAGGGAATTTTTCACCCCTTATGAAAGTACTCGGGACGTGAAACCACGTCCAACGAGTACAATGAAAGTACCCTTTGATTGCTGATTTTCCTCGATTGTTGCCGATTTCTGAGTCACCCTGTATAGTAGGGAATTTTTCACCCCTTATGAAAGTACTCGGGACGTGAAACCGCGTCCAAAGAGTACAATGAAAGTACCCTTTGATTGCCGATTTTCCTCGATTGTTGCCGATTTCTGAGTCACCCTGTATAGTAGGGTATTTTTCACCCCTTAGGAAAGTACTCGGGACGTGAAACCGCGTCCAAAGAGTACAATGAAAGTACCCTTTGATTGCCGATTTTCCTCGATTGTTGCCGATTTCTGAGTCACCCTGTATAGTAGGGTATTTTTCACCCCTTAGGAAAGTACTCGGGACGTGAAACCGCGTCCAAAGAGTACAATGAAAGTATCCTTTGATTGCCGATTTTAGTTCTCCTCCTTAGATTTTCTTTCCGAAGACGCTAACTTAATGCCACCTCTTTCCACATCATGTTCTCCTGTTACAATCTCAGTTTTGGAGCGTTCAGAAAATTTTGGGCAGATTTTAGCAAATGTATCAGGAGAACATGAAGCGAAAGGAGGTACGCCCTGAATTTCATCGTCGAAGCCTTTCGACGACGCTGCGCCTCTACGTCAAATAGTTCTCCGCTTTAGATTCTCTCTACGAAGACGCTAACTTTGTGCCACCTCTTTCGACAGCATGTTCTCCTGTTACAATCTTAATTTTGGAGCGTTCTCAAAATTTTGGCCAGATTTTAGCAAATGTATCAGGAGAACATGAAGCGAAAGGAGGTACGCCCTGAATTTCATCGTCGAAGCCTTTCGAAGACGCTGCGCCTCTACGTTGAATAGTTCTCCGCCTTAGATTCTCTTTCCGAAGACGCTAACTTTGTGCCACCTCTTTCGACATCATGTTCTCCTGTTACAATCTCAATTTTGGAGCGTTCAGAAAATTTTGGGCAGATTTTAGCAAATGTATCAGGAGAACATGAAGCGAAAGGAGGTACGCCCTGAATTTCATCGTCGAAGCCTTTCGAAGACGCTGCGCCTCTACGTTGAATAGTTCTCCGCTTTAGATTCTCTCTACGAAGACGCTAACTTTGTGCCACCTCTTTCGACATCATGTTCTCCTGTTACAATCTCAATTTTGGAGCGTTCAGAAAATTTTGGCCAGATTTTAGCAAATGTATCAGGAGAACATGAAGCGAAAGGAGGTATCGCCGGAATTTCATCGTCGAAGGCCTTTCGAAAACTCTGCCCCTCTCCGATTTTCCTCGATTGTTACCGATTTCTCAGTCACCCTGTATAGTAGGGTATTTTTCACCCCTTAGGAAAGTACTCGGTACGTGAAAGCGCATCCAAATAGTATAATAAAAGTACCCTTTGATCGCCGATTTTCCTCGATCGTTACCGATTTCTCGGTCACCCTGTACAGTAGGGTATTTTTCACCCCTTAGGAAGGTACCCGGGACGTGAAACCGCGTCCAAAGAGTACAATGAATGTACCCTTTGATTGCCGATTTTCCTCGATCGTTGCCGATTTTTCAGTCACCCTGTATAGTAGGGTATTTTTCACCCCGTAGGAAAGTACTTGGAATGTGAAACCGCGTGCAAAGAGTACAATGAAAGTACCCTTTGATTGCCGATTTTCCTCGATTGTTGCCGATTTCTGACTCACCCTGTATAGTAGGGTATTTTTCACCCCTTAGAAAAGTACTCGGGACGTGAAACCGCGTCCTAAGAGTACAATGAAAGTACCCTTTGATTGCCGATTTTCCTCGATTGTTGCCGATTTCTGAGTCACCCTGTATAGTAGGGTCTTTTTCACCCCTTAGAAAAGTACTCGGGACGTGAAACCGCGTCCTAAGAGTACAATGAAAGTACCCTTCGATCGCCGATTTTCCGCGATCGTTGCCGATTTCTCTGTCACCCTGTATAGTAGGGAATTTTTCACCCCTTATGAAAGTACTCGGGACGTGAAACCGCGTGCAAAGAATACAATGAAAGTACCCTTTGATTGCCGATTTTCCTCGATTGTTGCCGATTTCTGAGTCACCCTGTATAGTAGGGTATTTTTCACCCCTTAGAAAAGTACTCGGGACGTGAAACCGCGTCCTAAGAGTACAATGAAAGTACCCTTCGATCGCCGATTTTCCGCGATCGTTGCTGATTTCTCTATCACCCTGTATAGTAGGGAATTTTTCACCCCTTAGAAAAGTACTCGGGACGTGAAATCGCGTCCAAAGAGTACAATGAACGTACCCTTCGATCGCCGATATTTCGCGACCGTTGCCGATTTCTCTATCACCCTGTGTAGTAGGGTATTTTTCACCCCTTATGAAAGTACTCGGGACGTGAAACCGCGTCCAACGAGTACAATGAAAGTACCCTTTGATTGCCGATTTTCCTCGATTGTTGCCGATTTCTGAGTCACCCTGTATAGTAGCGAATTTTTCACCCCTTATGAGAGTACTCGGGACGTGAAACCGCGTCCAAAGAGTACAATGAAAGTACCCTTCGATCGCCGATTTTCCGCGATCGTTGCCGATTTCTCTATCACCCTGTATAGTAGGGAATTTTTCACCCCTTATGAAAGTACTCGGGACGTGAAACCACGTCCAACGAGTACAATGAAAGTACCCTTTGATTGCTGATTTTCCTCGATTGTTGCCGATTTCTGAGTCACCCTGTATAGTAGGGAATTTTTCACCCCTTATGAAAGTACTCGGGACGTGAAACCGCGTCCAAAGAGTACAATGAAAGTACCCTTTGATTGCCGATTTTCCTCGATTGTTGCCGATTTCTGAGTCACCCTGTATAGTAGGGTATTTTTCACCCCTTAGGAAAGTACTCGGGACGTGAAACCGCGTCCAAAGAGTACAATGAAAGTATCCTTTGATTGCCGATTTTAGTTCTCCTCCTTAGATTTTCTTTCCGAAGACGCTAACTTAATGCCACCTCTTTCCACATCATGTTCTCCTGTTACAATCTCAGTTTTGGAGCGTTCAGAAAATTTTGGCCAGATTTTAGCAAATGTATCAGGAGAACATGAAGCGAAAGGAGGTACGCCCTGAATTTCATCGTCGAAGCCTTTCGACGACGCTGCGCCTCTACGTCAAATAGTTCTCCGCTTTAGATTCTCTCTACGAAGACGCTAACTTTGTGCCACCTCTTTCGACATCATGTTCTCCTGTTACAATCTCAATTTTGGAGCGTTCAGAAAATTTTGGCCAGATTTTAGCAAATGTATCAGGAGAACATGAAGCGAAAGGAGGTACGCCCTGAATTTCATCGTCGAAGCCTTTCGACGACGCTGCGCCTCTACGTCAAATAGTTCTCCGCTTTAGATTCTCTCTACGAAGACGCTAACTTTGTGCCACCTCTTTCGACATCATGTTCTCCTGTTACAATCTCAGTTTTGGAGCGTTTAGAAAATTTTGGCCAGATTTTAGCAAATGTATCAGGAGAACATGAAGCGAAAGCAGGTACGCCCTGAATTTCATCGTCGAAGCCTTTCGACGACGCTGCGCCTCTACGTCAAATAGTTCTCCGCTTTAGATTCTCTCTACGAAGACGCTAACTTTGTGCCACCTCTTTCGACATCATGTTCTCCTGTTACAATCTCAATTTTGGAGCGTTCAGAAAATTTTGGCCAGATTTTGGCAAATGTATCAGGAGAACATGAAGCGAAAGGAGGTACGCCCTGAATTTCATCGTCGAAGCCTTTCGAAGACGCTGCGCCTCTACGTCAAATAGTTCTCCGCTTTAGATTCTCTCTACGAAGACGCTAACTTTGTGCCACCTCTTTCGACATCATGTTCTCCTGTTACAATCTCAATTTTGGAGCGTTCAGAAAATTTTGGCCAGATTTTAGCAAATGTATCAGGAGAACATGAAGCGAAAGGAGGTATTTTGTAATATCACCATTGAAGGCGTTGCCTTGAAGTAGCGAACAAGAGCTGCGCCTTCTAAAGGCCTTTTACCATGGAAATCATAGGTTTGGAATTTGGATAGGAATTTGTAAAAGGTATTTGTAAATAATAATACAGTTCTTTCCCATTTTTTTCCACTTTATTTGCATGAAAGGCCTTTTTTACAGTGTTACAATATTGTATAATTTCATTTTACTTTTTGTATAAAATCACTATCTTCTTCATGTTCATTGTTGAGGCTGACAGCTTTCCATCGTTTGTCTCATTTAAAGTTCCTGGCCTCGGAGGAATGTTCCCAAGATTTATCTGCAAGAAGAAGAAAAATATTTTCATTAACCTGATTTGTCTATTATGTATAGAAAATACGGCAAATATTACAATATAATTTCATGTAAAACGTATAAAGAATTTAATTATCTTCCCAATTTAACCTTTCGCCCGAATTAACCGAAAATTCGCTCCTCGAAGTGACAGAAAATATAAGCCTAACTAAGAGACTGTACAAATGTTTATTACGCGTTGTATTTATATAATATTTCTGATCGAAATTTATAGAAATACGTGCAAATTATGCTTGTATTAAAATTTATTAATAAACGGAATTATACAACATGTTTCTTGAAATTAGTCGTAACATTCAGGCCGTTATAGATTTTAAATGTTTTCGATAAGATTTCATTTTAATTCCTATCACGCGTGGCGTTACAATCTGCACAGACGAGGTATATACCTCGTCTGTGCAATCTTTTTCAAGACTTAACCGGTAACGTTGCATGCGACACTAAAATGGTAAGGGGGTCCTAGGACCCCCCAAACCGGTGACAGTAAAATACATTGGTTGATAGGTCTATTCTATACCTCGTCTGTGCTCAGGCCATGGAGCGAGAGCTTCACAGTATTCGCCGTCAGAGCAATCCAATTTTATTAATCACGATTCCTCAAAATTGTCCTGCACTCGTTTCATTAATCTCAATGGTAAATAATGTCCACGATCCTCGATCACTATCGTTGAAATTTCTGCCCGTACTCCACTCCCGTTGTTCTCCGCTACGATCATCCGGAGGTCTATTCAGAGATTTCCCAACCCGCCTCGCATTAAACGTTCCACGATATCGCTCCTACACATCCGATTACCATATAATTACTCTACCATTAAGATTCGTTGTTTCTTTTCGAATGTTATTTATAGCCCCTCCGTCGTAACGGACAGTTGGACACGAAAGGTGTTTCTGCTGTCCGTTTTAACGCGGGGATAATCGGCGGCGCGGATGGTACCGGAAGTTTGATGAATTACGTAAAATAGAATATAAAGAAAAACAGGAATCGGCGAGCAGAGAGGCGAATAAAATGAAGAGAAAAAAATAAAAACAATCTTAATGTGACCCCTTCGCGATGAATGATTTTCGCGTTTTTCTCCGATCCGTTGCATCACGATCTTTCCGGATGGGCGATTAGCTTCATTGGCGAACGCTGGACGTGCACGAGAAGATTGAATCCTGTTGTTGAGTAAAACTGTAGCACTTGGACGTGCTTTGAGATATATTCATTAGGGACGCCGAAGGAAATATGTATTTCTCTTTAACAAGGTTACTCTGACTAGCATCGCCAATAAAAGAACCGAATGGTTCGAATTCCTCGCCGTCGCATTTTTCCCGGGATTCCCCGAGTGCAAGGTCGCCGTTGGCCAAAGAATTGCATGCTCCTGCCGCGTCTCGGAATTCTCCAGGTTAATATTCGTAACGGAACCGCGTAGCTGTTAAAAAAAAGAAACGACCAAGGCAGAGTGTCGCGCCTCCTCGGGGCCAGGGAATGCCCAAAAAGCGCCGGGGGAAAAGGAAGGGGAGCAGTCTGAAGTCCTTTTATCAGCTGCAGATGATCGTTCGCGAAACGACCGTCGACTTCCTGCTCGCCTCCCCTGAAAAGTAAACCTGTTGCCCGAATCCTCGGCCCTTTCGGCCCTCCTCCTCGCTCCGCCACTCTTAACGAGCCCGTCTTTCGCGTCCCGTATTTACATTCCGCCTCGCAACCTCCCCGTTCAGGAAGTTCTCCAAGTTCCTCGTGTTACGGTACTTGATCTTGCCTCGCGTGCCCTATCGCCCCGTGAAATCGCGGAATCGTGGTCGACACCGGCCGAAGAAGCGCGGTGGAACGAGAATGTTTGGTGACTGCAACGGTGACCGTCGCGCGAGCTGCGGATACGCTGATAGGGGAAGAATTTCGACGCGTCGCGGAACGGTACACGGGAGGGGGGGGGGGGGGTACTCCTCTCGAGGGAGGCTGCTTTCAGAGGCACCGCATCCTCGAGCGATATTACACCGGGATTCTTTCGGTTACGTCAGGTAGAGAGGCATTGGGAGAATGTTAGGTGGGCAGGCACGCTGAACGGATCTTTTTTGTTCAGACTAGCAGACGTATTTGATCACCAATCTGCTAAGAATACTACGGGACAAGTTCATGCATTCTTCACTCCGCTCTGTAATCTATCCGACGCTCCAGCGATTCATTCATTGAGGGGGAACACCGCTGCGACGACCGGAAAAGTAAGCCGTTTTTTAGAATTTTTTTCAGGAATAATTTACGGTTTTCATGGGAAATTGTTATTGCCTACATTTAGTAGAATGTCTTAAGAGAGTATAAAAAAAAATGAGTAGAAAAACACGCACAAATTTTAATTTATTAATTGATCTTCTAGACCCCTCACGCGCGGGTTGAATGTGTAACCACGGAACAGCAGGTCCGAAATCTTCAATTTTTTTTTATTTTTATAAACTATACCTACTACGAGTGTAGTTTCTTTGATCGAAAACAAATTTTTGAAATGCGCTCGAAAAGCTGTCCATCTTATTCGCGGATTTTGGAAACTTTTCTTCTAAAGCGCACCATTTCTACAAAAATAATTTGTTCAAGAAATCGGTACGTACAACGGAAACTCAGCTCATATAGTTTATAAAAAAAAATAAATGAAGATTTCGGACCTGCCGTTCCGTAGTTACACATTCTACCAGCGCGCGTGAGGGGTCTAGAAGATTAATTAATACATTAAAATTTATACATCTGTTTCTCTTAAGACATTGTCCTAAAGGTAGGTAACAACAATTTTCTTTGAAAACTGTAAATTATGCCAGAAAAAAATTCTTAAAAATGGCTTTCTGTTCCGGCCGTCACAGTGGTGTCCCCCCTTAAATAACCAAGTGGTGGTATCACCCACCACGATTCTGATTGCCTCTGTTTCAGAACCACGACTCTCTCCGTCAGCGTCTGACCCTCTACTGACTCCTCCTACTGCATCTTCGCACCGCGCACCCATCCCAGGCGTTCTCGCCCGAACCTCTGGCGCACTTTCCTCGCGACTAATCCTCAGATTTAACACCCCCCCCCCCCCCTCCCACCCCCCGCCCCGCCCCGCGCGCTTATCATCCCCCGTGGTGGCGGAGTTCATTCGCCTCCGCCGCATCGATCAGCCAAGGCGAATAAATAAATACCGCGGCGCACAGCACTTAGCGCCTTCCATGTTCGGCACGGGCGACGGGATTGCGCAACAGCGCTGGCAACCGGGAGAGCGGGGGCCGCGCCGAAGGAGAAAACGATCCCAGGAAGTCGTGGACGCGATGGAAAGCCAACGGAACAGCATTTAGCGGGGACATTACAGCCTGTACGATTATTTTTCAAGGCGGCGGAGTCGTCGATCCTCTCCCTTCCTCCGTCCGGGACACGACGCCCCGGGGGCGGGTTTTACTCGGCTTAACGAGCCTCGCCGCGGCGGCGAGTAAATTCCAGCTGCCCACGTGAGCCGCTGTATTTATCGAGTTTCAGGGGCCCGGCGAACGGGGATCAAGTTCAAGAGCAAACGATGGAACGCTCGGGCGCGTTTAGGGCCACGGACGCCGCTCCTCTGGGCCAAGGTCCCCCGTCCGAATTTGCATTCGTACCGACGCGCGTCCGACTCGGGCCTCTCTTTATCTTCCCCATCTACACCGGCCCCCACGACGAAACTGGCGCCTACGGCCTGTCACCGATTACAACTGGGCCCGCCGTCGGGCCGTGCCTCTTCCGCCAACGTGTAATTAGCTGACGTTTATTGGATCGTTCTAGGGGGACAGGGGACGGCGGAGGCAGCGTCCTTCGCGCTACCGTGCTTGTTTCACGGATCGAGAAATTCGCACGGAAGCCAGGCAAGTTTTTTTTTTCTGCTTCGGGGGGAACGCTCGGGGAGAGCGATGGAAGTGCACGATAAGCGTGCGGTTAGCGTCGCATGGATTTGCGTAGATGATTATCGGGTGGATCAATTTGTCGCCCTGCCCGAAAGGAAAACGTTGGCGGAGGGTACCGCGCGAGCGGAGGAGGCCCGGAGCCAACGGTTAACTGTATTCCGAACGTAAAATCGGCAGACGGATCCAGACAGTAAGAGGACGAGATCGCACGGATTTCCTTATTGGTAACGGCGGTCCCGTGGCCCGCAGCAGGTCCGCTTGAAATCCAGAAAAGAGCCAACGAAACGGGATGCAGCTGTCGATAAGGAATTCCACACCGATCCCATCTTTACTCTGTATCCCGGTGGACCCACCCCTCTGTTAGAGACTCGCGCGAGCTGGGGGAGTCGAGACCAGAAAAAAGGCAGCGGTGTCGAGTGTCCACGGCTAGATCGTCGTCCCTAGCGAGGTGTAAGGTGTCTAAGGTGTCCTCTCGCCGCGACAGAGAAATCCTGGCCGACCGTTGCAACGTTCGAGGGGGACCATCTTTTCAGACAGGAATCCAGAAGTAACGTTATGCCGGTGGGGGGATCTGCAGGGGGGAACGCGTCGCCGTTTAATTTGCACACTGCTGTGCATTTGTTTATTGCCTTGTTGCATTATCCTCCTTTACCGTTAAAGCCACGTTTTTCTCGGACCAATCTCGCGATTTACCGCGTTTGCTGCCAGGCCTGGGTACACGGTGCGCTGCTCAAACATTGTCCGAAGCTCTCGATGGGAATTTTAAGTATTGTGGCGGGGAAGGGATCGTGGAGTTGCAATTGAAGTTAATGGGCCGGCTTCAGTAGTTTATTCGATGGAGGTGTAGTAGCTGGAAGACTTATAGTAAATAGTTGAGAGACCTTCTGCCTCTCTAGTTCTTATAGAAAAGGAAATCTTTTCTTTATCCTGCTGCGATGGCTTAGAATCTAACTACTCAACAAGTTTCAGGGCTCATTACTGTAATCACGCCGCAAAATTCGGCGACATCCAGTTTTTTTCTCTCTCAGTGAATACAATCAATAATAACTTCAATTTTTTTTTTCATTTATTGAGGTGCTTATAATGTATAGGGAACAATTTTTAAATACACTTTTAATTATGTTTTTCCAATGTTATCTGGAGGTAAAAATCGCGCCTTTGAAAAGACGGCGGGAGTGATTTCAGCCCACAGACTCATCCGAAACAAAAAAACCAAACTGATTGTTAATCATTGTGAGTACCGCTATCGCAGGTGCCAGAATTAGCCACGTAAGTCAAAATTTAACAAAATCGCGCGCATTCAAACTTCAAGTAAAAATGAAAAATTTCGAGACTCGAAGTTTGAACGTGCAGAATTTTGTTAAATTTTGACTTACGCGGCTACTTCTGGCATCTGCGATAGCGGTACTCATGAAGATTAAGAATCAGTTTGGTTTCTTTGTTTCAGATGAGTCTGTGAGCTGAAATCACTCCCGCCAGGGAGGTATTCCTTTTCGAAGGCGCGATTTTGAACACCAGATAACATTGAAAAAGCACAATTAAAAGTGTATTTAAAAAATTGTCCCGCATACATTATAAGTAGCTTAACAAATGAAAAAAGTTTTATCATTGTTATTCATTGTATTCACTGAGAAAAAAAACCTGAATTTTCAATTTTGCCGAATTTTGCGGCCTGATTACGGGAATGACCACTTAAGTAGATTCGGTTCTCCATGGTCAGACACGTTCGTTCGTCCTTCCATTGTCTTCCATCAATCCGCCCAAGCGTAATAGTGAAAAGTTACGTGTCTCCTTGCTCCATCGAGCGTTGATTAGCATAAATTAATCGGGATTAAGAGAACTTGTCGTTATTAACATAATGATCGTAATTGGAGACGTTACGGAGTTGAAATACTCGTGGAGGTATGCCCGGGAACGGCGTTCGTATATAATTCCGATGGAATTTACACACTTGCCTGTTTTTATTGCCTCGAAGCCAATCTGGGATACGTCAGCTCTTTACCGTTAGCATTTTCGACGGTGGCGACCTTTGGGAAGATTAATCGAGCGTCGCTGCAGAATCGCTTGTATACAAGCGCCGATCACTAGGACGCCTGAATTCCCAATAGGAATCCTGCCGGCGGGAAGAGTAATGAAGCGATAAGCGAATGTAGATGTCAGAGATTGTGCCTACACGTGTACGAGACACGAATTCTGTGTAACAGCAAGATCGAAAGTGCAGCGAACGGGAGGCCCCGTGATACATAAATAAATCTTTGATAATTCCTTCCTGTACAAGGGATCCAATGTTCTAGGAACGTTCGTGGTATTCGCAGGTATCTTGGAAGCCAGCATACTGGAACGTTAGAGAACAACTTGCATATCCAGGCGCCATCCAGTAGCGGTTCGTGCAAAAACCAGGAATGTTAGAGCCTGACCCACACGGAAGGAATGGTTGTTCAAAAAGCATTACACGAAATTTTCCCACACGTCGGAGATGATACAGAATTTCTACTTGCATTTCTATTTTTTTCTTCTTTTCAATAACACAAACACGAGTTTCTGGCGCGAACGGCAGAGGACTTGGACATGCCGTGTGCTGGTATTCGGATAACCCGGTTCCGAGCATCCTTCCGACGTCACAGCGGTGCTTGAATATGCAAATATCGTGTACGAGCACCTTAAATCGTCCGCGTTGCCCTCCTCCCGTCGTCGAGCCCCGAAACCACAAATTAGCCAGTCGTGAGATCTCGATTCGAAGTTTTAACTCGCTGTCAGCGTGCCCGTAATACCATTCTTTATTTCATCTCCGCTGGACACTCGATCAGCTGTTTTTTTCTCTTTGCCTGCTCTTTCGCCTTGCGCGATGATGTATTAATGCACGGGGTGTTCTTTTGATTCTGAAGGAGGAAATTGCCGGTGAACTTCTATCATTAATTCGAGTGGCTTTTAATGGAGTTTGGAAGTAATGCACGTCATAGTGTAATTGATTGCGATATGCGACAGGTCTGTGGGGGCAGAGTGCAAGCGACAGGGGAAACTAATAACCTAAGGGGACGTGGAACGTCCCTTGTCAGACATACTATGCAACCAATGTGTCAGGGGATATATGTCTGTGTAACGTTCCACGGGTGCATAATTCGGTGGTTGCCTCGGGTTAAGGTTATTAAGATTTCATTTACATAAATTTTACTTAAGACTCTCGAGTAGAAACAAATTTTCGGTCATAAAATAGCGACGACTGCCTTCGTCCAGAATTCAGAAGAACATTTTATTGCGATTGCCGCGGCTAGTTGCGAATGCAAAAGTGTCTGACTGCGAAGATACGCGTGGTTGTTTCGAAAGGCGAATTCGAGAACCGATCGTGCCCATTTTTCACGCTTCTGCGTTCGACCGCGGGCACGCCTCCTCGTTTTATATTCCAAATATCCTCGGCCTCGAGTTGTGGGTTTAAGAAACTCCCGTTAGACGTTGTTCGAGAAACAAAAATACTCGAGGATAAGTGCAACGTCACTGGGTATATCCTCCTCGCGATCTTCGCGTGTTTTCCTTCACGGGGGTCGCCACGATGACGCTCGAAATCCTGCTGGTATCAGAGATCGAAGTGTCTGAATGACAGAGTGTCGGATTGAAGGCCAGAAGTCAAAGTAACAGGTTGGTGTGCGGGGTAAAACGTTGGGAGTACTACTTCATCACTGACACATTTTCGAAAGCTTCGCAAATTTTGATAGGAGAATCTTATCAATATTTAAAACACAGAACGTTCAGAAAACGTGGAAACTTCTGAATACTAGTATTATTATTCTATCTTTGTTTTTCTCTTGTACACTGATGGGACTTTATTAATATTAATATTTATTTAATATATACGGGATAAAGTGCCATCAGTGTACAAGAGAAAAACAAAGAAAGAATAAAATTACTAGTATCCAGAAGTTTCCACGTTTTCCGAACGTTTTGTGTTTTAAATATTGATAAGATTCTCCTATCCAAATTTGCGAAGCTTTCGAAAATGTGTCGTGGCGTATAAAAATATTAATATTAATAACGAAGACACTAATTTAAACGAAAATAAATTTGAGAACCGTGCGATATGAACGGCGTGGAAAGATGTGAAATTTATAGCAGGAGAACGTGGCAGGACGAGGTCGCGGGCGGTGCATTATTCGCAGCCGGACGATCGTTGCTTTCCGACGATGACTCCGCTGCTTTCCAAAGCGTATTCCCGCGCCCGTTATATTAATCAGATGTATCGCAATGGGTCGTGTTTATGTTGTCAATATCTTTTCATCGGGAAAGCTTTTCGACAGCGTGTGCCTGACCGTTGAACGGGCGCGACCGTTTAACAGTGAGATAAAAAAACCGGAAGGTACAGGGAGGTTCGCGTGGAATCCCAGATATGTATGCAAAACATGTGGCCGGAGGTACGTCAGACCGATTAATCTCGAGCCCATCCGTGAAATACCAACGAGCCGCCTGTGGCCGATCGGCAATTTCGGTCACGGAATCCAGTTTTCTTCTGGGTCAAGGATAACCCTACGCGCATTACGCCCACGCACGCGATACGGTCCCGCTTCAGAAAGGGAACATGTTTCCCGTAATTCGCGCCCAAGTTCCTATTGGACGAACGAACCGATGCAGCTCGATCGCCGCCTGGGCGCGAAACACTCGGCCGTTCGTCCCGCGAGTTTTTAAATCCACCGCGATCCGACGGAATGCTTCGAGGCACTCGTCATCCTGATCGGACACAGCAAAGCCCACGATCACGATAGGTGTATGATCGCTGGAATTTTATAGACCGTTAATGATACTCGCGTTAGGCTGTGATTCAGTCGGCCTTGGCTCGCGACGGATCGGCACAGGCCCTGTTAACGGACAAAGAACACCTAGGCGAAAGAATTCAACCGCCGACTACGAAGATGAAAAATTACGCGTAAAAATGCCACTTTATCTTCAACCGTCATTTAAAAAACATTGGGGCGTGAAAATGACGAGGAGGCTTTGAGAAATTGCTACGATTCCCAGCACCGAGAACCAGGCTTATGCAATCGAAGAACAGTTGGAGGAGCAACGACTCTTCGAGCGGGGAAATTGATTTAAACGCTCGTTAGCCTGGTTGAAAAGCTTCCAATCAAACAGACGAGAAGGGGGCTGAAAGGAGAGGCAGAGGAAAGGGTGGCAGCAGGGGGAAAGATAAAAGAAACAACGAGGTTACTGATAAAGCCGCGTTCGAACGGTCGCCTCCTGTCAGCCGGTGGATATACGCCGATACGATTCTCGATTTATCGCCACGACGCTTTTACTCGCTCGGCTCTGTCGCGAACCCCAGCTTTCTGATAAAAACGCCAGCCGCTGTCCCCACTAATTTCTCATTTTTATCAGCGCTCCGACGGCACACTTCTCTTCGTTGCTCCGCGAGATTTCGCAAAGGGAGAAAGGGACTCGCAGGGAAGGACCGAATGGAACATTACGGGAAGCACGACGCACTTGGCGAGATTTGTAATATCGCTGATGAAAATGATGGCAGGTAGCGATGCGAAAATGAGGACGATGAAGCATCGAATTACCCTGTCGATCGTGGATGAATCGCGATCGCGGCTTCGATTCTGGCGAGGAAAAATGCCGGGAATGTTGAATGAATCTTTCACGAAGGATGCCCCGGTGTGCGCGGAATAAATGAATAAAACAACTGGACGACCCGAGGAACCGACTGGTGACACTTTTACCTACGATCGTGGACACTCGTTGCCTGTGATTGTGAACCAGTGTCCTTGTGTACGTTCCTTTTCCTCCTCCCTTTCTTCAGGGCCCGTTAGCAGACGCGGGGCTTCATTTAGATTTCCCGCGGAGATACCGTTCGACGCTCTTCCCAGGAGGATACAAACAATTCCTCAAATTGCGCCAATAACACGCGTGATTAAGAAAATAATCGGCGCACTGCAACCAGCCCAGCATGCTCTTTACAGAGATTCTTATTTTCATTACTTAATCACCAGCTGAAGGATGCTGTACGGGGATTGTCTTTACGTTCACTCGTGTTTGGGCAGGCTTGTTTCGTTAAAGGGTTTCCCTATCTTGACGGACGAAAAATGATGCGAACTTTGGAAATTTTTTAAAGCAACTACATTAAATATATTTACTTTCAGCTTTGTGGCTTTATTTGTCAATCTTTAGAGAATGTGGAAAAAAAATTGTATGCAAAACTAGTGGTTATATCCGGAGTTATAGTGCTTCAAATAGAGTGTAGTTGCCGGAAACAGAAAATTGAAAAATTTGTGCAATCTGTATGAGTGTCGCTATATTGTTTGAACTAGATTAAATGAAAAGTATACTGAAAAGTGTAGAAAAAATGGCAGCGTCTAATACAGACATCGATTTCTGCAAAAAATTGGTTGATTTTTTAAGTCGCAAAAGCCTAATTTTACAAATACTGAAGATATATGCCAAGTTTGAATTAAATCGGGTAATTGGTTTCTCAGATATCATGCTAACCAATTCGAAAAACATAGTTTTGAGAAAAACGCGTTTAAAGTTTTGGGCACCCTATTTTTAATTATTTGTTTTAATGTTTCCTAAATATGTACAAATATAGGCATAAAGTTTCAATTAAATTAATATAATTTGAGGGTTTCTCTTGAAAAAAATCCCAAATACCGCGCTCCTTTTCAGGACGTCGAAGTAGGGAGACCCCTTAGTCCCTCTTGGGCGGGCCCTCCAAGCACTCTCGGAGGAACCGTTAGCTCGCGACGTAGATTCTTTCAGAGATGGACATCCGTCCGGTGTACAATGAGGCGAAAAGTTGGCAAAACAATTTACATAACCCCGTGCCTTGTTCGGGCGGTTGAAATGCGAATGGCTGCATTCACCCAGCACCGTCGTCCCAGCTTCGATGACCCAGATAATTCTTCCTTTTCGAACGCAACGTTTCGCTGGCGACTGCCCGGACCTTAAAATCACAAGGAGCGGTTCCAGCTGGAAATTCATCGCCCCGCCGCAGCGTGTACCTTCCGCGGCCGTATTTTAATTAGATCTCGACCTTTCTCCACTTCTTTTTGCGCGTTGCGCGCTCACGGGAGCCCCTTATCGAGCTTCGAGAGCTACCCGCCTAATTAAAAGTTATGGTAATCGTTTACTTCGGGGGAGGCTCATGCATACGCGGGATCTAGATGGGCGGAGAAGCACCGTGGGACTCAACGAGGAAAACCATTTCCACGGGAAAATTCCTGTCTAATGCCAGCTTCTCAGCACATCTTATCGATCAATTGCACCCTCCACAGTTACCCTTTGATTTTCAAACCCCAGAATCTCTGGATCTCTATGCTCTCTGACTAACAAGGGAACACCGTGAACCCGGACTCACCGGTTGGAACGCAACTTTGTGCGTTTGTAGAGTGAGTCAAAGCAAAACCAACGGTGTGTTTCATTTCGGCCCTATCTCCCTTTAAAGGGGTGAAAACTAAGCGCAAAGTCAAATTGGCACTTCCACTTTTTCGCGTTTAATTCTCAAAGTACCACGGACAGAAAACAATGTTTCAAACAAAAGTTCAATGGTGCAATAAGCGTTACAAACTTGCGTTAACAAAATTTTTAAAAGAGTTCAAAAAACAAAATACCTGAACGAAAAAAAAGCTTTTTTCAAAATTTTGTTAACGCAAGTTTGCAGAGCTTATTGCACCATTAAACTTTTGTTTGAAACATTCTTTTCTGTCTGTTGTACTTTGAGAATTAAACGCGAAAAAGTGGAAGTGCCAATTTGACTTTGAAGTTAGTTTTCACCCCTTTAAAGGGAAATAGGGCCGATATGAAACACACCGTTGTTCTTGTTTTGTGTCACTCTAAAAACCCACAAAGTTGCGTTCTAATCGGTGAGCCCGGGTTCGCGGTGTTCCCTTGTAAGTGCTTGCTTGTTTCGCGGAAGCTTTCTCGTAGCTTCCCGAAATTCCCTATCTCGGACTGTTACAGCAAACCGTAGAACGGTCGTTCTTTACGTTATCCGTTGACCATCGCGAAGAATTTTACCGCGCCGAAATGGTGGCCGAAAGCTGGCGACGGCCTCGCCTTCAACGGCTGGCTGACTCCCGGTTTCCTCTTCCTCCAACCTGGCAATTGTTCGCGTTTCTAACTCGCAGCACCGATTCGCGACTGCGGGAAAAACACCTGTGCTCGCCGCTTCTTTTTCAAGCCTCAAGGATAGCTCGCTTCCTGCGACCGAGTCCCTCGACCTTGTTTCACTTTATTCGATCTTAACCGCCGCCCCAAGTACATCTCCCTTCCTTTCGGCCGAGTATCCCGTCGGACCCAACTCAAACGCTGTACCTGACAGCGCGGTGGATTCTCGCCACCGTGTAGGTGAAGCCGAAAACGTACACCTGATCGGCTGGCCCTGTCCCCCGAGTCACTATAATCGCCGAGCGGTTGCCCTGCCATTTGCATATCATGTAGGGTCATTAAGGTAGCAAATTAGGGAGCCGGGAAAATTATTAGCGATTTCTGGCTGATTCACGAGCAAATCGCTACTCGACGCGAGCGCTTCTGTGCCCTTTTTGTCGCGGCAGATTTCACCGTAGATACTCTAAGTGCTAGCCAGCCTCTTCTTAGCGTTTAAGTACGACTTTAGATTTGAACGGTGGAATGCCTCGGTCGAAGATTGGCGAGCAGCCCTTCCTAACGGGCATTCGTTTGAATTCAATCATCCTCTCGACACGCTTCATCTCGTTGGAATTATTGAAACCTGCCATTGACATCGGACTCCCTATTCCCCACATTCTTGCTGCGTGTAATAGCAGCTACACCGTGGTAATCCTGTCGAGAATGGTAATTTCGCTAACAATGCTGTCTAAAGCGTAGATTCTTTGCTGAAAGGTAGAACTGCCGGTTATTAATATGCATCTCGTTCCCGCTGCGCCCGCTGATGACGGGGGGCACCCTTTTACCCGGCAAGAAATAAATGATTCGATATTATTTTTAAGCACTTTCTCCGAAGGTAATTACCTGGCCGGGCGATCCTCTATTTCGGAGGAACACGCTCCGTCGATTATCCATTCACCACTCCTTTCTTTGTCCGTTATTAACCCTTAAAGATCGCGCTCCTCCGTGGCTCCCCCTAATTCACGAAAATTGATAAAACTCGTTCGGCGCTGGGGACGAACCAGCCGTTTCGCTCTGCGATCGGGGGCTAATAAATAATCGGCCCTTATAACGAATTCGGGCGCGTAACCACCACTTAGGGCTGCCTCGGAGGAGTCCCCTCGTTTTTTGCGCGTTGCCCAGAATTCCTTTCAGTTGCCCCCTTTCGGGTACGCCGTGGTCAAGCGACCTTTTCAACCACGTCGAGCGCTCCACCGTTTCGTTTACCTAAGAAACAGACATCGGCTCGTGCAAGTGACAATTGGCTGGGCCCTAACGAACGCTGTGGGCAAGCTGAGCGTTGGTAGGGATAAATCTGTGCGAACCCCGCGTGAAATAAATTTGAGCGGACGGATAATTGCCTTCGTAAAGGGCGCGCTCACCGTCCCTGCTGAATTCATTTTCACGGCTAATGTAGACGAAGGGCGGTGTACGCTGGCGTCGGGCATTAATTGCGACGATTGTACGGGCGCGTACGTGCGAAGGAACCTGAATTACGGGGTCCCTGAACGCGAAAAAGTGTGCGTCGCTGGCACGGGGAGAGGGGGGGGGAGGGGAAGGAGGGAGGGGAGGAGGGGAGGAGACGAGAAGAGAGGAGAAAAGAAGAGGAGAGAAGCGAGGAGAAAGAAAAGAAGTGCAAAGAGATGCAAAGAGGCGGCGGTTATTTATAGGTTGGGCCCGGTTTCGAAGGCTTCGGAGCCAAGGGTCCACTCCCCCTTGCTATCGACGGCCGCAGGGAGAAGACACAAAGGGAGAAAAAGGTCCCCCGTCCATGGGCGATCTTTATTATTCCTCGTCATTATTCGTTCGATGCTCCACGGGGAGAAGCCGTAACAGGTGCACCATGAGATCACTTTCTCGCCTGGCGCCTACCGATGCCTCTCTTCTCCGCCGATTTGCTCGATTTTCCCTCTTCTGGATCCGTAGACGGGGAAAGAGGCTCCAGGGGAGGGCTCCCCGAGGAGGTTTACTTTCGTTTAACGCGTATTACTTGCAACGAATGATGTATGGGAGACGCGGCGAAGGTGCGGGAAGTCGAGAGCGAATGGATTGGCAGAGGGAAGCACTCGAAGGATTTCTATCGCGGATGGTTCAAAGAATTACACTGCATCGGAAACCTCGGAAACGTTCCATCAGCGTTGCCAGTAATGAAGGCAAAGCTCGGAAGCTCCGATCGGTAACCATGCCGGGAAAAATTCTACGCCCTCGGCCACGAGGGAGGATGCAAATCCCGACGAGGAATAGTCAGCTGCCTCTGAACGAGGACTCGCGACCCCGTCGGCGTCGGGCGTCTTTCCCCCGCCACGTCGGAAAAATT
Organism: Andrena bucephala; assembly: GCA_947577245.1. Classification (NCBI taxonomy): domain Eukaryota; kingdom Metazoa; phylum Arthropoda; class Insecta; order Hymenoptera; family Andrenidae; genus Andrena; species Andrena bucephala. The sequence continues at coordinate 75,093,045 of OX387717.1, forward strand.
CGCGGGACAGGAGAATCGAGTTAGTCGTACGTAGCGGAATAATTCATGGATCGGGCATGGCGGCGTGGCACGAACGGCCCCGGACCAAAGGGCCCGGCACTTCCGCGCTGTGTTCCGATGCTCGTTAATTCACGGACTTTCCCGCGGAATGAATCGGCCCCCCACCCCCTCCACCTTGCGCGGGACCAAACAGTAAAACGACGGCCATAATCGCACGGACAGCCGGCCGGGATTTTTCCTTTAGGACATTTATGGCTGGCCAGCCCCTGAGATACGGTCCATTGTACTCCCTTTCTCTGCAATCGTATATTTTCTGTATGCACGGTGATGCACCGGCTCCCCTTGTCTGCCCATCGCGAACCGCACTCTGCTACCTGCGCTTTTCTACTCGCGTTCCCACTTTGACGTTTACAGATACTCCGCCGCTGGACTCGCTTGGTTTAACTCGCTGGCACAATTAGCGGATGAGTCAGGCCGGATCGTTTGCATTCGAATGCCGCGGATCCCCGTATCGTTCGAGATCCGTGTATTTTATCAGATTGCAAACATCTTGCCGCCTTTTCATCCCCGAAGCCAATAGATCCCATCGGTGGGTGGTACGAATTGTTTCTAATTCTTCAACTGCTCCGAGGGTTGGAAACTTGTTTTGTGCAATATTCGCTTTGGAACTCGGAGATTTCTTGAGAAAATCATTGGGTGTAATCGTCCATTGAATACATTCTCACGATCGTCGAGCAACAATCTCCTAAACCAAACGGGATTAAAGGTACATACGCGTCGTTGTAGAAGCAGCCCCGTGGCCACAAATTCCACCGTGACATTTATAGCAGCCTCGTTCCCCTAATATAATAATGCTCGTGCCACGAGGGCCCGGGACTGCGAGTTAAGGGTTCCGTTTGCCACAATCTCTTTGCATTCGTTACGTTATACTGTTGCCAGGGAATGCAGGCATGTACGTCGCGGCATAGGCTAGCTGCCCGAGGTTTCCCTGGCCGGCAAGTTGAACGCTTCCATCGTTTCTCCAGCGACAAGGCGTTGTCCACGCGCATCCTTGGACGCCAGGAAGGAAAAGAACGAAAGGGCATGCACCCTGGAATTCCCACGGGCCGCGGGTTTATTCGGAATCCGCGTGGAACGAGCACGCGAGAACAATCTCTGATAATCGACGGCCCATGACCCTGAGTCGCGCGCCTTCTTCTCTTTTCACCGAAAATCCCGGCCCACGTTTTTTCCCGGCTTCCTTCTTCTCGCCTAGCCATCCCATCTACGCTCGCAGGTTCGGCGAACCTTCGGGGAACATTGACCCTTCTCCGAGCCTGCAATTTGGCCAACAATTTGGGGACTGGAGTTCATAGACGCTTCCTTCTATTAAAGAGTAGAATAATGATAGCGCTCGGATCCTCTTAAATACGAATGTTTTTTAGCTTCCTATCGTGCTGCAACACAGCTAACTCTGATTTCTCAGAATCAAGGCTCTGTTTTGCCTAACGTCGCCGATGTCGTTTAAGACTATCAGAGGAATACTAGTTCCGCGACTCGAAAACAGATTAAGATGGCTGGTTGCGTCAGGTCGTATATCAAAATTTCCACCTTGTTATCGAGCGATTGCCCTGTAACGCTATCTCTGATTTTAACGACGGGCTTCCAGGAATGACGTTAGCGTTGGCGGGATTTTTCCCCGCCACCTTCGTTCCCTGCTGCCATTTTTTTCTTCCCCCGGGATCGTATGTCGATTGGGATATTAATAGAAGGAACCTGTTGCCGGCCACTCACGCGGAATAGTGACACGCCTGTACAAAAGAGCAAGAACACGAGGGGATGCGGCAAGGCCGATGGATCCACGGCAGATGATTTGCGACCATCCGAAATCCCCTGTTTCTTGTCACTCCGGATTTATAGGAGACACTATTTCCCGCCGCTTATCTTCGTCAACACACCTACGGCGCGTGTTGCGACGGATGCTAATTCTTGCAGCGATAACAGCGGAAGCGCCACGCTCGAGAGTTTGATGACGGATCACTGCTTTTCCGTGCTGGCGATTTTGCTATCGGCTTGCAAGATCCTATGATCCTTTCTCAGATAACACCTCGTCAACCCGCGTCAAAAGATGTGGCCTAACTGGAAGGCTCCTAGAACGCCGGAGAACAGAAGGCAGTGCAGGTTACATGTGAGAACAGGTTTCCCTTTGATCGCACGCGATCTCATTGACTGGATTTCTGCGTTTCAACTTGCCCCTCCCTCGTAATAGGGCAGCTTCTCCCGATAAAAGAAAATCGATGCTTCGCGATGGAAACACGAGTATATTTCACTGGAGCTGCAGCGACGCTGTCCTAACAAGGATCGAGGATGATTTTAGTGATCATGGGACTGTCTCAACAGAGACAGAACTAGCTGCAGAATTCCACAGGGACCTTAATTCATGGCAATAAGCGTAACAGCTCGTAATGAAACCCGTCCCGTATCATCGTACGTAGATTAACGGGCGTGTACACGTAAATCATCGGTTCTTTCTTGCTCGTGGAAACGGCGACGGGGAACACTCGTCGGAGCCGGGCCGTTTCGCTTTGCATAGAAATCTGTGGCCCACAACGCTCGAGAAGTATCGATTTTATAAACACCGGGCCGAAAGGACCGCCTCTGTATTCGATATCTTGGTACCGTTAGCGTTCAGGGACTTTGATTGCTGTAAAATATGCGCGGCTTCGTGGAACCTTCTGGGGGCCGCGAAAGTGACCGATCTCGGACCTAAACTTTCCACTATTTGCACTAAATTTTCAAGGATTTCTCGCTTGGAGAGCAGGAAGCTTCGTAATTACACGAGAGACCAGGCGTCTTTTTATTCAAGAAAGTGTAATTAGACAGAAATCAAGTGAACCGCGCTTGTTTGGGCAGATGCTATTGCGGACATATGATTCCCAAGGTGATCGGAGCGTAGTTTTAGACGCGCCTGATAACCGGGCGAAAAAGAAGCGGCTGGGCGAAGGAGGAGGTGGTTTCGCTTACTCTGGAAGCGGCACCGGGCTCCTCCACTCAGCATTGCCTCTGTGTAATGTGTAACAGCATCGAGCGTGTAACGATCGGGACACGGTTTGTGCCCCCTTCCACCTGGACGGAGCCACGATTCCTTCTTGTGTACACGCGGCCACGCACACGCAGGCACGTGCAGGGGGTACCGACTCACGTAGACGGCTCCACACACACGTGCACGCCAATTGGAGAGCCAAGACTTGGCCAAGTCTTTATAAGTAGGAGCCATCCGCGTCCTCAGGACTTACTCCCTCTCGAGAACGTGCCGCGATCGGCAACCGATTTACAGAATAGTTCCTGAAAACGCAACGCCGGCACCGCGTCACTTGCGAGGATCTCGTGGCCCACGGAGGAACGTCGATCCCCACGGTGTTTAGAAACGATAGCTGGACGAGATGAAGAGGATCTAGGCGAGTTGCACAGGATTTAGAGCTGTTCGCCGATCTTACGTACAAGGTGAGTGGTACCTCCTGTATATTCATACCGTCGTTTCCTTCCCTCCTTCGCTCTTTTTTTTTCAGAATTCGCGAGTGGCCTCCCCGTCGGCTGTGAATCCTTCCTAATTTCACGATCACCGGGATCATGATTTCTTTGACATTCGAGCCTCCGAGCTTCCCTTTTCTCGAGTGCATTCGATAAATACTTGTAAAATAGAGCTTCTAAAAAATATCTTCGCGCGAAGTTAGTGGGAGGCCACAGAAAAGAGATTAGAATAGAGTCGGAGAGACGTGTTATTGATTCTGTAATTATGATACGTTAGATAAATGAATTTAGCTGGAGGACTTTCGAGAGTCTCTCCTCCGTTTTATCCGCGAGTGGTAATAATCCTGTAACAGTGACGTCAAAATATAATATTAATTATAATACACCGCACGTCCGGCTCGAGTCCTTGCGTATATAATCGTTAAGTTCCCTGGACGCGTCACGCGGTTAATTAATACACCGCTTACAGTTCGATAAAAGCCGGCGGAGATAAGGAGAACTCGGAGCTTATTACCCCGCTGCTCGTTACCAGGATCCTGGAATCGTTTTCGATAAATTCTCCCGGTTACCAAACGCCCTTCCACTTCTGTAATTGGCCGCAGTTGCAATGTTCATTGTATCGTTCGGTGATTCACTCGCGTGTGTTGATTCTCGCAAATAGGAATAGCTACTTTGGGGCAGGCCCAAGTGCCTCGGCGACTTCGTCGTGCAAACCTTGGGCACGATAGACGATTCGGGTTAACGAAACGATCGTCGGCGATCGCCCGGCAGAATCTACACGATTATTTCGACCAGCCGCTAACGCCCAGCGTCACGTAACTGTTTTACCGGGTTACAGGCACCGATTTACAAAAGTTACAACGTGTCGGAGGCGGACGTGCGCCCGCCGAAAATCCTCAGCGCGATTGCCGATTCCCGGCGCGTCGGAGCCCGGCCGAAAATCGCGAGCTGTATTTGGATCGGCATTCCGGCTGGGACGAGTCGAATCGATACGTCGATCTTGGCATTGAGTCGATCGCACAGGAGCCATACGCGATGCAACTGCTTGTCCTCGGCATCGCCTTGTCACGATCTTCGTGCTCCATAAATGGAGCCCTTTCTCGAGGCCACTGAGAAATATTTTTGGAGGTGCAGCAATCTATTCGACAGAGGCAATTGGGGGAACGCGCCGCTGAGATTGATTAGAGAAGTTTGAATTACCTTCCGCGGTATTTTGAGGCGCTAGCTTTACTCGGTTCAAGAGCATAGTCTCACCGGCGGCAGACGCGCCTGGCGTGATTAGCCGTGGCTGTTGTTTCGCCGATTAATCGATGCAGAAATATTATACGCGTGTAACTCGTTAATGGAATACAGAGCTGTGGGGTAACGTGCAATAGGCGAGATGCATTATGCACAAGGCGCGGATGCGCGCGGCGCTTTTTCACTTCCTTTTAACGAGCCATTCTTCCCGGGCCGGCGATAAAAACTGGGAATCCTCGAAGGACATTCCACTCGTTCGCGGGCACACGGCCCGGGGGAGTGCAGTTTTTCTGACGCGCCCAGGGATTTATTTCATTGCCGGATAGCCGTGAATCCTGGGGCCCTTTTATAGCCGCTCTCCGTTCCGCTGGCCTGCACGTGGACGCAGGTGCGAGAGGAGAAGGAGCGGATGATAATGGGAGAGCCTAAGTGACGATTTCTCGTTACAGAGAATCTATCGAGAACAACGAGCGATTATTAACGAGGCCTTGACGTATCAGCCGCAAAAAAGAAAACGATCTTCCCCTGGAGAAGGAAATATCCTGCAGTGACGCACGCTATTATTTAATGGCACTTTCCTTGTACGAACGAGTCCGCTCTATGACACAACGCGTTCGTTATTACTCTCACTGCAATTATCATTCCGCTAAACGATCCTCTAGCAATCCACCTGTTGGCTGATTACCCCCTCCTCCGAAACGCGATCAGCGAGCGAATCGGTCGTTCATGGGACCGAGAAGCAGGCGCGTTTCTTCTCCATCAATCGCAATCGTCAGCTCGTCGGCGCGCAGAGCAACGCTTAGCTTCAACTGCTCCTCGGAGGGAAATTCGATTTTCCGCGGCCAACGAAACTGCGCCGGAGTTTTCTGTCACGAGTGATCATCGTGCAGCGATCAAGCGGCTGATCGGTTTGGCCCATGCATTATTAATAGTTCCAAACAGGGGCCTACCGCGTTGACTCACATCGCGCCTGTAATTACGCTCTATTTGCGTCGACGTTAATTCCCCGATGGGGTTTCTCATTTTCTCGTAAGCGTGGTGCACGGGCACCGGCGGGGGGGACCTTGAACCTCGGCGGGACCGAGCCCGCATGCGATGCATGATAAATCCACGGTTAACGTCGGATGCAGGATTGCGGTCGCGAATAAGGGAGATAATGGAAAAATGAAGAGGACGCAGCCAACCGGGCTGAGTGGGAAGGCTTGCACGTGCAATTTACAAGTATCCCTTTAATTGCGAACCGCCGAGTGTACAATTACCTCGGGGAGGGGACGCGGGCAAAGTTGCCTCACGCACCGAGGAAAATCGTCCCTTCGACCCTGCGCTGATCCAGTGACGCCGAATCTCGCTGATTTATAATAACCTGTTTTGACAAAAATTATCGATGAAAGTCATAGCTGGACTGTAATACAAACAATTTTATCCACGCGTTCATTGAACGTGGTAGGTGAGCGGAGAAGTCACATCGATTAAGGCCACCACCCCGGTCAAAGTCGGAATTTTTTTTGTTGCAATATTTCATCACACAACGTCACAAGAATAGCCAGATAAATTTTTAGAACGAGATTCCTAACGGTACAGATTTTACAAGCTGTTCAGGGGGATCGACACTGTGGAGGCCTTAAAAATAGGGGTTTTTTGCAGATGGATTGTGACGCAGGTTTAATAAATACAAATGTGATTTTTCTTTTAATTAATGATACATTTATTGATCTAAAAGAAGTATCAATTTTTGTTTTAATCGAATAAACGCATGGAAAATAGGGCGCTCGACGGTGTACTTAATTACGTTCGCTGCTATAACTTCGACAATTATTTGAATGTGTTCATAAAATTTTGTTTAAAATTTTCATAAAGGATGAGACTTTTAAAATCAGTAAAAAAAGAAGTAATCGATTTTCTGAAACTGAAATAGTCCACTATCCCCTTAATCCAGAAAGGTGAAGGAGCTAGACCAAGTAGAATGAACCCGTCCCGGGCCAGACGCTCTGCTAGAGTCCAGCCAGACTCCGCAACGATGCATCCAACGGTGGTCCAATTAGCCCGGCTATACCCAAGCCAGTGTGCATCAACGAGAATACGAAAGGGAAGGGAAAAGTGGTGGAATTGGTGGGAGAAGAAACGGCCTTGCCACTTTGAGCGGCAAGGCTGCACTTATTGCAGCGAGCATGCCATCATAACAATCTCGGTTCACTGCACCGGGATCCGTGCAAATTATTCCTTCGACTGTGTGCATTCTCTCCTTCAATTAGCTCCCCTGCTATTTACCCGTCCAGCCCCCCCTGGCGCTCGACAGCCAAATTGATTAAATAGACGCGCTGCACTTTCGTTTTCCCGCGCTTTCAATTCCAACCACTTCGCGCGCCTCGTTTTCCTCCCGGTGCTTCTCTTCGACGTTTTGTCGAAATTCTAGCTGCGATAAGCGTTAAGCTGGGTCCCAGGTATGCCCGTGGCCTAACTGCCAGCCTGGAATTCCTCTCCAGAGCCGCGTTTATAGTTTCGAAGAGGGGCCGGTCGTCATTTCGCGTTCAGATTGGAAACTGGTTCGATTAACTGGCTGTTTGGAGGCCGTCGAGGTTGCACTTTGTTCCCGAGCCTGGTGGCCGCGAGAACTCGGGGATCGATCATCTCCAAGGAAGCCTCGCGCTATTTATCCCAAAGTCCCCGGAGAGCTTTTTCCTCTCCGCGATGCCCGAGGCGCGTCACCATCAATTACGATAAACAGCGTTGGGAAATGGCTACGAGACGCTTCGAAGGACCATTCACAATTTCTACGCGGCTCCTCCGGTCCACGTTGACTCGTCCTCCGCGACGGCGCGGCTAACTGTACACACCGATTTCCTGAATCGAGGGTAGCTATTCCATGGGCAATTGGTTTTAATTCGAGGCCGCGTCGTTTCGAGCGTGCAGCTACGCGGCTGTCCTCTTCTTTGGCGATAATCTTCGCTGTGTTTCATTGTGGAGATCGTCGGGTATTCAATGGAAATGCGTTCTTTCTCGTGGAAATGAATTAAGAGGAAACAGTGGAGGCAATTGACGAAGGGAAGGCATAGTTTATGCGGCTGAGCCGAGTGTTCACCTTGTGATATGCGGCGAACTGTGAGTCGGCCGACTCACGAACACGTTAATCGCATTAAAGTCGAACGGCTCGGCGCGGCTTACAGAAAGGATCATTAATTTCATCTCCGAAATGATGAACTGGTCCGTTCGGTATAATAAGTGGTTCTTCGGGTCGACGAACCGGCTTCACGATTGTTCGACGTTGATAGACGCGGCATTAATTAAATCGTTACTTTGATGGCTGTCTGAGGAGACCAAATTCCTCGACTTCCGGGTGCCTTCGGACCTTGGGACCGTTAAATCACAGGTTTGAAGAGAAGTCAAGGTTTGATGTGTACTCGAACGTGTAATTACTGATGAGACTGAAATTGTTCCTGGGGTTTTTTTCAAATTTGCATATCGTATCACGCTCAAATTAATTAGCCCTACTCAAATTTCTCTGACAACTTGGATTATGTATTCCATTTCTCAATGGACATATTTCCAATTTCCCGATGGATAGGTACCTACTATTTCTCCAATCTCTTTCCAAGAAGTGTCTATCAAAAGAACTGTGCCGAAAGAATGCACACTCACCGAAGCGTGCCTAATTCGTCAGGCCCTTCATTTTTGTACAAGAAATATTTATGTCCACGGAGGGTGGGCTAATTGCTAGAGAAAACCGCGAGATGCGCGACGCATCTCGTCCCTGGAATGCATCGGGGCTTCTTCAGGTTCCCTCGTTCCTCGAACGGCCAGCAACAGGTGGCAGGGCTGTCTGAATCGGTTTATAAATAAGTCCTGTAACTCCTTAATGACTTGTCATTACCTCCACGGTGCTCCACCTCGCCTCAGAATCATCCACGTCGCATCTCAGATATTCATTTACAATTGTGTCCGCTTGCTAAACATTTGGTACAGTCGATCGTCGATGGTCTCCATCGAATCGTCTATAAAAACCTGTCAGTGCCTTGTTACTGGTAAATTATCGCTTTGTGCGTGTAATACCATTAAGTTCATTAAAAAAATCCCAATTTTCCAGCTGCATCCAAGGACCCTGTTGAAAGAAGGCATCAGAATTTTTTAAAGAATTGGAAAACGATTCCGCCGAAGAAGTAAAAGAAAGGGTTCTCCGTCGCGTCATTATGGAGCATTCTGATCCCAGGAATTTCGCGGGCGAGGATTCCAGAAGGGACTTTCGTTCGTCTGTTTTGAAGCACTTGTCAGCTGCTTAGAATGCAGCCCGCGATTCGTATCCTCCTGTTTTTTCGCGCGATCGTCGGCGAATCGGGAACACCGTCCACACGGGATAAGATCGATTTGTATTCAGGGAACGAGCCTCGTGTGAACGGGGCCTGAACCTTCGCCGTACGAAATGTTTCATTCAACGGGGAAAGGTGCTCCCCCCAAAACGCGCACGGGCCTCGCGTGGATCCGCCACGAAAAAATCCGCGACCTACGTACTCTTGTTGCAACGGTACTGCAACAGCAACGGAGGACTCTGATGCCTCTGCATCGCGTAACACTCCACTTCGATATCCTTACCGAAAGTTTCATTTGAGGAATTCTAGGAAGAGTTTCTAAGAAATCGTTTCTACACGTCAGAAGAAATCCGCACTCGATGCCCATTTATAGATTATAGACTCCTAAAGATCCTCAAGTTCGCCGAGTGCCTAATAATTTGGAGAACAGAAGGGACACCTGGCAATCACGGTAAACTACATTTCGAGTCTCTGATGTAGAATTGATTACACGGGTCCATTCAGCCTCGCAAGTCTCCGGACAAACAAGGCTCGTTAGCCATTATCAGCCATCAAGCGCGGAGCAAACAGGAGCCTGACAATGGCAGCTACAGGTTTACCGAAAGACACGAGCACTGTTCATTGAATAAATCCTGTCCCCGTTTGAATGGGACTCGATCCACTCCAATGTCACGATCACCGGCACTGACATTGACTCTGGCTCTCGCGAGTTATGTCACCGCTCTCTCTCTCTCTCTCTCTTTTCCTCTACTGGAGTCAGGGGCCAGAGAAACAGCATTCCCGAGTTATGTCACTGTTCATGCAATCCTCTTTTCGCACGGCCTAGCAGGAGAAAGGATCGTAAAGGCAAACAGCCGTGGGTCCAGCTCCCTTCAGCTTCTCAACAAGTAGCTCCCCCCCCCCCCCCCTGCCCCTCGCCCCGCCGCCCCGGCGCTCTCACCCGCGCCCATTCGAAGCCTTTCCAGCCGCCTGCTCGCCCAGATTTATCGTCCCTCCTTTCGACGGCTATGTACGTGCATCTCGACCAGTCGTAGGTCGCGCACGCTGCAATTCGTTACGAGGTTGCGCAGCATCGCTGCCGTCGCCCCGACGATGGTATTTATGGCGTTGGATCCGGTGCAGCGAGATCCACCCGACTTGTATTCCATATTGCGGCATAGGCGGAGGTCCTGACAGACAAGTAGAACCGCCAGCCTCCCCTGGATGATTAATGCGTCGAGTTTTATGGGGCCTAATGTCCCCGACGATGGGCCCCAGGGTGATTCGTTTAGACGCCAGGCGAGCCCTTGGACCTAACGTGTCACTAAATCCGTTCTGATGACGATCGTCGTGTAAAATAGAGAAATAGCAGTGTACAGTCAGCTTTTGGTTGCAGAAATTTTGCTGGTAAGAATTTTTCAAAGGGTGGGGATCTTTTTAATGCTTCATTGAATAGCTTTAGGTACCTATACTGTTTGGGTTAACGAAAGGTCGCCGCTGATTTTTTATTTAAGACAGAATTGGAGAAGCCCGTTGATCGTCCGCCTATGAAATGTCAAGCATTCGTGCCCCTCGTGTGTGGGTGTAGACTGCGAATCGAGGTGCAGGGCGAGGGTAGAGGGTTCCTCGGGTAGTCTTTTTTCCACGCTCCATCTCGATAAAGCGCAGGAATTGTGGACTCGCACCAGGCCTCACGCGATATCGTCTCAGATGAGCAATAAGATTAAACGGGTGGAATGATATTTTCTGACAGAGGTCAACGAGCTTGTCAGGAATTCTTGGATGGGAAGGGTGGCTCCGCAGAAATCGATACCGGCAATTGCACTCGGCTAGATTCCACCATCACAGACCGTTCCCATCGATTCCCCTACATCTTCTGAAAGCACACTCCATTCGTCATACGTCCATCATTCCCCTCGGTAAAAAGAATTATCGTCCACGAGACGCGAGAGGCTCGAGTCACGGAGTTTCTTATTCACCGTGCATGTTCGAATTCGTCTTCCCTATTCCGTGCACGGGGACGTTGATCTACGGTTTCGCGAAAAGAGTACATCAAGTCGAATCATTAAAGGCGCGTCGGAAATCGACGCTAGGCGTAACTGTACAAGCCGATAAACCTCGCTCGCGTATCCAAATGGTCATTCCCGACACGTGTGCTATCTGTCGCGCGGCGAAACGACGATCTGAAAAATCGGGGCCACGGAGGTCCGCGGGGACGCGGCTCGTAATGGGAAATCGTTTGGTCCTGAGTCGGTTTCGGCTTGGCGCGAGAATTATTCGAGGCAGGGTCAGGGTGTACGGCTCTTGGAAATCCTTTTGCCGTGGCTGACGGGGAAGATTGGACACGGGCCAACCAGGACGTAGGAGTAACTGTGCGGCTGCTTATCTCGGGGCCTTTTTATGCGAAATTCTCAACTGAGGAAATCCACGCCTCTCGGCCCAGAAAACGGCACCGGTTACGTCACGTTGTATTATCCCGTTAAGATGGTAGGGATCGTGCGCCACCGGATACCGGTTCGCTATCTTTATTGATTCACGGTTTAAGAATCGAGAAATTTCGACGCGCTTAATCATCCGAATTAATTAATCGGGACATTTTGGGCTGACCGTGGTCTGCTTCCTTATGCTTCCAGACGAGCCAGTTTTGTCGAACCATGTGGGCAGGCGTGTGGACACTGGGCGCTCTGATAGCGCTGAGCTCGCCAACGTTCGCGGAGCCTGGTGAGATTTTTTATATTAATCCGAATCTTAAAGTCAAATTCACCGTGGAATATTCATGGCGCCGTGGTTGGGTTTACGGGAAAGGCGCGCGGCGAAGGTCTTTTTAAGGAACGGAGCGGAGCAATCTATTTTCTTGACACGTCCATTTACAGCCCCGCTCATGGGCCGCGTGAAACGCTTACTGATATTCATGGGGCATTGCTAGTATTTTTGCTTTCCTCCGGCTTCATCAGGGGCCTGTTGCTGTTGTTGTTGCTGCCACTGCCGTCAAACTGGTTTCACGCGAGACCCGTAGCCTCGGGCGCGTCGAAGGATATGTTGTTAAAGAAAAATTCCTCGCGATTGCTGTTTGCTGCAGAGCGGATCTCTGTATGGGCGTGCCTCTGTCGATCTTTCACGGGGGAATAAATATTGTTACATCCCCTTAACAAACGGCTATCATTCGACTAACACGGGCGCCATGCACAAAGCGGGGAATCGCGGATCCTGTATCATTTGTTCTGTGAATGTCTTTAGATTTCCAAGCGTACCTCGATCTCTTCAAGCCACACAGACCAAGGCAGGGTCCTTTTGTTTGTACGGAAGAAGGATACCATCCCGATCCTAGCGACTGTAGGGTGTACTACAGATGCGTCGATTGGGGAAACGGCAGCCCTCTGGCCAAATTTCGTTTCGAGTGTGGCACTGGCACAGTGTTCTCGCAGCCACGGGGCAATATCTGTACACATCCCAACGACAGTGGACGACCGGAGTGCGGTGGATCGGACAATGAGATCGATTCGAATCTGCCTGATACGCCGCAAACTCAGCCCTCCACGCAATGGACAACGGAGGCGCCAACAACCACGAGCACCACTCCAGCGCCCACAACTTCCACTCAGGTTACGACCACAACCGGACAACCGCAAACAACTTATCGAACGACCACCAAGAGTCCTTCGACGACTACCAGAAGTCCACCGACGACGGGTGGACACTTGGGGGATGCTGGCCAGAATCAAGTTCAGTGTAGTGAAGAGGGATTCTACTCGGATCCGAACGACTGCAGGAAGTTTTACAGATGCGTGGACGAGGGTTCTGGGAAGTTCATAAAGTACGAGTTCACGTGCGGGGTTGGAACTGTATGGGATCCAGAGATTCAAGGGTGCAATCATGCTTGGGCGGTAAAACGAGCAGACTGTAAGGAAAGCTCAGAGCCTGGTGCAGGCGGTAGCGATAACGGGGGACAATGGAACGGAGATAACGGTGGACAATGGAATGGAGATACAGGAGATAATGGAGGACAATGGAATGGTGGTAGCGGAGATAACGGCGGACAATGGAATGGTGATACAGGCAGCCCTGGACAGCCTGGAGATCCTAATGGTCAACCGGGACAACCCGGAGATCCTAATGGGCAACCAGGACAACCGGGTCAGCCTGGTGATCCGAATGGACAACCTGGAACGCCTGGTACCCCCGGCTCGCCTGGTACCCCAGGTACGTCTGGTACGCCTGGCACTCCTGGCACCCCTGGCACCCCTGGCACTCCTGGAACGCCTGGTACATCCGGCTCGCCCGGTACTTCAGGTACACCTGGCACCCCTGGAACCCCTGGCACCCCTGGCACTCCTGGAACGCCTGGTACGTCCGGCTCGCCCGGTACTTCAGGTACGCCTGGCACCCCTGGCACCCCTGGAACGCCTGGTACGTCCGGCTCGCCCGGTACTTCAGGTACGCCTGGCACCCCTGGCACTCCTGGCACTCCTGGCACTCCTGGCACTCCTGGCACCCCTGGCACGCCTGGAACCTCCGGCTCGCCTGGTACCTCAGGTACGCCTGGTACTCCTGGCACGCCTGGCACTCCTGGAACGCCTGGTACCTCCGGCTCGCCTGGAACCTCAGGTACGCCTGGTACTCCTGGCACTCCTGGCACTCCTGGCACTCCTGGCACCCCTGGCACGCCTGGAACCTCCGGCTCGCCTGGTACCTCAGGTACGCCTGGTACTCCTGGCACGCCTGGTACCTCCGGCTCGCCTGGAACCTCAGGTACGCCTGGTACACCTGGCACTCCTGGCACCCCTGGTACGCCTGGCACTCCTGGCACTCCTGGTACGCCTGGCACTCCTGGAACGCCCGGTACCTCCGGCTCGCCTGGTACCTCGGGTACGCCTGGCACCCCTGGTACGCCTGGTACTCCTGGTACTCCTGGAACGCCTGGTACCTCAGGTACGCCTGGCACCCCTGGTACGCCTGGCACTCCTGGCACTCCTGGCACTCCTGGAACGCCTGGTACCTCTGGTACGCCTGGCACTCCTGGCACTCCTGGAACGCCTGGTACCTCCGGCTCGCCTGGTACCTCAGGTACGCCTGGCACTCCTGGCACCCCTGGCACTCCTGGCACCCCTGGCACTCCTGGCACTCCTGGCACCCCTGGTACGTCTGGCACTCCTGGTACGCCTGGCACCCCTGGCACCCCTGGAACCCCTGGCACTCCTGGAACCCCTGGCACCCCTGGCACCGCTGTCGATTCTTCAGGTACTTTCGTTACTACAAGTGTTTGATATATTCAAAGTATTACTAACGTTATAGTTGTGACACCTTTTTCAGGAGCACCTGGCCCTTCTGGTGCGCCGGGAACTTGCACAGCAGAAGGGTTCTACCCCAATCCTCAGAATTGTCGTAAATTTTATCGCTGCGTTGGGAGTGGTTCTTCATTTACGAAATACGAGTTCGAGTGCGGTGCTGGAACCGCTTGGGATTCTACTATCGAGAGTTGTAATCATGATTCCGCTGTTCCAAATTGTAAAGCTGGATCTACGTCGCCTGGTTCTTCAGATTCGAAGGATCCAATTTCTAACGAAATCGTTGTCACTACTAATCAACCAGGTACATCTCAAACCGACACGAGTGCTTCATCATCGGCGCCATCGTCAAGTAGTTCAGCACCATCCACATCAACAAGTCGCCCATCAACTGCCACGTCAACAACTAGTTCGTCACCCGTTACGTCATCAAGTAGTTCAACTACATCCACATCTACTGTTCGTCCATCAACTGCTACGTCATCGACTACTTTAACGACGACCAGTTCCACAAGCTCGAGCACATCTTCCCCCTCGTCTACAGTTCAAACAAGCACAGCCACTTCACCTGCCACATCCGCAGACGTCACAGAATCCGTCTCCTATTTACCGCCTGCGAGTAGCACACCATCTAGCTCACAGACAACAAGCAGTCCACCTCCTGGAACGTCAGGTTGCACGCAGGAAGGATTTTTCCCTGACCCCCAGAACTGCCGTAAATTTTACCGCTGCGTCGGCAGTGGCTCTACATTTACCAAATACGAATTCGAGTGCGGCACTGGAACTGCGTGGGATGCAACTATCGAGAGCTGCAATCACGAATCTGCCGTTCCAAATTGCAAGGGCGGATCTACCACGCCCGGCTCTTCCGATTCTAAGGATCCATCTGGTAACGAGGTCGGTGGCACCACTAGTCAACCAGTCTCGTCTTCCACTGAAACGACTGTGGCATCAAGCACATCACCGTCGAGTAGTTCAACGACTGTGACACCATCGAGTAGCCCATCGTCATCCACCACAACCGGTCGCCCATCATCTGTCACATCAACTAGCCCAACGACTGTCGCCTCATCGAGTAGTACACCATCCACATCAACTGCTCCCTCATCAACCGCCACATCAGCTACCAGTCCAGCAACTACCACATCATCTACCAGTTCAACAACATCCACATCTACTAGTAGTGCACCAACTGTCACACCAAGTAGCACTTCCACCTCGTCTACATCCTCATCTTCGAGTACAGATGGAACAAGTACAATTAGTTCTGAACCTACATCTTCAGGTGTTACAGGCTCCCCTGCAAGCGATGCCACGTCTGCCGCTGGAACGACCAGTACAAGCAGCCCACCTTCTGGAACGTCTCAGTGCACAGGAGAAGGTTTCTTCCCCAATCCAAACGACTGCACTAAGTTCTATCGTTGCGTGCCTTCTGACAATGGGCTGCTAAGATACGACTTCGACTGTCCAGCAGGCACAGCTTGGGATCAGTCTCTTCAGACCTGCAATTACATAGATCAGGTGGCTTCCTGCTCAACGGACAGTAACGAAATCGATCACGGGCCTACAAGTGCACCTGCGACGGATTCAACCTCGCCTGCCACCAGTTCCACTGCAGCCGCAACTCCTGCAGCGACCACGGATAACACACAGTCGACAGAAAAGGCTGAACCCTCGTCAACAACGAGTGCATCCTCCAGCACTTCCGTTGCACCAACGGGGACTCAGCAACCAGGATCCTCGAGCACTGAGAGTTCTACTTCCGCCGACACAATTTCAGAAACTACCACAACGTCTTCTTCCAGCGAGTCCAGTGTCCCGGATTGCGCCACGAAGCCACCCAACAATACAATAGTCTGTAACAAGGATGGTTTCTACCCACATCCAACGCAGTGTGATAAATTCTACCGTTGCGTGGACAATGGGAATGGGTTCAACGTCTACCACTTTGACTGCGCACCTGGAACCATATTCGACCCCAGCATCAGCGTGTGCAATTATCCTGAGTCAGTTTACCCAGCAAGAGACTGCGCGATG
This sequence comes from Andrena bucephala, assembly GCA_947577245.1. NCBI lineage: Eukaryota > Metazoa > Arthropoda > Insecta > Hymenoptera > Andrenidae > Andrena > Andrena bucephala. The sequence goes on from OX387717.1 coordinate 75,109,396, forward strand.
CCCACGACCACTGCTCCTAGCAGTTCGACCGAGGATTCTGGGGAATCAACGACCCAACAGACCACAGTTACCAGCGGAAGCACCGTGGAGTCCACGACCGAGTCCGGAGACACTGAAGGGACGACCGAATCTACTACATCGGCGACAACGTCCGTGGAAGACACGTCCACCCAGATCTCGACTACAGAATCTACATCTGAAGGAACTACGGAATCCACCACTGTGTTGGCTACGGAGTCTACTTCTGCAGCGACCACAGAGTCTACGTCTGAAGCGACCACGGAATCTACTTCTGAAGCAACTACGGAGTCCACTTCTGAAGCGACCACGGAGTCTACGTCTGAAGCAACTACGGAGTCCGCGACTGTTCTGACTACGGAATCCACGTCTCAAGCTACCACAGAGTCTACTACTGAGGCCACCACGGAGTCCACGTCCGAAGCTACTACAGAGTCCACTACCGAGGCCACCACGGAATCTACGTCCGAAGCTACTACAGAATCCACGTCCGAAGCCACTACAGAGTCTACTTCCGCAGCGACTACAGAGTCCACGGCCGAAGCCACTACAGAGTCTACTTCCGCAGCGACTACAGAGTCCACGTCCGAAGCCACTACAGACACCACTTCCGAAGCCACTACAGATTCTACATCCACGACCGCCGCAGAATCCACGTCTGAACAAACCACGGACACTTCGACGACAGAGCTCACATCTGAAGCAACCACTGAAAGCACTACAGAGTCCAGTTCCGAGCAGACTACGGAATCAACTGAGACAACCTCCTCCGCCACCACAGAAGTAGCCACGTCCACGACGGAAGATTCGACTTCTAGTACAGAAACTCCTGAACCGACCCCTTGCCCAGTAGGAAACTTGACTGACGAGCAAATAGTTCTGGTTTGCCCGACCGGCTTCCGAAGACATCCGAAAAATTGCAACTTATTCTACCAGTGTACAAATCAAGGCAACATGGAGATCAAGGTACTGGTGCTGACCTGCCCAGAAGGCACTGTCTACGATGACAAGAAGATACAATGTCTGCCTGAATCTGAGAGCAGTCAGGCTTGTGCGGGCCCTAAAGCCAGTGGAAGATTTTATAGAAGAACGGAAGAGGGTCCTGTGTCCCCTGTAAGTGTATTTTAGAAATAAAATAATTATAGAATTGATTTCAGAAAGCGGAGGTTAATATTAACAGGGATCTTCTTAATTGACATCTATTTGCTTGCAGGTGAAGGTGTCAACTGGGAAGCTCTGTCCAGGGGAGGGCCACTACCCTTACAGGCAGGGCTGCAGCAACACGTTCTACAAATGCAGACGCGACTCCAGAAACAACCTCCAAGGCTATTTGTACAAGTGCCCGCAGAACTTCTTGTACTGGTCAGTTTCGAGGAGGTGCGAGCGCGCGACTCGTCTGCCAATGTGCGCGCATCTAGCATTCAGGACCAAGAGCGAGTACTGGGACAATCGATGGCAGATACCCGTCGAAGATTACAATCTATCTGCCAGGAGTCTGCGCCTCTTTTAACCATTAAAAAGTACTTCCTTCGACTGGCTAGAAATCACGTAGATGCTTGAAAGGACAGTGTAATTCTCAGGTCACTTTCCGATGGAAAGTGCTAGGGCTAGAGACGAGAGAAACGAATCTCGAATTGTTAGGAGATAGGCGAATCTCTTTGCGCAACATGGCTGCGGAAGATCCCACAAGGGGCGAGGGAATTGTATAGATCTTCAGCAGCCATCTTGACGCGATTTATAATGGACCGAGCCATTGATTAGTTAGTCTAGGTGAGTTTACAGGAGAGAAATCGACGGCTAATAATTATAAGCGAACGTAATTGGTATTCTCCTGCGATTTTTTTTAAGGGACTGCAGGTAAAAATCGCTGGAGAACCATGTGTTGCAAACGTTGGGGTTTTTGGTTGCGGGACTCGTATGCAATATGCGACTGTATTCAGTAATTTATCCCAGATATTTATTAAGCTGACCACCCTTTCAGCTCTCGTGGTCGTGCTTCGTAAAGGACTTCATGTCGAAGCGTTTTAATTTTATTTTAATTCGACGAATGCAATGTGATCGTCCCTATGGACCAGGAAATTGTGGATATTATTGATTAGTGTCCGACAGGTTTTATCGTATGAAAGCCCTTAAAAGTTCGACGGCAAGTATAGTAAAATCGGTTGCACCCAGAGTTTGCATTAGAAGAATATTCACAGCCTCGATGCCACATTCTGAATACAGTACAAAATATCAGTAGCCTTGGACAGGTACTCGTGTACATAATTGCACCTAAATGATTCTAATCATTGCTTCCTCTATGAGAAATGCTACCGATTTTCTTTATAATGTCTCTTCACAGCGTCAAGGCTGTGAAAGCATATCGGTGCTGAGGTACTGTTCATCAGAAGGAAGCTCTACGTATAACACGCTCTTCATAATTTAGGATAGGCAGGGGATATTATACCAATTAGCGAAATCGTCGAATGCGTATAAATACTGTGTGAGTTTTTGTATTAGATCTCTTTACGAACTGATAATAATAAATGATAAGATACTCAATGAAACGCATGCAAAACACCTTCACACATCTCCTCCTCTGTATTTCACTTGTGACGTGAAAGAACATTGGTTCATTTATCGCATCAGTCGCAAACTAAACTTCTCATTGCCCAATTATTTAATTGTTCCATTATATGAAGTATCAGTGGTGCACTCAGGATTTAATCTCGAGGGGAGCCGAGTTGAAGGGATAAAAATAATTTTAATACAAAATCAGTAGGTGATTATACAAATTTATTTAAAGAATAAAATCCAGTTTTCTTTTCTTTTTACAAAGTCCCCACTTTGCCCTGAAAGCCCCTCCGGGTGCGTCACTGCGAAGTATAAATTAGAAATAATATTAACTTCTTCCTGGCACTGGATCCCGCGATATTCTCATTCAAAATTCAAACTTCAATATCTCGTAATCGATTATCTCGCTCTCGGGCTGGTCGATAGTACTTAACTCTGTGTGCGCAGTAATGCCAGATTCGGGACGGGAGCGCTCGAGAATTTCCCCCACCTCGCATGCACACTAGGCCGGAGCTGGTGTGTGCATGCGCCGAGCTCGCGGCTCGCAGCTACGGCGTAGTGTGCATGCGAGGTGGGGGAAATTCTCGAGCGCTCCCGTCCCGAATCTGGCATCACTGTGTGTGCGTGCCTCCGACGACATGATTCATACTTTACTATATTCTAGTCAGCAGACTGGCAGTGCCCTCGAGGTACAAGTAGTTGTCAAACTGAGTTTCGGGATTCGGTTGTCACGTACGGGGAATAATATTCTAAAACAGCCGAACAAGCGGGAAAATTATAAACAGGAGGGGATCACTCTCGGCGGAGGAAAATGTTTCGCAGCTCGCTCAACTTTGATAGATTATTAGGTATGCTCTTTACTCGCAATGTCTGGAACAAAATGTCCGACTTTCAGGGTTGGTAATTCTAATTGAATTTCTTCCAGACAAGGCGACGAGTAATTTACAGCTCGAACCCGACTGGGTTGCGATTCTCCAGATTTGTGATTTGATACGTCAGGGTGACGTGCAGTGAGTGTATATCGCCGTTTAACCTGCAACTAACCTCCTTTCACATTTTCATATACGTCACACTCGTGCCGTTTCATTTCTGCGCATTCCTGTGTCTAGTTTAAACTTTGCTCCCCGTTTTTTTTACGCCGCAACCTATTCGCTTCTATTCCTGCCCATTAGTTATAGCGATACAAATAATAAGGCACTATTCCGTGAATAAATAATCAGGTTCCGTCGACAAGTAAATGTCAACGCTATGTTCTGTATGTGTATAGACCTAAAGCAGCACTCGCAGCTATAAAGAAGAAACTGACGAATCCTAATCCACACGTAGCTTTGTACGCTCTATTGGTGAGGGATAAGAGTAGCTGTACTTGATATCCAAATTCTTAGATGTACATTAAAGATATTTCTTTGGCGAAGGTTCTAGAATCTTGCGTTAAAAATTGCGGCACAATTATTCACGATGAAGTGGGTACGAAGCAGTATATGGAGCAGCTCAAAGAATTAGTAAAGACTACTCCGCACGACAATGTTAAACTGAAAACTTTAGAACTGATCCAAGCCTGGGCGCATGCATTTCGCAACAGTCATTTATATAGAGCTGTACAAGTATGTTTTCAAAGTCCGTTCGTGTACATACTTTAACGTGAAATACGAATATCAGCTGGGAATATACATTTTAGGATACCCTTAACATTATGAAAGCCGAGGGATACAAATTTCCTGTTCTAAAAGAAAGCGACGCTATGTTCATCGCCGACACCGCTCCGCAGTGGGCGGACGGTGATGTGTGCCACCGATGTCGAGTGTCGTTCGGGATGATGCAAAGGAAGCATCACTGTAGAGCTTGCGGCCAAGTGTTTTGCGGTCAGTGCTCGAGTAAAGCGTCCACTTTGCCGAAGTTTGGTATCGAAAAAGAAGTTCGAGTTTGCGAAGCATGCTTCGAGCAAGTTAATAAGTAAGCACAGATCGCTTTGCACCTAGATTCATATTACGGCGACGTTTAATTTATCGAATCTATTTCCGCAGGCCATCCATGGTTCAAATTAAAGAAGTAGATTTACCAGCTGAATACCTCAACAGTTCTTTAGCTCAGCAGCAGCAAGTATGTAATCCTTGTAAGGAGAATGGATAAATTAAATGAAATGCGTCAAATGAGTCGATTTTATAGGTACCGCCTAGGAAAACAGCAGCGGAACTTCAAGAAGAGGAAGAATTGAATCTTGCTATCGCTCTGAGTCAGAGCGAAGCGGAGCACAAAGAAAAGGAGAAGAAGCGTGCGACTAGTGCTTTAAAGTCAAATACAAGCACTCTAACTAGAACGACGTATTCTCCACCACCATCGCCTGTTAGTATCTAGAAGAATAGCCTTTCGTTAAGAGATTATAATTGCTGCTTTTCAGGGGCCTAGTCCGTCGAAGTTACAAGAAGAAGAAGAGATTGAGCCCGAGCTCACGAAGTATTTAAATCGTAAATACTGGGAACAAAGGCAGACTGCGATTGAAGATCATGCTACTAGAGTAGATGTTACTAGTCCCTCCGCTCCGAACATAAGCAGCCCGATGCCGCAGAAAGTTATAATGTCGAAACAGCAAAACGGAGAAGTGGACAATCAAATGGAGGAGTTCGTTCACGCTTTGCGATCTCAAGTTGAAATATTCGTTAATAGAATGAAGAGCAATTCGTCGAGAGGCAGGTCGATCGCCAACGACAGTTCCGTGCAAACCTTATTTTTAACCATCACCGCTATGCATTCGAGGTTCGTTCCGAGGATATCACAAATTTACGTGGCACGATCGAGCGATTTAAATTCGATACTTGCAAACATTCCGCAGATTATTGAGGTACATCCAAGAGCAAGATGACAGTCGGGTATACTACGAAGGCCTGCAAGATAAGCTGACGCAAATGAAGGACGCCAGGGCCGCCTTGGATGCTTTGCGAGACGAGCATAAAGAGAAGTTACGAAGGCAGGCGGAGGAAGCGGAGAGGCAAAGGCAAATGCTGATGGCTCAGAAGTTGGCTATCATGAGGAAGAAGAAGCAAGAGTATTTGCAGTATCAACGTCAGCTGGCGTTGCAGAAGATTCAAGAGCAGGAGAGGGAAATGCAGATGAGGCAAGAGCAACAGAAGCAGCAATACATAATGGGTAAGTAGGCACGGTGGATTTTGTAATTTCAAGGTATTTTATATCCTTCCGTGTACATTGCAGGTGGCTACCAAGCTGTCTCGGGGTTCATTGGCCCGTCTCAAGGGTCGCCTGTTCGCCACGTTCAGTACCAAGGACCCGGATCTAATTACAACCCCATGTCTCCGACGAATCAAGGATACATGTACGGGCAACCTCCTGTGAAGCAATATCCCATGCAAGGGTACAATATGCCGCCAATGAATGCAATGCCGCCTCATATGATGGGGCCGATAGCTAATCAAGAACAGCAACCGACCGATCCATCTGTTCAAGGACACGAAGCCATGGGTCGAGTTTCTGTTTCCGGTCCCGGGATGGTAAGTACATTACGGGATCTGTCGCGTAATTTCTGTCGCATCTTATTTAATCGATGTTTAATTCCTTCGAAGATGCCTCAACTGGCAAACCCGATGCCGCAGCTACAGCAGACAGGTGGACACCAAATGGGACCGCCGCCTCCGCAACAAGGCCCGCCAAGTCGTATGGCCCAGGGGCAACCCGCGCCAGGTCATATACCACCGCAACAGGGCGCCCCGCCTCAAATCGCCCAGCCAGGGCCACCGAATCAAATGGTTATACCTCAGAGCCACATGGGACCTTCGCCTGCGCAGATTGGACCCGGAGGACACGGGCCCCCGGGGCAAGTTGTTGGCCTTCCACCTCAGATGGGACCACAGCAACCGTCTACATTGCCAGGTCCCCAAGGACCTTCGATGCAGCCACACATTTCAAGCACTCCTATTTCGTCTCAGGGAACTGGCACTATCCAATTACCTCCGGGAACTACTGCCGGCCCGATTCTAACGTCGAATCAGACGATCCAAGCTCCCCAGAGACCCGGCATACCAACGATGCAGGGTATACCTCAAATCCCTGTATCCCAAGGGCAGCAGATGCAATTCCAACCGGTAACATCTCTGCCAACCGCGACTAGCGAACCGGCGCCGGTGAAAGAGGACTCGAAGCCTGAGACCGCGGAGCTGATTTCCTTCGATTGAAATGAATTATACGCGGATGAACATTAATCGGCAATTAGAAGTGCATTTAAGGTAACCATCAATTTAATATAAACATTCATTTTAAATTGGCATTGAGTGTTTTAAATCGGTCGTAAGATTTGTTACGCTCTTTATAAAATTGACGAGAGTCCAACACAATTTTTAACACATTCAATATACATTTGTTTAGCAAACGTTTCTATGTGTTGTGCAATATTCTGGTAAGCAAGGTGTTTTCTTAGCCTACGATGATAAGTTAATGGGTGAATAATTAGATTTGTATGTTTCGTAGTCGCTAGCGTAAAGGTATCTAATTTTCGTGAAACGAGAGCTCGATGTAATGAAAAGCAGGAAGGATTCCATTGTTGGTATTTATTCTGACTCATAGAAATTGCCAACGGTAATATATACATAAATTAAATACAAGATTTTGTTGCATAACTCCTAGCGAAAAGTTACTTGTATGACGTTTAAACAGCGATAACACAAACTTCCAATACATATATGCTAAATAAAATGTATATACAAAATACTTATAAGTTATATAACATGGAGGAACTAAAAAGCTAGTTTCATCAATAGTGGATCTCTTTTACTGAATACACGATGTCTTATTTTTTACAAGATTAATTCCGAGGTGTGATCATCCTTATTAAAAGAGTTACGAAACATTGAGATTTCTTTCGAGTCATTGCTTAGAAATTACCTGTAGTAAAACCATTTATTACACGGATCGAAGACTTTTTTTCATTAAATCTAACTCGCATATACATTTCCGTTCCTCCCCCGTTCTCGAATTTAAGCTACGCGTTTTATTGAACCATCTCTTCTCGACCACGATCATACCGTTTCCACTTGACCCTTCCTGCGCGGCTTCACTTCTTGCTGGCAAGTGAACGACGTCTCCTCCGAAAGCTTTCTGATCACAGTGGATGGCTCGCCGTTAGTCGAGCAGGCAGGAATTGGCCCCTCTTTCTTCTCCTGGCATGTGTGTAATATGTTTAATCCATTGGACGTCAAAGACGCTTTTCGAAGTCGCATGTCCTCTAAAGGAATCTCCTCGCTCCGCGGCCTCGGCATCTTCGGCGAACTATCTCGTGATCTTAAACCGTTCTCCTGGCCATTTTCATTCGTGTTACTTTCGCCACGCTTAGAAGTGGAGGACGAAAGACCGGGGGAAGGTCTGGCGACATTTTCCCTCTGCACTTGGGTCGCGAATCCGGGGACTTTGTTTACCGTAAACATTGGCCGCTGCTGGTCCTTCTGCCTTTGCCCGCGGCCCACTATTCCTGTAATTGAAGGGCCAAGCGTTATTCAACTCACGTGGCGTCTATCGGTCTGACTTTGACCGCGAGACGTGTCTTACGTTCGTGCCGTAAACCGCGCAGAGCGTAATTCGGCGGTGTTGACGAGTGGGGCATACTCGTGGGAATGTCGAGTAATCTCGCGATTTGATTCATTTTCTTCTGACGTGCTTTTATCCTTCCTTTCGTTAGCCTTCGGTCAAAAGTAAGGTTCGCAATTTAGCGTTTTATTGCAACGTTTTGAGATACAATGAAATATAGCGACAACTCACCTTTGCTTAGCAGCCATACATCTAATGTGATCGTCGAAAATGAACTTTGTTGATAATAGCGGGACGCGATTGGCGGTGCTGCTACTTAAAGGTTTGTATATCGTCAAATGTAGACACCTAGAATCATCCTTGTCGCCCGCTACTTCGATATCTTGTAGAAAGCCCACCAACTTCGCCACTCCCCAACCCAGCTTGCTAGTGTCAGGTTCCACGAGTATTAATTGCATCACGTCGATGACTAAGAAACGTCGGATCTTCTGGCCATCCTTCCACACAACCGTGCACGCGATCAAGTCACTATTATCTATTTGAAAGTACAATATGAATCTGGCGTTTGTGATTTTCAGCTCGATTTACGATTAAGTAGCATAGTGAAACTAAAATAACTTTTACTTAGGTCAAGGACATTATCGACTTGTACGCAGTTGGCCGGGTTTGTCAAAGGCAATTGCATCTCTCCTTCCATGCTGAGAGTCAAGGATAATTCTCTTAGTAGAAAAAATACTCTTATGGCGCGTCGCGCTCTTTCCACCTGCGCAAGCGTTAATTTCATTTTCTAATTAGTAAGTTTAACCAATTGCATCCCAGCACTAATGTACTTTATGAAACAGGTACAGTCGTACTTCGCGTACTTACTTCTCCGCATGGTAATCTTTTGGTAAACTCGATACCCGTCATGGGGGTGCCTGTTGGGGGTAATAAAACATTACTGTCCATCATTAGCCATTCAACGTTCAAAGGTCGTTTTTGGCTTTCACTGTACTCGTCCTCGAACATATCCAAAAATATGTCTTCGCTCTGAAAGGAAGATCGAAGTATGTAGCTTTCGTTAGAAGATCTACGATAGTACAGAATAGATAAGTTCTGACAACACACTTTATAAAAATTCTTTAACAACGACGTGCTCTGCTCTTTGGCCGCTTCGATCGCTGCCAAATGCGAGTCTTTTAACATGCTGTGCCCTTCGGACATTATTAAGTGAGTCAACAACTTAATTGCCAATTCCAACGTGATGAGCCTCACTTTAGCATCTGATAAAAATATTATTCGTGAAAACGTAAGTCATTAAATAAAATATTGTAGAAGAAACTTTGGAAATTGACTCACTTGTTTGGCAACTTAATGTTATAATATGAATTACTCTGTCGATTAAAATTTCGTTATATAATCTTGCCGTTGAGTTTCGTGAGCTGGATGAAATTGGCTCTAATGTTTCACGATCTATGCCCTTGAAAGAATAGTTTAATTAGAATACACGTCCCAAGTTATCCCGCGCAATGTCTATAATGTACCCTGCTTACCTGGTTATTGGCTAGTGCGTAAACTAAACACAATGCAAACAACGCGGCGTAATCGTTCTCTGTGCAGAATAAGGAATTTAGGATAGTCTCTAAGAACGGTTTGTTCGACAATGATTCGTTCACATTTGCTTGCGCTTGAGGTGTTAAGGGACTTTCCAGCGCCAACCTCTGCTCTTTCTCTTCGTCGGTTACGTTCAATTCTTTGCTCTCCTCTAAATCTTCATTCGGAATGCTTGTCTCCATTTGTTCTGGAGTTGATGCGGATGCACCTCCCGTCGAAGCAGTATCAAACGATGTACTAGGACGATTCACATTCAGTGCTTCTTTAGCCTCGTTCTCCGAGTTCTCTCTATTCTCTTCCTCGCAGAGCTCGTCCGACAGGGTTAACGAGTCGCTTAGATTCTCAAGGGACTTTTCTAAACTCTCTTTCGGCGGCGAGAAAGCAATCTGTCTGTTCGATGTAATGTCGCCGTAGACTTCGAGCACCTTGCTCGCACCTGTTTGAATTGTTTCTAAATCTGATAGTAGCATTACTGCTGCTAGCGTATGTACAAGAGGGCCATGAGAGACTATTAGAAACACTTGAGAAAGTAGGAACAGAGCTACTACAATGCTTACATGCTTTCTCTCTTCCTATTAACCAAAAGAGAATTACTGCCTCGCTAAGTAGTTTGTAAATCTACCAGTTATAATACATACCTGATTTTGGCACAAGAGACTTTTATGTCTCATTAGTGAATAAACATACAGTGGAACTAGTAATTTGTGTAGCAAGTGCTCCGATAGAACTTTATTCAAATCGGATATATTTAAACAAAGAATGTCATTTAAATAGTGTAAGTGATCTAAATGCTCCGCTACTAAGTCCGACAGTCTGTTCTGACTTTGGTGACTGAAACATATACGCATACTTAACGGGAAGCTTCTTCCAAAGGTAAATTAATTTATTCTGTTAATAACTTTTCAAACTTACTCAGCATCATTTCTGACACAAGTATCAAGCTCTATAATGTGATTACCAATAAACCATACAAGATTACTGAAATATGGTGCGGCAGTGCGATCTCTTATAAATGCGAGCATGGAGGCATCTTCTACCCGATATACGTTTAAAGTTAAGGTTCGCACTGCTATACGAACCATGCCCTCCGAGTGGTTAAAGAATTTAATTGCCTCCGTGTACAATGGAAAATCATTGGTGTGCTGATAAAACAAATCAAATTAAACGATATCCTCCTTTATGTGTGTTCGGTGCGAAACTTTAAGTAATGAATAGGCTGCGGATGTTTATGCACGTAAAATATGCAAAAAGCATATGCAAATATGCACGTAAAATATGCCAATATCGCATATCCGACGTATGCAACATTATCTGAACTAATACGCGAGATTATTTATTAATGTTGAAGCGCCTTATGGGGTCATGTCTAGTTGGCAACAATTATAATACAACAATTCTACATCACAAGATGTAACGGGTGCATTTTTATATTTGCTCCAATAGCGTTGTAGTATGTTCGTTGATACATATGTACATATGCCTTTTAGCAAAGCATATGTCTTTTAACAAAGCATAAGCAATATGCAAAGTAATGTTTGCATATAAATATATGCATTCGCATAAACATCCGCAGTCTAGTAATGAAGATGAAATAACGATAGCGGTAGAGAATACAGTATGAACTTATTCAGCTATACGTACATCCAAAGCTTTTAATACCGGAGAAAAAAATCTACCGTCAAAACGAATGAGCATGAAAATAGCTAAAGTGAAAAAATAGACACAGAAGATTATTACGTGTACCTCGTTTACCTCATTATAGAAGAAGTGAATGGTGTGTGCATTCAACTTCAAGCTTAACGTCTTTAAGAAACTGATATAATACGCCATCACCTCTTCGTCGCTGAAGTCAAATTTGTGCACTATTATACTGTTTACGTGATTGTTGCTAAGTAAGTAATCTGAAAGAAAGAACAGACACTTCAATCGGACCACCGCATCGGAACCGCCGAGCCAGAATTGTAATAAGAATTCATGGGAACTCACACAAAGATGTCTCGTTACGAATGTTCTCGAACAGTATGTTCAGTGTCTGTAGCAATTGAACACATACATAGCTTCCACACTTCTGCTTCATAATGCGCAGGAAAAAGGAGAGCATATTCTTCTCCAAGAAAAAGCTGACGATTAAAGATAAGATCGTTATAAGGAACAGGGCGAGATTAATATTCGTTACATGGTTAATATATTAATCATGCTTACTCGAATACGCTACTATCATTTTGGTCGCCCCATATTAAGATCTCAGCTATGGAGCGCAGAGTTTCTACCAGTAAGCTCCTATTATTTTCTGACACAGTTTGGTTCTTCGATAGGACATGGTACAAGTACCTGCGTGTAACAACGGGAGAACAGTTAATGGAGGCGGAGATTTTGAAATATTTATACATACTTCAGGTGCTCCAAACAATGAGGATTCTTGGGCTTCCAGAGCCCTCCTCCGAACCAGCTTCGACTTCGGAACATTTTTTAATTCAGCAATCGCATTTGGGTGGTGCCTTTCATTTAGCTCGCGTTTCAGTTTCCGTTCTCTTCGTTAAAGGAATAGTCCTGGCACTTGTTAATGTTGCTAATATTACAAAGAGTTCTTTCTATTATTCGGTAGTTATCGAAATCCTCGTGAACGTTTAAAAGAATTATCGAAATGGTATTAAAAATCAGCGCATCCTGTAGGTTATATTTCTTAGTTCTAGATTAATCATTCTTCTCTTTATTGTAAGTACGAGTCAGTTTTATTATCAAGAGAACTGCATTTACTGCTTGTACACATGTTTCTGACTGTACCGCGCGTCGATTTTCGAAATGACTCGTTCACATACGTAGAATTTTGTACAACGCAAAACGGACCCTACCCTCCATTACTGAACGGACTATGGTGTAACGTGTTAGGTTAGTTTGTACTTTGTTGTCATTTGCTGTCTTTATTTGCAATGTTTAGTTGCCGTGAAGCGTGTCATTCACGAAGAAACGCGTTCCCCTGTAAATCCCTCGATTTTGTTTAAACTGTATTCACGCGTGCGAGCGTGAATGGGGAAAGAACGAGCACTCTCTAATAGCAGTCGACGATAGATTAATTTGTTGACAAATCACGAGATACATGCCACAGAATTTATAATTAAAAAATCTGGCGCGTGTCATTAGCGATGAGAGTGTTAGAATTGTACAGCGGTATTGGTGGAATGCATTATGCACTTCAAGGTGAGACATCGCAGTTATACTAGCTCTGCATTACCCAGGAGAACCTAACCTCTACTATTCGATGTATTTTCATATTTTCCCTATGAGATCCTGCGCGTTATGAGAATTATTATTAAATTTTTAAATGAAACAGAATCGCAAAAGCAGGAATTCCGTGTTTTCAGAAAGTGGCGTGGATGGATGCGTTGTTGCAGCAGTCGACATAAACACCGTCGCGAACGACGTGTACAAAAAGAATTTCCCTAACGTTTCGCTAATGAATCGCAATGTTCAGTCGATTTCTGCACAAGAGATAAATGATTTGAAGATAGATACTATATTAATGAGTCCTCCGTGCCAGCCTTACACAAGGGTGGGACTACAAAAAGACATATTAGATAACAGATCTTCTTCTTTATTTCACGTCCTACAACTAATTTCGCAGATAGAAACTCTGAAGTATATATTGCTCGAGAATGTAAAAGGGTTCGAAAAGTCAGAGATGAGAAATGCAGTGTTGAAATGTATGAACGAGTGTGGATTTCGTTATAAAGAATTGATCGTAAGTCCATGCCAATTTGGTATTCCGAATACTAGGTACAGATATTATATGCTCGCTAAGAAAGAGAATCTGGAATTTTGCTTCGACAGCGTTGCATTGGATTTCCATCTACCACAAGGTGCTCTGAAACTTTTACCGAAAAGTAAACACGATTTGCTGGCGGAGAAAAGTTGCGCGCGTGATTCTAAAGCGGAGAAGAAGTGTTACGAATTAGAAAGAATTTTGGAACACGTCGAGGATACGGAATATCTGATACCGACGAAATTACTGCAGAAAAGAGCCTGGTTATTGGATATAAAAACAGCTCGGAGTAACGGCTCTTGCTGTTTCACAAAAGCTTATGGTCGTTACGTAGAAGGTACCGGATCTGTGTATTGTCCATATTCGGAGGAAGTAATCGAAGAGAAGTTTCTGGAGGCAAGGAAGTGCAACCAGGAATCGCTGGAAGTATCAGAGATTCTAGAGAAACTAATGTTACGATATTTCACGCCCAAAGAAGTGTGCAGACTAATGTGCTTTCCAGAAGACTTTACGTTTCCGGAGCACGTAACACGCAAACAGAAGTATAGATTATTAGGTAATTCAATTAATGTACACGTAGTTAGCAAGCTGATATTTTTATTATATACTAGCAACAAGACTTTATGAGTCTGTTTACAGAAATATATTTTGTACGCTTTTCATAAAATATATATATATTTTACATCTTGAAGCAAAGAATCAATCTGATATTTATTGCAAGAAATGAGATATCGCCATAATGTTTAATTGAATATCGTACATTAAAACATTCAACTTTTAATAGAAAGGAAAGTTATATACATGTATTAGGTGACATTGGATACTAGCAACCATACAATTGTTACATCTCGAATCACACAGAGGCTATTACTCTAACTTAAAGTGCACCACAATTTCCATTGCATTCCCAATGTTCGGAGAAGCCAATAACCCAGCTTCTTTACACTGTCCAATGTTCGCACAGGATTATTCGAAATCCGATAGTTCCATCGCTTTTCCAATACACACTCTGGCGTATTTCAATCGCTTTAGATTGTTTCTAATTCAGGTGGAATGTGAATCTTTTTCTCTGCTGCGAACTTCTTTAATGCCTGATATTTGGAATGCCAGGACTCTACTTCTTCTCTCATGCGATTATTATCTTCCTGCATGGCCTCCATGTCGCGGTACTCCTGCGTCTTTTCTGACTCTAGCTCGTCCTTCTGTTCGATTCTTTTGATACGGCAGCTGGCCGCGTATCCTCTGTTCTTCAGTGTACGCCTGCGTTGCTTCATACGCACTATTTCCTCCCGCGACAGCCCTCTTAGCTTTAATTGCCTGTTCAGATCCCTCACTGATATAGTGACTAGCTCATCGTCGCTAATATCTAAGCAGGGTCCAGGTGAAAGTGGATCCTGTGCATAAGAGGTGTCCATAGCGTTAAGACTTACGTAGAGACCTTTTTATTTTCACGAACAGTATAAACCATCGACATTCGTCTCGCAAGATTGCATCATGTTTTTGATGTGAATCATAACAGACAGTTTCACGTATTCCGCGTCATGTTTACGCTTCCCAAAAAGACGCAGCGTGTCGCGAGAACAGATCAGATACCGCGCAAGAGAGGGAGTTACGTACCATTTTTATAGATCGCTTCCCGTCCATGGCCATTTTTCCGAATAGAATTTTTCAAGTTCCAACGTCTAGTAGCCAGCAAAGCTTCAATTTTTCTCTACCTTTCACGCATTCGGGAGAAATTTGCTTAGTCATTGTGGAATCTCATGCGGGTCAATTCGCCATTCGTCGGAGGTAGATGCCTTTGCGAAAACATCGACCTATTCCTCCCATAAATTGCTAAGCATAATCTTACAGCAATTAATTCATTTTGCCGTTAAGAATGTACCTTATATCCATTCCTATCCCATGAAATTCTATGAATGACTCTTACAACTGTTTTATTTATTAATTTCTAACGATTTCATTAAATCGGTTGATCATTGGATACGCAGGCGCAGTTCACGCACACATAACCGCCACTCCTGTAGGTATTTACCCCTCCATTCACTACGCTTAATCGCTCCCTGGTAGTAGTGTTGAATCGGGCGCATTTCCAATTTAGTTAAGTTATTTTCCGCTAGAAGGTCTTCGAGGCACAGTGTTTCTCGCTGGTTGCCGTAACGTCAAGGTTTCATATATAAGCGGGGTTAACAGTAGTATCAAGTAGCGGGTTTATGAGTGGCAAGACGGTATCTGCCGGGTACACAAGCTTGCCGTGGTATCTAACCCAACACTAACTCCTATAAAAAAGGGTGGGCTCTGAACATGGTGTAAAAACCTAATTCCTATGGAGATTAATTTCTCCCCCCATCGTAACTCTAAACTTGCGGTTGAAGTTTTCTTCACCACAGTTTGTGTTGCAAATTGGCTGTTCATCTTTCTACCAATTAAAAAACTAAGAATGGTTCTCATAAACCTCTACTTTTGGAAGTCTGAAAAACCTAACGCTGTCGTTACAATTTTTTTTCCTGGCGTTTCCCATTTTATTTTACAAAGTATTACGATACCTGCACGTTGCTTGCTATTCGTATTTCAGCGATAAAACATAAAAGTTCGTATCCTACAAGTAAGAACGCAGAGTGCGTCGCTTCGTAATTTTCAATTTCCGCGCGAATGTTCGCGCAGTTACCGCCACTTTTCACGCAGCCAAGATGGCGTCGCGACTGTATTCGAACGTGCCTCGTGTGAACGTGTCCGTAGTGATTTTGTGATATTTCACTTTTCCTACTTGTTGAACAAAACCAGCGCCAATACGAAGCATACACGGTATATTTTCAATATCTTTTCCATTGAATATGTATATAGATTCAGCAAATTACATCCGATACAATACTGTAAAGCAATCAATAGCCAAGGTCTGTCAAGTACTGTACTGTTGACGTATTTTACAGATTTCTGTGTTTTTTAGAATATCATTTAAAACAAATTCTAGTTAGACACATCGTCTTCAATGTATATTACTTTTTGAGGCTTTATAATTAATCACAGAGAGGCTCAACAAGAATTAATACAATTGCACGTATCTGTATTTGTGAAGCCATTGCGGTTAATAAAAAACAACCTCAATATTCAAATTCGGGGTACATAGTTTGAATCGTGTATAAATGCAGTTAATTAATGAAGCCAACGTATTTCAATTAGTTAAGTGAAAGTTTAAACGATCTCCGTGGAAATTTTCGGTTATGTTTGCAACTTGGAACAAAGATGTCCGCAGACTTTTCTCCGGGAGAGTGGGGGGGGGGGGGGGGGGTGACGATAAAGAAAAATATAGTAATGAAAAAACGAGTAGCCCTCTTGCTTTTTTGAACCCACTTTGGAGTGCCAATTTACTTAAAAATTTAAAACCTAAAATTAATAATATTCACCTTTTTGGTAAAAAGTTAATAAGAATAGGTTTTTAAAAATAAAGCGATTTTTCCTCGGAAGCCAGGCAGGGGGCGCCTATGACTTGGACTTTGCGATTGTTTATTAAACGATATCGTTCAATATATTTACCGAAGCTGTGTACACATTGCCGTCGAGACGTTCAACAAATTTGTTCGAGTTATGGTTTATCGGTTTTTCGTTTACCACCTTCACGGTTAAATATTTTTCTCTTTTAATTCATTTCTAACTGTTTCCATCAAACTTTAATGGGGATTCGAGTGCTTTACTGTAAATACAATCTTTTGCGAAAGCTTTTATGCGGATCTTTTTATTATGGATAAAAATAGTCGATTATTCTTTGCTGGGTGAAAGACGAAGGGTATCAGTGTCGCACTAATGTTGACCAAACTTGTTTTTCCGTTGCAGCTTCCAGAAACAGCTATTATCCCCCTGCAGTAACTCAATAGCTAGGAAAATGGCAAGAATAGGGGAAGATTGCAGAACAAAATGGGACGGTGTGACGAGGAGCAGAAGGGAAGGGAAAAGGTGTCTGGCTAGGGAGGATGAATGTGAGTTAACAAAACAATAACTTTAATAATGGATGATAAAATCGAAAGCGTACTGCATATAAATAATATTACAGGCTGAAATTTCAGAATATACTTTTAACACTATTCTCGTGAAATATTTAACTCGGTGTAACGTATCGGAGCTTTCAGTAGATCCGCTAATTATTTTTTTACAGTGTACCCTGCAAACATTTATAAAGATAGGGGAAAGTCCTAAAGTATCAGTTGTAGTACAAAAATTTAGAGTGGTCGGTACTGTAGGACTCTTCCCTATATTAAATTCAAAAACTCCACATACACCATATAAATTTGCAATATTACACAAAACACCGGGCTTTCTATGTATAACTGTATTCTTAATTTACATTTTTAAACGATTTTATTCAGCTTCGATCCTCTGTTTGTTTGTTTGTTTGTATGGTTCAAATCTGGCAGCTCAAATTTAACCCACTTCAAACTATCCAATTGTCTTGAAACTTTGCAGGCGTGCGTAGTTTGGATGACAATACAATGTTTAAAAAAAAAAATTAACCTCGAGCGGGTGAAAAAATTACTCAGTCATGAATAAATATAATCCATAACCACAAATCTAAACGACTTGAAATCAGCCACTCGCGTCCTTTACGAAAACGACAAAAAGCCGCTGCGTTCTGGTCGCTAGTCGCATCGCGATTTGAAATTAAATTAAAAGAACTAGAAAATAAAAAATATACCTATAAAAAAAATTTTATGTTAAACGATTTTATTAAAAATGCGCTAAAAATTAAAAAATAATTCTTTCTTTTGTACTGCAATTTCGATGGTGTTTTTTCACTTGAAATAAAATCGTGGAGCAGGGTATGTCACAACAAATTCATTTCGACGCTTGATGCTGTATTAAATTGATTCATATTCTAATATGAGAAACATCCTACTCCACAATTTTATTTAAAGTGATAAAACACCATCGAAATTGCAGTACAAAAAAAGAATTATTTTTTAGTTTTTAGTGCATTTTTAATAAAATAGTTTAACATAAAATTTTTTTTTATATTTTTTTTAAATGAAAGAACGAGGGTTTTTTTTTTAAAACTTCTTGCAATTTAAAAAATAGGGACAGGGTCACGCTCGCCAGGTACGATGAACCGTTTCCAGCGAGTTATTATTGGTACGAAGAATCGTTACTGCGATAAAATTATCGGAAAATTGCCAATCCCGCGGGGCCAGGAAATCGACACGAAAGTTCTTAGTTCTTCTATATCCTGCCGCCGCTAGGAATTAACTTACCATTCTGACATTTCCTTCGCAACATAAACTATTCCAACCTCTTTGCATTAAATACGCAAGCTAAATACAGCAACCCACTTTCAATAAAAATAAAGAAAGAAACACTTATAATCTGCCACTTCTGGGATATCATAACTCGTTATTGAAATTCGTCTATTTTCCTCCTGCTTGACCTGAATTACACGCGACCCGAACATTCTCTCGGTTCTATTTTACCCAAACGTTCAACGCATCCCCAGTGTCTCTGGTTTCACCTGCACCCGGGAATTCTCGATGGAAATCTGCAACAATAATACACCCGTACGTCCGAACGCAATAAGCACTTCGCGTCAGCTCCTTAACATTCACAAGCCGATGCTTATCAAGCAGGTTCGCCCGCGAAAGGGCGTTACTGGAGTCGGGACAATTACGACTCCGGTCGCGTAATTAGTCCGTTTGTAGTCCCAGACCGCTCCTCACGAATTTGTAATAACTAAAGCCCCGCGGTATCGCTGTAATGTGTCTAACGATTCTGTTAACTCGATCCGTTCCGCGGCTTATCTAATCGCTCTTACTTCGCCAGCGCGCCTCTTAATTAGAGCCGATTGGCCGTTTGAAAGATCCGGCGGGTACGTGCCACCGTTGCCCGCGAAACTTTCGCCCCGACTTGTTTCCCTTCCGTTTTCGAGGATCCTCTCGACGTCTGATTGAATCCAGTTCTCGGCGATAGTCCTGTATCGTTATTCGGCTCGGTTGTAAAAGGACTTCCGGCGCTCGTTCAATCGGCCCTCGGACTTTTCGGCGGTCCAAGGACTTGTCGCAATGCGGCTGATCTAGTGTCCAGGTATCCGTGCACTCGTCCTTCGGATCGTCCACAACGGCGACGATTGATTCACGGCTGGTAAATGGTGTTATTATCGCCCCGCCGGCGGAGACGGGATTTCCTTGGGTGTGTTTTCGGGAGAAGTGCCAGGATAATGGACAGGGAGGACCTGTCTCCCGTGGCGACCGAGAACAAGGTTACATACGAAGGCAGAGATGTATGTGCCGGAGAGGAATGAGACGTATAATCTTCCAAGGAATCATATTTCCACGAGGGATCGATCTCTGCCCGCGTTCCAGCAGCGTTTCCCCAACGCGGGAGCATCCGGCATCGTTTCGAATTGCAAACGTTCATTTTTCTCGAGCCTCTGCCGCGGAAGGCTCGCCTAAAGGTTTAATCTATCGCGAATCGATTCGTCCAACGCTCCAGGGACCGCGGTTTCGCAGCCGCGGCCGCGGCGTCTGATATGACGTGTGGCTGTACTACTAGCTACCGCCCTGAGCTCAGGAAAGCGACGATTTCTAGGAGGCTCCTTTTCACTTCGGCTCAGCGCGTTATCACGCGAATGCAATGACACGGCGCAATGAATAATTCACTCCGTACGAGGCAATGAATAGATTGTGCGAGCTGCTGCGCGATTGCTATCTAAATTAAAGCCATCAGAGCTCGAGCTTGCAGTGCAGCGACAAACAGCTTATTCATTGCTGGCTGATGTTCATCAGCAGGTGCTAGTGACAGTATCTGAACGCCCATGGAAAACTGTCGCAATTTTTCAATTTCTCTTCCTCTCTCGCTCCCACCCCCCCCCCCCCATTTTCATTCGAAGTTAAACGATGTTGATACAGATGTCTGTTTATTTTGGAGATTCCTCTGGAGACACCCAGACCCCTGAGATTTCTCTACATTAATCAGAGGACCTTCGCGGAATGCCATAAAGTTCGCGTTTAACTTCACCTCTCTATCCCCGAGTAAACACTGAAGTTTTTAGAGCCCCGGGGACATCCCAGTGGAATAGATCGGTCCATTGTGCGAATCATAAAGTTTTATTAGAAGAGTAAGGAGTTCTCGCAGAAAATATGACGCTGTCTTAAATTTCGCTAGATCCATCAAACAGAGAGCATCCTCCACTTTAACTGCCCCCACCTCCCGCCGTACTCACGGGAACGGGCGACAGGGTGACTCAGAATTCTGAAAAATGTGTCTGGGCTATCAAATTCACTCAGACATATGTTTCTCTACCTTCCCCTGTTTCGTTAAGCATTAAAATCTGTATGTAGAATATGCTAGTCGCATCCCCACTCGGCTGGACCTTCCCAGAAGCCCGTGGCATTCGATCCAGGACTCCCCCTCGCTGAACATTGCCACCCTATGGTGGTCAGATGATCCTCGCTGGCTCGATCCCCGCTGGATCCTCCGGTCATTCGCGGTGGTTCGCAGAAGTTGTTGGCTGCGACTCGTCGACGGGTTTACGTGGCCCTCGTCGGCGACGCCGGGCGTCGTTTCGACGTCCTCGGTGGTCCTCGGACGCGTTCGGTCGTCGCGCCGACGTCCCGTCGCGACGCAGCTGACAGTCGGTGGCCGAGCATCGCGACGCGCGCATCGTACACGCGTGCCACGCGATACACCTATTGAGTTCGCGACACGCGACCAGATTCCCCATTATTTCGACCAGTGATAAATCGACGATCCGGAAACCGATCTCACGGTGGGAACGCGTGACCCGCGTCAGCTCGACCTCCCTCGATCCTAGTCGGCCGCGAGCTCCGTGGGATGGACACTTAGCGCGGGCTTCAGCTGTGGAAAAATGCACAACGGCTGCCGTCTGTCACGCGGACGACACTGATGGTCTGTATCCGGAACACGCGCGCGATCAGAGTTAGCTACCCTCGCGAGTTCGCCGCGCGCGACAGGAGTTACCCTCGCGAGGACGCCGCGTGCGTCCGCCCCGCGATCCCTCCGCGAGGGACGGATCGTCTTGGGTACACAAGTGTCAGAGAATCGAGGGCAATAGTACTAGGACACTGTCCTGTTTCGATGGAACAGCTCCAAGTCATTTGGCAGTGGTGCTTTTTGCCGAACAATAATTTTTTTTTAGACAATCCCTAAAACCGACAGGTAGAATCCCTTCGTTTTCAGTTGGACACTGGTCCGAGTGCTTTAGACTACCGTCTTGGATGGTTCGCAATTGTCGCGGAGGAATTCGATAGATCCCTTTCGTCGCTTTAGTTCAGTGGCTCGTAGCCGTTGAAGCAAGCATCGAAGTTGGTGCTACGAACGAGCAAGAATAGGAACTCGGACAGTTTAAGGAACGGATGATATAAGGGGTCGTGGGTGCTTCTACGTTTCCGGGTCGCAGATTAAACAGTTCTATGTTTGAATCTTGTAAACGGCTCGCTCTGAAAACTAACATATGTTCTCCAGCAGTTTAATGCGTACATAGTTGGTGAAAAGCTACCGAGCGAATCGGGGCCATCATAAGTTACAGATACCGTAATACCGCGCGTCTTTCGGGGGATATGATTTTCCGGGAGAAGTAACGGAGCTTTTCCGGAGTCTTAATACCTTTCCAACGTGTCCCGGATTCTGTCAGTGTGTGTTGCATGGTCGGACGGCGGTCGTTCTTATTTATCCAGATACGTTAGAGAAACGTGCTTGTTTACACATTTCGAAGGTGGCCCCGATCGGTCGTGCATGAATAGATAAATCCCTGTCGACTCGATGCTCGCCGATGAGAGTTTCCTTCGCCTGCTCGTCGGACGTTTCCGCGTTTTATCGAGCCTCTGATATCGGAGAAGATTTTCCTGCCCATATAATCCCGGCAAGAGGGGTAGATAGCTACTCGGGATGATCGGAGAAGAACGAACCCTCTCTAACGATCACTCGTGATGTAAATAGCGGAACAACGAACGCTCGATCATTGGACCAGTTCACTAAAAGAGGGGGTTTGAGAAATTCCTCTTTCCAAATTATGGCGCGTGAGCAACTCAGGAAATCGAAGTTTCTTCTTAATTATTGACAACGCAAGTTCGCTGATTCGAGGGAAAAATCTTTAGCTCTTTACAGCTTTACACCCCCGTTCTTTTCTACCCAGCGCATGCGTTTCTGTCACTGGAAATGTTCTTCGTAGATTAACTCGCACGAGCGACTCAAAGCAACGATTGTATGAATTATTCAGTCGCACTCGCGTCGTTTGTCTTTGGATATTAAAAACGGGAAGGTGGAAGCTCTCGATTACCATTGCGGACGGTAAATCAGGATCAGTCAGGCTTCTAGCTTTCCTGTTTCCTTTTTTTCTTCCCCCTCTCCTTCCCGCTAAGATCGACGATTTGTCAAGCCACGTCTTGCTCTACACGCCCTTTGCTTCCACGCGTAGCTATTCGCGCACCTCTAGGCCGGAGTTATTTTTCAAGATTTATCAGCCGCGACCTTCTCATTTCATCTTCTTATTTCTCTGCTCTTCATTCCACTGGCTTTCACTCCGTTGCCAAGAGAGCAGCGATCGTTTTTCGCGAGGACGATTGAGTGCTCCTCTCGTGAGAAATCATTTCCAGCGATCCTAATCTCTCCTTCCGTTCCCTGTACGTATCGCCTTCTTGCACCGTTACGAAACAGCGTTTAAGGCGTGATCGATGTACCTTATATAATATTCAGAAGAGCGAAGGTCCCCTTTAAACAACATCGCGACCGTCGGAACTCACTTCTCCTACTAATTATCTTGAGCTTGCCGGAATCGAGCACGACTGTTCTCGAGTTAATATTTCGATAGGCCTTTGAACACGGAGCTCTTACCCCCGGCTCGCAAACCGTAGGACGAGCCCTGTTCCATCGGCGAGCATTCTGAAGATACATTTAATGCATTCATCTGAAGAGAATCGCTTTAACAACGGCTCTTATCGGTTTCGTTTAAGCTTCACGCTGACTCACGACTACCTCTCGTCCCTCCTTTTTACCCTGCCATTCTTTCCAATCGTCCAACAGTTTCTCTTCAGCCTGGATAATTGCAGAAATCCTCTTAATTCCAAAATCAAGCTCTCCCCTTGAGGGAGGCTTTTCAAGACCTCGAGCCTTCGCCGCTCGAAATGCTCTTTTCATTCCCGTTAATGTTCAATTAAATTATTCGCAAATCAGAAAATGCTTGTACGATTCTGTCGGATGGCCAAGTTTCAGGTGCAAGATAAATTGCGACGAAAGATGCTCCCCTCGATTCGCTCGATTAAACTGATATCGTTCACGTTTCACTAGACCCTCCGGTTCAATGGTAAACGTGGCTCGTTTCGCGTACCGTCGTTCCGTATTCCTCGGAGCATCCTGGATCCTCGAGCAACTCTGTAGCGTCTTGGAATCGTGAATTTCGATGGTTCGTTGGCTGCGCCTCTGTGGCTCGAGCTCCTTGCAGCCGCGCCTCCGCGATAGTCGATTTTATTGACCTCGATAGTGGCGGAAAAGCGTCTTTCAGGCAGGCTAATGGAGTCCTTGAAATCGTACGCCCTCGGCGGGGTTTGGGCGGACCTCTTGGACCGGCGACCCTCGCGCGAGAAATTGGAAGAAATGGTAAATCGCTGGTGGATATCTGTTTCCTTGGGAGCGGCGAATGTGACGGTGATTCCCTGGAAAGATAAATAATTTATGATCCCGTGATTGCCTTCGGCGCGATGGACAGAGTGCTATTGCCCGATGAGATCTACGCTTCGCCAATGCTCCGGGCTATTTATAGGGACTACCTAGGCTGAGCGAGGAGCGCGACTTTTCGGTAGAATAATCGCGAGAGCGTTGGTCGACGTTGCTTTAAGGAAGGTGAATGATAAATCGCCGCAGGTCTTGCCGGGCCCGTTATTAATGAACCGCGCGACGCCTACGCGGCCAGCCACAAACGAATGTCATACATTCATTACTGTAAAAAGCATCGGTCTCCCTTTACAACGGTGGCCCGCAGTCGGCTGGAATAGAAGCGTCACGAACGCGCGGAGGCGGGTGGAATCATTTAACGAAATTTATTCAAACACCACCCCCCCGACGTGTTTAACTCTGCCTAGAGGGATCGTCGATTTCGTTAAGGTTAATGACTGTTATCTCAGGGAAACGGCGCCGTTATCGTCGCGACTCGGACTGCTCGCTTATCTTCCCCGGCGATCCTCCCGATGGGAGGACGAATTTACATATTTTTAGTAGATTATGGAATTTCCGTGTTAGATTGCCCCCGGTGCTTCCGCTGGCTTTACCTAATCGCGACGTTAATTGATTTCCTTATCGTCGCTTTATATACCTAGTACCTACTCTGTGCTTACAAAGACGCGAGCTTGAATCCCCTGCGAACACCGCGGCGGATACATATGCAGATTTGTTGGAATGCTTTCTGAAAGGCGGCAGCCTTTCCCTTGGCTGGCTCGAGTTTACGTTCTCAGGCGAACTCGATCGAGAAACTGGCTGGGAATCGAGTCTCGCCCCTTGCGCGCCACGAATTCCGTCGCAGCGACGGTTAAGGGTGGGCGATCTTCCTCGGCGGAGCTAATAATCCCAGTCCAAGGCTGGAAGGTTGCAACGGATCGCCTGTAATTTATCGCTCTGCCGCGTCCACGAGCCTCCCCTCGCGGAACCTTCGATACCGCGAGGAGCGCCCCGCTCGCGGCTGCTTAACGTCGTTGGCTGGGACCGCCCTAATTCGTCTCGTTCCGCTTGGAATTCGAAGAAATTTCGTGGTGCACCCCGTTGCCGTCGGGATAATCGTGGGTGGTGCGCGATCGATAGCTGCGAGACGGTGAGAATTCGGGCGTGCTTTCCCGTTCGATGAGAATTTTATTCGAAGCCGGGCTGGGACGTGCAGTCAACGATTTCGCGAGGAACGACCGAGGGTGAATGTCTCGCGGTAGAAATAATGCACGACGGTGCTGTGATTAGTTGGAGTCACGCACGAGCGAGACGAAGTGTTTCTTCACTGTGGCGATCTATTCAGAAGTGATCTGGAAATTCATTCCAGCTTCGTGTATTATCGGCCTTATATCATCCAGCCTTGCAGTGGAAGGAGAATTTTCCACGTTCCACACATTCCGATTGCTTAAAATTAGAGTAGGCAGACCTTGGGGTAGCTCGATATAGTGTTGGAATTTAGAATATTTCGGCACGGTCTTGAAAGAGACAAAGTGTTTCTTCACTGTGGCACTCTGAAAATTCGAATCCCCCCCATAAATATGACTCATGTATGAAAGAAGCTAATTCCCTTTAATTCACGAAAAAAGTTCACATGCAAAGATCGTGAAATCAACTTTGCTAATTCCAACTGTATTCTCGTCCTCCGCTCGAACACTGATTCCTCTGTCACTTTTTATACTTGACATTCCTTTATTGGCCGCAAATCAATTCAGTGCTCAGATTTTCGGCTTCGGTTTTAAGGAATTAGCTGGCGTTGTATTAGAAAAAAAATATGAAGTCGACTTAAAACAAAATAATGTTTCATATTTTCTGTATCTCTCTTAGAGCGTATTCGGACGGTCGCACTGGGTGCGAATTCTCGCCAATAAGTTTCACTTCCTCTTGTACGATGGTTAATCGTTTATCGGAAGGTTTATGAATTTGGTGATTAATTTTGGCGATTTAAGGGACTACTCCGATGTAACTGCTCGTTTTTCAACGCCATCTACGGGAATTTATTTAACAAAAACTATAAGTTTATACGTGTCTGGTGTTCTGCAGTACCAGTCGGTGGCGCAAGCTCCTTAAAAAAAATTATTTTCCGTCGGGCGAGTGTGTGGGGTTAATAGTCATCGAAAATGGAAAAGCTAAGATTTATTTTCTTTATTATGGTTGTCGCTATGGTTGCAACCACGGACGAGTTTCTATGTTGTAAAAACTTAA
Organism: Andrena bucephala; assembly: GCA_947577245.1. Classification (NCBI taxonomy): domain Eukaryota; kingdom Metazoa; phylum Arthropoda; class Insecta; order Hymenoptera; family Andrenidae; genus Andrena; species Andrena bucephala. The sequence goes on from OX387717.1 coordinate 75,135,737, forward strand.
TTCAGCAGTTGAATTTTTTGCAAAAATCGAACATTTTTCTCAAAATGCTGTCATTCTGAAAATTTTCAATTGTTTGGGGGCCTCTGGCGGTTCCCGCTTAAGCGTCTCGCATTGTAATTTCTTTAATGACATCGTTTTCTGATTCTATTGCGCTGCAACTTTTAATTATCCGTAATGCAGAGTAATGCATGATTTATCTTCAAGGCTCCGTCCCTCGGTCTTTGTCTACTCCGTGTCACGGCCCACTGCCGCGAATTCTTCAATAGCCACCACCTGTCAGCGAAAAATGAGACAGCCTGTCAAACAATGAACACCATCCCCGCGCCCCGCTGGGCAATGCGCCAGCGGCTCTTTGGAAGGCTGTTTTTCTCCTCTCGTTCGCTCGTGCATCCCGCGGAAAGCGAAGCGGACGCAGCGAAAAACAGAAACGCGCTCGCTCGGTTTCATTGCCAGCGGCAAAAAATCCTCCAGAGGAAATTGGTGGGCGGTCCATGCAGGTTTTGCGCGATTCCTTTCCGAGGAATTGCCGCGGAAGCGAGACCCTTTGATCTCACTATCGGTAGACAATACGCGACGCTTCATTGATTTCGAAGGAGGAAATAATCTTACTTCAAAAGTTTATGGTAAATTAGCTGGAAATCCTTCGATGCGATTAATCCCATCCCGCTATTATAGATCAAAGTCATATCAATCTTCTCTTTTTTTTTTTATTCTCGATGAGAAGGCAGCTCTTAGCCACCCTTTAGTAGCCCAATCGCCAAAAGTTCTCTGTGGAAAGTTGGTTTGTAGTGGTCCTCGAAGGGCTGGGCTTCCGATTAGAATTTAGGATATCCTTGTAGATCCATTTCCCAGTTAAGTACAATCAATTTTCATTGGCAGACCCTCGACCGAATTCGGTTTACATCCTTGCGCGCTGGGTATTCGGGAAGCACGCCGATCCCCCTGAAATCCTGTCAGGGGATGGCAAAGCGGCTTGCCCGCCATGTGCAAACCGCTCTGAATGAGTTTCGAAGTGCCTTTGAGCGGCGTTGGAACGTAATGGGGATTCGACAGTGAATCCCCTTCGATGCAATCGTTTAGTCGCCGAAAAGCTAGGACCATGGAGATGCAGAGGCTTCCCTTGCAGAAAAATAAAGGAACAGCGAGTCTTTCGTTTCTGAATTGCTTGCCATAGACGTATTGCCGGGTTGCAGCGAAGCCCGGCCTCCTGGTCGATCCCAAAGCAGAGTGGGACAATGTTTTCACGCGGGAGGAACACGATAAAGCGAAGCATGTTAAATTCGATGACCGTTTGGCTGGATAACGAGGGATTCTTGGTAAACTGGGTTAGTTTAGAAACTCGGAGGTTCCACTTTGGGATAAAGTGGACGCGATCCGACCAGCAATTCCGAAAGTCACGGGAGTAGCGCTTCCCAGCGTCGTTTTACATGTCAAACAGTGTGTGATACTGTAATGATACTTTGCATTTCAAATAAACGCTCGATAACCTGCGTAGGCCGCTGAATATAAAACGATTCGAACGTTTCGGAAATGCTCCGGGAAATTTATTACGCACTCTAATCCCGTCGATAGCGTGGCATTAGCAAATTACTATTAATATTTGATAGAGTTCTATTATTCGCCGGGCCATTAAGGCCGCTGTTTCCATTTCCCACTTTCCATTGTTTCTGGAAGAGAGAGAATCAGATTCGGAAGTCGAGCATTTGCTACCCTATTTCGTCCATTAGCACTTGATACTGTTCCTGACGTTCTAGTAAAGTGATGGATCACTGCACAGCCAATCAGAATCGTTTCATTCACGGCTAATTCGCGCGATACCTGTCCGGCTGAAAGTGAATTTAGAGTGATGCATGTATCCCCGAGTGGTCGATTCACCGCGCCTCGATCATTTTACCAATTTCTACCGCTGAGCGAGGGCAATTTGCGAAGCTTAAATTTGGCGCGCTCGGTTCGACTTTGAAAAAGGAGCGCCCATCAGTATTTTATCGCGATCGTCGTGTTATTGCCTCTTTACAGTTTCAGAGACGTTCCTCTCTCTGGAAAAAATTTCATCCCATTTTGTATCTCGTTGTCAGACTAGGTCAATCAAAATAGGGATATTTCCGAACGAAACTCGACAGGGAAAACCGACAGAACTTCCCGCGGGATCTAATCAAATTCCTCCCAAAGAAATTCTTCCTCCGTGTCACCCTGGCTTCAGTGGAAGGCTTCGAGGAACCGACAGTCCTTGACGAATGCAAGGGAAACTTCGGAGCCCACCTTTCAGAACACTGTTCTCCACAATCCACGAATACGAAGAGTCAGTCTGTAGATCAGCTTGTCACACGGTCCACCCTTTGAACTTAAACTTCGGGTATTCTCTCCCCACGCAGCGTCGTGTAAAGTAAATAATTTTAATCATCGATGTTAATGAGACCCGTTTAATTCGCCTGGCAGAAGTTGAAGCGACCGTGCCGAAGGGGAACGGTGTAGGTATCAAAGGAGTTTGGTCTAGTTGGAAAGTCAGTACATCCACTTTTTCAACTGTTCACTCGTTGAACAAATTTATCTTGCCCCCTGGTGCACACACGGGGACAGTGTGAAAGTTCCGTATTAATCCTTGGAGGCACATCCGGTCCGCGATCCAGCTGGCTTCGATCCAGCCTGCAGGGATAAAAACGGACTATCGCGCAACTTGACCACCCTCCGTCACGTTTCTCCCTCTCTTTCTGCTCGTCCGTCCTTCTGATAACAGATAAACGTGTCTCTGCCGCGTAAAAAGATGGTGTCCATGTGAGACGATGCTTTTATGCTCGCGAAGAGCAGGGAATTATCGATGTCGTGGCTTTTCAGCGCCAGCTGTCCATTCTAAGCGTTGACTTTTACTACTGCGAGTAGTAAGGTAACTGGCTCGTGGCGAGCAAGTCGCGTTCCTTCGCTCCGTTTCTCTGCGAAAGCTTTCTGAGACACTGCCTAGTTTCTGAAAGATGATCCCGGGGAATATAATTAATTAATAATTTGAGAAGCTTGCGGTGGCACCTTGGCTATAGACGCAATAGACGCCCTTCTTGTTGCTTTAGAAACTCGGGAGCACGAATCTCGTCGTCGGTTGGAATTTATAATAATTCCTAGGAGCCTTTCCTTCTAATAAAATTGCTGCGTACGAAGTCAAGGAACGAGGCGATTGGCAAGATTATTTTTCCGGAGGAGGGAATCGATTTCGCGGCTGCCCCGCCTTTCCATCTCGGCTCGTACGTGTCTCGTGTGTACGTTCGATTCATAAAACGTTATGGGTCGCCTAAGAATAGAGAATTGTATCGGCCGCGGCTGCTTTTCCAATCGGAAAACGCCGGAGCTCGTGCAAATTTAACGGGCGAACGTTGGAATTAGAAACATTAAGCGATCCCGCTTGTTAAAGAAACTTGCTTCGCCCTTATGGAAAGTTCTATTACCCGGGGCAGCTCGCGAAGAAACTTGCACGTCGCCGATAAATTATGAGCACGGGGCGCAAGTTTTGAGGCTCGCAGCTCTCGTTAAAGGTAGCAAGAAAGCGTTAAATAAACATACGTTGTTTCAGCCGTGATTACGAGCTATACACCATCCATTCGCTGCATTATTCAATCCCGCGATATATCATCGTAGCAGGGAGGACATAGGATTTTTCGCGTTACCGGCATACGTTATGAAAGGTGTCTATTACGTGTAATACAGTCGGGAGATTGATCACCCTGAGAATGAAAAACCCGAGCAACTTCCACCCCCCCACCCCTGGATGTCTGCCATCCGCCGGCACGGTTCGTGGCTGTAATTTATTAATACCCGGTATATTCTCGGCCCGACGGATGCGATTGGTAGGACACAAATAGGAAATAAAGCATCCTCGGTCGACGAACTGGGCAGAGATGTTTTCTGCAAATTTCAGCAGCGACGCGCGACAGCTGTCCTCGGCCCTTGCGCCCCCCGCCGGTCTTCGCGCGTACGAGGGATGCTTTTGCAATCAAGCACGCATGGATCTCCGATTACTGGAACGTTAATGCCTGGCCGCGGCTTGACGCGTGAAAAGTGAAGCTCTGCCCTGCTTAACAGCTGCAGGCAGAAACGTGAGCGCTTGCACACGGTGTTTCCAGCGCGGAGGGAAAATAGGGAAAGTCTCGTAGCTCGGGGAAGTTTATGCGATGAACTTCGCGTGTAACAACCCCACTGTAACGCTGAATCTTCTTGCCTCGTTGCTCGGGAAATTGTGGCCCCATAGATCAGAGGTATCCTTTTTGTTGCGGCCGTTACGCGTTGATTAAAAAAAGGAACAGATTTATAGATTTAGAACGGCCGGGGTAGCGCGCGTGGGCGGTGTAAAAATATTCCAAGTGCCCGCGGTCAGGTATCTTACTGTTAGCCGTGCTTGAAAGTTGAAATTTCCGCGTCGTTGATAAGGCATTTGTCCGGCCGAGTGTCTGTGAAATTTGTTTCCCGAGTAATTCGCGGGGGCAATCATTTCCGTCACATTGTTAGCCGCGCTTTGACGACCGCCCGTTGTAAATAGCTTAGTTACCATGCAAATGGTATCTTCGGTTGGCTCGTTCGCCCGCGTTACTTTAATGGAAATTTTGTTTGGCCGAGGCGACGTTACGTGCGAAAGCAACCGGCAGTTGCTCGAATTCACCTCGCGGCGGCCGGAAGCTCGTATTTATGCGCATGCATTTTTCCTCTGACAGAATAAAAATTGCGTTTCCTCGGAGAGACTGCCGCGAACGAAACGAGCATCCTTGCTCAACTGTCCTTTAGAAGTCACGCTGTCGCCGGTTTATGAAAAGGAGCCGCTGGCGGCTTGCTTGCGAGTGTGATTCTCGCCCGAACGATTTCTTTTCTCCAGCTGTCGGGCGATTACATGCTAAACCAACGTTAAATTTCTAATAAATCTAGTTAAATCCCCTTTACTCCCCGTTACTCGCGACGCCGGGGGCGATCGAAACGTATCGCCGTCATTATCACCTGTAAATTTTAGATAAACCGGGCGTCCAACATCGCCTAGGGGGCTTAATAATTAATTAACGGTGTGCACCGTCCGCGGCACACCTTCGATTAAAGTTCTTATTAACGGACTGGTGGAAACCGCTCGGCTGGAAATATCGCGGGCTATTTCTGTCCCGGCGAGCGAATTTCAGCCGTGAATATACGCGTCGCTCCCGACACGTTCGCGAATTATAAAGCAGAAGTCGTTAACGAAGCCTATTAAACCTTGAGCGCGAAACTTATCGATTCCGAGCGAGCTTTATTCGAGACGAATCTCCCGGGGAGGCACATTCTTTCCGCGTATGATAGCTCTATCGAGAAGGAGAGCCGAGGGTGGAAGAACCCGCCCGATGGGACTTGTATTTTTTCGTGGGTGGTTAGCTACTCGGTGTGCCGGTCACGTAGTGTCTTCCTCCCCACGGATCCCCGGGTCAGCGCGATCAAATTTCTCGGCAGTAAGTCGACGCCTGTCATCCCGTATGGAATGCTACATAGTATGCCAACTCGCGCAGACAGCTCGGTGCTCTGCCCTGGCTAGGATTCCGTTAATTTCCACCGAGGGCCGGCGCGGTCGCCGTCCAAACTCGCCCTGAATAGTTTCCGCGGTCCCCGCTGCTTCGGGGGCACAATCCCCTGGCAGGACGCGAGATTCCCTGAATGATTCGCCGCGGATTAACCGGCCCGCCGCGCAACAATTCGATTATTTAAGCAATTCGAGCGCCGCCCGTGTCGATTCCCAGAGCCGTCGCGATTATAGGCTAATCGGTATCTATCTATTAATCGGATCTGGGGTGGCTGTGCGCGGGCATATTGAGGTTGCGGCAGCGTTCATGGATTTCGTGCTCTCTGTCGTCACAGAGCAGAATGCTGCTACGACTAAACGTTTCTTCGGACAGTGCCCGGTGTTAGAAAAGTGGATAGAGTGTATCTTTGCTGAGAGGATATCGGAGGCCATAGGATTTCTCGCACGGTTCCATCTTTGAGGTATTTATAAAGTACAAAACCTTTTGAACTAGCGATCTCGAAGGATTTTTTCCACTGTAAGTCTGGTTTCAATTGGATTCAAGCTTCGCGTTTCTGTTGCCGTTGGTATTAAGATATTCAGATTGTTGTTGCTACGCGTTTTCCCTCGGCTTATCATCCGTCCATTTGTTACGTTCAATTACAGTTACACTCGAAGGTAACCGAACACGGGGTGTATTTAATCTTCCGGCCAATTCGACTCTGCCTGGGAGGCAGGATCCAGATCCGAGCAATTTCCGCGATCTAACCGACTTCCCGACCAATCCCCGGATCTCTGATTTCGCGGGGAACCCCTATTTCCACGCGCTGCCTACCCTCCCCGCGTGTCCTTTAATGATCCCGTGAAATTCGAGATAGCGTCTCGCAAGAAAGCGGGGCGAATTCATTTTTATGACGAGGATCAGCTATCCAGCGACACGATCTCGGGCGATCCCCTCTCGTGCCCTCTATCAGGCACCGCGAGTAAGTGAATGGGCCGTGATCCGGAGGTAAGTAACGCTTAGGGTTGCAGAGTTTCAAGGGCAAGCGATAGGGCGGAATTCGTCCCGCGCTTCGCAGTGACCCGGGCTCCTTGGACGGTCCGGCAACTCCATCCTTGTAATTGTTTGCACGGAAAATGGCTGTTCCGGGTGGCCGGGAAGCTTGCTTGCAAGATCTGCTGCGCTCAGCAAGCCCTCGTAAATCAGCCTCTGTTTACACCAGTCGCTCACCGTTAATCCTCGGCTCCCAAGTCGGAAACCGAGTGGAGGTAACGTCGCCGTGATGAATGTTGACCAAACTTCTCCGGAGCCTCCCGGCGACCATCCTCTTGACCCCCGGATGCTCATGTCCCGCCGCGTTGTGGCAATTAAATCACCAGAAAGTAGCGTAGCTCCCACCAGAGGGGAAAATGTCCAGGGAAACTTTCGACGCGTCGAAGCACGTTGTTGCTGTCGTTGGTCTTCTAAATCCGCTCCGCCTGACAACCGAGCAGACGGCTCTTTCTCATACCAGCTATACGTTTACTCTGAGACTTACAATTCGGCTGGAGCTTTCTGTCGAAATAGAAACCGTTATTTTATTTTTTTTTTATGAAAAGCATTTAACCGCGCCAGCTGCCGCAGGCTTTCTTTTTGAGAAGGGGTATTCGTTTAGGACGGTGAAATTTTCTGCCTCGCGATAATTCCGCGGCTCCTACGGCAAGCCTGTGGCAGCTGCTTTTTATGAAAATTCATCTCGACCTGGATTTTTCCCTCGAGCGTTCTTTAACGATGCGGTGCAACCTCTTCAACGTTCGAACGCCAGCAATCGTACGTGACAAGAGAACTGCGGCTCTCCCTCGCGGAGTTATCAAGTATTTCACGAATTATTTAGAGATCGCGAGCTGCTTTATTACGTATTACCAAACCTTCTACCTACCCCCTTCTGTAACGTGCACGGTTTCGTTAATTTCCCTCTGCTTACCAGCCCCGCGTCAAGGGGACGAAGAGGTTTATCTGAAATTAACCGCCCCGACGCTATTAACCGAAACACGCAGCCCTTTATTCCTCCCCCATCGCTGAAACATTAATGTCCTCGCCCCGTAAACTGTTGCTGGAAATGTCGAACGAGCACGCAATAAACTATTAAGTACGAAATGCCCGTTACCAGCCGGCGAACCGATGAAAAATGCATCGACCACGGGCAGACCCGCGTTATCTAGAAAGCCCGTCTCGTTGGTGCTGTTTCAGACGCCGCTTTTACCGCTGTCATTGTTGCGTCGTTTCGCTGCAAAAGGACATCGTGGGACGAATTGCACGCCCTCGGAGGGCATGCTCGCCTGTGGCTGGGATGTATTTTTAACGAGGAACCGAGTCGCCAGCGAACATTTCCCGACGGTGGAAAATGAATGGTCCGGCTTGAAAGCGACGCGCGGCTTCTCGTGGCGCTCGCGCGTTCGTTCAGGTGAATTCCATGCAAATTTCCTCGCTCCGCCGTGCAAACAACCTTGTCCAAGCTCGCCCCCCCCCCCCGAGCTTGGACAAGGTTGTTTAATAGGATTGCCCTTCCAAGGCTATCGTTTTGTTGGGAGATTGTTGGACGTGGCAGCTACGGAAAGACGTTTTATTATATGTGCAATGTAACTTTATTCTTTATATTGGAGACAGAGGAATTTGGTTAAATAAATGGGAAGAATTCAGATAGGGGAACTGAAGCAACGCGATGGTTTCCGTGTTTAGTTACTCCTGAATTTGCATGGAGCAACCTGCCCGATATTTTATATTGCCTGCCATTCTTTTCCTCCAACAATGGACCGCGCGCTACTCTTGTTTCTCGTTTAATTTAATATTTCTCGCTGTTTGTTCACAACGCCCTCGCGTGGCCCCGCAAAGAATGTTCCTTCTCACCTTCACGCGGATAGGTATTCATTTTAACGCCGTCGACCGCAGATTAGGAAAGTCCCGGGGTTTAAGGGTGGCTCCTGGCTGGCGTGACCGCAAATCCCCCGAGCGCGTTTAAAAGAGAAAGGTAAAAGAAAACGAAAGGGAGCGAAAGAAGATACGAGGCAATACCAGAAAGTCCAGGTTTCCCTCGAATCATTCTGCAACCTTGGCTTTCGCTGATCGCTCGGTGATCCGTTTCCACGATTCTTCGCTTTTCCAAACACTCTTTCGTGACCGTAAATTTCTCGCCATTTCCCGGCGATTGCAAGGAATAACTTGTCCGCAGCTTCTCGACTAGCAATTCCAATGCGAACGAACCTTGACGACGGAATAATTGACGTCTTTGACGAAAGCAATTTGCGGGACGGATCGTTTCTGGGCGATGAGCGAAAGTTCAGTTTACAGAGGCATTAAAGCGAATCGGCGAGGTCGCGGCGTACCGCATTCTGACCTTTGAGAAAGACACCTCCCATACGAAGCACAATGGAGTGGGAAGCCTGTTTACAGGCATTTATACAGCGACCTTTTATTCCGCTGCCCCCGTCGCGACGCAACCGCCACTGCGCCCGACTGGGAGCCCGTTTTCTCAGCGCCTAAGCTGCATCGGGAAGCTACTTTTTACTGGCACGCCTGGGATTGCATTGCCGCGAAAGCCCGATGCGTTTCCATGACTTCTTAACGATCGCGTCGCATCTGAAAGCACTTTCGTTCCACTTCAAAGCGGCCGGAACCCGTCCGAGTCAACAGATCCTTCTTCTCTTCAGTCCCAAAAGAGCCACGGTAGGTCGGCTGTCTCTCTGTGATAAAAGTAAACCCGCCGCGGCCTCTTCGGTCGAATTCCTCTTCGGCTGAAATGAAATCACGGTGGACGACAATAGGCCGCGTGGGCGGCATCCCGCTTCAACCAGATAATAATCCATCATTTCCGCGCGAATCCTCCACTTTTAATCCTTTGCGCCAAGAGAAGTTAAGTGTTCCGTAGCAGGGAGGACGAAATCGATAGAGGGCCGGCCAGGTTCTTTCTGGCCAGGTGCCTTGGAACGAACGAAGTGAAAGTTCCCCTCGGATCTAGCGTGATACCGAGGCCCAAGGCTCGAGGCGATTCTCTCCGGAACGATTTTACAAACGGCCAAAGTTTTTCGCGGTCGATTTATTCGGGGATCCCGTGACGAGCGGAGGCCGCGGCCAAGTTTCTGGCGTCGGATCAAGAGCTCGTGGAGGAGCTATCGTTCCGGGCAATCAGCCGTGCACCGCCGGCCGCGCAGACCGGCTCGATTCGCTAATTAGCATGGCCGAGATAAACCGTGACCTTTCCCATTGTGTACCCGCGGGGTAGGTGTGCCGTATATTGATCCATGGATCCAGGCAAACTTTACGATGCTCAACGTGACTATTGTATTCAGATGGGATCACTTTTCAATAATGGATGCACTTTGCTGCGCCAGTTCTCGGATGGAAGGGGTTTACGTCGGCTGGCTGTAATTTAATTGTCTCCTGAAGGGTGCACAGCGGCTAGAACGATCGCCTCCGCGAGGGAACGCTCGCTTTAATCTCGCATCAAGCTCTTCCGAGTACGCTTCAATTTCTTAATAAGATTTCTTAGCTAATCCTCTGCTCATATCTTCGACCTGACGGGGGCCGACACACGGCGACGGGGCACCGCGACTACCGCGTGATGTTTCACCAGGCTTTGCCATCCGGGGCGTTGGCATTTTCTCCGCGTAGGCGGTGGATTTTCTCCGTTTACCTCCTCGCAGAGATTTGCGCCCGCCTCTGAACGAATTAGCGAGAAAGCACGGGCCGAGACTCGCCCGGTGGAAAGTAGAGCCACGCGGATACCCGTTCCGCGGCTTAACTTCGACGGTGGATTAATAAGAACTTGAAAAGAAGTCCCCTTTGAAAGCCGCAGCCTGACCAGCGGCGCCAGTCTGCCCGGGAATGGAGAGTTTCAAAGGCTCAGCCGGGGCACAAATTAAATAGGGAATGGAATATTATTTACACTGGGCGGAACTCTTAAACTGTTGCCAAACTTTTCCTGACGTCACCTCGGGTCGGAGGCAATACGTGCACTTTGATATCATTCACCACACTTGCCGGAGGAGCTCCAGCTCCTCTATCAAAGGATTACTTTCGTCGTGTCTTCAAAAGGACACGGTTTATCTCCAATAAAGGAAAACACAGGATGTTGTTGCTGGGAGTTTTTCAGGGAACAGCTCGCACCACTTTTCTGTACGCGCATCAGCTTTCAAAATACTCGGAAGTTCAGCTGACGTGGCTCCCCTTGGAGAATTATGTTCCACGAGAAACTCATCCCTGGGAAAAGTGTTTTAATTAAGTTCCATTCTTCTTTCCCCTAGCTCTGTATATGGAAACTCATAAACAAGCAGAGCTCGAGCCTCCGTGTACGTAATCGCAGGTGCACGACTGTGATCTTGCATCGAAGCAAATAAATGGAGCGTATAGAAGACCCCCGGGGATTCAGAATTTCCTTCGAACTCCATTCTACTCGTGTGTTCTAAGAGATCAATTATCCTAGCAACCACACCGTGCTGTAAACTAATTTCTGAAGCTGCGCGTAACGCGATTAATGCCGCGGAAATTCGCTACGGGAAGTATTTAAAAATGCAGGAGAATTTAATCGCCTCGAGGCTAAGCCGAGGATAATGAACTGTTAAAAATGTCGAGGCAACTGCAGCGGGATATCCAGCTGCTAATTCCCGTTTAAACCTTCGAATATCGAGACTTTTTCATCGCTAATAATTCACGCCGTAATAATACGTCGTTCAGTATTCCCAGGGAATAAGGATTCGTTAAAAATCGCGTGTCCGCTTTTATTTTCCCCGACAGGAGCGAGCATTTTTAACCCAATAAACTCTCCTCTAAATAAAGCATGTGTTCCAAGCGACGCACGAATTTCGAGCAGCTCCCTTGGAAACGGCTCGTTACCTCCTCTTTCTCATCCTCCTAACAGGAATATTTCACGATCATTAATCCTGCAGAAGATTGGAGCGATAGAAGGCTGCGTAGAGCGCGACTCCCCGAACAATTTACAATGTTTACGTCCGCTATAGACCGTTCCAGTCACTCGAACATGACAGACACGTCCACGGGGGGCGTAAGCTGCTTGGCCTCGGAGCTGCGCCGTGGAAAACGTGTCTCGTTGATTCCTGCCGCCCTCGTAATTGCAACAAAGGAGGACGCTAAGGAGCACGTACCAGGATTTACAGGCTGGAAGCGAAGTTATATTAGTTCGGGACAGATGTTCCGGGCTGCGGAGTTGGGGAAGTTACGCGGAACAGTAACTACCGAGGGCGAGGATCAAGCTGTATTACCGTTTTCACGGTAAATGAATAGATCGGCGGCCGGCTCGTTTCCCGCCGCGCCGCAGCGACCACTGTATTTTTACTTCTTCCAAACCGCCAGGCGACAATTACAGCAGGCTGAAACGCCGAGCGTGTTTTTTAACAAGCGCTCACCGTTCTGACAAACGTTTCCGCGCTGTTCCCGAAAACGTGGGCGCTTTTGTTTCGAATTCTCGGATGCCGGTGGTTGTAAAAACCCGTTGCTCTATTGGCAGGGTCGCGTGAAAGAGGCCTGGCTCGATGGAAATACTGGGGGAATTATGTAAAGGCGTCGGCCTGGCAGTGGTAGATACAATTAACAATAATCAATGCTGAATGGGAGGCAGTTGAGCTGTAATTTCAGCGAGCAGGCTGCTCCAATTTCGCTGCGACGGGGTTACATCATAGCAGCGGGCTTTTGCAACACCGCCACCCTCCCCCCCCCCCCCACCGGTCAGTTAATATTATTTAACGGCAGCGTTGAAACGGGGTTAATTAAACGACGCGATACGCAGTATCGGGGCGCATTAATCACTGTCCTTTATCGACTGAAAGCTCGATAAACTCCGGCTGGAGACAACCTGGGGGATGATTAGCTCGAAGACAATCTCCTCGAGGAGCATACCGAAGCAGAGGCTGCGACACAGAGGCGGTGGATCATACTTGGCGATAATCTTTGACAATGTAATGCATGCTAAACGCTGTAAGGGACGTCGCGCGTACGGAGCCAGTCTACCAGCCGTTCTCCTTCGGTCCCGCCTCAGAAACATCGGCCTAATTCACCGGGATTTATCGCGTTCACCGTTGAATCGATTGAAGCGGGCTCGTTTCGGCACCGCGCGCTGAACGCTTGCTAATCAGCAGTTGGCTCCGCGTTTCTTTCGCAGTTCAGGCTCGCATCGGTTGCATCTTGCCCGTCGATGCTATCTGCCGAACAGCTGGCACGATATTGCACCGCGCCGGCACGAACTCGCCTCGTTTGCTCACCGTTAATTAACAGAGGGAACTTACTTGGCTGGCTCTATTGTGGCTGGGACCCGTAACTCTTCGTTTACAACCGATTCCTGGCGGTATTCGTTGTAATGAATATTTAGTCCCGACGTGAGACCGCGGGCATCTGCTACCGTAGTATTGTCAATACTCCAGCGGGAACTTGTTAATATTCTATCGGCACTGCTGCAAGCTCGGCATTAACTATTAACTGCAGTTGCTTCTTACGAGCGATCGTGCGCGGCGATTTTGATAACCGCTCGGTGTTTCTTCAAATAGAATCGTTGAAACGTTTCCCGGAGTCTCGTTACTGGAGGCATCGATTTCCCTCCCAGTGGCAGCGGACAAGGTTGAAGCTAGTAGAAAGAGGGAATCTTGGGCAGACGAATGCTCGGCCGGCAACTGAAATTAATTGAAAGTACGTCGGGTTTCTTAGAAGCGTTCGTTTTAATTCCGAAGTTTTTATGTAAAAGGACAGTTGGAAGTTACTCGATGTTGTTACATCGCTGGGGGATATCGATTTCCGGGGCTGGCCGCGGGGAATCGAGTGTTTAAACGCCCTTCGCACGCGATTCTTGGCTCGGCTCGTCGGCAAATGAATATTTGAACGGAATTTCACGAGTGCCCGGCGTTTCGTCAAGCGGCGCCACGGGGTAATCGAATTAAACGATGCTCGGGCAATCGAACCGCGGGCTTTGTCGGAGAATTTCCTCGACTCCGGTCTCCTTTTCTGTATCTTCCCTGCGGCGGAGGTGGGGTCGGACGTCAATCGACCGGAAAGCCGGCCTCAAATGAAGCGATAACTGAATTCGTACCGCGAATCCGTGGCCGGCGATCTATCAAACAGTCCTTCCCCCCTTTGTTTCGCGTCCCGCGACGAAGATCGATAGCCGCGAAGCGCAGGGAGTCGAGAAACTCGAGGGAAACTCCTCCGCGAGGACATCTGGCCTGTTTGCGCCCGAGAAAACCGGGATAAACGAGTTTATTCGCGGATAGCAAACATCCTTCGCTTCGGTAGACGGGGTTTCCATCATTCGATCCTTGGGAGCTCACCAGCAGCTAATAATTTTCAATGCAAACCGGGAGGTAGCGGAATTGCAAGTTCTCCTAGAACATAAATTGCAGATTGAAACTTACCGAGACTCGAAACTGGAAAGTAGAGCGAGACAATCATTCTTCGCGTCATCGTTTATTATCGATAACCTCGCTAAGGACGCAGAAATCAAGGTTCTTTTTGGGAATTTTTTGTAAGGAAACTATACGTGCAAACTTTTTAAAACTTTTATGCTATGTTATTATGTGCTTGAAGAAGGGAAGAAATATTTTTTTATATAAATGCTACGTTAAGCTACGTTACGTAATATTTCTTTACTTGCCCAGAGCAGAGGGTATCCAGTATCGACTCTCTTTGAGGCTCCCAGATGAGCGAGGAGCGTTTCTACTTAGCGAAACGTCTGGCGCGAGTAGAACCGCCGACGGAGGGGTCGAGCGCGTTGTCCTTTTAAGAAAATGAGGCCTCGCCGCGTGCTTGGAAATAGGATTTTTCAGGGATATGCCGCGGTCGGCTCGGCTCAGTTGCGTGTCCCCTGATCCAGCGCAGAAGTAGAGCTCCGCTGACGTTTCCGTTCTAAGGAAATTGCTTTTTCATTGCTGCATCGGCCTTGAAGCGATCGTTGCTCAGCGATGTTTACACCGAGGCTCTCCTTTTCTCTGTGTTAATTAATTGGAAGGTCGACTCGATTATCGAGCGGCGCAGATTGAAGTCCCGGCGACCTACGCTCGAGTCAAGGGGAAAATGTAGCTGAAAGGAGCAGGGAAAATTACGTGGAAATAATTCTTCCGGGCATATTACACCCCCCCATGCTGGCCCGGCAACGACCCACCGTCGGAAGACTTTATACGGGATCACCGAGAAGTTTTATAGAAACCCTGGATCCACGCGGGAGGGAAATGTGCGGGGAAACGGCGACGACCACTGAATCCTGATAGCTGGTCGGACATCGTTCGTTGGCAGGAATATTCCGCTTCGAATCCGGCAGTAGATCCACGAACGACTCTGCTCCCTTCCTCGCACACCCTAAACTAGCTCGAATGATCTCTGGGTAGCCGTGGACAAACATCGTCGCCACCGTTTCGCCGCGAATCAAATTGAAAGGAAGTGGCGAGAAGAAAGAAACTTTCATCTCGACGGCTGGCTTCTTCAAGACCTTAAAGTCTCCGGAATTCGTCTCTAAAATACAGATTAAACTGTCACGATTGTCGCAGATTGATTCGTAAGACGAAGGGAGAAGCTTGAAGGAGAGATTACTTCCAGATCGATGAGCCAATTTTCATGGCTAACGTCCACCGCGACCAAGACAGAAGAGCGTCCCCGTCGTCGCATTAGCCGCGCTGTTAGAATCCATCGACGGTGCAGGGAGATCGCGAAGAGTCTCGGTTGCACGTTAATGGAATTAAGCTGGGTGGCCGCGTTAATTTCAGCAAATAGATGGATCACCGAGGCAATATGCCAGAAGGAGTTGTTCACGGTGTAGATCGATGCAGGGTGGAGCACTCCTGTGATAGATCGCTGTGGATCGATGATGCTGCCGAAATTTCGCTGGGAATAACACGGCTCTTCTCCGTGTAGACAACCCTCAGAGAAAATGCCCACGGTCAAAATTTTGCGAGCCTATTCTACTGATCGTGGAAATTAAAACGTTCTACGTTCATACATCAGGAAATACTTTCTTCCTCGCAAAACAACTCCATTGGTCGCTTGTGCAACTTAGCCAACAAGTTCTACCACACTGTAGACTATTTTTTCAACACCAGCGTGTCTTTCAAGAACCAGCTCTTAGCAAGTCGAAGTCGAACTTGCTTCTACGTCGACCAGTAGAGCCTTCGGTGGCGCTCGAGATATTCGGAGACCCGGCATTCCGTTGCGCCGAAAATCCTGGTTAATTAATCGAGTTAACGGGCCGATGCTCGGGCGTCGTTGCGTGAAACAGCATAGCGCCTCTGAGAGGCCGGAAGTAATTCCAATCTCGCTGGAAAGGGTGAAACAATCGATGCGGGAAGACACGTGGGCGTACGGGCCCCGTTCTCTGCGTCTCCGCCGGCCGGCGGTCGATTGATCGGCGGCTACGGTGCGTAAATCAATCGACGCCACGGTTTTCATAATAAATCAACATTTTTAGCAACGCAGTTGCGAGACGCGTGGCGCTTTTGCGGCAGCCACGATGCCCCGAAATCAAAACAAGTTACGCCCTCGAATAATATAAACAGCGCACCGATAAAACTCTCTCGGTGAACAGCGAAATATCCAGCAAAATCTCCTGTAGATCCTGCGAAATGCGGTGTTTGTTATTCGTGGCTGCGCAGAACGTTAATAAATCGCGGGTATAAGCGCGACGCGCTGGCGAAACTCGTTCAGAGGTTTTCTGTTTGTTGGTGTAAGTGGCTCTAGGGAATAGACTCGGGCTGTGCTGCGTTAAAAAGGAAGAGCAGTCGAGCGGATGATTTCTGGTGTGCTAGGCAGGATTCTCGTAGTCGTTGAACGACAGATTCGGGAGAGTTAAGAAATGGTACTAATGTTTTTAATTTTTTTTTTTACATGTGTTATATGGGTAGATGAAAGTATCTGCAGAGTTTCAATTGTTTTCACAACACCGTTTTAAAGAAATAAATTATAACTTGAGAAAACTGTGAATTCAGGGCATTTTCACTGGCAAAAGTTTAGCAAATAATGCTTCAGAAAGCATTTGCAAAGTGAAAATTACCTTCCTATGGAGTAAAAGTAAGACTCCAACTGTCGTTTGAGTTCCTTAGATCTAGATTTACTATGCGTAAGATACAGATATTCAAGTATTTCAAATTTCATATACTTTTGTCTAATATTGTAAAGAGTGGGTCCTTGAGAATAATTCAGAGGAGAAAAGTGTCTTCTACTACGCTGATTAACACGAGTGGCATTTTAGTTTGTGATCCCGTAGAAAACAGGCGATTTTTAAAATGAAAGCTCCGTATTTTTTGTCGTTTTTTCACGACGTGGAAAGAAGAGAAGAGATTTACAGATTTTGTGCTATAATTCGCGAACTGTAAGAACTGTAAATTACCAAATAATAGCTTTTGTCTTGAAACTCTTTTCCCATCTCTCACAAATTACGAGTTACAAAATAAAACCGAAAAATAGCCGAATTTTCAGTGGATAATTTCACCGCCTTAGAATGAATTTGGGCATCACCCAAAAATTGCGTTGCAATCAGGAGGAAATCCCCTACGTATTCGCAAAGTTTCAGAATTTTTTCAACATCCGCTTACAAGTCGGAATAAGAAATGACGCTCTTGCCATGGTTCGGGAAAGTCCTAACTGCAAGGTTATGAGAAAAACTGAGGTCCTTGAGGACCGCGATTAAATTGATCGTTCCTCTGTACGTCACGTAGGTAGGAAAATAAGGAAGTGAAAGCTACAGCCCACCCTAAGCCTGCACTCTTGAAGCATACTAAGTGACGAAAAATATTTTACCACTAAATATTTAGTGGAATCGAAGGAACAGACGCGGGATTACTTTGACCCGTCGGCTGGCGGGGATCCTCCCCCGTTGATGCGCTGCCAGTGTATTCCGTTACACGGTAAATCCACGCTAATTAACAGGCAGCTCGATGAAACGTCAACGAACACCAGCGTTCCGTTGAAACACAGCCATTGCCGACGCTGCGAGCGCAACACCGTTGACGTGCAAATGAATAAATTGTGGCGAGAACGGGGTTGAACCGGATCTCGCGAAGGAAACCCGTGAATTACATAACGAATTACAGTTACCAGCGGCAGCTCTTATTCCTCAGCGTGTGATTTTACTATTTTCACCCCTGCAACGCATTCTTCCGCGAGCTGCAGGCTGGAGAAACGTTGCAGGAGTTTCACTTCGATAACATTCCATCGTTGGAAGTTTTAATAAACGTCGCGCTCGGCTCAAGCGACGGTGCCAGGTTGCCGTGCACAATTTTCAACAATAATGCACGGATAATTAAGTGGAGGGCGGGGCAGGTAATTAAGCAAAGTTCTTGGCAGTAATTAGTTCGCCAAACGAGCCCTTCTGCTCTGAAAATCCGTCGGATCCGTGGGGAACGGATCATTCTGAGGCATTCTGCTACCGAACGTCTGCTCGTCCGTGGATCGTGAATTCGGCGGTGTCCCCAGGCGATAAGTGATCGATAACACGTAGAGGCGACGCAGTAAGGAGCAGAACTGGATTCTGCGACGCGAGCGTGCCTGGGATACAAACGGGACGTAGTTCGCAAGAGTGGAATAATCAGCGGAATGAATTCTGAACTGGAATTTACTTTGCTCGCGGGAACGCTGTGTCCTTTCATGGAGATTCCCTTGCACCTCTCGCGTTTGATGTCGATAATTTTCAATTAATCTTCATTTTCGCGCAGCGCGATGCTCTTTCGGCAATTTCATGCTATCTCCGTTTGGCTAGAAGCATTGTATTTCGCAAAGGAAGGCTATATTTTATAACAGAAGCTATTCTCAGATATAGCAGATAAATTTATAAAAATTCCACGAGGTACACAGGACCACGAAACTTTTTTTTCAATTGGCACAAACTAAATTTATTTTTAAAAATGGGTTGTGGGGATATGTGTAACTACAGTTTTTGCGTTTGGAGGGTTAACGAAATATGGGATTAGAGGTTTTGTGGTCTTGGGGTGAGTAAGTTAGAGAGTTTGACGTTATAACTTCGTGGAAATAGGATGTGTTGTGTTTATATGGCATTTTACGGGTTTACAAACTGTTTTTTTTTTGCAATTTACCGAAAACATAGACGTGATGGGCTAAAACGGGCAACGGACTCGACTTCAGCGACCCAAAATACGTATAGGACACGCGGCCCAGTTTGTGTCAATTAAAAAAAAAAAAGTTTTGTGGTCCTGTGTAATCTTTTCGTCTGCTTCTTCGTTCCGCGGTCGTGTAATTCGTTCAATAAAAAGCCGTTCCTCCGTTTGTTTGCAGGTGTTGGGAGGACTAGGTCGCAGGATGTCGAGCGGCGACAAGGCTTCGCCGGGCCTGACCATCGATCGCGCCGCTTTTCTGCTTCTGAGGGTGAAGAAGGCCTTCAAGAAGAAGAAGCAACAGCGAAAGGAGAAAAGGTGAGTAGCTGCCTCGCCGCTTCCTTCCTCTTTCCATCGTGCAGCGAGCCGGGCGGGACAGAAAACAATGGGAGCCTAGAGCGAAGGATGGCTGGACGAGAGGATGATCCGAGGGATTTTATTGTCCGCGTCCTTTCATCCAAGGACGAGAAATCACAAAGGGAAGGACGCGAGGAAGCAGCGTCGCGGCCGCTCCATCTCGTCCCCCGCTGCACCGCTCTCCTTTTGTTTTATTGCTCGCGTTCCCAGCGTTCTTGGAGGATTCTTCTGTAAATAGCGCGTCCCTCCATAACCGCAGACTACTTTTCCACGGGAATGGTCCTTGGCCGTGGGAATTATCCGCGCGACACTCCGGCTTCCGTCGCAGCGTCGGTCCACGCTGGCCGAACTTAGCGCGGAGTTAGGCGTTGAAGAAGTTGTCGTTGGCGAAGTTGGCAGGGCTCAATCAACCCTCCTCGTCGGGTCGGAACAGTCGGAGGGAACGCTGTAGGCGTGGAGGAGCGAAAAACGGTGTCGCTTTCTTGGATGCTGGGACTGCTGGGCGAGCCAGCGACTCAATGCACCAGCCCAGGCGGAAGAAACTTTTATGCAAGCTCCGCGAGTAGTTAACCGGCCTCTCGAGAAAATTTTCACGCGCCACCCCTTTGTGGGCAAATTCTCCGCCATGGGACAGGAAACGATGCTCGGACTCGCTGGGTTACTGCAGCTCCTTTGCCCTCGAGAGTGGTCCTAGTGATTGTCTAGTTGCTCCACGACGCTATCCCGAGTTACGTGTTGCCCCTGGAAGCTCCTAAAAATTACTTCTTTCAAATTGGCTAGCAGATTAACTTGATCAATTTTTATTCGATTCACTTGAAATTTTAATACCTTCTGGAATACATTATCTACAGAAGTACATACGGATGTTAGGATTCATTAAAAACTTTTTCTGCTGCGGGCAATTTTATACCCAATTTATGAAAATTGAACGGCTGAAATTGATAGTTTCTTCAAATGTCTGCGATTTTCGCAAAAATCAATATTTTGAAAAATCGCTATGTACTTCCGTGGAAAATGTCGCGTAAATAATGAAAATTTTCGGTTTCTTATCCTACGTGAAAGTACACGGAACTTCTACTCCTAGCCGTGGAGAATAGAAGAGCACCAGCAACGCGATTTCGTGTAAAAGAAATAGTTACAATTTTTTTTGCATGCATCATAATGCATGTAGAATAAAAGCCATTAACAAAGTTTTTTCGTTTATTTTCTAATTTCACCGAAAAAAATTCTGAAACGTACATATGACTTTTCGGAGCTTCCAGCCACCCCTCAGTGTTGTGATAAAAAAGTGAGCTTGTAATTAGTCGCGGAGCCCGCTTGGAATCGAGGCCTTCTTCAGCGATCGGTGTTGTTATCGGGAAGTTTGGATCCCAGCAGAATACGCTCGTTTCCACTACGTGACTGTTCGATTCCCAGCTGTAGCTACAGGGTCGTAAAGCAACTCCAGAGAACGCTCATTCAGGGAGCCTAACGAGTCCACGAACATCTTGGCACGGTTTTCGCGAATTGCTCGTAACTCGCGCGCCGTTTTCATCTTGAATACGTGTACACTGCGTGTAGCTGGATTCTTGGGTGGGTTGGGAGCCCGCGTCCCCGAGGAAGTTGGGCAAGAACGACGCCCTAGTCGCGACTAAGCACGGGGCCTTCGCCCGTCGGGGTATTTGAACGGGATGAAAGTTTGCTCAGGCAAAGATGATTCGATGGAGGATATTCCGTTCGCGTATACCCGGTTCCGAGTTTCGGAATTCATTATTCGCGGCGATGCCACGCTCCGTTCTACCTGCAAAATTAACAAACAATGCGGACGGCCGAACAGTCGGACGTCTTCTCTTCGCCAGTGATATTAATAATTCCTGGCCCGGCTGTTCTGAATATTCATGAAGCCCCGTACACACAGACGGTCGCGCGGAGACTTAACGAACGTTTCCCGTATCTCCTCTAATTCGACTGCCATCCCGCAGCAACTTTGCTTAATTAAATGACTACGCCCGATCGGGCTTTACCTTTCGCCCGAACACGTGCCGAGGGGAAGAGGAGTAAACTCGTCTTGACGCACGTGAACCTCGCAATCCAGCCTTAATTCGACATCGGTGAAGCTTTTCAGGAGATCGGGTCTGTTAATCGATTAACTTTCTTCATAGATCCAGGATTCGGCGAAATAGAGTCCCGTCCCTTTACGCTGTACATCACGTTATTACGTTTGTTATAATTGGCTGGGAGTGAATTATAGAACCGCCAAAGGGCGATGAATTTCACTGGTTAATGAAAGTAGCTCGACTCGACGGGTATATCCCGCAATTCCTCTCTTGATCGCGGAGATTTCTCTTGTGTAAACGCGGAGATGACGACAGCCGTGCGTTTGCACTCCGAAATCTAATCAACGTCGCGGACGGGCGAACGATTCCAACGGATTTCGAAGCATCGCTCTCCGCCGCGCGGTAAAATTCGACGCTCGGTCGACTGGTGTTCTCCGCGAGCAGCTGTCATGAATTTTGATAAGTGGAGGCACGAGTGCCTGGCGTCCAGGAATATTGATGCAATCGTGCCGAGGTACTGTCCAGGGAAAATACCGCGGATCGTCGAGTACGTGATCTTAATCCCCTGCGACTCAATCCCTTCTAATATCTCGCACTTCTTTTCTGGCAAGCCGAGAGAAGAATCGCCGCGCATTCAGTTGGGATAAAAGCTCGGCTCCCTGGAAACTGTAAGTGGGACATGGGAATGGGTCAGATAAATAACTTTCCACTCCTATTATCAACAGCCACGCGAAATTTATGGATGTTTAAGTAGGGGTAAAGAGTACAGTGGTTGGCCACCTGATGGTGATTGGCCTTATTTTGAGAAATAAATGAATATAATGAAATACCAATGTTTTGCCTTTTTTTAATGAACATATTCGTATTCCTTGTACTTTCTTGCTTCGGATGTAATCAATATTTCTCCACTCATTATATACTGTAATTATATATAAAATTAAATAGGATGGCTCGGGTTTGAAACTTGGAAATTACAGTGATTTAATCAAAAAACCATAAGAGTACAGTTGAAAGTTTGCAAATAGTTTAGTGTATTTATGATATGTATATCTCTCACATTCGGTATACACCTATAAATTAAACTTTAGAAAATACTTATTTATTGGTTAAAATTGTACATATATTATGAAAAATACAGGGGGCCAACAACTGTCATATGAATAATGTTGAACGATAGTAATTACTATTGGCCGGACGGCCAGTGACTGTTTTTTAACCATGTTAATGGTGAAACAGTAATTAGTCCCCTGTTAAAAACAGAAACAAACTAGACAAATACATACTAAATAAAATATATCCATTTTTATTGAATAATTTTAATCTAATTTCTATCACCATATCAGGTAACATTTTCTTTTAGGTTATATTATATATCAAATAGCGGCCAATCACTGTCGAACCGATTGGACAATTACTGTCTTAACTATATTTCTTCGTAGCAAACACATTTTTTTTATATTTTTATACATTCTTGATTTTTTTTACAGACTCTATTTATTTTTATATTATTAGGGGTTTTTCGTACTTATTTATATTGATTTCCATTTCAAATTTACTAAATTCACATTTATAATTCATTATTTATGTGCCAACCATTGTACTCTTTACCCTAACTTCTATATACTTCGACGTTGAGAATTGCCGGTGATTTCATAGCTGCCCAGCATCTCCGCCTCGCGTCCACCCTTTCCACGATCGCAGCGTGCCCCAGTAATTAAGCGGCACGCGTTTTCGTCGCTGGGAAAGCCTCGTAACGAGCGGACGTCGCTCGCCGCTAAAGAAACATGGAGAATCCGTGACGCGCGTATCCACCGCGTTACTTTATTTCCATCCCCAGCGAACGATGCCGCGACCCCGATTACTAATTAACCCGAATAGCCATCGTCTTCTCCGACTTCCACGAGCACTTTGTCGGCTGGGTGGAGGAAAACAAAAAAGTGGTGGGCGTTGAGCGAGTTATTGCACGCTCGTTTTTCGCCGGCAACTTCCACGCGAAAAGGCAAGTTGCTATCGAATTTGGCACCTCGCGTTTTTAAGGTCCCCGGGGCCGGCGACGCGCGAATTTCATTTTACCGTCGCCTGGCGGGATAACAAAATGTAGCTGTCGCTTTCGCGCGGAAGCTTTCAGGCGTCGGCTCCGAGTGCCCTCCGCCTGGCGGTTTTCTTGCTCGCTACCGATAATCGGGCCGTTTGTATGAAAGCCACGGCTGCATGGTTAGCCATTATATTGCAAAGGGACGAGGAATGAATTGCAAACGGACGGTCGTAGGTTTCCCTGCCTGTTGCCACGCGTTTTCATTTTAGGAGAGCCGTTTTCGTGATAATTCGGCTCTCGACGTATCGATCCCCTGTTACGGCTAAGGCAGGCAACGCCTGGTTGCGTTTGATAATTGTTAACGCGAACAAATAGAGCAGAGAGCTCGTAGATGTTTCATCAGATTCCTTGAAGAAGTGGAGGAAAGTGTTCCATCGATCGGAGGCAGGAAGGTTGAGCGCGGCATAATTATGGGCCATTCGGTCGAGCCACCATTAATTTCGTTAATTACTTTATTTAGCATCGAACGCCCCGCTGCACGGTTATTTGCGTTCATCGACGGCTGGGATGAATTAAATTGGAAGTGCACGGAACGGGCACTGAAATCCACGTAACTTCGAATGCAAATGTTCCCCTTTTGTCGAATACGGCTGGGATAAATGGAGTTTACTTTACGGCCGTCGCGAAACACGCGGACGGTTATTTTTCTGTCACGTATATTGAGAATTATACGCCGCTTGTGCTCCGTTAATCGACAGATTCGCAGTCGTTAGCTGAAACGAAATGAATTCGCGTACGAATTGCTGGAATGGAAACGCCACGTTCCTTCTTAAATAGGACAAGGGGAGAAATGAGAAAATATATAATTCCCACTGAGAAATAGCCGAAAAACATTCCCTCGGATTTCCGAACTCCGCAGTTTCACTCCGAAATAAGAAAATTCTTGGAATATCTGCTTCAGCGCGAATAACTCGTACTTTTCCTCAAGCATCGAGTCGTTCAAGGATGTCTAGAGAGAAAAGATTTCAAATACGAAAAACCTATAAACCGGTGGCAGCAGATTTTACTCGTCGCAGAATTATATACCGAATAAAGTTGACGGACGGTAGTTATCCCCGAAGAGAAATTCTTCAGGGTCTCCTTTCTTCTGAAACGATATGTTAGTCGTCTCCCAGAAAGATAAGAATACTGACGGACGATTCTCAGCCCTCTCCTCGGGCCTGGTGATTTTTTTCCACCACCCCGGCAGGCGTGAATTTATTCCCCCGCAGTTACTCTTAATCCTCGAGCCCCGAAGCTCCTTCGGGAATATTTTCGCCCAAAGTGACGTCTACGGAGGGAATGCGGAGAGCCTCGCCGGGCCGATTACTCGATTCTCGATAATTATATCCACCCTTTCGAACGTCTCTGTCAAAGATTTTTTTCCCTCGATACACCAGAGTGCATTTGCATGCTTTTCGGCGGAAGTACGCTTCCGCGAAACTTCATGAATAAGGATTCTGCAAGGGTTGCTCGGTGGAAAAGGTCTTGGATAAAGTCCACGCGTGTGGCTATAAATTCTGGATAGCCGCGGTGTACCTTCCATATCGTGGCAGCCTCTGGACGGTCGTAAGAAAGAAGCGAAGCCGCGAGTCTATTAGAAGCGATCTGAAAACGTTTCGTTTCTTCACTCCCCTGCGCCTCGTAAACGGTATTTTCCGACGTTCGACCTCTATCGGGGAATTCTCCGCGAATCGATGTTGATTCGTTGTTTCTAGAAAGAAATACGAGCCACTGGAAAACCGTAAATATTAGGACTAAACTGAAAGACGACCTTATGATCCGGGATCTTCTGTTTTAAACAGAGCTCTTCCTCCATGAATTTTCTAAACCGACTCTGTCACTCTCGCAATATCGCAGTAGATTCCACCCCGAAACCTAATCGTCGAATTACGTATTATACCTACTCGATATCCGCAGAGATTTTAGAAACAGATGGTCCACCCTCTCTGGAAGTAAAATCGGCGAACATTTGGGCGAAATGGTTCGTCCAGATTAGCCTCGTGAAAGCTGCACGAGCAGATCTCTCGCTCTAAATTTCACCCCTCAGGAAAGCGAATTACCACGGACTCGGGCGATGCCCACGGTACGAGCCAACTTGCCAGGGTTCGATCACATACGACCTGGCGCGCGTAATTATGGGAGCGAGAAGTTCGGGGCAACTTCGCAGTGACTGGCTCCCGGCGCAGTATGCAAATTGGCCAACTATTTACCGAAGAAATAAGCAATCTGCAGGCTGGCCGTTTCACGGAGGCTAGACACACTCCGCGGTAATCCGGCCATCAGACCTGTGTACTCGACCGCCGGTCCTGCCCCAATCGTCGAATCATTCGATCGTGAGAAACGGCTCTGATTGCGGGGGGGGGGGGGAAACGGCGTGGCGGGCAATAAGAGAAAAATTGCCATTTGATCGAGCAAATTGGCTGGAGAACTCTCCGTTGAAAGTACCGCAGACGTTCGTTTACCGTCGCGCGGGCGAGCTTCCCGGCATCGAAAATGTAAATGATTTGCCGGCGCAAACGATTTTCTGCTCGGCGAGCGGCGACGACAGCGCGGATAATGAAGAAAGCCCGGGTCGATCGTAATTTCGATGAATATTCATCGCCCCGCCGCATTCGTTTCCCCGCGGGGTAATAAATTACGCCATCAGCTTGAATTATGCGACGGCAGATAAGACGCATTAAAGGCGCCGCTCCAAAGGGATAAATAAATCCCCGCTCCGCGGGCCAGAGATCGATGCGCCCCCGCGACACCGTGAATCCGCCGCGTATTTGCAATTAAAATTAGTGCTAATTAGCGGAGTCAGTGGGTCGACTGGGCTCGGGCATGTTTCATCCAAGTCTGACACCAGGGTGCAAGTAATGAGATTAATTGGAATAGTTGCAGTGTCAGCGACCCAAGACCTTCTGTTTCCATATTTCCCGCTAATCTAACCGCTTGTCTCTTTCGCTGAATCAGGGCATAGTCAGCTAATGGCGTGGCATATAAGTACATACGCACATCCGCAGTGCTGGCGTGCTCGAAGCTACTTTTCAAAATTTTCTGCCACGTGCTCGTGAACTTTCGTGATTCCCAGGTGACTATATAGTCAGAGCAACACCTCGTTTCAATTCTCCTATTTGTGGTGTAGGTAAACGCAACCAATAAATGAACACTTGAGGTAGTTCCTGAATAATCTATTAAATTCAAGAATTCTTTCAAATTTCGGTCAAAATTAATTTCGAGTACGAGAAAACCTTGTAGAAAGTTTAAAATCGATTTACTACATAGTTATCGAGAAATTCTTTATTAAAGTTTATGCATTTTAACACAGTGGCAAATGGCAGGGTTGGAAAAAAGAGGGTTATAGTTTTAGTTTTTCTTCTGAAACAGGAAAAATATATTCAAGAAGTGTACCAAAATTGGCACGAAAATACATCGAAATGTCGCGAAATGAATTTATTAATTTCTCTGAAACTGACCGAAAAATAAGTTTACTTTTTTCTTTATAAATAATAAACGGGGAATCGGAATAAAAGAAGCCCTCGTTGGACGATGTGGAATCTTACTACGATCCTGCATGAAAAATTTGAAGTGAATTGGTTGAACGTAGCGCGAGTTTTTAGGCCCACCGTTTAGCCGTCTAAAATCGAGAGACTTTCGGATATGTATGCATAACTTCCGAAAAACAATAGTTTTTTAACCAAAACTTTTTTCTTAAGTAGTTCATAACACTATGCAAAGATAGTAAAAAAAAAACTGGAAATCTTCGTCGAGCCGTTGACTTGTAAAAAAATCCACAAAATGCACACATTTCCCGAGGGTTCAAACGGATATACCCCCTTAAGGGGTTATAGTTTACTGGTACATCCACTCTACGTATGAGTGCGAAGGGATTCGTTGACCGTTCGATTTTCTGCGAAGCGTAGCATGCACACTTCGCTCTACAATTTCCCTCCTTTCCTCGCGAGACAGCAGCCGACTTCTGGCACCTTGTAGAAATTCATGAATCGACAAACGAAATTCCTGCTGTCCTTTCGAAGGGAATGCACGACGGACTCCAGGCGGATCGAATCGATCGTTTCAGAATAGCGTGACACGTGTCGCGTTCGAGCAGAGTCCGGGCTACATTTCCACCGGCTCGCGGAAGAACGTTACCGGCATAATAAATAAATTCCACGGGTGGAATGAAGAATGGGGGGAGCGCAATGTGGCGAAACGATATAGCGCAACGTTTCCGCGCGGCATCCTTGTTTATCAATTAATTACGCGAGCATGCGAAGGTACATTCGTATCATTAGCGAGGGGATGAATCATTCTTGCAGCTGAACGGGGATGAATACTTTGATGAATATACAAGCGTTTCATCCCCGACGGTTAACCGTACTGACAGGCGGCTCCGCGGGTCTCGGGGTATGGGCAGAATGTTTCAATAACGGATGTAACGAACGGACATAAGTTTAATATTCTCTCGAATAAATAGCGCGTTATTAATATTCAACGATCGAAACGAAATTTTCATATTCCTCCTGCATTTTGTTTACCGTTTTATCGTACTCCGCGAAAATAAGGTACACCGCTTGCTGGGAACGTCGCATCTGTTTTATAATTTCGCCCTCGCACAGTATATACTCCCACATCCAAACCACGTTCAATTACTTATTCGACGAGCTTTCAGATTTTCATTGAAATCCAAAAACAGCCACAGTTTCAATTTTACCTCTCTCCCACGCGAGCTCCGCAGAAGCTTCTACATCCAACAATTACCGTGGACGCTAGAAATCCACCCTGTTCTTCCACCGCCCAGTCCCAAGTCCATTGGAATCAGAGATTAATTATTCCACCGTGCAACGTTGTCGCGAAGTTCGAGCTGAGAGATGGACGAGTCCTGTGGAAGCACTCCGCAGCTCCAGGATGATTCTCGTGGCACTTTGTTGGCCAGGGCATCCAGGAATAGGGTGCAAGACGACATCGGAGCTCAGGGTGGTGTCGTCTAATGAACACCATCTGTTTCGCGGAACTTACAACTCGAGGCCATTTGCCAGGTCGCCGTGGAAGTCGGTGGCTGCATTTACGTACGCGACGTGGCCGTAAAATGGACAAGTATTCCGCTGGTGTGTCGTCACGCGGATGTGTACACGCTCCTGTCACGCGTACCGCCGCCAGCCTCCTCGGCGTGTGCACGTAAACGTGGAAACTGTCACGGCCGGTTGAGCCCGATGGAATGGACGCCGCTGGACGCGTCGTTAAATCCGTTTCCCAGTCGTTCCTCCCTGGCCAAGGACTCGTGTAATTTAGTTTGCTGACACTTTTGACGGAGCCTCGAACACCGCGCGGCGATTGCGTACGGAGCTGCACGCTGTAACAGGAATTCCGATTAATGGAAAATCGAAGTCTGACACCAAGTTGATCCGTATTACCAGGCTTTGTTATAAGTAGGAGAGCAGAGGGGTGGTGTTTATGAAATTGCGCTTGCAGAGAAGCCTCGAGGAATACGAATTCTTCTGCCGAAGATGAAGGGAAAAATAATTTCCGATCCGCGGACGAATCTCTGCGTTCTATAAAGAAAGCAGCAGGTCCCCCCTATTGTTATCAGAAGTATAGTGCGAGAGGGTGGCGAACGATGCGCGGCGGGCAATAAGGGAAGTTTTATCGTACAGGTTTCGCGGGGCAATATTCCGGAAGAAAGATTGCTGTATTCGAGACCCAATGAGCATACGAATAACTCCGAATCTCCATTAATTTCGGTGCACGTATGACCATGGTGCTCTATTAAGGGGGAACACCACTGTGACGGCCGGAAAAGTAAGCCATATTTAAGAATTTTTTTTCAGAAATAATTTACAGTTTTTATAGAAAAATTGTATTACCTACCTTTAGTACGCTGTCTTAAGAGACTATGCAAAAAAAATAAATAGAAAAACATCTATAAATTTTAATATATTAATTAATCTTCTGGACCCCCCACGCGAGCTGGTCGAATGTGTAACTATGGAACAGATGGTCCGAAATCAAATTTAATTCTTTTTTTATAAACTATATGAGTGTAGTTTCCGTTGTGCTTACCGATTTCTTAAACAAATTATTTTTGTAAAAATGGTGCGCATTAGAAGAAAAGTTTCGAAAATCCGCGAATAAAATGAACAGTTTTTTGAGTGATTATTTCACCGACGGCGCAGGTACGCTCAATTTTGATTAGTGCATTTGTATCACGAGATACGTGGGGTACCCCGTCTTGCCCCACCTTCCCCTACTCTTATCAGGCGTGTCCATAAATAACGCTCTTAGCTGGTATACTCCAAACATCCTATGGTGAACATTCCTCGTTATTAACCGATTACCCTGCTCGACGAGGGGTTATTTTCGACCCGCAAATAATCCATCCGCAGTAACAGGAATCGGAAACTCCGATGATTAATCCTTAACCTCTTGTTCGTTCCACCGATACAGCGGAGAGGTTCGAAAATAGATCCCCGCACGGTTTTCTATCCCCTTCGTTTTTGATAGGTGCCCCGAAAGCTTCGCCGCGAGTTTGCAGTTTCGTTTCGGAGAAAAGTGGTGCCCGTTAACGTCGCAGGCAAACAGATATCCCAGTTTTCGAAGGAAGCCCTCTCCCGACCCAGGAATTCCCTCATCGATCCACGCGTCGGACGATATCCACCCACGGGTGTCGAAGGTCCCGCGTCAGGGAAGATTTTCATCCCGTGACATAGCGAAAATATTCGTGGTCCCCCGCGTCGGACAAGCACCGGGATCGATATTCGACCAGAAAACACCCTTCCCCCCGTGTATTATTCCCCGACGGGGCGGGAATTTCAGCGAGAGAACCGACAGACCCCGACGCCTACCTCGTCGTCACCCCCGTCGAGCTAATTTGCTTTGACGTGTGAAGCCCGCTCGCGCCAATGCACTTGCTCTTCCCTTTCTTTCTGTTCGATGGCGAGCAGCTGATCCGTGAAACGCGTCTGGGAACGTCGCGCGACGACACTGGTCCCGGGTCGTTGATTTCTCTAACAGCCAGCAATCGAACGACCCTCGAACGACCCTCGAACGTACTCGATTTAAATTGCCACCCGTGTATATTCTACCTCCGTGTACGAGGCGACATTCCGCTTTGCTGGCTTCTCGAACAGGCGAGCGCCGTGTCCTCTGGGGCTGAGGAAATCACCGTTCGAGCTTCGTTTCTCCAACGATCTTGAATCTAATCGTACCTTCGGCTTAGCAAACCTGCTGGGAATGGCGGGATTAAATTCTTTCTCTACGCGACAGATTTAAAAGGAGGAAAGGAATCGACTCTGTCGAACGTGCTACGTCTTATGCAAATCAGCGCATCCTCTGAACTGCATCCACGCGCGGCGCGCTCGAGGTGTATTCGTCGAGGCATTTGTAAATTACAGTATTACGTGATTTATCGTTTTTGGCAAATAATATCGTCAACAGGGCTCAAGTCGTTATTATTATTTTATATTGTATTCTGTTACTTTTGATTTGTAGTGACGCTTTTTCTCTACTTCGCGCCTTTTTCACCTTGTTCTGTCATGAAAATTGAAAAAAAAAATTAATACCGACTTCGAAAACATAAAAAATTATTTTTTCCCTTATTTAATCTACGACTATCAATTTTTTTTATGTTGGCGCCTCATCATTTGCACCGTGTAAATCTGGCGCCGAATTAAAAAATATTACCGGGGCCTCTTTCGAATAAAAAAAAGATCATCAAAATCAGTCCATATGCTGAGGAGTTGTGCGGTGATAAACATAACAAAAAAAATACATGCGTGTGAAATCTATAACCTCCTCGTTTTTGAAGTCGGTTAAAGGGTCAGTCCACTGTGAAGTCGTGAAAAATTGTCATTTTTTAGGATTTATTTTTTAGTAAACGGAATGTTCAACGTAAATAATGTTTTGTCTACTTATTAATACACTTATTGACAGTATGAAAAAAAATCTATTTTAAATTTTTAACAGTTTTTTTTTTAATATATGAGAATTTAATAATTGAGAATGCGATGTAGTGCTGGTGCGGGTGATTCCGGAAGAACGACGCATTTGAAACAAAAAATTCAAAGTGAATCAAAGGGAACCAGGATTATTTTTACTGATAAAAAATTAACAAAATAGCGAAGATTTGAAGTTTAAGTATCGAAATACAGTGAATTTTTCAATCATTTTGCCTTGTAAAAAGTATGAAATGGTTAATCGAAAAAGGTTTTGCGTGGTCCCGGCCATAGCCACCGATGTGCTGAATAACGTGTAAAAATTTCAGACTAATTGGTCGAATAGTTTTTTTGCAATCACCTGCGCCAGTTGAAAAAAATGTTGTTTTGAGATAATCGCGTTTAAAGTTTAAAACAAATTAAAAACTTCTTTTAATTTTTGTTTTGTGTATTATAAGAGAAGCTTAATAAGTACCAAGAAGATTCATTACATTATATGTTGTATCTACGAAGAAAAGAATCTTTAAAAATAACTTCATTTTTTCAAACCGTCACAGTGGACTAACCCCTTAAAAAGGGGCCTTGCCCGTTCTCAAGAAAATAAATAAATAAATAAATATCTGTTACGTTATCGAGCTATCCTCTTCGGGGGGAATTCGTATCATTTACGGGTAAATCGAAGTGGTTAGACGGGCCTTTGTGTGTAGCGGTTCCTCGTGGGTGGCGAAAGCTTATTCTTGTCAGGGACAATTTTGGCGATAATGTTCCATAGAGATGGGTCGTGAAAGGGACACGCGTTCGCATAATTTCCACGTAGGGAAGAATTATGATCCATCCTGTCACGTGCTGGTCTCTCTCTCCTCCAGCGGATTAAAGAATGTCGGGTGACACCAGGAAATAAGGAAAATGACAGTTCCATTTTCCCTGCTGGCTGAATGGGGCGGGCTGATACGCTCGCCTTGGGACGTTTAGCGCCGCTGAACATTGCAAACGCGACACGCGAGCTTCTTTTAAACAATCGAGCGCGGCTGCACGCGCCCACGCTTCCCTTTTTCGAGACAGACATTCATTAAGTCGCGTCGCTTCTGACACACCATTTAATATTCCAATGCTCCGCGGTATTGATCGCCGACGGGTCAACTTTTCATTAAAATTTCCGCGTCTTACTAAAGTCTTAAAAGCTGATCATCACGGGCGAGATACCTCCGCGGTATCGCCATTAAGCGATGCCATCGGGATCGACCCCGATCCGAGGCATTTTTCGCAACACCCGAACACCCTCGAAGCCTCAGCTGGATAACGTTTCCCAGGTTTTCGGTGCACCTTCGCCTGCGAAAGTCTGATGGACCGTAACAAAAAACTTTATATAAGGAATAAAGGTAGTAATGGTGATGTAGCGTCTGTGGCTTCGCAGAGGGTGGCTCGGAAATATAGCTACTAAATGAAGCCGTTAAAAATGTTCGAAAGAGAGGTAATAACGTGGCAGTAAATAATGCACTGGAGACATAATTGCTTCGTCGATTATATTTCGTAAGATAGAAATTCGGAAATAAAAGAGAATCGGAATGCCTGTTTCCCCTGAACTTTGCCAAGCGACGAGATCTCGATACAGAACTTCGAAGAAGCAGCTGGGTAATCTTCTGCCGGATCTCCGATGGTTTCTAAGCGCACTTCGAAGCCTGTGATCGTCTTAAAAACGTGAACGAGCCGAATGTAGGCCAGCTCTTTGATCAACGGACCAGAAAGGAAGAGATTTCTCTGCGCCTCTTTTATTCGACCAGAGAACCCGAACGGAAAGGAGGGACTTATTCTTCGCCCTGAAAATCTTGGAATGATTGTGGGAGCTCGGCGCGCGGATGTGTGATTGATAAGAGAAGGTTTCTGGCTGACGAACGCGACGGCGGCGAAACATTTCATTACGGCTCATCCTGGATCGTATTAAAAGGATAAAGTTTCCCTTTAATTTGGCCAGCGCGTCCCTCGCGAATGAAATGCGTCCCTGCATTTCGCGATTGAACTTGGAAGCTCCCGGGCGGAGCAGAAATTGGAAAAACTTCGCAATTGCGGGATCGGGTTGCAGATTTCTGTATCATTTCCAGGAATACATACCGCGGTGCATGCCACGCGCTTGGACATTTTTCGGCGCAATGCTCGAAACGTCACGTTCCACGGTTTGCACGATCCAGAAAACTTCGCGACGATAAGACTTTATCGCGCACCGTTCTTCGCGTTCCGTCACGCCACGCCTGCTCGTTATTTATATTGCACCGCGATCTCATCTGCTTATAACGAGCTGCCTTCAATTTGCCACGACGCCAACGTTGACAAAGCGGCGATAATGCGCGCGTTTCCATGCTCTGAACTTCGTAATTGCAACATCGCGTGACTGTAGCAATGAATATTTCGATTCGCTGTTAATTGAGCGCGAATTCCAATTACGAAAGCGCCCAAGGGCATCGCAGAAGCGGCGTTCATCAGACCCTTGTTTAGAAAACAAGACCCCCCCCCCCGATCCTTTTATCCACACTTTTCGAATTCAATCAGCGTCCCCCGCTCGATCGTAGCTCGAAAATTGCCCTGACAGCTCAAGGCAACTCGGAATAAAATTATTGTTCAGGAAGCGTCCGTTCTACTCAGACGGTACTTTACAGTTAAACCCCTCTCCTTGGACCGTTTAAAATCCCAGGGATCAGGTTCCTTCGGAAAGTTTCCATTGAGTGGGTTTCGGTACGTCGCGGGAGAATTAAAAGTTCCTCAAAAATCCCTAAACTACATTCTCCGGATCTCTAGCTACCCTCCCATGGAATTGAATTTTCATTTTCAGCGGCAGAATGGAAAACAGCGAGGCATGTTCTGAATCCTCCTCAAATTTCGGTCTAATTATTGCGCGAAAAGTTTTAATAAACTCGACGATATTGCAGACTCCACTCGCGGGAGCAATATTAGCGAGTGTAGCCTACGATGTGAATACTTTTCCTCGCACATGCTCTCGAAATTCCTCCTCGGTAAAGTAAAAGCGAAACATTGTTCAGTTAGCTTCCGTTAACGATGAATAACTATTTGCTGTCTCCTGTCACGTGCTTCCCTACGGGGAGCAAGCTATTCTCATTTACCGGCAATATCTGCAGTAGCTTCTCGTTCGAACAGTTTCCTAAATGAATTTTCGCAGCCGCGGCAGAGTTTCCCTGCCAAGAAAAGCGGCGATAACTGGATGCTACGAATTAATGCAATTGAACAGACTCCGACTCGGGAAACAGAAGCACGGGGAACGAATCCCAGATAACAAAGAATCACAATGGCATGCAAATCCCCAGGAGGCCGAGAGACAGTCGCCGCCAACGACAAGGATTAATCGCGATGTCACTCGCGATTAGAGGAGGCTAGGTCACAGGAGTGCGAGCCCGTCCCTCCGCAGCTCTGTTATCTCAGACAACAAAGACGTAGAATCCATCTTTGCTTTGTGCTTAATCCAATGATGCGACGTGACGAAACATTTTCGCAAGCCGAACCTCGGTCATTTGCATTCGCCTTGGAAACTTTGACCGGTGGATTCGGAGGGATTTACGGAGTGCAATCGAGATTCTGTAGAATTAGTAAGTGGTAGCTAAAGCCTCCGCGACGCACAGCGGGACAAACTGGGCTGCCTTGTGTCAAAATCGTAGAACTTTTGATAGAAATAAGATCGAGGGATGAATCTCTTAGTTTTATATTTTTTATTATATTTCTTCAACATTTTCCTCTCTATCTCCATTTTATTTCTACCAAAAGTTTGACGATTTTGGCACAAAATATTTGCAGTTTGTCCCACTGCGCGACGTGGACAAAATGTCCAGCAACCTGGTTGCTCGATAAGATTTTGCAGAATTAGGGAAAATATTGAAAGAGTATCACAAACAAGTTTTGACATTAAAAATTCATGTCAAAAGATCCTACAGGGCAAGAAAAATTCTCCGTCCAGATTTGAATTCAGCGCGTCAAAATCTATAGGAAATGACGTATAAAATGTCAAGTTTCACATAGATTTTCAAGGTAAAAAGTTCCTTGTCATATTTCTTCAATACTTCCCTCTCTATCTCTATCTTATTTCTATCAAAAGTTCTACGATTTTGGCAGAAAATATTTGCAGTTTGCAGTGGACAAAATGTCTAGCAGCATGGTTGCTCGATAGGGTCCAGGACGATGTCGCCGATAAACGCAGCTGTCTCGCGAGCACAGAGGGTTCGGGATCGCGCTCTAATCGGTCGATTCATGGGCTGGAACGGCGGAATCCAGGCCAGGGGCTCGTTTTATTTCGTTTCCACGCTTGTAACTGTTCGCGGGGAATCGTGACCGCGTTATATATCCGAACCGGGATGACCCTGTTCCAACCGCGCTTTTGCACAGTTCTCCCCCCCCCCCCCCCCCATCACCTCACCACGCCGCGTTAATAAAGCGAACGAGACGCTCCTTTGTCTGGTGAACAGGCCGGAATCCGAGATGGGAATCGAGGAATCAATTAAGGGATGAGCTGACGCGAGGCTTCTCGAGGGATGTACGCGCAAGTCTGAAGGTCCCTGCTCGCCCCCGTCACGTGTTAATTGTGCGTCGGGGATTCTTCTGTTTTCATAAGGGGAACGACGAAGCGATCCCTCCTCCCGCGAACGTCGATCGCACTCGCTTTGCCAAGGGGCGATTAACCGTCTAACACTGGGCAACTGTCGATAAGTGGCGAACTTACACGTTTGGTTAAGTTGCGGGTGGGAGGGAGAAATTTTCTTCTGCACTTGTCAGCTTCTAAATTCTGCAACATTTCGTGCTAACAATAAGTGCGCATTGCATCGGGGCGTTTTAATTTTTTAATAGTACCTAGGTGTGAGCGAACATATACGTACATAAATGTTCGTTGTACAACGTTTACTTTACAGAAATATTACATAAAAAGATACTTGAAAAAAAGAAATACTTAAAAAAAAAGGAGAGCAGATATAAAAGTAATTCCTTTTAATTATTCTACCGTAGCGAGACACGGGTATTTTGCCGAGTCGCTTATATTACTAGGAGGTTTGTGTTTCTTTCGAGAGACACTCGTTCTTATCGAGTACTTTCCCGAGGAAACGGAACAGACGCGTCGATCGAGGGGAATTTGATTCTCTGTCAGGCTGTTGCCGACGAATCCTTGCCGAGCTCGGTAAAATCGAAGAGGCCCCTCGTGCGGGAACTCCTTCAGGCGCATTCGGCTCGGAATCTCCTTTTTCCCCCTGTCTCTTTTAGTCTCGGCGAGCTCCTCTCGCGCCCGGGGGCAAGACAGATCTAATTCAGACCGCGGGAAAGTGCAGCGCGAAACGGGAAAATGACGCGAACGGATTCCTCTCGTAATACGTAACCGTAAATCCACGGGAAACCCGGATGCCTCCCCCGCGGGGGGGGGGGGGGGAGAATAATCCCCGCCAGGGATGAAACCGGCCCGACCGGGGCGTGGTATTTTTCTAAAATATTAACAACGATGGGACCGGAGATTGCGTTGCCCTCGCATCTCCGTGAAATTACGATTTCTTCAATTCCTCGCGAAAGAAGTTATTCGACCGAGGGAGAACATTTGAACGTCCTTACTTCGGAATTCTGTTTTTCGCCGTACTTGGCGAAAGCTATCGAGGGCTCCGTTGTACAACAGTTATTACAAGCTCCCTCGAAGGCAAGATTACAGCATTCCCTCGCCCTGTAATAAGCTCCACGAATTGCAACCCCCGGGGAGGAGAACAATGTTTCTCAAGCGACGTTAATTCCCTGTAATGCCGTAGTCCCGGGAATCCCGCGACAAATTCGATTTGCCCGACGATTCGCGGGGAAAATTATAAGCGTCTCCAGCCACGATGTCGCCGTCGAGGGTAGAGCCCGCGATTACGATCCTGGCTCGATCGGTGATCGAATCGATGCGCGGGGGGGGGGGGGGGGGGGTTCCAGAGGCTTCGGAAGTTCGAACCTCGGAGCGGAAAGGCTGGTCGGCGTTCTTTCCCCGTCTCTTTATCGCCAGTTCCAGCCTCCGGGCAGGTCCGTTCGCGCGTGATTCCGAAATTGCGAGGTACAAACGGCACTATCCACCCTCTGATAACTTCTCGCCCCCTCTCCGTCGCGGGAATACTTTGGGAACGGCGAAGAAATTCAGGCTGGGGTGGATAACCTCGGGAGAACGTTCCTTTGTAACAAGTCGCCGCTGGTGGGAAAACTTTCTCCTCCGGTCCTCGTAATGGGCTGATCTTCGGAGGAGAAAAATGTTCCTGGTTGAGAAATGCTCGGAGTTGCGATAGTTTTGATTTAGGAACGTGCCGGGGCTGCTACGGGGATCTTTCTGCTAATCTGAATGATTACTTTCTTCTCCATCAGCTGTATTATTACGGCCCTCTTACTCTTGTTATATATTATTGGATAGGAATCACGATGGGGTATGGATACGGAGATTCTGATAATCTCCGGACTTTCTGATCTGAGAGGTAACAGATTTCTATCAAACTCGAGGCGACCCTCGTCTCAGCCCTTGCTTTCCAGCGTAACTCATCCGAAGAGGCCACAGTGCTACATCAAAACACCCTAACTTCCGTTCACGGAGAAACTTGCCGCCGTCGGTCTCAACTTCCAGCAACTACACGTCGTAACAGTGGCGTCAGTCGCGAAAGCATTGAGACGCGAGCAAGCAGACCCTTCGTTGCAACTCTGACGGCCCAGCGAGGAACGGCCCTGATTGTTGCTGAGCTAGACCAACACACGGGTTCTAGACGCAGTTGTTTACCATGATTATCACGGAGGATTCTCTGTAACCATCCGCACTGATGAATGGCCCGCCGATATAACGACAGAGATTTATCGTCGAGGATCAAACGCTCGGCATGCCCCGTGGAAAATTTACGGCCGTTCGTGGGATAAAGTTTTTCGGAAACGACGACGTTGTTTCGCCTGGCCACTTTGAAAGGTTCAACGTAGGTATATACGCGAGATAACCGAGGAGAAAAGTTTAGAGTATGCATGGAATACCATCGCGGAATACCCGTCGCAAGTTTCTAACCTCCGATGTTCCTCTCCGTTTCAAATCGGGTTTCGTACCAGCGACTTGGAAATTCGTATTTCTGCTTAAGGAATCTCTGAATCTATTGAAATTTCTAGACCCTTTCCTTGTTATTCTAAAGTTCCATGTGCTATTTTTCTGAGTACCGTCCTCAATTTACCCTGCAACGTCACGGTGCGTAGTGCGACGCTTTGCATCCTCATGAATTTTCTTTGAATAATTAAACGCAAAGCGACGCGACCGCGAATATAGAGCAATCTACACGCGAGGCGAGTCGAAAGGGGGTGAAACTGCTCGGATTCACAGATTTCCACGTGCCTCGCGTGACTTCCGCTTGGCCGTTGGCTACGTGCTCGCCTGGGAAAGCACGACTGGGAATCAGGAGGGGCGAGAAAAGGGCTGGACAGGGGCATTTCGATCGGCAAACAAACGGGTTGGCCGTTGGAACGCGACACGTTTTCGAAAGCTTCGCGAATCCCGCTCGTTCGCGAAATCACCCTCGCGTTCCTGTTCCGAGGGGATCCCTCGGGGGCGAGTTGTTATTCGAAGGTCTCTGCCCTTGTTGTTTCTTTTATCGGGCGGCAAAGCTTTTACGGGAAACGTCGTTTAAGGAGATCTGCCGACTTTGCGGAAGCTTTCCACGTGCTTCGCCGAGAAGTAGAAAGCGAACGCTAGCCGGGCATTGTTTTAAATTCCAGGTAGACAATTGGCCCTGGTTTACCGTAATGAAAACCAACGTTCACGGTTTCACTTTTTGAAAAGAAAGTTTAAGATTCATATTTTAATTATTATCACTAACGCGGTTGCATGGGGAAAATTAGATTCTCCAGTCGCACATCCCCCGCTCCTCCTCGACGGCAAGCTTCCACTATGCCCCAGATTTTATCCTCGAAGCGAAAAAGAAAATATCGTTTTCCCTACGACGGGAGGACACGAAGAAAGCCGTGTTCTCTGAAACCGTGCCGCTCTTCTACCCCTGCTGGTGTCTTAGAAAAAACCAACGATCCGTGACACACAGACAGAAGAGAAGTGTGCCCGTGCCCCGAGGAGAGGAACTCGCATCAATACGCTCGTTTCCGCCAGGAAAGACCAACTTCTGCACTAGCAGGAGTCGACTGTTGCCCGCTGTAGCTGGACAAAATCCACCCAGCAGCGTAAATGCACAGTCACGGTTTATCCGACTTGCGAGATCCTTCCTCCCATGCTTTCAATGGATTTCCATATCACGCACGCGATCTCCGTGCAAACTCCTTGCAATGTTAATGGGATTGTTGCATTTGCTGGGTGACAGCAGCTACTTCCTTGCTTCAGAATATTCGCGCGAGTGCTTTCCGCGTGGAAGTGTTTTCTAAGCGCCGCACACAGTGACGATAATATTCTGAAACTGTGAAAATGTTTCTTTTTTTTTTTTCATAGCGGAGGAATCACGTCGACAGATTCTATTTGCCGAGTAGCGGTCATTTCCCCGGGATCGGGGCTTTGATATTAATGAACGTTAGCGTAGAAATCGAAGGATACATCGTGGAACGATGGGCTCGGTCTTGCAGAGGCTTTTAAAAATTTACTTGCCCGTGCCTCGAGCATCGTGCACTTTAACGGGAAACGTATAGTAAACTACGTTTCCTCGAAGGGACAATTCCCGGGGATGTATCCCAGAAGGAGATAGCTGCGCGAGGAATTTCAGCTGGAACGTTGCAGCATCTTCGCGAGCGCAACGTTGTTAACGGATAATCCTGGTTATCGATACCGCGGCTCCGTCGAGGATCCTCGAAGGACGTCGAAAATCAAGAGGCAAACAGCCGGGGCATCAGCTTTCAAATGCGAGGCGAATGAGATGAACGTTCAACGGAGGCAGAGGGACCCTGCGGTCCTTTGAGAATTCTGTTAAAAATTCTGCATGCTTCCCGGCAGCCGGAAACTTTCATTAAGATTAGAAGTAGATTTCAAGGAGCTTCTTCTTGGCTTAACAGTCTTCAAAGCTGCTTCATCAGTTGTTCAGATTAAAGAGTACCTAGCCGTCCTTTTTTTTTTTTCTATTAAAGTATCAGGCATTGACTCGCGCAATGGCGAACCTAATAATTGCGAT
Organism: Andrena bucephala; assembly: GCA_947577245.1. Lineage (NCBI taxonomy): Eukaryota > Metazoa > Arthropoda > Insecta > Hymenoptera > Andrenidae > Andrena > Andrena bucephala. Next base: position 75,175,804 of record OX387717.1, read on the forward strand.
CCAGAACACAAGCAGCATATTTGAATACACGAGTCGATGGGTGTAATGAGGCGGAAGTGAACGGGAAGACAAAAAGAGCGTCTTAATAGTTAACGAAGTAAGGCTGCGTGGGCGGAGGATCATAAAGAACAATGAAACGCGAATAAAAGGCGGAGAGCGCTGGAGGGAAAAATGGGAGGGAAATGGAAAATGGTGGGCGTGTTCGTGACAAAATACGTGGCATCGTTAACAAGCTCGCGTAAAAAAAAAAAGAACGTGGAAAAGGAAGGTTGAATCGGACGCTAACACGCTGTGGGCGAATGAATGTGATATCGGGCTCGTCCTGTTTGTGTAATGGATTTTTCGATTCTGCATCCTGTTTCCTCGTTAATTCCGGCAACCGGACGCTCGGATTTTGTTGACTTTCAAGATCCCTTCGCGTGACAATCGCTCGATCCGGAAAGGGGCTCGAGGATCGCGGAATTTGTTGCTTCAATTTTTCCATTCCATTTCTGTCGATCGAATTTTATTTCCGATGACGCTGCGAGAATCGGCGGACCTACTTATTGTTAGTAATAGTATTAATCCAAGCGATTTCGCTGGTGAATGGTTAATCTCAGAGGTAGAAGAGTAAGAGAAGATCGAATTACTATAATCGCTTTTATTATCACTGGTAATGCGACACCGTTTTAAGAGCTACGCTTATTTCCGCAAGGTTTTACTTGAAATATTGACATCGTGATAGAAGGCCATGAGGAAGACCTGGTGGCAGGCTGTAAAATCGATAGTCGCTATTTATAAGGCTAGGAAGATTATTGATCGCGGCTGGCAGTCAACCAAACGATCCTCCCACTAATCTACGATTGTTTTGCCTGATCATTGATCTGATCGAAACGTTCCAGCAACCGATCTCTTGAACAAACTTGCACCTCTGACAGGGGATCGAGAAGTTATTTATTTAAAAAGGGAATTCCAAGTCGAAGATACAACTAAATATGTCTTTCTAAACAATTCAATTCCTGGGGAATACATTTTACTATAAGTTTTGTGAATTTCATTCTATGAATAATTGCTGTTGGACTACAACAATGGGAACGAAATTTTTCAAGATCGTTCTAATTAATTACACTCATATTTAAATATACTCGGCAGTTCGACAGACCTCGTAATACCCGCCAAGGCATGAAATTCCCAATAGATGTCAGCGAAACGAACGATTTTCATTTCCCTGTGTCTGACCAGTGTCGCGCTCAGACTACTTACGACGGAGTTCCCATTATCGATCCGTTTCACTTGCTCCCGCTTTTGCGCCTCTATCTGTCCCAGATAATTCCCGAAAATGTCATCAGGGCGTGACTATTACCACTGTAACGTCTTTATGATGGCCGGAGAGGAGCGAGGTAATTCGACACATTTCGCGGCCGGATTGTACGACGATTGTACGCGCGAGAAACTCGCAAAGGTCATCGTTCGCTCGTTCCCGTTCAGTCCCTTCCACCATAATAAAGAACACTGTGTCACAGGATAACGCCACTCTGGAAGCGTGATTTTTCAATTCGCGAGGCACGCTGACTCGTCAAATGTCCCGGCTCGTTTAAATATTTCCCGTCGGACGTTTCGCTCATTCCACAATTCTCCCTCGTTAAGCGTCCGCGATTTCCATTCTTTGCGAGTCACTGTGGATCGATTTCTCATTTCCTCCGAGGGTGGGGTGAATTTAATTGGAATCGCTGATTCGTTCGCGATTCATTCTGATACAGTCTCCTTCGCGCGGTGGTAGAATCAATTAAAACGGGATCAGAGCTCCTTCAAGCCTTTAAATATCCCCGTGCATTTATTACACTCTATACCTGACCAGCGCCAGCGTTTCTCTTCAAATTGATCGTACGAATGTAAAGCGTTCGCGGTGTCTGTTTCTTGGCCGCTCCACTTCGCGCGGACGTCGCGGGTTCAGATTTACGAGGATGTCGAGCTTAATGGACGGCAGAGAACTCGGCGCCTGTACCGTGCACGATTCGAGCCGGCTAATTCTAATTTCGGACACTTTCGCTTTTATAGCATCGTAATTCCCCGTCGAAGCGCCGATTTCCCGTGTTCAAGTGCCCCCGAATCTGCACTGACGCGTATTTCCTGTAAGAACCATTCTCGTACGAAGAAAAACGATCAAATTTAACAGCCCTCGACTGTCTAAAACCGCGACCTGCGTCTTGAACATGTTGTCTTGAGGATATCATCGCAATTTTTCTCAATTCGTGACGTGCAATTTCCACTTCAATCTTACAAAGGAACACCGCGAACCCGAATTCACCGATTGAGACTTCACTTTGTGGGTTTATAGAGTGTCTCAAGACAAGAACAACGGTATGCTTCATTCGTGCTCAATCGCCCTTTAAGGGTGTGTAAATTAATCTCAAACTCAATTAGGCACTCTCACTTTTTCGCGAATAACTCCTAAAGTACAAGTGACAGAAACAAATTTCAAACAGAATTTTTCTCGCCGGGTATTTTTTTTTTTTTTTAAACTCTTGAAACCAAGGAACGTTAAATCCACTGCCAACGATTGCGACTTTACAGTATTTACAAAATATATTCATTTATTCAGAAGATACTCGAACAGCCCTCTCGCCCGCACTTCCAGACCTCTGAATTCACTTGCATAAATCGAAATGAAAATTTGGCAAGGATTCGTGGGGAATGTGAAGCTGCCCCCGAGACCACGAGATTTGCACGGTGTTTCGAAGTTCCGTCACGTTCCCAGATCCGGTTCAACACATGCACGTATGTTCCTGGCTTTTCTCCACCGGGAATCCTTGACCATCCAGGGACCGGTGAAAACTTGCCGGCCAAAAACTGCATCGTTGCAGTCCACTGGTCGGGCAACAACGAAAATCGATGGTTACGATGCATCCATAACATTCTTCATCTCTACATCGGATTCTGGGACCGTTTATTTGCGGCACTTCCCAAGGATTTGTACGAAATCAGTTGCTGCACGAGGAAATCGGGGAAAATAAAGCTGCGAAGGGCTGTTTGGTCTGTCACGAGAAAAATTGCTCGCTTTCCTTCGATCCCCGACAAATATACGCTCGATAGAGCAAACATTCCGCTTCTATGGCCGAATGCCTTTAAAGAGGAACTTATCGACGGTTGAAGGGGAGGCTTACTGTTTAAAAAACATAGAATTCTATTTTTTAAAGAAAAAAAAACACTGACTGATGTTAAGCTAATTTGCATTCGAACGATGACAAGAAGCTTCCGAGAGTCTCCGATAGGATTATCGTGATTCGTTTTCACAAAAGCTTGTCGCTTGAAAATTTGCGCGAGTCTCAATTTCCCAGTAAACTTCGCCTTTCGGTGCTGTTAACGGGCAAGCGAAAGAATTTACGGCGGGAATTCTGCGGCCAGAATGCATCACGCGATGCTCGCCGCGAGACGGTGATAAAAGCCTCGAAATTTCAAGATTTATGGCCAAAACGCTGCTGGATGGAACGACTGGGGCGTGACTTCGTCCGGTGTATTAAAATTTTAACGGATCCTCGTGCACAGTCTCGGCAAAATCACGGTATATCGGTCTGTGAAGCTTCTCTCTTAAGTCGATCGAAGGACGCTTGTCTGGGCTGTTAATCGAATAGTCAGGCATAATTCATTTCTCGACTATTAACCTCTTACTTTCACGACAATCGATTCCAACAGAACTCGTTGATACATTCGTTCGTATTTTCTCGCCTCCAGTGTTCGAACAAAATGTTACCCTTCTCTGTTCTATAAACGTACCATTGCAGAATTTAAATCTCCGCGCTAGAAGGAGCAGAATTGTCAATGATATTAAAAACAAGCTTTCTTTTTACACTTCGCTGTAATATTAATGCGTTTCTGCGTCTCTTTCGTGTCGGAATGACAGTAGCAAATGTAATGCGGGGGGAGTTGATGCGCCCGTTAAAACGTGAGGTTTCGACAGCATCGGAGTGCTTTACTGTCGGTTTAGGAGTACTCGCTGGGAGTGTAACAGAGTGGCTCCTCTGGAACGTTGCGCCAGCATCGCGGGATGCGATAAAATTGCGGGGAAAGAGAAGATGCTGGTGGAAATAAGCTGCGGTGGAACGGGGAAACAGTCTCGTTTGGATGGTCTCGTATTCGGGGTCAGGTTCACCCCCAGCCATTCACGGCACATCCTAGCGAGCAGCTCGAGCGCGATGCTTCTCGTTGCGAATGCACAGGATCGCCTGGCGAAGCATTTGCACTGTCGTTGCATCGCGGCAGTTCATGTCTAATGGCTCAGGATTTGAGGGAAAACAGCGCCTGAGTCTTGCTATCGAGTGATTCCCCGAGGGAAGCTTCGCTCCCTGCAATTTTACTTCACTTTTCCACGGTGTGCCCGAGTAAGTGAGAAATATTTTTTGTTTCATTGAAAATTAAGAAATTCTTTAAGAAACTTCATCCCTTCGTACTACCATTATCGAAGTACTCTGTATTCGCCTTGAATCGATGAGTGGGCGAATACTTTGCCACATTCCACCGTCTGAGAAATCCTTTACCGCGCTCACTTGTAGCTAAGAAATTCCACTTCGTTGTACTTGACTGACAGTAGTACCCCCCCCCCCCCCCCCCATTCTCTCATATATCCGCGCTTTGTACAATTTTCTCCTTGCGTTTCAGCGCGTTGGAAGTACCGCTGCACGTTCCGCTATGTTGGAAATTTCGTCTACCTGCAATTGGACAATACCACTTGATAATACTTCACCAGCGATGCGCTTCCCTCGCCTGGCATTTTTGCGATAAGGAAATTCCTCCCGTACCTTTATCCCAACGACAATCTTATTTCCGCCAGGTTCGCTTCAATGTTCCTCCCGTTCCGCAAAGTGGTTCGCGAAAACGTTTCCATTCTGCGGTGTGGTCGACGCACGAATGTATCAGGCTGACTATTCTTGATTCGACACCGGTGACTTTCCACCGTGGAAAATCGAGCAGAGCCGCACTCGGGTGATTGGTGGAATTAGATCAAGCCTCCCTAACCAGCAAGTAATGAACGAAGTGAAACTTCAGAGCGGTATGGTCGCGCTTTGACGAGCAGAAGTACCTACTCCTCGAAGGATCCTCCAAAGAGAAGGAAAAGAAATTCAATTGGCGGTGCACTCCGTCGCGGGAAGAGAAACAAGCCCTCTGTCGTCTTGTAATTTCATGCTGCAAGCTCTATTCAATATTCCCCGACACTTTCTTGGTATTCTTTACCATTCCTCAACCCCGCGTTAAGGAAAGACAATCGTGCCTTCAGCTTTCTTGTTGCAGAGGCGCGGGAAACATCGCTGATTGAACGGAGAAAATTTCCTCGCGATATTCACCTACCAAGCCCCGTTAATCCAACCGCCATTAATTCCCAGCATGCCCCCCACTAATTGTCACGAATTAACGAGACTGTACCAGGCTGGTAATTGATAGAAATTAGCCTGGCGAAAAAATATTCCCTCGTTCGCGTTCCCCGTCATTCGGAGCAAAGAGGGGAGGTCGTTTATATTAGAGCAAGCAAAAAGTGGAAGCCAGTGAATCCTTGGCTACCACGCCTCCCTCGTTCGCCGAGGGTGGCGCAAATTTCCGCGCCACCGAGGAAGACTATACGGATCTTGTTCGCCAGCGTTCCAAGCAAGCAGCTTGCTTTCCTGCAAAATTCCATTTAGACGCGTTTCGAACCTCGTCCCTGGAAAAGCTGGTCGCCCTGGATAAAGAATTTCATCTGTAACCGTTCTTCACCCCCTTCCTGAAATCGTGCTTCCAAGTCGAGTAACGCTGACAGTGGTGAGATTTATTTGTTCGATTGGCCCTGGTTCGATTGCCGAAGATACAGGACGAATGGGTGCAGGACTAGCCTGTGCTCGGACATTCTATTTCGATGGTTCGGTGTTCGAGCCACTTGTGCAATTATTGGTCGGGTTGGCACTTCGTGCGAAGGGTGATGTTCAAGGTTGTGCTTCCCGAGATTCCGCGAAAGCTCGTTTAGGAAGGTAATGGCTAAGAGTAAGCCTCGCCTGGGTGTATTCCCGAATGAAGGGATCTTTGTGTTACTTTGACTAATTAACTCGAGAGACATCCTTGGGCCTTGCGCGCGCGAAAATTCATCCCCTCCACCTCGGTCTGATATAATTAACGCGAATTTCGTAGTCTAATTGCGTCATTAGTGGTCGTCATTCGTGCAGGCCGCGCGACATTTTAATGAGAAAAGGCGGCAAACAAACGCTCCGCTGGCTTTTGTAGATCACCCTTTCGGGCTGGTGCTCGGGGTCTTATTTAAAAATTCGTTTCCACGCCCGCGGAATAGTTGCGCGCGTCACGGTAATAATCACCGCGCTCAACTGGCGATTAATAGGCGAGTCATTCCGCGGGCTCGCTGCGATTAATTACAATCGCGGCATTAATTCGATTCTGCCGTTCGCTCGCCCGTGGAAACGCGGCCGAGCGTCCAGAGCCGCCGCGAAATTGTTTTCGCGCCGGACACCGAGCGCCCCGTAAAATTCGCAATTTCGTTATCAGCGGATCCCGCGAGGCACACGCGCGATCATTTCTCGCGTCAATCTCGCGGCTATCGTTCTCGATTCAACGGAAATTTAAGCGCGGTAACGATATAGTAACTGCTTCTTAATGGAAATTGGCAATGCACTTCCCCTAAAGCTGGGACAAAGCTCGTTCAGATCTGTAAGTATTTGGGGAACTCACGGGAAGAAGGAGGCGCTCAGAAAAATTCAGATAAAAATATCTCCAAACATTCCAAAGAACGCGGAGAATCTTGGCTCGTGTAGATAAAATTCCCACGTCTCTGAATACACGGAAGACATTGAATTCATCTTCAAAGTACCAGAACAAGGACCAGGCGCGCGTGCAGCTTTGATTTCTCTGCGTAATGGAAGATCGCGTCTTTGTCGGTGGCCAAAGAAAAAGCGTGTTGTCGTTGGAGGACTAAATGCTGGCGGGAGGCCCGCTAAAGGACTAACAAGCTTGCTCGACGACCGCGACAATTAGGAGACAGACGGCCCACGGCAATTTCAGGGTGCTTTGCAAGCCCGCATGCCCGACACGATGTTCCTTCGGCCAAAGAGGAATCCTCTTGGCAAGGAACAATACCACTTTGCATCTGCACCCAGCGCTCGTGGTCCAGTTTCCAGCGGGGGCGTTAAAGCGGCACGATTCGAGGCGCGAGAACAGGGGTTGAATCGAAACGCGTCGATGTAAAAGACCGTGCGCCGCGAAATGAATGCGGAACGAGATACACGCTCGCTGCTTCCATCCCCTTCGTCCCCTTTCCCACGCCCCTTTTTCCATCCCCGACGTTCCTTTCGATCGCATCGGATTTGGGAAGTGGGACGTTCAGGTGAAAGGGGAGAAGCGCCGGCGCTGCGAATGATTTCAGGAATAATTGGGATGGAAATGGATGGGAACCGATGGCGAGTGAAGAATTTCCCTTGGTGGTGAAATGGAGATTTTCGGAGAGATGGAAATTAATGTGATTTTTATTTTAACTCAGTGAAAATTAACGGAGGATTGTTATTGGACCTAGAATAGAGTGAAGAACAGTAGCCAATGGTTAATACAGGCAAACGACAACACAGACGAATAGCGTTCCCTAAAATTTCAAGTCGAGCTTGCTGGTGTCTGGGGGTCGTTAAATTTAATGGAACGAAAACAATCGTTTAAAAGGGGTCCACGAGACGCAGTGTCTGTTATGCAGCAATATTTTCAGACAAAATATCTTGATTCATTGTTGGTATAATAAATTGAGTCGAACAGACCCTTTTAGAGGAAATCGCGACACCGAATCAAGACAAAGAAACTTGCCTTTATAGCATACCCGTCGAAGCTTCACTGGGAAAGTTCGAACGGCTGCTTTTATATGAACTGCGCTGCTAACTCGGAACAACCATCCATGTAAGAAGTCGAAAACATATCCCCTGAGGGGAAAGCAAGGGGTTTGAAGAAGTTCGTCAAGTTTGAAGGGCTCTGGAGGCGACCTTCTATCCATTGAACAACTCCAAGTTATCCTGCAACCGTGGGAAATTCGATGAATTCTCGTGTGACGCGCCTCGAAGAGGTCGTGTTTCTTAGGGAAGGCGAATGATCGTCGGTGCGGGTGCAGTTTTAATCCTCGGGCAAGTTTTTCGGATCGATACAGCCCCCCTGTCGGTCGTGCGTTTCTTTCCACGCTGCTCGTGCCTTGAAATATAGCAGACAGTGCCCTCGAACGATGCTCGCCTGTCTCTTCGCTTCCCAAAGAAATCGTACGCCGTTCCGCGAACCTTTCCCTCTTCTTGGGAGTTCTCCAGCCGCGGAGGAACACCGCCCACCTCCACGTCAATTTCCCGCGTCCGCGGCAACGACGTTTTAGTCGATATCGCTCCACGCTCGACTCGCGAGCTCGTCTCGTCTATGAACTTACCGCATGTCCTGGAAATGTCCAAGTTGTCTTCGAGGTGTCTTATTTCGGAGATAAGAGGAGCCTCCGTCGATATCTCCATTTCCTCTGGAATCTCGTATGGTACAAAGTAACGGTCTGATATTTAGAATAATAAATCCGTCGGTGTTGGAGGTTCGACGCTCGATTCCGAGATCTGGAACGCTGTCTGTCCACGGCTTGATATCCGACGGCTCGGCGGCGGTCTTCGTTTGCTTAATAAACTGCCGTCGAAGGCACGAGGAATCCTGCGGCTCGCGACGTCGCTCCTCTCCTTTGTACACACCGTCGTAATTATCGGAGAAGGATAAAACGAAGCCGTTTTACTACGGAGACAAAGTGCTCGGCGAGTGGATGAACTTCCCGCGAGGCAGGACACCGTAATCCTGATCTCCTGCTGAGCTGGCTTGGTTCGTTGATTCATTCTAATGGTTACCACGGGTCGTTGCCACTGATCTTTCTTCTCGAGCCAATTTCAGGCGAGTGCGCGGATGGGAAATTGGGGAATCTTTAATCTCCTTTGCCGGACGATGGCGAACTGTTTAAAAAATTGTTATTGCGCGTAGGGTGAAAGCAGTAGTAGTCGGGGCCACCCTCTAGTAGTCGACCAGTTTTATTGTTTAGCTTAAAGAAATTAGTACAGAAATAAAGCATTTATTAAATGATAATTTTATATTATATTTTGACTTTCTAACTTTAAAATATGAAAGAAAGCGCTCTTCATAGGTAAAAAAAGAAATGCTTTTAAAGTGATTTGTAAACTAATTTTGATTCTACTTGTGCCATTGATGTTTTCCAACACGAGAAGCATAAATGCGCTTTGAATAGAAATGAGAAATGTAATTCAGTTCTATACATTTTTTACTGGAAAATGATGCTATTTCACTGAAAAAGCATCAACAATTTTATATGCGCTTAGAAAATTTAAAAAAATGGGATAATTTATTTATTTATGCGAGGTCGGTAACTGCACCATCATTCCCTTTCAATTTTCTATAGTCGACCACAGCGGTCGACTTCTGAAGCTAACTGCATTCACAATGAACGCTAAAAGTCGACCACGTGTTAACTTTACTTTATCTTAATATTAGTTTATATAATATAATTTATTTATAGAATACAAATACTTTAAAAATTTAAAATTTGTTACTGCTTCCTATCTTAAGAACGAAAGATTTAATTTACATTTGAAAAAAAATAATTTCGATTTCTGATTAAAATTTTGATAAAGTTTTTAAAAGAACTTATTTCAATTACGCATTATTCCTGTCATTATTAATTATTTACCGTTGTTGCACATTACATTTAAAAATAAATTCTGGTTTGTAACGCGCACGTAACCTATTTTGAATTTCATATTAAAAAAGGTGGTCGATTACTAGCTATCGGACCGGTCGACTTTTAGAATTAAGCGGTCGATTATTAAAGCATTCGGACACTTTATTTTTAACACTAATTATTCATTTTCCCCAAACTTTTATACTAACACAAACTTTTCAGTGATACACTAAATACATTTGAATAACTTCAATAGATTTTATATATTTTATAACATTGATTGTTTATTTTTTTTAGAACTTTTCTTCCACCCTATTGAATTCTTCACTTCTTCTTGGCAGAAGCTCGATGATCTTTACTAACATATTCTGAATGTTCATTTGTTTCAGCATCCCTGTGGTAGAATGCAAGACGGAGACAAGACCATCGCGTGGTCCTGGCGGACGACCTGCTCCTCTCTTGCGTTCCAGGACCCTGCCAGCCATAGTTGCGCCTGGTTTAAGCATCCTTCAGGCTCAGATCGACGCTCGTTACAATGGTGAGTTGATCAAAAGCAGTCTTCACTTAAAAATTTCATTAAAAGACTTCTGAATAACCATTGAATCTCCACTGCCTCCGTTCACGCGTCTCATCAAAATCCATGCAACCCCTTAATCTCTTCCACCCCAAGGTCGCTCGCTTTGCGTCCCATTTTTCCCCGTCGATCCGGCCACCGCAGGCTTTGCACTGCAGCATCGTTTCTAAAACAACACGATCTTCCCTCCACGCTTACAGCGGCGTCGGCGGGCCTACCCGTTCCATCCCCCGCGGAGAGCGGAGATTCAGGAAAACGTGGCAGCACCGCTTCCCATTACGCCAAGCTGCTCGCGCCGAGGATATCCTTCACGGACGACACGATAGGTAAGACATCGGAGGTTTATACTGTAAGCCGAGGAATCGACTTGGCAGCCCTACGCCTTCAATCCCCGGAGCTACATTCCCCGTATAAACTGGAATCTACCCCTGTGGGAGATGTGTTCTGGGAAGAAAGACGACGGGGCCAGATATTCTGAAATACTGGCACGACGAAAGCATCGAACCATTAAAAAGCTGGCGGTGCTAGGTGAAGATAAATACGCGGTTAAAATTTATCGCGACTTCGCCGCACCAATCGTCCATTGGATCTCGATCTATAGGGGGTTGCAAAGCGTCGCCTCGGGCTTTCAGAATATCGCTCGCTTCAATGACCGCGTCGACCTGAAACGCAGAGAACGCTCTCGTCGCGCGTCACGCCTTCGTTCTCTCCCTTTATCTCTCTCTCTCTCTCTCTCTTTCTATCTCTCTATTTCATCATCGAAGAACGCCACGTCTCGGACTCTGGGACCAGAGAATCCTCGAAGGAGCACTCAAGGAGCGGCAGACTGAGCACATCCAGCATCGGCGGCTCCCAGCCTTTGACCAGACTGGCGAGGCTCTTGAACCAGAGGCCGAGCTTCACTCCTAGCGATGAAATTCCGCGAAGGCTCTCCTGGGAAAGGTATGTCACGAAATCGGCTGCCGGAGCCACGGCCCGCGCGCCCCCCGGCGACAGAGGCTTCAAAAATTGCTTCGAGACCGCCACCCTGGGGCCCTTTCCCGTAAATGGCAACTGTCGTCGGCGGACTCGCGGCGGGGTCTAGGCTTGTTTCGTAACGAGTCATTTACCAGTTATTACACTCTTGTAAAATTCAATAGCCGGCGCGGCGAGTAGCTTCTACGAACAGAGTAAAGTGCATTGCCCCAGGCTGCACGCGCTTCGCGTTAACAGACGTACCAAGGGTAAAGGACACAATTACTGACACTTGAATCGTTGACACTGACATTATCTTGTAGTTTTGTACTTAAAGCATAAAAGTATATGTTGTTTTTTTTATTTATTATTGTTTAATATGTTTACTTGGTGAAAATTTTTTGGTGAATCTTAAAACTTCGACTTTTATGTGTAAATTCATCGGTTTCAAAAATATATTTCGGGATCTATCACTGACACGCTTAAAATGTATTGGACTGAATTACTGACACCCCAATTACTGCCACTATACTCAATTAATAAATATAAAAACTTAATGATTCGTTGAATTCCGATCGTTGTTACTTTCTATGATGCTTATGTTATCTAAAACATTATATTTTGTTATGTTAATAGCTTAAATATTACAATTACAGCATTTTCTTTAACGCCTTGTTTTCTCTTTCGCTGGTAAGGAAATCGTTTTCACGCTCCTAATTTCCGCTTAAAATTTTTCATCGTTTTATCCAAATTAACGAAGAAAAAATTAAGTGCTGTTTTTTGTATCGTATAAACAACAGTTTTATTTGTATGCTAAATTTTTTTTATGTATCATTTCACAAGATTTAATCGTTATTTTAAGTAAAACAGCTTAGGGTGACAGTAATTGGGTAGGTGGCAGTAATTGGATCCTTTACCGAGGTATCTCCCGTCTGATGTGCAGGATTCTATCGTTACACTTCACTGCGTTTCTGTTCCGGTTTGTCCTTGCTAGTATAGAGAAGTTATAGTTAATATTTTAACTCTCGGGGGACGTTGAATCTGTCAAATATTTTGCCGCATTCGTATCGCACATCGCTTAAAGGGTTAATAATTAGTCAAGCGGACGAAAAGAGTCAAAAGTTTGTGAATTTTTTTTGAAAAAACGGAAGCATATATTTCTACAGAACTTTTAGCACTTAAAAGAGCAACATTTACAAAACTTTTTACACTTAAAAGAGAAACATTTAATTGCAAAAAATTCTGTAAAAATGTATGCTTCCGCTATTTAAAAAAAATTCACAAACATTCGCCTGTTTTCAGCCGCCTGACTAGGTGCAACCCCTTAAGTAACGTTGTTTCATTAAAATACACTCGACGTTGCTACAAAGCCAGACAGATCGCTCCCCGAGGGAAATTCATCTTGACACCCTCCCTCGACCCACAAATTGCCGTTATCTTTCGACAAACGAGGAGAACGTGGTCCAACGATCGATGTGTACATCATTTTAAAATCCGTACATCCATCGTTTCGGCGGGCAGCGTGGAAACGGAAACAAAGATCTATTGCGCGCCAGCCGGCGGGGGAGCGTCGGGGTTTCCACAGCGGATATATAGGATGCTCGCCCGTAGGCGTGTGTGTGCTTTATTCACGGGGAACGATTCACGGGCCGTAGAAGTTCAATTTGCAAATGGATGCGACCCGGTTTCGCCGAACGGAGACGCGATTTCGAGCGAGGAGTGCGCCACAGCATAACACCATCGCCACCAGAGATATTGCTGCTTTATGGTACCGGGTGTATTTACTTCGTCGCCGCTAGTTAAACACTGTCTGCGATTCGTCGGCCATCAACATTCCACCTTCAGAGATTTATCGCAGAGAAATGGCTGGGCTTTCGCGCGTATCGACACACACGCGTGCAGCTCGAAATAATCTCGAAGCGAGACCACCTCGTAGATCTTTCTTTAATTCGTTTATTTTCATGTGAAGATATCTATCTCGTACCAGCAGAAAGTATCTGAATTATCTGTTTACATACACTCGTCGCTGGTCACGCTCCCTGTGTCTGACTGTGGACGACCTCTACTACTTACACTTTCTCTCCATCGTCCGCGGTGTTTCGAGATGGTGTCTTTCTGATTTCTGGGCGATTTCAGTTTGAAAATGTACTCCCTAAACACAGACAGGTGTATCGTCTCGTTGGTACTATAATAAATCTCTAGTGTCCAGTAGTCCTTCGAAGTTTCGTCAGATCCTCTTCAAAGGAGGCATCAAAGTCCGTGGTTCTGGAATTAGAAATCCTGGCAGACAAATTACTCCCATTCAATCCACCATCGCGGAGAGGGATCCTAGTCGAACTTGTTTGAGTAGGTGGCTTTTTTATCACAGTCACCGTTATCCTCCCTTCTGTGTCTGACCTTTCCTTGGCCATCAACTCTGAAACTTTATCTCCTCGCCGCGAGGAGAAGCAATTATCTCCCCCTCGGCTGGCGTTAAAAATTATTTATAGTTCACACTTTTTCACCGGGCAGAGACGCGCAGCGAAGCCACCTCCGATCAGATATCCAAACCATTTCACCCTGAACGGTGTGTTTATCAAACTACCGATTCGATCGGAAGCTTGGAAAAACAGTTGCCGCGACCGTTCCCCCGACAATCGAAATACCCGTGCATTCCGAGTCGATAGTTCTCGCGTTTTAGAGCGATCGTTTATTTTTCAATGGTACAGTAGCCACGCGTGATCCCCTCCCGAATTATTCACAGTCCCCGTCAGCTCGGCAAATGTTATCCCAATCAACGATCAAACAACCCGTCGATGCGTGCTAATTTCGCGAGCGGAATTCGCGCAGCTTATTTGACAAAGGGGAATTCGACGTGCCAGCAGGGAAGAATACCAGAATGCTTCGCTGTCTGGCTCCTTTCTCCTTTCGATCGATTTCAATCGAACTAGTTGCAACTGATGCAGAAAATTCTCCGTTGCCCAGCGGAATGTAGGTATTCTCTACGAAATTGGCTAACGAGCGAGTTATTCAACGCCCATACGATCGACGGCATTGAATTACTGTGGATCTCCGAGTCGCGCGAACGCCGGCCATGTTTTTCCAGCGGGGGGGGGGGGCGGGAACGGAGCGAACCTTCGAATCACAAATGCCGCCGACTGGGTAATTTGCAAGTCGCTGCCACGTAATTCGAGCCATGGTAATTGCGAGCGCAAAGAACTCTCCGTGACGACTAAGAACGAGCACTTGGAACGGATCCACGTAGTTAGAGATGAAAAATAGGGGGAGAGGCATTCATTTAAAGACGAAACTACTGGGGACTCTGCAATTTTCTCTCATTTTCCTTTATCCATATTTTTTTTCCCACAATTTCTTTAAAAAGGACACAGGGATGACGCGGGGTGGGTACAGTTGTTGTCGCTCGTCTGGACTTTTTTCTTCTCCTTGACAAATTAATGGCTCGAGTGTCTTGGGTTCAAAGGATTAATCACGAAGCGTTGGTTTATGGCACTAATGGCTCTGGATTTCTCCCCGCTGTTCTCCTTCACGTTCACCCTTGCTCCGGAATATTTCTCACGGAATTTGTTTAGGGGGATGTAGTACTTCTTCTGCTAAATAAATATACCACTGTCTCCTTGCGTTCTTCAGAATAGTGGCATAAAATCTGTTGCTAGATAACGGAATAATCTCAGCGTTGAAATCTGGTTCACAGTAGCAGCAGATTCGTTACACACCGTGGGAATAATTATTTGTAATATTGCTGGCAGCGACAAAAGGTGTGCAAAGTGAGCACCGGTCGACGGTGTGAAATAAAAAGCTCAGTGTCCACAAAGGAACAATGTCTCTGGCTCGGAGGTTAGTCTCTTGCAGCGGCTTTGACAGGCTGAAAATCGCAATGAACTTTTCACCGTGTAATCTGGAATCCCAATCTAGCCGAATGCCACGTGTAAAGGCTTTTTATTCTCTGAAAGAGGCAAGATTGGACACGGGGAATATTCCTATCCCTTTACGAAGCCGACAGCATCCGAATTAATTAGCGCCTGCCGTCGCGGCATCCCCCGAGCAGCCCTTGCTTTTAATCTGCCTCCCATTCGCCGCGGGGAAGAGGGACATTATAAATTTGGCAGCATCGGTGCTTCGACACAACGCTGATGCCCCTCCACTCCCCTTCGCCACGCTTCTCCTCCAAAAAGAATTGTCTTTCGGCAAACGGAGAGCTGCAGCGATTTTCTCGATGCCGGGCGAATTCGTCGGAGAGGGTCAGAAGAATTCCACGAGCTATCCGCGAGCTTTCTCAGAGCGTAGCTTTACAGTTTACGGTGTTCTACGCGTGCTTCGGCGCCGTTCGTCTTCCATTCTCGTAACGAGGACATTCCGGCAACGGCTAAGTGGCCTTCGCGAAAACGTGGATTTGTGAGTGTGAGTTTTTAAGGTTCGCTCTTTCTCCGCTGCGAAATAGATCCCCGAGGATGAAACGCGGGCGAAAGAAACAGTAATGGCGACGGGAGGTAAACCCCCAGCGTTGGAGATTCAAATCAGTTTATTTAAATTATTAACATTACTCACCGCTCCCCCTTTGTTTGCTGGATACGTGTAAGACGAAGGGCACAGAAGCTGTTAAGTCGGAGGTGTAGACCTGCGTAGCAGAATGCTTGGTGGAATGAAAAATAGATTGGGTTGTAACTCAAAAAGTGCGGGGTACGCCTCTGTTGATAAAAGTACCATTGTCTTCTTTCGTGGAATTTCATGTTCTTGACAATTTCCCTTCTAATGGGTCGATAGCTCTGTGATCTGCTTTATTCAAAGATATTTCATATTACTTCTCAAACGATTCTCCTCTCGAAGGGTGGCGAGTTTCATCGCCTGAGGAAATTCCAGGTGGTAGGAGCTAGCGCGCAATAAAAACGCAAACAGAGAAGGGGGAGAGGGTGCAACGAGGTGCTTGCAAGGATGCAGCGAATCTAGGGTGTAGAGGCACCGCTGTGCGAATGGCGTTATCAGTTTTAATGCGTGCAGCGTTGAAGTTGAGGGTGGATTAAAGGTCGAGAAACTACCTTGCGTAGGAAGCGGGGAAAAAGGAACATGGTAGATGGTAATTGTTCGCCGTTTAAAGAGGGTTAATGCCATCGTGCCGTCGCAGTTTTGAATAAACACGATTAGGGATGGTGGATACGGGGCGATGTAACAAGGACCTAATAGTGTGTGGCAGAGGTCAGGACACGCCGTTCAAGGGGTGGCTTTAACCGGCTAGGGAAAGGGGTGGAGATTAACTACCCCGCCACATTCGGGAAACTTCGTGAATTTTACACATTAATTCCCCGAATACCGTTCAAATTATATTATCGATAATTCTGTGTAGAATAACGCTAACAATTCAATACTTTAAGGTAGTTCCTAACCAACTATGTTAGTCAAATTAGAGATGGGTAATAAACGATAAGTATAAAGTAGTATGATACTGTAGAAATAATAATAATAATTTTTAACATCATGTATATATATATTTTAAAAATTTTATTAATATAAATAATTGTAATACGAAAATAGAATATTAAATTGGTTAGCGTAGTGAATTGGAGCAGTAAATCTGACAATGTCGCATTCATTCGGGGCGTCTTTTATAACCAAAATGTCAGAAAAAATGTTCATATGCATTTGAATCTTCGTTCGCTATTTAAATGTCTAAACCGTCGTAAATTTATTTTTAAGGGGATTTACGAAGAAACCGTGTGGCCAGTTTCGCAGAAATTAATAAACTCATTTCGTGACATTTCGATGTATTTTCGTGCCAATTTTGGAAAATTTGTTGAATATAGTTTTCCTGTTTCAGAAGAAAAACTGAAACTATAACCCTGTTTCTTTCGACTCTGCCATATGCCACTGTGTTAAAACGCATCAACTTTAATTAACAATTTCTCGATAACTAAGTGGTAAATCGATTTTAAACTTTGTACAAGGGTTTCTTCTATTTGAAATTAGTTTTGAACGAAATTTGAAAGAAGTCTTGAATTTAATAGATTATTCACGAACTATCTTAAGGGGTTATTCCGGTTAGAAGGGTTGAAAAAACCGACTTTTTTTTTAAACATTTTTCGAAAGTAAATATCCTCAGGAATGTACTGTTAAATTTTGATGGAAAAATTCCGGAGAGGCATTTTGTACGGAGCACAGAGTCTCGGCCTTTGTAGATGAAAACTTTGAACGCGTTTTTCTCAAGACGTCATTTTTCCACATCACGAAGACAAAATCTCAAAATCTGTCGAATCGATTGCTTTATAAATTTTACTCTTTATTCTGCACACTTATCACTCTCGCGGGGTCTACAACCAAGCATTTTCATTGAGTCTAACCTACTTTTAAAATCGAGAATAGCAAAAGAAAAAATCCGAGAAACATTTTTCCCGCATTTTGCCCCCATTTTGATAATTTCGAAGCTAAATCACTAATTATAGTCCGAGCGATAGCGGCAGTCATACTGATGAAGAATCTTGGGATTTTTCAGATTGAATTATTTTTTTATTCCCGAGCGAGGCATGAATTTTTAAACATCTCATCAAGGCCACATTTAAAATCACTTTAAAAGCAACAATTTGATTACTTTTATATTTTTTATTTACTGTAGAAACGTAGTTTAATCAATCGAAAAAAGTTTAATACCATTACTATAATTATTTTCGCCGCAATAAATTCCTGAAAATTTTCTTATTCCATTCTACCCTTACACTGTCCATCAACCGATAGAATCGAGACTAATCAGGAACATAACAGCTTCAAAGTTGACCATTTATCGAACTGAACGGCCGAACTACCCTACAAAATTTCAATCCCCGAGGGCAGGCCGCGTCGCAGAGCCCGATTTCTGAAATTATTTCGCGAATAATTGCACGCCAGTCGCATCTACCTCAAAACCTCTAATCCAGCGACGGTGGTTGACAGACGGGACTGCAGCCCCACAAGCTCCTGCCTTCCGAGGAGCAGCTCGATCGACAGCGTGGCTGAATGGGGGATCGCAGGTGGGGTAGGAACTGTCGGTGGCAGCAACACCGTCACCGCCGGCAGAAGCTACGGGCTTTTCGTTGATCAGCCGCCACCAAGGAGGAGCCCGAGCCCTTTGCTTGGTAGCAGGAGCGACAGACTCAGCCTGGTCTCGCCGAGCATCGGCAGGAGGGTGAAGGGCCACAGAGCAGTCTTGGGTGAGTCCCCCAAATTTTTCTCACAGATTCGCCGTATTCCATCGGAACGGATCCACCTTCCCGTTTGATCGATGGCGCCACGATATTGGCAGACCTCCCAGGCCTCTGCGCATTCGAAATTTATTTCTCCGACTCTGCCAGCCGGGCGTAGTTTTACGGGCTTTGGGAAATGAAATATGGGCCGAAGGAAACTGATGGGAACAGCGAATGTAATTACAGAGATAAGCTTCGGAAGGTTTCTTACCATTTTCATAGCCAGCTCGCGGCTGGCTTCTGAAGCGCAAATTTAGTTTTGGTTCGGGGGTAATGAGGCTCTGTGAGCGAGGCTGGGTAAGTTGATTTTGAATTTATGGGGGTGACTGTTAGGGCTTCGTCTACCTACTATTAGAAGTTGAAACGTAATTGTTATTCTCGACTGGTGGGTTTTGGGTACCTGCAGGTTTCCTACATTATTACTTTTATTTCCTGACTAAAGGGGCGGAGGATATTGAATGATTTAGGCTTCCTAAAACTTTAGCTTGAAGAACTTTATCTGGCAATTTTGCATGATTTCCTGCCAGCTCTGAGGGTGGCTGTGCCTTCAATCTCCATCGTCGACGTTCGTCGACATCGCGAACTCGATAATGGCTGCCAGTGTCGCGTCACATTATTACAGAATTGTCTTCTTCTAAAATTATCCCTGTTACCTTCACCTCACGCGAGACGTCAACTAGAGCAATCGAGGAATGTCGATTAAATCTCGATCGCCGAAAAGTTCGGAAGCTTTTCTCGCCGGAGTTTCGGAGGAAGTTATCCTGGAAGTTAAACAGCGAATTAGTTCCTCGAAAAGTTCGATTAACTTGAGCAATTATTGCAGTTCCTCCAACTTCACAGTCTCTTAACTACTGAGCAGCTATATTCGTTTTAATACGGTGGAGCACAGAGTAAGATGAATTAGTTAGGTTGCTCGCTATCTAATGGAAACTGAACGATCGATGGAACATCTGCCACGTGAATTCCAGTAATTTCTCTGCGAACAGAGAAGAATTCGGAATCTAATACACCGATGGCCCTAGCCGTCGAATTCTCCAGTCGCTGGGGAGCAAAGTTGTATTTGAATTCACTGAATCGACTTAGAAGTGCAAATTCAATACCTCATGCGTGAAAGCTCAATGATAACTCGGATCCTGATGCTCACAGGCTTCCATTAACTTTGTGGCTCGCATTTGCACGGGTTCAATCTATCTCTCACAAATGGTCACGTCCTCAAGGAACAATTTCCCGGCGACGAGTTCCCAGCCACTGGGAATGCACATAGTTTTCAACTTAAATTGCAGAAACGCCACACTATTATCGCTCCTGAAACAGAGATACAGGCTGCGCGTCTTTCTGACGCACAATCGTTTGGAGTTCGTCCTAGCAACGATGGGGGTTCAATTTGCTTGAACCTCCAATTTTGGATAAGTCTCCAGAAAGTTTAGTTAAAGGGTTATAACTAGTCAGGCGGCCGAAAGGAGCCGAGTGTTTGTGAATTTTTTTTGAAAAAGCAGACGCATATATTTTTACAGAACTTTTTGCAGTTACAAGAGCGACATTTAATGAACATTTGGTAATTTTTTCGTGGAAAAATAATCATGTTTTAATAAGGTAACAATTGAGATTCAAGAAGTCTTTTTAAAAATTTGGCTTTGCGGTGAGCACTGCCATTCGGAATCAGAGTTTCTGAAATCAAAAGACAAAAAAGATTTCGTTAGTATATTAATGTATCTTCCGATTAACGAAGGGAATTTCCGAAATATTAATTTAAATTAAAATGGCGGCTAGTTAAATTTGAAAACTTGATCTTTTCGCTTGATTTTTGCACGGAAAAAACAGGATTTCACTTTTAAATTAGACCATTGGTCTAAAATAAAAAACAATGCCACGTTATTAAAGGGCAAGAAACTTGCTCGTGGACTAAGCAGTAAAAATGACAAAAAATAACATTTTTAGAAAAAATAACGACACTTGAAGTTTGGAATCACTTTCTCCCTATATTTTTCGTCCTTTCAACACCTTGAAAAATGATAAATTTTCAATATTTTTATAATTGTACTGGTTTCATGACGAACCAGAAGTATATTCTTCGAAATAAAAAATGTTTCAGTCGAATCGGATAATAACATTTCGAGCTACAGGTTCCACCGATTTTAAGAACACTGTTTCTGAAAAAACGCGTTTAAAGTTTTACGTGAGTGCCGAATATTACTCATGCATTTGCCGCTACTCAAATGTCAATACACTTCACGTATTCCTAAAGGGTTGAACATTCGGAAAATGAAATAAAAAAGAATCGATATTTAGACCGGACCTCCCCTTAAATCGTAAAACAATTCACTTTCTTCTCCCACAACTCGAACTTGAAAAACGCGAGACCATCTTGAATGTGATAATATCGAGGGTTCACTTGGAGCTTGAAACTTCATTTCGGAGTGGCATTTTCTTCGCATGCTCCCATCGAAGTATCTCCATCCCCCCCCGCTCATCTCCCTCGCCACCCAACGCCCTCTGAAGGTCCAGAAAATCGGCCCGCGGTGCCCGATCTTCGATCACCACCGTTTCCCTCGATCTTTCCTCAGCTGACGGAGACCAGCATTAGGTACGGTCCTGGCCCCGGCTCGGCCTCGACCAATCCTGTGTGCCGTTTAGCAGCAGCGGACTCGTGGACAGGGAAACCGGTTGGCCCCACTTTCGCGGCGAAGAAGGGAGCAACGCTCCGCCGAAGAAAGGTGCACGAGCGCCTCGTGAATTTCGTGACGTTCCCGCGGGGCCTTTCACGTGCTCCCCGGACCATTGTGCCCACGTAACACGAGAATTCTGAGACGTCGCTGCGCGCCACCGAGCGCCTTGCCGAGCATCGCCTCGACCTCGCCAGCCTCTCCTCCGCCGTACGCCACCGAGAGCTGACCTAAGCCACCGAGGCGTTACCTCGCCGTTGCCTTCGCGAGTTAACTCCTCCACGTGACGCACGGCCGGGCACAGAGATATCAGAGAGCGCCGAGAACCGTTCGAAGGCTACGCCGTCTTCGTGTCGTGCCCGAGAACGTGACTGGACACGGAGCCCATAAACAACCAGGTGAAAGTAAAAGAAGCTACCGCGGCCTCTTCCTGCTTGGCGCCCGATTCACAGCGCGAACCGTGAATCGACGGGCGGAAAACGTGGACAGTCGTGAGCTCGATGCCGCGTGAAACCGAGCGCATAGGTACCTCGAAAGAATCGCCTGCTCCCTTTAATTAAACCAGACACCGTTGCAAACCATCGAATGCAATTTTCGAGCGTAAGCGAGCCGGCGCGGGTGCCTTTTTCGCGGCAGCGCAGCAATTAAAAGAGTCCTACCTGTGCCGTAGCTCGAAGGGCAGAGTAATACCCTCGGCACTCTACGTAGACTTTCCGGAAACCGATTATTAACAGCCTCCGCTCGAACCGGCTCGAAGAGAACGGATTTCGGGAAAGAGGCCGAAAAAGATCCGCTGCTCTTTGTGGTAAACACCGGCCAGAGGTGCCCCTGGCAGCCAATCTGACATACCTGAATGGTCAGGTAGAGGCTCGGCCAATCATCTTCCACGCTTTGTTTACGTCCTCGTGTTCGGTCACGCGGTTGGCTACACGGCCTCGCCGCGCCTAAGGAGCCTCTCAGTCCACGATTGTTCGCCTGCTCGGCTGTTTCTACGCCGTGGAACGGCTCGCCTGCTCCCGCGAGAGGCGTCCACGGATCGTGATCCATCGGCGACAGTGTCGCGTGGGTGATCGATCGAGTGACAAGTGAAGGAAGACCGGTGAACTGGCTGTGCTCCTCGGGCGAATCCCGCCCGATTCTCGGACAAGGTGCACACCGGCGGCGACGGAATACGCGCGCAGAGAGGTGCCGGAAGGAGGTTGCGAGTTTCGGTGGACGTTCGCGGGCACGATGCTGCTTGAACGACCGGTGAAAAGCGACGGAAAAGGCGGAACGCCGGTCGGATCGATCGGCAGCGTACGATTAAACGTTCACCCTCCGCTGGCCAGCAGTTTCTGGTAACTCGACCGACCTTTGGTAACGCGATCGCTTTTGGAAAATATGATAGTCCCCGGCGGCGACACGCGAGACGAATCTCGAGTGTGCGGCTTCTCGATCGTGTAACGCGTAACGACCACGTTCTCCCTTGCCGGGGCCTCGCGGGTTAAACGGCCGCGAATTTCTGCCTTCGAAAAGCTGCCGCGCTGTGTCTTTGATGAATCGAACTTTGGGACACGTGTGTGACCTTAAGGGACCTTTATTCTGGAGGCATCATCAGAGTTAGCAATAACGATTAAATTCGAGTTAAAGGACAGCTGTCTTCGCGCCAGTGTCGTTGAGAAATCTGAAATTAAAGGAAGCAAGGTGACCAAGTCGTCACTACTGAAAGCCACCTCCACGCTCCGTTATCCAGCGTTCCACCTGCTCGCAGCGGATAACCAGCGTCCCCCGGAGGGGCCGTTAGAAACTTTGCCTTCGCGAAATGTTGCAAAGAGTTAATCGCCCGCGCTGTCCAACGCTCGTTGCGTCAGCTCTGCCGGTGGAAGCGTCGCGTGGGACGATTCTGACGTGGTAACGTTGCCGTAACTCGGCGTCTCGGATCAGACATTCAGCGCGGAGCGGACAGGTGTCGAGCTGGAAAGAATTCCGCCGGGCGTTCGGCGAAGGAGCAGCGGAGAGGCCTGGCCGCGGAGGGTGGTGTTTCTCAGCGGTGGAAACGAGGATGCGGTCGAAGAGGAAAGAGTTTCGTGCCTCGGCGA
Organism: Andrena bucephala; assembly: GCA_947577245.1. Lineage (NCBI taxonomy): Eukaryota > Metazoa > Arthropoda > Insecta > Hymenoptera > Andrenidae > Andrena > Andrena bucephala. The sequence continues at coordinate 75,198,969 of OX387717.1, forward strand.
GACATCGAGACCGGCCCTTGGAACGGGACGGGACGAAAACGAACCCTGCGGAGGTTTGAGGGACACGGGCCAGAGGTGGAGGACCTTGGTGCATCCGAGAGAGTGCGGCAAACCGGTTCCTGCATTTGGCGCAGCGTCTGCTCCGCGGTTTTAGCGGGCATTTTTCAGGAAGAAATTTCTCGCGCGCCTCCCTCGGCTCGGCGGATTCCGCCCGCCGGGAACGGCCGGCTACGGCTTTCACTCTCCATGGGAAAGGTCGTTAAAGCGGCTTGATCGAGGCTGGACCAAAGCCCGGGGTACGTGCCACTTTCATTTCCCTCCGTTTCCAGCCCTTTCGGCTGTTTCGTTGCAGGTGTACTCGATGGTCTTTTTAAGCTTCGCCGACCCGTGGTCGGCGTTCGTCTCTGCTCACCGCTGAGCTCGTCAGGGGGGGACTTTGGCGGGTCTTTAGCAGAGATGGGCAAAATTTTTATATAAATGAAATTTCGAATAACGAACAGAAGGCGAAGAAATTATTCGCCACGTGTCGAGTGAAGTTAATTCGGGTTAACCAACGAATGGCGAATAATTCTTTTAATCTCTGGTCTTTAGTCTTTAGTACAGTAGAGGGGGGGGGGGGGGGGGGTTGAAAAGGAAATTGCTGTTTAGAACCAGATAACAATAAAACTAAATAGTAACCATTGAGCATGCATTCCAGTGAATAATTGTTTCACGAGTAAACTGTTTCTTTTGCTTCGTTCTTTTCTCCCTGTTTCTGTTTATCTTTGGTTTTGTTTCCTTTTTTTTTTCTTTTTTGTTGTCTCTACTATATTGTACTTTCTATCGTTCTCTTATCCTCAAATAGTCTTGCACCGCATATGTCAAATAAATAAATATGTAAGTAAATAAATCCGAAATAATAATTAGTGTAGGTATCTAAATAACAGAAACACTTTCGTCGCGGGCAGATTTATTATCTTTAAAAGAATTGCAATGTCCCTTTCATCGATCGAAGAGTGCTCGTCACGTTTATAAGTAATCGCAAGGCTGTCGTACAGATTGCGTTCGGTTTCCACAGTTGTTCCATTCAACTCCGTGCCAAAGGAGAGTTATTTTCGTACGAGATTGCAGATATGGAAATCCTTAGCTATACGCGCATGCAAATGTATTTCTCTCTTCTCGCGGACCACGAAGATTGCTTTTAGAAGCCCGCGCTCTTAAACCACCCTAATCTCTCAGATCGGCGGGATATCGACCATCGCGGATCTGAGTTCCTTTCAGAATGCCGTGCGTATAATCCACAAAGTATATACACTCCGTGAATTCCCAGGCGGGCCCGGCGGCGGTTTAATGCGTTGGTAAATCGATGTTTCATAATCTCGATCCGTCCCGAGATAAAGGGAATCCAGCTGGGTTAAAGTAGACCGAAGAAAGTGATTCGCAGAGCGATCCACTGTGTGGTGGCCGGTGTATCGCCGCGTGGATCGGGTGAAAGTGGACGCGGGATTGCATACAGATCGGGATTACGTCAGTGGCAATCAAGTTACAGACGTGAATCGTTGGCAAGTTCATAAAAATGCAGCTTATTACGCGGGAGGTAGTGAATGAAACATGCATCGGGTATCTTGCTCCGATATTTCCTTAAACAGACGACACTCCTCCGGATTATGCAAAAGACGAGCGTCGGCCGATGGCTGGCAAGGACGGGGGCGAAATTTTTTTCATATTCTTCCGCAAATCAGCTTCCTCCCTCTTCCGCCTAGAAACACACCGAAGATTAAACCACCGACATCGATGCCTTTTTCCTCTCGCTCTCGTTTTCTTCCACAGTTTCTCCGTTCTAAATCACACGCGTCCGATTAAGCATTCCTCCAGCAGCCTCGGTAATTACTTTTACCGTTCCACTCTCTGTTCACCCGCGGCAGCGTCTTCTGCCCGTGGAGCGTTAAACTGGCGGGTAATAATGCGATTTCGAAGGCTCCGGGCTGCACCCTACGGCCGCTAGAGCCTCGCCCTTGCTAACCACGGCAGGGCTCGCTGAATGGATGGGATAAATTGAAAGTCTGAGCAGATTGTCGAGTAGCTGAGAAGCTGAGGTTCGCGAGCGAGTCGAGGCGAACGGTGTGCCTTGGGTAGTTCGTGTCGTTTGCAAGTGCCTCGGTGTAATTAGAGGAGTGGAAAGGCCGGGAGCGTGGTTCCCGTTGGAGAGCGCGGAAAAACGCGAGGTCGTAGCGAGCTTTATCTAAGGAAACCGCTTCCCGCGGACGGTTATCCTCGCCGGAAGCGGACGCGCGGCTTTCCGAGGAGCTGGATCTTATTTTTCGCGGGCGTGTGGGAACGGGCTGCACCTCGCCAGGGAGTCGCGAGGAGTGGAAAAGAGTTCAGGGTCACTCCACCGCAGAGCTAATCGCGAAAACGCATTCCTGCCTCGCGACAGAGCCGCGTGTCATTTTTCTCTGTGACGATGATTTAGCAGTGTGTCACGTCAAGGTAGATAAAGGTATCGGAAGCGTTTCTTTAAAAAGTACGAGGGATATCTTGGTACGAAGGCAGCGTCTCTCGAAAAGAACAAAGTTCCTCGAGCGATGCTATCTGGAGGGCTACAAATTACGCGGCGCGAACACCTTGCGCGCGGCGATAATGTTGCTCGCGGAAATTGCCCGACTTTGGGATATTAAATTCTGCGGAGGTAATCTGGAATTACGCGGCTTTATGGGAATCGGTATCTTTACGGCTGGAAGGAGCCAGTTGCGGAGGCAGTTACGTAGGTATCAAAGATCGTGGCTCTAAGTTCTCATAATTAATAGATCTCCAGCCGGACCGTGTCGTTGCTCACGTAATTCCACCATCACTCGCGGGATATCACGTGTATGAATGGCTCGAGAGTATTTATGGGTCACAGAAATCCGATTGCGTATTCCCATGGTCTTTCGTCCTTCGTCCTTTTCAAATTCTGCATTAAATTACTCGGTTACGTCGGGCCAGTCTGCTAGTTTCCGTTACGAGGACGCTGTTCACCCTTCTTCCTGCGACAGACTAGGAGAAAAACAGCCCGGAAAAGGGCGGCACCTGTAGTGCAAGGTATCGATATACCGGGTGTCCAAAGGGACTTCGAATCGAGCAGCTTGTTAGGTAACGGTTCGTTAAACGGTTTTCTTCGCAGAGCGCTGCATAATCGATTGTGTTATGAAAAGCGTAGTAAAAAACGAGGGAGTTATTCTCCTTCGGTGAAACTTTCTACCAATAAATGAAGAGTGCTTGTAGAAAACGCTGCGAAGTACTAAAATTAAAAAGGAATTATCTCTATTTTATTTTAGAGTTTTAATGCAACGTCGCTTTGTAAATAAATTACCAATACTGCTAAAAGATGGTACCACTATGATATGTCCAACATCAATTCTGCAGGAATCAATGCAAGTGCCAATTAAGCGATAGGTAAACGGGATTGGTATTTACAGTGCTTGCAAATTTAAATGAATGGCACATTCAGCTTTCTCTGCAATAAAAGGTTACACATACAGGGTTTTCTATAAATACATTTTTTTTTTTAATGAATCTGGACTGTATTAATCTCGAATCTCAAGGGAAGGGAAAAAATCTTCGAATTATAGAGGTTTCAGCATATCGAGCTTTCGAGTTATCGAGATTCGACTGTAATTTAAACTTGGCGAAAAAATTTCTCTCTCCAGAAAACCTTGATTTTTGGCACTTCAGTGTTTTTTTACAATGACTTTTTAAATATCCACCGTTACCTTCACCTGGATCGGAACACTTTGACAATCGCCGATTTCATTTCAACAATTCCTTTCGAAAAGCCTACCCCGTTTCTCTGCCATTCAATGTTCGATCTTCGCCATTCAGTTTGCGACAGTTTCGGTGGCCATTGTCCCTGCTCCTCGATTTTAACCGAATAGAAAGTCTGTTGGTTTCCCGACCACGTGCGAACCAGGTCGGAAAAGCACGCCGAGAGGCGGGCGGTGCGAGATGGAAACTTCATTTCCTGCGTCTCGCGCGGCACAGTGATCGCTGTAAATCTTTCCCGCGTCGATTATACGGCCCTCGGCGTGTACAGGAGCTTCTTAACAACCACCCGCCCGTTGTTGCCCGGGGAGATAGTAACGAAGATGGATGAAAGTGCGGGAAATTGAGTCGGATAGACGGAGAGTTGTTGCAGCTCACCCGTTACGTGGCGAACTGAAAAGCAGGTGGCCCGAAGGACACCACTCTTTCATCCGGTTTTTGATGATCATCCGCTCTGCCGGGGCAGCGACGTGCGTTGCACGCAACTCTGTAATAATTCCTGTTAATCCTCAATCGAGCAGCGCGTGCGAAAGTGATCTCCTTATCGGTGGGCGCTAACCTCCCACCCAGCCGTTGTAATCGAGCGCGTTCTAAATGCTAATTTCGAGCTGGGTGCCCCGGCAGAACGAGAATCCTGTCCATTTTCCCGTCGACGAGGGAACTTTCATAGCACATCCACAGTTTTATATTCAATAGAATTCATTGGCTCGTCCCTATATTCATCCCTTCGCCGAAGCGTACGGCCCTGGACGAAATACGAACTCACCTGCCCCGGTGTCATGCCCAGATGCCCAACAGTAGTGTGCATCTGTTGCAAAGCCTTCCTCACTTTCAGTCGGTGTCCTTCCTCGGCGTCGCAAGGACCTATTTCCCTCGCGTTGCTCTCTTCGTGAACCAAGGTCGAGCGGAAATCAACGCTTCGACTAACGCGTCCGAGGGATCTATCAGCACGGAACCAGGGCGAAATTCAAGTGACTTTGAACGGGCCGCGTCCGATGTCGGAGGAGGTTGAGGATCGAACAACAACAACGGCGACACGTGGAGTCGAGATTGGATACGTGCGGGAGGATGATAAACGATTACCGAAGCTGCTGCCAGAAGAGGTTTGCCAAGTATTGAGAGGGCAACGCTTCTCCAAGCAAATAAGAAGAATCTTCGTAACACTGCGTAATCCACGTTGCACAGAAGACTTCTCCAAAGACTAGAATAAGCGTGCAAGAGCGGATTCGCGAATTCTCCAAGGAAACAGGGTAAAGAAGAACAGCTTGGAAAAGGGAAAACTGTGTACAAATCTGCCAGTCTGCCGGTTGAATTTCAGCAATGGATATCCAGGTGAACGTTTCCCACGGTTCATTGATCCTCGCGGATTTCCTGTGATAACATTCAGGAGCGAATACAATGCTGCGTGACTTATCGATCGACTGGTTCTCGTGGGGACACGTAAATATTTGATGCCGCGTTAATAAACGACGAGTTGGAAATTGACGATGATCCGTTGGTTAAACAGCAGGAGCCACGTTCTGTAATATCGAGGATTGTCCGAGTGCAAGTGTGCTTCGACGATAAGGATAACAGAGAATCCTTCACGACGAAGGGCCACGGAGCCGGTGAAGAGGCGAGGATTTTGTCCGCGAAGGAGGTGATTATGCCGAGCACAGGCTAGCGTGATAATAACCGCGTAATGAGAGTGAATCAAGGCCGCGTTCGCATGAAAATCCATTACGTGGCCGTTCTCTGCGTCATTGTGAACGCGATGCATTCTTGGAAGCGATGATTGCCAATCAATAAGTCGCTGTTCAGCGACAAGAGTACAAATCGAAGACATATTTGTATTAAATACAGCGGCCGTTTACATTATTATATCAAATTATTATCCGAGCAGTGAGCAGCAATTAATATGAAACAAGAACCGCAGTGTTTTATTCCATAACAATGGGAGAGGAATAATTCGACGAGGAGGAGCCTTTCATCGTAATTAAAAGGTAAACGTGGTTTAATCGATTAAGCGGTGGGGAATTATTGTGGTCTGCGTATGTGCACTTGCATAATTGATTTTATTTCGTATGTCCTATCATTCCGCCTGTGTATCTCAACACTAAATTTACTAACCAGCTAGGAGAGTTCCATATAATCATTAAAGATCAGATATTAATGTTGCCGAAGGGCGATGATCTCTCCACCAGGGAACTGCAGAATTTTCAATGCGGAAAATTGCACGTTAACCCGAACCTACCATGCATTACGATAGAATTCTCGTATATTGGGCGTGACATGGCTGCAGTTGATTTACGTAGCCCCGAAACCCGTGGTAACCGAATTTCAGGACGGAAAGGAACCACCGCGTAACAGTTGCGCCGGTAGATCGCATGCGCCAAGTTCACCTGATGTACGCGATGTATTTTGCAATCGACAACGCGGAAACGAATAGCCGTGGTAGCTTTATCGACCAGGCCACATGTCGCGGGCACACCTACGTTTAATGACGAGTACATATCGCTTTAAAGCCTGCTGGAGAATCATTAGCAGCCCCCGGTGAGCACCGCTGCGCGAAAAATTCTCGATGGAATGGAATAATAAAATTCTCGGGGTTCCGAAGTTGCGGAGTTTTACAATTCTGGAGACACGAGCTTGAGGGCTTGCAATCAGCTGAGGGCCCTCAGAGTCGAATCACCCTAATCGAGAGGATGGAATTAATCGAAGCGATCGGGTCGTGAGATTCACTTCGCGATACGTTGAAATGTGATACGATGCTGAAGCTCTTCTTTTCCTGAACACGCGTTAGAGGAACTCGACTGACAGGATAATCTGGCCGTCTAGCTGGGATATCCTGAATTCGACGCCAGGCGCGGATCATTCCGGTGACAGTCTAATCTTAAAATACGCGCGACGGGTCTCGTTTATTTTCGCGATTCCCCATCGCGCGATTCGTTGCTCCCGACAGATGAATCGAACACTGGAGCCGATAGGTATACATGTTTCGACGTACGAGCGTCGAGCAAACGTGAATCGTCGACGTATGAAATCGACATTGCGCCAGCAAAGAGCAGCCCTGTGCTACGCTCGTGATCCTGTGGGCTTGTCACGCAATTTCCTTTCGATTATATGAGAAATTACCTCCGAAAATTGTGGTAATGTTACCACCCTCGTGGCTACGGCTTGCGTGACTTTGTTTCTAAATACAAAGCAAAGCCTCTCGCACTGCAAGATAAAGACGTTAATGCTTTGGTGCAAAAGTGGATTTTCTCAAGAATGAAGCGGAATATCAAAAAATTTTATTTCTTTTCCTCGGTTTATTTGCCTGTTATAAGTCGAAAAGAAACGGTAGCTTTTTTTTATATCGCGCTCCATTTTCGAGAAAATCGACTTTGAAGTTCTTGACGTTGCGTCCAGTCGCGTGTGGGAAAACCTACACCTTTCAAACTGCGGAAAATGCATTGTCCTCTCGTGGCTCTCTCTTCCCACTTGCCCCTTCACCTTCGATCCCGCAGAATTCCTCGGCGATTCTTTATTTACACCTTGGCTGCGCCACATTTCGAATTGCCTGTTTAAAGCTGGCTCGAATATCGGGGGAATCGAGTCGATGTCAAATTTCCACCTTGCTTTTGCTGCTCGGTGGGACTCGACACGTTGTCAGTGAAATTAAATTGAATCTTGCGGTGGAATATATGAGCCGGTCACCGCGAAATCTCGATTTCGTGGAGCGAGGTAAGCGCTAGATAATCTTCTCCCGCAACAAGTTTACTTTCTATCAGGAAATTAATTGCTGATTAAAATTTCCCACGTCTAGGTTGCCCTATTAATGATCAGTAACTGGTATGAGTTTTTAGTACACTGGCACAGGGTCCGCTTTCTTCTTGGTAACGCCGAACTGTGTGCACCTGGAGGTTTCCATTAAAAATATTAAAATAGAATAAGAAGAATAAAATAGAATAAGAAGAAAATATTAAAATAGAATAAGAAGCTTTAATTAAGTTCCTCGATCGAAAGAACCGCCGAGGAATTGTCCGTTCCGTTCTCAATTTCCCTACTCTTTAAGAACGTGATCGACATTCAAGCATTCTAATTTCAATCTTCCCCGAGATCCACTAATCAAATATTGATTGACTTCTCCAGATCGAAGGTATAATTACACTTACCTCCTTTTCTATTCAGAGACCCCGGCAAACGTAACTGATGCTTCAAAGTTTTTAATAGTTTTTCATACACTATGGTACATCGGCAACGATGCGTACAGGTATTCGGAAACTGCCGCTTAATTTCTATTAATTCTTTGGTAATCGAAAGTCAATGCAATTAACGGGCGAGTCGAACGGATCAACCGTGTCCCGTCGCAGTCATTTCCAATTACGTGGATTAATTAAAGCGGGGCCATTAGTTTACGAAATTGTCGCGAATGGGAACACAGGCAATTAGATCGACTAACACTGTAACCATGGTTCGAGGAGAGATTTTGACTCCTCTCTCGCGCTTTATTCGACCCCGATATCGCTCGCTCTGCCCTCGCAAAATCGATATCCCATCGTCGCATAATTTCCCATCCCGTCGCTTTGGCGGGTAACGAAAATGCTTTTCGAAAATATAAAGAAAGAAAAAAAGGGGCCACAGGACACCATCGTCTCGTTGCTTTCGGCAAAGAAAATATTCAAAGACCCGCAGGCATTTCTCCCCTTTTTTATTACGGAGGTTTCGGTACAACGGCGGTGTTTCCTTTACTACGAAACAATACAGGATGTCCACATCGCTGTACCCGCAATTTCCTCCCAGTGTCCTGTATTTTCCAGCGTCCCTGGCAAACGTATTTCCTGAATCACACCTGCGAACTCACGTATTGCCTCACGCTCCACTTCTCGAGCTTGTGTCGAGCCCGGTGAACTGTCCTTCGTTTCAGCGACTTTAATTGCGGCCCCTCCTGTTAATTGGCAGGGAGAAAGGAAGAGCACGCCTTTCTTCGATGGGACATGCGGGCTTTGCTGCGTCTATCTCGAAACAGTATACGGAAACCCATTGTGCGGGAAGTTCCGTGCTATCCGCGTCTGATCAAATGATTCTCGAACTTGAGGTGGTACGAAGGGGTGCGTTAATGGCACTTCGAGCAGACTTCTGCTTCACCTATTTAACTTCCCCCTCGTCTTTCCCCAGATGGAAAGGGTGCCTCTACCTGCAGAAGAATTACCTTTGCCCGGCACGAACATTTACACTGCTTTTCGTTCCCATTCGATTCGCAGATCTGAACTTTTACAATAATTCGACGATTCGCGGTCTCCCCAAAGAGGTGCAACATTTCGCGACTCGATGACTAAAAATCTGCCATCCCCACTACTTCTTTTGCAGTTGCCGCGGTGAAGGAGGAAAGACTGGGAGCGAGTGAGAGGGCACCGTAATTTATCGCTTGCCCTCTCGGTCGTTCTCACTCGCCTTCACGCGCCGCGGCAGGGAACAAAGGCAAGCCGAATAGATTATGTACCCGATTAAAACATTGATACTGGCCGGTCTGGAGCTGACAATAAGTAGTTGCACTTTGCGGAACAGAACTGCGCTATCGATTTCTTAAAAGCAATCCGCTCGCGACTAGCGTCTAAAGTTTCCCCCTGTTCAATTGAACTGTCGTAGCAGACTAGCGCCTTGTTGCACTGGAGAATGCAGCCGTAATGGGCCGTTACACCGCCGCCGGCTAAGGGATGCGACAAGCACGCTCCGCGGATCCATGAATCTTTCATTAACATGTCAAGACCAACGCTTTCGGTGCTTTATTCGCGGCGTTACGGGTCGTCGAACGCTTTTACGAGAGTCGTCGCGCCCTCCCGCCTCTCTCGTGGCTTTCGCTAGGCCTGACTCAAGTTCAGCAGATTCGTCCGTCACCTACGAGCTTTGAACCTCGAGCCCCATCGACGGCAGCTCGTTAATTCCAACGATTTGTCCGCGCTATTTTTCCACGACACTCTCGACCTCGCCTTCTTCCCTTTTCTTTTTTTCCTTTTTTTTTTGTTATTCAATCCAACGATCGAGAGTCGGGATTAATTTTCTGGAAAATCGGGGCCACGTGTCGATTTGTACGCGCATTTAGGTCGAGTAATTACGGGTCGCTTTATCCGCGATGCGGTTCGTCTTCTTAATGAGAGTCCAGAGAGTTTCTTGGCGACCAATCCAGCTTGTTTTCTTTTAATCGCGCCTTGGCAAACGGAGCTACACTAATGCTTCTTAATTTACGGCGGTCGGGCACGATTTACATACGCAGAGGACGGCAGAGGTTCTAAAAATTTTGAATAAACCGAGGGGGAAAGGAATCTCTCTCTGTTGTCTTGATTTTTTTTTGTTTTTTAGAATATAGAGCTCGCGTTGAATTGAAGCACTCGGAGGAAATAAATTCTGCCTATAGCGGACTCCAATTATCGGAGCTAATATCGTGTGAAATTGGGAGGGGACTCGCAGCGAGTAGATCGCGACTGGAAGTTTCCTTTTCGATTGTAACGAGCACCGAGATTCATCCCAGCGATGCATTCTGTCTCGTGCGAACGAAGCCGTCCCATTGTTCTCCGGGCATCCGAAAGAGTGGAAATTATGTTCTTACCGGACAATAGACGCCTTTCCTCGCAGAATTTCACCTAACGAGGCGGCCGACTACTTTCTCCGCTCCTCTGCCTCCCATTCACTGTATTCCCTCGGCATGCGATACGCGATTTCTCATTTTTCCATGCCCATTCAGTCTCCTTCGTTCCCGTAATTCAATCCCCCCCCCCCCCTCCCCCTTCCAACGAGTCCAGACAACGAAGGAGAAAAGCCCTGGAAAGCTGGGAAACGATTCCCCGGCCTGTGCAAACATCTGGAAAGCGATTTCGCGATTAATTTCGAGTCACACAATCCGCGATGGACGTTTAAGGGCGAAGCGGACGAGTCGACATCCCACAACGCGCCAGCGTGGACATAAAAGAGTGACTATTAAGGGATCTCGCTACCTTGACGGACGAAAAATGACGCGAATTTTGGGAATTTTTCAAAACAAAACCATTAAACATATTTACTTCCAGCTTTGTGGCTTCATTTGTCTACCTGTAGAGAATATAAAAAAAAATTGTATTAAAAAATAGTGGTTATATCCGGAGTTATAGTGCTTCAAATAGAGCGCCTTACAAAAATCATATTCACATGGTTAGCATAAAATCAGCCGTTGTAGTTGCCTGAAATAGAAAATTTAAAACTTTGTATAATAGTGGCTATCGCCGGAACTAGATTAAATGAGAAATACTGAAAATTCAAAAAAAAAAGAATGGCAGCGTCTAAAACAGATATCGATTTCTGCAAAAAATTCGCTGCTTTTAAGTCGCAAAAGTCTAATTTTGCAAAAATTGATTTAGTTGTAGTGCCAACGAGAAGGAGATATCTACTGAAGATATATGCCAAGTTTTAAGTAAATCGGGTGATTGGTTTTTGAGATATGCTAACAAATTCGAAAAACGCGTTTAAATTTTTAGGTAACCTTTTTTTAAATTAATTATTTTTTTAATGTTGCCCAAATATAGGCATAAAGTTTTCAATTAATACAATTTGAAGGTTTCTCTTAAAAAAAATCCCAAATATCGCGCTCCTTTTCAGGCCGTCAAAGTAGGGACACCCCTTAATATGCCAGAAGAGTGTCTTCGTTAAAAAAAGTCCTCAGAAATGCCGATCGATGACTGCTCGTGGCACGTGTTGTCTCGGAAGTCCGTCAGGAACGCGCCTTTAGAGCCAACCTTCCTACAATCGCTTACCTGGACCCACAATTGGCCCCCGTGCAAAGTGCAGGAATCTCGGGCCCCGCAGACCCTTATTCTTCTCGGGGTTTCCAGGCAAACTTACCTGGATCCCTGTACAGACTCGTAGGAAACCAACAAATGCATCCACGCCCGTGCTGAGGCATACGTGAAAAGCATTTGAAAATCAAGCGCCAGACACTTTCTTCAATCGATTATTTAACATAACACAGCAGCCAAACATCGCAGGCGCGCGTACATAAATTAGTGCGGGTAATTAATCCTCGCCGGGTTTTGGAGTCTTGCAGAGCATAAAATCGGTTTAATTACTCAGTCCAATACGAGGTGTAACACACAGCAAAGATTACTTAATAAAAGCCCGGCCAAGGGTGTCGCGCAACAGCTGACAGCCGTAATACACGGAGACAGATGTCCAGCGAAGCCGCAGAGCGTCCCGCAAACATCGCTATCGGGAGGAAAAAAAATTCTATCCGCTGGTGGGAGCGTGGCTTTCTCTCGCGGAAATCGAATCCACCGATTCCCGGGCAGGGAAAACAGGCAGTCAGCCGCGGACAGTGGGCAGGTTCATTGATAAAAGGACAGGATGGAGAAGGGTATGGTTGTGGCATAGCGAGTGCCGTAACGATGGGGGCGTCCAGTTGGTGGGGATAGAGCGGCAGCTGTTTGTCGGTCGCACGACGGCCGAGGGTCGCGTTCCATGTGTACCCGCCAGTAATACCACATCGCTGTCGCTGGCTGCCCGAAACTAGTCGGCTTGATGCGTCGTGAACTAGAGAGATAATCGCGTAGAATTGCCGCGAGAAATGTGACGTCCGTGCCGGACGATTACCCGTTCGATGATCGTGAAAGTTGGCGTGGACGCGAGGTGAGTGCCTGGAAGGAAGAAAGGACGAGTGGCGCTCGAAGCGTGGATCGGGGACCACGAGGGAACGACATGGAAGCCGTACGGGAACAGTGGCTCGATCGGCGTCGCGAGAATCGGCCGCGAAACACGTCCGCCGGCGGGACGAACAGATTCTTGGAAACGGAAAAGTGTGAGAAGAACGCGAGGAAAGTGACAGGTTAAGTTCGGAACAGGGGACGCGTAGCTCTAAAGGACGGACCCCCCCCCCCCCTCGGTCGGTAACGGACGAGCAATCGATCGTTCGCTCGGAGGATGCGAACTGGTTTGTGACGGTATTTTACCGGGACTTTTGCTCTTCTGTATTTGTTGTGGAAGGATTTGGAGAGCTGAGACGTGTAATGCTACGGTCGGTGGTATTGGGGCTGCAGTTAAAGGAGCCGTTTGAGAATACGAAGCTCCCGCTGCAGAGAGAACTGTGCTGTAATTTGTTCTGTGATTAAATTCCCGAATGTTTCGACGTCTTTCAACCGAATTAACGAAACCAAGGATTACGCTGTGGTGCTGATATGTGTATGTATAAACGGGATGGTCGTTTAGTCAGAAAGTCGATAAATGTCGCGCGTGGCGGATGGATCGCTGGATACAGAGGTAATTTACACGGACGACAGGCGTTTCTCGCTTACGGGACAGTCATTTCTGCCTGACACCTGTTTTCGTTGCAAAATTCCATTTCTCGAGTGAAATTCTCCTCGATCACCCCCGAAATTCCATTCGACTTCGATTCGATTCCCGCCAGCGTACTCAAACGTGCTCGCTGTTCACCTTTTATTTCACAGGCCGCAGTATTCGTTCACGAAAAAAATAATTGCACCGCCATTATTGGAATTTTCTAAACTCTTAATCCTCAGCGTTGATGAAATACTGTTCTCTTAACTAAAAGCAGACGGGCTCTGCAAATTTCGTACACTCTTTAAGGTACTCTCGTAACTCTCTGTCATCGAAGTACAATAATAGCGATTAATTACGCTGCTTGGCCGTTTCTCTGACAAGTAAATGACAGAACGAGATACCTATATGTATCTCGTTCGTCGAAGCGCAGCTGTTAAACAGAACAACATCTGTTAGCACAATAAACGAACACGGGTGCCAATTCCAACGCGATAAATTCCATTTAACCTTCGAAACTGCGTGCTCCGAGCTGAGTTGCATTAGCTCTTCCGATGCGAATAAAACAGGATCCGTGGAGGTAATAGCGGCGATCTTGCTAAAACAACGATATCACTGATCCCTGGCCGTGTTAGGAGCGCGATTGTTGAAAGGAATCTCTGCTAGCCCGTGTAGATTGCGTTATGGCAGGAATGGCTGTTGCCAGACAAGAGCGGTTCTCTCTCCTTCCCGGGGAACACGATGAGCACTATCTCGGCTTGAACGGTCGGCTTGCTCTCGATGGTATTCGAACGGTAGTGAACGGGACGCACGTGCGTCCTTGCGAGGTAAACCTCCATGCATGGAAGCTTGCATAACCATAAGTAGATCGCTCACGGACGCTTTCCCACCGGCGGTTCCAGCCATTTTCTTTCGCCAGGAACACCGATACCTCTCTATCCTCCATTTCCACTCAGCCAAGGATAATCCACCTTGCTTCTTCCTCCTACGCTCTGCAACTCCATTACCAGGCTTTTTCGGGCCATTTTTCGCAGCTCGATGCCCCCGATTTCGAGTCAGTATATTAATTGATATTCACGTTCATGTGTGTTAAAAGAAGTTTGTGTTTATAAAAATGGCACTTTGCCGTGGGGTATTTCTGAAGTTGCAGACGCGAGGCTTTGACAGGATTTTTTGCTCGATATCTCCGCGTTAATCGTACGCTGGTTGTAGCAGCGTGTTATTGGAATTAGTTGGGTATGGTTGTTGAGCAGGTTCGAAGCACTCTGCGAGCGGAAGGAGGCGTTCGTCAGTGTCAAAGAACTGCAGCTCCGCGCCGGAAAGGAAGTAGATTACAGTTTATCGCGGACAGTGTCCTGATAAGAAGGACAACGCCTCAAAGAGGTACACTGTAATCGTTCCAGCGAGGGTGCCTTTGGTCCCAGCCTAGCCTGGTTTTCGGCAATGAAACTAAGAAGCAGGCTGTGCCTGGAAAGCTTTCCCTTCAGCCTGATTTCTGTACCCAAGGTCTCGAACTGTTGGCTATCTCGGTTGAATAGACGATCCTCTGATCACTTTAAACAGCTTAATTAGCGACGAAAACAGCGTCCAATTAGCCATGAAAGCATAGGAGCCTTTCCGAGCAATTTATCATCGTTGCTACGGTTTCTTTATCCTCGAAAGAAAAAGGCACCGCTTGGAAGGAAAATCAAATTCAAATGCCACGAGTTATTAGAGTTTTGTAGATCAATTTCTCATAGCACCCGTATGATCTAATCCCATTGATCAATCCCACACAGTTGAAATCACTAGGCATCAAACGAAACTGCCTTTTCAAAGAACTCATTGTGCCCGTCCCCGGTGTCAGACAAACCATCAAAATGATCACCGTCTGCGGAGGATTACAGAGGAAACTCCCCATCACTCCTCCTTAAAAACCCGACAAAACGCGCAGCGAGATAAGTACTGCGACCAACTCGTCGCCATAAACTCTCTATAAAGAGGCCAGATTCAGTGAGTCGTAAAAAGCCAATCCTTGCCCGCGATAGCTGAGGACCACATCTGGGAGTACAGAGCCCTGACGAATCGCAACAGTCGAGATAGCGAGTTCCCCGATCGCCTTCCCCATCCGGCATCCCTCTCACGTGCTGCCATTCGCTTATCGGTTCCGGGTCAAACGGATGTCGCAGCCTGTTCAAGTGAATAATGTTAGATCAGTCGATTCCAGCGACGCAGCAGTAGCTCTTCTTACCAAATCGTTCACTACCTCGGAATCTATTACCATGTGTCTCCAATCGAGGTTCATTATAAGGCCTAGATTAATCCAAGCTGAATCCCCCACCCTCTCCAAAGTAACCCGCGTGCCATCAACGTCCTCGGCGACCCGAATCGCCGAGTTTTCCAAGCAATTACTCTCCTAACGAGAGCCGCTACAGGAATCCACGCGGTGATTTCCCAGTTCTCGCGTGCTCTTGAAACTTTTCCCCGCCGATTCATTAATTCCACGGTTGGCGAGTCGCGGGCAGAAGCGCGTAGCCAACGTTGCGCGCAGCGACGAGGAGAACGGTACATAGCCGGGCGGAGGAAGTAGATTGTTGTTTATCGAAGAAGAGATAACGAGGGTAACGCCATAAACTGGAGTGAGGGGTAAAATAGCGAGCGTTGACAGAAGCCGGTTAATTGGCGTTTGTTCAGACGGCCCTTCCTCCCTGCTTATCAGACTTTCTTCGTTAAATTGGATCGAGCTTAAAGCCGCCCTCTTGGAATTAGCGCGAGGCTCGAGGCGCGATATTTTCACCGGTATCGGAAAGCGGTCAAGGTTTCTATAATCCTCGTTGATGGAAGCTTCTCCGAGGATCTCCGCGTGGTTGGTAGAGGTCGTAGCTCGCGAGAACTAGGCCACCTGGACGCAGATTCATTAGCCCACGCTTGTACGTCCCTTTTCCCTCGCCCGGGGATTTTTTAACCACCAACGGGCGGCTGCCGATCGTTTTCCCTTCGCCACCGGGAGTTATTACAAACTCAAAGCGAGACTACTCTTCCTCGCTTTTCCTACGGCTTTAAAGCGTCGCGTGCCCGTTCCGCCAGTCGGATTTATTCATCGCCGTTGGCTGGAGAACGCGGCTGCGAGTCCCTCTAATATAATCCACTTTCGTTAGCGTTCTCTTAACGGCCGCGGAGAAGTTCCCCCGAACGTTGCGCCGAGGAAGTAGTAAAAGTTCTAATTCCATTCGCCCCTCGGGGAGAGTAATATCCTCGGATTGAAGTCGAGGGCCGACACGCCGGAGCCTCGAAACGCGGACTTCCTCCTCGCTCCTCCTTTCTATCGCCGGGGAAAAATCCTCTTCCCGGAGTGTTGGCCCACGGCGAACACTGTCGGGGCTCGTCAGCGCGCCCGTAGATCCGATTAGGTGGCGAATAATAGCAATAATAATTGTCAACGGGCGTGGGATTTCACGCTGGACGAATCGCACGGCTTCTATTTCTTTCTGCAGAATAAGATAATACTCCCGTTGATATTAATTCAACTTGAGGTGTAGAAAAAGATTCTATTATATATTTTCTATCGTCAGAATTGAAACTTTCAGCGAGCAACAGATACGTTAACAGGTTTCGAGTGGATTCTGCTTGATCTTACGTTAGAAGACATATTCGGCTCGTTCGAGAAGCTGATGTCAGAGAGGGTTATTGAAAATGATTGGATAAAGGCTCGACGAGGAAATTACAGGCCCGAAGCTAGGATACGCGCCGTAAACCTTTGCTCCTGTCCTCGCCACCACAGAGGAAATCATTCCGCGCGCTATCGTTGATAGGATCTGCCGCGACGTGAATCGTGAGACAGTAAACGTCCGGCAGAATGAGAAAACGGAAGCGTTGTTAGCGTTTATTAGCACAATGGGCGTTAAAACAAGACACGGCCGACCGCGTGCATCCTTTTCCGTTCCTTTGTTTCTCCGGTTCTGTTTCGCCATTGCGAGGGTCGGGCGAGAAATCGATGGAGCGTCTTTATTAAACGCTGACGGGGAAGTGAGAGGTAAAGATTCGGGGTGGTGATATTAAGCGACGAAATCGTTGGACAGTTTAAGGGTAAAACGTCGCTTAGGGTCTGGCTGGCGTGCTTTTCGCTGTGGAAGATTCAGCGAATGAGTGGAAACAGTGGATGGAGGTGTTATGTCTATTAATAGGGTAGAGGAAGTAGATGATGGCTGTCTGATTACTTAAGTATTAATCGAGTCGTATTAGCCGTGGCTCGGGGGCCATTACGAGCTATTAAGGACTGATAGGTTAATAAGCGAAGGAGCGAGGAGAAAAGGGAATTCTTTAGCGATATTCGTTGAACTTCGGGGGACAACTGAGAATTGTAGAAAGTAGTGTCGATGAAAGAGGAGAAAACGAGGAGTTTTATATTTAGGGTAAATCCGGGAAAATGCATTTAAGTGCAGACCGATTGCTTCTCTAGAAGCCAAATTGTTGAATGTGTAGCGTCATTTCGCTTCCTTCTGTGTTTTTCTGCATTTATAGGCTGTAAAAGGTAAATTGAGGTTAGATTTAATCTCTTTTAATATCCTTCTAAGTTTATTTTCGTTTAATGTTTGGGACAATAAGATAGTAGAGATATTGAGTGACAATGCAGCCAAAGTATTTGGCCATATTAAGGATGTATTGGACCTATTTTCAAAATGGTACTAAGTTGATGAAAATTTGTGAGATTGTTCTTTCTAATCTTCCTGATGTGCTCGAAAAATTTTAAACGATTTCACTAAACGGTTGCTGAGTTATAACGATTTTAATTTTCACTGATTTTACACGTACTCTTATGGAAAGGGACGATCTTCACGGATAAAACAGCTGAAACAATGTTGAAGAAATGGTACCAATACTACCAATGTTTTTAAGTTTTTTGTACATGTAGTATATGGGTAGATGAAAATATCTGCAGAGTTTCAATTGTTTTTACTATACCATTTTAAAGAAATAAATTATAACTTGAGAAAATTGTGAATTCTGGGCATTTCCACTGCCAAAAGTTTAGCAAATAATGCTTGAGAAAGCATTTGTAAAGTGAAAGATACCTTCCTAGGAGTAAAAATAAGACTCCAACTGTCGTTCGAATTTCTTACATCTAGATTTACTATGCGTAAGACGTAGATATTCAAGTATTTCAAATTTCATATACATTTGTCTAATATTGTACGTCCGATACATCCTTAACTCTTCCTCTCAATGCTAACAAGAAGACCATCCCTCGGTGCAGAAAGGAGAGCTGGTCGAGTTATGATTTTTCTATTATTTTTGTTTATTTTTTTATTTTTTATTATTTTATTATTATTTTTGTTTATTTAGTTTATTTATTCATTTTTGTATTCATTTGCCTTGCTAATCGCCAGTAGGTGGTTCAATTTTCTTTCGTGTGTTCTTTACTTGTTTAGCTTAAACAAATTAAATATCAATGAATCTGTAGTTGTATTTACTCATAAATAATTTTGCTTTATCCTTTTTTTAATTTTCCATGAATAATTATGTAAGTGGCCTCTGCCAACGACGAAAACCATTTCTCCCGGCACCTCGGGAGTGGTGGTGAGATGTCACGACTTCAGTTTTCAGCCCGATTTACAGTTAATATTGTCTTAAAGCAAATATATTTTTCTGAATCAGCATAAAATTCTGACCATATAGGTTTGTTCTGATAAAATAAGTAATATCTATATTAGTTTTAACAGCCATTTCATATTAGGTCGACCGCGTCTCCCGGATTTACCCTACCGAACTTAACCAAAAACTATTGCTAGCTGATTCCTTAGCAGTTGAAGTATATTCCCCCGTTTTCGCGAAGGTACCTTCCAAGGATCTTGCGCGAATCAAACCTCTAACGATTTACTTATCGTGCTCTAATTATCCCATTATCATTCCAACGGCCCGTAATTACCTCGTTAGCCTTAACGAACACCAATCTCTGTCCCAAGAGGCGGCTTTACTCCTCCCGATCGATTCGAGCGCGTCGGGACGCTTGTACCTTTGCCTCCGCCCGTTTGTTCGACAGCACTCTCATTTCTACACCCCCCCTGTTTCCTTTTTCTATTATTTATCCGTATTTACAAACGACGACTCGGCCATCTGCGCGGCCGTAATTCGTGTTTGCAGAGTCTTGTATCTGTCGCGGTTATCTAATCGCGCTCATGGATTTATAATACCATTTCTCCGTCGGCCTGTTTAACTTGCACTTGTCCCCGCTGGTTTCTACAACTATCATTCGTTCGCTCGTCGATCCCCGGACGTATCGTGCTAATTGCCTACCTGTGTTCCCGCGAATCGCTTCCCGCGCCTCTTGTTTACAGTGGTAGATCCTGTCGCTCGATTATTCCCCCCGGCCGTGTTTATATCCGCGAAAAATCGGAGCTCTCCGGCCGAGCGGTTTCGCGGAAGCGAGGCAATCTCTGCGTGCACAGAGATCCCGGGGATATTCGAAATTGGAGTCCGATCGTTGAGTACAGTGCGATGAAGAAGCCTAGTGTCTATCGAGTGGGGAGCAATCGTAGCGATGGTAAGGTGGCTTTGCAAAACTACCGCGCAATTATTTCACCATCCCAGATCCCACGTTGCGCCCAACCATAAACCGTCTGGTGTTCAGTTGCTCGAGGAGTTTCTCCAGAGTCTCTCGGAACTTTGCCCAGGTGCTGGATGCACGGATGCTTCCTTCCCTTCCAACTTGTGCGTCAACAGAATAATCATCGACCATCCGAGTTGTTTGATAACTGTTCGCGTAGAGGAGGCGTAGGAAGCTTGCCTGTAAACAATCTGCCCGGCGCTATTTTTAAAACAGAAACGGAGAAACAAAACGATTGTTGCCGGTGCGCTGTCCTCGAACAGTTCTCGTCAAAGTTCGCCCGAGCATTTTGAATCAAGTCCAGCTCAACTGCAAATGCAATCATTTACCAATCCCCACTGCATCGCCCCTCGCAATCAGTGCACAGAGTTGAATACGCTGCGCGGGCCGTTTGTATTCCCAGGGCGACAGGGGTAGCTCCAAAGTGTGCCATTCGGGGCCGCAGAATTTTCAATTCTCTCGATTAGTGCGGCACACAGTTCCCTTCGAAGCCCATGGTAGGTACACGCTGCCAAAGTTTGCCCAACTCCGAACACCATCGCCCAGCCCACCGTAGTAATCGATCGGTTCCCTTTATTCGCAAGCGAGAGTTGCTCCGCGCTGGAGCCGCTGACGGCTCCCGATGCAACGCCCTCGATCTTGGCGATCCCGAGCGGCGGACCACGGACGCCAGCAATAAATTTGATTGGGCTAACAAATTGTCACGCTCGTCTCGAGGAGGAAGAGGCGACGTGTTCGGGCCACTTCTTCGTAATGGGCAATTGCGAGCGGGCGCACTGGAATTGCCGTGGCCTCTCCCAAGTAAATAATAAAATCGTCTCCGCTCGGCCATCCAGTCCCTCGAACGCCACGTATCAATTCGTGGCCGTTTGTTTCACGCGATTTAACGCTCGGCCACGACTCGCGTCCCGTCCAGCTGGCATTCCTCCCCCGCAGATTCGATTGCCGGGATTTTCCCGGAGAAACCTGTACCCCGAAACGTGACCGGTTTCCTTCTCTCATCTCTGTGCTTCCATTGTGCGATGTTCTTCGACAGCCGTGGATCGGTTCTCGAGGCCAGTGATCGCTTAAGTGAGCCAAACGGCGCTGTCGTTGGAAATGGAGTCAAAGGGCGAAGTATCATGCTGGGTTTCAGTAATTCACGTTCGATCTTTATCAGCCTTTTCATCGGGGAATTTCGTTTCTGGTGCATGGGTGCAACGCTTTTCATCTCGACGGGTGAACGTGTGATATTGCACGTGTTACTGCTTTTAACTGCGTCGTAAAGGTGACTATTAACCCTGGTGGGAAGCGAGGTGTATCGTATTTAAGGTTTTACGTCCCCCCGTAATCCGCGTGGACATTTATACATAAATATATATCCTAGCGGGGGGGGGGGGATATTTTTCAAGGCTTCAATCATTATGCCCTTTAATAGAGGGCGTAAAGTTTTATACGAGCCGTTCTGCGAGTGTCCATTTTTACAACGCCAGAAATTATCGCGGCTAAACTCATCGTGTGCTCCTAGAGAAAGGACCGCCGGTATACTGTGATTATCATTCCGTTGCAATAGCGGTCCGTTCGTGTTCCAGCATTATCCGACCAAAGAAGTGCCTGAAGGATCCCAGAAGAAACGAGTCGAGTCTTCCTTTGACCAAAGAGTTGCGAGAATAATATATACGTGTATATACAGTCGAAGAAACTATTTTGTTAAGTATTTCGGATATCCTAAGAACGCGATCGAGCTTGTGATAGTCAACGCGCGACGATCCTTGAATTATAATATCCCAAGGACCTCGGGGAAACTAGGAGAATCAAGCGGAGTAAGGAAAAGTATTCGTGAGAAATCGAAGGGCCCTCCAGATGAAATTTCGCAAATCCTCCGCGTCCAGTGCCAAGATGGAATTGCTCTCGAGGCGGTCGTCCAGCGACAGGATGTCGACCCTGAAGAGATCGAGGTCCTTCCGTGCGTCGTTGAAGCTGATGTCGAAGCTCCGCAGCCACGCGAGCCTGCGTTTGAACGGCGGCTTCGATCTGTCTCCTGTTCCACCGAAGGACCAGAAGGCCAGGAAGCAGCGGGGCAAGCTGCCCTTGGTCGAGGAGTCCTCTAGTCCTGCTACGAAAGCAGATAGCAACGCGATCCTCCCGGATGATCCCCCGAGAAAAAGCAAAGAGATAGTCGAAGAGCTCTGCAAGCACTCGGCCCCGTCCAGCGACCAAGAGTCGCGCGGGATCTCCAAGGACCTGAAGACCAAGCTGTGCCTGACTGACAGGATAATGAGAAGGAGCCGCAAGGACACGGATAAATCCTCGAAGAAGGACAGCCAGACGTCACCGAAAGTGGGGCAGATCTTTCGTTGGAAGAGCAACGAGGATTGTCCGCCGACGTCCCGCGGAGAGAAGAAGGATATCCTTTGTCCCGACCAGCGGGTGTCCTACGAGAATCCAACCTTCTGCCTGGACAGCTCCTTGGACTCTTCCGTCTCGAGTTTCCTCTTCGAGCCCGAGAGCACTGGCCACGAGGCGGTTGACGGCGAGCGTCCGGACCGCTCGTCCTTGGAGGAGCCCCGCCAGGACGCGGGGCTGACGCTGGTGCTCGATTCTCGCGGGCCTCGCCGGGATGGCGCAGAGGAGACCTCGGAGTCCAACAGCGGCGGACTTCGCCCCTCGATACCCGCGGGGAAGGTCAGGAGCTTGTCCGTGAACGACGCGGTCCTGCAGGACGAGGAGGCAGGGGCAAGCTTGAGCGTCGAGCACGCGGGGAATTTCGATTGCCAGCTCCGCGGGGGAGAGGGCCTAGCCTCCAAGGGGCACAAGTCGCCCGAGATAATCAGGACCACTTCCGTCTGCTCCTCCAAGTCCTGCAGGATCAGGACTGTGGATAATATCGCGAACTTCTGGACGAACGCTCGCGGCAGCAGCTTCCGCAGCAAAGTATCCGTGGGGAGAAAGAAGTCCATTAAGGATTCGAGGGACCACGAGTCCATCGGGCAGGATAGGGTCCTCGTTACGACCACCTCCGGATCAAGTACGGGCCATCAGGTTTTTAATTAGTTAAACGGACTCCCTGTTACGTTAATTCGGAGTCCTCTGGACTTCTCGCCTTTTTTTGGGGGGGGGGGGGGGGGAAGTTGGGGAGCATCGAAGGAAGCGGAGGATGAATTACTGTTTCTGAAGTTATTCCGAATTTTTGCTTGATAATTACAACGGTTAACGTTCCACTGGCGTGAATCCGGGCTTTAAGTGACTTTCGGTGTACATCTTCGTCTCTGCGCGGGGAATACGAATCGAGAAGCTGCGAGTAATTTCTATTCGGAAAGCACTTGCGATGGGAATGTTCGAGGAGCTTGTGATACAATGTTTTAGAATTATTCCTCGAGCTGTTTCCATTCTGTTCCTTGTAGCATTTAGACTTCCCGCGTTCTCTTCGTTTTTCATTTTATAAGGAAACGGTTCCAGTAAGAAATACCGAGGGACACGAATTTCAATTTATCCTTTCTTTCTAATTTAAACGCCTCGCAAATTACACCTTTTATTTACTTTTCATTCGGTTCCTTTCGTTTATGTTCGCGCAGAGTTGTACTCTTTGCAAGGGATGGAGTTCCTGGAGGGTTTCGGGAAGAAAAAGCAGCAGCCACATCAGCAAGCGAATAACATATCGTCGGTGCACATCAATCCTTTATCGGCACAGTCCCTCAACATACACCTGCATGGTATTCTCTTTTTATTTTACGTTCGTTTCTTCGTTCCTCACCGATCTCTTTGAATATCTCATCGAGAGCTTTGAATTAATTCTCAGGTTCTTTTAAGCTCCAATATTTCCTGTCTATCCAAAACAGCTCCAATTCCTCGAGTACTTACACACAGTAGTACTCGGTTTATGCATTAGCAGGCGAGAATCAGTGAACTTAAAAGTGCTAGGGAATTACTACAAAACAGTTTAAAGCTTCTCGAATACTGTTAGCAGAGTTGCAGAGGGGAAACGTGGCCCAGGCTTTACACGCAATACAGCCTTGCTGTTTCATCTTTCAGCTCTCTTCGCGGCCGTGGAACATGGCCACCTGGACAAGGCCAGGACCATTTTGGAGTCGACGGACGTGGACGTGAACAGGTGAGTTGATCCACCATTTAAATTCTACTCTCGAAGCGTCCCGCTTCCAAAGGGAATTTTTCACAGATTTCCCCCACAAATCTTTCCTACACTCAAACAACCTATAGATACTTAGATCTACTTAGTTTTAACAGTTGTAGAAGGTGTAGGACTTTTTCGAATAGCAAAAAGAATCGGACGCGACGCGGCGATTGCAAGCGCGAAGCAATGGGCAACAGTAACATCCACGTGGTCTAGATGTAGGTTAATTACAGCCGTTATTTAATTCCCCGAGCCGTTGCAGAAAACAAGCCAATTAACGTAGGATTGAACGGCGACAGTCCAACATAAGACTCTACGAAGTCTTCGCGAGAGTTCATCGATTCGCATTTCTCAAAAAGGCTTACGCAACGGACAGCCGTCCACCGTGCTCGTAATTATGTATTCGCGGCGTTCAGTGTGCTTTGTACCTACACCGAATGTGGGCGTTCAATCGTGGAGGAGTCTCGTTTTATCGCCGCAGTCGTTCATCTTCCCCTTTCCGTCGATAGCAACAACGACGCCTTTTGCCCACCGACGAAAAGATAAATTTATCTCCACCCTCCTCTGTGCACATCCTCCCCGAAGGATCACGTCGCGGGAGGTGTGAACAGCGGCCGTCGCAGAGCCACTGAGGAACCATTCACGCTGCAAGAATGGCCGAAAGTAGCCGAGCTCGGTGGAAAAATATTCCGGCTCGTTTTACAAGGGCCGTGCCCTCGATAACAATTCACGGCGCGGGGAATTCATGGCTGGAAACCCCTCGAGCAGAGGCAACTTGACGAGTTACCTACCTTCTAGAGCCACCGTCAACGATTTACGAGGGAAATTCGACCCGGGCCCGTTTGCTTTCCAAAAAGTTCTCCTCGCCCGCGTTGACTGCCAGGCGAAACATCTGATACACGCCGTGGCAGCGCAGAGAAGCGTGTTTATGACCCAGATGTTACTTCCTGGGGTGGAAGTTGCTGGTTCAATCGAGTCCGCTGGCGAAAAGTTCGCGATCGCGGTCGTTGGGAATTATTCGAACTTTACCCGGAGCCGTTTATCTGCGCGCTAGGCACGTTTGTCCACGGGCTCGGAGGAAGCACGGCGAAACTCGCGACGAATCCTTATTCGCGGGCGTTCCTGACCTGCCGCGACGTATTTGTGCGTTTCGAAGGTAACGAGATTAGTTTGACCAAGCTTCGGAGAGGATTGTCAATTGGTCGGATTGCGAAGGCGACAAATTGGGAACGGGGGACCTGAGGATCTGCAAACGCGCAGCACTGTGCATGCAAACTGCACCAAGCGTCACGGTCGATTTTACAATCGATTTAAACGTTCTGTACCACAGTGCCATTTGTCGGAGGAGCGTCAAGAAAGATTGTAATTATTTTTTGGGGACAGCTCCTGGGTAAATTACAATGCATTTGACTTTCATCTTAACCCTCGGTTGTCACACTGCGTCAAAATGACACAAAATGTGATTCTAAATTTCACGTAGGTATTCTCTATAAAGTATAGAGGTTCCCAGAGTGAGGAGAATTTTATTTATTAAATCAGATTTTTATTAAATTTTTTAATTAATTTATTTTATTAAAGTAGCATATCTCAGGAGTATAACCACAGATTTTTAGCTAAAAATATTGAAAATTAAAACAGATATGTTTTTTTAAGCAAGCACTTTTTCTGTAACTCTTTTGCTTCCAATTTTTTTTTTCTAAATCTTAATTTTCAACGATGAACATATATTC
This sequence comes from Andrena bucephala, assembly GCA_947577245.1. Lineage (NCBI taxonomy): Eukaryota > Metazoa > Arthropoda > Insecta > Hymenoptera > Andrenidae > Andrena > Andrena bucephala. The sequence goes on from OX387717.1 coordinate 75,224,431, forward strand.
TACAATGTTCAAAGTTTATTTCAGAAGTTTTGCGACTTAATTTGAACAGATAATTTTTAAACAGCAGCCGATTGAAAATTGACGTGGGTTGACAAACTACGTTCGGAAAAAGAGGTGTGAGAACCGAGGGTTAAGGGGTGATTCTCGTGTAACAGGCCCCGAAATTTATGAATTTCATTATTGGAAAATTCGATGAGACGTCACGTGGCTCTGCCTGCAGATGGGGAAATAAACTATGCCACCCAGTTCCGTCAGGTGATCGCCAGCAATTACGTTCTTGGACAAACGCGCTTTTGCTGCTGCCATTAGTAAACGGGGACAATGAGAGAAGTGGATAAACGGATTATCACGGTAGCGAACGGGCATTCAGCGGCGATTACGACGCAAGAGTACGTCGGTTTCGACGCAACACGTCGATTCTGGGATCCGGATCCGAGTTTCGGGATCCATTACAGCTGCCTCCCTTTCTGATTGGCATCGATACGTCACCGCTTTGATCATCGCGTCGACACGCGTCCTGCATTCGCCGCCCTTCGCTCTAATTTCGGGCGGTTAAAGGTCCATTCACCGTTGAAATTGCTCCGATTATTGGCGCCTGGCCACCATCTATCCATCGCACATTCAACGAACACTTCTCGATCGCTGGATTTCCCTTTCTTATCGTACCTTTTTCCTTTCCGTCAGGTTTCACGTTTCCCTTCCAACAGTACAGCTTTCACACTCTGCTAGGAACATTTTTCTAAGGAACTTCATGCGAGTGGTCGACCTTAAAAGTTGCTCGAGAAGCCTCCAGTACTCGACTCTTTCGATACTTTTAACTACCGCTACTGTTACACCAGCTGTTTGACCTCTCGTGATCATCTTGGTCTACGAAATTCAAGTAGATCCCACGTCCGCGCTCTGCGAGGAACCCCCCCTGCATTTTCACGGTCCCTAGAAGGGAAGGAGAGCCGAAGATTCATAGCAAAGGAGCACGTATCTCGTCCATCGTTTCCGACTCACGAAATTTGGATGGAGCTTCGCGACGATAGGGAAGTTGTTTCTCAGTTTCTATCTCACGAAGGTGCAGAAGATAGAAGCTAATTAATTATAAGTCTGATGTAAAAGCCAGGAGTTTAATTTAATTAGAGTAAGCCCGATCGAAGCAGAGGATCACGGGCGCGCATACTGGAACGTCTACGATAACGTCACCCACCCAGCGGACGAAATCGAATTACCCTTGGGGATCGATACGTATGTAACCAGCCTTCTGTCACGGATCGATAGGATTACACCGGCAGGAGCCATGTAACCTGATGAAACGCTTTGTCCCCGGGCGCGATTGCAGGCGAGAGGCTGATTAACGCGGCCCACTAATTAAATAAAAACAGATCGTAACGCTGGGAAATCAGGATCCCTCGTTTACCCCACCATTCGACTGGCTCCGTTCCGCTTTTACCGCGGCACCTGATGGCCAATAATGCGTGCATTTAATTTTCGATCCGGGACCCCGTAGCGCCCGCGTTTACGATGGGCCAATAACGAAGGGGGCGAAGTTAACGACAACGGTGGCTCGTAAAAAAGTCCCACTGTCTTCTGCTGTATTTATTGGGCCGCGGGGCGAGCTTATGGAATGAAAATACGACTCGATTCCGCCGCGGTGAATGGAAATAGCTGATGAGAAATAAACAGTGGAGGGTCTGTGGACACAGTTGGTGACCTGGTGGAGAGTCGGCCGAAGGTTTTATTGAATTCGTTCGGGAATTTAGTTTTATTGGGTGCGGGGAGTGGGCTCGTTGCGCGCGGGGCAGTAAGATGTGTATAGAAATGAATAATGGAACGGGGAGGAGATGGAACGGAAAATATGACGATTGATGGTAGTTGCGGAGTTATGCCTGATTCTTTGAAAATTTGCTAGCATCCCAGGCGTAGGATTAAGGTCAACATTTCTCGAATCGCTAGGTCCTTTGATAACTGACGTAACTTTTCGCTCTCGAAAAGTAGCACGTGATCGTTACGATTAAATCGTCCGATCAATACTTTCCCAAGAGTGACACCAGTCTGAATTCGATTTTCAGCGTGAACAGCGACGGCCTGTCAGCCCTGGATGTCGCGGTGCTCAGCAACAATAGGCCCCTCGCAAAAATGCTGGTCGCGTTTGGCGCGCAGGAGGGTAATCAATGTAAGTATCCACGAATTCTATTGCGATTCTCAATTGTCACACGAACCATCGGCGTCTAAAAGTTTCTATCTAATCCTCGTGAATATCGAACCGAAGGGGTTGAAACAGGCTGGCGACACGTTACGGTTACGCGTAACGAAGCATTGAGGGGTGATCTTTTGGAATTAATTAAAGGGAAACTAGGGTAAACCAACCAGTAATTGACCGCATACTAGTGAATGACCATTAGGAAGAGAAATGTAAATTATACATTTAAAAATATTATATGTTTATAAATGGAGTGTAGTTGCACTTTTAATATCCCATATTTTTTTCGAAAATTTTTTTTTTCCGAAAAGTCGAAAAAGAAACTCGCGCATGCGCGAGAGTGGCGCCGGGAGACGTGCGCGCAGGGCCCAGACCGCGGAAGAAGGAAAAGTTTCGAAAAAAAAAAAATTTTCCGAGAAGTCGAAAAAAACTCGCGCATGCGCACGAGCGGCGCCGGGGGCGTGCGCGCCGGACCCAGACCGCGGAAGATGGAAAATTTTCGAAAAAATTTTTTTTTCCGAAAAGTCGAAAAATTCTCGCGCATGCGCACGAGACTGCGCCGGGGGGACGTGCGCGCAGGACCCAGACCGCGGAAGATGGAAAAGTTTCGAAAATGTTTTTTTTTTCCGAAAAGTCGAAAAATTCTCGCGCATGCGCGCATGAGGCTGCGCCGGGGGGACGTGCGCGCAGGACCCAGACCGCGGAAGATGGAAAATTTTCGAAAAAAAAAAAATTTCCGAAAAGTCGAAAAATTCTCGCGCATGCGCACGAGGCTGCGCAGGGGGGACGTGCGCGCAGGATCCAGACCGCGGAAGATGGAAAATTTTCGAAAAAAAAAAAATTTCCGAAAAGTCGAAAAATTCTCGCGCATGCGCACGAGGCTGCGCAGGGGGGACGTGCGCGCAGGATCCAGACCGCGGAAGATGGAAAATTTTCGAAAAAAAAAAATTTCCGAAAAGTCGAAAAATTCTCGCGCATGCGCACGAGGCTGCGCCGGGGGGACGTGCGCGCAGGATCCAGACCGCGAAAGATGGAAAATTTTCGAAAAAAAAAAATTTTCCGAAAAGTCGAAATATTCTCGCGCATGCGCACGAGGCTGCGCCGGGGGGGCGTGCGCGCAGGACCCAGACCGCGGAAGATGGAAAAGTTTCGAAAAAATTTTTTTTTCCGAAAAGTCGAAAAATTCCCGCGCATGCGCACGAGGCTGCGCCGGGGTGACGTGCACGCAAGACCCAGACCGCGGAAGATGGAAAATTTTCGAAAAAAAAAAAATTTCCGAAAAGTCGAAAAATTCTCGCGCATGCGCACGAGGCTGCGCCGGGGGGGCGTGCGCGCAGGACCCAGACCGCGGAAGATGGAAAAGTTTCGAAAAAATTTTTTTTTCCGAAAAGTCGAAAAATTCTCGCGCATGCGCACGAGGCTGCGCCGGGGGGACGTGCGCGCAGGATCCAGACCGCGAAAGATGGAAAATTTTCGAAAAAAAAAATTTCCGAAAAGTCGAAAAATTCTCGCGCATGCGCACGAGGCTGCGCCGGGGGGGCGTGCGCGCAGGACCCAGACCGCGGAAGATGGAAAAGTTTCGAAAAAAATTTTTTTTCCGAAAAGTCGAAAAATTCCCGCGCATGCGCACGAGGCTGCGCCGGGGTGACGTGCACGCAAGACCCAGACCGCGGAAGATGGAAAATTTTCGAAAAAAAAAAAATTTCCGAAAAGTCGAAAAATTCTCGCGCATGCGCACGAGGCTGCGCAGGGGGGACGTGCGCGCAGGATCCAGACCGCGGAAGATGGAAAATTTTCGAAAAAAAAAAATTTCCGAAAAGTCGAAAAATTCTCGCGCATGCGCACGAGGCTGCGCAGGGGGGACGTGCGCGCAGGATCCAGACCGCGGAAGATGGAAAATTTTCGAAAAAAAAAAATTTCCGAAAAGTCGAAAAATTCTCGCGCATGCGCACGAGGCTGCGCCGGGGGGACGTGCGCGCAGGATCCAGACCGCGAAAGATGGAAAATTTTCGAAAAAAAAAAAATTTCCGAAAAGTCGAAATATTCTCGCGCATGCGCACGAGGCTGCGCCGGGGGGGCGTGCGCGCAGGACCCAGACCGCGGAAGATGGAAAAGTTTCGAAAAAATTTTTTTTTCCGAAAAGTCGAAAAATTCCCGCGCATGCGCACGAGGCTGCGCCGGGGTGACGTGCACGCAAGACCCAGACCGCGGAAGATGGAAAATTTTCGAAAAAAAAAAAATTTCCGAAAAGTCGAAAAATTCTCGCGCATGCGCACGAGGCTGCGCCGGGGGGGCGTGCGCGCAGGACCCAGACCGCGGAAGATGGAAAAGTTTCGAAAAAATTTTTTTTTCCGAAAAGTCGAAAAATTCTCGCGCATGCGCACGAGGCTGCGCCGGGGGGACGTGCGCGCAGGATCCAGACCGCGAAAGATGGAAAATTTTCGAAAAAAAAAATTTCCGAAAAGTCGAAAAATTCTCGCGCATGCGCACGAGGCTGCGCCGGGGGGGCGTGCGCGCAGGACCCAGACCGCGGAAGATGGAAAAGTTTCGAAAAAAATTTTTTTTCCGAAAAGTCGAAAAATTCCCGCGCATGCGCACGAGGCTGCGCCGGGGTGACGTGCACGCAAGACCCAGACCGCGGAAGATGGAAAATTTTCGAAAAAAAAAAAATTTCCGAAAAGTCGAAAAATTCTCGCGCATGCGCACGAGGCTGCGCAGGGGGGACGTGCGCGCAGGATCCAGACCGCGGAAGATGGAAAATTTTCGAAAAAAAAAAATTTCCGAAAAGTCGAAAAATTCTCGCGCATGCGCACGAGGCTGCGCAGGGGGGACGTGCGCGCAGGATCCAGACCGCGGAAGATGGAAAATTTTCGAAAAAAAAAAATTTCCGAAAAGTCGAAAAATTCTCGCGCATGCGCACGAGGCTGCGCCGGGGGGACGTGCGCGCAGGATCCAGACCGCGAAAGATGGAAAATTTTCGAAAAAAAAAAATTTTCCGAAAAGTCGAAATATTCTCGCGCATGCGCACGAGGCTGCGCCGGGGGGGCGTGCGCGCAGGACCCAGACCGCGGAAGATGGAAAAGTTTCGAAAAAATTTTTTTTTCCGAAAAGTCGAAAAATTCCCGCGCATGCGCACGAGGCTGCGCCGGGGTGACGTGCACGCAAGACCCAGACCGCGGAAGATGGAAAATTTTCGAAAAAAAAAAAATTTCCGAAAAGTCGAAAAATTCTCGCGCATGCGCACGAGGCTGCGCCGGGGGGGCGTGCGCGCAGGACCCAGACCGCGGAAGATGGAAAAGTTTCGAAAAAATTTTTTTTTCCGAAAAGTCGAAAAATTCTCGCGCATGCGCACGAGGCTGCGCCGGGGGGACGTGCGCGCAGGATCCAGACCGCGAAAGATGGAAAATTTTCGAAAAAAAAAATTTCCGAAAAGTCGAAAAATTCTCGCGCATGCGCACGAGGCTGCGCCGGGGGGGCGTGCGCGCAGGACCCAGACCGCGGAAGATGGAAAAGTTTCGAAAAAAATTTTTTTTCCGAAAAGTCGAAAAATTCCCGCGCATGCGCACGAGGCTGCGCCGGGGTGACGTGCACGCAAGACCCAGACCGCGGAAGATGGAAAATTTTCGAAAAAAAAAAAATTTCCGAAAAGTCGAAAAATTCTCGCGCATGCGCACGAGGCTGCGCCGGGGGGGCGTGCGCGCAGGACCCAGACCGCGGAAGATGGAAAAGTTTCGAAAAATTTTTTTTTTTCGAAAAGTCGAAAAATTCTCGCGCATGCGCACGAGGCTGCGCCGGGGGGACGTGCGCGCAGGATCCAAACCGCGAAAGATGGAAAATTTTCGAAAAAAAAAAATTTTCCGAAAAGTCGAAAAATTCTCGCGCATGCGCACGAGGCTGCGCCGGGGGGGCGTGCGCGCAGGACCCAGACCGCGGAAGATGGAAAAGTTTCGAAAAAATTTTTTTTTCCGAAAAGTCGAAAAATTCCCGCGCATGCGCACGAGGCTGCGCCGGGGTGACGTGCACGCAAGACCCAGACCGCGGAAGATGGAAAATTTTCGAAAAAAAAAAAATTTCCGAAAAGTCGAAAAATTCTCGCGCATGCGCACGAGGCTGCGCCGGGGGGGCGTGCGCGCAGGACCCAGACCGCGGAAGATGGAAAAGTTTCGAAAAAATTTTTTTTTCCGAAAAGTCGAAAAATTCCCGCGCATGCGCACGAGGCTGCGCCGGGGTGACGTGCACGCAAGACCCAGACCGCGGAAGATGGAAAATTTTCGAAAAAAAAAAAATTTCCGAAAAGTCGAAAAATTCTCGCGCATGCGCACGAGGCTGCGCCGGGGGGGGGGGGGCGTGCGCGCAGGACCCAGACCGCGGAAGATGGAAAAGTTTCGAAAAATTTTTTTTTTCCGAAAAGTCGAAAAATTCTCGCGCATGCGCACGAGGCTGCGCCGGGGGGACGTGCGCGCAGGATCCAGACCGCGAAAGATGGAAAATTTTCGAAAAAAAAAATTTCCGAAAAGCCGAAAAATTCTCGCGCATGCGCACGAGGCTGCGCCGGGGGGGGGCGTGCGCGCAGGACCCAGACCGCGGAAGATGGAAAAGTTTCGAAAAAATTTTTTTTTCCAAAAAGTCGAAAAATTCTCGCGCATGCGCACGAGGCTGCGCCGGGGGGGCGTGCGCGCAGGACCCAGACCGCGGAAGATGGAAAAGTTTCGAAAAAAAAATTTTTTCCGAAAAGTCGAAAAATTCTCGCGCATGCGCACGAGGCTGCGCCGGGGGGACGTGCGCGCAGGATCCAGACCGCGAAAGATGGAAAATTTTCGAGAAAAAAAAAATTTTCCGGAAAGTCGAAAAATTCTCGCGCATGCGCACGAGGCTGCGCCGGGGTGACGTGCACGCAAGACCCAGACCGCGGAAGATGGAAAATTTTCGAAAAAAAAAAAATTTCCGAAAAGTCGAAAAATTCTCGCGCATGCGCACGAGGCTGCGCCGGGGGGCGTGCGCGCAGTACCCAGACCGCGGAAGATGGAAAAGTTTCGAAAAAATTTTTTTTTCCGAAAAGTCGAAAAATTCTCGCGCATGCGCACGAGGCTGCGCCGGGGGGACGTGCGCGCAGGATCCAGACCGCGGAAGATGGAAAATTTTCGAAAAAAAAAAAATTTCCGAAAAGTCGAAAAATTCTCGCGCATGCGCACGAGGCTGCGCCGGGGGGACGTGCGCGCAGAACCCAGACCGCGGAAGATGGAAAATTTTCGAAAAAAATAAAATTTCCGAAAAGTCGAAAAATTCTCGCGCATGCGCACGAGGCTGCGCCGGGGGGGGGCGTGCGCGCAGGACCCAGACCGCGGAAGATGGAAAAGTTTCGAAAAATTTTTTTTTCCCGAAAAGTCGAAAAATTTTCGCGCACGCGCACGAGGCTGCGCCGGGGGGACGTGCGCGCAGGATCCAGACCGCGGAAGATGGAAAATTTTCGAAAAAAAAAAAATTTCCGAAAAGTCGAAAAATTCTCGCGCATGCGCACGAGGCTGCGCCGGGGGGGCGTGCGCGCAGGACCCAGACCGCGGAAGATGGAAAAGTTTCGAAAAAAATTTTTTTTCCGAAAAGTCGAAAAATTCTCGCGCATGCGCACGAGGCTGCGCCGGGGGGACGTGCGCGCAGGACCCAGACCGCGGAAGATGGAAAAGTTTCGAAAAAAAAAAATTTCCGAAAAGTCGAAAAATTCTCGCGCATGCGCTCGAGGCTGCGCCGGGGGGACGTGCGCGCAGGACCCAGACCGCGGAAGTTGGAAAAGTTTCGAAAAAAAAAAAAATTCCGAAAAGTCTAAAAAAAACTCGCGCATGCGCACGAGTGGCGCCCGGGGAACGTGTGCGCAGGGTTCCGACCGCGAAAGAAAAAAAAATTTCGAAAAAAATTTGTTGAACATTCAAAAAATGAAATAAAATAAAAAAAACGGTTTTTAGACCGGAACCTCCCTTTAATTGAATTCCATTCAATGGGCCATTTTCCTTCCCGCAATGGGAAGTGACTGATATTTCACCGTGATAAAAAAATCTGATATGCAACAGCTAGCGCACAAGGGCAGACAAATTGCCGTCCTTTCCCACCGCTCGTGGCCCCAGCTCTTTCGCACAATAGCAGTGCAAATTTCTCCCTCGCACAGAGGCTATAAAATGTGCAACACCAGCGTGGGCGTGATGAATCGCCGAGGCATCGACAATTTCTGTTACTTCGCTCTGAATTAATTGCCGGCTGGTTTTTCCGCGGTGAAATGCTGGGGAAAATTCGGCAAACGAGTTCGCCAGTGGAGAGTCGTGTTGGGAGATCAAGTACCGCGGATCGTTTCGACAGAATTGCAGGAAGTGATTGGGGCGCGGGAGACACATTCGAGAGGGGAGAAGTGATCGAACTGGATGGGATTCCAATTAGGATTCCGCGGTTTGTAATAAAAATGCTGCGGTGCTTTATTGCGCTTCGACCGCGACGGGCTGAAAAGAAAAGTGGAGACATTCTATTGAACTTTTTTTTCCCCATCTAATCGCTCTCTTCTTTCACGTTCGGGAATATATAATTCAAGCCCTGAACTGCGTTTCGAATTACAAATTATAAATTCTTCTTACTTGTTTTTCCCGAGTGGGGATGAAGTTTCCCTGAGAATTCTATTCCGAAGAATCGTTTGAACTTGTATTGGATACCAGTAATGTTATTAATTATTCAAAAGCGAAGGCATAGAAATTGTAGCTTAATTTTAGAATACCTAATACTTCCCAGAAACAGCATAACACAGGGTGCAGCGCGAAGCAATCAGTTGTGTGTGGATCCCTCGCAGCTTGGTATCTATCAGAATTCTGATCTGCAGAAAAGCTCGCAAGGCTCCGCACGGCACCAGGTATCATTTGCGCGTAACGGCAGTCGGGCACGAATGAATTTGAATTTTAAATGGCCACAGCGGTGGCATCGACCGTCGACGACTGGCGTCGATGTTGCAACGAGATGCAACGATATCGCAGGCGATTCCCGATACGATTACGTAACGAGACGAAGCTTTTAAGCTCTCCTGCTCGAATACAAGTATTAAGTGTATGTAATGCTTCGTTCCAGCCCTTTGCCGGCGTTTCATCCACTTAGCTCGTACCCCTCCGTCCGTTTCCGTCTCGTTCATTAATTCCTGATCGTTTAATTAGTTTCTCGCGTTAAGCAACTTCAAACGAAAGCATAATCACGTTGGTTAATTACGTTCGAGAGCGTGTGAGTGAGTCGTATGATTCCGCGGGGTGAGGTTACCAGTCGCGTTAACATATTCCCATTTTTACGCCACCTTCTAATTAACGGCAGTTGACGCTCCGCGTTGCTGGCGTTAAATTCGCCATCGATCGCCCCTCCGGGGACTTTAACGTTGTAACGCAGTTCAACAGCCATGATTTATGCAGGCGTTGAAGTCTCTCGGATTAAAATCTCCTTTTTTTTTTACGGCGGCCAGATGCGGACGCGACACGTCCATAGAATTGAAGTCACGTTTTTCCCAGTGTAGGTAGTTAAATTGCACTTTCATTGCGTGCCTCCTAAATGAAAATGTCCATCGCTCCTTAAATTAAAAAGCACTTCGAGGGGGACTTGAAAAGATTTTGATTCACTTATATTATTTATTACCTTGACAAAAATAATTTCATATAAATTATATAAAAAAAACTTTTTATATATTTATTACCTTTTTTCTATATTAAATTATCGCAACAAATTTATTATTATTATTATTATTATTAGGTAATATATCTAATAAATTAAAATATGAATATATTTTAAATAAAAAAAATAAAACTGTACGATAACGCAGTCCATTCGAGTTTCTACAGTATAGCCTTGTGTCTCCATCGAAACTTTAATGGATGTCCATCGTTCTCCCTGGCGCAGATGAAGCGTTGCGTTTAGAGGGAGAAGAGAGGCCGTTGTCGCCTATTAATATCTGGCTGATCCACTGATACCCGTCGAGCCGTATCGAAAGCTGTAAAATAATATGGGCGGGGATTACGTGTCCAGATAGAAAGTGGCAATCGATATCCGACGCGAGTGCAATCGGCCGAGACGCAGCCGGCCGTCTCGCATGCAATTGGCCGGCGATTTTGCATTCGCAAACATCGGCGCGACTGAATCGACCCAATTAGCTTGGATCCTCGTCGAGCATTTTTCCGCGAATCTCGGCTGACAAGCCACGTTGATTTGCACAATTGGCCCGATTACGCGCTGCCCTCCGACTGTTCCGTTCTGGATCTCATCGCCTCGCTCCTTCCCCCGTCCCCGCGGCGGGAAAGTCAGCTCGTTTCCCCAACAGTTAGCTCAGCCTCTAACTAACTCCATTCATGTACTTTAAGAGGCTGCGGACCGGGCCGAACAATCGCGACAAACGTTGCCGCGGCCTCCATTGACCATCGCTCGATTCCCCCTTAACATTCAATTCTGTACGATAACGCGTTTAGGCTTGTGTAGGCGATGCTGAGAATTTCATTTATATTGTTAGGTGTGAGTAACTTCTACCGACCCTTGAGATTCTTATCTCGCGTCATCCTGTGTTGGAATAACTCGGAACGAATAAAAGTTGAATTTAAGTTAAGTTAAAGTGGAGTTTGATTTTTTAAGAGAAATTTAATTACTAAAAGTTGAAAAATGTACTCGTAATGTGTCGGATAAAGTGAACGCTGGTTAACGACCGAATGACGAATATTTTCGTTTGAACTTTTATTCGTTAAGCCGGGAATCCACCGAGAAGCTAAGCTATACTATGCGATGGTATGCTATGCCATGCTACGCTTTAATAAAATTAACTTCAATACATTCTTATGGAACCGTTTCCACTTTCCGTTTCGAACATTAAAACATAGCATCGCATAGCATAGCTTAGCTTGGCTTGCCGCTGAATTCCCGGCTTTATTCGAAATTTTATTTAAATAAAACATTTGCCCAACTCTCCTCTGAAGCCACGAAATAATATATGCACATCATCGTAGTAGATGCCTGCTTAATATAATCCCACGAGGAATTTGATAGAAGTTCGATTCTGTTGCGCAGTCAAGTCTCCAGAGTCCCTGGGCAGTCACCTGGCCTCGTTGCTGTCGGAAGCGGAGCACAGGGTCCAAGAGCTCGGCGGCAGCACGTCCGGTAGCGGCGGTACCACCCTTCTGGAGCCGCCGAGCAGCCACAGGTCGAGTTTTTCGTCGCAGCACAACAATCTCACGGGATGCGGCGGCAGCGCTGAGGACAAGCAGCTAGCATTGTGGGAGAGGCGAGCTAGAGCCCTCAGGAAGATGTTGCTTGGCTTCGATCAAGCGAGTGAGTGTTGTTAAAGCCACAGAGACCGTTTCTGTATTAAACAAGACGGTTTGAGTAGACGGTACAACGTGATACGTTCCTTGCAGGGCCGCCTGATATGCCGTTCCTGGTCGCAGTGGACGTTACGGGAACGAATTCTGTGACGGTGAGGTTCCAGGAGCCAGATTCCCACGACTCTCCCATCTGCACCAAGTTCAAGGTCCAGTGGAGCGTGAAGGAGGACTTCTCGGTGATCTGCGGGGAGAGGGAGGTGCTGGACATGAAGCAGAGAGAGTGTAGAATCGACGACCTCGTCCAGGGGCAGAAGTACCATTTCCGAGCGGCTGCTGGCAACCTGAAGGGATACAGCAGGTTCAGGAACTCGACGCCTGCCCACGTTACCCCCAGCAGTACGATAATTTTCCATTTTCTAGGAATCCTGTTTCGTAGCTTGACGTTAGTTGAGAATTATGAGCCGGCTCCTGTGCAACTTGCTCGGATTTATCTCGCGCCTACAGTTCGCTGGAGGTCAGACTGCCTGCGCTGTGGATCGAAGGTGTAGAGTGTTCCTTGCTGTTCCAGGCTGGAGGGACATCGACGGCAGAGTGCCAAGGTTCGCTGGCCGATTGGAGCAGTTGAACACCCTGTTCACGGATATAAGACGGCCGGAGTACACTCAGGAGACGCCAGCGGTGCAGAGGCGCAACCACAAGAAGAAGACCACGATAAAACAGCTGTTCACGGCCACCAGCAAGTTCCAGAAGAACCTCAGGCGCGGGGTCTTCCTCGCCTGTTTGCTCTACCACGAAGACAAGGTGCTCGTGACCAACGAGGACTTCCTCCCTGTGATCGAGATCGACGAGACGTATCCTAGCTGCATTTACAACGACTTCCACTGGCTGATGAAGGTGGCCTGCACCTGGGACGACGTCAAGACCCTCCGCCAGGACATGGAGAAGAGCCACAGCAGCTCGACCAACCATTTCAGGATAAAGTTACTGCAGGCTGCTGCGCAGATGCAGGTTCGCTCCTCGATTCTTTTGCACGAATCACGGCCCTTATAATAACGTGGTTTTTTTTAATTTAAGAATTCGACCGAGACGCTCTCTGATCTCTTTCTCTTTGGTGTGGTAAATACGTGTGCAAAACTTTGACTCGATCAAACAACTCTAAACCCTGCCTCAAGAGGCTGAAAGTTTCGAACGAAACTGCGCTCTTGCAAACAGCTGTTTTTTTTTTTTAATATGCAACCTTGTATGTAAGCAAATGTGTGATGGAACTAGAGTTAGGACTTTTGATTATCGAAATCTTATCATAACTTATTGATATTTAACGCTGCATCGGTAATATCTTTAAGTTATCGTTAAGTGGTGTAAGAACGGAGGCGGTACAAGTTTTCCATTTCTAAATTATTATCTGAAGGTGCCCCAAAAAAGGTAAAAAAGTTTACAGTATATCGTAACTTTAAACCTCTTGAGGCAGTGTTCAGAACAATCCGATTGTGCTGAAATTTTGCATACTTACTTAGCACACGGAAAGTAATAAAATTAGCGGGCGTCCCAACATTTTATCGCCCCTTTAATTTTAAGGGACACCCTCATCCGCATACTAGCTATCACGATATGCGCGTCAGCGATCGATAACACTTACAATGTCCCTGACTGTTGCAGGCAGCACTGTGCATACAGGACCTCGGTCAGCTGTACCACAAACCGATCAGAGACATCCAAGGGACCCTGGTGTTCTCCACGGTGAATTACATCAAGTCCCCGAAGCTGATCTCGGTATTGAACAGCAGATGGCTGCCGCTTAGCAAAGTGACGAAGAAGGTGATCACCCACGAGGACAGCAACGTGGCGGACATCCTGATAGCCAGCATACAAGAGCAGATGACCTACCATCAAGTCAGCAGTATTAAGCTGTCCAAGGGTCTGTACCTCGGCTACCTGAAGATGCAGAGCAGCGTGGACCTGATTCAGGTGGTGGTGCCAGCGAAATCCCCGAACGTTTTACCTCACTGCAAGGTCCGCGACAATCCGCACGTCTCCGCGTAAGTAGCTCCTTACGAGGCTCGATCATCCGTCGCCGATATCGCGGACCCTTACCGTTCGTTTCGTTCCAGAGAAGAGTGGGATTACCTGAAGAGGATAACGCGGATTCACGCGTCAGACGGCTCTGCGAAGGACTCCGAGGAGAAGGAGAACGTGACGAACGAGTCGCAGGGTACCGAGCAGCAGAAGCTGTTCGTCGACCTCGTCGCCGCTACCGCGAGGCGGTTGCTGAATTACATGGAGATCAACCCCGACGATTCCCTCTGCCATCGACTCTACGACGCCGAAGTGATCGATCTGACGCACGACGTGTCCTTCCTCATTACCGTGCCTCCCGCGGAGACCGCCTGCTGCGTGCCTGGCACTAGAGAGATTCTTCTCCAGCGGGGCGATCTTCTGTCGTTGCCCATTCAAGTATTCGAGATGGTCCACCTGAACACCTACCAGAAGGAGGTGATCAACAGGTACTCGAGGCTAAGCTGCATCCTCGAGCTCGACACCGCTCAAGCTCAGCACAACCACAGGGAGGCGTTCAGCTCCCAGGAGCTGAGCGTGGCGAAGGACAAGCTGGCCAGGCTGCAGGACCTTCAGACACAAGTGAACACCGTGTGGAAGGGTGCTAGGTGGCTGATAGACGTGATCACGTTCGCGAGGGATCGCGGCTCCTCCCAGCAAAGCGTAAGTTGGATCGTTCGAGTACGATCGTAGAGCTTGAGGGTTCGGTGTTTATAAACATGGCTCGCTCCGTGGCATTGCTCGTTACAGGGATCGTCGCAGACGCTTGGTATTTCCATGAAGCACCTGCTCAGCCTGGACAGGAACAAGAGCAACAGCAACAGCCTGAAGAGGAGCCTGTTGCAGTTGCCGCCGCGCGACCCAAAGCTCGTCAAGTCCAGCCCAGGCCGAGGCAGCTGGCCAGGGCCTAACGTGACCAACTCCTCCTCGAACCTGCTGACCACCGAGTTCAGCAAGAGCGAGCAACAGCTGCCTAGCGGCCAGTACATTCGCAAGGGCAGCAACACGTCCAACCTGTCGACCGCCTCCGAGCCACAGAAGTCCTCGGTGCCGATGAGCAGCGCCAGTAATCTGAGCCACGCGGCCAGCGCCGGCAGCACCAACCATCTGGCGCCGCTGCAGAACGCCAGGCTGCCGCCCTCGAAATCCGAGGACACCCTGATCCTTACCAAGTACAAGCACAGCCCCAGGAACAGGTCAGCAACGATCACTTCAGCCTCGGCCAGTACCAGCCCGTTGCTCAGCATAAAGCCCATCATTTATGGCGGCTCGCTTCTCAGTGTGTCGACGGCCATGACGAACACCACCAGCCTCCTCAGCGTCAGCAACACCAACTCCGACAGCTTGCACTCCCTGAGCAGCGACGAATACTCCACGCCGAACTCGAGCGTGTGCATCAAGGTCGCTCACGTGAAAGGGAAATCGACCAAGCCCACCGCCAGCGTGGCGGCAATGGCGACCGGCTCGCTGGAGAGCCAGCTGGAAGAGGAGAAGGACGAGGCGACGATGATGCCGGCACCTCTGCCCGGTATTCTCCAGGTAACTTGCACCGCGGCTACTCGAACGGCGATCGATTGGTTAGGCGGTTACGTTCAGAGGGATGTAGTTCTGATCTTTTTGTCGAGACGAGGTTAGCGAAATTGGCTCCTGGCGAGTCCCGGGGTTGGCCTGCTTTATACAGTAGGTAAATTCAGATGGATTTCTTCGAAGAAACATTTAGACTACCTCAGGATCCCGAGACTAGCGATTGTAAAATAACCCTGTGGCTCGCTGGCATCAATCACCTCGGTCGCTTCGTAGTAGACGAGATATTGTTCTACCGCGTGCAAGCTTCCATAGGGTAAACGCACGCGTTTCCACGAGTACCGCCCGTTGAGTTTAAATAATCTTTCTCCTTGTAGGGAACACAAGTCTAACCCGATTGTAGTTAAAAACAGCTCACTTGGTCTTCTAGTGCAGACCGATGTAGCAGACATATGAGTAAGCCGCTACACCCGCCACGTTTAAGCGCTTCTTTCGCTCAGATTACACGCTTTCCATGTACCAGTCTATCGTAGCATGAAGACGTTTCCGTCCGAGCTTTTCAATTACACTAGAGTCAGGCTAGAGTCAGCACTGCCCGTTCGAAATTGCCCAGCCAGCTCGCAAGCGGTCCTTTTATTGATTTCATTGATTTCATTGGTTCCACCGCCATCCGCTAGTGTACTCCTCCCTCACGAGTAACAAGCTGTACGCCCACCGCAAACGCTCGTTATCACCGCAGAACACTTCTGTCTGTCTGCTCGCGAAATCCGCCAGCAGTTTCGCTCCAACGAGGCTATGCTGTCTTTGCAGGTTTACGCGGCCTACGAGACCGGTCTAGCGTCTGGTACGAGCCTGAAGCTACACGTCACGCCGAGGACCACGGCCAGAGAGGTCGTGAACCTGGTGGTGAAGCAGCTGAACATGGCCGTAGTCCTGAAGGGGCAGGAGGGCCCCATCTACACGTCCGACGAGCTGCCGAACTTCTGCTTGGTGGCGGTGATCGGCGCCAGGGAGCGTTGCCTGAGGGACGACTTCAAGCTCCTTCAGCTTCAGAACCCTTGGAAGAAGGGCAGACTGTACGTGAGGCAGAAGCAGGACGTCCTCGCAGCCCTCGAGCACAGCAGCAAGCATACCGCGTATTTATAGCATAAGTAAAGAAAAGAAGACGAGGCACAAGCAGGAGGATTAGTAGAAAACAACCTCAGGGAAGAGGACACACCCCTCTGTCTCGCGAGGAAACCTTGGTCTCGTAAACAACCGGCGATAGAGGCTAAACAATTTAACGCCGCTCTGCGCTAGTAAAACCGTCGCAGGAGGCTCGGAGCCTCCAGCTCTCTTCTGTTTCGAGTGTCGAAGCGGAAGGTAGCACAGGCCGTTGCATCGGACGCGTAGATAACCCAGCGACTCGTGCAGCACACGGAGCGTGGCGATGTGTACATAAAACGGACGCTCGGTGTGGTTACGCGAGTGATCCTCGCGGCCCTACCGAGGTTCCGAACGAGCCGCACGTGATTAGGCAGGCGAGGGGAGAGGATCGAAGCTGTATTTAGGCGACCCGTACATTCCAGACGAGTTACGCTGATCGACTAGGTAGTTTCTAAACGAATGGATAATACTCAAGGTTTACCGTTTTATTTTAGGTACCGATCTCAATGTTCCACTCGAGCGTACATGCTTCGGAGATCTCAGTGTCCCATTTAGATTCGACGTGTCCGGGCGACGTCGAAATGCCCAGTCCTGCACCCTGTGCGATTCCCCTTCCCGGCGAAGGGGAACCTTGGACACCTCGAATCTCGTCGAGAGAATTGCAAACACCCCCGCGAGCGTAGGGAAGATTTTTCTATTAACGTCCCCCAGAATTGAAGCGACCGTGCCAGGGCACAGTTTCATTTCCGCGGCCCGTTCCGCTTGGCCGAGCGTTGCGAAGAACTCGAGAAACGGGGCGCGGTCCTCCGCGGATTATTCAGCCCCGGAGCAGCGCCCCTGCTCCTTTCCTACGAGTTCCATTGTCGCCGCGGAATCCAGCGATTTCGTTTCCGTTCCCAACGTCGCCCCATTTTCCGAGACGGGAACAATGGAGTCGCGCCCGATTATCGGGAGCGAGTCACTCGAGGTGCTTACGCCGAGGGGGATGGCGAGGCCGGCGACTAGAGCAGACATCCGGTCCTAAACTGAAGCGTAGGTGTGATCCAGATGAAAGAGGCTTATAGACTGTTGCGTAGAATAAAAGAAAGAGTATTACTACGATTAGTTTTCGTTCTAGGCGAGGATCGCCGCGTTTTTTCTTGCGTTCGTTCTCCGCGCAGGATGAACAGAGTCGATATATTTTATTACGAGATCGTTCCGCTATCTTTCGTGGCCCCCCAACGTCGATTTACACGCCCCGCTCGCAAGTTCCCGTCTTGCCGAACGGGAAGCGCGTATTTCGGTTTCCTTTGCTACTTCGTTGCTGAGGAGAGAGAAAGAGAGAGAGAGAGAGAGGTGGGCTGGCGTGTTTGCGGAGTTACGAGCACTCGAGGGCTAACATCGAGGCGTGGACGACGCGTCGATGATAATTGCGGTGCAGAGTGGATTGTATAATATTCCCTGGACGCGCGATACCACTGTGCAGCGTCTCGAGCAGCCTGGAATTGTTGTTTCACTTTCGGGGAACTGTCCTGGAAGTCTAACGCGTATGATGGTGCGAAACTTGCCGACGATTCTCGACTCTGTCTTTATCCTATCGCTCCAAGGTGTCGATTTTTATTAGGGCGAGATGGTAAAGCCATCCGACTCCTCCCGTTTTCGTTCGTATTGCAGCGCGATTGTTTCGACTCCGCTCTCGGTAACTGTTGGTGTTAAGATCCGTCCTTCGCGAGGCAAATCTCGGAATTTCGATCCAGTCGGCCTGAAGAGTGGTATCGCGCGCCAAGGGGCCACCTAAGTTTAAACGAAGATATACGATGCACATATTTTTTTATCGAGGAAGCTGGAGATGAGAGAGTGCGTGAGGAGAGAAAGAGATTTTTACTATATTTTGTCGGAGTGTGTACTCGTCACACGTAAATGGAGAGCGTGACCAGTGCGCATCTCTCTGTTTCGCGAGAGGGCGAAGGTCTGCGCGTGGTGCAGTCGGGGAATTAAGGAGGAAGGGAGAAACGGAGGTGGATGCGAGGAGAGACCTTTAAACGAAAACGCTAGAAAATTTATTAGCTCTACCTGAGTGTTTATCGATGTTGAGTGTAAAATAATCATTAGCAGTTAAGTGTTACCGCGGGAGGGAAACGACGAAAATCGCAGAGAAGCCTAGGTTTTCCTCCCAAAGAGTCCCCCCTCCCCAAAAAAAAAAACAAACAAAAAAAGAGTAAAAAAAAAAAAAGAAGGGACGAGAGAACGAACTACTTGTAAATATTCAAAGAAATCTATGTATGTATAAAATATAAATGAGAACGATCGAAGAAACCGAAGTGGATTGTTTTAATCGAGCAAGGGTAGGTATCATCTGCACCGATACCTCTATCGTCACCTGTTATTACGTAGGTCATCGTAGTGGATAATTAGCAGAGGAGGAAGCTTGCGTTCGCCTCTGCCAAAGAAGCCAGAGGTGAGGAGCGCGTGGAACAAAGGAGGACCAGCGGGGAATCACGTGTGGCACACTCCAGCACCTTTAACCTTTCAGAAGCCTGAATAACTGGACCGCGAGTCATCAGTACTAATTCTCATCGGTTGCAAAGAAAACTGCGCAAAAATCAATTCGACTTAGAGCACCCAAGCGGCAAGCTTCTTCGCAGGAACTTAAGTGAATCGTATTTATCACGTCTTTATTTCTCACATTTCCACCCAAGCCCGCGTACGTTTCGATCACACCAGTGTCCGTAGCTCTTATTTCATTACAGCGCGCTGCAAGTCCGAAGGAGTGGAGAAATGAACCCGGACCCTCACGACCGAGAGTCCCGCTGACCCACTTCCGCCTTGTTTCTCGTCTCATCTCGCCGAGCCACCTACTCCTTATTTATCCCCCACCTGGCGTAATCCTGCACTCTGGTCTTCCGGCTAGTTCCCAAGAGGAGATCCGTGGCAATGAAAAACTGCGAGGGCATCCCCTCTGCGGAGAGCTGGCCCTCGCGGGTCGCGGCGACTACTTTCCTTCAATCAACAACGTCCACGTTCATTTCCTAGCACTGCTGTGCTCGCAGATACTCGGAGCGGCAGAATAGCACGGGATCTCTCGAATTATTACATTCTCGATTGGACTCACGGTGCACCTAGGCTAGAACCAGCGGATTGGTATGTGAAAATTTAAGTAACAGAACAACGCGAGGCCCTGGTATTTATTAATTTATCAAAGGGTACATTTGGAAGATTGAAATAATCGAATTTCTCATTAAATGAACAGGCTTCTAGAAACTTAGCTTCTCCCGCTTCGTGTCCCAGGAAGTTCGCGTTACATCCTACTGTTACTCGGCTGTAGCAACGCCTCCGCTTGCTCGAGGGTGTAGAGGCCGTTGTTAAGTCTCCGTGGTTCCCAGTGGCATCGCTTTTGTGGGTGCATATACAGTTAATAGTCATTGTCAGGAGGACGTAGCCGCACGAGGCGATTGGCTGACCTGCAGTCCGGATTCGCCCTCGGCTGACCCCGTTGTTAACTGACCCACTCACGATACTGATAGCGGGACACCGTGCAACTCTGTTCACCTGGCTCTTTCCTTCGTTCCGTCGCCACCAATCGCTCCGCGAATTTCGGCGATTCAAATATCAAAAACCACGATATTTTCTGTTTGGATTTTAAAATCATCCGACAGCCCACTTGGGACCCAAACCTTTTCTCAGCTAGCTGAAAACAATCCTCTTTGCCCGCCGCTGAAAACCTGTTTCCAATAATAACGCGTTCGATAGACTTGGACGTTCGCAGAAGCACGAGGCAGCCTAGTTTCCCAATAGTCGGCCACGATCGCTAATAACGACGTCAGGAGAGCCACGGGCACGATCGCTCTGCTCGGGAAAAATCGGATCCCGGACGCATCTGGGGATCCGTGTTCACGCGTCTTTCGATCACGGGTTGCCACACGCCTGCATTGTGCTCGGCAACTGCTCCCGGCCCTGTCACGGGATTGCCGTAATAATTTGATTGATACCCGCTCTCCTTCTATCAGGAAACGCTCCGAGGATCGAGATCGAGCCTGAAGCAATCGGGAGCACGGGGGATCGAGGGGGTCGGGGATACGTGGAGAAGTTGGGCTAGTTGAATTCGAAAGTTGGGGAGCTTGGCAACTTGGAAAACTAGAGAACAGAGGATTTAGGGGAATAGAAAGCTTGGAAGCACGGACGGTGGTCGGGGGAATTTAGAAGATTTCGAGGAGATGTTCCGTTATTATTTTTTGGTTGCGGCTCGGTGATCGGCTGCCGAGGCCGCGGATGCTGGAGCGACGCGAAACACGGCACCGCAGACGACTTGGATGGGAAGCAGTAGGTCGGTCAGCTTCTAGAACGAGGCTAGAGGCTCTTGGCAAATCCGGTGTCAATGAGATCGATTCACCCGACTTTGTCGCTCCAGTTATCGACAGGGAACTGGACCGTCTGGTTCTCTCGCGATTAATCTCTCAGCACGAACCGTAATTGGAGCGACGCAATGTAAATGGTCCCCTAAAAACATCAACTTAAGGGGACGTTATCATAAATCCCCAAACTTTCAGAGGACTTCAAATTCTATCCCAGTTTTCTATAAAAAAAAACGAACAAAGTTCATCTTCAAGATTGAATAGATAATTTAATATAAACTCGTACAGGCTCCGCACGAAAAAGATATTTAGCTATATTTAATCGGAGGGTTGGATAAAAGCTGTTTCTCTTTTCTTATTCCTCTCGCGAGCATCTTATTTGAAGATCTTTCAGTGGCTACAGTTAGACTTTACGGGGAAAGGGGTCTGAGGAAAGAGGAGCGCGCAGATCCGGTACCACGTACCCCATGACCGGCAGGGGGCTCGATTTTACACGGATCTTTGTGGCACGGGAGCGCACGCGCGCACGTGCACAGCCATGTTGCGAAAGAATTATACGGGGCACAAGGTCTGGCCGTTCGCCGGTCGAATTTTTACCAATCGAAGGTTAGGTTTCGCAGTTGGGTCCGCGTACCGATCTCTGGCCCCAGCGTGCCCTCTCCCTCCATCGCCAATGTCCCCGTATCATGGTACAGTCAGCTCTGCTATCGCGCTGCTTTTCCATCCTTCCTCATCCCTTACTATTTAGGTGAAGCTTCTGGGAGAGAAATCGAACATTTCAACGTTCCTCTCTACAAATTGACATCGTCCCTTCGCGAGATGATTCCTCACACTCGAGGGGCCTTTTTATTCTTTATGAGATCACTATTTTTGTCCTTACACCCGAAGGTTCCCTTGGAAGATCGCCTGGCAATCAACTTCACCTCGGCGAAACCATCTTCCCTATCCCTGTTCTATCTCAACGGCGAGTTCCAGAGATCCACTGATTAATCGCTAAAAGGGAATCAGCGAGAAAAAGGCCCCGAGCACACTCAGCCGTTTCGTTCCAATTTCAACTGGGAAAACAAAGCAGAGGCAGCTGTTTGCTCCAGAGCAGGATCTCCTTATCAAAATTGGAGGCGTCGCGTGTTATCAGGAACGACTGTACCTCGGGGCCCCGTGAGTCAGAGCGACCAAGAGCGAAGAGTGGAGGCCACTCGCACGGGTGTCCCCTCCTGCGGGGACACGGAGGACAACGGCGACGATGGAGACCCCGACGAAGAAGAAAAGAGAGACGAGCGGCCGTGGCGAGGCTTACCACGAGGCCGTCGCAACCGATCAGTTTGTTCGACGTGCACAACCGGCTCGGACGTGGCCGTCGTCGCCGATTGTAAACCCGCAGTGAGCCACCATAGAGTACCAGCCGCGGCATAGAGAGCACCGGCCCCTCAAGAGGATGTCCAGGCCCTTCACCGGATAAACGTCGCCTTCGCCACTCTGTACGTTCCTAATTCAACTTTCGTGCTTCTCCTCCCCCGCGATTCTTAAAGAAACCTCGGCCCTCCTTTGCCACGCGATTTCTGGAGGCTTGGACGTTTCTGGACTGGGTACAGTTAGAATATTCTATTTCCATTTGGTTTCCTTGGGTAAATATTCCGTTTAGCTTGGCGGAGGACACTGCTTCTGGTTTCTGGCACCCTTTTTAATCCTCCTGGAGAAAGAATCGTTGAGAATATTAATGTTTCTTTCCTTTGGAGGGTGACTATATGGTATCCAAAAAGAAGGGCATGTCCTCTTATCACATAAAAAAATGTCCTTTTTGTTTTACCCACAACTCAAGAATGAAAAAGGAGGACGTTATAAAATAAAACCAAATTTTAGGTGTCAACTTTTATTATGTAAGAAAATAATCTTGTAGCTAAGCTATTACATATTCATGCCCTAAACAGGCAGTAAATATAAATACTTTATTTAGGGCCTGAATATTAATAGCTACAAGATTATTCTAATGTAATGTAAACATTGCTTTCTTGCATAATAAAAATTGATATCTACAGTTCCCTTTTATTTTACAACGTTCTCCTTTTCAAACGATTTCAGACTAGATTTTTCTTATCCATTTCTCTACCTGGTAACCCTATTCCTCCGTAGCAGTATCATTTACTGGCCGGGCCTTTTCTGCCATTTCTTCAGTTCCTCGGAAACCCGAATTATTTAATGTCTATTAGGAAGAGTGGCTAATTGTAGCTCATCGTTAGAGACGCGCAGTATTTCTCCCCGCGAGAAGCAGCGGCCAGAGAATTGAAGAATGCTCGTCCCATTAGGGAACATTGTTCTTGTTTCGCGCCGTAAAATTCGCTTTAACGATCGTGTGCCAGGGAAGTAACCCGGTCTCGCCTTTTTCCGGTAAGGTCGCCGGCAGGAAAGCTCGCCTTATACCGCCATTAGTATAATTAACCCAGATTTTCCCGGATTTATGGTGAACGGCGCGCGGGTCAGAGCCGTGCTCGCTACATTATAATGCCTCGTCCACACCGTTGTTCCCTCGCTCCTTGGGTCGACGTTTTTCCTAGAGAAACTCCATAATTTCGCCTGCTAATTCCACGTTCCACTGTGCGACGAGATACCTAAACGGGGGTGGGGGGGCGGGGGGGATCCTTCAATTTCGCGACGTTTCAAATGCAACGTTAATTCGGGACCCCTTCGCGAGACGTGGAGTGGGGAATGGCGGGGTATTTAGACTCGGAAGATAATTGACGGATTGATTCGCGAGATCGATCGGTTTCGCGTCGATCGGCGCCGGTGAAAATTTAGAAAGTAGCTCGCCAGATATCCGAAGCAGTTCCCGCGAGCGTGGACGCGGCATTAATGATTGATGGTGCTCCGTTGATGAACGAGTGAATTAATAATCGCAAGACGTTTCGCAAGATTAATTCGTATTCTTCCTGGGCAATTAGCTTCTAACGCGTCGGCGCTATTGATGGATTGCTGTTAGGCGATAGAACATAGATGGATCTCGATCGTCACTGTCCGGCTATACTTTGCCGCGCATAACTATAATTACCCTTCGAGCAAATCCGAGAGAATAATTATTATTAATTGCCGGGGATGGCGTGGCAGTGAGTTGTATCGAAAGCTGACAGCAACAAGTTAGGCGGTTAAGAAACGGAAACATCAACAGATTTAAATGCTGGACTACTGAGAAATGAATAACCGAGGAATTGGGGGAACTAACGCCTTCGATTAAGAAAGTCTTTAATCCTTTAATCCTTTCCCCGGCATCGCTGCAGCCACTGTAAGGTAAACGTTTCGTTCAGGAGAGAGATTCGCGTTTAACACGAGAGGACGCTCGGCAAGGGACAATGTCGGAGGGCTGCACGAGCTGCAGGGGTGCGAATTATGCAGGCACCGCGCTGCAGTTAGGCTCTGCTTCCGGCGGCGGGACCGGAAGCGGTTCCTCCGCGTCTGGAAGCTCCTGCACCACCACCAGGCGCGTGCAAGTACGGGCGAAAGTGTTGTACGGGTCTGGCAAGGCAATCGCGAGCTTGCAAGCACAGGAGAAAGCCGCCAGACACTGAAAAGGTATACGCATTCGCCGTTCAAATACTCACTAATTACCGCAAACACAAACATTGCGATCCACGCTGCGCAATAATTGGATAATCCTATACAAGTTGTAGATTGAAAATACGATACTAACTTAAGGAAAACTATACCCTCCATGTCTGCCGTGTTTGGTCCTCTCTCTAGAATCGCCCGAAGACCTTAGTTCTTTCACTTTAATCGTCAAATGAGAGTGAAGTAAAAAGAAGAATTTCATGGAGGCGCTTCCAAGCACTCAGTAGCATCCACCACATCATTCATCAGTTAGGAATCTCATTTCCTTTCGATAAGTGTCTCCGAAGTCCCCCTCGAAGACCCACTACAAGGCCCAGAGAGCAGCGATCGTCGCGACGAAAGATTGGAGGCTGGGCGACCGGTATAAACACCGATCCACGAGCTGCGCGATTACCATAGTATCGATTTCGATGCTCCCCCAACAGTTCTAAGAGGAACTCACGTGCACGTCTTCTCGAGGCATCTAATCGAAGTCGACTGGATTGCCTCTTTCTCTCCGTCGCGCCTCGAGCAGCTTGGTCCCTCGGGGGCTCTCATTATGCGAGAGAGAAATCCTCTGATCGCCGGGCAGCAGATCGTGAAACACTTAGTCGAAATCGAAGAGGTGAGGCCCGAAGGCCAGACCGAGTAACAGTAAAAATCACAGAAAAAGGTACACGACCGGGCGATCGGGCAAGAAACATAAAAAAACAACCGTCCTGCATCCTTCGTCGTGGAATAAGACCGGTCGACCAGCCTCCACCGGACTTAGTACTTGGTGGACCGTCCTCGAGGAGGCCACGTATCGCGAGGGACAGTCGCCTGTGCCTGTTCGATTCCATCTGTTCGGGGTAGAACCCGTGGCCTCCGGCCGAGTGCACTACGAGGGAGCTTCTGGCAATGGCACCTTCGTCTTTGTGAGTTTCTACGCGCCCCTTCGCTCAACTCTGCTTAACTTCTGATTCTGTGGGTTGGTCATGATGATGCTTAAAAATTCGAGGAAGCAAAAGATTTTCTAGCTTGATGTAGATATCGAGGAGGATTCAGGGAGAGAAAAGAAATCTTGTAACAAATAGCGTACATCTGAAACCTCACTCTTGTAAACTTTCAGTGTAAATATTAGTATATTAATATACAATATTATATAAGTTAATACTGAATAGTTAATACTAATACCGAAAGATTACAAGAGATATTTTTTTAGAGAATATTACTCTCCGTGAAGCCTTCAATTCTTTTTTTTTCAAATATCTTTCTCAAGTTTTCCTCCCTTCTGTCGCCCAAAAAGTTGCCCTTCGATTTTCGGGAATATCTGAATATTCCCCGTGGAGGAGAAAGTCAGTGTTGGTTTGCGCGTGCACGAGGCAAGCCCAATTTCGTTATTTCGTTTCGTGCCAGCATCCCACGATCGATGGTCCCGTTACATCTGCCGGACATTCCAAATAAAGATACCGCGTTTCTTGGCCGTGATACTTGCGGCTTCGTTTCGTTATCTGTTGTCGGCCCCGGTTTCCTCCATCTGGATTCGATCCGCGCACTTCTCCGCACCAGCTGCCAGTAGTCCTACGCGAGCTCCTTCGCGGAGATCGATCGCCCCTTGGTAAACAGTCTAGTTTCCACGAGCGAGACAGTGGGAGATCTATGGATCCCGCCGCGGACAGGCATTCGCCGCGAGTAATTGAGTGGAAGAACTCGATAACGGGGTATTTGCATGTTACGAATGCGTGTCTGCGCGTCGGTGATCGATGATCTAGTTCGACGGCGGCGTGACGGGAATCGCGATGCACCGCGACGCTGGTGAATCGCGGGCCGGCTCCTCTCGCGGTCGGCGCAATTAAATGCAGCGAGTGCAACGGAATGCAAATGCAACGGGCGCGCGTGCCACGCGACCGAACGGTACCCGACCTGCACGGGGATTCAGCCATTCAGCTGTGCTTTGTGCGATTTATCCCGTGAGAAAGTCAGCGTCACGCTCGGGGAAACGCGAAACTGATAATCGGCCCGGCTAACGTCGGATGCTCTGTGTCCTTGGAAGTGATTGGATTCCTCAAGTACCTTCGAACGACAGCATAAATGTTTTTAGGGAGCTATCAAAGAAATCTACAGCTAGTACAGGATCGTCTGTGTATTACGCAGAACTTGATCATTCATTTAGTGCCATTTTTCCAGTATCCTCCTCGCCCTGCTCTCCTCCGTACTATCGAAATCAACGACCAAGCATGAACCACCCGAAACGACGAACACAGAAGATCCCACGATGGAGTCACCGATTGCATCGTCACAGAGGAGCAACAGCTCGTTGTGTCACGGCGAATTGAACAGAGAGACCGAGGAGGATCGTGAATCTGTAGAGACTCTGTTCATCCCGGAAGATCCGAATGAATACGCGGAGATCTCGGTCCACGCGCGGGAGGTTCTCGAACGAGGGGAGGAATCGACGGGCCTGCTGGACCACGAAGCCCCGGACGACGTGACGCACCGAGGTGGAGGGACGACGCACAGAGAATTCGCAGACGAGGGGACGGTCCTCTCGGGAGAAACTCGTGAAACCTTGGGGAACACGGGCGGAGGGAAGCTTGCCTCGGGAGCGTCGTCGAAGCCCGTCGAGGATACATTTTTTAAGCTTGCTGGTCCCGTGGAAGCCGAGAGGAATTCGAGTCTGCCCGAGGAGGAGTATTCTGCGAGAAATCCAGGAGGAGCTGCCTCGAGGACCACCCTGGGGAATAATCGAGGCACCGAGGCGGCGTCGGTGGGAAGCAGCGGCGAGAAGCTTGGCGACGAAGGGAGGATCGAGCCTGACGAAGAGGACGTAGCGGAGGCTGCTAACTTTGGGCTGGAAGCTATGAAGAATCTGTACTCCGTGAAGGAGCCGACGCTGTACTCGATGGGTGGGTGGTATTGAATATTTCGATGGACATTCATCGACGGTCATTGTAATTCCGCTGAAACTTGCCGACAGGGCTTTACCTAGACACGGACAATCCAGCGAGGTACGTGGCAGCTTTCAATGACCAGACGGAGGAGGCCAGGGCACTCGCCAAGTACGGATTCGCTGTTCTTCAGGGCACCGCTATGTTCAAGAAGAAGTAATCAGTTTACCACGCTTCTGATTTATTACATTTATCAGACACCTGCGCATTGCTTGATCCTAAGGTGTTCCACCTTCCTGTTCAAGATTCCCAGATGCCACCACCGACTTTCTGCTGTCCCGTCGGAGTCAAAGTAACCCTCTTCGACGTCACTGTCCGAACAGAGGGGTGCCCGACTGCCCGCCAGCTAGTTTGAGATACAGAACTTCCGATGGAAGCTGCAACAACTTTCAGCAGCTGTGGTGGGGCTCTGCCATGTCCCCCATGCAGAGGTGACTCGTCAGGGAGCAGAAGGTGGCGTTTGTTCTGCTGTATAGACTTTACACGCGCCTTTGCTTTCAGATTCCTGCCACCAGTGTACGATGATGGTGTTCAAAGTGTCAGGAGCTCGGTGGCTGGAAGGGCACTTCCTAGTGCGCGACTGGTGACCAGCGTGATCCACGAAGACAGAGATGTCCCCTTGGCCTCTGTCACTCATATGCTGATGCAGTGGGGGCAGTTCGTCGATCACGACGTGACAGGTGAGCAACCTTTTCAATGGACTTTCTTTTTGAACACTTGAGCTGAAAAGAGGCGGATGTTTGGGAATTTTTATCGAAAAAGCGGAAGTATATATTTTCACAGAACTTTTTGCACTTAAAGGAACAACGTTTAAAGAACATTTGGCAATTTTTTGGTAGAAAAATATTTACGTTTATAATAAAGTAACAATCGACATCCAAGAAGCCTTTTAAAAAATTTGGTTTTGCGCTGAGCACTGCCATTCGGAACAAGATTATCTAAAATCAAAAGATTTCGTTAGTATATTAATGTATCCTCGGATTAACGGGGGGAATTTGCGAAATATTAATTTAAAACAAAATAACGGCTATTTAAAGTTGAAGTCCTGATTTCTTTCGCGTAATTTTTGCACGATTTTCTTTTTTTTTTTTAATTATCCATATCTTTGAGAAATTTTCATTTTATACGAAATCTACGAACATTAAACTATAAATTTTGATATTTTGAATAATATATGAAGCAACAAACACGAAAGTTTTTAGGTTTTAAAAAAATTGTAAACCTTGTTTTGTATAGAACAGGTAATTAGGCCCACTTACCTTATAACAAAACTATTGTATTGTGTTTTTTTTTCTGCTTCGCAGCAACTGGTCAGAGCAGAGGCTTCAACGGTACAATACCTCAATGCTGTCTGAAGTTCGGCACTGGTTTCCAGCCACCAGAATTAATGGTAACTATCTTGCGCGCATCTGCCTTTAAAATACAGTTGCGTGGAACTAAAACGGATTCTCGTAGCATCCCGAGTGCCTGCCGATAGCGGTGAGCGCGCAGGACAGTTTCTTCGGCCCTCTGGGCGTAAAGTGTTTAGAGTTTCTTCGAAGTGGCCCAGCTCCCAGTGAGGACTGCGAGTTCGGCCCCAGGGAGCAGTTATCGCAGGTTACGAGCTACCTGGACGCGTCCACGGTGTACAGCAGCAACGCCTTTCAAACCGACACTTTACGGCTGTTTCGGAACGGTGGGACATCGTTTATTCGTCTACGGAACATCTCGCGTACCATTCCACTGGGCCGTGGTTCACTATCAGCGGACACTGTTATGCTTTCAGGTCTCCTGCAGTACGGGAAGCTCCAATCGCAGAGGCCGCTGCTCCCCAGGCAGAATGCCGATCTTTGCAGGCGGGGATCCCTGTCGACGAGCTGCTTCCGAGCTGGAGACGGCCGGCTGGGCGAGCAGCCGGCACTGACGTCGCTCCACGTCGTCTTCCTGAGGCTTCATAACAGAATAGCCAAGAAACTCGCCGGGCTGAATCCTCACTGGAGCGACGAGAAGCTGTTCCAAGAGTCCAGGCGGATCGTCGGGGCTCTCGTGCAGCACATCACCTATCGAGAGTTCCTGCCGATCGTTCTCGGTAAATACTCGCGTTTATCGAATAGTCAAACCTGTGGGAGCACTCGAAGATGAAACGGGAACCTTCCAGGTCAGGACGTGATGAAGATCTTCGGGCTAGAGGTGCAGAGGAAAGGCTACTACGAGGGGTACGATCCAAATGTGAATCCAACGATTGCCAACGGGTTCGCCACCGCAGCCTATCGGTTCGGTCACTCCTTGGTCCAGCACAGCTTCGTTCGATTCGACAGCGCCCACCAGCCAATCTTCAACAGTAAGTGAATCGACAATCGACTAGGAGACCAAGAATCAACAGCTCGGGAGCCTTAAATCTTCCACGATTATCTCCTATCGCAGACGTCACCATCCACAAGGAGTTCAGCAACCCAGCGAACTTGGAGACAGCCGGCTCAGTGGACCGTCTGCTTCTGGGCTTGATCAATCAACCCTCTCAAAGAAGGGACGAGCACATTGCCGAGGAATTGACCAACCACCTGTTCCAAACACCCAGCTTCCCGTTCGGGATGGACCTGGCCTCCATCAACATCCAACGAGGCAGAGACCACGGCGTCCCACCTTACGTCCAGTGGCGCGAACCTTGCGGCCTCTCCCCCGTGAGAAGCTTCGAGGACTTGGAGAGACTGCTGGCACCCTCGGCAGCCTGGAGATTCAAGCTCGTCTATCCCTCCGTGGAGGACGTGGATCTCTTCACGGCTGGCCTCGCGGAGAAGTCTGTCAGCGGTGGCTTAGTAGGCCCGACCTTCGCCTGCATAATCGGCCAGCAGTTCAGCAACCTCCGCCGCGGCGACAGGTTCTGGTACGAGAACCCTGGCCACGAGAGCAGCTTCACCCCTGGCCAGCTGCAGCAGATCAGGCGGGTCAGCCTGGCCCAACTGCTCTGCTCCACGATGGACGACATCGGCACCGTTCAGCCGTTCGTCTTCCTCGCGCAGGACAACCTGAGGAACCACCGTCTGCCTTGCGAGGACCCAGCGATCGGCCAGCTGGACTTGGAGTTCTGGGCGGAGAGGCCGTCGAAGGTGAGGAGCAGAGCTGGGATCTTGGACCTACTGAAGAAGAAGCCTAAAGCCACCACCGCCAAGCCCACCACGCAGGAGCGGATCAGCCCAATCTCCGTGAACATTGCTCCCCAGAAGACGCCGCCGTTGAAGGGGAGCATCCATCAGCAGAACAGGGTGATCGTGAAGAAGCCACCGGGTCCGCCGGACAACTTCACCATCGTGGTACAGAACAACGCTGTGAATTCTCCTGTCTTCGTCAACGACGCTGTTTACGGATCGAACTTGGGAGGAGATCCTCCGGGGAGCCAGCAAGTGCAGATCAACCCTTCCAGACCGATTTTCGATGCTATCAGTAATAGACCGTTTCAGCAGGGCCCTTTACAATCGATTCCAATGTATGTGCCAGCGAAACCGATCCCCACGTCGCCACCGCCTCTGCCCCACGCGCTAGCTGGGCACCCTTACGTCCCCTACGCTTTCAACGACCCAAGCAACCCCAATCCCTTGAGCCAGGGATACCAGTCGAGTTACGGGCCCAGCGACGTCGTCTTCGAGAGCTACTCAGCCAGCACACCCAGGCCAACGTTGTACACTTACTACACAAGCTTCCAGAGGCCTTCGACGCAGAGGCCTCCCCACGACGTGGACGCCTACCTGGTGAATTACAGGCCGAGCCCCTGGTCGAGCCTCGAACCGCAGCAGCAAACGGGTGGACAATTGCCGAGGCCTCATTACGACGCCCCGGGGAGCCAGCAGCCGCACAATGGGAACAGCTACGAGGCGTCTAATTGGCAGAAGTTGCAGCAACAGCACGATTTCGTTAATCAACCGGGTAGCCAGGGATACTGGAGCTCGCAGGGCTACGGGCACAGGCCGAGCAGCCCGCATCCTGCTGATTGGAGCTCGCAGAACAATATACACGAAATCAGGCCGTCCGCCTTGGCCTCTTATCAGATACCCGAGAAGCCATACGATCAACACTCGATCAGGCCGCTTCATCAGCCAACTCGGAGGCCGATTATAACGAGTTATCAGAAAGAATCTGACGGGCCCGATAACCATCAGCCAGCAGATTACAACGCTGCGTTCACCGGGAGACCATTCCCGAGCGCGTTGGACAAAGGGACCAGCGTCAATTCGGACACCTTGCATTCGAAGAGTCCTCCAGAGAGGAGTCCTCCTTCTCCGGTGGAAGAGTTCACGGAGTACCAGAGGCCAAGCAGACCTTACTCCGATCACGCTCCTTACCACAGACCCGTCCAAGACGTTCCCAAACGCGATCAGCCTTGGCAAGCCACCATTGCGCCGTACAAAGATCAGCTCGATAAGCTGGACGGTGGTTCTTATCAGAGCCTGCCGCGACCAATACCAACGAAGGTCCACAGCGTCACTATCGTGACAGAGGCGACCGGGACCAGTGGGTCCGGGTACAAGGTCGATGGAATAGGGGACCGAGTCACCAGCGAAGTTCCGAAGCCACTGGTTCCACAGGCTAACGACAATAGGCAGGCAATCAGGCGGCCCGGCCAGTACTACTACGATAAGAACGTGTTGCACCGATATCCCGATAAGATAGAGGATCAGGCCTCGGTGCACGGATTGGCGGGCAGCGACCCGGAGCTTAGGCACAAAGCGGCGGGCGGAGGGGAGTCGATCGGGGAACGTGTCATCGACCGTTTCGAGGGGAGCACTCAGGTTATCGATGGAGATGAAAATGGCAGTGACGTCGCTGGGACGACCAGTCGGACCAGGAACGTAACTGGCGGCAGCCTGCGCGACGATGACGCGGATCACGGCCTCGCTGGTGCTTTCGCGGAGGAGATCGGAAGCGTTACGTCGACGGACAGGTATTTTTCGATCCTATTCTCCTCGGATGCATGCAGAGCCCCGTCCGCGATCATCGCCTGCCAGCGATAACATTCTTATCTCTTCTCCCGCGTACACAAGACACTACTTAGTTTATTGGCAATAACGATTCTAGCCGTACGAGACTTTTCCATTTGCGTTCTCCGCTCTGTCCACACGCAAAGTGGAGCAACGTTAGCCAGGAATCACTTGTTATCTCTGTAGTCTGTCGCAGTTCGGAAATACCAATCGGTGTTTCCTGCGTTAAAATCGCTTTTGTGTATCCTGACTGATGTTCGAGGCGCAGAGCTCGCACCTTCAAGTATTGCTTACGTGTCAGAGATCTCTTTTTTTTTCTGTATAAATACAACGTATAATGAATTAAATCTTTTTGGAATTTGTTAAGCTACTCTTATATTATACAGAAAAAAATTGAAAAGTATATTTTCTATTTTTTTTAATTGTTTTTTTATAGAGTTAATATGACACCTAAACAAAAAATGTATGTTCGTGGCGTAAGTGATTTCCTGGCTCAGGCTTACCTGAAACAAAAAATTCGAAAAGTTTCTTCATCTGTATGAGTGTCACTATCGCCCGTAGCTCAATCAACAATTTTTGTTGAAAAGTAACAAAATGGCGCCGGTTTGAAAACAAATAGTTCGACAAAACACCGTAAAGGATGGTTATTTTATCTCGGTTATTTTTCGACCAAAATTGGTAATTGAGTTAAAGGCGATAGCGACACTCCTACAGATGAAAAATCTTTTCGAATTTTTTGTTTCACATAAGAAACGCTGCCACGGAAATACCATTTTGTTTAGGTGCCATATTGACTCCGCAAAAAAACAATTGAAACAAATTAAAAATACACTTTTTTTATTTCATTAAATGTTGCATTTACTCAGAAAAAAATCTAAAAATAGCTTTATTATTCGACAGATCAAAGTAGACTGACCCCTCAAATTACGTAAGTGTGGTTTTCGCGATTTCTTACCCCCTGCCTCCTCCAGTACAACAATTCAGCCATTAAAATTCTTTTCAAGGTTTGTGCAATTCATTTATCTCTTTGTTCCGTGTCAGCGATAAAGCATAATTTTTTAAGTTCCTCATATCGAAGATTAGGTTAAAAAAATATTACGTAAAACGCTACCAGACTCGCCACTGTAAGAAAACGTAAGGAACTTCACGACCCGCTACCTCCCCAAAGAGCCTTACGTAATTTAAGGACGACCCGTGAAAGGACAGACAGGGTGTCTTTGTTGAGGCGCGGGCAGACAGTTCACTCTTTCCCCTCTCGTGCTTTCAGAACGATCTATTGGCTGAACCCGCAAGAGGACACGAGCCTACCGTCAGCTCTGGAGCTGCCAAAAGTGCCATCGGACGCAGCCGCGGCTGCCAACGAGCTCCCCAAGCCCATTAAATGCCGAAGTTACGCTTCCTAAGTCCTCTTCCTACCCAGATTCCTCCACTCCCGAGTTCCGTGGACCGCCGAACGAACGGTCATTCGCTTTTGCTCGCCGCGACGCGTGCTATTCGAGTTTCGTAACAACGTCACCGTCTAGCTGAGCGAACGACAGCGTTTATTGTCTCGCGAGAAAGCATTTTCGCCGGGGAACGCGGCGATCGATCGTGGATCGGCGATCCACCGACAAGTCCGGGGATCCAGGGACGATGCGTACCTATCAATAGCTGGTAAGACGCGATTATTTACGAACCGGAGGACCCGCTCCGACGGGCAGTTCCGGTTTCGCAATGACAGATGCGGCATAGCAAGTTTCTGAAGGGTCAGGTGGAGCGTAGCCTAGTTTCCTGCCAATTTTAAACCGGCCCGCTATGTCTGGAAGCACTCGGGACTATTTTCAGATGCAGTTTCCCCAGTCACTGCGCCTCGTACGCCGCCTGTCGACACCGGTAACTTTAATTACAGGCCCACCACCGCCCTTATCCTTCCCTTCTCTGTCAACGCGAGCTCCCAGTTAACGTAAGAAATTCTTTTAATTCCCAAGGAAACGGTCCTCCGCGCCTCTTCCCTTCTCGACGCTGAAATAACATCGCTTAAGTGGCACCCGTGATTTATCAAAATTCACCATTGCTGGGAAATTCAATCAACGTTCATTAACGATATTTTCATCGCTACCTGGCCAGCTCGGGTGTAGATTAGACTTGACACCTCGAGTGATAATATCATCTCCGTTGGAACATCGAGAGCGAAGAGATCGCTCGATTATTTCACCTCCACTGGTTTCGCGAGGAAATGGTATCTCGGCGGAGAAGTTTCGCTGGGAAAGAAGCCCCTTTGGAAGTTGCTCGCGAATAAAGCCCGCCAGGTGGATTACTGGAAGTGCATTCGCCGTTTCGCATACCGTTAGCCATCCCGAAGAAAGCTCGGCCCTTAACAGGGCTCCGGACGTCGAAGGCTGCTTCCACGCATAGTTATTCAACTCGCAAGCTTGCCCGAGAAGTTCGTACTTGGGACAGTCGGGCAAGCCCCATAACTCCGTCCAGAGAAGATACATACTCTCGTGCTCCCGGCGAGTTTACCAAAGTGCAGAGTTAAAATTCCTTTCATCGGCGAGCCGGCAGTGACCCGGAGGGATCGCCGCAGCGAAGCTCTGCGGAATAAATCCTGCAGCGAAGCAGCGTGAAATAAAACAGTGCTATCGACACCCTCTCGCTATTTTTTTTTTTACTAGGGCTCCGTCCAACCGCGATTATCTCCAGTTTCCCGCGCCTCGGCTGGGGGATATTTTCGTGGGAATTTGCGGGATTCCGGCCGCTCGGTCTAAGTGGCTCGCCCGGCACGGGTTTTCGGGTCACCAGAAAACAGAGGCGACAGCCGATCGAAATGCAGTTTTCGATGTCGCGACCTGGATTCCCGGCTTGCTACGTGTCAGCCGAACGCAACGGCGAGGAACGACGGAGACTCGCTTGACCGAGCTGGATCCGCTTCGATTCGAGCCTCCTTTCGTCTCGGCCGCGGGACATTCGATCGCAACGAAGTCGCGCAGGCAGCGAAACGCTAAACGCGACAGAAAGATGGTGAGACTTGCGACGGAGGGCAATTATTCAATTCCGTGAAACTTTCTTCGTAATTGCAGGGCTTGGCTTTTTATTTCAAATGAAACTGGTCTTTAAAAGTGGATCTCCGCGTGAAAGCTTGAACCGGCTGGTATGTTAACCATAAACTCGAAATTAAACCTGCTCGAGACGATTGCATCACTGCGTATTGGCGTGTCGTTGTTATCGAATCGCCTGGCAAGGCAATACATCATTCCTTTCAGCCTCTTTATCTGTTGAGTCAGGCACCTGATAGCCAGTTCCACTTTTTGGGAAACGTCGGAACTGCGAGTAGGCTTGGATTAAGAAAACTTAAGGATGTTTCAGATATGAGGGGCGTTGAATTGCAACAGAACTGGGAATCTTTTCTTCTTTTTTTTTTTTTTAATTAACGTGGCATTGAGCTTGAGGAAGTGAAAGTGCAAGATGTTTAGAGAACAAACGCGACGGTTAAAAGCAGTTGCAGCGCGAGGATCCTCTAAGCGAAGATCATCTCGACCGTTGCGTCAAGTCAATTAAATGATGCAACAGACTGCTGGATGCTTCTTTCGTCACGGTTCTCACGTTAATTCACTGTTGCTCCTCCTTTCGTCACTGCAATTGCCGCACGAAAACAATTGTCATATCGTGCTCGCAGCGCTAAGATTAATTAAAACACAATCCTCCGCGCCGCAGGAACAAGGACGCGCGTTTCAAAGTTGCGGGGAAAAGCCGGCGCACTGATTGGCCCACCCGCGGACCTGGACTCCCTTCAACCAATCACGTGCACGCGCGAGGATTACGAATACGTTTGCTACATAGCTGCGTTACTTCGATGCAGTTAAGAGGATACGTCGAAGCAGTGAAATATCATTGAAAAGTGTAGTTAATGAACTGTACAATACACTGAGCATTGAGACCCTCGAATGGTACCTCTAAACAAGCGGGCTGGGAACCGTCGGATTGCATACTAGAAGAAACAATTCATTCTAACTCAATACATCATTAAAAACCCAAGTCCCACCAAAGGAAATAGAAGAATAAACGATTTTATGAAAAATCCGCAAGAAAGTAAATTGAAAAGCACTAAAAACTACAAAATACTTATTTTATTATACTACAGTTTCGATGGTGATACTTATACTACGAATTCCTGCAAAGTTTTAATTTTACATACATAAAGTTACAAAATTTTGGGTTTTCGTAAAGAACGCGAGTGCCTGATTTCAAGTCGTTTGGATTTGTGATTATTGGTTATATTTATTGATGACTGGGTAATTTATTCACCCCCACGGGATTACTTTTATTTTCAAATATTGTATTGTCATCCAAACTACGCACGCCTGCAAAGTTTCAAGACAATTGGATAGTTGGAAGTTGGTTAAATTTGATTTGCCAGATTTGCAAACATACAAAGAAAAAACAGAGGATCGAAGCTGAATGAAATCATTTAAATACACACAAGATTCGCTCTGTTGAGTACATAAACGAAACCCTATCCTCAAAAGACTCAAACCCGAGTGTTCATCAGACCATAATCAACCGAATTCCCCAAAAACCAAGCCGCCCGGAATCGCACTTAATAAAACTTCAAACACCTTCCATTCAATTCACAAGCCACCATTCTCCCGCCCTAACGGTAACTCTAAGGAACAAGTGAACCAGGAACAACTAGGTTAACCCCTCTCCATGACAACCGAAAGAGCAATCAGTTTAAAACCTTTCATTCACCCATAATCTCTAATAATCATACAAATATCCCAGCACACGATACTAAAAAGAACCTATCAAAATGACAAATTACATGTTTATACGAGAGGAACGAGCGGATCGAGTCCCCTGGCTGCGCGCGCATCAGGCGGAGTGGGGACGGTCCGGTTCCGCGTACCCCCCGGCAATGACCGGCCGTCAGTCCGTAGCGACGCGTCACGGGCGCTGGTCGCTGCACGCAGCATGTTTCTCGTGGGTTCTCGCGGTGATCGGCTGAGTGCCGTGGTGCATCATGGTTTCCCGTTTCTCTTGCTGCTGTTTGTTCTGGTGCCGGGGCTGGCGGCCAGCCAGGAGGCCACGCTCACCAATCGGATGCGGGTGATCAGCGAGGATCTGGACCGGCAGCTGAACGGGATCATGGCCTCGCAGGCGCTCAACTACACCGTGGTCAACACCACCGCGGCGCGCTACAACGCCACCACCAAGTTCAACCCCAAGGGCATGGGCCAGCTGTACAACGTGACCAACTCGTTCATAGACTTCGTCCAGACCAAGCAGGCGTACCCCGAGGGTAAGCGTTTAACCAGCAATCTTTGTTAATCGGGAAGCTCGCGAGCGAGGAGAGTCGGCAGCGTAGAGACGCGACCGGAGACGTTGCTTAGGGTTAGGGACAGCTCCACCGCGGCCTTGGTTACGCCCTGCGCGTCGCGCTCGAAAATGGCCGGCCCGCGTGTGTTGGTAAACAGATCGCTGTCAAAAAAATATTCTAATGCCGTGCTCCGAGACGCATTGTACAAGCTACTAGCGTCGCTGGGTACACTATGCGCGACTTTTACTTGGTAACCTTGTCGATGTGTATTACGGGGAATATCACTGAATGCATTACCGAGAACACCTTTTTTATTTTTGTTGAACTCGACCATGTCCTGCGCGGGAGCGCGTTTACGCGCGGTCATTGGAGCGTGATTAGTCTTGGCAACGGCAGTGTCGCTTCGGAAAGGAATTTTATTCTCGCGAAGTTCCGTTTATCTTTTTTCCATGGGGTCGTTGGTTGTCGATAGAGTAACGTTCCGGGATATTAAATTATCGACGCGTTTTTAGAATAAACTAGATAAGTATCGAATCACGGAATTAGCTTCTCATCTATTTATAATTAATATTATTATTGGCCGTGCTGTCGGTGGAGGTTTGATCCTCGAAAATTCATTTCGATCTTGCTACCTGACGTGCCAGTAAGTCGTGTTACCTATTCGGCAATTCCCACGATGAGAACGATTTATAGAAAAGCACGGCAACTGAACGAGCTGGATCAATGACCCGGTTGGTCGCGTTAAAGTAGTGGCAGGCCTCGAGCATCTATATCAATTCCAACAGGAAGTTGATAGCGAGCATTCGTCATCGCCTAACAGACCTGACGTCTACCGTACGCTCTCGTATTATACAGACCTTCCTATCCGTCTTTCCGTAATGCTTTTTCCCCCCTCGACTGTTCTTCCGTTTCGGAAGAGCGTCGACAATGAAAGAGCTGTCGATGATCCGTTCATTCGCGGCCCACTCCAGCGATTCTCAATCGACAGCTCTCCTTTCCCTGTCCGAGGTCGACGTTGGATTATTTGCGCGGCGAGTCCGGCGCTGCTTTACGCTTCGGATCAGAAGAATTCTGAATCGGGAATTAGGGCAGAATTGGCTCGCACACTTAAGCTTCGTCGAATTCAATAGACTGGTCAAGGTTATTAGAAAAAATTATCTAGAAACAGTGTAACTAGTTCTTAAAGCCGACAATTCGCCTCTTTCAATTCAGACTGCACAAATATATTTCTAATCTATGTGCATATCTCTATCACAGGATGTTCGCGATAGGAAAGTCTTGCCCCACATTTATCGCCCTGATTATTATATTATTCAAGCCTTTCGATTCGCCTTATGGCGCGCTGGAGGAAACTACGCGTGATTGATAAGGATCCGATTAAAGGAACGTAGTTGATTCGGTATCTATGTTAGTGAGAATGACACTGATCGATTGTATTCCGTGTTTAATTAATTTATTAGCTTGAAAGTGTAGATAGTTAAATGAATGACGGAGTCTCCACGATTCTTGATTAAGCATTTCGAGATTCCCCGCGCAGATTTCCGCGGTCACCGGATGCCACGATTCGCAGAAGTCGCGGGAACGGATTCACGCTCGAATCCCTTTCGGATGAGCGCGAAAGGAGACGATTTTCTGCTTAGTAGTCCATGACGCTTATTTCTTGCGAGCGATTCTTTCCCCGTCTCCCTCTGCGCTCGTCCTCGTCCCGTTTTATCGATTAGCCGCGAGGATAACGGCATCGCTAACAGTACGGTATTATTCGCGAACAGCTGACGTAAGTCAGCTTTCCTTATCGTTTCGGTACTAACCGGCGGATCAACAGCTTTTATTGGACTCCTCGAGATGCCTCTATTACTTCCGTGCCACGAACAATTGCGTCTTATTAACTGCTATTACTCCACGAGGCTGGCATCACATCGGCTCCGTTTCTTTTGACTTCATTCTTCCCCTCTACTTTATCGCCGGGAAAGAATTCCCATTTGAATGAATCGAGGTGACTGAGCGGAGTGAAACGGTCTTATTAATTTCTGGAGCAATTCAATATATTTTCGCTGAATACTCGACGGTACAAAATAGTCTCGTCGCTAAATCTCTGTCCCTCCATTCGCGTTTTCTTCCCTTTAACCTCCCGTTAAACTCGCCCACTGATCCGGGCGAGGACCGAGGCGATTGCGGTTTTATTGCGTTCTCCACGATCCACGCTGTTTCGAAACAATCGACTGCCTCTTAACCATCCTCGCACAAAAGCCACAGCCGATCCGTCCTTTCCTCCCCGACAAAGGGAAGAAGCACGCGGACGCGAAAGAGGAATAGCGGCGGGACGAACGTCGCTCGAGTCCTCCCACGAATTACGTGATTCCTCCTTTGTCGTCGACGCTCTCGCTGTTTCGAGTTCAATTTAGAAGGCGTCCGCCGATCCCCGCCGTGATTCGCCCCTGATCAGAGGCTGATTGGAAATTCCTACGGTTTCAATCCGCCGCGATTGCCGGCTTGGAAAAATCGGGGCTTAGACGTTGAATGCCATTAAATGCGAAGGATCGATCGAGCCGCCGGCAGAATTTTC
Source organism: Andrena bucephala (assembly GCA_947577245.1). Taxonomy (NCBI): domain Eukaryota; kingdom Metazoa; phylum Arthropoda; class Insecta; order Hymenoptera; family Andrenidae; genus Andrena; species Andrena bucephala. Next base: position 75,264,300 of record OX387717.1, read on the forward strand.
GTGCGGAATCTCCTCGTGGCTGTCACTGTTGATAAACGGAGACTTGTTTTCGCGATACCCGAAGCCACGTCGATGCAAATATTATGATTCTTCGGATTTTAGAGATCTAGCTCCGCCCTTGTTGTTCCGCCGGAGTCGCGTTGCAGCTGGAGATAGCCAGCGAGGCTATTTGCAGGAACAGTTCGCGCGTTTAACGCTGCGCTCTTCGTCGCCGCTCCTCAGACGGGCTCTGCGCAAACACGCAGGGACTCGTCGAACCGTGTATCGGCGACGACGGAGGGCGGAGGGGCGACGAAAGTCTGGAGATTTGTCGAGTCAACGAATTTCCGCGAGTCAGCAGACACTTGCTGGCTACCGATTCGCTTCTTTCACTTGGGTGGCTTGTCGCGCATTGTTTACAGAGATAAGAGCGGCGGGAAAAATTAAGGGGGCGCGTGATTACTTTCTTCAGGGACGTGGTAGGCTGATGAGGGCCGAAGCAGAGGAACGTCAACGATCGATGTGTTTTATTGACGTAAGATCCTCGTGCTTGGATGGAGGGCCGAGATTCATAGTGGTGTATAAGCCACTCGTATGGTGTTCCTTGTAATACAAGTACACAATCTCTTGCGTTCGCTGTTATAAAAAAAAAACTCTACGTATATATTGCAGCAGTCGAAACACGCCTAAAGGCTCGAGATACGTATATACTTCAAAATTAAAAAAATAAAATTTCTTTTCACCTGTCAACACAACGCACGAAGCCTTTAAGGTGTAGGTAAACCTCAACAGGCCAAAATCAGGCTCTTTTTCAAACGCATATTCTGAAGTAGTAAATGAATATAGAGTTAATTTTTTAAAATTTTTAATCGTGTATTTGGTTGACTTCAATGCATAAAAAGTAAATTTTAAATATATTTAGAGGAAAAAAGTTATAAATATAAAGGTGAGAGACGGGTGAATTCCCTAAAACAAAAAGTAAAGGCATTTTTATAATCTGTAAGACCGTCTCATAATAATTATTTTCGTCGCAATAAATTCCTGAAAATCGCTGAATTTATCGGCGCGCTAACCGGAATGACCCCTCAAACACTGTTATTAACTGAAATTATCAAAATTGGGACTTACAGCACTATGATTCTCAGCCCTCCATATGTGCGAGGCATGGAGAGAGTCGTTTGGAAACTGAAACTTCAGCTATCTCTCTTATCCTATCTGTCTTATCGTCGTGCGCACTGTTTGCAGGCTTTAATGAACCGGAATGAATGAAATAGTAAGTTTTCGCGGTTGGAAAGTAGAATTTCTCTCTTATCTAACGCCCAGTCGCAAATTCTGCAAACCGCTTCCTCTAGATTAGGCTCGGTGACAGTGACGTTGTATTGTATTCCTCACTTCTCCGAAAATAGTGATTAGAATGTTGATTCGCGGCGGGAATCATTTTATTAATTTTCTGCGTCGACAGGCGCGGTGCAAAACACACCAAGCGTTTATTTTTATTTCAACAAGGACTCTTCAACAATAACGCAGATAGCAAAGATTTTTACAGTAAGTTAGATAACGATATAGAGATTGTGAATGTTCGCGAGTATTAATAAAATTTAAACAACAATGTTACTATAAAGAGAAGCGCACAGTGAAATATCGCTCGAATTGAGTGGACGCCCAGGAGTGCAGCGTGCATAATTTCAGCAGACAATTAAGATAAAAAAATCTACCGGTCGACGAGTCGATAGGCAAAAATAACACGATACCGTGGAAAAACATTGCAATTACGCGTGATTGAAGCTGTCCGTAACGCGGTAGTCAATAAAAGCCGCTGCAAGTGCACAGATGTTGCGCAAGATTTCGCTGTAGTTTCGTGTGCATCAGGTGCATAAATCGCAGGAGTTAGATCACTGTCGGCTAATCCTTTTAGCATTAATCTGCCTGTTTCTGTGAGTGAAAGAGCGATCGATGGAGCCTGTGTTCCACTTAAATATTTAATTAGCAAGATATATAGAAAACAGTCGTTAGTGCGTTAATTCTCTCTGCCTCCCAGTGATCTCTCTTTTCATTCGAACACTGAAGCTCCATTGGCGGGATTACGCTCTTATCTTCTCATTCTTTGAGCCATTGAGCTTGAATCATCATTCTGCGAAGCTTCGTTCAATCTCCCCTGCGATAAGTTATTAAAACGGACTTGCAAACACCTCCATGCGACTTAATTTCTCAGAGCAACGGGCTCTATCTATTCTACTAGTTGAAATCGAGTAGACTTTGCGGTGGGAGTCCCCGAGCATCTTCCCCATAGAAATTTCGTTGAAGCTTCTGTAAAAGAAAAGCAGGGAAATGCAAGCTAGAGGTCTGTTGGAATAATGGTATTCGAGTATTCAATTTCCCGGAGTAGCAGGCTGGATTTCGAGGTTTAGGAATCGACCGGAGCACTCCAGAAAACGATGTTACCCCAGCGAGATGTGAACGAGCACCGTGGCTGGGGCAAATTGCACCATATGCTGTCAAAACAGTGCAGCTAGGAACGGACGCGGGAAGGAAACTGCATTAACATTCTGCAACTTGCTCTTTAGAGCCTGGAGACCAGCCGGGTCAACCTGGATATTAAATTGAAGTTAGATCCTTGTCGGGAAAGTTTGATTTATTATTTCGCGCTCGAGGTGGAGCAGTTAGTCTGCTCGCTCGGCTGGTCGCTGCTTGTTTTCGGCGAAGTTCGAGGGAAACATTTCTGCTTAACCTTTGTCTTTGTCGTTGATGGAAATTTCTCGCCAATCTTGCTTCTACTCTTTATTCAATCGAATTTAATAGGTATTTGCTTTATATCTTCTCCATCTACGTTCTACAGTTGCCTAAATTTTATTGCAGTGGTTTGAACAGTAATTTCCGAGACCTTAAAATGGTTCTACTTATTTTATATTTTCGGTGTAATCAGTTCATTGCTCCAAACTTTTTATTTCTAAGTGAGTTACCTTTTTGTGATCGTACTCCACTGTCTTGTAATTAGAAAGAGACTTAATCTTTAGAGATCTTTAGAGATGCAAGGTGGCAATTCCCGTTTGTTGCGATAAATTCGCGATTTTTCAGAGTTGGTACTGAAAGCGTGCGCGGGTGACGCGCGAGGACGACGCGACGGCGGTTTTAATTAGACACAGGATATTCCCGTTGGCTGCGCGAGGTCGTTAAGCAAAATTTAATCGTATTCGCCCCGGCGACTCGGTAATTAGCGAATTTAAGAGAGACGTTAAAAGTTCACGAGGCGAACACAGCCTTCGGGTTCGAAAGACGAGGGGGTAACGACGAGCGTTAATTCCCCTGGCGGAGGGTTCGCGGAAGAAACGCTGAAAAGTTTCCATTTCCTAGTCGGAGCTCCTAAATGGTAACTGACGGATTTTTCCATTTTCGCGCGGGCAGAAAAATTGATATCTTAATCGCTTAATGAACGATTCAAGTGAAACCGCGATCTTCGAGAGTATTCCCACCTAAGTAGTTCACAGAATTCTTCTTTTTACTCCCAGATTTATAACCACGGTTACCACTTCTCCGTTTTTTCCTCGGAGACTTTGGGTTTTGAAGCAATGGGTTGTAGAGAAAAATGAGATAGTCAGAAATGGTGGTGTTGTATATGGTATTAATTTTCTATACAATAAAAGTTATTAAATAAAAAAACTGATATTTTCACATTCTCAATATTTTATGTAAAAATAAAATTGCACATTTGTTTTCCCGTTATTCGAGAACGAGCCTTTTTCTTCTTTGCTTTCTCCATCTCCGGATTTATATTCGAATCTCCGGGATGGAACGCGTGACACTCCGGGATTTATATGGTGATAAGGTGGGCAACCCTGCTTATAACCATAACTCAAAGACCATTACCGTAAAGGTAACCAGCACAGCAAGCCTCAGCAGGCCAGCGACTGGTTCCAAGCGTTTACCGAGCAGCTTTCCGAAAAACTCGCAGTTTCCCATGAATGGATACGCGATCGATATCGTTGCCAATTAATATGCAAATGTATTCCGTTACAACGAGACATGCTTGTTGCCCGCTCCGACTGGCTCTCCCGCCTAAAGATCACCCGGCCAGAACTTATTTATACTCGCACGAACGAAACAAAGCCCGTTTGTCACCGTGCAAGAAACATAGCCGCGGAAAAAGTCTGATTCTTCGAGCGTTGCGAAAAAACGCCCCTTCGCTACTTCTGAGGCACAGCGGACGCTGAAGGTACTGACTACGTATCTTGAAAGTCCTTCATCAACGAGGCTACGTTCACTAAAGGAACTGTCCTTAAATTACGTAAGGGAAATTTTTGCGATTTCTTACCCTCTTCTTTCGTCAGTATGAAAATTTGTAAGATTTTGTATTCGAACCTCCTCGGCCTTCTTTCCTAACGTAATATTTCCTACATTGCATTTTCTCAGTTATTAAATTTTTTTAAAGGTTTATATAATTCATTTAACTCTGTTTCTTGTGTGCGATGAAACGTCGTCTTTAGGCTACTCATATTGAATCCTAAATCTAAAATCGTAGTTTCTGGTATTTATTAGTTTCCGAAATATTAATAGAAAATTACTCTTAATTTTCGTACAATTTTTATTTTTATGTAGCTGCGATATTTGTCTAACCCTGACTAATCCGTCCTCAACAACACCTACCCCAGTTATCTCAGCTGACATTCGCTCCACCGAGCGCAGCCTTTTTTCCACTGCAAAATATTTCTCGCGAGACAAAGGGCCGATTTTTCCAAACACCGTGCCCGCCAGACGATAATTGGATTTGGCATGGGCGAATCGCGCGGCGCGCAGCGAAGCTCGCGGGGTGCGTCTGACAATTGAATGGAGCCCGGGCCACGGCTCGGCGAGCCGTCGTTTTCAAAAGATTTACGACTCCATCGGACCAGCCGCGGGTCAAAGTGCGGGTGGGTCGGGGCGGGGGGGGGGGGTGGAGGCCCAGGTCGAAAGTAACGAAGCGAAGTCACGGTGACAAAGAGAGACGTTAATGAGCCAGACGGCGGGCGGAATTGAACTCCGTGCCGCGAGCATGGCGCACAAACGGAACCCCATTCGGCGACCATTCGCCACCGAATTCCGCCAAACGTTTCCTGCCTCTGCGTTGGACGTCGCGAAATTGCGAACCGCTCGAGTTCCCGTTCAACTGGTTGTCGCCGATCACCCCCGACACCCTTTCCGACCGTTGCGTTTGTTTTCCAGCGCGATCACAGAGGAATCGATTGCGCCTTGATTGACATTAGAAGAGGGGTGCCATTCGGAGGGAGCTTAGAGTCGGGATAATATTTTACAGGGTGCTTTGAAGATGGCTTTCGGCCTTCGGTGATGGTTTTATGGATCGCGACCGACGAACTGGACTTGACATCGAATATTCGACTCAGGACACTCCGGGCAGTAGAATTTGAAAGTACTTTCGCAAGCATTGCGGAGCAGTCACGCGGGCGCTTTCACATTTCAGTCGTGGAATCGTTTGACCGTGCAGGTCAAAATTTGTGGCTGCGTTCCAGTAGGGTAGGGTGGGGCTAAAAGCCCCGTTTTTCGTTTAAACCCGTGTAAAATTTAGTACTAACAATTTAGAGATATCTGGTGTTGTTTTGTATAAATTATAAGTATTATGCTTTACGCTCACGAAGTTCGTTTGTTGATACTGTTATTTTCTGCTGAGTTATACCACAAAATGGTTGTCAATCCAAAATGGACTTCTTGCCCCACGCACGAGTTTTCTTTTCGTGTAATATTAAACTAAATAAGTAAAACACTGTTTTCAAATCTACAAATATTCTTTTTGGTATACAATATTGAAAGGAAAGCATGACTTCTTTACCAAAAAATAAATATACAAGTCAGGGGCTCAGTTTGAACTAAAAACTAAAAAAAAAAAATCGCTCAACTAAAACAAAAACACTGTTTAAAGACTTTTGCATCATTTCTTTATAGTTTGGCCATCTTATTATGAAAACAAATAATATATATATATATTTTCAGTCTGAGGGACTTTTTGCCCCGATGGTACCTCTATAGTTTCTGCGATATATACGTTAGAAAATATTATCATTCGGCAATAAATAGTTTACTTCGTATAAAACAACAAGGACGACGTATTTCTTTTAGTTTTCGATACATAAAATAACGAAGGCGTCGTGTAATTCGCACGGACGTCCAGGAGCGACTGGCAACTCTGTTGTCACCTCCGCTTCTTCTCGCCTTTTACTTAGTATACCGCGAAACTCGATACATTGTTTAGGAATAAAGATTTTGAATTCGGGACTTTAGCTCCACCCTACCCTACGCCGCGAACAGGAAGCTGGTTGAACCGAGACGGGCGATTTCGCTGGCATTCGCCGGTTTTCCATCGCGTAACTGTGGGAGGAAATTGCGCCGGGCGAATTGTTTTAAGAATATTCCGAGCGCCGCGGTTGCTCTTTACTGAAAACACCATCGATCCGTTCTATTTTCATTTGCCGCGAACCCTCTGTCGCTGGCACGGCATCGAGTGCAGTCGCGTGCGCGCAATAAACAATAAATAAACGTGACACTTGGCGTATGCGCTCGGCGAAAAGCGTGCGTCGCGATAAAGGTCTGCCGAAGCGCGGCTCGATCGACGGCTCCGAGGGTTGAAATATTGGTTTCTGCTCGTCGAGCGAGCATTTACCAATGATGCTCAGCACAAGCTCTCTATTTTTGCGGCACGCGGGCCGGAATTAATTGGACTTTGAAATTAAGTAGCAAATCGGAGAAAAAGTCTGACAAAATTCAAAGTCGTCTCCGAGTATAAACTAAAGCAATACACTTGAAAATCTTCAAGCGGAGTTCCAGTTGAAGTAACAAAGAATTTCATTTCTTTCCACGAATAAAAGCCACTTCGCATTTCTACTAGCGAATTGCAGTCGAATTTCTTCCGCGCGTTCAGTTTTAACAGAGCGAGAGTAGAATGTCACCCGCGAGTTGAAGGAAGAGGGATAGCTAGGCGACGGATAAAAATACGTGAAATTTCTTTCACAGACGTCTCCCGGAAATTTCGTCGCGGCGGAGAGACGGTTCCCATCTTGCACGTCTGCCAAGCCATGTACGACATGTGTCTCGCAGGTGCATACAAGCGAATGCATGCGCGACACTACACACGTGTGCCCGCTATGCACTTCTCTCCCCCTCAGTCTCCCATGGCTGCGCCCCCGCCTGCAGTCTGTGCAATCTCCGCTGGAAATCCGGCGTCGAGGGCGCCCTCTCGATCGTCGATTAAACGGCACGGGCCAAAAACAGCGTTCGCAATTCTTTCGCCCCCCCCCCCCCCCCCCCCCGAGGGATCGAATCTCCACGCCTCTTGGCGAAGATGAAATTCGTCCACCTAGCTACCTGCATCAGCGCCTGCAATTTCTTCGAAACTCGAGACAGTGCCTAATCCCGTTTCCTCCGGGACCGGAGTCTCCCTCGGGACCGAAATGTTGACGTTCCCCCGAAGGAATCAGTGCAGGGTCCAGAGGAGATTTCCGCTTCCGTTCTTCCTGCAGCTCGCCCACCCTTTTGACTCTGCCCGGAAGAGTTGCAACGAGTCGTGTACACTTCTGCCGAACTCCCCCTCGCGTTATTCCAAACATTCGGCGCGAAGTTTGCCCCTGTATTAGCGGATTTGAAGGGCCCGGAGGGTGGCACGCGTGCGGCGGCGGTGCGTAAACGTGACTCACGCGGAGGAAAGCAGCACTCGTCCGCGCCGGGCCTTCCAGCAGGGCGAACGTACTCTCGAATCGTTACTTTCAGACGGGTGCCCCGCTGTGCGCGCCCCCCCCCCCCCCCCTCGTTCACGCTGCTGCACGCACACCCACGCAGCCGGGGCCATTGTGTCCCCTGGCCCGTAGTGGCGGCTGACTCACGTATTCTCACATTCATTAAACAAGCAGCGCGCAGAGTCCCCGTTCTGCTCCACAGCTGCGCGATGCCGCATGGGGAACGGCCAGGCCTCCGGCTCTCTTTATTAGGAGCATTGTCTTTATTGCCGGTATTTTTCTTCAGACACACTTATTCATTTAGTCGCCACGCTCGGCTGGTTAGAAGAGACTTGCTCGCTCGATCGGTTTCGCTGTCTTCGCCTTGTCAGCTGCTCCTTCACTGACACTTCCCAGTTCCACGCTGTACGTGGTATCTTGATCTGAGAATATTAGGGACGGTTAATTCTTTGGCAGCGGTTGGCTGAAAGGGGGTAGGGATCGGTAGTTGAGGTGGTTTTAAGTTTCTCTCTTGATCAATTGAATTCCTGACCAAGTGCATCGGTCACCCCACAGTCTTGGCGAAAGCAAAGAGACTTGAGACTCGCCGGGGCATATTTAAGCAGCACTTCGCGTCTACAGTCCCGTCCAATTAATCGCGAACACGATTCCACTTCGTGGTGGATAGCGAGCCTTCAACTGCAGGCTCGTCCCCTCGCCGAGCACGACGATACTGTTCGATGTCAAAGGGCTGGCGACACTTATTTATTTCCATTATTCCCTTGTCAGACACGGGGCTGCTCGCGGATCCCCCGGCCTTTTCACTTATTCACGACGATTCGCATTCACGTCCCGTCTATCCCCGTGCATGCACTTGACGCGCACAATAGCAGGAAATTAATACGCACCCTGCGATATAGGCGAGGGGGCGCTTCGTGTCCACGCATGAAGATAAGCGGAGGAGGCTGTTATTTGAACGACGAAATTCCAAGGAAGCCGCTGTGATAATGACGCAGCGAAATATCTCAGGCAACTTCCCTGGGATCTTTGCGAATTTGGACAGTGGATAACGAATGTTTCCTAAATTCCTAGGGAGACGAAGTAGCTTCTAACCGTTGGGAGATGCGATCATCTTTCTCCCAGCAGATTTCTGTGGGACATTTTCTTACAGTTTTACAATATTTTATTTAGCTGCGCTTGTGAGTTCGTTAGATTGTTAGGGTGGAATTTTTTAAGCTACTTTTGACTCACTTATCCGATCGACTTGAACAATAGGACAATATTTTCAATAAAAAGCATAAAATAATTTGTAGTAAAATTTTGTTTTTTAAAAACAAGCATTTATATTTAACTTCATTTGTTACTTCGGTAGTTACATATATCAGTGCCGTCTTAACCTGGAGGCGAAAGAGGCAGCTGCCTCGGGGTCCCGGAGCTCAGGGGGTCCCCCAAAAATTGGTAAATTAAAAAAAGGATTGTAAAAGCTAGAAAAAAATTTGATGGATCCTCGAACTGCGATGGAAAGGAAATAACGAATGCACCACAATTTAGATTTTAAAATGAGGCCCTTTTTCGTGGAGTGGACCCCACGTTTAACCTTATCTTTTGATTGTTTTAATTCTTATGCACTTCGCGTGTTAGCATGGTATTTTTAATTTTATTTAATTTAGAAACACACACACACACAAATAATTAAACTAATATAACATGTAAAAAGAAGACTAAAAAGCATGAAATAATTTATAGTAAAAAAAATTTTTCACGCCCCACGCTTTTATTTTTAGTCATGTGAGTGAATTCTAAGGCAGTCATTTAGGCCGGTATCAAAATTATTTTTTCCTTTTTAGTATATTTGAATACAAGCTTGTTTTAAAAAAAAAAATTACTGTAAATTATTGAACATACGACGAATTGTACAAGTTGTAATCCAGTTTTATATCAACCCTGTCTGGGAAATTATTACATACTGAATCTTCCATTCGGGGCTCTTTGTTGAAGGTTCATTAGCTCGGCGATAAAATAGCGATTCAACAAGCGAAAGGACGTGTCTCCTCGCGGTAGCCGCAGAAATCTTTTCCTCCAGCGATTCACAGGGCACGTCCGTGCGTGCTGGAATAATCCCGAGCTTTTCCGCTTTGAAAAAGGAACCTCCTCGAGCCTTCCGCTCCACAGAGTTCCGCTTTGCACGCGAAAGAAAGGGCAAAGAGGATGAGCCAAGGGGGGGAGTTGCCTCGGCTAAACGCGCCGCAGATTAAAGCCCGCCATCCTCGCTAAAACGATCCGCCACTTTTTTTCAAAACATTTCTCACGCCGATGAATTTTATTCACCTCCATACGATTCGCCGTGCAACTACTCTGGTTGCACCGAATGCACCGCAAATTCTTCCAATCTTTACAATTCTTCTATCAGCACAGCGGTTTCCATGCATTAAGATTGCAATTAATTGCTCACGCGGAAACTAAAAATTCAAACAAAAATACCCGCAGTACGTTCGTACCCATCACTACTTTGCCCAAATAATACCCAACCATGTGCACCCAAGTTGTTACTTATGGAAGCAACCAGAGGACGATTGGTGGAAGGTCTCCCAACTAGATTCATTAAATCCCCTCGACCTGTCCCTGTTTATCGCCAGCGGAGACGCAGCGTCTCTGACGTCCCCCGGTTCTCTTCGCCCGACAGAAAAAGAAGGGAAAACACATCCAGGGAAAGCGTGTGTGAAAAGCGGAGCACGCGGCATTCAGGAATCCAAGGTTCTTCAAACAGAACTTGAACCCTGACTGAAAGGAAAGCTCGTGCCTCCCCTCGCCCCCTCCCTTTCCCTCTGTTTGCCTGGCCAGCTCTACACACACACATGCGCGCGTGCTGAAATAATCGACAGCCCTTCTTCCTTTCAAGCAGATTCGTCCTCGAGACTCTTCTTGCATTCGCAAGCTGCGCGATGCGAGACGGAGTCGCAGCAAACGGATCGAGCAACAGAGACAGCCGGGCCTCCTCTTTACAGCCGAATCTCTATGGTAATTTAACGGGAGGGTACAGTCGTGTCAGAAAGCACTTTCGGCACCGTTAACCACAATATCGAAGCACCCTCCGACCGCGTTGCGAGTGCACTCCGCGTGCCCCCGATTTCCACGAGCGCAGCTCTCAAATTACTCTTTTCCCTCTTATCCCACAGTCACGTACCGTTCGATTTCATTCCTGTCCGAGTGAAGCCCCCCCTCCTCGAGCACAGAACAAGAACTCCACCCTCGTGCACAGAAAACACACTAATTCCATCCCCGAGGGGTCCAAAGTCCACCCACAAAACAGTTGGATCTCTCCCATCGGCGAGCAATACTTGCGCCACGCTCTCACTCGAAGTACACCCTGCCCAGTTCCCCTAATCGCGCATCTAATCGCTGCAGCGCCTCCCGAGAGGTGATCGCGTCCAGGCAGCCGAGTCAGCAGTAGAAAGATCCGAGACAACGATCTCGGACAGACCAGCCTTCGCTGGCTGATTATAATTGCGCGGGGCCCTTATACGGGGCGCGTGGTCAAGGAATGATCCGGTTCTCGTCCACCTGGGCAGGTTCTAGTTTTTTACGGGACACTGGCGCGCACCGCATTCTCCCTGGATACCCGGTCGTCCCCTCGCTGCCTCCCCCTGGCCATAAATTCGCCCGGCATTGTTCTGACCGTTTCGGGAAAACTCGCGGGGACTTTGGCCGCGATTTACGAGCCGCTTCGTCGCCGGTAAGCGCGGCCAGGCTCCGCTGGATCTCTGCCGGTGTTGTTCTTGCCCTGGGTGACAGCTTTCCCATGCCCGTGCCTGAAGCTCGCTGCGCGCTCGAAACTTGATGCATTCGATCGCAAACGGCTTCACCGTCTGGCTTCTCGGACGCCTCGCCCGCGGGTGCGGTGGCTTTCGCGCTCCAGTTTCGGATGGGAATCCTGGTAGCTGAAACAGCTTTTGCGAATGGTTTATCTTGGCTCAGGTCCGCGGGTTATGCGGCGGCGGTATTGCCCCTCGATTCGAGGAGGAGTTTCGAATAGACGAGGCTGAGTGTAATTAATTATTCTCATGCGGTGGGTGCCGTGCGACCTTGTCCGAGATTAATTTATCTGTGTCAGCTGTTTATAACGGGAGAGGGTTATAATTATTCTGGGGAGACAGTATTGTTCTTCGCCTCTGAATGGTAATGCTGGTATCGAACGATTAGAGACCAATAGCTAGTCTAATTGCCCTCGCTTCTTCTTCCTTCTTCTCCATTCAATTTCAGATTAGATATTTTTTCTTCTCATTTTACTGGAAAGTGTATTAAACTATACCGAGACACTTTACTGTCGGCATCTGACGTTATTCGTCTTCAGCAAACAGACGCGAAAATAAGCGCGATAAAAGCGTGCGAAAATTCAGGAGAACTCGGCTGCTTGGTAGGAACTTCTGATCCACGTTCAATTACGCAAATGGAGCAGCGAATGTTTTCTGCGACGGTGGATCGATCGATCAGCCCGAAGAAGCGCGAAGGTCCCGCAACTTGGCTGTTGCTATGCTCGTCAATCCCAATTAGGACGGAGTTAATTCAGCGCCGAGATCGGACCGTGGAACCGGCGACTCGTTAATTTAATGCAGAATTTATCGGTGCTCGATAACGCTCCATAAACCCCGCGATAGGGGTAGTCCCGTTTGACGCGGCGAGCAATTGTATCCAGCAACGTAAACAATGGCCCGGCGACTGCTGCCAATGGGAACGGCGATCAATGAATGCGCAATGGAACGCGACAGAAATGCAATTGGACGCGATAGGAGTGCAATCGAACACGGTGCTTATTATTCTTCTCGCGTAGCTCCGAGGTTTCCTTACGAGGCGTCGAGTAAATCGGAATTCGCAGCAAACGGGGAAACGAACAACATTAGAGGGTCTTCGAAATTAAGGAATTTCGAAGATTGCAAGATCTTTAAATAGACAGTATAGCCAGGGCCGAATTAAGACCTTCAAACGCCTTAAGTATTTAAAACATTTTCAAGCCTCCTTGATCATTTCAACGCAATGTCCTATTTCTTATGCATTTCCGATAATAATTTGATTAAAAAGTGTTTCTAACAAAAGTTAGATCTTAAAATTCAGAAAATTACCTACGGTGCCCCCCCCCCCTCCTTACTTCTGTTGCCCCAAGCACGTGCTTAATTTCCTTATTGGTTAATCCAGCACTGAGTATAGCTATGCAAGTCTCGGATTGATATCGATTCGTCGACCGCGCAAGGCGCGCACGTTGCGTCAGGTCAGTTGCTCGCAATTAAATTCGACACGCGATAAATATTTATGTGTGCGCACACGTCTCTGCAGCTGTGCATTTGCACGCGGCGGGGATCCCTTGTCGCGCGAGCTGCATAAATTCTGCACCCTCGCTGCGCACTTGTGTGTTTCGCGGAACACCGGAAGGAACGGCGACGAATCGCAAATTTGCCACGGCCGACGAGCAATTTCTCGCTAACAGCCACTCGATCCAATCGCACCTCGATATCCTGATGGCCTTTCGACCCTGCCCGGGCAGCTTTCACACCCCCCCCTGCTCCTTATACACTGCACATTTCAATGTGGAAACGAGGATTATTTTACTGTGCAGTAAAATCTTTATCAACGGCTCTGTGTAATTAAGGAGTGCGTCAGGAACGTGAGTGGTCTATTATCCTAAAATTCCCTTATCTGATGAGTCATCTGTTAGCTCAGGCGATACAATCTTTGCGATTAAGATTGCGTATATACTAGGAATTTTCTAATACCTTCTACGATATTTCTAATTCACAATTTGTACATGAATCAATTGTTCTCTTCTTATCAATTATCTTTAAGGGGTATTACCACTGACGGTCGGAAAACTAAGCTTTGTTGAAGAATTTTGATCAGGAATAATTCAGAGTTTTCATATAAAATTTGTATTACCTGCTTTTAGTACAATGTCTTAAAAGACTACAAAAATGAATAGAAACGCATACATAAATTTTAATATAACAATTTTCGTTGAAAAGTAAGTAAATAGCGCCGGTTCGAAAAAAAATAGTTTGATAAAACACCCAAAAGGATGTATTCTTGGGTGTTCCATGAGAAAAATCTCGGTTAATTCTCGACAAAAATTGTTGATCGAGCTATGGGCTGTAGCGACACTCATAGAAATTAAGAATCTTTTGGAATTTTTTGTTTCGGATAAGCCTGAGCCGGGAAATACCTCATTTTTTTAGGTGCCATATTGACACTGTATAAAAACAATTAAAACAAATTTAAAAAATTCTTTTTAATTTTTCTTGTATAATATAAGAGTAGCTTAATAAATACCAAAAAGATTTATTTCATTATATGTTGCATTTACTCAGAAAAAAATCTTTACAAATAGCCTAATTTTTCGATCGATCAAAATAGAATGATCCCTCAGGGACCTCAGGACCCAGGATCCATGATTCCTAGAGAACTAATTCAACCGTCCCCGTTCACGCTCGCTCTTCATCGCCTCCAGTTTCACCTCCGTCCTCGTGAACCACAAATATTTACTAATTCCCGCGTCAAAGGACGCTGAAACTCCCTCCGCCAACTCGCGTCAGCGAAATTTCGCCGCCGCTATGGTCCGCCGTAAACGCGGCTGCATTGTTCGCCAAGAAAATTGCGGTTTTACGGCGGCGCAGCGCGCCGCGCGCTCTCAAGTATCCGCGAACAATTGCGCGGCGGTGCAACGGTAACGATAACACCGTTTTAACGACTGCAGCTGCAGTAACCGGGCGAAAAGCGTTGCAGTTGGCACGGTGCCCTTGACGAGCGACTGCAACCGCCACCTCGAGATCGTAATTACCGTCTGAAGAGGCTGCTTCCTAGTTGATACGGTTTCGCGCGTTGCTTTTCGCGAGCGAGCGCTCGGAATAGCAAGCGCCCGCGATATTTCGCGACAGATCGGGCGAGAAGTTCTGTTTAATCGCGTGGGAATCTTAAATGACAGCAGGAATCGGGAGGATAACCACCGCAGTGAAGTAGTAGAAATCGGTTAATTACATATACAATTCCGTAGATCCCCCTTCTCGATATGCCAGCAATGGGGAACACGCACGCGAGTGTTCTCCGCTACCCATTATCTCGCGTAGGACGCATCGGGAATCCCGTTGAAGAGGTGCTCCGATGAATCCTCAAGTCATAACCTCCTGGAACTTCTCCTCTATTTTATACGCTCGCGTTCGTAGAATGATTCGAAGTAACTTTGTATTCTTTCCTCGACCGATTAAACCGTTTATCCCTTAATCGCCGAAGCTGGCGCAACCAACTCGGCCGCGAAACTTAATTAAAGGGCTCGCTCCTGCTCGAAGTATCTCTGCTACTTTCTCGCGGAAGAAAGGAAACAAAGAGGTTCCCCAGAAGCTTTGGTAAGACTTCTATAGGTACTGGAAATGTTGGCAGAAAGGATGGGAAGTTGCTGTGCTGGCTTGGCCGATCGAAGGGAACCAGGGAAAGTTCTGCCGCGGTGGCTGTAATGGTATCTGAAAAGTTGAAAGTCCATCAACCTCCGCGGAAGGCTCGCGACGGTGAATTTTTTTCTTGAGCACGGGCCAAGCCCCGAATAAGCCGGGGGGGGGGGAAGGCTCAATTAACGCTTGGCTGGCAATTAAAGCGACCGACATTCCCCGATGCACGAGTCACGAACAGCCGGGTGGTACCTTAGCGCTGGCTGGTGCCTGGCCGGTGAATAATAAGGCCTGTGATTCCGATCGGGGCCTAGGAGGGGACGTTTGCTTGTTCTGCGAAAGTAACGACAGCACGCGTGCTAAAAGTGGCGCGAAAGTGTCGGTAGCGGGGATGTTGCGAAATCTGTGGAATCGGTTTGCAATTGGGAAACAGATCCTGCGATAACATTAACATGAAACTGATCCGCGAGTCCATTTCTGCTGAAAATTCAGTGGATTCAGAGTAGTAAATTTAAAGCTACTGGTCCTGGGAAAATAGTACCCGCAGCAGAATCTGAATACCGAGAATGAGATTTGAATTCTGCATAGATATTAACATGCCCGTGTTTCGTCAGAGGCGTTCCAAAATGTTGAACGTCAAATTAGCTGCATAGCCTGCGCAAATATTAATACTGAAAATTCGCTGGGCCCCGCAGAAATGGCGCCCGTCAGGAATATTGCGGAATCTGTTTCAGGTGGGCGATGAATAATTAACAGAGCCGTGCGTGAGTCGTCTGGAAATTGCGGGGAACTTTGGGGATCCTTGGGAAACGATACCAGCCGGTGGTTTAGCCCAGGGATCGAAGTATCGCAGAGATTAGAAAGTATCGTCTCGGAAGCTCGGTCAAACTGTCCCAGGATTATTTCTCCGTGACCAAACGCTCCCCGGGGACAGAGGATTCCACGCGGACGATGCATTCCGGCGCATACGCAAGCCTGGTATAATGATGCCCCTCTGCAACGAGATGCACCGCGGCTGGATGCAGTTACTCGCCGCGATTACACCACGAAATTAACTTTCCACTCGGGACATTGGTCGTTAGAGTAATTAGGGACGCGCGAGAGGCACGGTCACCGTTTATGCGCAATACGTAAACACAGTAATCGCCGTGGCCGTGTACAGAAGCATCGCTCCTCTTCTCCGTTGATACGAGCACGGCCCTCTTGCAATTCTAATTTAATCTCCCCGAGATGGAGATCTCCGTGGAAATAGCAGATGTGACGTTTGAAATTCTGCCTCTGCGATCGACGAATCGGCGGATAAACTAGAAGTGCAGACGTTCCCGGAAGCATGGGTCCTATTTCTCGTTCCGTTTCCGAGCGCACCGCCTGTTTAGAAGGGAAGCGATTTGCCACCGGAAACTTCCCGCCGCGCGGTGGAGATTAGATTCGTAGCGGCTCTATCTTCTTCAAATAACTTCCTCGATCGGGTCGATGCAACGGCGCCGTCTCTAGCTGGTGCACTTTGAAATTGCACCGCTGTAGACGCTGGCCACGCGCACTCCTGTTGCCCCCTCCCTTCGGTGTAAACAAATTTTTCATTCGCAGATATCACAGAACTTTTCCCAAGGCCTGATTTAGCTCTTCCGGTACTCTGAGCGAAAATGATCTTTGTCGCTCTTTATATTTAACTAGCTTTATTACTCGGCTTCGCCCGAAATTTGTATTCTGATTTTATACCAAAATTTTTGTATTTTAGTTTTTTTTTGGTGAAAATAAGCTGAGGCACAATTCATGATCCCAGAGTTTATCGTTCAAAAGTTTTTAGGCGACAGACAAACACAAAAACATATAGAAGCTTTCTGCTTTATATATTAAGATTTTAAATAAATCAATAAAAGAACAACGTAAACATAAAACCACCAAATACATTAAAAAAGTTTTAAAAACATTCTGAACTTCTACAATAAATCTTCTAACTCCCATGGGTGATTTAAAAACAAATTATCCGTTTGATACCAAATTCAAACATGCATTACCTACTTTTTTACCGCTTTTCCAAAAACTTTTACTTTTTATCGATTTTAATTTTCTCTTTCTACAAATTTTACCGGCCCCCAAATTCGTGCCCCGTCCCCAGACTCACCCCCCCCCCCTCCCGCCGCGACGTGTTACCCTGCAATTAACGATCACCTCCCCGCCGAGCCTCCATTTATCGAGCATTAATATCATCTCCGTTGCTCTTCGAACATTACGCCCCCGCGAAAGTTAGCCAGCCACCAGCTCGTTAACTCTAGCCGAGCGGTCCCGAAACTCCGAAACCAATTAACTCTGTCCATTGTCCGACGGGGCTTTTCATTTTCTCGTTAAATTTTTCGCCAGGGACGAGCGATGCTGCAGGAGAGAAATGGAGGGAGGGAGGCAGGGGAGGGGCCGGGGGGGGGGAGGTTTAGAGCCGGCTGAGAGTCGGGACAATGCGTGGCACAGTGACAGTCGCCGTTTCTGGGACACCGTCGTAGCTGCACCGCTGCAGGTGCAGCAGCCTATGCACCGCGCACCCCGCCGCATCCTCCCTCTCGCTGGTTTCGCCCGCCTTTCGACTCCCCCCCCCCCCCCCCCCCCCTCCTCTTTGATCCCCTCTCATTACGGCTCCTTTTGTGTCGGGGAGAGAATGCTGCCGCAGCATTCTGCCCGGTTAGGACGCGACGGGCCACTCGGGATGACATGAATATTGAAATCGAAAGGAGCAGACGTGATTGATCGGACCTTTGTCACGGATCTTGGCCCGTCGGGCTATCGGGTTCACGGTTTGTTGCGTCGCGGCGGAAGGGACTGCTAGGACTCCCGACTAATTACGTTGCTTTCTGAATCACTCCGCCACGGTACCGAGGAATCGCGGAGGAGCCTCGGTTCTAATTACGCCACCCATTGGGCCCTTTCAGCGGTCCAAACTATTCTGTAGGGTTATTGTGTTGGTTTTGTTTAACTAATGAACGTTTATTTGTGCAAAAAATATGTTTTATATCACTGCTCTGGAATGCATGAGAGTACGGGGCTGTAATGTTTATATCAGGATTAGAAGAGATGATTTCGGCGCACTGGTTCGGTCTATTAAATTGATTAGACTTAATAGACCGAACCAGTGCGCCGAAATCATCTCTTCTAATTTTTACGGTCGAAATTCAATTTGTTTTATTTATATCAGGATGTTTATAGCGATGGCATGACCAACCGATAGAGTCTGTGTGCTTGCCGGATCTCTCTCGAAGAATTCATTCTGCCGAATCGTTTCGTTCTATAAAGACACTCTTCCAAGTGTCTTGAATAAAATCAAGATTAAAAACTATTAATGTGTCTTGAGTTTCCATGAGCTAATTCCCAATATATTGCACGGGTAAAATAATGCTATGCTTGGTGGTAAATAATATAACTGTTCATTGGAAGTTCGTTTTGCTTCTGTCGCTTGCTGTCGAAGGGCTCGTCGCTAGGGCGAGGAAAGGTCGCGATACACGACCGTTTGTTTTGACGCGCTACGTTTCCTGGAACTTGCTGCGACGCGTTCCGCTCGCCACGGTGGGTAAAAGGTTTTAGCTGAAAAATTTTTTTTGTCAGCGATGGGTACGAACCGCGTTCGAGTTTGATCAAGGATATGTTGCACTCGGTGTGGGTGATTTATTGGAAGTTTTAGCGTTGGTGGATCGATGGTAGGTAGGGGACCGAGCGTAATCGATCCTCGGCGACGCTGAATTCGAATTTAATTCACACTTTTATTTCCCCGGCAGTCGCGCGGGGTTTTAATAGGCGTCCGCGCGTGCCAGGCGCCGAGGTCGTTAATTCCTCGAGAGTGCCGTTAGGATCCTGCGGACGAGCACGCTTACCCGAGCTCTCTGATTCACCTCTGCTCGCAGGTGATCTCATCGCGGCACTGCTCCCGCTCCTTCGGGTCCAGTCGGCCTGTTCGACTCGCTCTTAGCCGTGTTCTGCCACCGTGTAAGTGCTAGGGGGGCCGTTTCCGGCGGAGCGAAACCACCAGCACCGGTGCTGCGGTCTCGCAGACTTCCTAGTCGCGATTGTTTTCATTCTGCCCGGGATTTCTCGGTCCGCTTCGACGGGATCGCGATGGGAACGCTTTCCTTTAACTCCCCTGTCGAAATATCTTCCCTTTTCAAGCGCAACCCTTCTAGAGTACAAACAAACAAGGGGGATGAACGCTGCTAAATATTTTGAAGCGTATGTTGCTCTCCCGAGGAAGTCGATTCACAGATTCAAGAACGCTGTTACGTCTGAGGCTATCGCTTCCTCTTTAATTGAAAATAGAAGCGCTGTTGCAGAGGCTATATGTGTCTGGCGCAGGTTATCGATAGCGAGTCTCGTTGAGCATTGTGCAAGCAGGGGTATCGGGCGTGGGAAGCGTTAATGACTTTCTAAGCGTTTAAATATTCCTTGCTGAAGGCCAGATTCGAGCGATTACTGGAACGGCCTGCCTCGTCATTGATTTTACCTCGTCCCAGCTGAGGAAAGCTGTCCTCCACTGGGCCCTCGTTGCGAACCTCTGACTTATAACCGTGCTACGCGTTAAGTACCGTAATATTGCGAGTGGCCGGCCGTTTAACCGCTTCCTAAACGTTATTTGCATTTCAGCTTTACGCGATTCTTTCTTATTCGAGTAATGTCCCAGCCGCGTGATCAGGTAACGTCGCCGTGGACTTGCACAGCTCGAATCGCTCCGGTGGCTGTACTTGAAAGTGCAGTGACACTTGCTTTCCGAACTGCAGTCGCATGGAAAAGTATTCCATGGACGTTGGAGTGGTACCAAAGGGAACTTCATTCTCAACGAAATATCCGAGGTGGAAGTCACAGTAGAACGATAGAAATAGCTGGACACGTAGACTATAAGCAGCGTTAAAAATTCCTAAACCAGGATTTATCGTCTAGCAATGGTATGGAATATTCGAAGCACTTGCCTGCGTCCAGCTTCGCAGGCTTCCTTAATACAAGTACACCCGTTTTTTTTTCTTGTTTCTTTTTACGCATCGCGCTACCCTGCCCACGTAACAGAAAACCATCCCTTTTACTCGTAAAAATATCCTCTGCCTCCCTGAAGTCATTCAACATCTTAAACATCGCATTCTTCTCACCTGCGAGGCTCCTCGTACCGCCATTCCTCATCCTTCTTTTATTTCCGTTTTTTTTTTATTCTTTTGTAGAATGAGGGAGAATAGAGGATCTTCTTCATCTTCTTTCTTCCTTCCTCTTACTCTTTCTTTTCACAGATCGGCGTAGCTCAGTGGTTGTACTCGCGACGCCACCGCGTTCCAGGATCACGTTTCCTTTCCGGACAATGCGCCGGAAGTTTCGGCCAGGCCACTGTCCTCTGGACGCCGCGTTATTTCCACCTCGAATCCCGTCGCGTATTCAACCACCGAAACCGTTTCATTTCGACGCGACGGGCCTTCGTTCGACGTCAATCAAACTCCCCCCCTTTTTAATTCGCTTAACGTCCGCCCGTCGACTCCACTTTCTGTCGATTCGATGTAAAAAGATCCCCCGGCACGGCAGGCGGATTTGGAATTACATTCGCGGCAAGCCAGTTGGAAGCATAATCTGACGGCATAGATTGAAATCCGATTATCAGTTTATAGATTCTCCTTGGATAGCTCGCTAATTCTGCGCAATTTAGAATATGTATAATTGTTCCATCCAGTTGACGCTTCACGGAATTTTCAGTACCGCTCTGATTTTTACCCTCCCTCGAACTTGTCTATTTTTAAATTACTTTTGCATTAAATAAGTAAGTGTTTAGAGTTCAGAGCAACGTTCTTCAACCTTTTTACCTGAAATACAAGCCGATGTAGATAGTATTTTATTTATTAACTCTGACGATTCATGAAATTGAAAAAATAGAAATTAAATAGTAATAATAATGTAATAATGTTAATTTTAATTTTCCGCGGACCACCGGTTGAAGAACACTAGTTTAGAATATTACAAAAATTCAAACGTGGACTCTAGAATTACTAGTCGATTTAATGAGAAAATCCGCTGCATTACGCTTTCATATTTTCTGGAACACTGTTTCGTTATGGTTGTTTAAAATCGAGCGCCGACTCTGTTCATCCTTAATGGAGGGGACCAGTTACCTCGACCCTCGAAATTCGTCCGTTTAACGCGGAAATCCCGACGCGAGTTAATTATTTCGTTGCACGATTCGAGCCACCGCGTCGAGGCGGCGAGGAGGCTGAAGAAGAGGGTGAAAGCCGCGTGACAAGACTAGAAGAGTGGGTGTCTTCGGTAAGGGGAAGGAAAACGGCGGGCCGCTTTGTCCTCGAAAAATAATGAGTTGTGTGTCTGGGAGGGACTTTTGAAAAATGAGCCGGAAATACGCGAGTCACACGCGCCCCACTGAATAAACCTTTCTCTAAGCATTATTCTATGTTGCTCGCATCCCTGCTTCCATGCTCTCAACAATCTTCTTCGATAATCTTATCAGCTGTTGTCTTCCAAATACACGCTAGGTAGTCTAAGATAGCAGCATTACTTCAGAAATCAATAAAAATTTTATCAAAGATCACTAAATGTATCTGCAAACACAGTATTATTTAATCCCTCTTTAATAATCTCATATTCCATCAAACTTCAAGTATACAACTGCCACTGAATATTACAGAACTCAGAGCCCAATCTGCCATCCATTTCTGCCTATCAACGGCAAGGGAATCAGCGTCGCGATTTCCTTATCCCCCCCTCAAGCATTATTTCAATCCACAGAGTCGCGGCAAGCCAGTGAATCGAAGCCACCGCGTATCGGCGAGCTGGCAAGCCCCGGTACCGTCCACGCGGAATATTCGATATACCAATATTTACCGTGTAGGAAGCTAATGGATTTCTTCATTACGATAATAGCGCCCGCCTCCGTCGGGGATTACCAAGCGGAAGCCGCGGATAATAAAATGGAAAGCGGAGGGGGTCCGATTTAAAACCGCTTTCCCATCGCTTTTCGATGCCCCCGTTTATCGACCGCGAGGAGGCCGAGGCTCTCGAACTCCCGCTAAATCGGATCGGCCCAGGAACTTTTACTCGCCGGTTATTGGAACGATCCCTACGGCGAGTCGTGATATTTAAATTCCCCCGCATCGACTTCTGGCCGTGGAATAATCTCAAGCCTATTCCCAACGAGCGTCGGGAAAATTAAGTCGCCGCGGGAGAGATTAGCGTTTTTTACGATCGTGCGAACTTCCGTTCGGCGTTCGCCGGTGATCCCGTAAGCATCGGAAGCGAGACCGTCTTTCCTTGCGTTCGCCTCGCCCCCTCCTCGCCGTGGCGAAGCGGAAATCGAGCGAGCGACGGAGGTCGAGGTGTTCTCGTGTTACACAGCCACGGTTACGTCTCTTCGTAACGCAACGTCAGGCGCGTAAACAGCAAGTGGTTTCGACTCGCGCCCGGCGCGTGCAACTCTGCCCATTTGCCGGCGAGATCGCCGGGGCAGGATGTGGATGGTGGAAGAGAGGATAATCGTTCCTGGAGTTAGCGCGGCGGCGAGTGTTTCTCCCGGTAAGATATAAAACATGATGTGACGTGGGTCGAAGAACTTGAGGGGAAGGCCCTTTGAATAATTAAAGAAGGGCATTACAGTCAGGTGAGCGCTCGTTGCACCCGGTGCAGCGGTGCAAGAGGCTCACTGTCGACCGTGCTTTCGATCGATTTCCCGGAGTCATTGACCTCCAGCACGATTATGCTAATACCTTGCCGTGGCTTTCTGCCGTGGCCTTTTAACGACACCCGTGGCCACGCGTGCTTATCCTTCCACCAGGGCTCTTTTCTCCGCAGCTTCACCCAGTTCCGTCGGATTCGGCGAACACGCGCCTGTCATTCCCCTTAGCGGAATTACATTCCACTTTGAAGTACTTTTAGAGAGATAAGGGTGCATTTCTCTGTTTGAAGATTTCAGAATTCCCCCGTATATAGGCACTGAGAAGTTCCCCGGCTCCGCGGAAAGCAGTCACTCGTCTAAGAAAATGTGATGAAAGAATCAGACACGTATATGATGTAAAAGCTACGGCTATCCCAGCGGCGGAAAGTTTTCTTTCATGGAGAGCAGTTTGCATGCAGATTGCGCTTCAGCCGCGACACATTTCAGGCAATATTTCCTCCGAAAAAAAAAAAGAAGGAAGGGGGAAAGATTTCAGATGCGGAACACAACGGTTCACGTGCTTCGTTCGCGTTATCAGAGTCGCCGTAAATTCTCAGATAATGGATATTTGTGCCGCCAGTGGTTTTGCAATTCCTTGTTTCTTTCTCCCTCCGCGATTCTGCCAGCTAAAAAAGCCCAACTCTCTGACAAATTAGTGTGTCGTTGTACTTTACCGGGGAATATCTGAAATTTTTAAAAGCCAGTCACCGTCGTAGCTCCTCTTGGAGAGAAATATCCCAGAGGTAGAATTGCAGCTGAGGAAACTTTTCAATAGCCGTTCGATCGCGAAGGTGCATCCGCTAACGTTCGATTCTTCTCACCGGGATCGTAGCCTGGCAATTTTCCCCGCGAGAAATACACGGGCGAGTGTTCCCAGCGGGACGCATCGGAAGAACGAGCACTTTCCTGTGCTCCCCTATATCAAACGCCCATGTAAACGCGCTACCGACGATCTTTCTGCTCGCTATTATCGCTGACTATCGCTAACTAGCTCTGCCCCCCCCCCCCCCCTCCGCTCGCGCAAGCTGATTGACAGTGGCCTCCGTTTCTGATTGGCCTGTCCACTCCTGGCACTCGCTTTCGGCCGAGTTTTCGAAACAAAACAAATGCTTCCTAGTTTTCGCGAGGGATCTCGTTCAGCTTAATTTGCCAAGTTTAAATATGAGTTACGCGGTCTGGTGTTTGTTCGTCGATGCACCTCGCGGTTGGAAAACTCTTGGCGATCGGATAACTCTTCCCGGGTGGGATGAATTTTTTAGACCGAAACGACGGGCGGAGAGGGGAGATGTTGAAAACGTTTCCCTCGCGAGCGATTAAATTTTCAGGCGGACTCGGCGATGCGAATTGAAATTATCTGGTGGTGGTATGAAAAGAGGGATTAACCAGTCGAGTCACGAGCTGCCTCTCCGCGATGAAACCTTCCTTGAAAATGCCTGCCTTTTCGGAATTTGCATATTTCCCCTCGAGCAGCCAGGCGTGCACGTGTAGAGGATAGATCCTCTCACAACAAAATAATTAGCCGTATTCCTGTAACGAAGACATCCTAAAAGAGATAGGCTATTTAAAAGCTGTGCGAATTAGAAGGAGAAATGGTTGCGTATCGTAGGTGATAAAGCGACGATAACTCTGCCGGTGCACTCGCAGCTGCGCTGCCATTGCGTGGCAGAAACTCTCGCCCCTTCCCCGAGTAACAGTCAGAATTGGATGCATTGCAGGGCTTTTGCGGAGACCTGCACGGGCGCAATAAATCCGTCTGTGCACGTGGATTCGAGTGATCCCCGCTGCACGCTCGATGCACCGAGCTGCGCGGTGCAGCATGCACCAGAAACGAGTACTTCGCGATGCACCGCGGCTGGAACTGCAATAGTTGCGCGGTGCCCGACCGAGTTCTCTTTGCATGCGAATAGCTGCCGGCAATTTCGCCAGCCCGCCCGCTTAAATCTCGATAATCGTTCTGATTCCGTGTCCAATGCACTTCTTGTTAAATCAATAACGAAATCGTGCCCAGAAAGCTTGTAAACTCATCCCCAAACCCAGCCAATATTCTCCGTTATCTGAGAGAATCCATTTTCGTGCTTCTTCGAAGTAAGCTTCGTTGCGGGAAATTCGCTCTTTCGAATCTATTACGGAGGCAGTGGATTTCTCGGTTCTCTTCAGAGGCTGGAGGTTAGTCGGAAAGAATTGGGGGCAGGGCTTTCGCGAGAATTCTTGTTATCGCGCGCGGATCGAGGGTACCTATACTTGAATCCCCGCCGCTTGTAAACAGCTGTGGAGAGGAGTTGGCTGGAAGTTTAGACGCGTACCAAGGAGAACGCGGCGCGCTGCATCGGGAAAATCAATGCAGCGGTCCAGGGGTCTTAATCCGACCCGACCGGTCATCGACGTTCGATCCATATTTCCCAGGGCCAACTAGGAAATAAATTTCTCCCGCCCGTCCCCGTTACGTTCACCCTTCGACCTGGCAACCCTTCCTCCTGACCTACGTCCTACATCCGTCCGTGTCCCCGTTTACCCGTTGTTCCCGCCTCGAAAAGGCGGCGCCGGGGCTGCGGATGGAAAATGCGCTCTTTAATCCCTTCTTCCCCCGGCCACCCCCTTCTGCTTCCTTCTTCCAGTTCTTCGTCCCGCTCGCGATTCACACTTTCCGCCAACCAAACTCGCCCCGCTTTCAACGCAAATTCTGCGCTAACCGCAATCTTAACACCTTCGCTTGCGTACTGAAACTTTCGGACAGATCTTGGTAAACGTCAGTTTTGGAGGAATAAAAATAGTTTTTATTAAGGGAACGTTCCGGTCCAGAGTTCACAAAAATAGGCGATCTTCAGGAATTAATTAAAGGAAAACTAACACAGATAATTTAATGGGACTTTTTGCATTGTATTAAGAATGTCTTAAACTATAGAAATATATATTTTTTTTTCTGGTAATCAATCGTTGCAAATGGCAGTGGGGATTCGTTGAAGTGAAAGCGTACAAAAATTCATGCAAAACGGTGGGACTTGTAGCACCTAAACCATTGGTCTGAAATAAGAAGCAATGCCAGATTATTAAATTAGTGGAGATAGCTTTAAAAATTACAAACAATTACATTTTTTGACACAATAACGATACTTGAAACTCGATGTCACTTCTTCCCTATGTTTTTTCCTTCTTTCAACGGCTTTAAGAAAATACAAATCTTACAATTTTTCAAAATGTTAGACGTTTCTCCACTGCATAGAAATATATTCTTCAAAATAAATAAAGTTTCAATCGAATCGGATGATAACTTTTCGAGATATGTGTCCCACCGATTTTCAGAACACTGTTCCGAGAAAAATGCGTTTAAAGTTTCGCGTGAGCGCCGAGTGGCCGGGTTTTACCTACGCGTTTCTACGAAATTCCTATAACTTCAGGAATTTCTAAAATTTCAAAAAAAATCCTTTTAAACACGTATCCTTGGAAGTTCGAACATTCGAGAAAACGAATGTAATGTTCCTCTGTTGCAGGGATGTTCACTGTGGAGGACAGAGTGCCAGTTTTCCGGTATTCCTTGGCCGAGTGGAACACCATCGCGACCCATTACGGCGGATTGGCTGGCCTGGCCCTCGTCGGAGTCCTTCTTGCGGCGATTCTACCTTGCGTAGGGCTGTTCTTCTGCTGCTGCAGGTGCGCGGGCCATTGCGGTGCTAGGAGCCAGCCCTTCGACAAGAAGCACGATCATTGCAAGAAGGTGATGCTCAGCATAGTGCTCATAGCGGTCGCTACTATTGTGCTGTAAGTGTTCTTTTACATATTCATCGTCTGCATTCAACCTACCTTGGATCTCTTCCAGGAGATGATATTCAAAGTATTTCCCTACCTTAGAATATACTCTACCGTTGTAAATTGGTTTTTAAGAAAGGTCGTATATTTTTAACTGACAAAATTACCAAAGAAGTTAGGTACATTCGCGTTATAAAGCCAGTTGATACCGCAGAAAATGAATGCCAACGAAAGCTGCTCCAATTTCCCGCTCCGCCGCTGACCTAATTAAGCGTCCTACGTCAAACGATATTTTCCCCTCGCCAATTTATCTCGAGCACAACGAACTCCTCCAAATAATATCAGTAATGATATCAGTATGAATTTCGAAGAGGGGGGCACAAAGGAATATTTACCCCCGATAAATTATTTATTCGATAAAGACATTTGCGAAGAGTCTGCCAATTTATTCTCAATTCGACCTGCCCTCCCCTTGTCACTGCACCACGCCGTGTGTATTCCAGCTTCGGCGTAGTCTGCGCCTTTGTGACCAACCAGTACATGCAGGACGGCACCAAGGAGCTGCCCAGCAACGTGAAGACCAGCCTGTTGGATCTGAAGCTGTTCCTGAGCACAACGAAACTGCAGATCAACACCATTCTGCACACCAACTTCGACGAGCTCGAAATCAATCTGAACAGCATCCTCCAAGCTAGCGGCAGAATCGTCACCGAGCAACTCGCCGAATACTCCCACGCAGTCTCGTTGACCAATCTCAGCGACATCGTGGCTGGCTTGGAGTCCATCAAGGAGGACCTGAAGACCATGCAGACGATCACGCGGGATCTCAGGACGAACGCCAGTCAATTGGACATTGGTAATCGCTTAATTGATGCTCCAATCGGGTTCAACTCTTAGCTTCGTTGTAAAAGGAAACAGCTTGCAGTTAGGTATTATGATTTCGCGTTTCTTCGGTGGGAAGTCGCTGTGGGGGGGTGTAGTCAGTGAAGAAATTCCTGAAAATTTTATGTTTTTCAATTTAATTATATTTTATCATTGAAAAGGTTTAATTAAAAGGTTTGTGTGGTCAAGGATGTAATATTTTACTTTATATTATTTTTAGAATAATAATTTCTTTACTTTTTATTTTGTTTAATTTTTATAATTCCAGGTATATATATAATATTACGAAAATTATTATTCTAAAATTAATTTAAAGTAAAATATTACATCCTTGACCGCACAAAATATATAATTAAATTTACAATTATAAAAGTCAAACGAATTCAACAAATATATATACACAATTAGTGATTTTTTAATAGATTATTTACGTTTTGAATTCTATAAATGTTTTGTACATAGAACAAAAGGAATCTTTAGAATGCTCTTGATCACTCATAGTGTCCTTGTTGGAAAGGAGATAATAAAGAAACGAGAATTTTAGTGAAAGTCTGCTACCTTTTTTTTACCGAGAATTATTGATAGTTTATTTTGTTGGAAAATCACTGATGAGCGTCCGTGATTGTTACAGTCGTGCGGGGCGTAAAGAACAACCTCCTGCACACATTAGCAGCCTGCAAGACCCAGAATTGCAAGCAGGTCCTGAACGACTACAAAGTGAACCAGATGTCGGTTCAAGTAGACTTCGACAAGGTATTCACCGCTTTACTCCTTCGCATCCAGCATCGTCTTTTTAACCGACTTCAAAAAAAAAAAGAAAAAAAAATACAAACGGATCGCGATTCTATAACCTGCTCCTTTTTGAAGTCACCGTAATGCATTAGAAACTACTGCATTTAGTTTGGCTTCGATCAACTTAGGTCGTGGAGAAAGAATTATGAAAATCGGTCAAGTAGTTTTCAAGTTATACCAAAAAATAAGAAATCTTTTTTCGTGATAATACATTGTATGCACGGGCAGGCAAAGGACGGAGTATCAGGCGTCCGAAAAACAGAGCGAGACAATATATCAGCGCGTCGTGTGTCTCGTACCGTTTCTTGCTCGCTTTCAGTCCCTCTGATTCGCTCTCGTTCCATCTCGATCTCGCCATCGGCAAGAAAGGAGCGAGAACGATTGCTCGGAAACGTGTTCCCTCTACGTTATAATATTACATCATATTTATTATATTATAATATATAGTATATATTATGTTATATTTATATTATAATATATATTATAATATATATTATATATTATACAACTGAAATAACTAAAAAGTACAAAAAAAAAAAATTTAAAGAAAAATTAAAACCGACCTCAATAAAATAAAAATGCGCTAAAAAGTAATAAATAATTTTGCTCCTTATTTAATCTAGATTCTGAATTTTTTAAGTCGGGGCCAGATTTACACAGTGCAAATGATGAGGCGCCGATATAAAAAAATTGATAGTCATAAATTAAATAAGGGACAAAATTATTTTTCACTTTTTAGCACATTTTATTCTTTCGAAGTCGGTTTTAATTTTTTTTAAATTTTTCCGAGTAATTATCTAATGATATCCTTTCTTTTTTTCCTCTTTACACGCATGCAGTACATGGACCGATACTTCCCGAAGGTATGACTTTATTGCCTGATTAAAGAGCGTATAAAAGGTGTGCAGTGAATTTCGTTGCATTTGGGAACATAGAGTACTTACCAGAGCAAATGAAATACCGTGCCACAAGTACTAAGCGTCTGCTTTCGTCAAATATCTAATTACAAACGTATCCAACTCGCTCGAAGATCCCACGCTTCTATTTTAAACGATAGTGTCGAATTCGTTAATTCAATATCGCCGATGCTTCAGCCGATAAGCTGTGCATTGATGTTACTTTGAATGCCTGAAAGAACCCCGAATCTGATGAACACCTCGCGACTTACAAGGAGAGTATTTTAGGTGTCCGCCTCCGATCATTTCGATTTTTGGATATGTTACATAGGACCGAAAAATAAGAAATACGTGTTTTTTTATTTTTCCCCGTTTTCATATTTGGGGGGTGAAAACTGCGTTCAAAGTTAGGATTGAAAAATCATTTTTGTGGAATATCTCGAGAACTATTAGAGATAGGGGAATAGTGTCAATGGACGAATATTGTGTCTTTGAATGCGAAATATGACTGACTCACCAGATTTTCAAAAAGTCCATTTTTTCCACAAAAATGATTTTTCAACCCTAACTTTGAACGCAGTTTTCACCCCCCAAATATGAAAACGGGGAAAAATAAAAAAACACGTATTTCTTATTTTTCGGTCCTCTATAACATATCCAAAAATCAAAATAATCGGAGGCGGACACCTAAAATACTCTCCTTGTTAGAAGCTGCTGATCTCGGGCTCCGCATTTATCGAGTGATTTTTTTTGTAACACATACCGCCCTGCTGAATGCTGCGTGTTCCCAAACGTCGTGTCACTTGAGAGGTTCTCGTAAAATTCGTAGGAGCTTGTAGGCAAAGATGATTCGGCGCCTGTGAGACACGCGCCAGCTTAGACCGTTCAGAAATCACGATCCTCGTCGAGGATTCCCTCTGCTTTGAAATAAAACGCTCGCAGACCCGCGGGGCCCGTGCAAAAGACATACTCCCTTAACGAATAGCTACGAGTCGGTCGATTTATTTTTCTTTTCTTTTTTTATTTATTTTTTTTATTCTTCTTCTTAGCCGTGTGAATGCGCAGCCGTCGGTTCACGAACGGAATTACTGTATAAATTTGTCTGATTCCATGCTCGCCACCATAGCTTCAGTCTGTAAGTTGCAAGCTAACGCATGTAGTCTTTCGATTCTGTGTACAGTTCCATATGTGTGTTCGTTGACATCGAGAGTCTCTGTTAAGTTTGGTGTATAGAGGTCGGGGAGATTAGCGACGTGCGCGCGCCCCGGGCAAAGGGAGGTTGCATCTTTTCAGCGACGAGTGGTCCATGAAAACGTGCAAACGTACAAGAGAGCATCGAATAGGAATGATAACGTTCTCCTACTTTTGCACAGCTCCGCTCGTAAAGCGCACAATTCATTTTGCCTCCGCCTTTGCGCCGATACTCGGCCAGCCTAGTTCTCGACGGATTACATACCTCCTGCACTTTATACGATCCATCGTCAGCACTCTCTGCATACCGTGACTCCACAAGACACAGCTTCTCAGGGTGTCCACGCTGCTATCACTCTCTCTGTCCCTTCCGTGCTTGGAAATCTGTTGCTTTAGAAGGCCTCGAGCATGACACTAACGTCTCTGTAACGACACCTCTTTTAAATATTCTGCATCGTCTCGGTGGGAGCACAATTGTTCAGGCCTCGCCCTGGCTGGCTGGGACGGTCGGTTTACAGCGTCACTCGCGCGATCCTTTCAGTTGCCGAACGTCACCTCCGCATTGTACAACATCACCATGCTGATGAGGGGCAACATCGTGTCGGAGGTGAGCCAGGGCAAAGAGTCGTTCCTGAAGATACAGAAGGACATCCAGCATGCTGTGAACCAGACCATACCGGTGGTGAGCGCCAGCATCAGAAGGGCCAGTGACTTCCCCACCGGCGTGGCGCACAACATGTCGGCACTCCTCGACAGCATAAACGTCGACATAGATAGAGTTTACATACGACTCCTGGACGTCGCTCAGACGCACATCGACCAGTATTCGCCGTATAGGTAAGCGTGAAACAGATCTTTGTGCCTGAAAGTCTCTTTAAGGGGTAGGCCTACCTAGAAATTTCCGATTTCTATATTTCCTTGGAGTACAGAAATCTTGAAAATATTCCCTGAAAGTGTCAGATTAATCTGACCAAAATTGACAAAGCGTAAGTAGGTCGGTGTTCCTCGGTGTAGCGCTCAGGCCTAAAACATTAAACGCGTTTTCCTCAAAATCATGTTTTGAAAATCGTAAGTGAAAAAGTAATGAACCGATTTACTCGAGGCTTTGCAGGCTTATTTTAGAGTTAAAAATCTAACCGCTACCGCGAGCTTTTTCTTTTTATTCCTAGTTTTTTTTGCGCTCGGAAAACTAGCGATATTTTGCCAAATATCGGTGCTTCAACTTTTCACAGCCCCCATTTTGTCTCAAAATAATTTTTCTAAAATCGGGCCCGATAGCGACTAGATAAATTCATGTAGTATGTTAAAAATTTCGAATATTCAATTTTGGATTAACCTGCACCGAGCTACAGTTTTAAAAAAAGAAGACGTCTCGGGCATCGCCTATAACTCACAAACCTTGTAATACTTTTTACCACAAGAAGTACTGCAATATCCGTAAGATGTACTTTTTCCAATAGACCGATGTTTAATAATAAAAGTTTATCGGTTTTTCTGGAAAAAAATCCCAAAGAAGCATGTTGTTTTGACCGTTCTAGGTAGGCCTCCCACCTTAAGCTTCAAAGGGTAGTAATAATAAGTTTCTTTTAACGATATCCCTTTAGTCAACCAATTGTCTGGTTCGCTAGATACTACCTGGGTCTTGGGATATCAGGTATTCTGCTGACAGTATTCATGTGCCTGACGTTCGGCCTGTTCTGTGGAATCTGCGGGAAGCGCCCCGATGGCTACGGGGACGACTGCTGCAACAAAGGGTCCGGTGCTCGATTCCTGATGATGTAAGCTCGGAGCATATTCTCTATGAAGCCTAGTTACGACGGTGATGCCAGCAAACTGACCAGGGCTGTCTTCTAGGGCTGTCTGGATCATCTTCCTTCTAACGAGCGTGCTGATGGTGATCACCGTGGTGCACATGGTCACCGGTGTGCTGGTCCAGCGGGCGATCTGCGAGCCCCTGAAGAACCCCAAGGACAACCGGATGTTCGCGCTGATCGACGAGATCGTGCAGATCAAGAAGATGCTCTACCCGAACAACCCCCACGCGGACGTGAACATGAGCTACATAGTGTCGTAAGTGTGTTGCTGTGGCATCGTTAGAGATCGGCTTCGGTCCCCCGGTATGGTAGCAAAGCGAACGGTTCCGCAATTCCACAGGAACTGCCACCTGAACGAGAGTCTGTACACGGTGCTGAAGCTGCAGTACCTGATCGACGAGCCGATGCTGCGCGACTACGCCGGCAGGTACGACATCAACAACACCATCCAGCAGCTCTGTCGGAAGATCAGCCTGTCCCCGGGCGTGGTGATACTCACGGACAGCGCCAAGTCAAAGCTGAACGACCTCGCGCAGAGCGGCCTAAGCGACATCAAGTTCTACCAGTACGCCGAGATCCTCGCGGACAACATCACTAATATCAATCTCGAGCACCTGGCCAGGCAGCTGCGCGAGGTCTCCGCCAAGCTGCCGGACGGCCAGGAGGACATCCGCGTCAGCCTCGAGAAGAACGCCCACGACCTGGAGCACTACCATAGAGACCTGGTGATGCCCATGGCGATGCTTAGCGAGCAGCTTAGCGAGAAGGCCCTCACGCTGCAGGAGAACATCAAGTTCAATCACAGCTCGATGGCGGAGGCCATCCACGACCTCGTCGACGAAGTCACGAAGGCGCAGCAGTTCCTCAACAAAGACGGGCCGGAATACGTTCAACAGGTACGTTAAATTAGCCCGGTTCCCGGAGACACCTTCGCCGGGGAGTAAACGGATTCACCTAGAATCGGCTGCTTGGATGTCACAGCTAGCTACCAGGTTTGGGAACGCCTTTCTCCGCCAAGTCGACGACTTCCTCGAGCGCGTGACCGAGGAGGGGCTGCGCGGCGTCGGGAAATGCGGCCCAGTCTCGAACGCGTACAACGCCACGCTGGTCGCCGGTTGCAACAAGATTCTAGACCCATTCGTAAGTCGACGACTTGAGGGATCGCTGCTGCGAGAATGTCCTACATAGTGCAGCGTTGTAATATCTTAATTCCAACGCGTAGAATGGTTTCTGGGCGAGCGTCGGCTGGTGCTTGGTCCTCTTCATCCCGACCATAGTGCTGTGCGTGAAGCTGAGCGCGCTGTATCAGAAGTCCGACCCGTACCCAGGACCCCTAGTCGAATCGTAAGTTTCGCACACTCTCTCGCACGAATTAATCCCAAACGACGAACCAAGTGTTGCTAGATGTTCCCAAGACATGATTAGATATCTGGCGCATGAAGGAACCCACGTCTCCTTTGACGTAGAATCATTTTCATTCGATGTCACTCATTAAATGAAGGAAAAGAGAGACCGGCAAATTCTGAATGGGACCTTTAGACATTCGCTATGCTAGAAGAAAATCTACCGGCGCCTCAGTGAACCCAGGGAAACTGAGAACAAAGATCACTCATTACATCCACTCGGAAACAATCGCTTCTCTATCATTTCTCCGCTAACCTCTGGCAAGCAAATTCTCAAGCACCCTTTCTGTAGA
This sequence comes from Andrena bucephala, assembly GCA_947577245.1. NCBI lineage: Eukaryota > Metazoa > Arthropoda > Insecta > Hymenoptera > Andrenidae > Andrena > Andrena bucephala. The sequence goes on from OX387717.1 coordinate 75,298,081, forward strand.
AACTTGTTAGCTCCCTATCTCGATCTGGTAGTTAATCGAGCTTCCATATACCCACGTAGCATGCATCTCTACTCGCGCTTGTAACACCTCTTTCGTCTCCTATAGTCGGCATGAATCGTCCTACCATCTCAGCGCGAGAGTCGCGACGCAAACTTTCTCGGGCTCGCGCAGGACTCGAATAACTGCACTTCTAACTAACAACTATTGTCGATTCGACCGCGTTCATTTTCATACGAGAATAGTAAAAAGTCTGTCGCAATATATTCTTCGCGGTGGGGACTCGAGTGTCAGCAGCTTTGTCACCGTGCCAAAGCACTTCAAATTTAATTCATACTTCCGTTTTCTTGCTCCCAAGTGGAAGCTTAGCGATAAGCGGCCAGCTTCTTCCTTTTGCTGGGAACGTGTGCCATTGGAGATTCGCTGCGGGCAATCGAGTCCCCGCAAACTCTCAATGCTGTAGTTCATATTAAGTTAAAAGTAGCTGTCTAATGTGTGGAATGGTTGTTGGAATCTAACCGCTAACACGCTCCGTTCCAGTGAATATTTGTATGACGCGTATGGAGACAGGGATAACATACCCCTTGCTCAGTAAGTATACAACGACAACAGCTAAGTTGCTCGCATGCAGAAGTCTCGTTGATCCTGTCGCATGTACACGCCTCCCAACACAACTGTTCCTCGCACCACCCGGTGATATACTCTCTCTACCCCGATCTACAGACACAGTCTCCGTCGTCGTAGTGTGTCGGGAGAAGCTAGCGTAGACAGGTCCCCTTAGACTTATCGATCCCTGTGACTGCATGGAGCACCCTGTATAGCTCTAATAGGACGAGCACCCCAAACGAGATATTGTGGGATCAGAAGAACAAGCTTAGAGAAGGCTGGCCACGCTGGGAGGAACTAGCAGGAAGCTCCGAGGGAAACTTGAGGGGCTCTTCTCTCCTAGATTCTAAGTTCTAAGCCATCGTTTTTACATCTCCACTTCTTCGTCACGGATCCTACAATATCGTCCGCCCACTTAGGTCCACGTCTCTCTGTAGTCTGTAGTTTATTTTCTGCTATTTGAGCGTGCCCTTTGACACCTTTCCTCGGCTACGACTCTTCAGAGGAATCAATGAACAAGAGTTGAAGTGAATCGACTGTCGAGCAAACCAGCAAATGTCGCATGCCTAGCCCCGGAATGTGTTAATTGATTGCACAAGTTTGCTACCGTTTGCGTAACTGTCTTTCTGACGCGTTTAGCCAGCAGTCGCGCGAAACATCTTCGGAGATTTCTTTTATTACACACGCAACACAGCATTTACTCTGGCCACGGCTGGTCCCTAACGCGCACCAGGCTACTTTTAGGGCATTAATAACACGTAACACGCAGAAACAGCTTAGCAGAACAGTACACGAATTTCTCTAACTCGCATGACGAGTAGCGAGGCAGTGGCGATCTACAATGGCTGAATTTTGACCTTTGGTTGCAGCGTTCACGACAAGAAATACGTATCCCACAGCAGACACCACCCGTCCGCGTACGTGGAGAGCTACGACGGCCCCGCTGTCGGATACAACGAGCGGGAAAGGATCACCGACGCGCACCAGAGCACGTCCCATCACCAGGACTCGAGATACTCCGATCTGGCGCCCAAGTAAGTCCACCAAACGAGCCACTCGAGATTCATGAAAGCGAGATCTCTTAGGAGGACAGGGCGGTCACGTCAAACGGTGGCGTTAGTTTTCTAAGAAGAAGCTGCGTCCGAAGGCTCTCACGGTGCGCAAGACGAAGGCTTGGCGATCGAGCTCCCTCTTGAAATCTAATCGCCGAAACGTTATTTAAAGATCACGCTGTGGATAGCTTCGGTAAAAGGTTGCCACGGGCTGTGGATAGTTTCCTCTCCAAGAGACTGTTCTTTCTGCGTCCATCGTCTTTCATTTTCTCCGGGGGATGAGGGGGGGGGGGGGGGAGACCTGTTTGTCGACCTGGCCGGGGTGCACAGAGTGCGTTCTATTGGGGTTCGTTGTAAGGCCTCGGGGTTGAATTCTCCCGGTTAGCGGCCGGCAGCTGAACGGCGCGGCGTTGGTCGCGCTATCCAACGATTCTGGGATGATCCTTCCGTCTCTCCCGCTCATTAGTTCATCTCTGGTTTTATTTTGCAGTTCCACCCCCACGTGGCGAAGCCACGAACCCACCGCCCCCTCCGATACAGAACCTCACAATAAAGTCTTTAGCATATCGATAGAATCGCAGTAAGTCATCCCATATCTCTCTCTATCTCTCTCTCTCTCTCTCTCTCTGTCTCTCTCTCTCTGTCTCTGTCTCGGAGCGACGTATCTTTCATTCAGCTTTCTGTGACACGTTATACGCAAATTTTCTGTTGAATTCCGAGCCGCGGCGCGGCTCGCGCGGGGCCTGATCTTTGTCACAATCGGTTTCACCTTCTTTCGTTCCTTTTCGTTTCCCTTTCGACGGTGAGCAGGGTTCCCACTCATCGCGCGATCTTCATTTTTCTGTGTTCCGCTCCTGCGAGCCTCTGACACGCTGAACTTAATCGTGGATGGGATCAAGTTCAATGTACCTTCGCTTATTTCGTGGTAATTTTCGTAGCCAGACGCTTACGCGGAGTCCGAACGGTGATTAGGCAAATCGGCGTTCCGTAAAACGAAGCTGATGCGAGCAATTGGACGGTTCGATGATACTCTTGTAAGTACTTGAATGTCTCTCGCAAACAATACTCGAAAACCTGTTGCATTTCAATCGCCGGGCATGTATCTCTTCTAAATTTCAATGTGGAAAGTGTTGATAAGAAGAAGTAGCTAAACCTTCGCTATATTTCTAGCTTTAAAACGGACCAGCGAGTGGAGAAACAATTCTCTGTTAGCAACCATAGAAGAGATATGTGCCCGCTCGTAACAAATCTGGCTGAGTTTTCACAATATCTCGAGGGAGCCAAGCGGGTGGACAGGTGCTTTCAAATACTTTCAAACGATCGCCGTCAGAACGTTCACGTTCATTCAGTCACCTGCTCGACCCGCTCGATACGCTGCAGAATCTTCAGCTTCTCGTTCGTTTTGATCTTACGTTCCGTCGTTTTTAAGCAATCTTTGGCGAATCTCGGCTCGACTTAATGCCACTGTTCGCCTTGCCGGAGTAATTTTACAGAATTGGAGCATGCCTCATTCACTAGCGACGCTCGTATCTCCCAGCGTGCTCGCAGATGGTTCAGGGTGTGCATTACTGTCGAATACCATTTGCGTTACTCTTGATCCCATCCGTACAACTCATGCAACCCCGTTGGTCACGCTTTTTTTCCCGGTTATTTCCAGGTGAGTGGGAACCTTGCGGGGGGGCAACTTCCCGCGTCTCTCGATACGCCTCTGCACGTAAGTCGCAAAGACACATTCTTATCAAATGTGTCCCCGTACATCTTTGGTTCCTTTATTTCTTTTACGTTCCGACTCGTTAGCGTCTCAGGCCGAGGTAGCTTCCGCTAGAGCTATTGCTTGCGAAAGAGGAGAACCGGTTCCGTTCGGCGCAGAATTGCCGCCCCACCTACACGCCGCCGCCGCACTCAGTCTCTACAGCGGAACCGATGCCCAGAATCCTCGCGGGCGAGCATGTTCGAGTCCCGTGTGTCGAGTCACCTTCTTTTTTCCGATAAGAAAGAGGAGGCAACGAATACAGACGTTTACTTTGTTCTCGCTTCAAGCAGCTTCGTCGTTCGTTTGTTCGCTACAAGGCTGTCGCAAAAAGAAAAAGAAAAAAGAAAAAGAGACACTTGGATGTTCGAGACAATTTGTTCTTCTTATGTTTCCTTTGTTTCGTTCCTTTCTGGACACGCCTGGGCGAGGAGGTAGCGCGCGAGGTGCCGACGACCCCGTCGTCCCGCTGTGATTAACCACGCCGATCTCGGTTACAGAAACTGGGACTTCCCCAACGGCGGTCCTCCCAGGTACCAGCCAGCCGCCGCAGCTCCTCCGCCGCTGAGCACGGAGTACGAACGACCGCCTCCTTACTATTATCCTGGGCCGGGGTGAGTCCCCAGCGGTGACGTTCGACCTGCGCACGATCCCTGACACCGATGCTTTTCAGGGACAGAAATTAGGAAACAAGTGCCGTGGCATGCACGAAGGTAGCGCTGAGTAACGTCGCTACCCACAGTCTCACGCGCAGTTACAGGAGGACGCTGAAGAGGAAGGAGAAGTCCGGATGCAGGCGAGACTACGTTTAGACTGCGGCGTTCCACGCCGAGCGTGCCACGGACCGTGCGAACGGCGAGATCAATTACAGACCAACTTTCAAACAGACTGAGGTAGGCTAAATGGATCCCCCAGCGAGCCGCAACTATTGTGATCTATGCGTTGCGATCCTGCCCTTTCGTTTTCCCCTTTCTTTCCCCTTAATTTAGTATTATTTAGACGTCGGCGCGTTCGAACGGTCCCGCGACTGGGGACAGATTTCTCAATCGCGCTTCGGCGTCTCCTTTTCCCTTTCGTAATGTATCGTTCTTTTAAATCGCGAGACGAACGGGTCCACGATTAATCGTTGGACAATCGATTCTCCTCACACGACTGACACCCACCACCCCCCCCCCCCCCCCCCTCCTCCACTTTTAATCGCTTCTCTTCGGCATTTAATCCTTCTTCCCGTACCGATCCGCGACACTCCCCGCAAGTGTCGTCGATGCGAAGTGCTCAACTGGCAACCCTCGAAGAAGGATCTCGTTCTTTCAAAGAGACTCTCGGTTCACCTTTGTCGTTTAGTTCCTAAGACACAGAGGATTGAAATCATCGTCTGCATTAGCCAGTATTAACGAAAGTTCATTGCCGTGCCTCCCTTGTTCACCCGCTGGCGTTCGCCCTTCTATTTTCCAACCCGAACGGGACCGGGGACCGTACGTTCGTAAACTAGCGAACGCGTGTGTACATTCAGCCGCTTGTGTCTTATTCAATTGCCCCTCTATTCACTGTCTTTTTACGCGAACTGCCTACCGGAGCAATAAACGATTGCACAGAATAACGACGACGACGAACGACCCCTTTCACGCCGCGACGTCGTTCAGCCGTCGCCGCGGGAGCACGCGCGCGACCGACCGGTGCCGAACCTCGCCGGCATCTTTCACCCTTTGCGCGGACCAAATTGATAGATCAACTTGAGAAAGGCGGGCCTGCAAACGTCACCCGTGAAATTGTCAACGGTCCCCCCCCCAAGTCACCGGTCAGATTCAAACAAAGGGTGAGCGTCGCGTAGCTCGGTTCTTCATACGGGTGCGTCCCGTCAGCTGTGAGTCCCGTTATTAAGGGGTTATACCCGTTTGAACCCTCGGGAAATGTGTACATTTTGTGGATTTTCTCATAAGTCTTTACATAGTATTGTGATCTACTTAAAAAAAAAGTTTCAGTTAAAAAACTATTGTTTTTCGTAAGTTATGCGCACATATGCAAAAGTCTCTCTACACGTTTTCCGAGGGTTCAAACGGATATACACCCTTAAGCAGGTTCTTTCCTAGGACTCGCGTTGGGTTCAGGTAGACTTGCGAAGCACCGAGGGCGGTTTCGGGACCGTCGGTCGCACAGCTCCTGACAGAGGCGAGCGCAGACGTTCCTCGAGCGAGCGCGCGCGGCTCGCCGAACGACGCTTCGCAATCTCGAGCACCGAACAACGCCATATTTAAATGCCAAACGACGTTCTCTTCGCCGTGGCCCGTGGCGCTCGAGCGTACACCGTGCCGGCCCCGAGCGCCACGGCTCACCGTCCGCGACCTCGCTCGATCATTCGCAAGAGGGCAAGAGAATCCTTGAAGCTGGCTTCCACTCTCGTAGACGCGGAGGGCGCAACGCTGGCCCCCCCCCCCCCCCAAACGTGGAAGCTAGCTTCTCCGCGAGGTCGTCGCCTCAGAATACTCTATGTACATGGTTCTTTAAGTAGACGTTTTTCTTACTATTAACTTTACCGTGTAATTTACCGATCTAAGCTCCCGAATGAGCTGTCCCCGCGTCGCATAGCGGTTGTACGCGCTATTGCTTGGTCTACGCGACGCGCGGACATCTCGGCAAGCGAGTGCAACGTCCGCTCGCGTGCGCTACCTCCACGCCAAGCGACGGACTTGTCTTCTGCGTCGATGGGAATGTAGCTTCGCTTCGATCAGACCCGTTGTCTGAAGCTAGACAGTGCTCGGGGACGATCGGACGACCTCCGGGCGGAAGGTCTGCTCTTCGCAGCCTTCGTAGGGTCGCAGTGCACGAGCTCACTCTTCGCGGAGGACTGCAAAGGGACTGGATACGGGATTGGAGCTGCGGCTTTCTTTAAGAGTCTCGCACGAGTCCGCGCGGATCTCACTTGGTGTGCCTGAGGTTTCCCAAGTTCGACGCAAGTTTCACGCGCCGCCGTGGAAGCCGAGCTCCAACGAGGGACTGCCCCGCCCTGTGAAGACACTCGAGGATGTTGCATTCACTTAGAGAACCCGTTGCAGACAGTCGTTGCCGCGCGAGCAGCGAGTTTTAACGTTAACACTGTACGGTAGATAACGCCGCCCATGCTGCTGGCCCTTGATCGGCCGGTGGCAGATTGCCAAAAAAAAAGAAATAAAAAAGAAAATCGAGAGAAAAACCCGCAAAAAAAAGAGAAGAGAAGAGTGCTTTCCTCGAATCGTATCGAGACGCGAGAAGTGTGGGAGCACAAAATCATTAGCGTTCTTTGTTTTTAAGGAGATGCGGGAGGTTGAGGGACGATAGGTGGGAGTAAGTGAGGATCGCGTGCAAGGGAGAAACAGTACCGATGAATGACTGCCCGATAAGGTGTGAAAAGACTTTGGGAGACGGGCGTTTTGCGAGAGGAGAGGACGATCACCGTATTTGCATATACGTTTAGCAATAGTGGAAAGTTAAGCTACGTTTTTAGCGTTAAAATCGTCGACGTGTCGACGGACACAGATATCATCGTCATCGTATGCGTGGAGACCGAGGAGCCACGATGTTTTCTGTTTTTCATTCTCTCTCTCTCTCTCTGACTCTTTCTCTCTGTCTATCTGTTCCGTATCAAGAAGAAAGAGAAGAAGCTACGGGAACGTAATAATCAAACGTGTGGATTCATACAGCTATTTTATCCGGTGGACTATATTAGCTGCGTCTCGCTAAGTGCGTATATGTACCTAAATACAAGTCGGAGAACGAGTGCCGCGTGGAAATTTAGAAAAATTCGCGTTGAAGCGTGCCGCGCGACGCATCGACGGAGATCGAAATTTCGCGTGCCACTGGAAGCCGCCGCGATACCCCCTCCATTATCTTCTGGTGCTATTTTTATATCGAGAGCGTTGCGAACGATTCGGTGTACCCCAGGCACTCCTTCTCTGCGCCCAGAGACGCGTTCGTGTAAAATGTAAGGACGCGCGGACTGTCGACTGCTCGGGAGAAGGGACATCCTTTTCACTGAGACACGAGACTTCTCCGACACTCGTGGTCCGGCACGCCCGTCGACGGTTACGAAATCATTGCTAACGCTTCATCCCACCTCCTCCATTTCGACAGAGCTGACGACCTCTGTCACAGTTCCGGTACCCTGCCTAACAATTTTTACTAAATATGTACCAAAGCGTGGCCGCAGGCCTCCGCCACTTTCTCGAGTAATCCCATCCGAACGTTCAAACCCCCTCCGACTTTCCGAAGGCCCACTGCGGCGGAAGCCTGACGAATCTGAAGACGTTTTATATTCGAACGATCTCGACTGTCGGCGGGCGGTCGCCCACGAGTTCCAAACGGTTTCGATGTAGAGGGATTTGTAGTTTCGAGGAGTAATCGTTGGAGAATTTCCTTACATTCTCTTGTCTGCTCAATCTTCGGGACGCCCGTGGCGTTCGGGCCTGAGTGTTCTTTCTTCATTTCTTTCGCTGAACTTCAGCAGCCATTCCATCGGAATTGCTCTTGGCGGGTCGCGGGGAGGGACCGAAGGGCTGTCGTCTCCCCGCGATCTACCAGGCACGCAATTCCGTTCTGAAGAATGTCGAATTATATTATTGATCGGCGACGTGCAAGTATGCGAGTGTGGTGTATGCCATCGACTATGGTGTTTTTACGACTCACCGATTGTGTTTGTTAAAATTAATTATTATTGCTATTACGATGATTATTATTAATATTATTATTATATTATTATAAAATGAGTGTATCACAGTTTAAATATATCTATTTTATATTAAATCGTCGACGCCGTGCGCTGGTGTCCCGGCCGTAAACAACTTCGTGACGTGCCTTTGGTTTCGTAGAAACATCTTTATTGCGCGTGGGAAAATACATTAACGTTCCGTGCCCGCTCACAGTGAAGAATAAGGCCGCACACGCCGGTAAGAGGGTCCTCTCAGCAAGTTATCCTGTTGTCTTTACCCCATTTCCGCATCACTCGTATAATCTGCTCCACTTGCGAGTTCATTGTGTTCTTAAGAAGCTGTACGACGTCGGCCAGAAGCTCTCTGAAAGGAAGCAGTCGGGCTGAATAAAGTGGAATGGCAAATGGGATTACGAGCAGAGATGGGCAAACAATTATTTGAAATAAAAGTTTGTGTACGAAATTTTTATTTCAAATAATTGTTTGCCCATCTACGATTAGGAGACGGGGAAACTTACTTCGGCTGCTTCTCAGCCACGATGTACTGGAACGTGCCGCAACAGGCGCCGCGCTTCCCTTCCCAATTCTCTGGACTGGGGTCCATGCGTTCCAGCATATCGAACGCCTTCGCTGCGTACCAGAATTCCCCGACTTTGTAACAATCGTTCGCGATCAACTGCAGGAAATTGAAGGACTCCGGCGACGTGTCCATCTTTAGGTACAAGTCCCAGGCCAGCTGAGACTTCTTGTTCATTATATCTTGAGGAAAGAAAAGGTCAATATATCCCCGATTACTTTGTGCAGATACGAAACGATGCGAGGCTTACAGCAATGTGCTAGGAGGCTGATGTAAACGTAATCATTTTTATATTTCTCATTCCGTATAGTCAGGAAGGCCTCTTCCGCCTCTTTGAAGTAACCGGCCGCGGCTTGTGCCTGGGCGTAGTTGAAGTTGAAGCTGTCTTCGTTGGAGAAGTAGGTCTTGATCGAGTTCAGGTACACTAGGACTTCCTCGAACTGGCGGTAGAGGAAGAAACAGGAGGCCATGCATTGCCTGCCAGGTATGGTGTCGCATTCTGACGCTGAGGAGCCCACTAATTGAAAGTATTGCTGGGCTGTTTTCACGTTATCGCGCTGAAAGCCGATAATAATTAATATTAACGAGCCTTTAGCTTCTTGATTAGACGCTTACGGAATTAGTCTCTTGCCCCATCACCGCGTTAACTATCCCCTTTAAAATGTATTCCTGCGGGACAGCTGGCTCGAGGTCTTTGATTAACTCGAACGCCTCCGTCACGTCGTCTTGCTTCAAGTAGTATATTACTAAATTAAGCCTGGCTTCCGGGATAACGTCCACCAATTTCGGCAGAATTTGCAGCGCGCCCTCTCCAGCTTTGAACACCTAGAACCGATCTTCATCATTGATAACCGTGAAGATCGTGCGACTTTTATGAATCTTAATAACGTCACGCACGACAGTATTATGGCGTATAAGGTCGTGGCTGAAGCTGAAAGAGTTGGACATTTTCTCCACCAGCTGTTTCATCTCGTTCTGCGCGGCGGTGCCATTGTACAGGCGAAAGTGATTGCATGCCTTCAAGTTGATCGCAATGGCGCTGTCAGGATACTTTTGCAGATAAACTTGCAGAACTTCTTGGGCTGCGTCGTAGTAGTCCAGCTTGTAGTAACACAGAGCAACGTATACGTTTAATGCGAAGTACTCCCTGTAAAAGATCGCAATGAGTGAGACCCAGAAGGTAGATTCCAATTTGTTGTTATCTGGACTTTGGAAAACATGGGAGGAAGGACAAGGAAGGAATAGGGTACCTAGAATCTTTTAGCTCTTTAATCAAGGGCAAGTCAGAACTTCTATCGATCCTAGTGCTCCGTTCGACGCTACTTATATCACTGTCGCTGTCTGAATCCCTAAGCAAGCATTCGCATTAGGCTATAAAAATTCCCAAGGCTTAGCAAACGAAGGAAAGACAGTTTGATAGCGACCTGTTTTCTAGGAGGATCTTTTTGTAAACGTCGATGGCCTCTTGGTAGTGGGCTCTGAGGTAATGTATAGACGCCAAACTAAGCTGATCTTCTATGACATCCTGCAGCATTTGATGGTACTCCGTCAACTTTGACTCGTTGCTCATTTTCAGCGCTAAGTGGAACAAGAGCCTGTTCTTCAATTTACTGTCCGCAGCAGCCTCCAGCATCTTCTGCGACTCAGGGTACATTCCGAGATAAAAGTAGCAACACGCCAAGTTCGCTGGCAAGTCTGGCAGCGCTGGTTCCCTCTTCCTCAAGTTCTCGTAGATTGTGGCTGCGCGCTTGTAGTCTCCTAGGTGGAAGGAGCAGTAGCCCATCCATAGCTCGGAATCTAAACTGTTCTCGGAACTACTGTTGAACTCTAGAAGCGTCAGAGCGCCAGTGTAGTCACGCTTCTCCAGGAACTCCTCTAGCTTGGGGATCTTTTTGTCCGACGCAGACCTTTTCACTCCTTCGGAAGAGGCCGGCTTGGCCCTTGACAATATCTGTTACAGATGTTCGTTGGGAACGTTAGAACAGTCTGTATAATTTAACGCAAGGAGTGCAAATAAAACTAGGGATTAGTTTTCTCGACACAGAGGAGAGGTATGTGAAAACAAAAAAGGAAATACGACGCGCAATGCAATGTTTACCATTTTTCAGTCACTGTTGCTAATAGATACGTGGGCCTATTGATTGCCACGAGTGACTGCATAGAAACGCGACGCTTACAATAGCGCTACGTTCGTGCTAAAATATTAATTGTTAACGAAAAGCACCGTTAAATTAACAATCAAGTACTTTTAGTCTGTAAAATAGAATCTACGGGAATTCGAATTTTAAATCTAATAATTTCAATTTCAATTCTTAATATACTTACCTATACATAGATGTCAGCTCAGTGGCGGTAAAATTCAAACTTCTCCGTCTGAAACAACAATACGCGTTCATTTATTTTCTGCATCAGTATTCGTCTGTACAGAGAGTTGAATATTAATATTGCAAAATAGTCGCGTTACTATGCAATTATTATTATAAATTAAACATTGCAGAACAGCAAATGCATTTGTTGTTCGACGCTTGAGAAGTTAGAAAATTGATCGCGCCCTTGTTTATAAATTCCGAAAGGAATTTCCGGTCGAGGCGGTGCGCGCTCGAAAAGTTTTCGCGAAGGTTACCCTCGATAGGCAATATGGAAACGCTTCGTTAACTTCGCTTCGGAGAGCAGTCAGTGCGCGACCGACCGTCGTCGAGGTTACTTCGCCGGTACTGTCTTTCGCATTTCTTTTTCGTAATGTTGGAAGGTGTCAAGCACGTTTTGTTAGTTTTATCTGGTAAGGGCGGCGTTGGGAAGTCAACGATCAGCACACAATTGGCCCTCGCGCTCAAAGAGTCGGGATTTCGAGTGAGTTCCCCAGTGGCTTACGATTTTCTAGGTTATGTTGCTTACATGTCAAACTGTTGCAGGTTGGTTTGCTGGACATCGATCTTTGCGGACCGAGCGTGCCGTATCTGTTGAATTTAGAAGACAGAGATGTCCACCAATCCCCCGAAGGGTACTTGAAACAATTTCCATAAAAGTTTTCTCACTTACGAAAAGATCTTCCGAATTTTTATCAGGGGTGTCCAGAGACTTTTTTCCAGAGGGTAGGGGGGCAATTTTGGGATGATGGTAAAGAAAAATATACCCCTCTTGCTGTTTTTTAACCCATTTCATAGTGCCAATTTAATTAAAAATTTGAAACCGAAATTTAAAAATATTCCCTTTTTTAGTATAAACTTAAGACGATCAGTTTTGAAAAATAAGCGATTTTTCTCAAAATCCAGGGGGGCAACTGCCCCTTTTGCCCCTCCCCCCCCCTTGCGGATGCTCATGATTTTTATAGAAGATCCAGCTTCGTTTATTTCCATCGATCTTTTCACATTATAATTGCGATAACTGATTCCTTGATTAAACAAGTGTTAGATTCAGCTGCGATCGTATTCTTTTCTATTATCGCCGCATTTTGGACATTGTAGATGGGTGCCAGTATTCGCAGACAAAGAGCAAAGGCTGGCTGTGATGTCGATAGGGTTTTTATTAAAAAATCAAGACGACAGCATAATTTGGAGAGGCCCAAAGAAAACTGGCATGATTAAGCAATTCTTAACTGACGTTGTATGGCAGGATATCGATTATTTGATTATCGACACACCACCGGGAACCTCGGACGAACACATCACAGTGATGGAAAATTTAAGGTAGCACGAGGCTGTATTTATTGATCTTTTTCTCACTCGTTCCTCATTCTACATGTATGTTTGCGACATCGGTTGTAACAGAGAGGTGTAGTAGTCATGTGGCTTCGGCTGTTCGCATGTGACTGTGATTAATGATCATGTGATGTCCGCACAGAGCGTCACTGCAGCTAGATAAGCGGCTGGTCATAAGATTGATAAGCACATGTGTTTCATTTGAACGCATAATACAAGCGAAGATATCACAAACATCACCCCCACATAGGGCTGCCATCCGTAAAATCATTAAGGGGGTATACCCGTTTGAACCCTTGGAAAATGTGTACATTTTGTGGATTTTTTTACAAGTCAACGGCTTGATGAAGATTTCCCGTTTTTTTTACTATCTTTACATAGTATTATGAACTACTTATAAAAAAAGTTTCAGTTAAAAAACTATTGTTTTTCGGAAGTTATGTATACATATCCGAAAGTCTCTCGGATCTAAAGAACCTGGATCACTACAGAAAATCCCCCCGAACGCCCGAAAAAAGGAGACAAACCCGGGGAAACCCGGATGAATGGCAGCCCTACCCCCTCACGATGATAGTTATATATTAGTAATTTTTATTAATAATGACGTTATATTCTATAGAAATGCTAAATGCGACGGTGCGCTTATAGTAACCACTCCGCAAGCAGTCTCGGTGGATGATGTTTTAAGGGAGGTAACGTTCTGTAGGAAAACTGGTATCCATATATTCGGAATTATTGAAAATATGAGTGGTTTCGTCTGTCCGTCGTGCTCGGTTAGTAAATCTGCTTTATTTTACAAGGTAAACATTTTTAACTGTCTGTACAAAGAATAACAATTTCAGGAATGTACAAATATATTCTCCGCGGGTGGTGGAATAGCACTTTCGAAAATGGTAAAAGTACCATTCCTGGCGAAAGTGCCAATAGACCCGCAGGTCGGTAAGCTGGCAGGAACGGGGCAAAGTGTTCTGGTGTCGTTACCAGACAGCCAGGTAGCTCAGGTGTTTCGAAAACTAGTCGAAGAAGTTACGAAGAGCAAGGAAGCATGAGAGTTAGTATTCGATCGCGCCAATGTAATTTCCAGCGCAGCGGAGTACTTGCTTTGTGATCTTAAAATTCACTTTAGCCCTTTGCGAACCAGTGGATTTTTTACTGTAATAGGTGAGGTGATAGGTAAATTAATTTGAAAGGAAGCACTTTCTTGTGGAAAATATATCTGCATTTATATTAACACTTCCAAATACTTTTATTGTAAACAGTGAATTTATAGGATCGCAAAGAGCTAGTGTAATCGCTTGTTACAGAATGGATAGAGTGTACAAATACAAATGCAACGGTTTCTGCACGGTAGCATTTACGCAAGGTACGACCGATCGAATCTTTGCATTTCGCGAGAAACACAGTACAGAACAAATTTACGTTCAATCTTATTTTATCGGCATCATTTTGAGCACGCGCGTACCTCCTATAATTTTTGTACAAAAGTGTGAATAGATATCAGTGTGCTGTTGCGTAATGTACATACATCGAGAAATTTGTACATTTAAGCGTTCTTCTATTTACAGTCTTTCCAAAATTCATTTTTACATGGTTATTTACATTTTTTTTTATCCGTTACCTATGTATCCCACCAAAAGTATAAAAAATATATATATATATTTTCCTGCTAATTTTCTATAGACACATTAGAAAATTATCGCAACCGTTAATTCAATACTGTTCGTTTCATGTAAGCCGCCCACAGTTCCTTCTTATATTCCAGCGTGGCAGCTAATTTGTCTTGCGCCTCGGTGATACCTCTGCCTACTACGGCTAAGTCCGCCCCAGAATTTACAACGGACTCCGGAGTGTTGTACTGCTGCCCCAACTCGTCGGTGCCTTTCAACAGTTTCACCCCGGGCGTTAATTGAACAAGCCCTGGATTCGAGAATATATTCGACTGGCAAACGATACCAGCCACCATATCCGAACCTTGCGCGATCGACACCGCGCCCTGCACGTAATCGCCGTTAGTCAAAGCTCCCTTCGAAGACATTTCGGCTAATACGAAAATCCCGCGCGGTTCGGTAACACGTTCCAAGCCGCTTTCCAAACCGTCCACGATACTCTGGCCAGCGACTGCATGCACGGTAACGATATCCGCCCATTCCACTATCTTGTAAATGCCTTTTCGATATTGCGACGATACCGTGTTCCCGATATCGGCGAACTTTCTGTCTTCCATCAGCAGAAAGTCGTGCCTCTTAGCTAATTCCTTCAAACGTTTTACAAAATCAACAGTAAAATCTTCAACAATGTCTACGTGCGTTTTGAGCACCACGATGTGCGGCCCCGTCAAGTCTGCTAGCTCTAAGATCGCATCAGCTTTCGTCAGGTCTGCCGCTAGACACAGGGTAGATCGTTTCGCCTCCATCAAGTTGAAAAGCTTAGAGGCGACTGGGTTGTTGGTCTCCGTCGCTCTTGCATGGAATGGAGTCTTCAATCGTTTGTCTGAGACTAAGGTAATAAGGAATTTAAGCTACTTCGCTATGAAATTGATTTATCAGTGACGGAGATTAGGGCTGGGACTATTTGTCGAGTTTTTCGGTATTCGAATATTCGAATACTTCAGTTGCTCAATTATTTGGCGAATATAATTCGAATATCCAAGTATTCGAATACTGATGTATTTTAATAGTATGGTGTGAATTATAAATCAAGTTCTTTAGGTTCATTTGTCAGGGTGAAATCTTGTAAGTTAATTTTGACCCACTTCACGCCACATTATTCAAATAGATCAGTATTCAAAGTTTATTCGTAGCATTCGAAAACTTGTAAAATATTGGAATATTAAATTATTCGAATAGTCCCAGCCCTAACGGAGTTCCATTACCTTGAACAGAAATAATAGGTGCCTGGGATTTCAGCAAGTAGTCGGCCACTTCTTTCGCGACTTTCAGTGTAATTTTCTTAGCTTCTAGGAGATATGCCATGAGTCTGGTGACTGTGTACAAGCTTCTCATTGTAAGTCCGTGGCTCTCGATATTCTTCTTGCCACCCTGTTCTCTGTCTACCACCACGAATGTATCCGTCACTCGCAGGCCTTCTTTCCTCAAAGTGTCTACTGTTTCCAGGATACTGCTACCGCTTGTAACCACGTCCTCGATAATCACGCAATTCTCTCCTGGCTTGAACTTGCCCTCTATCATCTTCTTCGTACCATAACCCTTTGCTTCCTTTCTCTTGATCAACATGGGCACGTTTGAGTCGACGGAGATCAAAGTGGCCAGTGGTAACGCTGTGTAAGGAACACCACAAATCTGTGATACACCTGAAGTGTCTTCTGAGAATTTCCACAGGGTTTTAGCCAAGCGTGCCTGTAAAAGGTATGAAAGTAAATAAATATAAAAAATAAATATAAAATAAATATAAGAAAATAAATATAAGAAAATAAATATAAAATATATAAATTAGAGTAATATAACGTGAAACTTTACCATTATTTTCGGGTGCGAGATTATTACTCGTAAATCGAAATACACAGGAGTTTTTAGGCCGACTTTAGTCACGAATTCTCCAAATTTCACTGCGTCGATGTCGTAAAGCGCAATAGCCAATTCTTTCAATTCCTTGTCCATGGTGTTTGAATATTTTAATTCGGTTTATTTATCTTTTAATACAAATCACGTTCTGCAAACTCAAAAGCACGAGCTAAGCCTTTTCAGTGAGCAAGGTTAATTCGTTAGCTCGTTAATAAAGTGCTTTTTATTTTGAACTACACTTTCGAGAGTTCCTTAGTGCAAATTAAAATGAAAATATATTGACCGCACGCGTGAAAGAATTATGTTTAATCTAAGAACAATCTAAATCACTCAGGATACGCGCCGAGACGTGCATCCGGTGCATTGTCCCAATGATCTGGAACAACTGTGTGCGCACGCACAGCGGTGTTATTAGGCGCGTCCACCCTTTTCGGGTTGTTTATAGAATTTTCCAAGCTAAACTGACTGCTAAGAGAATACTTCTTCATACTCGTATTATTATTATATTACACTTCGACATATTTACGAAAGAAAATAAGATGAGAGCGAGATCCAGCTGCACCGACTTAATAGAGGCAAGTAGTTCGAATTTCCATGTGCAGGAGCGAATTTCTGTAGGCTGTAGCTTAGAGCGGAAAATTTTGGGGAGCGACAAATTTTGAACGAAAGAAATTGGGAAAGGTTCAAGCACGGAGACTTAAGACAATTTTAAAAACAATTCACTTCTTTTTCATATAGCGAATTAGCAATAAGTTGCCATATTGAATTAATTTCGAAATTGTCTCGACTCTTTTAAATTAAAACATTTGATATTTCGGGGAAAGGGCGGCAGACACTTGGGGCGAATTCCACTTACGCCCAAATCGCACGCAACGCCCATTCAAAAATTTATGAAAATCGTTTGAAATATAGAAGAGAAATCTGTGAAAAAGCCATTCCCGGAAAATACAGGTTTTTAACTGTAAATTACCACTCGAAAACAGGAACATATAATTTATAACATTCATTTTAATACAAACGCGGAAAAATCCTACGGTCGCGGGCGATTTGGGCGTAAGTGGAATTCCCCCTTGTTAGTGGTAAATTATAACAACAAATGTATTAATAATATCTCTTTATTTTTGTTATTCAATATTGCTGGTTGGTATAAGTGAAATCTTGATTCTCGTCGAGGTGATTGAATACCGTAAAAACATATCGTACTGCGTACGACAATTATCCAAAGTCCAGATGCCTTCCAGTTCAACTGTCCTTGTTTCATTTATTACCCCAGCCCCACAAACCTTTGACGAATCCCGTTAGGCCAGCCTGGCCCGCCTTCTTAGCCTGGTCGCCGAGTTTCTCGCTCAAGTCCGGGAACTCGACCATGTTGAAGGCCAGGTCGAAGAACAGTGGCTTGCAAGGGATAGGCTGCATAGACGGCGGCAATTTGTATACGTTGGGCTGCTTCGTAAGAAGCGCTGGATCCTCTCTGTACTCGGGGAGGCGCTCGAACAGAGGCTTCTTCGTCTTGGTGTACTTGGTCCCGGGTTCCTCTTCCTGGCCCTCTTCAAGAACACTGTGGGCGTGTGCCGCGTACTTCGCGCCTTCTATGGAAGCCACCAGCTTCTGTAGAGCCTCCTCCAATGATTTCGGAAGCGCTTCCCCGTACTCGAGCGCGTCTTTCATGTGCTGCGCGGACCTCTGGTACAGAGCCATCGCCTCGCGCCATCGGTGAAGGTTCGCCAGCGACTGGGCCATGTAGTAACACCTGAACGCCCTGTAACCTTTCGTCTTGGCCTCCTGCTCCCGCGCAAACTCCTCGTCGTCCTGCAGCTGCGAGATCTCGACGAGATTGTACAGGGCCGCCTCGTACAGTCTGACGATGTCCTGCGGCTTCGCCTTGGCGGACTCCTCCGCCGCGTCTATCAACGCCAAATTCCTTTCCAGGGTGCGCGACAGTCTGATGTACTGTAAGTATGTGATCAAATGCTGCGACGGCGTCAGCTTCTCGTTGTCCTTGTTCTTCAGGTCGTTCTTGAAGAAATCTCGCACCGCTGAAATTGCGTCTTTGCAATCTATCAGGTGCGCCTCCAGCAGATCGATCTTGGCCTGGCTCGTCGCTGCTTTCTCCAACGTCTGATTCAATCTCGAGTCGGCGATCAACAGGCCCGCAGCTCTTGGCGGCACTACGCCGCAGGACTTGCCGCGCCAAGTCACCTCCTCCGAGCTTGTCTGCTTCTCGCGCGTCTGGGCTATCAGGGAGTCCAAGCTAGCCAGCAATTCGCCGCTCAGCTGACCCCTCATCTGCATTAAGTCGTCTATGGCAGTGGTGTCTCCGATATTGTACGCGCAGTATCTAAGGCCAGGAGCGATCTCCTCGACGCGCGCGTTGTACATCACTTGCTCGGCTTCTGGCAGCGCCGAGGCCAGCTTCCCATACACCACCTGAGCCTTCTTCAGGTTCTCCATCGCGTTCTTCCATAATTGCAACTCGAAATGCAGGGCTCCCTGTATCCAGGCTACGTACGCTTGAGCTTCTAGTTTCGTCCTCGCGTCGCAATTAACGTTCTGTAAAAATCGTTTATGACGAGAGACTGATAATAGTGTAATTAAAGGATTCACCTCACCTCTATTAATTCCTGCAACTGTAGAGAGTATGTAGCAGCTTTCCTTAGCCTCGACACCAAGTGGAACTTCTTTCTCAGCTCTGTATTCGATTCCTGACGCAACTGCATGGCATAACTCCAGCAGCGTTCAGCCATTATCAATGGAATTTGTAAGAATTTATCGTCGTTCACCATTACAGGAGTAATGTCTTTCCTTTTGAAGTGACGCCTGTCCGCCTGTGGGACTTTCAGCACCTTTCGGAGGCGTCTCAACCTCCTTGAGCAATATCCACGGTATCGTTGGTAATCACCGTGCCTCAACCCATGTTGCTGTTGCGCTTCTTTTATTATTTTCAGAACTGTTACTTTGTTAAGTCGTTATATAGTCGCATGGCGTTTAGAAGAGTCGGGGAAACGGGAAAATTATTATCGATTGTTCGTAATAAACTGCGTTTAACTGGCATCGAGGGAAATGTCAATATCTGTGGTACCGTAAATAAAAAGAAATTACAGTAATCGCTCGAAATCAGATGTTACGATACTGTGATCGCTCGTATGTGTAAGCGAAAGCATTGCTGCGCAGTAATTTTGAGTTACATGGCGTGTGCTCGATTCCGAAAGGTAGGATGTGACAAATGCAGGTTAGGAACTGACATATGGTACTGACAGAACTACCGGGGCATACGGAAATTCTTTGCCGAAAAAGGATACTTTCCAACGAGTACGTCTTCTGTCCTTTCGCCGCCGCGACATCGTTTACTTGATTTTCTTTCAACAACTCGGTACCTTTTTCCTCGATCACCATCGTATTGCAACCACGTATTCAATTCTCACTAAGCTTCAAACCGTCAACATGACTCTCACAAAATAACTATATAAACAGCGATGCGGTTCACATTTGAACCGGCGTTGTTTGGACGTGCATTAGACGGGTAATGTGAACACCGCTTCAAATAATTTTTTCACTTATTACGCGTTTATTAATCGTGTGTGTTTCTGCTTTACAGGTAAGGGACTTTAAAGGGCGTATCATGCGATCACTGGTTGTATTTTGGAGTGTGGTCACCGATTTGAAAATTGCGCAAGATAATGCTTTATCTGAATTATGAATTTATCTCCACATGTACTTCTCTTCTATATTACAAACACATTTGTAAGATTCCATTATATTGTATTTCACTTTTTTGAATAAAATGCAGTTAAGTGATAAAAGAGAACTATTATTTAATACTCCTTTCTCTTCCACTACTTCCTATCCTTCCTATTCCAAATCACATATAAAAGACATGCTAAACAGAACACCTAAACTTCCATGCTGAGCTGCTTTTAAAAGGCTACGTTAATACATTGTTTTAAAGAGCTAATTCACTCGTTCTGCCACCTCTTTCGACATCATGTTCTCCTGTTACAATCTCAATTTTGGAGCGTTCAGAGAATTTTGGCCAGATTTTAGCAAATTTATCAGGAGAACATGAAGCGAAAGGAGGTACGCTTTGAATTTCATCGTCGAAACCTTTCGAAGACGCTGCGCCTCTACGTCGAACAGTTCTCCGCCTTGGATTCTCTTTACGAAGGCGCTAACTTAGTGCCACCTCTTTCGACATCATGTTCTCCTGTTACAATCTCAATTTTGGAGCGGTCAGAGAATTTTGGCCAGATTTTAGCAAATTTATCAGGAGAACATGAAGCGAAAGGAGGTACGCCTTGAATTTCATCGTCGAAACCTTTCGAAGACGCTGCGCCTCTACGTCGAACAGTTCTCCGCCTTGGATTCTCTTTACGAAGGCGCTAACTTAGTGCCACCTCTTTCGACATCATGTTCTCCTGTTACAATCTCAATTTTGGAGCGTTCAGAGAATTTTGGCCAGATTTTAGCAAATGTATCAGGAGAACATGAAGCGAAAGGAGGTACGCTTTGAATTTCATCGTCGAAACCTTTCGAAGACGCTGTGCCTCTACGTCGAACAGTTCTCCGCCTTGGATTCTCTTTACGAAGGCGCTAACTTAGTGCCACCTCTTTCGACATCATGTTCTCCTGTTACAATCTCAATTTTGGAGCGTTCAGAGAATTTTGGCCAGATTTTAGCAAACGTATCAGGAGAACATGAAGCGAAAGGAGGTACGCTTTGAATTTCATCGTCGAAACCTTTCGAAGACGCTGCGCCTCTACGTCGAACAGTTCTCCGCCTTGGATTCTCTTTACGAAGGCGCTAACTTAGTGCCACCTCTTTCGACATCATGTTCTCCTGTTACAATCTCAATTTTGGAGCGTTCAGAGAATTTTGGCCAGATTTTAGCAAATGTATCAGGAGAACATGAAGCGAAAGGAGGTACGCTTTGAATTTCATCGTCGAAACCTTTCGAAGACGCTGCGCCTCTACGTCGAACAGTTCTCCGCCTTGGATTCTCTTTACGAAGGCGCTAACTTAGTGCCACCTCTTTCGACATCATGTTCTCCTGTTACAATCTCAATTTTGGAGCGTTCAGAGAATTTTGGCCAGATTTTAGCAAACGTATCAGGAGAACATGAAGCGAAAGGAGGTACGCTTTGAATTTCATCGTCGAAACCTTTCGAAGACGCTGCGCCTCTACGTCGAACAGTTCTCCGCCTTGGATTCTCTTTACGAAGGCGCTAACTTAGTGCCACCTCTTTCGACATCATGTTCTCCTGTTACAATCTCAATTTTGGAGCGTTCAGAGAATTTTGGCCAGATTTTAGCAAACGTATCAGGAGAACATGAAGCGAAAGGAGGTACGCTTTGAATTTCATCGTCGAAACCTTTCGAAGACGCTGCGCCTCTACGTCGAACAGTTCTCCGCCTTGGATTCTCTTTACGAAGGCGCTAACTTAGTGCCACCTCTTTCGACATCATGTTCTCCTGTTACAATCTCAATTTTGGAGCGTTCAGAGAATTTTGGCCAGATTTTAGCAAATTTATCAGGAGAACATGAAGCGAAAGGAGGTACGCTTTGAATTTCATCGTCGAAACCTTTCGAAGACGCTGCGCCTCTACGTCGAACAGTTCTCCGCCTTGGATTCTCTTTACGAAGGCGCTAACTTAGTGCCACCTCCTTCGACATCATGTTCTCCTGTTACAATCTCAATTTTGGAGCGTTCAGAGAATTTTGCCCAGATTTTAGCAAATTTATCAGGAGAACATGAAGCGAAAGGAGGTACGCTTTGAATTTCATCGTCGAAACCTTTCGAAGACGCTGCGCCTCTACGTCGAACAGTTCTCCGCCTTGGATTCTCTTTACGAAGGCGCTAACTTAGTGCCACCTCTTTCGACATCATGTTCTCCTGTTACAATCTCAATTTTGGAGCGTTCAGAGAATTTTGGCCAGATTTTAGCAAACGTATCAGGAGAACATGAAGCGAAAGGAGGTACGCTTTGAATTTCATCGTCGAAACCTTTCGAAGACGCTGCGCCTCTACGTCGAACAGTTCTCCGCCTTGGATTCTCTTTACGAAGGCGCTAACTTAGTGCCACCTCATTCGACATCATGTTCTCCTGTTACAATCTCAATT
Organism: Andrena bucephala; assembly: GCA_947577245.1. Lineage (NCBI taxonomy): Eukaryota > Metazoa > Arthropoda > Insecta > Hymenoptera > Andrenidae > Andrena > Andrena bucephala. The sequence goes on from OX387717.1 coordinate 75,320,080, forward strand.
TTGGAGCGTTCAGAGAATTTTGCCCAGATTTTAGCAAATTTATCAGGAGAACATGAAGCGAAAGGAGGTACGCCTTGAATTTCATCGTCGAAACCTTTCGAAGACGCTGCGCCTCTACGTCGAACAGTTCTCCGCATTGGATTCTCTTTACGAAGGCGCTAACTTAGTGCCACCTCTTTCGACATCATGTTCTCCTGTTATAATCTCAATTTTGGAGCGTTCAGAGAATTTTACCCAGATTTTAGCAAATTTATCAGGAGAACATGAAGCGAAAGGAGGTACGCTTTGAATTTCATCGTCGAAACCTTTCGAAGACGCTGCGCCTCTACGTCGAACAGTTCTCCGCCTTGGATTCTCTTTACGAAGGCGCTAACTTAGTGCCACCTCTTTCGACATCATGTTCTCCTGTTACAATCTCAATTTTGGAGCGTTCAGAAAATTTTGGCCAGATTTTAGCAAACGTATCAGGAGAACATGAAGCGAAAGGAGGTACGCTTTGAATTTCATCGTCGAAACCTTTCGAAGATGCTGCGCCTCTACGTCGAACAGTTCTCCGCCTTGGATTCTCTTTACGAAGGCGCTAACTTAGTGCCACCTCCTTCGACATCATGTTCTCCTGTTACAATCTCAATTTTGGAGCGTTCAGAGAATTTTGCCCAGATTTTAGCAAATTTATCAGGAGAACATGAAGCGAAAGGAGGTACGCCTTGAATTTCATCGTCGAAACCTTTCGAAGACGCTGCGCCTCTACGTCGAACAGTTCTCCGCCTTGGATTCTCTTTGCGAAGGCGCTAACTTAGTGCCACCTCTTTCGACATCATGTTCTCCTGTTACAATCTCAATTTTGGAGCGTTCAGAGAATTTTGGCCAGATTTTAGCAAACGTATCAGGAGAACATGAAGCGAAAGGAGGTACGCTTTGAATTTCATCGTCGAAACCTTTCGAAGACGCTGCGCCTCTACGTCGAACAGTTCTCCGCCTTGGATTCTCTTTACGAAGGCGCTAACTTAGTGCCACCTCTTTCGACATCATGTTCTCCTGTTACAATCTCAATTTTGGAGCGTTCAGAGAATTTTGGCCAGATTTTAGCAAACGTATCAGGAGAACATGAAGCGAAAGGAGGTACGCTTTGAATTTCATCGTCGAAACCTTTCGAAGACGCTGCGCCTCTACGTCGAACAGTTCTCCGCCTTGGATTCTCTTTACGAAGGCGCTAACTTAGTGCCACCTCCTTCGACATCATGTTCTCCTGTTACAATCTCAATTTTGGAGCGTTCAGAGAATTTTGGCCAGATTTTAGCAAACGTATCAGGAGAACATGAAGCGAAAAGAGGTACGCCTTGAATTTCATCGTCGAAACCTTTCGAAGACGCTGCGCCTCTACGTCGAACAGTTCTCCGCCTTGGATTCTCTTTGCGAAGGCGCTAACTTAGTGCCACCTCCTTCGACATCATGTTCTCCTGTTACAATCTCAATTTTGGAGCGTTCAGAGAATTTTGCCCAGATTTTAGCAAATTTATCAGGAGAACATGAAGCGAAAGGAGGTACGCCTTGAATTTCATCGTCGAAACCTTTCGAAGACGCTGCGCCTCTACGTCGAACAGTTCTCCGCCTTGGATTCTCTTTACGAAGGCGCTAACTTAGTGCCACCTCTTTCGACATCATGTTCTCCTGTTACAATCTCAATTTTGGAGCGTTCAGAGAATTTTGGCCAGATTTTAGCAAATGTATCAGGAGAACATGAAGCGAAAGGAGGTACGCTTTGAATTTCATCGTCGAAACCTTTCGAAGACGCTGCGCCTCTACGTCGAACAGTTCTCCGCCTTGGATTCTCTTTACGAAGGCGCTAACTTAGTGCCACCTCTTTCGACATCATGTTCTCCTGTTACAATCTCAATTTTGGAGCGTTCAGAGAATTTTGGCCAGATTTTAGCAAACGTATCAGGAGAACATGAAGCGAAAGGAGGTACGCTTTGAATTTCATCGTCGAAACCTTTCGAAGACGCTGCGCCTCTACGTCGAACAGTTCTCCGCCTTGGATTCTCTTTACGAAGGCGCTAACTTAGTGCCACCTCCTTCGACATCATGTTCTCCTGTTACAATCTCAATTTTGGAGCGTTCAGAGAATTTTGGCCAGATTTTAGCAAACGTATCAGGAGAACATGAAGCGAAAGGAGGTACGCTTTGAATTTCATCGTCGAAACCTTTCGAAGACGCTGCGCCTCTACGTCGAACAGTTCTCCGCCTTGGATTCTCTTTACGAAGGCGCTAACTTAGTGCCACCTCTTTCGACATCATGTTCTCCTGTTACAATCTCAATTTTGGAGCGTTCAGAGAATTTTGGCCAGATTTTAGCAAACGTATCAGGAGAACAAGAAGCGAAAGGAGGTACGCTTTGAATTTCATCGTCGAATCCTTTCGAAGACGCTGCGCCTCTACGTCGAACAGTTCTCCGCATTGGATTCTCTTTACGAAGGCGCTAACTTAGTGCCACCTCTTTCGACATCATGTTCTCCTGTTACAATCTCAATTTTGGAGCGTTCAGAGAATTTTGGCCAGATTTTAGCAAACGTATCAGGAGAACATGAAGCGAAAAGAGGTACGCCTTGAATTTCATCGTCGAAACCTTTCGAAGACGCTGCGCCTCTACGTCGAACAGTTCTCCGCCTTGGATTCTCTTTACGAAGGCGCTAACTTAGTGCCACCTCTTTCGACATCATGTTCTCCTGTTACAATCTCAATTTTGGAGCGTTCAGAGAATTTTGGCCAGATTTTAGCAAACGTATCAGGAGAACATGAAGCGAAAGGAGGTACGCTTTGAATTTCATCGTCGAAACCTTTCGAAGACGCTGCGCCTCTACGTCGAACAGTTCTCCGCCTTGGATTCTCTTTACGAAGGCGCTAACTTAGTGCCACCTCTTTCGACATCATGTTCTCCTGTTACAATCTCAATTTTGGAGCGTTCAGAGAATTTTGGCCAGATTTTAGCAAACGTATCAGGAGAACATGAAGCGAAAGGAGGTACGCTTTGAATTTCATCGTCGAAACCTTTCGAAGACGCTGCGCCTCTACGTCGAACAGTTGTCCGCCTTGGATTCTCTTTACGAAGGCGCTAACTTAGTGCCACCTCTTTCGACATCATGTTCTCCTGTTACAATCTCAATTTTGGAGCGTTCAGAGAATTTTGGCCAGATTTTAGCAAATGTATCAGGAGAACATGAAGCGAAAGGAGGTACGCTTTGAATTTCATCGTCGAAACCTTTCGAAGACGCTGCGCCTCTACGTCGAACAGTTCTCCGCCTTGGATTCTCTTTACGAAGGCGCTAACTTAGTGCCACCTCTTTCGACATCATGTTCTCCTGTTACAATCTCAATTTTGGAGCGTTCAGAGAATTTTGGCCAGATTTTAGCAAATGTATCAGGAGAACATGAAGCGAAAGGAGGTACGCTTTGAATTTCATCGTCGAATCCTTTCGAAGACGCTGCGCCTCTACGTCGAACAGTTCTCCGCCTTGGATTCTCTTTACGAAGGCGCTAACTTAGTGCCACCTCTTTCGACATCATGTTCTCCTGTTACAATCTCAATTTTGGAGCGTTCAGAGAATTTTGGCCAGATTTTAGCAAATGTATCAGGAGAACATGAAGCGAAAGGAGGTACGCTTTGAATTTCATCGTCGAATCCTTTCGAAGACGCTGCGCCTCTACGTCGAACAGTTCTCCGCATTGGATTCTCTTTACGAAGGCGCTAACTTAGTGCCACCTCTTTCGACATCATGTTCTCCTGTTACAATCTCAATTTTGGAGCGTTCAGAGAATTTTGGCCAGATTTTAGCAAATTTATCAGGAGAACATGAAGCGAAAGGAGGTACGCTTTGAATTTCATCGTCGAAACCTTTCGAAGACGCTGCGCCTCTACGTCGAACAGTTCTCCGCATTGGATTCTCTTTACGAAGGCGCTAACTTAGTGCCACCTCTTTCGACATCATGTTCTCCTGTTACAATCTTAATTTTGGAGCGTTCAGAGAATTTTGGCCAGATTTTAGCAAATGTATCAGGAGAACATGAAGCGAAAGGAGGTACGCTTTGAATTTCATCGTCGAATCCTTTCGAAGACGCTGCGCCTCTACGTCGAACAGTTCTCCGCATTGGATTCTCTTTACGAAGGCGCTAACTTAGTGCCACCTCTTTCGACATCATGTTCTCCTGTTACAATCTCAATTTTGGAGCGTTCAGAGAATTTTGGCCAGATTTTAGCAAATTTATCAGGAGAACATGAAGCGAAAGGAGGTACGCTTTGAATTTCATCGTCGAAACCTTTCGAAGACGCTGCGCCTCTACGTCGAACAGTTCTCCGCATTGGATTCTCTTTACGAAGGCGCTAACTTAGTGCCACCTCTTTCGACATCATGTTCTCCTGTTACAATCTCAATTTTGGAGCGTTCAGAGAATTTTGGCCAGATTTTAGCAAATGTATCAGGAGAACATGAAGCGAAAGGAGGTACGCTTTGAATTTCATCGTCGAAACCTTTCGAAGACGCTGCGCCTCTACGTCGAACAGTTCTCCGCCTTGGATTCTCTTTACGAAGGCGCTAACTTAGTGCCACCTCTTTCGACATCATGTTCTCCTGTTACAATCTCAATTTTGGAGCGTTCAGAGAATTTTGGCCAGATTTTAGCAAACGTATCAGGAGAACATGAAGCGAAAGGAGGTACGCTTTGAATTTCATCGTCGAAACCTTTCGAAGACGCTGCGCCTCTACGTCGAACAGTTCTCCGCCTTGGATTCTCTTTACGAAGGCGCTAACTTAGTGCCACCTCTTTCGACATCATGTTCTCCTGTTATAATCTCAATTTTGGAGCGTTCAGAGAATTTTGCCCAGATTTTAGCAAATTTATCAGGAGAACATGAAGCGAAAGGAGGTACGCTTTGAATTTCATCGTCGAAACCTTTCGAAGACGCTGCGCCTCTACGTCGAACAGTTCTCCGCCTTGGATTCTCTTTACGAAGGCGCTAACTTAGTGCCACCTCTTTCGACATCATGTTCTCCTGTTACAATCTCAATTTTGGAGCGTTCAGAGAATTTTGGCCAGATTTTAGCAAATGTATCAGGAGAACATGAAGCGAAAGGAGGTACGCTTTGAATTTCATCGTCGAAACCTTTCGAAGACGCTGCGCCTCTACGTCGAACAGTTCTCCGCCTTGGATTCTCTTTACGAAGGCGCTAACTTAGTGCCACCTCTTTCGACATCATGTTCTCCTGTTACAATCTCAATTTTGGAGCGTTCAGAGAATTTTGGCCAGATTTTAGCAAACGTATCAGGAGAACATGAAGCGAAAGGAGGTACGCTTTGAATTTCATCGTCGAAACCTTTCGAAGACGCTGCGCCTCTACGTCGAACAGTTCTCCGCCTTGGATTCTCTTTACGAAGGCGCTAACTTAGTGCCACCTCTTTCGACATCATGTTCTCCTGTTATAATCTCAATTTTGGAGCGTTCAGAGAATTTTGCCCAGATTTTAGCAAATTTATCAGGAGAACATGAAGCGAAAGGAGGTACGCTTTGAATTTCATCGTCGAAACCTTTCGAAGACGCTGCGCCTCTACGTCGAACAGTTCTCCGCCTTGGATTCTCTTTACGAAGGCGCTAACTTAGTGCCACCTCTTTCGACATCATGTTCTCCTGTTACAATCTCAATTTTGGAGCGTTCAGAAAATTTTGGCCAGATTTTAGCAAACGTATCAGGAGAACATGAAGCGAAAGGAGGTACGCTTTGAATTTCATCGTCGAAACCTTTCGAAGACGCTGCGCCTCTACGTCGAACAGTTGTCCGCCTTGGATTCTCTTTACGAAGGCGCTAACTTAGTGCCACCTCTTTCGACATCATGTTCTCCTGTTACAATCTCAATTTTGGAGCGTTCAGAGAATTTTGGCCAGATTTTAGCAAATGTATCAGGAGAACATGAAGCGAAAGGAGGTACGCTTTGAATTTCATCGTCGAAACCTTTCGAAGACGCTGCGCCTCTACGTCGAACAGTTCTCCGCCTTGGATTCTCTTTACGAAGGCGCTAACTTAGTGCCACCTCTTTCGACATCATGTTCTCCTGTTACAATCTCAATTTTGGAGCGTTCAGAGAATTTTGGCCAGATTTTAGCAAATGTATCAGGAGAACATGAAGCGAAAGGAGGTACGCTTTGAATTTCATCGTCGAATCCTTTCGAAGACGCTGCGCCTCTACGTCGAACAGTTCTCCGCATTGGATTCTCTTTACGAAGGCGCTAACTTAGTGCCACCTCTTTCGACATCATGTTCTCCTGTTACAATCTCAATTTTGGAGCGTTCAGAGAATTTTGGCCAGATTTTAGCAAATTTATCAGGAGAACATGAAGCGAAAGGAGGTACGCTTTGAATTTCATCGTCGAAACCTTTCGAAGACGCTGCGCCTCTACGTCGAACAGTTCTCCGCATTGGATTCTCTTTACGAAGGCGCTAACTTAGTGCCACCTCTGTCGACATCATGTTCTCCTGTTACAATCTTAATTTTGGAGCGTTCAGAGAATTTTGGCCAGATTTTAGCAAATGTATCAGGAGAACATGAAGCAAAAGGAGGTACGCTTTGAATTTCATCGTCGAATCCTTTCGAAGACGCTGCGCCTCTACGTCGAACAGTTCTCCGCATTGGATTCTCTTTACGAAGGCGCTAACTTAGTGCCACCTCTTTCGACATCATGTTCTCCTGTTACAATCTCAATTTTGGAGCGTTCAGAGAATTTTGGCCAGATTTTAGCAAATTTATCAGGAGAACATGAAGCGAAAGGAGGTACGCTTTGAATTTCATCGTCGAAACCTTTCGAAGACGCTGCGCCTCTACGTCGAACAGTTCTCCGCCTTGGATTCTCTTTACGAAGGCGCTAACTTAGTGCCACCTCTTTCGACATCATGTTCTCCTGTTACAATCTCAATTTTGGAGCGGTCAGAGAATTTTGGCCAGATTTTAGCAAATTTATCAGGAGAACATGAAGCGAAAGGAGGTACGCCTTGAATTTCATCGTCGAAACCTTTCGAAGACGCTGCGCCTCTACGTCGAACAGTTCTCCGCCTTGGATTCTCTTTGCGAAGGCGCTAACTTAGTGCCACCTCTTTCGACATCATGTTCTCCTGTTATAATCTCAATTTTGGAGCGTTCAGAGAATTTTGGCCAGATTTTAGCAAATGTATCAGGAGAACATGAAGCGAAAGGAGGTACGCTTTGAATTTCATCGTCGAAACCTTTCGAAGACGCTGCGCCTCTACGTCGAACAGTTCTCCGCCTTGGATTCTCTTTACGAAGGCGCTAACTTAGTGCCACCTCTTTCGACATCATGTTCTCCTGTTACAATCTCAATTTTGGAGCGTTCAGAGAATTTTGGCCAGATTTAAGCAAATGTATCAGGAGAACATGAAGCGAAAGGAGGTACGCTTTGAATTTCATCGTCGAATCCTTTCGAAGACGCTGCGCCTCTACGTCGAACAGTTCTCCGCATTGGATTCTCTTTACGAAGGCGCTAACTTAGTGCCACCTCTTTCGACATCATGTTCTCCTGTTACAATCTCAATTTTGGAGCGTTCAGAGAATTTTGGCCAGATTTTAGCAAATTTATCAGGAGAACATGAAGCGAAAGGAGGTACGCTTTGAATTTCATCGTCGAAACCTTTCGAAGACGCTGCGCCTCTACGTCGAACAGTTCTCCGCATTGGATTCTCTTTACGAAGGCGCTAACTTAGTGCCACCTCTTTCGACATCATGTTCTCCTGTTACAATCTTAATTTTGGAGCGTTCAGAGAATTTTGGCCAGATTTTAGCAAATGTATCAGGAGAACATGAAGCGAAAGGAGGTACGCTTTGAATTTCATCGTCGAATCCTTTCGAAGACGCTGCGCCTCTACGTCGAACAGTTCTCCGCATTGGATTCTCTTTACGAAGGCGCTAACTTAGTGCCACCTCTTTCGACATCATGTTCTCCTGTTACAATCTCAATTTTGGAGCGTTCAGAGAATTTTGGCCAGATTTTAGCAAATTTATCAGGAGAACATGAAGCGAAAGGAGGTACGCTTTGAATTTCATCGTCGAAACCTTTCGAAGACGCTGCGCCTCTACGTCGAACAGTTCTCCGCCTTGGATTCTCTTTACGAAGGCGCTAACTTAGTGCCACCTCTTTCGACATCATGTTCTCCTGTTACAATCTCAATTTTGGAGCGTTCAGAGAATTTTGGCCAGATTTTAGCAAATGTATCAGGAGAACATGAAGCGAAAGGAGGTACGCTTTGAATTTCATCGTCGAAACCTTTCGAAGACGCTGCGCCTCTACGTCGAACAGTTCTCCGCCTTGGATTCTCTTTACGAAGGCGCTAACTTAGTGCCACCTCTTTCGACATCATGTTCTCCTGTTACAATCTCAATTTTGGAGCGGTCAGAGAATTTTGGCCAGATTTTAGCAAATTTATCAGGAGAACATGAAGCGAAAGGAGGTACGCCTTGAATTTCATCGTCGAAACCTTTCGAAGACGCTGCGCCTCTACGTCGAACAGTTCTCCGCCTTGGATTCTCTTTGCGAAGGCGCTAACTTAGTGCCACCTCTTTCGACATCATGTTCTCCTGTTATAATCTCAATTTTGGAGCGTTCAGAGAATTTTGGCCAGATTTTAGCAAATGTATCAGGAGAACATGAAGCGAAAGGAGGTACGCTTTGAATTTCATCGTCGAAACCTTTCGAAGACGCTGCGCCTCTACGTCGAACAGTTCTCCGCCTTGGATTCTCTTTACGAAGGCGCTAACTTAGTGCCACCTCTTTCGACATCATGTTCTCCTGTTACAATCTCAATTTTGGAGCGTTCAGAGAATTTTGGCCAGATTTAAGCAAATGTATCAGGAGAACATGAAGCGAAAGGAGGTACGCTTTGAATTTCATCGTCGAATCCTTTCGAAGACGCTGCGCCTCTACGTCGAACAGTTCTCCGCATTGGATTCTCTTTACGAAGGCGCTAACTTAGTGCCACCTCTTTCGACATCATGTTCTCCTGTTACAATCTCAATTTTGGAGCGTTCAGAGAATTTTGGCCAGATTTTAGCAAATTTATCAGGAGAACATGAAGCGAAAGGAGGTACGCTTTGAATTTCATCGTCGAAACCTTTCGAAGACGCTGCGCCTCTACGTCGAACAGTTCTCCGCATTGGATTCTCTTTACGAAGGCGCTAACTTAGTGCCACCTCTTTCGACATCATGTTCTCCTGTTACAATCTTAATTTTGGAGCGTTCAGAGAATTTTGGCCAGATTTTAGCAAATGTATCAGGAGAACATGAAGCGAAAGGAGGTACGCTTTGAATTTCATCGTCGAATCCTTTCGAAGACGCTGCGCCTCTACGTCGAACAGTTCTCCGCATTGGATTCTCTTTACGAAGGCGCTAACTTAGTGCCACCTCTTTCGACATCATGTTCTCCTGTTACAATCTCAATTTTGGAGCGTTCAGAGAATTTTGGCCAGATTTTAGCAAATTTATCAGGAGAACATGAAGCGAAAGGAGGTACGCTTTGAATTTCATCGTCGAAACCTTTCGAAGACGCTGCGCCTCTACGTCGAACAGTTCTCCGCCTTGGATTCTCTTTACGAAGGCGCTAACTTAGTGCCACCTCTTTCGACATCATGTTCTCCTGTTACAATCTCAATTTTGGAGCGTTCAGAGAATTTTGGCCAGATTTTAGCAAATGTATCAGGAGAACATGAAGCGAAAGGAGGTACGCTTTGAATTTCATCGTCGAAACCTTTCGAAGACGCTGCGCCTCTACGTCGAACAGTTCTCCGCCTTGGATTCTCTTTACGAAGGCGCTAACTTAGTGCCACCTCTTTCGACATCATGTTCTCCTGTTACAATCTCAATTTTGGAGCGTTCAGAGAATTTTGGCCAGATTTTAGCAAACGTATCAGGAGAACATGAAGCGAAAGGAGGTACGCTTTGAATTTCATCGTCGAAACCTTTCGAAGACGCTGCGCCTCTACGTCGAACAGTTCTCCGCCTTGGATTCTCTTTACGAAGGCGCTAACTTAGTGCCACCTCTTTCGACATCATGTTCTCCTGTTATAATCTCAATTTTGGAGCGTTCAGAGAATTTTGCCCAGATTTTAGCAAATTTATCAGGAGAACATGAAGCGAAAGGAGGTACGCTTTGAATTTCATCGTCGAAACCTTTCGAAGACGCTGCGCCTCTACGTCGAACAGTTCTCCGCCTTGGATTCTCTTTACGAAGGCGCTAACTTAGTGCCACCTCTTTCGACATCATGTTCTCCTGTTACAATCTCAATTTTGGAGCGTTCAGAAAATTTTGGCCAGATTTTAGCAAACGTATCAGGAGAACATGAAGCGAAAGGAGGTACGCTTTGAATTTCATCGTCGAAACCTTTCGAAGACGCTGCGCCTCTACGTCGAACAGTTGTCCGCCTTGGATTCTCTTTACGAAGGCGCTAACTTAGTGCCACCTCTTTCGACATCATGTTCTCCTGTTACAATCTCAATTTTGGAGCGTTCAGAGAATTTTGGCCAGATTTTAGCAAATGTATCAGGAGAACATGAAGCGAAAGGAGGTACGCTTTGAATTTCATCGTCGAAACCTTTCGAAGACGCTGCGCCTCTACGTCGAACAGTTCTCCGCCTTGGATTCTCTTTACGAAGGCGCTAACTTAGTGCCACCTCTTTCGACATCATGTTCTCCTGTTACAATCTCAATTTTGGAGCGTTCAGAGAATTTTGGCCAGATTTTAGCAAATGTATCAGGAGAACATGAAGCGAAAGGAGGTACGCTTTGAATTTCATCGTCGAATCCTTTCGAAGACGCTGCGCCTCTACGTCGAACAGTTCTCCGCATTGGATTCTCTTTACGAAGGCGCTAACTTAGTGCCACCTCTTTCGACATCATGTTCTCCTGTTACAATCTCAATTTTGGAGCGTTCAGAGAATTTTGGCCAGATTTTAGCAAATTTATCAGGAGAACATGAAGCGAAAGGAGGTACGCTTTGAATTTCATCGTCGAAACCTTTCGAAGACGCTGCGCCTCTACGTCGAACAGTTCTCCGCATTGGATTCTCTTTACGAAGGCGCTAACTTAGTGCCACCTCTGTCGACATCATGTTCTCCTGTTACAATCTTAATTTTGGAGCGTTCAGAGAATTTTGGCCAGATTTTAGCAAATGTATCAGGAGAACATGAAGCAAAAGGAGGTACGCTTTGAATTTCATCGTCGAATCCTTTCGAAGACGCTGCGCCTCTACGTCGAACAGTTCTCCGCATTGGATTCTCTTTACGAAGGCGCTAACTTAGTGCCACCTCTTTCGACATCATGTTCTCCTGTTACAATCTCAATTTTGGAGCGTTCAGAGAATTTTGGCCAGATTTTAGCAAATTTATCAGGAGAACATGAAGCGAAAGGAGGTACGCTTTGAATTTCATCGTCGAAACCTTTCGAAGACGCTGCGCCTCTACGTCGAACAGTTCTCCGCCTTGGATTCTCTTTACGAAGGCGCTAACTTAGTGCCACCTCTTTCGACATCATGTTCTCCTGTTACAATCTCAATTTTGGAGCGGTCAGAGAATTTTGGCCAGATTTTAGCAAATTTATCAGGAGAACATGAAGCGAAAGGAGGTACGCCTTGAATTTCATCGTCGAAACCTTTCGAAGACGCTGCGCCTCTACGTCGAACAGTTCTCCGCCTTGGATTCTCTTTACGAAGGCGCTAACTTAGTGCCACCTCTTTCGACATCATGTTCTCCTGTTACAATCTCAATTTTGGAGCGTTCAGTGAATTTTGGCCAGATTTTAGCAAATGTATCAGGAGAACATGAAGCGAAAGGAGGTACGCTTTGAATTTCATCGTCGAAACCTTTCGAAGACGCTGCGCCTCTACGTCGAACAGTTCTCCGCCTTGGATTCTCTTTACGAAGGCGCTAACTTAGTGCCACCTCTTTCGACATCATGTTCTCCTGTTACAATCTCAATTTTGGAGCGTTCAGAGAATTTTGGCCAGATTTTAGCAAATGTATCAGGAGAACATGAAGCGAAAGGAGGTTCGCTTTGAATTTCATCGTCGAAACCTTTCGAAGACGCTGCGCCTCTACGTCGAACAGTTCTCCGCCTTGGATTCTCTTTACGAAGGCGCTAACTTAGTGCCACCTCTTTCGACATCATGTTCTCCTGTTACAATCTCAATTTTGGAGCGTTCAGAGAATTTTGGCCAGATTTTAGCAAACGTATCAGGAGAACATGAAGTGAAAGGAGGTACGCTTTGAATTTCATCGTCGAAACCTTTCGAAGACGCTGCGCCTCTACGTCGAACAGTTCTCCGCCTTGGATTCTCTTTACGAAGGCGCTAACTTAGTGCCACCTCTTTCGACATCATGTTCTCCTGTTACAATCTCAATTTTGGAGCGTTCAGAAAATTTTGGCCAGATTTTAGCAAATGTATCAAGAGAACATGAAGCGAAAGGAGGTATCCTAAATTTCAGCTTCGAAGGTGGAGGTACCTCATTCTTTGAAATAGGATAGGAATTGGAATTGGATAGGAGTATGTATAAAAATAATTACTCAATAACAATACAGTCTGTTTCAAGTTTTTTCCACTTTATTTGAATAAAGACTTTTACAGTGTTACAGTAAAGTATAAAATATATAATTTTACTTTGACGGTTATATAAAATCACTATTTTCTTGTGTTCATTGTTGAGATTTCCATTATTTGACCCATATAAAGTTCCTGTTCACGGAGAAATATGCCCAAGTTTCACCTGCAAGAAGAAAAATACTTTTAGTAACCTGACTTGTATATTATAGAAACTACGACGAATGTTACAACATAATTTCATGTAAAACGTATAAAGAATTAAATCATCTTCCCAATTTTACATTTATTTCATGTAGAATACATTTAAACGTCGTTCAATTCTACTACCATATCAGTAAAATACACAGAAAACAAATATTACAACAGGTAAAAAGAATTAGGTTAGGAAAGTTATTTAAATTTCACTTGTTTAAAGGCGAAATGAACTTATTGAGAGGTGCTACTACATTCCCAAAGTGACTTAAATACACATTAGAATCAATTTAGTTGAAGTGGACAGATACATCTATTCCACGTTTATATCCTAACCTCATTCCTGTACTACTTCCACTGAATTATGGATTTATTTTTCAAAGAACTCTTTTCGACTTAAAATCTATATAATAAATAAATTTGTAGACTCTCCAAACTAAAGAACCGTACTAACTTTTCTGCGAAATAAACCGCACAAAAAATTTACGCACCCTCTCCCCCCCCCCCCCCCCTATATATATATCGACAAATCGAGCTGGACTAATTAGTAACTGATAGAAATAGTTAAATTAAATATATGTTTTAATAATTGGCACACTGATATTTAATGACTGGTATGTACACGCAATGAATTTCATTTAATTACTGGGCCATATGAACAGTTTCATGTTTTAATTAATTTAAAACTTTTCTATTAACAAATGTAGATTCTAGTTACGTTATCTGAAAGTAGAACTTTTACGCTTTCGAATAATTATATTTAGTTATAATTTAACTATTTAACCCTCCGTGGTCACACGGGGTGTATATTGCACCCCAAGAGCAATTTTCGATTTGAAATGGCGCACCTTTGTCTTCCAAAGGAGATTTATCGCAAAAAAATAATAAAAATAAAAATTTTAAAATCGGTTTTTTCCCATAACCATGGATAATCGTTCATTTTTAACTACAAATTTTATCATATCAAAATTTACATTTCTAGAAAACGACTATTAGACCACGACTGTATAAGTATTACGAATGTACAATCATCAGTGAAAAGTTAAAAGATTCAAAAATACGAAAATGGTAACTCACAAATGACGCTGGTGTACAGTGAACCCCGTGTGACCATTTTGTGATTATAAGAAGGTGTGATCACGAAGGGTTAAATATAAAAGAAATTGCAATTATCTCAACTGCTTCCTTAACTGTTTCATCACTGTGCCATTTACCTTATGAAAGACAATTTTTTTTTTTAAACGGGGGCACTTCTAATTATATTCCGGTAGACGACGTGCAGTATCAAATCCCTGTTCTGCGCATGTTGGCGCTAATTTTTGCCGGAACAAGCTACAATTGGCTATACCCCAACCAACGCTCCCTCGGAGCCAATGAGCTCATTCTACATGCGTGAAGCGGGTTCCTTCTTATATGACAAAGAGCAATAAACAAAACTTCGTGATTAAAAATAGTTACATAACTAGCAACACCTCTATAAAGGGCCTTCAGGATGAAGAAGGGTCTTCGCATCATAAATAAATGAATAAATTATACTTTGTCCACTTACGTATGATCTTTCAGATTAATACCTTAATAACTAATACCTAAAAAAAACCTTCAACTAATGTTCTCAAAGGAAACATTAATACGATTATTAAAAGCACAAGAAATTGTCAAAATCATCTGAATTTTCCGTCATTTTATTACATTGACTGTACAAAGTGTGTCAGTGTATGAAATTCTCAAAGGGGTTGAAATTACCACTTTTCTGTCGTGGCACCTCCCCAGCTCTGGGCAGCCGGAGTAGTAGTTGGCGCGGGTGTGGACCATTCCTCCGAAGTCTATGTAACAAAAAAACAAAATAAATAATCGTGCACAAAAAAGGAATATTAAAAACCACAGGCGTTCTTATTCACCTGAGCAGCCCAGTCTCCGCTAGCCTGGAATGCCGGAGGCGCAGCCGCGGCTGGAATAGCTGCCGCAGCCGGTGCAGCAACATCGTCAGCCCAATTTTCAGTAGCGACTGGATTCGCCTCAACTTCATTGACCCAGCCAGGTTCTGGAGCCGCTGGAACCTCAACCGGTCCAGTGAACTCTTTGGCTGGTGCGATCTCCTTGGCAGCCTGTTCTTCTTTCTCAGCCTGCGAAAGCATAAAAAATTCTTACTACTAATCCGTCTTTCTATGCCACGATAACACATGTTTTTAGAAAATATTCAGAAAAGATTAAGCCATAAATAATGTCAACAACTGCATTTCTGGATGTTGTTCTTTCATCATTCATAAGAGAAAAGTGTCTGTAAAGAGCTATATTTAATATTAAGACAGAGGTACAAACCTCTTCTGGATCTCTGTAGAAGAACAAGTCGACGACTACGTCCCACTTGGTTTCGCGAGCGATAGAGCCCCTCAATCGAAGTACTTCTCTAGCCAGCAACCACCACATCAGACCGACGCAGTGAAGACTCTTTGTGTTACACGGGATGGTAATGTCGACGAAACGAAGAGGCGAATCAGTGTTACAGAAGGCAATTACTGGAATGTTCACGTAACTGGCCTCTGTGATTGGCTGGTGGTCAGTGGCTGGGTCAGTGACGATCAGGAGACGTGGCTCACGGAAGGCGGCCTGAAAACAGTTACATAAATTACCATCTGGTACCTTTACAACACAGCAGTATCTACTGAACTGTGCAATAAGATCAGAAAAGATTAAGCCAAAATAAGTCAGCAAGTATAATTATGGTAAAATGTTGTTCATCATTCGTAAATATAAATATATTGGGAAACCAAGAATTTCGATAAGCCAACTAGTGACAGAAAATTGAACTACTGAAAGTAGGTTGCAATCCGTTGAAGTCCATATGATTATCAGTGTTTAAATAGACACGTTGTGAAAAACGAGTTTTTAAATTTTTTTGAACACTAAATTTTTACTTATTCGATTAATAAATACTTATTCGGAATGTTTGGTGAGATCCGAACCTACTTTCAATAGTTCGCCAACTTTCCACCACGGCGCTGAAATCTAAGCCACGTCTCCGCTAAGTTTCCCAATAGCTTCTTTCGGTATAACCCAAAATTACCTGGATCTGATTGGTGAAGGCACCAGGAGTGAAACGTCCTGCGATAGGCGTGGCACCGGTGTGCTGCGCGAATTTCAGAACAGCTCTCTGGCCAGTTTGACGACAGCTGATGACGAACACCTCGCTGGGGTGTTCGATAGCGACGATGGCACGGGCTGCCAATAATAGTTTCTCCCAGGTGTGACGCAGATTGATAATGCTAACTCCTAGATTTCGAAAGGACTGATTATTAGCTGCGAAATAAGAGGCGTCGAATACTTTACAGATAAAACGTACCATCACTCTTCTTCTTATAGACGTATTGCTCCATCTGGAAGTTAATATTCTCCGCACCCAGGTGGGTGTACGCAGCTAACATCTTAGTAACGTCATCCTCTTTGAGGGACAATACATCTAAACCTCCTGACATCTTAACGTTGTGGTTAACTTACGAGTAACCTAAAAATAAGTATCAATAAGTAGCATATATTCTTCGACTTTGCATTACTTTCTTATCAAAGAACTTTTATATACTATGTACTCCGTTTGCGACTACATTTGCAGCCAATTTTCTTTTATTTAAATAAAAAGTCGGTCACATAACCTCACTTTATAACCTACGATTTAAATACTACTTAGGTTCAATTTAATAAACAATTGACACATTATAGATGTATAATAAGAGTAAATGCATAGAATATAATAGAAGAATGATTATTAATAGCAATTTAACGTTACTATATTAATTGTTTATTAAACGACACCACGTGCGTTGACCGACTTAAACATCGAGTATATTGCAAATACTTGTTATTTGCACTAAATTTTCTATGGATTTGAATCCTCGTATAAAACCCATTGTTTATTAATATATATCTTCCGGATTATACATAAATAAATACAATAAATAAAGGAAAATATCGCAGCGAACTTACGTTATCAATGCCACTAGGAGACTTCCAAGCGGAAAGGAAGTTGTGCACCGTCGTGCACGTTGCGTAGAGGCGTGCTTTGGCAAACGGCGAATCGAAAACAATATTTATTGTAAAATATATCCTGCCATTGTTACGAAAATCGTAGATAAATGTAACACTTACGAAATTCTGTTATAAAAAAGCTTAACGATCTTTCTTCATAAAATAGGAAGAATCAAATTGGAATTCAAGCGACAACGTAGCGGAAGTACAGCGAAATTGAACCGCAAAATTTGAAATTTGAACTAGAGTCGCGACGAATAGATTTATAAATTCGATTTAATAAAGTACTTTTAAAATTTCCCACAGCGTGTTACTCTTCCTTTTATACATATCGTATAAGTTTCTTTTAACGTTACGAAATTAATTTCTATGCTGAATAAATCACGGCAATAATAATATCTCCGCAAAGTTTAATTGCAATAATATAGAATCACAGAAGAGAAGCAACAGTTAGAATCTTTTCACGCATTCGTTTCGTACTGTTCTATCATTCTTATAACAGTAAAACCGAAATATCAATGATTCTGTAGCGTCTTGTATCCTAACCTACAACACAGATCCTCGCGAAGCATTATCCTCCTTTTCACAAATCTGTAATTAATAGGGTGCGATACATTGCGTATGAAATAGGCACGGTTTCTTAAAATGGTGTAGAAGAATGTATCCAGCGAACCATAAGACTATCTTCGTTTTGGACCACACGCCATATTTCGGCATATCCACCGAGTGTCCGCTGGAATTTGATTTCCTAAAGAGCCGCGGTCAGAATCTAATTCCCCTGGCACCTGTGTGCAAGTCTCTGTGGACCACCAGCGTAGAAGCCTCTTTGGAATACTGCCGCATAGCGTGGGACCTCTTTCCCACTGGAAAACTGGTATACAATTTTGGATATCCATTTATAATCATTGCCTTCGAGCTAAGTTGAAAATTGCCGATTCCTCTTCGTCGTAGATAAGATTTGTTGTGACCGATCGTGCGGCGTACGTGCTAAACTCATGGAGTCCGTCTCAGCAGAATTTGAACCACGTAAGGTTTATCAGATTTCATGGTTCGTTAGTATTTCTCTGTTGAAAAATAAGGTTTCTAGTAGAGAGTGTTATTATTGCAGATAATGAACGGCACGGCGATTCTGGGAGTACCGACAAAGACTCCAGAACCTGGAGAAGACTATTCCGTGATACATGGACTGAGGGTAGCTATAGAGACACTTAACGAGTGTTCAGAAATTCAGCACGAGAAGAGAACATCGTTGAACGACAGCGCTAGTAAACTGGTTAACCGAGGCAGAGTGATATGTATCACCAGTGCGAGAGATAATAGTAACATGAAGAGTTTGGAAAACATATTTTTGAACGAGTTAGCTCAAGAAAATAAGAATGCTTTATCCTCGGATCAGTTAGTATGTTTGTAGAAGATTTTTAAGGCCTCGGATCTGTTAAGTTTGTAACGTGTTCTTCTCTTTCGTTTCAGCTTAATACCTGTGGATTATTGCCATCTGGTTATATTGAACATTTTTCCTAATAACATCGAATCGCAAGTTACGAGTCAGGGACCAAGGGAGGTCTCGCCTTTGTTAACGGTGGAGGTGCATTCGATCAAGGCGCCTGCGCTGCATTCGAAACTGTCGCACCTAATTCTGTCCCACTACGATTTGGCAAGTACAACAGTAACCGGTATACCGATGAAGGAGGAACAGAATGCCAGCTCCTCTGCGAATTACGACGTCGAGATATTTCACTCCTCAGCTGCGCATTCCGCAATTTTAAAAGGTTCCTTTATTAACCGTGCAGCGAAGAAACTTAAACGCGCAGGCTTGAGCTTATTACTGAAATGTGTGTTTAGGAAATCCGCAGGATTCAGCTTTGATTAAAACGTTCAGGAGGTTCGAAGAAGGCTCGGAGTATGAGACGGTAACTCTGAAATGGTGCACGCCGAGGGGTTGCAGCGCGGCTGAGATGCAGAATTGCACAGCTATGCACAGGATCACGCCCGTGGATGTAAATAGCAGGCCTTCGTCCTGCTTGATTAATTTCCTCCTGAACGGTAGATCGGTGATGCTCGAAATGGCCAGAAAGAGTGGAGGGAAAACCATTTCGCATTTACTCGCGGCGCACGGCGGAGAGATTTTTATACACACATTGTCCACTGCCAGAAGCGTATTAGAGGATCCACCTTCTATCAGCGAAGGCTGTGGTGGACGTGTCACCGATTATAGAATAACTGTGAGCACACTGAATTTTAATTATCATTTGTTTAATGACTTTCCCGACAATCGCAGCCTGTTGTTGCAGGATTTCGGTAGACTCATGCGAAATAATGTACTAGTGCCTTTGAAACGCAGCACGAACAGTAACAGCGATGGCCCAGCGGAGAAAATGAGATCCAGATTGGAGCGACACACTAAATACTGGCCAATTACTATCTCTAGTACCCTCATGTTTAATTTAAAACAGGTAGATAATCGGAACGAATTAAATATAATTTCATTTGAAAGAATTGCCTCCAATAATCTTTTGCGTCCAAGTTAATAGATCCAATGCCAGACTTAATGGTAAAAGAGGAGCTTACTGCTGAGGAAGTTGTTCAATGCAAGCAAGTGATCTTCAGTTTGCTACAGTTGGAAGCGAAACACGAGGCACTACCTTTGCCAAGTATAGGAGGAGGGCGCGGTGGTAAAGGTGGTGTGCGCAGAGAAGAACATTACAGACTCTTATGGGGAGAGTTGGAAACATTTCTCAAGCATCACGCTAATAATTCTGCGGCGCACTCGGAAGTTCTCACTTGTCTGCTCGAAGTGCGGAGCAAAGATGACAAGGATAAGGTGGAGTTGGACCAGGCATTGCGCGAGCTGGACGGGTAAATTATAAGATATCAGTAGCGCACTCAGGATTTAATGGGGGGAGCAGAGTTGAAGGGACAAAAATATTTTTAATGCGGATTCAAGGAAATTCGTTGGGTGATTAAAAAAATTTATTTGAAGGATAAAATTCAGTTTTCTTTTCTTTTTAGAAAGCTTTTAAATTACTTCAGTCTCCTTTTTCCTTTTTCTTTGTGAGCTGTCAGCGGAGATGGACAAAAAATTATTGGAAATAAAAATTTGTGCAGGAAATTTTTATTTCAAATAATTTTTTGCCCATCTCTGGGTGTCAGGGACGCTTGGCTCCCCCTCTGGGTGCGCCACTGTAAGATATCTTAAGAAAAACTAGCAAATTAGCATTGTCTAGCTTCTGTCTGTATTTGTCTAGTTTTGGAAAGGAAGACGGAACGGCCAGAGCCAGTGTAATAAGAGCGACAACCGATTCACCGATGTCACCGCCGCCCAGCACATCAATATCCCTTGGGAAACAAATCCTCAAAGGTGGCCTTTACGCCCCTAAGAGCTTGCTGGACGTTTGGTTACAACGAAGTGCGCCTAAGGAGAAGAAGCCAGATTTTCACGGGAGGATGAACAGCGATGGCGCTAAAGCTAAATTGTATCCCAATTTGAAGGAGACTGGCCGGGAACCACGCGAAACTATCCTAGAGGGCTAATACTCCGCTCAGACTGAAGCCGAAGTGAATCGAACTACAAATTGAAAAGTGACTTTTATATCGATCTCGTGGACACCATCGCACGTTATCCTTCATTCTCTACGGATGATGTACCACGATTCTTTTAAGCGAAAGAAAATAACAACTCCCTCAACCAGAATTTTGTAGTGAAAATGATACCCTATACCAATTAACACATAAGTCGGTGGAAGAAATCTACAAGGGTTTTGAAAGTTTCCGTACTAGGAACCCTTCCCCGGGACGAAGTCCGAACTTCGACTGGAAGCATCATCGTCAGCCACTAATCCATCAGCCATTGCCAAGACCTTCCCCGAAAATAATACCTCCAAAATCAGAAACTACAGAGGCTTGTCCAATCAAGCCCCTCCAGCATTCAGCAATCCCTTCCCAATGTTCCATCCCCGAAGAAGCTTCTGTCACCCCGCTTCCCTGACAACAGCCAGAAAAGAGCGCGAGTCGGAGGGGCACCTGTGGCCCGGAAGATACACGCCGAAGAGAGGGGAAGAGAGGCCAGCCGCCGAAAGTGTATCAGTGGTGCAACGAAAGCGATCCACCGAGTTCTCTCGTCCCTCCCCCCCCCCCCCCCCGTGCTCCTCCTCGCCGCGTCGTTTTACAGAGCAGAGCAGACACGTCTGCCTGGGTGTCTGAGCCACCGCGATACGTTGACCTCCATCGAAACTATAGCTCTATCGTTCCTCCCTACCCTCCCCGGCTGGAATTCCGCTGCTAATCGATGGGAAGGAAGGAAGGAAGGATGGATGGATGGAAGGAAGGAAGGAAGGTATGCCGCACATAATATAAACGCGAGCACCACGAGTGCCCGAGTGGAAAAGAGGGACAGAGACGGAATCGACAGATGAGGAGGTGGAGGTGGATGAGGTGGAGCACCAAGAGTGAGAGGGCGGGGGGGGGGGAGGGGGAGGGTGGGCAGGGAGGCGGAAGGGGATCAGAGAGTACAAGTGCGTGACGTAATGGTTCATTCATCCCGAGACAGACGATATCCCGGTCAATGGTGTACATATATATTCGCGAACACACGCGCGTATCCGTCTCGGTACACGCGAGTGTGCGTGTACACTTCGGTGAGGCCGATGCGTGTGCACGTGTGTGGCTGCGTGTCACGTGAAATACACACGTGGACACGTGGCCGCTCGCTTTGGTTTATTCGTTCCTTGCTTCCACCTGTTCCCTTCGGTCCACGCGACCTCGATTATGCACCCAGCCACTCTGCAATCTCGGCGATGGGTAATCTTCGGATCTTCCCCTTAGGGAAATGCGACTTTCACGGACGATTGTTGCCCTTGCGCCGAAGTAACTGGGGCGCTAGAATTGTACGTACACCGTTTGGAATTTGCGAGTTTATGGAGATTAGGCTTCGTTGTAGGATGCCTTCTTTATTGGGACGTTAATAGAATTTCATTCTGTCGAAAGCGTAGGGATGTGTCGCGCTTGGCTTCTACGAAAGTAAAGCAACTTCGTTCGCTAAGAAGTTACTGGAAACCTTCATGTAAACCTTCCCTGTTATTTCTCTTTCAGGTACTATCACCATTTGACTACTACTAGCAGCACACTATTGCCCACGAAAGTTCTGAGAAACTTTCCTACAACGGCAAACGCCAAGATCACCACTAGGATCCCAAAGCAGCAAATAGTAGCTCCACTCCGCGCTTGTCCGCCTTAACTGGGGCGTAACCTAGGCCAAGGACTTAAGTTTCACCCTCAAGCAACCGTGCCGGGTCGTTTGAACCTAAGCGTGATGTTACGAAATGCAATGATAGTAGGGGAAACTTGAGAAACTTAAGAAATTACTTCTCTGCTGCTCGGTGGCGGATTTAAGGATTGCCCGGGCGGCAACCGTTCTGAGGGGCCTATTTTTTTCGGGAAAATGAAGAGGTACTAAAAATGGGCGAAATATAATACTACAGGAAAAAATATAGTTTGGATAAAATCACCATTTTCTTTTTTTTTTTTGAAGGGGCCGCTGCTCTAAGAAGAACATCCCTTAAACGAGTAGGGCAGGATTCTTAACGCTGGGTCCAAAGTGACCCGCGTGTGATCCTTCGAATCGCCCCGCCACCCGGGGATTGAAAGTTAAAAGGGCCATGCCACGGCGATCTATTCTAAAACGATCCACTTTCGAGGCCCCAAAGTCACCCTTAACATTTCAACGCAGCTACCGGCTGCTCCGTTTTTGTCTTTCGCCGAAATAGAATACAATGAAATAGGATACAAGGGGCCTGGGTACCAGGTCAGACGTTCCAGAGGAAGGAGCATCGATAATGCATGACGTTATCGATCCTTGGACATCGCCTAGCCCCCCTCCCCGCAGACCGGATATCGATCTGTGCCAGAGAGGCGCGCGACGTGCTCCGTTTTCCTGGTCCTCCATAATTCATCGTCGCGTTCCGCTTCCTGGCCTTTGTGCCTTCCGGAGCTTCGTCCCGTATTGAGTGTCGCGTCCTTAAGAACGTCGCCGAGACGTGGGAACGCTCGAGCCATAGATCATGCTTCATTTCAGAGTCATACGACCATCGCGCTCCCCTTTGCGCCTCGCAGCTTTTCACGTTTCCGCGTTCGATCGTCTCTTCGAGAGCCGGAGTCAATGACCGGCGGCAAGATCGCGTCTATTTTTTTTTTAAAAAAAATGTCAACCCTCCAGCCGCGCACCGGGTTGCAACCATTTTTCAGAATCTTCCTGTCGGCGGAGGGGCACTCTTTAACTCTGGAAAAGTGCTCCTTTATATTATGCGGTAGAAATGGCGAGGTATGATTTGTTTTAATAAAGTCTGTGCGAGAAATTGTGCTCTGAAATGGGTCTGATAAACAGTTGTGTTTGATAGTAATTTGATCGTCGGTCGTTGAGCGTGTAGCGGGGGACATTAATGATTGTCAGTTGCAATAGCACGGGATGTTTTTCCGCCGGTTGGTTCAGTGACCCTTTGCCAGGATCGATATTCGGGGTAGATAGGCGAAATAAATTATAAACGGCGGACTCTTCTTCGTGCTACCATCTGCACACAGCTGTAGCCTCCCCGCAACACCGATCAATATTTCTAATTTGCTTTCCTGGCTGCGACGCGGCGCGAATTTTGCCAATAAAAAAGGAGGACGCTAAAACCCGCGGCCTCCCTCGGGCGCTGACGTTAACTCATAGTTATATCGATAGCAAATATTTGTGGAAAAAATCCGGGCACTGCCACGCGTATTTCCGAATGGGGACGTACAGAGAATCGTGGACTCTGAGTCTCTTGAATCGAGTAACTGAGGAATATTTATCGCTAATCAAGGGGGGTCCATTTTGACCCATAACTGTATTCACATAAGTTTTGAATAAGCTTCCATATTAAATTCTCTGATCTTGTTATTACAATATAAAAAATGTATCTTCTTCGAGAATTAATATTAGTAATTAGTGACACAAGGTGGTTGATATTTCAGATGGGTCTAAATGGACCCCGTATTTGTCAGACGAGCGATAAATTGGGATTTCCAACACCAGAATTTCACTCTAATAGAGTCACTATCAACCAAAAGCCTCATTAACAGCACAGATCTTCAACTTACCCAACGTTCGGCTAAAAAGACTAAAATCGAGATCAGAACAATTCAATAATCCCACGCGAAGCACAAGAATTTTTTTTAGGTAAGGTTTCCAGCAGTGGCGGATTTAACAGGGCAGCCGATGAGCAGTTGCCACCTGGGCCCCTGCTCGGAAGGCCCCACCAGGGCCCCATCCTTAAAAAAAATTATGATTTTATCCAAACTATATATTTTTTTCTGTATTATTACACTGAGCCCGTTTTCAGAAAACTACCGCTTTAGTTTCTCAAAAAATGGGCCCCTGCTCAGAAGGCCCCCCCTTAAGATCCAGCCTTCAAAAATAAATTATGATTTTATCCAAGCACTTTTTTCCTATACTTTTTTTTGTACATTTACCCCATTTTAATTTTCCCGAAAAAAATGGGCCCCTCAATGTTTGCCACCTGGGCCTTATTTCTTAAATCCGCCACTGGTTTCCGGATCTCTTCTCCAAAAATCTCAAAGCTGTAAACTTTGGGGCGCTCGTAGCTTTTACGACCCGGCTATATCCGTTCCAGGTACTATACCGCTTATCAACACCCATTACCGTCCCAAAAACCTGTGTCCTCCACCTGCACACCCACGTACCGTAAAAGAAAAAAACGAACAATTGAGAAGAGCTTGAGAAGAAATACCACTGGAAGCCACGTGACAAAAGTATCCAAAGGAAAAAAGGTCACGGAAATATGAAGTAGCCGGAGATTCTCCCTGGAATCGCCAGGATAAAGTCGATCTTGGGTCGCAAGTTACCTCTCTCCTTCCAGGAAGCCCATCCTGAACCGTAATATTCCTTGGAGTGCTCGTTGGCCGGGAGGCCAGGTCACAGGGAGAACTGGCGGGATGGAGAGAGGCGGGGCGGGGGGGAGGGGGGGGCGGGAGCGAGGGAAAAATAATCCCCCAGCGGGATTTTCGACCCTCGTTTCCCATCAGGGGTAGGAAGAGACGCTCGGTGATCGTTAGCGCGAAGGGGACTTTGAAAAACGTCTGCTCAAGAGAGAGAGAGAGAGGGAGAGAGAGGGGAGAGGCAGCTGTCGGGAGCGTAGCTAGGCGGAGGACAGGTCTGAAAAGGGGCGACAAAGGGACAGCCCTGACCCTCGGGGAGCGCAGCGGGAAAGCGAGTCCTGGACGCTTTCCTCTGGGCTCAATGGAATACGTTAGGACGCCGCCTGAAATATTCACAGAGAGAGGGACGGAGAGAGAGAGAAGTTTCTCCTCGGGAGGAAAGGCTTCTCCCGAGCTTTCGGCGAACTTGAAGCACCCTTTCCAGCCAGCCGGATTTCGCGGGGTAGTTTCACGCTTTATCGTCGAGCTTTGGCAGGCTTCGGGGTTGCTACGCTGGGAAACAGAATTTCAGATTTTTTTTTTCAGCGGGGAATGCGTCAGTGTATGATTATTCGAAGTGTTGACTTAAAAAGAGGATCTCCCTCTTTGGAACAGTGGTGTTATATAATAATTTTGTAGCGTGGGTGTAAGTGGTGAGTTTAATTGTAAGAGAAGCTGCACTCAGGTAAAATCTTTCAGGGTGTTTTGGGGATTTAAATGTGGTTTCTTAGTTTCTTAGTGGATCGCTGTGTTGATTGGTATTTTACAGGGAATGATGATCGATATCGTCCTCCATGGTCCTAGCGTGGAGGATTCTCGCGAGTCAGATGATGATTAAGTAGAGATACTCTCGCCGCTGGGGGAGGGGAAAAAGTTTTTCCCGGTGGGTAGATTTATGAAAGCCGGGGATTTGACACTGGCAAATTGAATGTCAAAGCATGATTATGTCTAGGACATTTTGTCGTGGGTATTGTCATCGGTTCTGAATAACGTGTTTTATTATTCAGAGAGACATTACGCGGCTCTAGCTGCGCTAGAGCCTTTCGTGAAACGGAGGATTCTCGATCCGCGGAGTTCCACGTAAGTTGCTTCGAATAACTAAGTCTGCCACGCGATTCTCCCACGTTATTCGTTCTTTCGCATCCGTTTCATTATGTATCGTCTGAAATAAGAATGTTTTACGAGGTAACGATGTATATACTCTGCATCATTTCTATTGACAATAATACACTTCAGAAGCTTGGGAATTTAAGGGTTGATTCATTGTTAGCGTTCTGAAGGAAAAGTGTAAGTCCCGTGTGGTGTTCACTGGTGGCCCTCAAGACAGTCATCGTGTTAACGACCAAGGTGTACACAAATGTGGCCAACTAAGTACCCATGTGATAACATATTTGATAACTTGTATTGTTAAGTAAATATATACCGCTTTACACACCAGTTTAAAGAGTCTACTACTCACTGTACCTCCACCTTCCACTATGCACCCTCTCCTTAAAAGAACTCACCACCCAGAAACTTAAGTCCAAATCCTCGGTTGTTTCATCCCCCATTAACGACCAAGGCAAGGGCGTCTGAAGCCATTTTACAGTGCGAATTTAATTAAAAATTTAAAACTGAAATTGAAAAACATTCCTTTCTTTAGATCAGTTTTGAAATAGAAGCGATTATTTTTTCAAAAGCCAGGGGGAAGGGCAACTGTTCCTTTGCACCGCCGGCCGAACGCCCATGGACCAAGATGTACAACAATGCGACTAAATAAGCACACCCTGTCGATGACTGACGAAGGACACATTCGATGCTAGCTTGCACCCTGAAACATCCCTTAACGAGTCTCCTCCTCACTATACCTCAACCTTCCACTGCACACCCCCTCCTTAAAAGAACACCGCCCAGAATCTTCAAAAGGGCCCCGGCCACGAAAGCCCGGATCCTGACAAGGGAAGTTCCCCAAGTGGTCCACCGAGATTCAAACACGCTTCACCCCCCATGGCACCGTTCCTCCGTCCGCGATACCACACCCCCTGCCGCAGGACCTACTTCCGAGTCCCCCCGAAAGATACTACACCTACCAACAAGCCACAAAAAGAGAATACCAAGGGAACCCCGATGCAGAGCGAAGCAACGAAGACGCGAGATGCTGTCGAAGAGGAGTGGCAGCGAGGAGAATGTGCCCGCGGAGAGAGATGTAGGTCCTGCGGTAGCCAGAGAAATCGGAGGGGGAGGAATCGAAAGTAGAAGGAAGAAGGAAGCGAGAGGGGTGCCGAGGGCGGAGGGTGTCCCTCGGATCGCCCCCGCCATGGTAACGTCGTAGCACGTGCCGGCTCTACGTCACCGCGTGTTTACAGAGAGATACCTATAGCCGTACTCGTGACCTTGTGTTTTGTATATATCATCCCTCCCCTCCCTCCCTCCCTCCCCCCCCCCCGCCCCGCCCCTTGCCCCGCGGCGCCCGCGGGATTCAACCCAGGCCACCCCCGCTGTCCCGCGGACCCCCGGAATACCCCCGGCCCCGGGTGTACACGTACACGTTCTGTATCGCGTCTCTCCTCTCTCCCTTTCCTGTACCAGAGAGGCTCCTCAAACTCCCCGTGAGGCAACCAGTCGTTCCGTCTGTGACGTAACGGGGTATCACACGACCTGTCGGTGCTTTGTTGCATCCGCGCGGCGCCGTCTCTCTCCGGCCGGCGAGCCAGCTCCGTTGGGGACCTCTTCTTTCCGCTGGCTCTGTCTCCCTCGGCCGCCCTTCCGGCCCTCTCCGTCCGCCGTACGCGGTCGCCGGCCTCCTATCCGCCGCGTTTCCCTGCCTCTGTTTCCACTTCTCTTCGGGGACGCCGGCGTGTGGGTGTGCACGCTCGCCTATTCCGCTATCTCTGTCCCACTTTCCCTTGGCTCCCCCCACCCCCCCCCCCGCCCCAACCCCCCGGCCCCCTTCGTTCCCCCCGCGAGCACCGTTCGGAATTCCGTTCCCCGTGTACACACACCCTCCTCCTTCAGCCACAACCGCGGCTGCCCCTTCTAGTCGTGGCTCAATCGCTCCCTCTCTCTCTCTTTCTCCCTGCGCCCATATGGACGTGCACGTACACGCCGGCTGCCGGTGTTTTCTCTGCTCGTGATGCAAGAGAGTGAAAGTGAGAGAGACGCGGGGAGAGAGAGAGAGAGAGAGAGAGAGAGAGAGAGAGAGAGAGAGAGAGAGAGAGAGAGGATGGTTTAAATGGGTGAGCACATCGCCTCGAAGGTCGTGCCAGAGCTGACTGGGTCACTGGAACGGACGCGATGACCCCGCGGCCCCTTTACTCGCGGGCTACTTGGAGTCCCGTGGATTTCGGGGCGATGGGGGTGCGATCTGTCGATCGATCGCTGCGATTCTTGAAGAGGATCCGGGGTCTAGCGGAGAGGGCTGTCGGTGCGGTGGACTCTGTGCTCGGTTCAGTGAGCTGGGGTCACTTGATGACGAAGCAATGCCCGCAGTTCTCTTTCCATCTCAGCCCCTTCAATTTTTCTCCCTTAGATCACCGTCACTTATTTACCTGTTTATATTTTGTATTCTAAAGGGTTTACCGTCGATACTAATAATAATAATAATAATAATAATAATAATAATAATAATAATAATAATAAATCACTTAATTATCCTCTGGGATGACGAATGAAAGATGACATCACCCTTACCAGTCTCCTTGTTTCTCAAAGAGTAGAGTTGTGCACAAAGAGCCGCTCAGAGCCGAAAACCTCTGGCTCTTTCTGCACCTCTGGGGCAGCCGATTGCAGCCCCTATCGCCAACCATAAGTACTTATGTAAAAAGGTACTGTTCAAAATGCTCGACACTCGTTCCGTTCCATTTCTAAGTACATACAAGATACTTCCATTTCCAAGCGTATAAACTTGGTACTATAAAACGCCGAAAATACCCTCGCTGATTCCAGAGAACGTCCGACGTTTACGGAACGATCGTTAATCGAATGCCCGATGGGGCCTCGAGAAACCGCATTCCCGCATGGAGGAAAGTTTCTCGCCAGCGGCAGCGAGCGCGCAGTTCCTGGCAGCGTGTCGCGCCGCAAGGTTACTTCTGTCCTTAATTTTAGAAGCGTCGAAAAGGAACGGGCCAGAGATGGTCGTCGCGACGAAAATAATAACGCGGGGTGAGAGCGCGGATCGCCAGCGATTCCTCGGCACCTACCTCGATCCTCATTTCTGCGCCTCTTCTCGATCCCCGCTCGGACCGGGGCGCCTGATAGGATGGAATTGGAGGTGACGCCTAAAGTGGGAGTCTCTTGGTCCATGGACGTGTTCGAGGAACAAGGGGAAAGTCGACGGGCCTGGAGAGCGTCTCACTTTCACTTGACTAGAAGCAGGGCGCCAGCGGTCTTCTCTGCCTGCCAGTCGGGTGTTTTTCGACCCGGCATCGCGTGCAGCAGGCGCTGGAGATTAATTCGTAATTAGCGCGGCGAATCAACGAATCGCGAGGGGGATTAATTAAATATAAAGCGATCGGGGGGCACTCGTTACTGCCGAAAATTATAACACAGAGAACTTTACGGAAGGAATAATAAAAAAAATGTAGGTACTCCAAAACTGACTCGTTTTCTTTAAATAATTATTGAGATATACTCTTCTCTACCAATTCTATTCGATATTCCAACTCCCACCGCTCGTCGGTAGCATAGAATCTGTGAAGAACAGGTCGCAATTGTGACGGGAATTGTAGCATGCACCGCAGAGAAAGAGACTTCTACTTGTAACTACTGCTCTTCTACTAGGGGCGCTGAAACATGAGAACCGTGAGCAACGATTAATTTCGCAGGAGTAGTTCAGGCGTGTAAATAAATAATGGAACTATGAAGGCGTAATCAAGATTCACGTACTTTTATTTTACCCTTTAAATAAGTCATCCACTACAGCAGTAATTCGCACTGAAAGTCGCGATCGCGCGTCCCGATCGCGACGATCGCCCTGGATCGTGTCTACGCTCGCAACCGCAAGTAATCATCGTCGTCATTGTCGTCGCAATCATGGATCACCCTCGCCGTGTCCACGACCATCGTCGCCGCGGCGTGCGCGGGCATCCTCGCCGATGGTCGTCAACGACAGCCGCGTGTAATCATTCTTTCGCGAGGCACGCATCACCGAGAGGCGAACCGATTCGGTTCTGCCACCCCCATCGTGAATCGCGATCGCCTCGCGATTGGCAGTCGTTCGTTCCGCGACCCCCTGGCGAGCTCTCAGAGCCGCGATGGTTAATTGCTCCCCTTAGCGTCGATTAATTTCGAATCAATTAGCGGGCTGTTTGCGCGCGGCTCGTCTTGCGGGAACGGTTAATGGACGCGTAATTACAGGAGCCCGCGCCTAGAGCCGTTCACCCCTGGAATCGGACGCTTTTCCATCTAGCATGCCTCCCTTTTCCTCGAGTACAAGGCAACGGTGTGTATTTGGGACATTGAAGGGAAGAGAGGAGAACGTGAGGCGTTATCTGTTTCGCGAAGATCTTAGTCGGCGAGCGCTTTCGATTCTACAAGTGTCCATCTAACGTTGCGAAAATTGTCGCAAGCCGGAACCACGCATTCTGTATTCGAATTTTCGCAATTGGAATATTCGGCATTGAAATATTCGGCATTTGAATGTTCGGAATTGGAATATTCGGCATTTGAATATTCAAATATTCATTCAAATATTCGGAATTCGAATATTCAGAATTCGAATATTCGACATTTAAATACTCGGAATCTAAAAAATAATGGGAATTTGAAGATCCATGATTGAAATATTCGGCATTTGAATATTCGAAATTGGAATATTCGGCATTCGAATATTGGGAATTTAAATATTCAGCATCCGAATATTCGGAATTCGAATATTGAGAATTGAAATATTCGGCATTTGAATATTTGAAATTGAAATTATTCGGCTTTCGAATATTCAGCATTCAAATATTCGGAATTGGAATATTCAGAATTGGAATATTCGACATTCAAATATTCAGAATCAGAATAATGGAAATTTGAAGATTCGGCATTGAAATATTCGGCATTTGAATATACGAAATTGGAATACTCGGCATTCAATTATTCGGAATCAGAATAATGGGAATTTGAATAACCGAATATTCAAATATTCGGAGTCGAAATATTTGGAATTAAAATATTCGGCATTCGACAACTTGTTCGCCAAACTATTCGCGTACATTCCCACCCTATGCGCTTCTTCGGCCCCCGACGAGCGTTTCGACTGAAACTGCGACCGTTCATACAGTGAATCTCGCGCAAACATTAGATAATCGGTGGATAGCGAACATTCTTTTCCGTCGTTAGATCCACACATGCAGTTGCTCGCCGAACGCGTGGTTGCGCCTTGGTCTACACAGGGTGGGGCAGTCGAGCGTGTTCCCGTTCCGTTTTCAATGGTAAGAAAACGTGGCAGAAATGAAAGCTGCAGGGTTTGTAAGGGAAGAACGATGGGATAGGATCGCAGACCACCTTCGGTGGTAAATGGAGCGTTAAGATACGATGGATTGGATCGATGATGGATCCGATGAAGATTTTTGCGAGATGAAGGAGGGAGATAGAAATTCGAGGCTATTATTCGAACCACAAGTGTTGGTCGACAGAATTCCTCGCGCGAGATGTATTAAATCCATCCTGAAAGAGCGATTAATCGAACCCAATGAACTATCATGCGTGTGAAGATTAACAGAGGTTAGATTGTATATACGAAGGGGATCGATCGTTTCCACGCGAGAAATAAGGGAAAAAAAGCAACTTTTCCTCTGTTATCCCGTTCATCCTCTGGTGATTCTGTTTACGTCGCCATAAAGCTAGGATAATAAATAAAAAGTAGCGATGAAATACTAAAAAAAAATTCTACTCAAATCCACTCAATTACCGTAGAAAATATTCCTATCAGAATCCTCTGGTACTCCCCCGCTACAAATACTCAAACACCAATTAATCCAAAACCCTCTCCCATATCCACACGATTCGTACCCCTGCGCCAAGAAATATCCCAACCAGAACCTTCCACTAGAGCAGCGTCTCCCACCTGGTGTTCCGCGGAAAGTTATCTTATAACAAAGTTCCCAATTCTTCCCTTTTATTTACGAGTTATTTCGATGTTACAACCGTTCGTGTACAAAAGAAAAGCTATCGAGGTTGGGGCTTCCGCCAAAGTTCAGTGAGTTTGGAAGGGTTCCGTGGCAAAATTGATTTGGGAAACGCTGCTCTAGAGCAGCCTCTGTAAAAGACATCTAAACTCCAAACTCGTGCCGCGTCCACTTCAAGCAGGACACACACTAAACGGCGTAACGTTTCCAAATAATTTATTTAACGTGCCTCGGCAATGGCAACTCGCTGGCTTACAATTGAATCAGGCTGTTACACGTTACTGT
Organism: Andrena bucephala; assembly: GCA_947577245.1. Taxonomy (NCBI): domain Eukaryota; kingdom Metazoa; phylum Arthropoda; class Insecta; order Hymenoptera; family Andrenidae; genus Andrena; species Andrena bucephala. The sequence goes on from OX387717.1 coordinate 75,352,272, forward strand.
GAAATGAGGGGCAGAGGTAAGCGATCGCAGGAGCGCTCTACTCGAAGCCACGACGGGGCACTGAGGGCTGCTGAGGGTTTTGGGGGCGTGGAAGTGCTCGAGAAGAGAGAAGTGCATCGACAGGTGCAGAGAAAGGTAGAAGCTAAGCTACTAAGGTGCTCAACGAGAGCAAGACGAATGGCGGTTCTCCCTTCGAATCGCGAAATTGCTTATTAGTAACCTTAAATGGCAGTAGTTTAGGTGACCACGATCGATCACCGATCGCTGCACTTGGTGAACGTCAGGCACGGATCTCTCAACGATCTTGGAACAGAGATCCAGAGTCTGGTTCAATATGGAGCTTCCTCTGAGGAAATCGAAACCTTGGATCTTGGGATACAGTAAGGATTCGATTCTCGTTGCAAACTTGGGACCAGATCGGAACTTCATAAGACGAGGCAGGGTTAAGCCCTTCAGGTGCTGACCATTTGGATGCTTGGCATATGCCGTGTGCGGGACTCCCCTAATCGTATATGTTAACCATAGGCTCTGAACGCCCCACGGGCGTTCCCCGCGTCTATACCTCCCGAAGGGTGAAGCGATACGGTTTCATGTTTTGCTAAAAATAGGGGTAGAAGAATTATCCAATTTGTGCCGTGTCCGGGCTTGTTTTCATCGATAAAATCTCACCAGTATGATAAAAAAAAATATAGAGGGATCTCTCCAAGTGGAGGGGATAGAAACTCACAACGATCGAAACAGATGTTGTCACTTCCGTCGAATCATTACTGTGTACTAATCGCTATGTCCACGTAAATTTCAACGTCCCCTTGCGTTTCATTCCTTGAGGTTGCGAATGAAGGGTCCAGAGACTCTGAAGACAAGGCTCCGACGATTTGGTCGAGGAAACAGGTAGCTGATTAATGCGTTCCCTCGATAATTTGATCCCTGATTGATCACCGAGACATTCGATGTGAACTCCGACAAATATGATCTCGCAGGCTCTGGAGAGGGAACCTTAGAGTTCTAATCAGAGGGATGAAAGGAGGCCGTGATAATTCATCCCCTCGAGAAATGAAAACGCAAACATAAATTAGGAGTCTCCTGGAATATCTCCTCGAGATCGTGCAGGAAGGTTCAAGAGAATATCGCGGAGGCAGCTTCTACCCCTTGGGGATTTTTCTTGAACCCCTTGCCAACGACCTGGATGAGTTATTGGTAGCCTGATTCCGCCAAATTACGCGCATCCACGAGTCCACGTGGCCCGGTGATATTTAAGGGGGAAAAGAAACGTTGACACAGGGCCCTCTATGAATTCTTCAAACTCCTTTAAAGTCCAGTATCCTAAAAAATTTCTGTTCCTCTATAAGTGGCTCTCCACGCTTATGTCGCTCTAAAAATTCATTCTCCGCTGAACCAAGTCCGCCTTCCCATTAGAAGATAAACAGCGAAAATAAATCCGTCGGCGTTTAAAGTGGGCAGTCGTTTCTTTTCCCACAAATATCCATTATTTCCATTGAAGTGATCATCAACCACTTTCCCCTCCCCGCGGTCCCCCACCTTTTCCCCCAGACGTCACGTTCTCGAAACAGGAGAAACGGAATAATAGCTGATCTGCACACGCCGTGCGCATGGAATGTCTAGTAATCGCGCGCAAGAATGATACCCCCGTCCAGCTTCGTTCATAATAGAAATACCAAAGAAAGAAAAAAAAAAGGGGGGTAAACAAACAACTTCGCTACATTAAATCCGTTACGTTTATAAGACAGTAAAAACTATGCTCTCGCCGTCGTTCGTAATAGCAGCAGCAGTAGTAGCAGCGATAATATATAATAACCATAATCGTAATTATAATAATAATCATAAGCATCCTCGTCATCGTGGTATCATAATCATCCGTCGCAGTTCGCAGACACGTATTCAGAAGTGATTATTAGTCATCGTCGTCGGGGAGGAGAAGGTGGGGGTGGGGGGAGGAGGATGATTCACTAGATTTATTCTATAGTCGGTATTTATCATACTTCGCACATTTGTCGTCCTTCCGTTCATCGTCGCCGCCCCTGAAACGCCGGGTGGATTATCGACAGCCCACGGTAAAACGTTTTACACACGCGTGTGTAAATAGTCTATCTATACATTATCTATTAACTACACGTCATCTTCCCTTGCCAACGAAACGATCGATACGGAATAAATTAGGCGCTAAATAAATAGAACGGTTCGCTAAGGTCCTCTCGTCCATACCCGCTGCAACTCTACTCGCCGTCAGCTCCTTCGTCGCGGGTGTGCGCACGACGGTGCAGGGTGGATGATCCGTCCCCGTTCCCGGCGATCCCTGTACCCGCACGGTTCCCCCCGGTGGTGAATAGAGTGCACAATACGATCGATGCACCAAAAAATTTAAAACGCTCCATTTCCGAGGGGTCCTCTTTTCTCCTGGCCTCTTTATCCCCTTCTCGTCTCGTACAGCCGAAAACAAGCGCGACCGCCATCGGCGGTGAATGTGTGAGAGCGTTGTGTGTACATGTCTGTGTCGTTTAATGATAGAGTCAGTAACTCGGTGCTAGAACGGGCCCAGTGGCCGCGCGCACTGCTCTAAATTACAAATATATATTTCATATATATGTATATTTATAAAATTCGAATGAACCTTCTCGATCGAGCTACAGCGGTTTGCTGTTTCCTTGATTCCGCTTGTCCCTTGGGTTTCCTCTTTCCCACTGTGTTTCTCTCGCGCGCAGACACTCAGTCGTACACACAGGGCCCCCCCCCTTTTCGCTCTATGTATCCTCAGTGTCTCTTTCAATCGTTCGTTTACAGTGTTTACCACCATCCCTTTTCCCTCTGATCGTCGTCTATCCCGTGCATGCCTCTCCACAAGGGGCAACAGCGATCCTCGATCAATGCAAAAATACTAGTTGAATCCCTGTACACGAAAAACCTCGGCAGGGTGGGGTATATATGTATGCTTCACGGCTCCTGTCTCCTGTTTACTCGTGTGTGTGCTTGTGTGTCTATATATAGGTCGGCCGCCACTGCCGCACGCTCCCTCCAGTTGATTGGTGGACTCAAAAAAGCGTTACGGTTCCTTTTTATTTCTGTTTCTAAAGTTTCTTTTACTTACAAGGTATTTGGTTTTGCTCCATGCATCGCTCTGGCATGCAGTGTTTCTCGTTTAGGTATATAAATTATGGTAATGATTCTGTATTATAATTATAATAATAATCATTATTATTAATATTAATATTATCATTGTGTGTTCGGTGTGTACCGCCCGCTCGTATTTCTCTACCTCTTGCTGGTCACGGATTCTATATTCACTCTATCTCCCTCTCTCTCTCTCTCTCTCACGCGTACACGCACAATCTCTCCCTCCCTATCTCGCACCATTCCGCCGTTCACTCCCTCTCTTTCCACCCCTCGTACTCTAAATCTCGCCATATATACCACGCGAAGCGACGGGCTGAAACGGTGTCCCGTTCGCGAATCTCGTCCCCGTCGTCCACGTCGCAGGCAGCCTCGAACACGCGCTTACAAATCGCGGTAAAAAGGAATGATATCTCACGCTCGCTCTCCCCGGCGCCAAGCAGCGAGGCTAGAGCCGTCGGTTCCACGCTACGCCGTGTGACAAGTCGAAGAGGGATGGGATGAAAGCCCGTTGGAGGGCCGCGCCGGAAAGGCAGTAACCGAGATCGCCTCGCTCGGACGAACGTGAAGAGGTCCTGAAGAGGTCCCGAAGGCTCCCTGAGCGGCAGGAACAGCGAGGAAGCTCCGCCGTAAGTCTTTCCCTAACCTTTTTCCAAAAAATGAATAAACAAAGGGGAGCGACTCTCCCCAATCGATGTTCGCGTGATCAGTGGACACCAAGCGGGCTCGTGCCTCGAGGGGACCGCGTGCAAACGAAACCTGAAGAAGTGGAAACCGTAGGGGTACAGGGCCAGTAAATGGGGACCGCTTCTAGACATTTGGGCCGGTGGGGAGGCTGCAGCCCTCCTTGTTTCTGCCTCCGGATAGGAGCCCGTGTCTGACGGAACCAGCATGGTGCTCCCGCGCGGAACAGTCCGGTGCATCACGCGTCTCTGTGTGTGACAATGCTATTTTACACGGAACGGTGATGGAGGAGGAAGTCTACGGTGGTGGGGATAGAAAGAGCTCGGAAGGGAGGCGCAGGTAGGTAGGATCGTATGAGAATGACAGAAGGTGGGCGACGGCCTGGGACAGGCGAGTGGCGAAGAGAAGATTAATTGATGGTTCGCCGGATGAAAAGGAGATTGAAGGGGTGAGAGAAAGGGGGAGAGCAGGAGCGAAGGAGAGTCATCGATAAGAGAATAAAGAAAACGATCGTGATGGTGCGATGGTAGCTACAAGGTCTACTATCCGCGACCCTGATCGGTGACCCTGGGCGGTTCTTTTAGATGCGCCTCGCTGCGATCAGCGTTAGATTGGCGGCCGACACGAGGGCGCTGACGTTGTTGTTGCTCGTATTGTTATTCGTGGCTCCCTGGCTGGTGGTGGGTCACTTCTTGCTCTTCTTGGTGGGCGGCTCCTGCACGTCCTGCGAGTCCTCTGTGTCCTCGCTGTCCGTCGGCCGCGGCGTGTTGTTGCTGTCCTCGTTGTCGTTCGTGGCCAGGGAGTCGTTCGTGTCCTCGCTGGCCACGGCGACGGTGATCGGCGTGGCCGGTTTGTCCATCGAGTCCTCGGTGAAGGACGTGGTGGTGCTGTTCTCGTCTATGGCCGCTGGATCGATGCTGCCCGGCTCCTTGCCGTTCACCGTCACCTCCTGGTTGCTGTCATCCGACGGCTCCGTCGCCTCGCCGTTGCTGGGCGGATGGGAGTTTCCGTTCTCCGTGGAGCCCGGTATACCGTCCAGCAGCTCTGGCTTCAGCTCGGACGCGATGTAGTGGGTCCACAGCGCCAGCTCCACCCTGTGGGGGCTCCATGTTTTGCCGTTCGACGCTGAAACACGAAGGGGTGTCCCCGACGGGCGTTTAAATCCCTGCCTGCAACTACGTAGTCTCTTCGTGGCTACGCCGCCTCTTGGGAAGTTACGGGGACAATTGCTGGGTGGCTCAGCGAAGTGACGTGTGTGGTTTTGCGGGGTGCCGCGTGGGGGTTAAAGTGAACGCGTGTCGTTGGTGGAAGACGTGGTCGTGGATACAGTGCGAGGTGAAGAGGGCGAATGGACTATGGATGTACTCTGGATAATCTTTTTCCACTGTCGTGTTTAGGTGAACAGGATTTATTTAGGTTTGTAGAGTAGGTACTGCAATGAATGGGAAATACACATTTGGCGACTTGCACCCTTGTGGGGATAGATTAGGGTAGCTGGAGTGTTCTTCAAGGAACTCGCTGTGTTTCTTCCACCTACGATATGGGGCGTGAAAATAGAAAAGGTATATACCGTTTTCTGAGGTGCAGTTATGGATCTGTTCCAAATTCTATGTTTATTTGTTTTTTATTTATATTTATTCTACTTGATATAAGGGGTTGCGTATCTGTAGCTATACACGGGCTTCCGGAGGTAAAGTATTCCACTCTGAGAAATGATCTTTCAAGATCTTATTTGAAGAATATGAAATGGCAGCAATTGTAGTATTTATGGCAAATCGTTCCTTTTACTTTTGTGAATAAAATTCGCGGAGGGTGAGCGATAGAATTCGTCGCTCTGGAAATGAATTTCTCGCCGTTCCGTCGGGGCAATTGAAACGAGTCGATAAAGACACTCACTGTGTTTGTTCAGCCTCTCGACGGTGTTTTGAATGTGCTGGACAAAGTTGAGGTACTCCTTGATGGTGTAATCGATGCCCTCGATTTCCGGTATCGCCATCAGACACTCGTCCGCCATAAAAGGCGCGTTCTCCGGCGACGCCGCCGCCAGTACGGCAGACGCCATCGTGGTGCCCACGCCTTTCAAATTCGAGAGGGCAGTGATCGCCTGTTCGAGATTTGGAAGCTTTTTGAATGCCTTCCTCGTCTCCGCCATCACGGCGCGCGGTGTGTTCACTTTAACCAAGTACGATAGCTGGGGATAAAACTTCCCACGCTGCGAACAAACGAACAGAACAACGGCACGGTTAAACACACGACCGTCTCTCCCCCTTCTGTTCCGTCAGAAACGCTATTTTAGCCCGAAAAACCACGTAGAGTAGGTACTCGAGTTTTCTTCATACCTAGTGCATTTCAGTCGTTTTCAAGAATTGTTCGGATGAAAGGGGTCCTCTGGGGACTTTTGAATTTCCTTAATTTGGAGCAAAGGTTTTCAGAAATTTCCCAAGTTCTCACGAGCCTTCCACGTTCTCCTAAATGTCCTGAGTTTTCCTAAATTTCCCGAGTTCTCCCAAATTTCCCGAGTTATTCTAAATTTTTCGAAATTTCCCGGGTTTTTCTAAACTTCCCGAGTTCCGAGTTTCCCCAAATTTTCCCAGTTTTCCTAAATTTTTAAACTTTCCGGAGTTCCCTAAGTTTCCCCAAAAGTTTCCAAATAAATTTTGAAATTTCTCGAATTTTCCTAAATATCCGGAATTCAAAATTTCCCGAGTTCTCCCAAGTTTCCCACGTTCTCTTAAATTTTCCAAGTTCTCACCTTCCAGCGCACAATATCAATAAATAATAATTCTCTCATCATAAGTAACACTACCGCACTAAAATAATCTCTGCTCCAAATTAGGGAATGTTAACACTTACAATGTTTACCGCACAGATAAGTACCTTCTGGAAAAAGCTAGGGAAAAAAAGGTGAGGCAAAACATTTGGGGTGTTTGGATTTACTCACTATTTGCTTCCATTTCATCGTTTGCACCAGCTCCTCGTGGTTGAGATGCATGTCCTTGCCACGGGACTTGATCTTCTTTGGAAGCTCATTCTGATACCTGCGAACAGATCGAAGAACCTGATTACTAACGACGCTCGCGTGTGGATGATCACAGGGTGAGTAACATCACCGCTACTCAGCTCGATGACGCGAGCAGGGCGCAGATTAAAAATGCAGCCCCAAGTGGTGTTCCCACCTACTAACAATCACGTGGCACGCCCGACGCGACGCTGGGGCACGCTCCAAACCGGGAACCTGTGTCCCAGAGTGAACTTTCCCGAGTCCTATCCTACTGACTTTCGTCACTGAATTTCTAGCTCCAAATTTCCAAGTATACATCTCCAACTTAAAATTTTTATAAAACTTTCTCATACGCTTCATGACTACTGAATACCTAAAAATCTAAATTCCGTTTCAAGTTCATACTTTTTTGGAAAGTATTACCCGAGTGTCCCCGAATGCTTGCCCGAAGTTAATCGAAACTTTCTCAACCGCAGCGATTGCTCAGAAACACCTGACCGACTCGAAGGAGCATTTTTCAAAGTGTTAAAATTATTCATCCTCCGGTGATGAACCCCTCTCAAATTCTGAGAGCAGATACCAGGGCAACGTAGAACCACATCCTTCTGCAATTCCATTTCACTGCCTCCATAGACCGCCAACCAAATGGAAAAACCTATTTATCGCGCTGGATTCTCGGAATCCTCGAAATTCCATGAAAACTATCTCGCCGAACAATATCACCGATTTCCAAATCCAAATTCTACGCTCTAATTCTACGTTTAATCGCCTCTACCACCACCCCCGCTCGGCAAACTCGTGACTTAAGTTTGATTAAACATTTAAAATGAGCATTCACTAACGCGTGTATTTGAGATCTGCATCGGGGCGCATTTAAATGGCAAGAAGTGGCGGTGAATTCCTCAGAATCCTTTCAGAATCTCTGGTTCACTGAAACGTCTCGGCTCACCCCCTCCCGCTGTCCCTCCCCCTCTGCTCCTTTGTCCCCATTATTCGGGTCATCGACACGGGACAAGTTCTCTGTTTCTTCAGGAGCAAAGGCTGCATCCGTGAACAGAAGGGGGCGGGTGGGCTGGCGGGGAGGGGGCAAACAGCACGGAGGAAGGAGAAAGATGCACTCTCTCGCGTGGTTTTATTGCAGGTACTTTCGGAGGTCGCTGGGAGACAGAGAGGGAAAGAGGGAGAAGATCAGCTGTTTGGCTGAAGAGCTAAACTTAGTTACGGATAGTTTGTATTTCATTCATATAATCCGCGACCTCTCCAGACACGTGCTCCTCTGACGGACGAGCGGTGACGTTACAGGAGAAACCACGTGGACCTGCTGCGCAACCAGCTGATTATTTATTTATGGAGAATCGGTACGTCAGGTGGCAAGAAATTCTGTTTCAACTTTGATGGAACTGGGGACAGTGACAGTGGCGGTTCAGCGGTGAGATGTTTCGTTCCTGGAGGATGTAATTTGAAAAAGGTAATTTTCAGAGTCTTCGATTGTTCTGTGCTAAATGTGTTGCGCTCTGAAGGCGCACAGGTGAAGTGGAAATTTGATTCAGTTGCTGATACTAAGTAATTCTTTTAATATTAGTACTAGTTTATTATAATACTAGCATAATTTATTACTAAGTAGTTATACTTTGGTATTTAAATTTGGTTTCGAGGAGATATTGCAAGTAGAAGGCAACGAAGGGGATACAAGATAAAAAGGAGACTAGGAAATTTTGTTTACAAATGGTCCAGAAAAGGAAATTGAATGTTTCAGATGAAACTCCGCTGTGCCAGTATGTGTAGCAAGACCTAGTATCAAATATCGCGGGTGAAATCATAGTAGCCAGTTTGGCACGTAACCAGAAGCATACGTTTCCCTCTTATCGTTCCAAGAACAGGAGCTTCCTCGTGGGAATAAGGGCACAGTGGATTCTCGTTTGAATTTTCATTCTACTTTGATTTGTGAAAGTCAAAGTCTGGCCCAAGGAGAACAGGAACGCGATGGTTCGTTATTAAACGGTGTGAAATCAAATTTAATCTAACTTTTGGGAGGAGAGGTGCGAGTCGAGGAAAATGGCCCTCCATCGCGAAAGGGGATTAGAGAGGCGCGCAAGCTCGCGATCCGCGTGGTGATTCAGCGATGGTTCCATAGAAAGTTAAAAAAAAAAAAACAATCGAGCCTCGAGTGTGGCGTAACAGCAGCGGTTTCTTTGAGCGGCGACGCTTCTGAAAAGAAGCCAGCCTCCAGACCGTTTCGGGACGGCAGCCTCTCGCGCGCAACCATTTTGAGAGACGCTCTCGCGCGCCACGCAACGCAAAAACAACCTTGACACAATCGCCGCCGCGCTTCAACGCTCGAGGATCAAGTCTCTCGCGAGAACTAAGCGAGCCTCGTTTTTCCACGTCGCTCTTACGACCGCTTCTCCACTCCCTTTTTCCCATCTTCCGCGGCCGTGCGAGTCGCGCTTGCTCGCGAATTCAGGGGCCCATTGAAAAATGGGCACATTTATATAGATTTTTTGCTTCCTGCGCTATCAAGTAGCTTCTAGCGCCATGGCGTATACTCTTCCCTGCACAGAAGCATATTAAAATTCCTCGATATTGAAAGCAAACAGATACCTAGTGGGAAAGAGGCCCATGCCACTTCTATATGCTCCATTTGTTTAATCGTTGAGCTGCGACGAAAGTGAAGGGAGAGGAGAACTTGAAGATGTCGATGAAGAGTTTAGGTACAACACCTGAGAAAATTACTTTTCCTCAAACTTGCTTTCCTGCAAATTTATAGCATCGTGGCATATTCCGCTGAGCTTAGGGTTTATACAAAAACCGACTTTTGAAAAAACCGATTTTCGAAATCCACTATCCCCAAAAAATCGGTTAAACCGGCTTTCGAATTTTCACAAAAAATATAATTAAAATAGAAACTAAATATCTGTACTTATTTTAAAAATTTTCAGTCTTTTTTTTTAAAATTTATGGAATTATAAAAATATAACAAAATAAAATATACTTTATCTATACAAAACTAAATAAATAAAAAGAATGTTACCTACTACAATATGCTTGTGTCGGAGGCGATTTAAAGTCAAAATGTTAACGTTTTTAATGAAATAATTAATTCATTTTCACATATTAATCTTAGTATATAAAACCGTTTTTTTTTTTTAAATTTAAAACCGGTTTTCGAATTTTACAAATTTATTATAAAAAACCGGTTTTTAAAAACCGACAAACCCTAGCTGAGCCCCTCAATTCCAAGGGAACACCACTCAACCTGGAGAACGTTTCCCTCGACGTCCCAGATCGCCTATTCCTGAGTTCCAAGGGATTAGTGACCCGGAGAACTCCTGCCGTTCCAGAGTACCCTGGCGATCTCCTCTCGCCGCGTTTTGTAACGCCTTTGTTACTCAACGTCAACTCGAATCGCCCACCAAAATGCATAGGCCGCGTTTTCTCAAGTTGCTGGAAGATTAGGCGAGTGACTAAGAGGGGGAAGAAGATGGCCCCTCTGGTCTTTCCAAGGGTTCCGAGGGCCCTGATTAGAGACTTCAGATTGTAAGGAACTGTATCATTGGGAGGCTGGTGCTTTGAAAGGGGCTTGATTAATTTAATGTGGGGGTGAAGGTTTGCAGGTGCCTTGTAATTATTTTAACTCCCACAGTAGTGGCCAGATGAAAGTTTAAACTGCGAAGGGTAACGGAAATGAAACACCTCGAATTTATATCCCATAAATTGGTAAGGGGTAAGGTATCACTTCAAATAATTACGGCATATTTACGATTTAGAAATGTATCTGCAAATAAATTCTTGCGAAGCTTTGAGATTCCTGTTTCTTTTCGCGTGACAGAGTAATCTGTCAAATGCACGGTGAAACTGGAGATTGCAAGCGAGTTGCAATCGAAGGGGCGTTTCGAAAATATGTACTCTGGGAGCCGCGATCGTCCTCGTGGTTTACGATCCGTTCCTTTCGAGCGCGGAGCGGAGCCTTGCGAATCGACACGGTTGCAGAAAGAGGCCGCGTAGATTGATTGAGATCGCGGCGAGAGAAGAATCGACGAACGATGACCGCCGGCCACCGACCGATAGTCGATATTCGATTGCGTGCCGTTTGACCCAAATGTTTTCATCGCTTTAACGAGCTTCTGAATCAGCGAAAATGTTTCCACCGTTCCAGGCTGTGTACCATTTAACTCTGGGCTTGGGGGAAGCTCGCAGAGAAATACGAAAGAATCGATCGTGCCCTTCGAGCGTTTTTCTCCCGCGTTCTTTCGCAGATACGAAAGGACCTCGTTCGTTTGCTCATTCTGAATTCCCATTGCTACGATTTTTCTGAAGTTTGCGTTGAAAAAGTGTTGCATGGTCGTGGAAATGGGTGTGAACTCTCTGAGCTGTGATTGCTGTATTTTGCTAATGGTCTAGGGAAGAGAGGAGTCCCTGGCGCGTTGTTTAAATTTTTATTTCAACTAGTGATATTGGGATTATGAGTGTAAAGGAAAATATAACGAAGGAATGTTAAATTGATGCAGTTTCCGATTTCTTTATCGCCCCAATTTATCAAACGGATTGGCGAATATTACTTACTCAGGGTTTAATTAACAAAATAAAAGGATTATTTGAATTCTGGAGTTAAGAAAAAGATTGCATCGAATACAGTATTGCGTATTGATTTATGCTTCCAAGAAAATATTAAAATATCCGTAATTGGCTTGCAAATTACTTTTCAGTGACTAATTATCAAGGCTAAGTTCGAATTTCATCGTTAGCATTACTTGTTTACTATGAGACACGTGGTGTTACACAACTAGCCGTCGCCACTGGAAGTGCCTGGATACGAAAAAAAAATTCAAAATCAAATGCTGAGAGACTTTTATCAATACCTACAATTCCCTACTCCCTACGATTAAGTTTAATAACAGCTTTAAGCTGAACTTCGCCTTTGAGCTTAATTTCGAGTTCCGTTACCCCGTTATAAAATGTCATAAATTTCATTTTGAACCTCACGTGATAAAGCCCTTTAATAATAATGATAATAAATATGACAGAAAGTATGAAAAACGTCACAAAGTATGAAAAACTTCCCGATAACAATAGATGATAAAAATGTGAATTTATTGTGCTACCCTCTACGTTTACTACATACTATTTCAGCAATTAATAGCAGTATCTTTTATCTATTGCAATAAAAATGTATATTATCATTAGTACTACTATTCCTACGACAATAATAAAACACAACATAAAAAGTGGCCATTGGACAAGACCACTCCGTTTCCCAGTAACTAGGGGAGCTTAATAGAGCCCCTCTGCCCCCATCTCCAATAAAGCGGTGCGTTCTCCAAAAGCGTTCCCTCGCGACAATTACCCCCATCGTAATCAGTTTTTCGTCCACGGAGGATGCACCGCGAAATCGATCGATCGAGGGAGCAAGCTCAAACGACACGCTGCAAAGAGGGCGGCCGAAGGGAAGTTTGATAGAACAACTGACAGAGACAAGGCAGAGAGGCGACCTCTGCTCTCGCGAGGAATGAATAATCGAGTGGTGAAACGGTGATCGAGCAAGAGAAAAAGATTCTATTATTATTGCCCGGTGGCTCGGCATCGTCCCCGTCGGGGCGGCTGAAAAGGCTTAACGCGGAATTTAACGAGCCTCGAACCTGCCTTTAATTAATTAAGGCAGACGTGACGCCAGCGGAATTGAGGCTCGCGCCGTGGAAACCTAGTTGCAGCGAGCGCTCTCGGCAACTGTCCCGATTCGAGGCATCCCCGTTTCGTGTTTCGGGGTCCAGCAGACCCCCGTTTCATGTTTCGGAGTTCGACGAGCCCCCAGACACTGGTTTGATCGCAGGAGCCGATTAGGATCGCCCCACCCCCCCCCCCCCCTCGATAAATCGCAGTTATCGTTTCGGGACATGATACGTAGCGAGGGCTGTCCAACGCCTCGGTTACCTTCAACTTGAAACGATGACGAAAGAAACTGCTATTCCTAAAGGTCACGCAGTGAGGCGAGACGAGGTGTTCCCGATAGTCGACCAGTCTTTCGAAGTGCGCGGATAAAAATTCTCCGAGTTATGGACGGTGGTTTGGTTTTTCTGTGAACTGAATCTAAATCGGGTTTCGGGGAGTACGATGTTAGAACAGTTGCCTCGGATAGGGGATACTTTTAGACACTTCTACTATGCAGTGGAATTGAAATGGAGTATGATGTTTAAAAATGAAAATGATATTTTGAAGGGATGTCTATTAGGAGACTGAGTTTCAGGAAATTTCGAGCTAGAGATCGTAATTACGGTGGAAAGTATCGGATAATACGCGGTGCTCCAAAAACTGCAGCTGTAATATGAGAAGTAGTATCGTGACCGTAGTTACTTGACAGAAAAGCATTATTTTCATCACTAGGAAACATGGTTTATTTGGGTACACCATGCAATCAGCTGTATATGTGTGTTGATAACGGTCTAGACGAAGATATGATAATTAATGAACGATGAAAGTTCGAGATTGGATAAACGTTTCGAGGTACGTTTCCGTCGGATGAAAGTTGAGTGGTGTTTCTCGTAAAGAGCATGGGTAGATTTTAAAAATTTATAGAGAATAAAGCAAAAGAGTGAAACAAAATAGCCACGGACGAAGTTCCGGCGCAAGTGCTTAAATCCAGGAAATGACAATGTGAATCGTTGCTTCGTCGAAGAAAGAATGGCGAAAACAAGAGTGGAGAAAGGTTCGTTAGCCGTGTCCGAGGTGGTCGTGCGACGCCGTGAAAGCGACGCCAGCGAGTCGCCTCTTTCACTGTGCCATCGTTGCCAGCGCGCGGCCCGAGAAATCCTTTGCTCTAATATCGATCTAAAAGTCAACGAAATCCCGTCAGCCTGCCGAGCCCCGTCTCTAATCCCCAAATCTGGAAGCTCTACCAACAACGGCGCACGGTAACCTTTTTACGTGACGGCGAAACGAGCGGAGAGCCCTCGTAACGGCAACGCCGAGGCTTCCTCGATGAAGTAGCATAAAATTGCCACGAGAATTCCTTCGATCGATAGGAATCGCGTTAAATGCCAACGCGGGCCCGATAAAACGATCGACGAGGATAAGACGGAACCGGCAGGACAGCTGCTGAATTACGGATGACTGTAGAATGTTAAATGGTGTATACAGGAGCAGCGGGGGCCACGTGATCGCGGAACGTCGATGGTTTTCAAATAGAGAGCGTACGGCACGGTTAAGCTAGCATTTCGAAGTGACCGCTCTTGGCGGAGCGGTCGTCGATCACGGGAATAGGAGAGAGTAAATATACTATGTGGAATTGTGGCTGGTCTCGCGAGGGGGCCATACGGGTCCACGGGCTCTTGCCCGTGCACGCGGTGGTAAGTGGTGGCAACTGGCGCGCCACGGGTTCATTGTCCCGTGTGGTGGCTGTGGTGGAAGCCCCTCGTTGAAAAGGAGGGCCCCCGTTCGCGTTGCATCGGGCGTTAATACGCGAGCCGGAGGACGGCGATGTATTAAGGGTACTTACCAGTTGTCCAGCTTGATCAGCTCCTCGGGCTTTTTCGTCTTGCGATCGGCCTTCAGCCGGAGGGCCTGCGGATAAAGCTTCAGTACATGCTCGAACTGACTCGCGGTGCCCTCCGCGAAGAAAGTCGCTGTGTCTTTCACGGAAGCCATTGTGATAACTGAGCTTCGATGAACGTCCGTTGGGGCGCAGCACCGGCGCCGTCCGTGCGCTATACCCGTCTCCGTCGCTCCGAAACCGAGTCACCGTCCCTTCTCTCGCCCTCTGCTCCTTCCTCTTCTGTCCTCTTCAATCCCCGTCCTACACCGTGCCTCACTCTGCCCTCTTTGTCGCTCTATCTCCCTATCTGTCCCCGCGCCTCTGTCACTCACACGCTCGCTCCTTCTCTCCCTCTCGCGCTTCTTTGCGTGCACCCCCCTCCGCGGGTGCCGCGGGAGAGGACCGGCCACGCGAGAAATCCTATTTTACCCTCTGCCTCGTTCGAATTCTCTCGGTTCCACCGGCGACGGTGATACGCGACACACGCGTGGGACGCGTTCACGATCAGGCGCGCACACACGAGAGCGGTCAGCGGGATACTGTCCAACGATTCAGCAGCGAACGCGTGTTACGGGGGGCTACCCACTGCCAGCCTTTTCTATCTCTTTCTCCGTCCTCTTCTCCCTCGGGCTGTTTTTCGATTTTCCTCGAGCGGGTATATTCCTTCACGATTCTTCAGCGACGATGCTCGCAGGATCCTTTACAGGGCGTACGGTGGCACGGTGTAACGCCGGAGAGGTATGTACGAGGTCTCGTGCGTGCGCTCTCGTAAGGGAAAATCACCGTAGTTACACGCCGAGAACTCGCCTTCGGACCTCGTTCGACTGTCCCGGGTGGGGAGCGCGACTCGACGTCGCCAGTAGGGAGCAGCACCGCTCGGCGTGTTTCTCACTTCTCTTTTCTACCCTAGTTCCCTCTCTCTTTCCTCGTCACGTCCTTCCACCTCTTCTCCGCCACCCTTATTATTTGTACCAAAAATTTCAACCGTTGCGTGCGGGCATGCACGCACGAGGGCCCGACGAGCGTTAGAGGGCCGACGAATTAGATGATAATAAATATTCTGATACGGTGGCGGGACCAGCGGCTCCGACTTCTATATAGCAGGAGAGAGAGAAAAAAAAAAGGAGAACGTGCAATATACGGCGGCTCGCTGTAGGAACGCGGAGGAGAACCTTCCTTTCTCCTCTCGAGTCGCTCGAGTACTCAAGAGAGCACCGTGTTTCCCTCGGCGCCAAGATCCTTCCTCTCCTTTCTCCGTCGCTCTCTCGGGGGAGCTTCCAGTTACGAATGCGTGCGGATTCCCCGCCGGATGTCCGCGAAGTATAGGCTGCCTACCCCCACCTCTTTTATTTCTCGCGTACACGCACGTATGCACCGAGGATCCGCGGAGCAACTGTCGGAATATACACACGGGTACCCGCGTACTTCGATCGTCGGCCGCGAGACTATACCGACACGCGCGTCCCGCAGGGTATACTGTACACCCCTTTTTTCCGCTCTATTTACTCACGATCGTCTTTGATCCTGCTGTTTTGCCAGGACAACGCCGCGCCGACCGTTCCCATGTAGCCGTTCGGGCAGGCTTCGTGTCGGGCCAGGAAAACTTCACGCTCGAGCATCGGCGAGATCCTGCTGGCGGTCTCATCGACGACACCGACGTCGGGCGATGACGAGCAGGCAAACAAGGACAGCGATGCACGAGGAGGGAGGGGAGAGCCTATCGTCGTCCTTTTCCCTCGCGCGGTACGGCCTCGATTGTGTGCTCGTATCGCACGTCCGCCTCCGTACGTATCACCACGTTCGATGGCTGTGTCGCGCGCCTGCTTCTGCACGACTACGCCGCTCTCTTTCTCTCTCTCTCTCTCTGTCCCACTGTTCAACGGCTAGGTGACTGTGTGCGTGTGCGCGCGCACCCGCCGAGCGAGCGAAAGAGCGGGCAGAACGAAGGCTCCAAGTGTTCGCTCGGGAAAACGGGAACACACGGTGTGTAGTGCGCGCTTAGGCGAAGACCCACGTATAGCCCGGTCGCTTTAGGTCTCCTCTCTATGCTGACTGTAGTGAAACGGGCGACCGACTGAGGGCAGCGCCTTCGCTGCCTTCTGCTCGTCCCCTTTTCCTCTTGCCACTCGGGACTGGCTGCCACCACCAAACCGACGGCCCTATCCCCACCTCGACTCTCTATCTGGCTACTATCTCCCACTCCCTCTAATTCCCCCGTCGCTGTCCTCTCTATCTTCTGCCCCCCCCCCCTGCCCCCTGCACCCCCTGCTCCGTCTGTCTACCTCTAGCGCACGGGAACGACAGAGAAGGGACGCGGCGAGATCCACGCCTGTATCATACATATTCCATGCCGAAAAATATTCGTTGTTTCGACGGCGTACCGATTTCTCGTCGGCCACCCTGCCTCGTGGACTCCCACGAGCAGCACGGGGAACGCTCGATACCTCCTCGGCGAACGCGCCGTATACCGTTCGCTCGATCGCGCTGGGTCGTCCGACTGGAAATCGATGTTAAAGCCAGGGTAGAGGCGCGCCAATGGTGCCGTAGCACGGCTGGCACACACCGCGTGCTTCGGCACACGGATGCACACCCGTCCGCGGCGTTGTGCGCCCGGCAAGCCTTCGCTTGTATGTGAACACGTACTATACTCCGTTCGCTCTATACTCCGACAAGGTTAAGCCCGTGTAGGTAGGAGATGGGGGGCTTGTGTGCACGGGCTCTGTGCGCGCAACGCGTCACGGTCTGCGGGCTACGTGTGCGCCAGAAGTGGCTCGGTACACGACGGAAAGGGCATATGCAGAGGACAGCCGAGCGACACGAGGGTTGCGAGCGTTTCGAAAAAGTCTGCGAGGTTTGAAAACTCGCGGAAGGATGACGATTGGACGGCTGTCGAGCGTCAGAGGGTGGGAGGGGGATGGGGGGGCGTTTTTTCATGCCCCCCGACGCAGCAAGATCACGAGACGGATGCCGTTCGCGGTCCGTTGCGAAACCAGCGATTTCACAATTTTGTAAACGCGACGACATGCGCCGCGCCGACGCGACGCGCTTACGAGCTTAACGACGCTCCGTTCCGCGAATCAGCGGTAACTCGATTCAGGAAATTGTACATCACCGGGGCTGGGTGTTTTACAAAGAGATATTTCATCTCTCGGGATGAATTCCAATTACCAACGGTACCAGATCGAAGCATCGGGAAGAGAGCTTCCGAAATATCAATTCGAGTATTATCGTTCCTTCCTTTCCCCTTTGTCCTCGCCGGCCCGTTAGCTTCGCATTCCTCCGCTCCTTTCTCGTCAGTGTCCGTGACCGTCGTGCAAAATTGCAAGCAACGGGTAAACTTACCACTTGTTTTCTTCGAAACTTTTGCTATATACATGCGTATTTTCGCGCGAGGGTTCACCCGCCGCGCGCGAGAGTTCGGGCGTTTCTTTGTGTCGCGGCATACGCCTCTGCCGTCGTGCCACATGCCCACGGTGTGGTAGTGGAGCGCTGCTGGCATATAATCAGCAGCTGGACGGGTGTTGGTAAAGCGGTGCACTGGTGTGCCCGTGTATGCACGCCAGTCTATCGTGAGATCTCGCCGCGCCGCCATCCTACGAGTGCTATAGCGAACCGCTCACTACCAACGCCGGTGCCACTACCACCGATGCCTACGCCCGTATAGCCTCTACCAGCCAGTCGGCTCTACTCGTGGAAAGTGCCCAGCGAGCCAGCGAGCGCTTGCGCTTCGGTAACTTTCCATTGTCGTTGCTGCTGTAGAGCAACAACGAACAAACTTACCCGGGAATCTTTGCGAAACTTTCAGGATCAGGAATACGCGGCGTTAAGCCGGGTAACGACCAGCACGGCATGGAACTGGATATATAAATGTCTCCGGGCATGCTTTGCGGGACCTTTAAACGGCCGGTAATCCCGTTGACGGGTTTCGCGTTCGATCCGACGGCCCCGGTGTTACTGAGCGCTTACTTTATTACGTATCCCGTATTCCGCGAAACAAAATAGAAATTTACGAGGCGTCCGTAAGCGCAGAAAGAGGATTACGCGGAAAATGAAAATCGAGGGGTCAACGACGACCCGTAGGAATTTAAAGCTTCGGCCAGGTATGCGCGCATGGACAATGATGCAGGTAGTCGAGAGCCGAGTGCCGGGGGATGTGTCGAAGTTCGGGTTCGCCGCTGGAACTGGTCGGTGGGCTTCTAGGAAACTTTTCCTTGGGCGATACTTTTAAACGGATGCTTCGAAATGCTTCCAATAACCATGATACTCGCTGGCATGGCGAGAAATAAATTTGAAAATACAGGTATAATATTCAGGGACACTCGACAATTCCAAGGGGTATCCAGGCTGGCATCGAATACTAAAAGTGTAATACCATAACAATTCTACCGTCAAACGAGTATTTTAACCGAGGAAGCACGTTCGTGGGAGCGAATAACGCTGCCGCAATTTCGGCCGTGCTTTATGCGCGCAAATTCGCTGTTTACGGGATTTTAAATGTCCGCAGGGAGAGGAGGATCGCGCGTAATTAATACGCGGGGGAATATACGGTGGTGAGAGGTGACCGATCACTGGGACTCAACCCCGTGCAGGCCTAGAGCGAGTAATGTTCCGGTGGAGGGGCGGGTAGGGACGTGCAGAAGGGGGAAGACGAAGAGAAAGGCCGGTTTTCTTCTCGAAGCGCTTTTAGCCAGGCAGCGAGCAGATCCAGCCAGCCGGCCATAAGCCCCTGCTGCATCATGGCCGTCGGCTCACCGTTATGTGCCGTGGCATCGGCGAAGCCCTCGTGCCCCCTATACAAAAGAGAGAGGCCCGACCCCCTCTGTCCCTCGGGCGCTTGAAATTCAACCCCGGCACTGGCGGCCGCTGCGGGGTTGCCAGATCGTGTTGCCAGGACGCGGAGCGCGGTTGCAGCGCGCCGCCGTTATCGATGCTCACCGCACACAACCCGGACAATAACCTAACCTCAAATTCAGCTGCAGAACGAGCACGGCTCGGTTCTGTTATCAGCGGCGCCGAACCGCAGAACAGCCCCCTCTAAATTGAATGAGCGGTTTTCAAAAGAGAAATATGCCTCGCCTTTGTGCAGCACGTCCCGGGAAGCGGTCAAACTTTCAGGGCTTATTTCTACCCGCGTCGGGGGATGGGCGAAAGATCGCAGCTGTGTGCCCGGGGACTGATTTCCTTTTCAGTTTCAGGCACTTTGCGCCGCGGAATTCTGATTATTGCTTGGTAACTTTGTTTCTAAGAATCTCTATAACAAATATCTCGGTCTTTACTGATAGGGAACTATTTTGTATATATTGGCTTGCTCTTTGACTCTGATGGTTATTCATTCCCCGTGCCCCGGATGCTTTAATAGGTATGGGGAAATTAGGTTAATGGATGGCGTTTAAGAAAGGAAAAGCGTGAAAGACGGAAGGGATATGGTAATCCAGTTTTACGATGCAGTTAGCGTTATTTAAAGGAACGCTATTGTTCGCAACATACCGGACGCCCCGTGGAACACCCACCCCTGTACAGATCCTAAGCCTCGGCTGTTTCTGAAGAGGGGACTGTAACCCGCTAATTATTTGTCGCCAGCAACAGGTCACACTCTCTTTACGTATCCCGGAAGTTTCCGCGCGGTTCGTAGAATAGTAATAACGTCACGCGCATACACTGTCCCGTTCGTTGTTGCTCACCAACCAAACAATTTTCAACCCTCCTAGTCACGGAATTCCCATATGACTCCTAGAATATCCACACACTCGGGCTTATCCTATAGAAACACCAACAAACTATCCAATAGCTTCGCAACACAATACTTAACCGTGGCGTGGCAGATACGGGGTCAATTTTGACCCATGTACTTCTTTGACAAAGTAAGAATTCTAGATTATGACGAGATTGGTTATTATAATAATATGAAATACTTACTCCGTGGTGTACCCGAGCGAAATTACTGTTTAAAATTGATCCTGCAAGTGATTCTGAAAGTCAAAACTTTCAACTATTCAACAACTGAAAGCCCTATCCATTTTCCCAATTACCACGCGTTTCAAATCCCCCGAGCCAGTTCCTCCCATCTAACCAAAGCAACTCAATTAGATATGCAGCGGGCAACGTATGCAGCGCGAGCGTGCAATCTATAAGATCAAGGTCCCCGATAACCGCGATGCAGAAAAACGCGACTGCATTTCGTTTTCCCCCTTCGCGGCATGCGAGCGATGGATTTAGAAGCGCGGAACCGCGGCGGAAGGAAACGACGGTGGCTGCTAGGCGGCCGTGAGTGCCGGTAGGAATCCGCGATTCGCATGGCGGGGCCCGGTGACGGTATTCACCGCGTCCGATACGAGAACACGTGTTCCTGACGCGGCTGCTAGGCGACATTGTCGCGAGGTGACATGTGGGCCACTGCGCGAGTGTGTGCGGACGGAGCATAAGGCCGGCAGGCAGAGGGGACGGGTATACTATACCGGAGCTCCGCTTTATCGTGGGCCAATCCAACCGCTGTGACCTTGGAGTGGCTCTAGAGAGACAGATATATTTAGCTGTGAGCGGCTCGAGCCGCTGGTACCGCCGCTACCTAACTCTCCCTCGAGCTCTAAAGTCCCTCTTTCAGAGCGACCTGGCCGCAGCGGCGACGGGCAGGGAGCATCGCCGAGGGAAGCTCCCGCGGCGCTGGGCCTTGGTCCCTTAAGGGGCTGCTCAGTCAAACTAATCGATCTTCTTTTATTACATTTTCTTTTAAACTTCGTACTGTTAACAATACTTTCTTGCAGCTCTCTTGCCGCTGTAAAGCCTCGTTCACACTAGTCGCGTCACTTGAATTCAAGCACTTGACTAATTGTGAACGAGGCTTAAAGCGACAAATTGAATACCTCTTGGTTTCATTTTTAAAATGATTCTATGTGTTTTTACTTGATTATTTGTTAGATTCAGATGTGATTAATCAGCGCTACGGTCCTGCGGATAAGGTGTTAAAATACCTGAACTAGAGAACATCGCGCGTAACGCAGGCAACCGAGCGCGAATTTTCAATTTCAACCGCGGTTTCCTGGAAACTGCATTTTCATAAATGGTGGGCATGGAAACTCGGAAAGGAATTTTCTAACTATCTCGACACTTCGCACGATTGCTCGCTACTTATTCTTTGAACCTGGCCTGCTCGGATATTTTCAGGCACAGTTGAGGATGATATCTGACGTATCCAACGACCTAGTACAATGCACGCTTCAATGAGAACCCATGTGATAAATATCGTTGCATTCCTCTCCTAGCTAGTTATAAACAGTGTTTACTGCAAGTATTCTCTACCGACAAGGCTGTTTCAAGAACAATGATAAATATCTATTCCGAGGTCCTAAGAGCTACCTCTTATTTAGAGATCGCTCGATAGAAACGTTCCGCTGTAATTTCAAAAGTCCCAACTCGCTTCCACGGCTGACTCGGATTTAAGATTCCATCTCGCCCAAGGTTCCCCGACGGGGGGATTTTCGGAGCACACGCGTGGACTTTTAAGTAGTCCCAATTCGCAGATATAGCCTGCGCCCAGGTGTTTCGCTATACCCAGGGACACTCGATTATCCGCTTTTTATTTCGGAATGCTGGATCGCGAACGCCTAGGTGACGCTGATGAGTTCGAAACCTGTTCTCCTTGGGTGCTACGGTGGAACGAGCTTCATCAGGGTATTCAGGGTTACTCGCCCCAATTTCCGTGAATCTGCCGCGCGTTACCAGGCAATTGGGTATTCCCAAATTATAGCCGCTACTTCCGACAACTATCTTCGCTGTTAATCTCGAGACCCTTCCTGATTCACGCGACCGATCCGCATCGGGGCACAAGTATAATCCCGGGGCTCGTAAACTGGGCATAAAAGTCTGTCAAAGCTGGTCGGTTTTGAAAAATCGAAGGTACCGGCGTTCCACTCGCCGCGGCCGCGGAATTTATTTATCGGTAAACGATATTACCTCGCCCCACTGAAGGGGATATCGCGGAGAGAATCGTATTAACACTTTTGCCGCTTAAAAATTTCGCGGGCAACAAAACTATCTCAAGTCATCGCTTGGAATCGCTTGATGAAAATTCTCATTATCACTGTTTTGTGTATTACTACTGTGGCTCTCAGTAGCAAAAGGGTTAAGCTGAAAAAATCTCCAGTACCCCAAAGAGCGGAGCGGTTCCCGAAATTTCCGCGCGCAAGTCTCCATCAGGCATTGAAAATTCAAATGCCCCGGGACGGTGACAGCCTTGCGGTACATAAGCGGAGCAACAAGTTCCCCCGTCGATCGATCGTTCCCTCCGCCGATCGATCCACCGGACGGCGATGCCACTTGGAATTTCCAGCGGATCTATTTACGCGGGAGCCAATAGTTTGGCGTGCAACAGGCGAACCGAGATTTCACTCTCTTACAAGAGTGAACGACACAGGGCCGATGGGTGGGGAGGGTGACAGACACGGCGGAGGGAGAGATCAGATTGGAAAAAGAAGCGGCGGAGGAGAGACGCAGAGAGACAGAGAGAGAGAGAGAGAGAGAGAGAGACAGAGAGAGAGAGAGAGAGAGAGAGAGGGGGGGGAGAGAGTCGTCGAGACACACGAGAGAAACGGGAAAGAGAATTGCAGTAGAGCAAGAGATTCGGATGGGAGGGAGCGAGAGACGGAGCTAGGGGAAGAGAGAGAGAGGGAGGGAGTAAGGCTACAAGTCCGTGCGGTATTCCTTTCAGTGTGATTGTCATTCATGCATTGTGAATCAGGGACTTTATTTTTAGAAGCGACTGAATGAAAGTGGAGTACCCCGTAGTAGTAGTATAATGCTCGGTGGTAGGGGGAGGAGGTGGGATGGAGGAGCGAAGAGGAGGCAGAGGAGGAGGAAGAATGAGGAAGAGAAGTACACGATAGAGAGGGGAGGTGGCAGGGTGCCGGAGGGTGGAGTAGGTGAAAGAAAGAGGGCCGTCGAAGAGAAAGAGAAAGAGAAAGGGGGGAGGCGAGGGAGGGAACGAGGAAGACGTTCCACCGATCTGCGAGTAAATCGTGGTATACGTCCTCACACGTGGCTGCTCCCTCTCCGTCACCCTTTTCACCACCGCCGCACCACCCCTCTTGTCAACCACACAAACCACGAGGCCATGCGAGCGCAGAGGCACACGCACGTGCCCTCTTCGACTCCCTTCGCGTTTACCTATCCTCCCTATCAAGGGACACCACGTAAGGGGTGGCTTACGCGATCGTGGAATTTTCTCAACCAACTCGCCAGATCGCGTGCACTAAAGCAGATCGTATGTTGGATAGGTCTACCTCCAATCGCTATCTAGATAAGCCCTCCTCAGTCTCCGTATCAAATCTAACGTTCAGCTTACTGTTTACTACGAGCACCGAACGCGCCTTCGCTGTGTACAATTCTTCTCGAGATTGATAGCGGAGCTGCAGTTGATACCACCGCGATTACGTTATATCTGAACCCCGCGATTCCACGTCGCTATGTTTCGCAACCACTTTGGGATTTACAGAGGCACTAGTAGCGTTGCCTCCGAGAATCAATGAATTCCGTGGATAGACTAGCCGAAAACCACAGTACGTATATACACATGTGCTGGAAGAGGTGCCGCGGCGGCCGTGAACTCGCCGGAGCGTTAAAGTAAACATGTCTCGATCGTCGCTACGCACGAATTCACGGGAACACGAGGAGCCTCCGTTGTGGTATATACGGCCTCGCTTACACCTTGCCCAACTACTCCGCCGGTATTACTGTGAAGAATATTCGTTTCGATACACACCGTCTCCCAAATGAAGCCTCGCAACAACATTAGATCCCAGCCCCCAAAAAACTCGCCTCGCATCCCTGACCAGCGACAGCAAACACACGTCGCCCCTCCGCCGCCGGTGTCATTCATCCGAGATCCCTCAATGATCCTCGTAGTTGGCCACGGGAGGAGGCTCGGAAGACACAGAGGCAGACGCGACGAAGTGACCCTCTAGGTCGCGGCTGACAAAAGCGGGACAAGGAAGGAGCGACGTATGCCCGTGCAACACACACTGGCAGCCACACGTACCGCACACGAACAGGAAAGAAGAGAGAGAGGGAGAGAGAGAGAGAGGGCGTGCGTAAGCAACGATCCAATAAATACTAGGATCATTGACACCGACCGCGTGGCTGGGGGCTTCGGCGTCGTACTACTACGATGTTTACAGTTTAATTCGAGATACTCGAAATGTCACGTGCGCGCACGTTAGCCATTCTGCTAGCGCGATAAACGTGCGCTGCCTCTTTCCGTGTTTCGCGGAGGGGTGGTGGGAGAGGGAAGGGCGAGTGCAAGGGAGAGGGAGGGAGGGGGGGGGGGGGGAGGGGGAGGGGACAGAGATGATTTGACAAACTGCTCGCGAAATGAGTCACCCGTGGTGCACGCTCCTCGTGTTCTCTTTTCCTCCGCGCCTCCCCCCTCCCCCCCCCCCCCCCTCCCGACGGCACCGCTATCCCTCCTCTAGCGGCACGCTCAAGGTCCAGGAACTATGTTACCGTTATCTGAATTGGATTATAAAACCGAGCGGCCTTGACCCAGGACAAACTCTTTATCTCCGGTTGTAAACAAAACGGTGTCGCGCTCGACTTGCGTCACGCATCCTGCATCGTGCAGCGCTCTGACCTGATGCAATCGCTTTGAGAACCATTGCTGGGGAATCTTCGTAGCGATGCGCACGATTCTTTTCGAGGGATTCCTTAGGCCAGAGGCTCTTGGTCGTTCGGTTGCCTCGGGCTCAGGAATCGGTACTTCCTTCGGTTACTTCGCTACTTGGTACCCCTTCGGAACCACCGCGGCCGCTTAGAGTTACTCGCAAAACTACCGACGGTTTTACTGATAGTACGTGTTTTTAAAATCAATTGTGCGCAATTCGGCAATTGATGGTGGCATAATTTGGAGAATATTAATCAAGGTTTATGGTAATGTAAATTATAATTGGTAACTCTGAGTTGAATATTAATTAAATATGCAAAATAGCTGTGTTATGTGTATGGGGTGGGTAGATACTTTTGTGGGTGACTGTATATGTTCAATAATTTTCGCCAACTACTGTTTACTTTCTGTTTCATTGCTTCCTTGCATTTAATATTTCTATTTCCTTCTTTCTTTTAATGAGTATGTACTGTTTCAAGAATTTCGGGTGCGTTGGCTCTTGCTGTACTTCACTTATTGTGCTGTGTCTTTATTTCTGCGATGAACATGTATATTAATTATATTGAAAAGTATAGGATGATTTGAGGTGGAATTTGGGGTGACTCAAGGGGTGCTTTTTCCTCTCCAGTAACGATAGAGTGGGATTTATATGGTAAATAAATATATCTAGCAAATGGAATCCATAATTGAAAAAGTCCTCGTAGAAATCACTGTAATGTAGTATTTCCATTGGCACGTTGAACATTTCCCGATAAATTTTTTTTCAATTTTGGCACTTACAGTGTTTTCTACAAGGACTCTTTAATTCTTATTGCTCCAACCTCCCAAATTAATGAAAAACATACACAGAATGAATCGCAGAATTAGAAATAAAAGAGAACAGGGAGAAGCGTAAGAAACCAGAGAGATAGAAAGCAAAAGGTAGTTAGCGAGAATGATTGGCGATGTAAACAGACACAAATAGTTTAATACAAATAAACCAATACGGGACATAAATTTTAAAATTTACTCCTTTCTAACGAAACGACTATTTTTCAAGCCACTACTTATACACTGCCCGTATAACATTCCCCATACGTTTTGCCCGTTGTATCTTGGGACACCCGGTACAGCCGCGAAGCGATTAGTCGTTAAAAAGAGTAAAAGTGCGAGGTTGAAATTCTGCGACCCGAATGCGGCGCGGAGGATGTCTAGGTCACCGTCTAAAGGACTCGTCGAGCAGGATTACAAGACGGCAAGAAACGCCCCGCCGTCCGATCTGGGGTCTGAAATCGAGATGAGCTCGAGATCGAATTGCGTGTGTTCTCGTATTCCGGATTCTGGTTTCCCCACGACCGACCGGGCGAGATCACGAATAGAATCTCACTGGCCACGAGGCGAAATGTTATCTCCCGTACACTGCTACGCATTCGAACGGAGAAGTTGGGCTGTTGGTCGATGATAAGATAACGCGTCCTCGATTGGCTGGCTGCTACGCAGCGCTGGCTCGGGCGGGGGACCTAAAGTGAAATTCACTTCCAACGACTGAGAAGTTCCTTCACCCCAAAACGATTCTCTTCATCAGTGGATCAACACTTTTATCCGAATATAGGTACTCGTAAAATCGGATATTCCCTTCCCAACTCCTAATATTGGATTCCCTATCTAAAGAAATAAATCTGCAGCTCTAAACGTAAGGAATAAAGAATGAATTAACTTTTTAAACATCTTCAGTGCAAGTAGCACGTGCGAATAATGCCTGTGCAGCGGTGGCAACAAAATTTTGAAACTCATATTTTATGATATTAATCTGTGGGGTGTAAAGCTTGAGATATGATTACCGCTCTCAGTTTAAATTTGCCTTCGACCATTGCTATAGTAGGTGTATAATAAGTAGGCTTAATAGATATGGCTGAAGTATTTCAAACTGTGAGAAATATAAGTAGAATTGATGTTAGTAAGCTGTATAAAAGGAAGCTTGGAATTTTGTAGTTGGCTGAGAAAATAATACTGTCCAACTTGGGGACTTGAAACTCTCCCATAAGGGGGCAGAAATGAAACGTGTACTCATAAGGGTAGAATTGAATTATATAAAAGGAAGCTTGAAATTTTGTAGCGCACTAAGGCGACGCTATCAAACTTAGACAAAGGCTCGAAACTGCTCCATAAAGCAACTCAAATGAAAAGTCCATCTCTGAAAAGTGTTACGTGGGGCCAAAGTCGCGAGAAGAATAGCTGATTTAACGACGCATTCAAAGCCGCTCGTGCTCGATTTTCCCGCAGATGCTAGCAGCTGGAACGATTTTTAAAAACCGCCGCTAGCTCGGCCACGGCCTCTCGACGAGCTGCTCGCGAAGATATTGCGTCCGCGCCGCCGGTGTCAGCGATAAATTGACATTGTGCAACGTAACGATCCGCGCATCATGAAAACAAATCGCTGACGTTTGACACTGAACTCTTTTCCACGACATTCCTTTGCACCCGCGATACACCTACGGCTCGCGCGACGAAGATAGCCGAAATGGGGATTAAAAAGCAGATTCCACGATGGCTGAGGGCTCCTACGATCGTTGGAAGGGTGCATCGGTGTAAGAGGTCTCGAGGGTGGAACATTAAGCTCGACACAGAGAAATCCGCGTGAATTTTACGGGCACGATACTCTACCGTAATCTCCTTACAATTAGCAGCGCCACGAACCTGCAATTTCTATGAAAAGATCAGAAATTCGACGGTTCAAAGGACCCTTTGAGCAATTTAATATTCCGCTTAGAACTATGTATTACGCGATGGTTTATAGAAATAATAATGTGAAATGTCTATAGAAATAATAATGTGAAAATAATTGCCTATGCGAATGACTACGGCTTTGGGCACTCCAAAAAATATATTAATTCAACAATGAGCTTTAAATTAAAGGCTGTGAAAAATATTCAATCTCTAAAAAATTCTACTTCAGTTGGATCTTAAATTAAAAGCAGTGAAAAGTATTCAATCTCTAAGAAATTTTACTCTACTTGGTATTTTAAATTGAATGCAGTGAAAGGTATTCAATCTCTAAGAAATTTTACTTTACTCAGTATTTTAAATTAAACGCAGTGAAAACTATTCAACCTCTAAAAAATATCACATTTTCTGCCAATACGGAGGGTGTCCTAACAGTTATGAACGGCAGTGTACAATGGATACCCGGTGTCTCTTTCATCAGTTTTTTAATCAGAGTTTTCTGTAGCCAAGTTAAAATTGCCACTACCAAGGAAAATGAAAGTGTCGGGATAAAAGGCTGCCGACGAACGAAAGCGGAACCCCAGAGTGGGGGGGGGGGGGGGGACAATCGGGGGCACTCATTTCGAGAAGAAAGCCCTCGTTTTATGAATCTCACGCATCGATCTCCCTTACGATCTTCCTGCCTCTTCAGATAATTGTTACGCGCCAATTGACGTCACTTTACGCAACGCTCGCTGCGAACCGCTATCGATTTATACGCGTTACATGCACGCACACAGAGGTCAAGTTGCTCTGTGTTGTTGCTGTAAATTTATATACGTTACGCGTAACGGGAAGTTGAGAAAGTGTTGATTAAGTTTTTCTACACGCTGCTCCAAGTAATTGGCGGGTTACTGGTCAGTTAGTAAGACACTGTCGTAGATCAGCTTTAAGGTAACAGCTGTAGGCTTGTATTTTGAAAGCTGTAAGAAGCAGATACTCAACCGCTTGCCTTAAGATTTATTCTGAAGATTGCAAACGTCTGCAGCTAATTTAAATAGAAGGAAACGATAGATACAACTTAGATATTAATCTATGAATCACTCGAAACTATATGAATACATTAATTCTCATTTTGTTATAAGGAGAAGTTTAAAAATCGTGGAAAATAAAATAATCGAAATAATTACACAAGCGAACTTCACGGAAATTACCTATTTGCAATTGTATGTACTTAGGTATAGCCACACTAATCGTTTCAATTCAAGGTTACTCCATTCACCTCTTTCTTCCAAAATCAACGTTACGCGGCATAGGAAAGTAAAGCGAGTAGAACAGAAAGGGACGAAAGAAATGTGAGTAAGAAGGATGGAGCGCGTGAGCGACGCGTGGATTTAAAAAAGATCAAGAGAAACGCGCGCTAGTGACGTAGAAAGGTCGCGGTTACGTGTAATTGCGATTAATCGCCAAGAAAAGGAAAGAAAAATGCGTTGAACCAGTTCCACGGGACAGGCACTGTTATTGGAACGCGCCACGGCCGTTCCTCTTCGAGCACGGATCGCAAGCTTTATCGTACCCGACTGATCTACGAGCCCGTAGATCGTACGCACCGTTGCAGCCTCGGTCGGTAATTACGAAAGTCAATTTCGCGGGTTCACTCTTCCCTTATCTACCCGACCTCTCCGAGTGGAAGTCAACTATATTATCTCTCCTTATTTGCCGCGTTTCGCTGCAGCGCAGAGCGGGGCTGCCGCGTGCTCGCGTCGATAATTCAACGCGAAATACGCCTCTGACAAAACAAACGACGTCTCCAAACCCACCTGCATTAAACATTAAAAAGGTACACACGTGCACAGAGTCGTCCAATAAATCCTTGGAAACCAGCCAGCAGGTGATTCCCCTTAAAAAACCGGGGGGGGGGTACGAAATAAATTTCATAGTTCAACTAGGAAAGTTTCTAGGAAGAATGACTACTCTGAACCGCGACCGCCCAGGAAGTGAGTAATAAAAATTCATTGGAGTGCATTCCAGTCTCAATGGAGAATAAAGGGATTCTAGTCACTGGCTATTAAAACTCCTTTCCAATAACAGTTTCTTCCGCATTCAGCTAGCTCCTTTAATTCCTACTCGACACTTGAAACGATATTTACTGTATGTACTTGACACCTCAGTGACGGTGGGTAGATCGCGCCCACCGCGCGTGCGTATCGGAACGCGACGCAACGAGAGTCTTTGAAATCGAACTGCATTCAGCACAGAGCTACGAAATGTAAAACTAAGTTCCCTCTTCTTCGAGCTTTAATATCCAGAATTTAATATCCTCCCCCGTTCCACTCAGAACTCCCTCTCCTCTGTTCCAATTTCAAAGATACAGCTCTGACAGCGAAACGGATTTGTCATCGGTGGTCGCGACGTGCACAGTTCCGTGCGTTTACTCACGGACGTGGAATCGTAATCGGTGCCAGCGGAGCGCACGTTTTAAAGGCATACCTACTGCGGATAGGCCGAGATCAGACTATGGATTATAACCTCGCTCTCTCCCCCTCCACCTACTCTGCACAAGGATGCCATGCTCCGCGGTTTGCGCTAATGAACCAGCAAGCCTTTATGGTGGTTTTATTCTCTTACGTCACCCGAATCCATCGGCCTCGCTGGTCTCATGCGTAACGGCCGACCTCTGGCGGCGCGTTCCGGAAGCATGCCAGATCGCGACAAGCTAACGAGTTTTTTATCCCGGCGAATAAACGCTGACGCAAAAGTTACCCGGGAAACGGCAGGGAAATCGTTTTACTCTGGCACACAGGCTAGCTTTAAAAACATGTCACTTCGAACTTTGCTACTGGCTTTTTTCCGGGATAAACAGATGACGTGCCCGAACGGAACTCGTACATGCCCTTTTTATGTGGAACTGTATTAGTATTCGGAAAGTTCTTTTGCACGATTGTTGGGTGTAGTTATTTTATTTTTATAAGTGTTCGTATAACTAGAGTGACACTATTGAATAGAACTATAAAATTAAAAAAAACTATTACTACTTTAATAAATAATTTCAGAGAAACGTGGTTCTTTAACCCTTAGGCAGCCGACCCGGGGTCAATTTTGACCCGTAACGTAACTTATTCCACAGATACTATGGGTTGAGGTTTTTTAAGCAACTTTGATTGTATTATGATTTATGTAAATTCTTCACTCTATTGCAAAGTAACGTAAGTAGCTTTAAATTTCAGATGGGTCGAAATTGGCCCCGTATCCGCCGTTAATTGAGGTGCCTGATATTCTAATTTGACGAGTGTCTGCGCAGAATGATCGTAGGCTGTTCAAGCGATCGTATAGAAATTCTTAGGTGTACGCAGATAGGAATTAAGGGAAGGCTGAATAATGAACGTTCGTGGATTAACCAGGGTTACGTGAAGTTCCTCAGCGTTCCCTTGTATCCTCTTTGCACCTGCCGGATCCATGCTGGTTCCGCAGGTGCTTAGGAAAGAACAGGACGCGATCACTCACACTGTTACGCTCGCGAAGGCTGCTCCTCTACGTTCGAATATTATCTCCTTGCTACTTGCACGCCACGGGCACCGCACCTGCCCTCCTTTTTTCGAAATTCTGGAAACTTTATCCCCCCGAAATCACCCCTGTCGGGACGTTCTCACCCGAGGATCGTCACTATGCTAAACTCGGAGGAACTGATTCGATACTCGAACGGCCGGTCGATTCGTTTCGTAAAATATAACCTAATTTCTAGAAATGCTTCGATGCTCTTTGTAAACGCAAATGAAGTTCAAAGAATCTTAAAAATATAACTTTATTCTAAGCCGATCTTTCTGGGAAATGAAACACACACCTTTAGAAGCTTACGAGTTGTTTTCTTATTGCAATTTGATATTGACTCTCCACGAAACTTTTTTAAAAATTCTAACTTAAAATTCTACCTATCTGGATTTCAAAGTTCATTACGTTGATAAAATCGAGAATAAATGTAATGCCTAGGGTAAAGAGGACAGGAGAGATTGCAGCTGTATTTTTAATGAAATTATCGTATACGAGAGTATTGATTTACCAGCCTCCGGACGATGCTTCGATGGCGGAAGGACGGCGTTTAAGATCGAGGGCAGAAACTATGAATGTGGAAGCAATGGAACGAACTCCGCGCCAGAAACGAAAACACCTGTTACAGAGCCCCGCAAACATGAGACGTTCTGTTTATTTTCGTATGCTATCGAGTCCTTGTTGACTTTGACACACAGCACCCTACCTTACCGGGAAGCTAGCCTAGAAGGTGGCAGCACGTACCAAGCCACAATTCTCACGTCACGTCACACGGATATTATTCCGAATAAAACTTCTAACCAAACCTATGTAAATAGTATTTCATCGCAAGCAATATCATTTCCTCACACCTTTAACTACAATGATCAAATATCTACAAAAGTAAATTAACTAACCTCGCTTATTCCTTTAAACACCAAACGTAATTGCATACATATAAGCAGAACGTACATTTGTATACATACTTAAAGTTCAGAATAACTTTTGCTCTATTTTCAGTCCATAATTATATTATAGGTTAGGAACAACATTGGGCTCGAACGAAATACTAGGAAATGAAGATTGTAATTAAACTCGACATTAACCTTTACTATCTGTTGGATATTCCTTAGAATGGACTAATCTTGTTTGTTTAAAGGCTACAATCTTTCTTTCGATTAGACAGTCTAATAATACAGAAATCGTAGTAATTCGCGGAGAAAATACGACTCGCTGGGCTGGTCGAAAAACACGGACTGCGAAATCAGATGACTGTGCGTCAGAGGATGACGTCAGCCACGGTCTTGACGCGGATTTACGGTAACATTTCCATCGGGATGTTCCTCCCACTTTTCCTGACGTGTACGAGGCGGACCACGTGTTTTCAACATATTACAAGGGAGAAACTATCGATTCCTTCAAGTATAGTCGTTTTTTTTCTGATAACTGACTACCGAATTCGGTTACTGTCCCGATTCGGGCCACTGTACGTCCAATGAAAATGTAGGAGGCACGGTTGACCTCTTATTTCGGGAACTCTGACTCAATGCTGACCTTCAGGAGACATTGGCATTAGGAAATCTCGCGTCGGCGGGACATAAAGTTCTGAATGGACACTTAATACTCATTCCAAGGAATGCGATAGGAGAAATTCTTGGGAATCCCCGTATCGTCGCAGCGCTTGGGAATTCCAACAAATATGAAAATTAATCCTCGATTGAACTTAATGAAAAGCTATTCGGTATTCTCGGGCCTTGGTTTAAACACGACGCTTAAAGAGCCGAGTCCTCCAATGTCAGCGAATCGCGACGGACATACAAATGCCTTATTATGTCGGCTTCGCACCTAACGCATCAAAAGAACGGCTCAACATCGCAAACTCAACAATGCGTTTCTGGGAAGTCTCGAAGCAAGCCGACTCGGCCAAAATATTGCAACCGAACGAAATCCGGGTACAAATGGAGCGGCACTGGAGCATCGAGCAACCTAATTGATTAACAAGGAAATACGTTTTCCATGAGTAACAAATTCCTTGCCACCTCCACAATTTCCAGCGCCCCTATTAAAATCCCAACGCAAACAGATCAGCCAAATTGGCAGCCGTATCTCCTAGAAAAGAAGGGAAAGTGGTGGCTTGACCTAGAACAGCTGGGGCTAGAAAGGAGTACGAGGAAGTAGAAATAGAAATACATTCGAAGCTTATGGTAGCCTTACAACTCTCATTCGCAGTGTTTGCAATCACGCAAGGAAATAATAAACTCAGCACACATAACAACCGTATGTATATCTTCGCCCAAGAGGCAAACCAAAGCACGTGCCCCGCCGATATCCTCTCCGTGACGGCCGATAGCGGAGCGCTGAATCATTGGCAGCCGCGCGTCGAACACCTCGCAGGAAATTCATCGGGGGCCCGTTGTTCCGGTTCTCGGCGCCGAAGAAGGCTCCCTTTCGTCGGTGGCATTCACCTCGGCGGCGCGGCGGGCGCGAAATCGGCCGATACAAATTTAGAACCGCCTTCTTTCTGCGTTTCGTAATCGTTTAAAAGGGGAGGCCGTCCCCCGCGGTCGGTTTCCTCGCCGTTTTCCCCGGCGTAGGAAGTCGTCCTCGGGACGGCCTGGCAGCGGTGGCGCGCGTTCGAAATAAACGTCCCGAGAGACTCGTGGACGGTTGGGAAACCGTGGGCCAGCGCGATCGACGCGGCTCTCTAATCTGCAAGAAAATTATGAGAATCGGCGAACGGGCCGGTTGGAAGCGCGCGACTGGACCGCCGCGACCTGGACGGCCGAGGCTGAAAACCTTGGGGCTCGGGGCCATTGTCTGGTGGGGCCCCTCTCTGCGCCCCCCGCCCCCTCCTGGCCCCTGTCCTTTTGATAGCCACGGGTGCCTTTCATCTCGCAGAGCGCGCCAGACAGAGGAGCTTCTGTGCGCGCGAGGGGGCTGCGTCTTCAACAGCCTCGAAAGTTGGCAGGCCACGGGGATGAGCTCGCGGTGGCGTCGTCGTCTCCAGACGAGAACCGAAATTGCATTTCCACCGAGGGGCCGTTCTCAGACACCAGGAGATCTCTTCTCACCTTCTCCGCCTACTTTTCATCTCTCGTTACGTTTCTTCCTCTTTCGTCTCTCTACATTCCCTCTTGTACCTTGGTCCCTTTCCTCGCGCGGCGTGATCCCCCTTCATCTTACTCGGCTTTTAATACTCGGCTGCGTCCTCGGGGACTCGCGGTGCGTCTCGAGGCGGGCTGGAGGATAATCTGGTAACTCGAGGAACACTGTCTCCTTCTCGGTTCGAGATTACTCCGTGCTGGTCTTCTTCCAACACCTTTGACGAGTAGTCTTGTTGGGCGTCCGAATGTCCACTTGTTAATTAATGTTTCACGAGCCTCTCCAGGGCTATTATTTAATAGTAAAAGCGATCAGGATCTCCGGGTTAAGTAACTGCCGCGATAATGAGGCCATTAGTATTCAGCGAGAATGTGTCGCACGCGGTTAATTTAATTGTTCCCCATTAACGATCGTCCCTCCCGTCCCTGTAACATTGTTCCGAGCTTTATAAAATCGCGATAACGTAACGGTTATGATAATGGAAACGGGGGCTGGTAATGACACGGCGGACACCGTGCGAAGCCCCGCACAAAAGGCTTGAATTTCATTTAAATCCGATTAACCGGATTTTAACGCGTCCAATTTATATTTCCCGCGAATCGAAACCCCTTCTGTGCGGAACCTTGCGCTCCGACCTTCACGGCTCACGAAACGGCGATCCCACGTGGTGCACTGCGTCATTGTGATCGAGGGTGATAAAGGAGGTAGCATAGATTTCCCAGGAAGACCTAATATTGCAACGCCTCAGATATAAGAGAAGTTTGAAAATTTAAAGAACTTTGGATGGAACTGACAAACCTAGATGATTGCAATTTTCCAATCAGATAAATTAATTAAAATGGTGGAGGCCAATTTTGTATTACCACTTCAACTCCTCCACCATTCAAGTTCTTTTATCAAGTTATTTTGCTTATGCCACCTAATACTCGAGCCCCTTAGTCTGTCCCGTCATTTTTAAAAAAACATAGAGCACTGAGTCACGTTCATTTTACGAAGCGTGGGGGCTAGGGTCAGCCCGATCGAATAGCGTGCGAATGTCTCGGAAACTTTCATTGAATGTGGGCGGAAGCGTGCATTTGTGGCGCCCGTAAATCTCGAACAGGAAGCGAGCGCGCGCGCGTATTCATGAATTCGCCGCTGCCTTTTCCATAAAAATTCCGATCACGGTGCCGCAGCTCGTTCCATCCAAGATTCGACTGTATAAACATAACGCTGCGATGGCCATCTCCGCGCGCAAGGGCCTTCCCGGCCGGAAGCGCTATGCGATTTAACGCGAGCTTCCTTTAAATTGCTAAAGAGCATTAGATCTGCGCTTTTACGAGCGAATCTCCCATGGAACGTTCTAGACGTCAAGCCCTCCACAAATACTAAGTAAATACCAACTTTGTCGAATACGTTACACTCGTTTACGGAGGCACCACTTCCGTCGTACGATTTCCGTTACTAATCTTCGATAAGGATTCCCGATATTCGGAGAATGTTATCGGCAAGTGATAGAGACCAGATGCTTATATCTACTCGACCGTCACATCCGTTCACGGAAAGAGCGTCGATGTGACGAGACTTAATCCTCGGCTAGATTGACGTCTGATTACGCGTACGATGGAACTGCGTCTCTATCCTTTGTCGCGCCAATTACGATTCGTAAGCCATGTTTAATTGGGTGCTCGTTCGCGAGGAGCTGCATACAATCACCAGCCTCGCTTTCATCGCAGCAGTAGCACAAAGGTAATTGAATTTCCGCGCTAACGCGCGCGACTGCGCGCGCAGCTTTCCTGCGAGCGTCGCCCACCGCGGACGACCGGCAGACAATAACCCAAATAAACAATGGATTCGCATGACCAGCCTTACGTAAGGCACGCGAAAACCATAATACCGTTCGCGTGACAAGCTGCAGTTGCAATTCGGGTTTAAGATTTGCAGGGGATTCGTTTCTCTCGGTCACATTGGCGGTTAGGAACGCTTCGGGAATGAGGATCCCTTGTTCTTGGCCGCTTTTCACCGACCAGTGCCAATTCGAGGCTCCAGGCACAGCCGTTGAATTATTAAAACAGATCTTCCGCCATCCAGACTCGAATATCTGGTATTCTAAGGAACGTATGACTTTTAGGTTAGGAACAGTCGGATTCCCCGGCGTTCCAATTTCGTCGGGGAAGGTCGTTATCGGGCTGCTCCGAGCACGAAGGGAAATACAAAGGAAGCTCGTTTGCGTCAGAGGCCTTGATGATCCTTTGATAGACTTAGTTTACGTTTTATTAGCGCGTTAACATCTATTTACATGGAAGAATTATCGATCGACGGGTTTAATTTAAGATCGACGGCGGTCTCCGTCTATTAATCGCTTCTACTCCAATAAAGAATCGGACAGATCGAGTTTCTTTACGAGCCTTTTCATGCTTTCAAAACAAACGCGTGCCGGCTGTGTAGAGGAAACAATGGTCTGACGCATTGGACCGTCGCTTTAAATGGTCGATTATAGATAGAGCTTGAAAACGGTCGGGTCGCGTCGTGCAAACTGAATGATATTATTGGTTACACGGTATTGTTATCAAAAGTACTTACACGGCTGCTGTGTCTGCATGTTACGATCAGGTCCACGTTACGTCCTTCGTAGTTATCCTCCAGAGTGAATAAGAAAAGAAACAAGAGCCGACGCGAACATTAAAATACTGTACCGAGTATCGTGAATTCAGTCTGTGCGTAATGAGAACGAAAAGATTTATCGACACTGCGACTACTAACCTAGTCTGCTTTCACTGCGCGTTTGTTTACAACTCACGTGACCGACGACAATGATCTTGGCGCGAAATGCTCGTTCGTTTCTTTCCTGTTAAACCTTCCTTTCCCCTAATTGCATATTTCGCGGTGGAAACAGGTTCCGCGGTAAAATTGAAGTTCTGTCAAGAATCCTACTGTGCATTCATGAAAACTACGAGGTTCAACTGTCAATTAAATTCCCTGGTCTATCCAGTATATGACTTGCAAAATTTCACTCGGCGTCTCGGCAGTACGTAACAGTCGATTTAATTGCACAACGAAAACGGTCTGCAGTCAGCATTATCGCGTGCTCGATGGACAATTACTCAATCGAAATTCATTCCCCGTGGCAGGAAATGACGGAAAATGGGAAATTCCGCAGTATCATCATTCCTGTTCCTCATTGTTGTCTACTTCTCAGACTTACCTACCAGGAACCCATACGACCCGTCTACCTATATACAAATCTAAACGATCGATCGGACTCACATAAAATCGATTTTCAGTCCCTCGATCTGCCTAAAAATTGTCCGCGCAGCAATAATACAAACCGTACGATCGATTCTAAATAAAACATAACCTAATAACTTTGAAGCGGAAAGTTTAAAGGAAAATCTAATACTCTCGCAAATTGGCAATACGTGTACGCATATGCATTCCGACGAGCGAGGATGTAAGAACACACGATACCCCAAACAGCGCAGCGTTCGGGGCGCATGCGCGCGCCTGCGCCACAGAAAAGTAGTACGTCGCACGTACGTGCATTTCGTCCGGCGTGATTCGCGAATCCTGCTGCTCTTTCCGTTGCGTGGTAAAAGCCCGCGGCGATCGTGCTCGGGTCGTTTAACTCGCTGCTCGCGGGGACAGATTCGATCGGCGCCCGATACGTGCCGGACGGATTTACGAATTTTCTCGTCGGTGCGTACGGGGCTAGGCGGGCATAGGGGGCCTGCGCGGTGGCCTATTGCGCATCGGTGGACCGAAACACCGGAGACCGAGAGAGATCAGTGGGAGAGTCGAGAGAGTGTAATGTCTGATAAGACGAGCGATGGGCAGACGTGCGAGCGCGTGATATCGTACGTTCGGTTTTGACAGTTGGACCGTGGAAAAGTGGCACCGCGGTATAGACGGGGACACGCGCCGCCAGCGGAAATATCGCCCTCCGATTATGCACGCCCAAACGTGGCATTGATCGAGGCGCGCTGACGGGCGACGGGGGACCGATTCAAGAAAAATCGCACACACGCGAAGCGCAGGAGAGCGCCAAGTGGTCGGGGGCTCGGTGTGTGCCTCGCGCGTTCTGTGGAGCACCTACGTGTCTCTTTCTGTTTGGGAACGTAGGAGGCGATAACCGGAGGAGGTCTGCCCCCGTACGAAACGGGCGAGGGCCGAGGATCCGTCTTCGAAATTTTTTCTCCACCGCTGGCAAACAAAGGCGGCTGGTTTTAGCGCTGCCTTTGAGGGACTGGATATAGTACCGCCTCTCTCTCTCTCTCTCTCTCTTTCTCTCTATCCCTCTTGCTCGCGCTCGCCTCCCGAGGGACGAGGAAGAAGAATGGAGGCGATAGCCAAGCACGATTTCACGGCGACCGCCGAGGACGAGCTTAGCTTTCGGAGGAGCCAGATCCTGAAGGTTCGTATTCGATTAATCCGTCGGACCGTCTGTGGATACCGGTGGCCTCTGGCGTATGGCCGATTTCCAATGGAAAGCTTGCCGATCGCGGACCCACCGAATTGCCGAGGGCGAACGGATATCGCGTGTCGCTTAAGGATATTCGCGACACACGTACGCGCTCCGACCATCGATCACTTTTTTTCTATTTGCTGTCGCCGATTCGTTTAGCGACGTTTATTTTAAGTAGCTTCTGGGAGGGTTTCTTTTACAATAGGTGACAGCTGGCTTTATCACTCCTGCTTGTAGTAGTACCAAAGTTTTCCGTTTGCGATTCGCGGTATTCTTACTTCTTCCTGTTTAATATGGCAGAGGATAAATGTTATTGCGCTTCTGGCAACAGACGCGCTCAGCTTTGGACAGATAATGCTTCCTTAGTGACAGCCTCGGAGAAGTTGTTTGTGAATCGGTGCCTGCGTTTCGATGTACACTCTTGCCTCCGTTTATCGTATCGTTTTATGAGGACAGCGTGGTAGTAGTACTTCTGTAAAAATCTTCCACACGCGCGATCGCAGCAGCGGGTGAAATTTAAATAGTACATTGTGTTCGCAGATTCTAAATATGGAGGATGATATGAATTGGTACAGGGCCGAACTAGATTCCAGGGAAGGACTCATTCCAAGTAATTACATAGAGATGAAAAACCACGAGTGGGTGTTTTCCTTATTTTCCACTACATAAAAGCATTTCGAATTTCATTTACCGAACCGTTATCGTTCGCTTGTTTTTAACTGGAATTATCTTTACGTTCTCACGCTGCGTTCGTTCCTTTCAGCTGGTACTACGGAAGGATAACAAGAGCAGACGCAGAGAGACTACTAATGAACAAGCACGAAGGCGCTTTTCTCATTAGAATCAGTGAAAGTTCTCCTGGTGATTTCTCTTTGTCCGTTAAGTTAGTAAAAGATCCTTGAGATTCAACGCCTCTGTACGCCAAGCGGATCGGATAAGCGATTGTTTAATGCCTCTCTTCCAGGTGTTCGGACGGCGTTCAACATTTCAAGGTGTTGAGAGATGCTCAAGGCAAATTCTTCCTCTGGGTGGTTAAGTTTAACAGTCTTAATGAATTAGTAGAATACCATCGTACAGCATCAGTTTCTCGCTCGCAGGACGTTAAATTGCGAGACATGGTCCCCGAAGAAGTAATTAAATCGTATAAAATAATCATCGGAATCGCGTTCCCTTCGGCTCCGTTATCTACCCAGTACGCTACATCGTATTTACTTTCAGTGTCTAGTACAAGCGTTATACGACTTCGCGCCGCAGGAACCTGGCGAGCTTGAGTTCAAACGGGGCGACGTAATCACCGTCACCGACCGCACGGACCAACACTGGTGGCACGGAGAGATTGGCAACAGACGGGGCCTGTTTCCATCTACATACGTCACGCCGTATCACTCCTAGGTGACTATAAACAGCGGCTGGAGTAATCCTTCGATTATTACCGCCACGCGTTAAAAACTCCTTCTCGAACAGAATGCTAATTTATTTCTAGGCCT
Organism: Andrena bucephala; assembly: GCA_947577245.1. Classification (NCBI taxonomy): domain Eukaryota; kingdom Metazoa; phylum Arthropoda; class Insecta; order Hymenoptera; family Andrenidae; genus Andrena; species Andrena bucephala. The sequence continues at coordinate 75,392,496 of OX387717.1, forward strand.
CATGTTGTGCGCACAGAGGCCAAAGGCATCGGCCACTTTATCCCACCACTATCACATACAGGATCAGACTCACCGCAGAATTAATCAACAATATTTTGCAAACTCCGCCTATCGAATGGGCTACCAGGATGTATTGGTGGTCTAGGCGTCGAGTCGTTTAGCTCGGCTTCGACGCGCCATTGGTACTCTTTCGTTAGTCTCATTGAAAAATCGAATTCTCTACGCTCGCCGCGAAGGGAACAGGGTAGCATGTCCGACTCGTCATCGCTGGGATCAACCCGGGAGAAGTTCGTTTTCACTGGGACTGATAATCCACACTATTATTCAGAGTTATTAATAGACACTATGTGTGCACAATAGATACAGTATTTCAGTTTTGCGAATAATCGAGTAGAGGGTAGATCTGAGAATACATTCGTAATAGCTACGTGTGACGAACGAATCTTTGAATGGTGTTTCCTATCTCTTGGTAGTCCATTAATCGGAGGTGTACACGTGCGAGGACGTTGTATCGACTGTGTACACCAGTGACGAGGAGCATCGGCCATATTAAAGCGGAGGACAGTTTTATTACGGGGGCTGGCGCGAACGTTTGTATTTTTCAATACGAGTACCGCTGCATACGAGGAGCTAAGGGGGGTCGGGGGGGGGGGAGGGGGGACCTTGGTGATAAAGAGCCTAGTAAGCTATCCATACGCGAGATACAAGAAACTTTATATAGATATAGCATTAAAGCGCGTCGCCTTTTGGCATAAATGCACACTATTATGCCTCTATGTTGTGGATATTTTTTACTAATATTCGAGGAAGGAGGAGTGGCTCTTCCGGTGGTTAAGATACATCTGATAACATTGCGTCAGATATATACTTGCTGTGTATCATATATATAGACTTGTACTTTCAAACTACGTTTGAATAATCATACTGACATCTTCTGAGGCGAATCCTTTTTCTAAGTATTAGCAAAGACACGATCGCAGCTTGAGCAAAGCTGTTCTGCGCCCCCGTTTCTTTCCCAATCGTACGCGTATGATTGGAGAGTTTTATTTTTACGATTATCAACTATACTATAAAACATAGTTTTCTTCTTCTTCTGATTCTTTTTTTTTTTGGAACAACGTGTTCTTTCTTCCCGAGACTACAAATGAAAGGAAAGAAATTTTTTACACGAACGTGGGTTCATGTAATAGTCTCACCGAGATTCAAATACAACGAGTAACTGACAATTATTCTCCGGATGGTGGATTGCAACAATGATTGAGAGACCGTAAAAAAAAAGAAAGAAGTAAAAGCGTAAAGTGTGCTTGTCAGTGACAATCTCTGTCTCGCAATGCATTTTTTTTGTTAGAGATGCCAAAAAGCGATACGACTCGAATCGGCCGTAAAATTTGCTTGATTTTTTTTAGCGCGAAAGAAACTTTTAATGACGATCTGTATAACGCGAGACGTGTAATTTTTCCGAGAAAGAGAGAGAGAAAAAAAGGAGCGAGAGTTCGTGTACATTTTTTTAAATATCTTCTTTTTATCTGATTTCTTTCTGCAGATCTTGCTTTCGTATTTCCGTGTAAACAATGAAAATACGTAGCCTTACTGTGTAATTATTATTATTATTATTCGTTATGTTACATTTTATTGATAACAATATATTATATTAATTACACATGCATGCTTTGTTTACTTACGCCCACGAATCACGACCGTTTCTGTTAAAGCTGAAATCTCGTCTACGCCGCAGGTGATACTTTGGCTGGTACAACTGCTTTGCAAACGATACATTTGTAGGCAATTAACGCTATATGCTTGTGCATGCACTGTATTTAAAATAGGTCGAAGAGAGAGAGAGAGAGAGAAAAAAAATGGGGCAGTTACAGTTAAAAGGCATTCTTTCTGTGAATTCAAAGGCTGCAACGAGTACCAAGAACGTTTCGTTTCACTGATCTATCGAAGCCATGGCTGCGGACATTTAAGAATAAGGTGTTAGATGTATAGTTGTTCGTCCCCCTTTGTACCGTCAACAATTTTCGAGATCATCTACCATGTTTTATATAGTTCCTGACAAAGCGAGTGCTAAGCCGATGAGATCGGGGGAATGCGATCGAATGGGAATGGGATCGAATAATATTCTAGCGTTTGCTTTCTGTAAAGTTCAAATTGGTATGGCTGCAGTGAGGTTGCTTAGATTCAAAGTATATTGTTAGACCGCAAATTACGCCCGTTTTTATTATTCTAGTTTTGTGGTTAATGTTATCGAGGATGTGAATATAATATAGTTGAAGCTCGTCGGAAATTTTTTGGGGATCCTTAGCGTAGACTCGAGAAAGATACGTAGTCTATAGAGTCACCTGTGTACTTAACGTGTTGCTCATTTTAAGGAATACCTTCGTACGGGATTTAGTTCTCCTATTAATTTCTGTTTGTGATCGTACTTTAGAGTTCTTGTCGATTGCTCTACATATCATCATCCGTTTGTATACACGCCCCAACAGTTTCGTTTCCCTTCTCGATATTTCATACCGACTGTTGGAATAAAGCCATTGAAGCAGTCGCGAACAGAGCAATATACACATGCACATATTCTAAATGATGTGTTTCGACTATACGTGTACGACTGCTTAAACGAATCTGGAAATGAGTTGTCCCAAGGCAACGGTAATACCACGATACGTCTGGACCAAGAAATGTATAATAAATGAAATGAAATAAAACACATATTTGGAGAAAGTTCATTCCGCTGATCTTGACTCGACTAAATGTTTCTTACGGAGCTGTATAAAGTCACGCGCTTAATGGGGGAGCCCTATTTAGGACGCTAGGAATAAGGTGATTCTTGGGAATTTTTTTTCTAAGAAACTGTTAAGCGGATGTTTTCCAAACTTTCAGGGTATTTTAGTTCATATTCAAACAATGAAAATTAATTTTTACGTTACAAAGTGTTCGGTGGAAATGGAGATATATGAACACGTTCGTTAGGACTCGCGCGCCGGAGTCGCAAATTGGCGATTGTAATGGTGGCCCCATTTCTTCCCTGAAATAAAAAATCCAAGGATTTTCTTATTTCTAGTATAATTACAGTCGATGAACCTAAGACATTAATGGATAAATTGAATTGAACAACTCTTTTTCCATAAATGGTACGAAATATCTTGAGGCAGAATCGTAACTTTTCCTTTCAAGTCCCACCAATTTGCCAACTTTTAACTTTTTTTTTCGTTTGTTTGGTTCATCGGCAATATAATTATACTAGGAATAAGAAAATCCTTGGTTTTTTTATTTCAGGGAAGAAATGGGGCCACCATTACAATCGCCAATTTACAACTCCGGCGCGCGAGGCGTAACAAACGTGTTCATATATCTCCATTTCTACCGACCACTTTGTAACGTAAAAATTAATTTTTATTGTTGGAATGTGAACTAAAATACCCTGAAAGTTTGGAAAAGATCCGCTTAACACTTTCTTAGAAAAAAAATTCCCAAGAATCACCTTATTCCTAGCGTCCTAAACAGGTCTCCCCTTAGTCGTCATTCTCGATTCGGCGAACGTCAAACGGATTGAAATGCATTTATATAATGATCAAAGTGTAATGCTGTGAAGAGAATTAACACTAACAATTATTTACTGCCCGATGTATAGCTAATACTCCATGCCAAACCATTTATTATGTAATAGTTAAGTGAAATTGTGGCATAATAAAGTGCTATTTGGAAACAAGGTCTCTTCCTTCTCCGGATAATCATCGTATATTTGTTTCCTCTTAATCTTATATTATAATTATAAAATGCATACGATCTATAAACAGTTTCTGTCCGACTTAAACGTACAGCGTGTCTCTGGGACGAATTGTTTGCCAACGTAAAAAGAATCTTTATTTAGCATACAAGCCTATAAGAAATATACCTCCCGGCAGTTTCAGAAGGCCTGATAATTTTCACAACCTGCCCACGCTTTAACCCGAAATAACGAGCCACTGGATCGCCAGCTTGTATGCGCATCAATTGATTCTCCTTTAACTTATACCTGGTAAGCAGCTCTTCCTTCTCGTCCGGAGTAAGTACTATGTGCTCGGGTACCAGTTCGTGCTCGGTGATGTTGATGAGCAACTCGGACTCTAAGAACTGCTCCAGTATATACTTCGGCGCCATGTCCACTAGTGACTGTTTCGCCGACGGAGTCATGCCTTGCTGTACGACTATGATAGCCCTGTTATTACAGAAATAAATGACATCGATACTTTCGAATAGAATGTTCGCATCCCTTGGAAGCGATAAAACTTTGCGGAGAATGACCTGTGAATCTTTTCTTCTTGCATCCGCTGGCAGTAAGTCTTGATAGTTTTGATGCCGATCTTTGGCTCGTCAGGGAAGAACACGAAGAGCTGATCGGTTGGATCATCGTTGTGAGCGACCAAAACGATCAGATCGCTACGCGCCGGTCTCTTTTCGCTTGGTTTGTCGCCGAATTGCTCCTTGAACTGCTCTAAAGTCTGATCCAACTCATCCTGAGTAACGAGGTAACCTCGATCGTGGCACAACTGCATCACCGTCTTTCTTATTCTCCATAACTTATACGTTTCCGCCTCGTCATCCATTCTCCAATTGTGTTTAAACTGATTTTGTTTGCAAATGCAATTACCTTCTCTTGGATTTTTGGGTTATTTGTTATTTTGATCGGACGACAACAAAGTGGGTATCGAAGACCCGGAGAGGAGGTAGCGCGTGCGACTAGGTTAGAAAGCGAATAGCTGTATAGGCGCTGTGATATTTGTTTTATTCATGTCCGTGAACTGTTAATAACTAAATGATTATATTAGAAACAATTACGATTATCATATAGGAAAGTAGTCCGGGGTTTATACTAAAAGATACGACTACAGAGATGGAAAATTAATAATTTCTTTAAATTTTCCGCGATCGCTCAGTTCGCCGGTAAAGCAGGTCACAAGTGTATTACGGAATACATAAGCGAATTGTTTATTTATTTGTGTATTTACAACCCGAGGTGGTAGGTCTCTGCTAGGAACCCCGCTGGTTACAATGTACTCATTTTCATCAACGAAATTGTTTATTTAGTCCTTTGTCAAGCTATTTGTAAAATTTGAACAGTGTTTTCTTATCGACATAGTGGTAGACGGGTACATATGTAAAAACATTCGTCTGTGATCATAATCTATAAATTTTCATTTTGATTCCTACCACACGTAGCATTGTAATCTTATTTTAGATTGAGTCGATAACGTTGGGTGTGACACGAAAATGGTAAGCCCCCCGAGTGTGCGACACAAGATTACATTGCGTGATAGGTTTAGCCTATACTTGGTCTGTGGTGAAATCACATTTCGTCGATGGACAAACTAAATAATTGCTCGAAAGGCATTGTTAGGAAATAAATGTACAAATTACATTTATAAGTGAAAAACTTCGTTTTCCACTCGATTCTGAATCCAAACAATCGAATCCGCTGTGCATACAATAATTGTATTGTACAAGGTTCAACATTCTACGAACTTATTCAAACGAAACGGTCGAAATATCCTTTTTCCTATCGCGCAACAGGATATACACGGCGCACAATGTCATAAAATATTTTTAACGCACAATGTTGATCGGGGATCTATGTCGCGTTAAAACTAACAATAGTAACATCGAAACCACGATTCCCAAGCCAGTGTATCCCCATTTCCTCCTGTTTGCAATCGTTATTCCTCCCAGACCAATAAATTCATCCACCAGTGTCGCTTTGTCACTCTTTGGACAAGATAATAATTGTCGTCCCTTCCGACACTTCCAGGATCTATAAATCCAGCATGGTACATTCAGTTCTTCTATAAACATTTTACTCCACATTTCCCGTTCTCAATGCACCTTCATTTCTGGGGAAAAAGAGGAGATCCCATGAAATTAATATAGAATAAATTGACGGTAGCTTTTACCAAAAAATAGAATCTACTACAAAAGCATGACATTTATTGTAAAAAGAATTCCCAATCATATCAACAGTTACAAGAGACACTGTCAACAGGCACAGTCATAAACTCTTGATACTATGTACAAATGTAGTATTTTTCAAATCAATATTAACAATTATTAAAAGTTTCCTCAGCACAATTGCAAATAAAAAATATATCACTTTCATTTCCCTCCTCCCTCGTAGAGCCTCTAATCCCCTTAAACTGCAAATAAATAAAAAAGTACAATCTCTTCCAACCTCCTTAGACTGCAACTAAATAAAAAAAGAAAATAATACAATCTCCTTCAATATCCTCAGGTTCTAATCTCTGTCAACTATGCCTTCATTGGATAATAAATAATTCGACCCAGTCTCACTTAAAATTAAATGTCAACCGTAGGCTGAGTCAGTGAATAAAAGTGATGAAAAATTAATGGCATCCATTTACAGATTTACACGTTACGTACTCTATTGCACCACACTAATATGTATATGTACAGCCACTATTGCCCGCATCGAAGTCTCCAGGAGCTGTCCAGCCACAGGGAATGCCACGTGCGTCACGTATCGCGGATCCAAGTGTTTTCTAACCCGCGGGATGTGCAACGAAGTATCCAACGGTCAAGGCTTCCCCTGAAGAACTGGTCGAGGCGGTTCATCACGCTCTCGATCCCTGGCAATAAGCACGAACGTCTGTTTCCACCGAATCAGTATCTAAGCGCTTAGTTGTACCGGGGCAGAGAAAGTGCAAGGAAACGACGAAGCACAGTGCTTCTGAACTAGTGTAGAAAACGATTGGGGATTCGGCAGGTGATTTTCAATAAAAGATGTAGATGGTATTGTTAATATTTATGGACGTAGCTGGAATGTAAATGATAAGCTCGATGCGAAGGGGCCTTTGGGAGATTCAAGCAAAAGAATATTCAGTTTCATTGCAAATTCTATGCCTCCATAATTCTTTTCATAATAACGACAACAAAAATAAAATTCTTTCAATAGTAAACCACTGATACCTCGTATTCCTTTGTTTCATATTAATTTCTTAAATACTTTGCATGAAGCTCCTAATTCCATTATACATTAAACGATTTTAATCGTGTAAGTCCCCAGAAAACTATCTACGTTTGTATAATATTTTTTCCTTAAAATCGCCTCCTAGACATCTGTTATTTAATTTTCTTCGCGCTCGTCCCGAAGTAGCTAGACCAAAGTAGTGCATTCGAAACGAAGAGAACGCTTTTCATTTAAGATTAAATCCAGAACTTAGTGGTCCCCTATTTCTGTTTCACAATATAAACAGCAAACAAATCGCGTGACATCACTCGAGGTAAATTTCGCGCGAAGTTGGTTTCGATTGGAATTAACCAGTTCCAGCTGGCTCGCGATTCACTTTCACGTGCAATAGATCCTCTTGTCCCTTAGCTACCGTCGAAGGTCGTTCATTACGCCGTCGATCCCCGTCTATTTTACAGTCGGCGCGTATAGAAAGTCTGTTGATCTCAGGATTTCTTTCTCTTCGCGGTTGCCCAATCGGGGATCCCCTTAGCGCGATCTGCCGCTATCACCTGCGCGTGATTTCGCGAAAGGGATCAATCGCCCCGGGCGAGTTAAACAATTCCGTTTTCCTTCCTAATTCTCATGGGCGAAACTGCACATTTATAATATTCATTGGAATTTAGGGATGAACGTTGATGGTATTTTACTTGGTTTAATTAAAATTTTAATTCTTCGAGGGAGCTTTTGATTGTTTCAACAGATTTCTGGGAGGAAATGGTCTGTGAAGATCGCGAGGGCACTTGTTTGGTTTATATTTAATACACTGCCGTGCCACATACATAACTGCAATTTTTCTTTAGAATACTAGATCCGTGATTTAAGGATCTTGATTTGCAAGCCTGTGAATAATATTACTGTTATCAGAAACAATATAGTGTATATGTGGAGACGAATTTTCCACTCCATTATCCATTCGTTTGTACTTATGTATCGTTGTCTGAAAAGTATTTCCAAAAAAATCAATTCCCAGGGTGTCCTTCGTACATTCCTCGACTACCTTGAAGAAAATACCAATCATTTTACCACCTCAATATCATAATAAGCGAGCATCAAGTCAGTCCCAACGTTAATCCGAATCGTTCCGAAAATAAACACAAGCTTCTTATTATCCGCCTATTAAAAAGGACCTTAAGAAACTTAGTGCGTGGAATAATAAATATCTGAGGCATTTTAATCTCGCGACTGTTATAAAACGCTGAACCTTACTGCAATAAAACGCGCTGCTTATCTTAAAAAACAGATGATAAAAATTCAATCTAGTGCAACGTTGATTTAACCGAAATATTTACTCGAGTAACGCGGAACTGGAGTTGAGTAACTTGCTCGAGAAGACATTTAATAGCTATGCAAAAAATGAGTGACGTTTAATTCACCTGTATCCTTTGAACGCACAATGGTTTTTTGCTATTTTGAAGTTTGCTATTTTTTCCTTGAATTTTCACTCTGATTAATATTATACAGAAGCGGCGAAAAATGCCACCTTCGATTCACAGGTTTCGAGATTGCATAGACTTCCTCCTCGTTGTCCTTCTTCCTTTCGCGTTAGAGTAAGGCAGCCAGTGGAATTTACATTCATCCTTGATGCAAGGAGGCCGGGCAATTAGCAAGGTTTATTAAACCACAGCCTCCGTACGCTCCAACGCGAAAGACTGCTCCTTTCTATCATTCTGGTAGAGAACATTCCAAAAACTCTGAAACCTACTTCTTCCCTAAATAAGGAATTTTTAATCGAAGACCATAGTAACGCAGTAAATAACTGCTGACCTTTAACGATCTAGGTATTTAAATTCCTGCAAATTCTTCTATTAAGGATTAACATCTGCGAAGACACAGAATCTTCCACGGTTCTTCGACGACCAAGAGGAAAAGAAATTCTTGATCGTGGAAATCAACGGACCCTTGCAATAAAAAGAATGTTGCATTTTTAACCTGTTCCGTGAAGAGGACGAGTTAACTCGTTAATTGTGGGTTGAATTTACAGGAAGAAGATGTGTGGACTCGTCACGATTTCTGAATTGTACTTGTAGAGGAGTAAATACTGTACTGTAGATGGAATGGAGTTAATTCGTGTGTGATTATTATTAGACAATCAATTTTTAATACACCGGAGACATTTGTCATAGCAGAATTACGCAGTCGACATTGTTACGCCTCGTGGAACAGAGCTGTCTAATAAATTCGCAGCTGTAACACATTATACGAGACAGCATGGCTACTGTGGCCTTCGAAGGCACAATATTTCTCTTTTGTTCCCGTCCTTCCTGGATCGGCTCGAGCTCAATGACTTTCTGAATGGAAACACGTGTCCCGAGCAAAGACAAACGGTCAGGCCAGCCGTGTTTTTGCGGTAGTGCCCCTTCTTCCACTGGCTGTCCATGCCCTTTATTCAATCAGGATCGCGTGGGCCAACGATCAGTCCTCCCTCGAGCCTTGTCACATCCACCTGACTCTTCAAGTTTTTCATTGGACCAGAATTTCGGTCACCACGATTCAGTTGTGCTTCTGCAAGTGGTAGTTTCATTCGTTTCATGCCTTAAAAGAGATCTGTTTGGTAACAGTGGATTTTAAAGTGTGCATTAGAAAAGACTTGATGAGAAGAAACTTGAATTGTAGAGAATATCTGCTTGGACCCATGGAGCCACAGGTAACTTTGCTGATAATCGAAGAAAGTGTTGGAAGTTAATTGTTTGGTGGTGACTTCTGTGAAAAATGGTCTGAATATTAATTTTATTTTCAGCATTGGGTAATTATTTTTTCAAATTAGCGAGTTTGGGTTAAGGTTCTATAGGATTCTTGCTCCGAGTTATCTGATTGCTCGAAAGACGTCGTTAATTGGGAGAGAAAACGTCTACTAGTCATTATATCACTGTTCTTCTCAAGTTACAAGTCGTCGTGAGTGGATTTTAAGGACGTTATCACTGTTCATCCTCAGCTTCTGAAGAAATAAATCATGAGAGGGACAGGTGGATGACAGTGAGGGAAACGGGAATTGTGCTTTCCCCTTCTCGGTCGTGTTTAGGTCCCCGCGATCCCTACTTCGATCACTTTCGTTGACAAGCTGTGTACCTACCGTCGTTACCAGTCAGTGGTTGTTTGATCCTCGCGAAGGCGCTACACCTGTCGCGGACCATTCCCATAGATGTCACAGGATTGTGAATTCGAGCTTCTAGCCGTGTCCCAAGCCGCCAGAAATCTTCCTCCCGATCGGGCACGCGGTGCGCATAGATAAATAAGGATCACGATTCGAGTCACTGTGAGTTGAACAAGATGCAGAAGGTATGACATTTTTGTGAGAAGCTTGATTACATTTTTGTAATTCCTAGGGCTTCGGTTTTAGGTGTTAAGTAGATTTTAGGTTTTAGGTCATGGATCGTGGGGATTAGGTTCTATTAAGTTCTTGGTTTTTTTAGGGCTTAGGTCCTTTTAGGTCCCTTTAGGTCCTTATATCTTCTTAGGTCATAAGTTTTTAGGATCTAAGTCTTCTTAGATCTTTTGCCTTCTGAGGTCTTAGGCCCTATATCTTAGCTCTCAGGGTTTCTTAGGTCTTACTTCCAGTCACCACTTCCAAAAAAAAAAAATTTTCAGACAGTGTCCTCTACTTCTTTACTATAAAAAATAATCCTTTATCGCAGAATGCACCAGGGAGACTGGAAGCAGCCACGTGGGTACGAACCGCCACGTGTTCCCTTCTAATCAAAACAACGGGGTTCAAGTAACCTGAACACGTTTCGTAATTCCCCGTGAGAGAATTCTTACAATTTTTTACTCGAATGAATCTTCCACGAGCTACTCCACTGATTAATATGCCGGTGTGTGGACGACTTTAACGGTAATCATCACGTACTTTATTCACGCCCCGTAGAAACTGACAACTTGTTTGACCATAAAAGAATCCTCTGTAACTCGAATATTCGAACTCCCTTCTGCTTCACCAAAAATACAGTCACCTCGACGATGGTGATAATTCCTAATTAATAATCAATTCTCCTAGTACAATCTGTTTCAGAAGAATTTCAAGTGAATTCATTTTTCATTCAGCAAACTATCAATTCTATCGTTGAAGAAGTCGTTGTCATCTTCATTCCTATAGCTTCCTTGATCAGAGAGACCTTCCTGGATCACATAAGAACTACAGTTTTTGCTCCATCGATTGGTTGGCTCGTTAAACTGTCGTTTCATCTTCAATTACATAGATCGCGGGAAGTAGATTATATTGCAAGAATATTAATAGAATTAGAAGCTAGAAGCTGACCATTTCTACGTATTAGAGAAAAAAATAATTAGAAGAAATTCGAAATATTTTTATATTCCTAAATTCTTTTTGGTCCGTGAAATTATCTGTGACCTCCATTGATATTCTCGAAAAGCTCGAAGTATTCTTTTAATTCCTCAGAGGTTCATAAATCTCCGGTTAATCCCAGGATTTCTCGAGCATAATGTAGGCTGCACAGACCTTGCACGACCGCCGCACGCAACTTGACAATAAAAATCTTACGCAAGGCCTAAGGCAAATCCAACTTTCATTCGAAGTCCTCCGTGCAAGATACACGCGGCCACTCGACGACACGAAACTTTCCACCCGAAATAATTATGAAAATCGTTACTCGTCGGAGGCTTTTTTTTCTACACACCTTCTGGCATTTAATTGGCGTTATGCAACTCGAGGAACCAAGTAGGTAAACGACGTCTGAGTGGCGTATGGTCCATCTTTGTCGAGAGCATATCAAAGGTCGTTGGCTCGTGTACTAAATAATTCTAATCAGCAGGAAAAAATCATCCCGAGACATTAATTTGGTTGGCACGGGAAGCTACTTTCTTTTTGGAGTGACACCACTGGCTTCTTAATTAAATTTCATCATTCTTTAAGATTGAAATCGGATTATATAAATTTAATTGACTTGGTAAAATATTAAGCTGATCCTTAGAAATGGCGAATCGAAGTGATGCGAATTTTATTGTGTATTTATATTTAAATTGAATCCTAAATAGTTGCAGGACGTTTAGAATTGGAAGCTTGCAATTGGGGATTGAAAATTAATTAGAATAGCTTTGCACTTGCGAAATGCTGGTGTGATTAATCACCAAATGACGTGGCCTGAAATTGAATGGTCATTGCTGCTGCTAATTGTCAAGGCGAAATTAATATTTGAATGAGGAAGATCGTTATCGCCCTGCTCTTTCACCAGGAAGATATATATCTGTCGCGGACATTGCACAGGAAATTTGATTGATCGGTGTAGGTTGGGAAAGGAACGGCGAGGAACGATTCCTATGAGAGGTAGAACATATTTTCCATTTATCTTAAGCAACGCGGGGGAAATTGGATCAAGGAACGACTACAACAGGAAGTCTAAGGGCCAGTAGCGTGTAGTATCGCGTTCGATGTTATAAAATGATCCTGTAGTTGCAGAACCGGCTTTCTTTGCGCAATAAAACGTAATAATCATCATGTTGCGTTACAGTTTATCGTAGACCCTCGTGAAACTAGGATAAGTAAATTCCATCTCGCCCAATGTAATTTTGATCCAACGATCTATGGGAACTTATTAAAAATCACAATGTTACCAAAATCTAGAACGTACTATTTTACTAAAAAATCCTGCATTTGATTATTCAATACCCTTCAAATCTGGAATACTAAACACCTCGGTACTTGTAATTCTCTTAAAAAATTACCTCTGGAAATGCTCTACTACTCAATTTTCGCAATTCCCTTCTGCAAATAATTCCATCACTGGAGATCTATGAAAAGAAATCCTGCATTTCAATATTCTACGTCGTAAATATCAAATTTTCAATCTCCTTCGAGTCCAAACGCCCCAGCACCTCTAATTTTATTAACAAAAGCCAGTGGAAGTGCCCTGTTACTAAACTTTCGCAACTCCCCTCTGCTAATCCTTCCATCGAGGCGTTCGAAGAAATACTTAGAAACCGGATAGTCTGCAGGAGCTGTGACCCTTGAGATAATTCGAATAGTCTCTGTATTCCGTGCAGCAACGATCGCAGTCACGTTAGATCGTTGCTGGAGCTCCCGTGTTTGGATATCTCTCGATCGACTGGCAACGTCAGCGTTGCGTTTCGAGATGACTCGATTCGCGTGCAACAAACAGCCGAGAGGTATGCAGCCTGTTAAACAACGAGCCGCGAGACAATCGCACTCGGCGATCGCTTCGACATGCTGTTGCGTAAACGACGCACGCGAGGATAATCCTGGCAACCCGCGAATTGTGAGCTTCTGCGGTAGAACAACGTTTATAGAGACGTTTCACGAAACGCCCGATTCAGTCGGAGCGCAATGGACGTCACCGAGATGTTATCAGCGGAGACAGGACGTGGAGAAGATTTCGTTTGAAAATCACGAGATATTTGTGATTAAAAGAACAGAGTGTTCCCGTGTTTATTCATCTAAGTAGTTCTAATTCAAATTCTCTGCAACATCGGAATATTTTAGTATTCTGGAAAATTCGAATTTCTTTATTCTGTACCGAAGTATTTTGGTTTCTTATAAAATTTGAACCGGAATCAGGTGAATAAAAATTCCAGTTGATACTAGGACTAAAATTGAATTAGTACTGCATTAAGTCGAACTGGTACAAGTTTTAAACTTCCTTTTTTGAGAAAGTTATTCGCATTTGAAATCAGGAGACTGTTCCTGTCGCTATCTAAACTAAAGTAGATTAATTTCTTTCAGCACGGAAGGCAAAATGCCGCGTTCGTGGGGGACGACGGTCGCGCGACTACAGACTTTCAAAATTCGAATTCGGGTGGACCGATTGAGAAGGTACAACTAATAATCACACCAATCATATCAATTTATAAACAACACTTTAATTCAAACCAAATTTCACACACACGATTTTATACACGGTTACATTGAAACTATCAAACTTACAGAACTCTACTTTCCTTTCAGTTTCAAAATAACGACAGTTTCGCCTTCACATATGGGGTCCAGGATGATCGCAAGTTGCCACTCACATTGCCCATCCCCGAGGAAATGGTATGCCCTAGAATCTAACAGAGCCTTGTTCCCCATCCTGCAACGATTCTCGTTCACTCCTCGTACACGTGTTCTCTGAAATTCGATAAAGTCCATCGCGGAGAACAGAGAGGAGAGGGCGACCTGGGGCAACGGATTGGAATTCCTCATGTCCTGCATCGCGATGTCCATTGGCCTGGGAAATGTCTGGAGGTTTCCCTTCACTGCGTACGAAAACGGTGGAGGAGTATTCCTGATACCCTACATCATCGTCCTCTTCGTCGTCGGCAAGCCTTTCTACTACCTGGAAATGATAATGGGACAGTTCTGCAGCAGGTCCTCGGTGAAGATGTGGGCGGCAGGTGTGAATGTTTAAAGCACATAATTAATCTACGGATTTGTTAGGAGATAGTGGACATTTTAACTCTTTCAACGCTGGGATCGCGAAAGTACAAACGTAGTGTGCGGAAATGCCTCTGCTGTACTTGTTAAGTATGCTCGCGGAACGCTCATAGGCGTTCCCCGCACGGATGCGTGGCACTGTGCGCCGGCGTATATGAATTTGTAAGATTGAGAGAGTTAATGGAAGTGGAATCTTAAATGCCTTGATGGGTGATAAGTGAAAATATTCTAAAGCCTTTTTCGGTTTTATTGTTCTTTCTGTATTTCGAAGTGGAGGGTATTAACACGAATGCTGGAAGATTACAACAGTCTGTTTAATTCGTCACAGTACCAGGATTTCGAGGAGTCGGCTGGGCTCAGATGTTCTCCATGCTGGCTGTAGGGACCTACTACTGTTCTCTGATGTCTGTGACACTTTACTACCTAATCGGCAGCTTCCAGGCTCAGCTTCCCTGGTCCACCTGTCTCGAAGAATGGGGTGACTCCTGCGTCGATTCAGGAGGATCCTACAACGTCACCCAGCGGAGCAACGCTACCATGATAAGCTCTGCTGAACTTTACTTCAGGTGAACATTCTGAACATCCCCTGAAGGATAGTCCATAGCTTTCGAAATTCGAACCTATCACATTCATCAGTTTAGAGGGAATGGGAATCACTGAGCCCTAGATTCAAATTTCTTTACTAAACAATTATTAGGGAGATCTATCCATGTCATGGACTCCTTTCTGCTTCCTAACTAAGTAGCTCTGATACAAATTTCTGAAAATCTCCTAAAAATCTTCGAAAACTTCTTTAAAATCTTCTACAAATCTTCGAAAAACTCCTGAAAACCTCCTAAGACCACTTGAATCCTTCTAAAATCTCCTAAAACTTCCTGGTGCGGCCTGAAATCCTTCTCAGATCTCCTAAAACCTCACGAGAACCTTCCAAACACTCCTACAACTTCCAGAAACCTCCTGAAAACTTCCTCCGATCTCCTGAAACCTCCAAAACCCTCCTACAACCTCCTGAAACCTTCTAAACCCCCCACGAAAGAAATACCCTCCCCCCCCCCCCCACAACTAAATTCGATATAAAACCAAAGCATCGTCGGTGGAAGCAACGTCAACGAGTTCTAATCCACCACGACCACTTTTCCACCAGGAAGACAGTGTTAAGGGAGAAGCAGAGCATCGACGATGGCATCGGTTTGCCGGACTGGAAGCTGACCGTCTGCCTGCTAGTAGCTTGGCTCTGCATATTCGCTGTCCTAGCGCGCGGTGTGAAGAGCTCTGGAAAAGCAGCCTATTTCCTGGCGATTTTCCCTTACATCATCATGGTCAGCCTGCTGGTGAGGGCAGTGACCCTGGAGGGTGCCGTGGACGGTATCATCTTCTTCGTGAAGCCCAGCTGGGGGAAGCTGTTCGATGCGAACGTCTGGTACGCTGCTGTCACACAGTGCTTCTTTTCGCTGTCGGTGTGCTTCGGGGGTGTCGTCATGTACTCGTCCTACAACGACTTTAGACACAATATATACAGGTTACTCTCTGAACATAAAATAATGATCGATTAGACGAGTTAGTGGTGTTAGAATCGTAGGCCTCTGTCTTCCTCCCCACCTCTTGGCGCCCGGTGTTTCAACACTCGGACTGATGTCGGCGTGCTTCGCGCGGATATCGGTGGCAAGTTTCCAGTGATATTTTCGATCGAATAATTTGGCAAAATTTTCGACGGACTTGAAAGGGCATTTCTGAAAACCTTGCGCCACTCGAACCGTTAAACCGGCGAGCTTTGGTGTGAAATCAGAAATCATTTCGTGACAAATGCGTCTCGTGGATGGATATTTGAATTGGTGAGAATTCCGATGGTGTCTTTGGAATGCACCGCTGCTATGTATTTAGTAAACCATGGTGCAGGCAATTCAGTTATGAGGTCTCTGTCTAACTTCTGGCTCTCAGAATGATCAACCCTTAAAGATGCTGCAGCGCGATTTTTTGCTCGAGGATTCTTAGACGTGGATGCTTTTTGGTGTTCATTTTCAGAGACGTTATAGTAGTGACCACTTTGGACACCTTCACTAGTCTGATGGCTGGCTTCACGATTTTTGGGATACTCGGCAACCTGGCCCACGAACTTGGCACCGAGGACATCGGCGATGTTGTTAAGGGCGGAACTGGCCTCGCGTTCGTGTCTTATCCCGACGCAATTGCGAAATTCACCGTTTTGCCGCAGGTAATTTGTTTGCCTTTGGAATATCAGCAAATCGCGTCTTTCAGTTAGGAAAGGAATGTTTCTGGATCTGTAAGTTTAACTAGCATTCTTGAGGTGCTAAATTATTGGGTAGCTGTAGAGTGTAGAGTGATAGAAACGGAATCAAGTAGATTCTTTAATTATTTTAAGACATTTCTTCCCCTTTTTTTAGCTATTCTTTCCCCCTCCATAAACTATTCCTCCTCCTTTTTTAACTTCCCACTCGAAGGATACTCTAACAATTCCACCATAAAGTAGAACCAAAAGAGAAGTTAAAACAAAATAATAAACAGTATTAAATGAAAGCACAAAATGATTACAGAAGTGTTACAGTTGATGGTCGATCACTGTGATTTCTATACATACAAATATAAATTGATTGAAAGTGTTCAGGGTGATCAAGACACGCATGTATGCACCGCAACGAGTGGCTGTAAATTTCATTGATCCATTTATAGACCGACGAGGTGATCCAGATTTCACTTTCACTCCGACAAACGAACGTAACGCGATATTTTTTCTACTTTCTCGTAGCTGTTCTCCGTGTTGTTCTTCCTCATGCTCTACGTCCTCGGGATCGGAAGCGCTATCGCCATGACGGGCGCTATTATCACCATTATCACTGACCAATTCCCAAACTGGAATCACGTTTACGTGGTATTTGGCACCGTTGCCTTTGGATTCTCCGCCGGCACTGTTTACTGTACACCCGTAAGTAGAATCATCAATTTCTTTCCATTACCTTCAAGATAAAATCCCCATCAATTTTCACTGTCTCAACTAAACACCAGAAGACTTACGTTCGTTGCAGAAAAAAATTAATTACGCGAACTAGAATTCTTAAAAAAAATTATTTTCCTCTGATAATGAAAAGGCAACTCTGATCATAATTATTTGAATGGAAGTTCTTAATTATTATCATCATTACGTGTATTTGAAACCACTACAACATTTCTAAAGCTCTATCTTGTAAGCTTAACAGAAAAATAGACGAAACGAAAAAGTTTGAGGAACAAGATTCTACTTGATCATTTTATCTGCACGTTTAATCATCCCCAGGGTGGACAATTCATTCTGGAGCTAGTAGATTACCACGCTGGTTCGTTTATCGTCTTCATCCTGGCCACTCTGGAGATCACAGGTATTTTCTGGGTGTACGGTTTAGAGAACTTCCTGGACGACGTGGAATACATGCTGAAGAGGAGACCATCCATGTACTGGAGGCTCTGCTGGGGCGTTATCACACCCCTTCTGCTTGCTGTGATCTTAATTTATACATTGGCCACTATACGACCATTAACGTACAGTGGAATCTCTTATCCAGATAGCGCACACGGTTCGTACGATTTTTACTTAATATTCAATCGATTCCACAAACTATCAGGATCGAGATATCCCCTTTTTATAAATTGCAGCTGCTGGATGGGCCCTCTGTGCGTTTGGAGCACTGCAAATTCCTTTCTGGATGATCTACACCATTATGTCTAAGAGAAATTTGGAAGTAACCGAGGTACAATCGGTAACTCACTTTTAACCCTTAAAATTGATCACCAAAGTAAAAATGCCATTGTTTTATCAAATAATGGAAGAGTCAATAGTAAATTGTATATTTTCTCTCTCCAAAATAGGTACTTTGACTTCTGCATTTCTCTGTTAAAAAATACAAAGAAGTGATAAATTCAATTTTTTCAATTTTCTTACTTACGCCATCTTTTTATAATTTAAGAATAAATATACCAAAGGTGCAAACTGCCAAAGTTAAATAGATTGAGATTTTTCTACAATTACTTTCTATATTATTCTAATTGAAAAGCGTGCCCCACATTCCTTATTCTCTTCGTAACAACAACTTAAATTACAACCGACATAAATAACGTTCAATTTACAGATGATCAAGTCAGCCTTCAAACCGTCCTCGGACTGGGGACCCAAGAACGCCAAGGAGCTGGCTTCCTGGCGCGAATTCAAAGAGACCAGGCGAAAGATACGAGAGAAGCGCGATTGCTCCAGAATCAAGCAGTTTGTTTACGTGATACTCTGCTGGGAAGACAAGCTCGTGTGACGTCGAAATTTTACAAACAGGAACTCGTCTTCAACCATTCCTCGTGATACCATGGCACTTAGCACTATTCTGGTCGACTTAGTGTGGCAGTCGAAGCTGGAGAACATTTTCAAAAACGACCAACGATTTCCCAATCCCAAAAATACACTTTCGACTTTGTCCTTTTTTCTGCCGCGCTAAATTACTTTTTTGATCACATGCTCCTATCGAGTACTTAAATTAGATTCGTCTTCTATTTACAAGTTCTCCTTGCTTCTTCAGCTTGCCTCTGTATATAGTTCGTACCTGTGTGTAGATGTAGATTTCGTATATTTCATCCTATTTAACTCTCTTCGACGTTTATCTAACACGCTTCTGTATGTTCAGAGTGAAAGAAAATGGTTCCCTAAGGAAAATGGATGTTCATTGACTCTGTAAGTCTCGTTTCGTAATATTCTTATAAATAGTTTGCTTAGAAATTGATGAACTACGACGAGGGAGGAAACAGTATTATGACGAGGAGGTATTTATTGGAATGTGAGCTTCAGAGTGGATGTCCATTTCCTTAACCCTTCCAGCAGTGATAAAGTCCATTTTCTGTAGATTTCTAAATTTGAGTATTCAAGCATATAATTACTGCTTAATTTATCAATTTCCTCTGCTTCCTATTTTATCGAGTGTTTTGTCACTGCTCAGAGCGTTAAAAGGAACTGATTTATTTCATAATCAGAACAAAACAATCTGGTTACTCGAGATCCCCGAAAATCCATCCCCAACATTCTGTTTTACACGTTTGAGTAACCAGTTGACTTTCTTCTGAGTAGAGTGCCTAGAAACACAGCAGAAAAGGGACGAGTAGAAAAGATAGTTTCTGTGATTCGTTACTGCCGTGAAGAAAAGCATTTAAAGAATAAACCCGCGCTTTTATTTATTAATAATATCATTAGATTTCTTTAGAAGTAGCCTTTTCCAAATGTCGAATCAATTTCGTTTTCATAGATTTCAATAAAAGATCTTAAGGATTCAAATTTCACATTTCTCGATGACAAACCAATAAAATAATTAACATACGCGTTTCGGATAAACCCATCGAACTCAGAATTTCGACTTCTTCGTCCAAGAAGAATCATTCCTTTTATCCTTCGTAATTCAAGTAATTCCAATCTTCCACGTGTTCTTCCTCCTCTTCGCATCTCGTCGGCACAAATACCTCGTCTTCCACGTCCTTTTTTAAATAAAATAAGCGTACTGGTAACTGTGGCGCCGATCCGAGAAACTGTATGTAAAGCATTATCGATAGAAATAGAAGAAGATTGCACGTTATACGAACATGTGGCCTGAGCCTTTCTTTTTCTATCAGCAACTCCAGCTCCCACTCTCTTTGCCTTCTTCTCCTTTCCTCGTAAATCTGAAATTACCATTCGAAATACTTCACCAACAGGTCAACAGATATATGTATAAAAATAAAATCGAGGAAAATAGACCACTTTGAAAGCAACGAAGAAAGAAGAATCTTTAACGCCATTTCACTTTATAATTAAGGAGCCAGTGGCCAAGGTAATCGACTGGATCGAAAGGCTTCTTCGTAACGATCTCTCGAAGAGCGTTCGCCAGAGGTTTACTCAGCAATTTTTTCAAATAAAGCCCATCTGAAGATAAATATTCGCCAGAAGAAGAGGGTAGGGATACGGAGGAATCGGTTTCCTCTGGTTCTTTTAAGTCGAGGCTCCATAAATTCTGCAACATCGTGATGTCTTCATCGGTGAAGCCCATGGCCTTCAAGAGTCTGCATTTAAAATATTCATTCTGAAAATTGTGCGTCTGAATTGTGTGTTCCTTGGAACCAAGTCTCTCACCTAACGAATTCATCTGTGAAACCAATTTTTAGTAAAGTTCTTATCAGACACTCGCTTACGCATCTTTTGTGTAAGAACTTTTCGATTTCTTCTCGTGGTATAAATATTGGGTCCGGCTGTTCTGTGATTTTGGGTTTTTTTTTAGATTCTTCAGGTTCCTTGGAACCAATTGCGTTCAAGGAAGGATTACAAATAGTATCCTCTATATTTTCGCCGTCGGTCATCTCCTCAGCTTCAGGTTCCTTGGAAGTAGTATCCTCTATCTTTTCTTCTTCGGTCATCTTTTTAGAGCTTCTTAACCCTTGGTATTTCGATTTTTCAAGGTCTCACTACTTCAATTCACTTCTTTACTATACATACGTCTTCTTCTTTTTAGGAAATTTAATTGCGTTTCTCGGAGCACGTAGCCTGCAAAATGTGTTGTAATAATTGTCATATTTCTTATTCTTCTTCGCCTTGAACTGCTGCGTTCGTAATTCACCACCAACTTCATTCCACTTTATGGAGCCTGCTTCAATGTGTTTCACATTAAATGAAATTTAAATATAGGAAATTTTCATCGGCAAATATCTTCCCTTAAACTCCAGATCCAAAATTTTCAGGACATCAGTAGGCATAAAAAATGGCACATAAATCAACAGATACTTTTCAATCTCATTTAACAAATATCTCACTGTAAACTGAAGGCTTGCGATTTCTACGTTGCAATAATTAAATATGGAACTTTTTTAATTTATATATTGCCTCAAAGCCCAGTATTATTAAAGTTTGTTACACCGATTACAACGAACCTTTGTCGCGCGACGTGTAATCAGCGAGACAAGGAGTATCCAGAGCGCTGATAAAGTGTCGGAATATCGACGATGGAAAACCCGTGCAACATTTTATCAGCGTGCAATATTGTTGCAAAGCTTTTCCACTGTTCTCATCCGTCACTTTCGCGTTCGCCGTCGGCGCACCGACGTTAATAATCATATTCCCGACTAGATGAGCTCTTATCGCTTGCAGCGCAATCTAAGCGTCGGGATCGCGATCATTTTATCGCCAAGGTTCTTTTTTTTTTTTCGAGTATTGGGTGGGTGGGCAGGCAGTATCGACACAGACGTATTCGCGATATAAAAGCAGATGCGCGATGCCGATCGCTGGGGACTGCGAATCATCCATTCGTTGGCCCTGGTCCTCGAGAGTCTCGTTTCCACCTGTGACCGGTGTATTGTTTACAGAAGCGACCAAATGCAGAAGGAAACGGTGAGTCGAAGACGTTCTTCACTAAGAATCAAAGTAACTCGGTTGTTCCACTTCGATCTTACTTAAGAATTTCAATTTCTCATCCCCGTTTAAATAAAAAGTTAATCTATATCCAAAGGAGCTGAAAAGAATTCCTCTAAATTAAACAGATCATTAATCAAATTCTGTAAAAATTAACTTCCCTCGTTAATCAACATCCCCTTCAATAATCGAGGCAACAGGATCGCTAAATTTACGACCGACGATTAATCATTTCTGCAACCAAACGTTTTCTCGAAGCGACTTCCGGTGCACCGTGGTACAAGGCTCGAGGATGACGAGACACGGATTAACCCTTTTACAGTGCAATAAAACGATAAGCAACGACCTAAAAAGCTAGAAAAGAACTGTACCGTTAAATTAACTCCAAATAATCCTCACCTTCTCGTACTACAGCATGAAGGGGTGAAGTATAAAAATATAATAACAGAAATATAATGATAATAAACAATGATATGTGTTCGTCTCATAACTAACCACCAAACGGGCACATCGGGAAGAGATAATCAGTTCTACATGCATTTTTGCTATTCGAACAGCCGCGATAGGAACGATTCTACTCACGCGATAAGCACCGCAGCGAGCACCATAAAGAGCTCAATGCTAATCCTTCGCTATCTCGAAATTAAAACCCCCATCGAAGTGGAAGAACACGGAAGTAATTAGCCAGCTACATGGTACGTGAGTTGGAGTTTGCTTCGCAGAGTAACGGCACGCAAAATGGACGTAGCAACCCTGGGTTCGTCGGGGAGGAGACTTGCGAAGGGAGGTCCTTGGAGGAGACAAGGGAATCAAGCCCTCGATGCTCGATGGCCGCGGAGGAGACGGAAGTGCAGAGCAGCTGGAATAATAGCATAGAGTTCCTAATGTCCTGCATCGCCATGTCCATTGGTTTCGGCAATATATGGAGGTTCCCGTTCACTGCTTATGAAAACGGCGGAGGGGTGTTCCTGATACCTTACATCATCGTCCTGTTCCTAGTTGGTAAACCGTTTTACTATCTGGAGATGATCCTGGGACAGTTTTCTTCGTCTTCTTCTATTAAAATGTGGAGCCTGTCACCTGGGTTTGTTGGTAATTGCTGCCCTTTTTTAGAAGCGAGGTGGAGGTTGTTTGTTGGTCGCTGATGATGAATTTTGATGGGTCCAGGGGTCGGCTGGGCGCAATTCTGCTCGACCATTGCACTGATGACGTACTATAGCTCGTTGATGTCTCTGACGCTGTTCTTCCTGGTTGCTTCCTTTTCTGCTGAGCTGCCCTGGTCCATGTGCAGGGAGGAATGGGGGCATTACTGTATAGACTCTGGGAGGAAGGCGAATACTAGTGCCAGCAGTGGTTTTGATGCAGTGGCGGAGGATGTGGAGGAGCAGTACAGAAGCTCTGCTGAACTTTACTTCCTGTGAGTTCGTTTTTTAATTCTGACATCGTTCTGTCGAGTGCTTCCATGATTGCGATGGTAGTTATTGAAGGAAGCTGCTTGGTACCAAGGAAGTCGATTCATTTCTGGTGCTGATTGATTATTGGTTTAAATAAATGACTGAAGGAGTTGGAAGGTTGGGGAAGAAATCAGTTGGAAGTGCAAGTTAAGGACCACCTTCCCCCATTTGAGAAATGTCGTTCTCCAAAAAAAGAACAGTATAGAATTATGAATTAGAGGACTTCTTCCTGGTGTCTGACTCCAATACCTAGAAGAGTTGAAAGCTCGAAGAAGAAATCAATTGAAAATCCAAGTTAATCACCTTCCCCAATTTTAGAAAAGTCGTTCCCCCAAAAGAGAACAGTATAGAATTATGAATTAGAGGACTTCTTCCTGGTGTCTGACTCCAATACCTAGAAGAGTTGAAAGCTCGAAGAAGAAATCAATTGGAAATCCAAGTTAATCACCTTCCCCAATTTTAGAAAAGTCGTTCCCCCCAAAAAGAACAGTATAGAATTATGAATTAGAGGACTTCTTCCTGGTGTCTGACTCCAATACCTAGAAGAGTTGAAAGCTCGAAGAAGAAATCAATTGAAAATCCAAGTTAATCACCTTCCCCAATTTTAGAAAAGTCGTTCCTCCAAAAGAGAACAGTATATAATTAACTAGAAGATCATTGCTTCAAGTAAATACCTAAAAGAGTTGGAAACTCAAAGAAGAAGTAGATTAGAAATCCAAGTTAACGACTACCTCCTTCAATTTCAGAAAAGAGGTTCTCCAAGAGAAAGACAGTATCTACGATGGAATTGGATTGCCAAGCTGGAAGCTGACGATATGCCTGCTCTGTAGCTGGCTCTCTGTAATCCTCATATCGTTCCAAGGCGTGAAAAGTTCGGGAAAAGCCTCCTATTTCCTAGCAATTTTCCCATACATCATTCTACTCAGCCTCCTCGTGAAGGCAGTTACTCTGGAAGGCGCTGTAACCGGTATCTTATTCTTCGTCACGCCAAAATGGTCGAAGCTCTTGGACCCAGGCATTTGGTACGCTGCTGTCACGCAATGCTTCTTCTCGCTATCCGTCTGCTTTGGCGCCATCATCACCTACTCCTCGCACAACGACTTCAAGCACAACATCTACAGGTAAACAATTAATCATCCAACAGTCTGTTCTCTATCCCTTCGATCAAATTACACGTTTGCTAAAAATATGATGGACTATCTCTGCTTAAATGGGAAATATATCTTCTTCATCTAGAAATCATCAAATTTCGTGATATTGTATTTTTTCTAAAAACTTTGTTGCGTGTTGTAGTAGAACAGATGTTCCCGATTTATCTGGTCCATGGCTTGATTCATGAATCTAGATTTAAGTGATCTTTATTTCCTTCCTCTTGGAAAGCTTGAGAAATGTTGGATCCTATTTAGTTTAACACCTTGCAGAAGTGTTTATTTTGGGTTCTTTCATTCAGGAATATTTTTCTTTTTTGGATAATGATACTAGGTACAAATTAGCATGATTACTTATCCTCGTGTTCCAGGGATGCACTGATCGTGACAAGTTTGGACACGGTGACGAGTTTGATAGCTGGCTGCACGATTTTCGGAATTTTGGGCAACCTGGCCCACGAAATGGGCGTGGAGGACATCGGCAAAGTGGTGAGGTCCGGGGCTGGCCTGGCGTTCATCTCCTACCCTGACGCAATAGCGAAATTCAGTTTCCTGCCGCAGGTGGGCTTCTAATCAGTTGATATTGATACTACTTCATACCTTCAGACTGTAGTGTTTTTAATAATTCACGATATCATCCTTGCCACTCGTGCATCATTTGAAATAATAAAGGAGTCATCGACTCGAGTGACTAATACTGTTTTGAATCTGTATTAGAGAAACCACGAAATGCTACACATACATATATGCAAGGTAGAAATATTGTATCAAAAATAGTTTATGATCTCAGTGAGTTATTCAAACTTTATTATACCTGATCGATCTTATAATCCTAATAGCAAGACATCTAATTTAGAGTAGTTTAATATGAAGACAAAGTGCATGTTTCAAATGTGAAAAAAAAAGAATAAAAGAGTGCCTAGGGAGTTTGGAAGACGTGAAGAAGTGTATTGATGGGAAGGGAATTAAAAACGAATTAATTTATGATAAAATTTATTAAGAAATAATATGTTTCGCTTTACAGCTGTTTGCAGTTCTCTTCTTCGTGATGATGTTCGTTCTGGGCGTGGGCAGCATCGTGGGGATGGTCTCTGGGGTGGTCATAGCCATTAAAGAGAAGCTTCCAAATGTGACAATCTGGAAAATCGTCGTCCCTGTCTGCTTAATGGGATTTGCTGTCAGCACAGTTTATATAACTCCGGTATGTAATTCGAGAAATCTTGATTTTCTGTCATTCGAACTAAATTAGCTTTTATTGACCTTAGTTCCATTTCACCCCTAAGTCTGCCATAAATATGTAAAGATTAATCAAGAGAATTACTAATGAATCCTTCTAAGCCTGAAATGTGGCTTTCATAAATCTCAGACACTTTAAACTATCTGTGTACGTACCTTATTGTTAGAGTAAAAAAATAGCTTTAATTAAGTATAAATTAAAAAAATTCTTGTCTACTAGAAATTAGTGATGCCTTATTTCGTTTTCAGTGTCAAGTCGAGAAATTATTTTCAAAAATATTGTGTCCAATCGTGTTGTAATATGGAGTGCTTTTAATGGTATTTTTATTTTGTGACACAGGGTGGGCAATTCTTGTTGACGTTGGTGGATTATTATGGTACATCGTTTGTCGTGTTCATATTGGCTTCCTTTGAGATCACCGCGGTCACCTGGTTGTATGGTACGTATAAATGTTTTAATTCTTGAGAGATGACGATTGAAAGTAACTTCAAAGCAAAGATGACGATTCAAAGTAATTTCAAAGAAAAAATTGTCATTCAAAATAGCTTGAGAGTGACTCCGTCTAATTTCAGTACTCAATTAAATAGATCACAGATCGCTCAGAGATCCCGAAGAGAGCATTTTAAAACAATAAATATCTGCTCTCAAAACAGGAATACAAAACTTTCTGGACGACCTGGAGTTCATGTTAGACAGGAAGACGTCCAGCTACTGGAGGATCTGCTGGTTCCTCGTGGTCCCCTTAATTTTAATAATCATTTTCTTCTACACCGTTGCCACTTTGTCACCGTTAACTTACGCTGGCAAAGCATTTCCCACTTCCGCCCACGCGGCTGGCGCAGTTCTACTCTGCTTCAGCGTCTTCCAAATACCATTTTGGATGATGGTGGAGATGGTGAAGAACAGGAATCTATCTCTGTTACAGGTACTCTTCTTTATTTACATCACCTTGCCTCTTTTATTGCTTGTAATAATAAGGTTTCATAATTCTATAGGGTGTTCCATATAATTCTCCATCTGAATCAATCATAACAACTTTCTAATATTCTTATTAATACGTTCACTGACACGTGGATCACTGATGAGCCTTGGAATTTATTGTAATTAAAGCTTTTATTTAACTTTAATAATTCAAAGAAGAAACATATTCTTCGATTCCATATGAAAATAAAATAGAGGGGCATAAAAATTGTAAAGAACAGAACTTCAACGTTCTTGTAATTAAACACTACACTCTAATTTTTTTTATTAATTCTTGAAGTCCTGTTCATGACCTTGAATTTCATTAATTATCATTTATCCATAATTATTGCTTTCTGGTAGAACTTGAATAAGTATTGTACGTAAGGGTTATCTATTATTATTTCTTCGTCGTAGAATTTGAAGACTTCCTTCCTACCAACGTCGGAATGGGGACCAAAAGGCACCAAGTACAAGAAAGACTGGCGCCTCTTCAAAGAAGAGAAAGCAAAGGAACGAAGACTCAGAGCCCAGCCCGGGTGGCTTCGACTGATATACACGTTATTTCGCGTGAAACCCAAGTAAAAAAGAGAAGTTAACAAAGGACTGATAACGAAAGTGAACCTCCTCGCGCACTTCAAGCAGTGTGGAAGCAAAGACTGACTTTCGGTCGAGATTTGAAGTGTTTATTCTATCGATAAGAAGATGACGAAGCTACTCGAGACCATAGTCTCATAAAACACTCGACAAGATTATTATAAAGTGGGGGCACAAGTGCTGGGAATTTATAAAGGATTATATCTAAAGATTCGTGGAAGAAGAATGAACCTTGTTGACCACTGTGAACTGAAACATGGGCGAATCACCAACACAACGTGACGATTTACTGTGTTTATTGCAAACTTAACTCTAATTTCCAATTACTCCAAAAGCGAACATTCTAATATCACACTTTCAGTTCTCCCCGATCAGCATTGCAACGATTCTCGACCTCTTCTTACTCAAGCCCATCCTGGACACTCTCTTCGCTTCCTTAAAGTCCATCCATTCTTTGTGTTTAGCGGGGTCCCTGGGGCCCCAATCGGTGCTCGGCTTCAGGATCTAAGAACCAAGCACGGAAACGAGTGAAAAATAATCCTTCCCGGCTTTCTATCTCCTCTGCTTACATCCATAGGTCTGCCTTTGCTCTGCATCCTACCAACGATCATCCAGATGGGAAGCTGGATCACTCCCAGCACTAAAATCGTCCAACCAGCAGCTGCAACGTTAGCCACACTATTACAAATGTACACGTGTCCCCCGTTTGAACGAAAGTTCACTTCCCACGTGTTCGAACATCCCCAACATTCAGACTGAACAAATCATTTCTCGCACCCCCATCGTACCATATGCAGAAGTTGGATAATATTCGCCATTGTACATGATAGGAGTCAGTTCGGAGAGAAAATAGATCAAGATGGCGAGCAGGGATAGCGGAGTCAAGGAGCGCCAGCAGATTCTCCAATAAAAGGACGGTCTGCTGCCAGCCATGAATTCTGTGTCATCCAGAAAGTTATCGATGCCTGTGTAATAAAGTAAAAAAATGATGAGAAACACTTGTAGCGATAGTTGACTTCTAAGAAACAAGGTACACGCTCACCGTACACCCATGAAACCGCGATCACTTCGAAGAAAGCCAGGAACACTATAATAAACGTCCCACCAAAGTAATCGACCAAGTTTAATATATACTGCCCACCCTGGGTAAACAATTCCAATTGTTCAAGAAAAAAAATCCATTAGAGAACACGCATATTTGTCAACTGCGCTGAATAGTCGAATTGATAGTCGATTGGTTTTTGTAAAAATAGTCGAGTAATTATTTATTAATCGATCAGCGAATCATCCAGTTTCCTTTTTCTTTTACCTTCTCCCAGCAAATTAACGCATTACAGTCTCGTATTGTTTAGTTAAAAAAAAAGTTAAAAAAAAATTAAATCCGACTTCAAGAAAATAAAAATGCACGTATGCTAAAAACTATCACTGGGACTGTAGGGACTGTGATATTTTAGACGAATCTGTGCTCACGGATTTTGTCATAAATTAAATTAAATGCAGAAATATCTGTGGAGGATTTTGTCATAAATTAAATAGAATGCAGAAATCTGTGTAAATGGACTTTATCGCAAGTTAAATAGAATGCAGAAATGTGAGTGAAGGACTTTGACGCCAGTTAAATGAAATGCACAAATGTGTGTGAAGGACTTTGTGACAGATGAAATGGTATGAAAATTTTCATGTACACGGACTGTAACGTGTTAATCCGCAAACAAGATCGTTTCTATTCGACATCTTGCTGGTTTGTTAATTTGAAACCGCGGACAGTGCTCGATTCGACTAAACAGTTTGGTCGATGAGAAAGTGGCTAGTATGCGCCAGGCCAAGTTCAGTGTATTTTCCATAAGTGCATATAACAGAGCTCACTCTCGTGCAATAAACGATCCCAATGAGAAAGCCAGCGCTGGTGACGCCAGCAGCGACGGTCCAGTCTTGGAACCGTGGAAACCTGTCCTTGATGATGCTGCTGATCACCCCAGTGAAGGCCACCGTTGTGCCGATTCCCAGAACGAAGAGCATGAGGAAGAAGAGCACCGCGAACAGCTGGGGCACCACTGTGAACTTCGCGAGAGCTTCTGGGTAAGAGATGAAAGCCAGGCCTGTGCCAGCACGGACCACTGTGCTGATGTCATCTTTGCCCGATTCGTGGGCAAGGTTGCCTAGGATGCCGAAGATCGTCGTACCAGCGATTAAACTGGTGCCCAGATCCATGGTGGTCACCACGTTGCAATCTCTGAGAAGTGATTCTTCTCTTAATTAATTGACTTGGGGATATTATTATATTATTCAAGTATCCTATTTTGACTGTTTTTTTTTTTTTCAATGTACTGTTGAGAAGGAAAATGTGGGAGTGTCAATTTCGAGGGGGGAAACGGATTCTTGAAGATTGGAAATGGGCGTGTGATGTCTGTTGGGATTCTCTAGGTCCCTAGGTGAAACATATGGATTTGGGGGAAGATAAATGGGGGATGGTGTACTATTTCTTATTGGGAGAGGAGTTAGAGTTAAGTTTCATGAGTGGGGTAGTGAGGTAAATGGGACCTTTTAGCTTTGCATCTTCTACCTTTGGATCTTCTAGAGTTGGACCTACTAGCTTTGGATCTTCTAACTTTCGATCTTATAGAGCTCGACCTTTTAGCTTTGGATCTTCTAGAGTTGGACCTACTAGCTTTGGGTCTTCTAGCTTTGGACCTTCTAGCTTTGAACCTTCTACCCTTGGACTTGGGAATTAGGAGAGGACTTAGGCTTAACTTTCCTGAGTGATGTAGCAAGTTAAGTAGACTTTCCAGCTTTGAACTTTAGGATGTTGGGGAACTTACAAAGCAACATAGATGTTTAAGTTTGAGGTCGAGAAGTGATAGTAATTACTTCGTGATTACCTTAACGAATTGTGATCGAACCGATTGTAGGAGGAGTACATGGTGACAGCGCCAAAGCAAACTCCAAGAGAGAAGAATGATTGAGTGACAGCTGCATACCAAACAGCAGGCTCGAATATTTTCTCCCAAGTTGGCATGAACAGGAATATTATACCATCCACAGCTCCTTCGAGGGTCACTGCCCTTACTAACAACGTAATCATGATCACGTAAGGGAACAGAGCGAGGAAGTAAGCAGCTTTTCCAGTGCTCTTGACGCCTCTGCTAAGTACTACGAACACGCAGGCCCAGCTGAAGAAGAGTGTAAGCACCAGCTGCCAAGATGGAGCTCCAAGGCCATCCCCGATCGCAGCTTCGTTGAGGACCACCTTGCTGAACACAATCACAAAAGAATTCTAATGTCCGTGAAGCTTACAGACAACTATTACTATGTTTATTACAATTATTACTATGTTCATTACATTATTAATGGAGATGTTAGAGTGAACGATAAGTGGGTAATCTTTGAGGGCGGTATTAAGAGTTTCAGACAGTTAACTTGTAGGTTCGTCAGAGTTTCACAAAAGCTTTCAAATATTCCAAGGAAAATATAATTTCTATTTCTTGGAAGACGCAGGGCTATTTTAAAGTGATTTAAGTGAAGAGGGCGTGGGGGTAAAATGGCTTCTAAAAAGGGAATCCAAGGGTGAAACAAATGAACCGATATAATAATGAAATAAAAGGGTAATTTAAGGATAAGAAGACTCTGATACATGGAAGATAGCACTGATAGAAGATTGAGAACATTTATTAACGGGATATAACACTTTGCTAAATTTTAATACAAATAAAGAGACATAATGTAGATATCACAAAATCACACAATACTATTAGTAAAATAGAACTTCAACTTCATTCCCTAACAAACAATTGAAGCTAGGGTAAACCAACCAGTGAATGACCGAATTGTTGAATTTATGGACCTTTGAGATTAATACTGGAATATATTTATGTATAACATCAAAATAACTGTTGAAATTGCATTTAAATCTATTTTCCTTGAAATTTCTATAAAAATAATTACTTATCCTTATCGTAATTTAAAAAAATACGATTATAAAAGGCAAAACGTGTAGAATCCCAGTAAATGACCGCATACTTATAATAAGAATTGTACTTATTAATGTTTGCTTAATACGCGTAACTAAAAGTATGGGATATTAAAAGTGCAACTACACTCCATTTATAAAGATATAATATTATTAAATTTATAATTGACATTTCTTTGCCTAATGGTCATTCACTGGTATGCGGTCAATTACTGGTTGGTTTACCCTACTGTAATACCCACCGAAAGTACCAATCAGCCGAGCTAGTTTTATTAACATTCGCCGTCTCGTTGCCAGGTGACGTGCTGTCGAAGCACCCATCGCCCCATTCCTCCCAGCACACGGCCCAAGGGAGGACCGACTGAAAGCTGGCCAGCAGGTAGTACATTGTCAACGCCATCAGCGAGCAATAATAAGTGACCACCGAGAAGACGGAAATGGTCACACCGTACCCGATCCCTGAAGCAATGGTGAAACAGCAACTTGTCATCCCCCTCAAATTTACAATCCCTTGAACCGAATCCCGTGGCTGCAAGAGCGCCAGGCTTTGCAACATTTCCCTCTAACGAATTATCCACTTTTATAGGCTCCATTCGGTCCCAGCGATTAAGTACCTTCGAGCGGTCTCGAACGGATGCCGGGAGGTAGGTACCTTTGAAAGCAGGCGACATGGACCAGACTTCAACGCAGGACCTGCTGCTGAACTGCCCCATGATCATCTCCAAGTAGTAAACAGGCTTCCCAATGATGAACAACACCACGATGTAAGGTATCAGAAACGCACCGCCCCCGTTCTCGTACGCAGTGGAAGGAAACCGCCAAACGTTGCCGAGGCCAACCGAGAACGCCACGCAGGACATCAGGAATTCCAGATTGCTGTCCCATTGCGCCCGCTCGAATTTATTCTCCACCTTCACTGGTGTCCCCTAGAAAACCAGGGAAATCACTACGCGAGAAGTAATTAATTCAATTCCTGCGAGACTGTTCTGTTCTGAAGCATTTTAGTAATAGGTACTCTTGTGTCTATTAATATTCAACGCGAACTGTGACATTCCTAATTAACTCATATTTCCTAATAACATTTAAGTCGTAAGTAATTTACGAAGTAGAGTGATGGAATAATCATCTCCTCTTTGTCTCATACAAGTATCAATATTTCAGACTTGAAATTCCCCTCGCCCTTTAGAAACTATGAGTTTACATATTAGAATCTTTTCTTTCAATTTTCAGCTGCACAACTATTTATCTCGGCTTCTTAGTCGATCAAAATCTTCTCCTTCAATTTCAACCTGCAAATCTATTAATTTTATTATAATAACTGTAAGATCAAGTGGTCTATGGCTTCCAGAGGGATACGAAGTAGTTAATTTTAAATTAATTAGCTTAGGAGGTGTCCCAGCTATTAATGTCAAACTCACCCCGTTTTCGACCTGTTTCTCGGTGCCTGATACGACAGAGAGTCTATAGGAGCCCGGCACACCTTCGTCATCCGCGAGGTTGTTCTACGAATAGAAACGTACACTTTGACTATCTTTCGCTCGTCATCCAGCAATTTGCAATTACATGCCCAGTTTCGTCGATTATCGCGCTGTTTACGTAAGGATACAGCGACACATCAAACACATATGTATTCCTTTTGGAAGCCGGCTTAGCGCGAGATAGGCGTTATTAACGCGTAATTGCAGCGAGATCTTTTTAGAAATCTGCTGGATCCCATTATCCATCGGCCAAACAATGTTTCACTTGGTGCCCAAGGTAACGACAGACGCAGGAAGCCGCGAATTTCTGCCTCGATCCACGGATAACCGAGCGCTTGGTCCATCCTTACCTCTGTCTACTGGAATATTCTCTTAGACCCCCAGAATTATTCCGGGACGTGTGCAATCCGAAGGTAGGAGGGCAGCGAGGAATAAAGAGATACCGTCGAATATCGTGTCGAGATGTTTCGAAATAGGCCAACATTGTTATTACGATAAACGAAGTAAGACCTTAATCAATCTTTACAGCTGCAATTTAGATTAGCCTCACGAAATGTGTTCGACACGTGAAACAACAAATCGATGGAAATTTTTTCTTGTTTTCGGCACGAACCTTGCAGTTTCGAGTTTCAACGTCTCCGCTAGAAAGCACATAATTTAAATGTGCGGGAGCCTGGTTAGATCCTACCCGCGTATAAACAGAGTTGATTAGGAAGGAGATATAACAACACCTCGTATAATTTCTTAATTGTATTAGCTGGAAGCCGAGTGTTGTTCTTTGAGATCACGCAAGGTAGTTCGAAGCATTAAATTGCATAAGGCAATCTGCCGCGTCTATCGACCGTACGGTTGTTAGGCTCGTAGCCCTGCTTTTTTCTTTTATTATTAATTCTACGGCAGATCTAGCGCACGCCATCGTGCTTTTTTACTCGCCGGGATCTCATAATTGCGAGCAGATGAATGATACGAACCTTCGTGTAACCCATAATCACCCGCGTTTGCGTACACGCCACCTCGCCGCCAGTTCCTCAGCGATCTGTACGCGATCTTTGCGAGGCAACAGCCTTTGGAAGACTGATGGACGATTTTGTTCACCCAGATCAGATAGTCCGCCGTGTGAAATCTTGACAACAAATGCCACCGACGTATTTCCATTTTCGCGATTAACGTCTTCCACGTATCTGTCCCACCTTCCCTAGATCTCTTCTTCCGTCGCGAGATACGGCGCGGGGCGACGTAGGTAGAATTGCCACGGAATTCGTCGGCTCGACATTTGCCTTTATTCGCTAGAAAATTTACGTGCAGGCTGCTTTTATAAATCTTTAATGAAATATCAACGTCGAACCACCTGCGGCGTGATCTGACCGAGTATCCATTTCTAAATTCTAACACTCGTCTTCCGAATTTCTCTGGTTTTATATTCCAAAGTATATTAAAATGCTCGCAGACGGTTACAGTTTATCTGGAGTGGAACAGTTTTACTGGTTCTCCTTGCTGTTACATTTGTCACGCTGCTTTTATAATTACATGGACGCTTCGGAGCGTGACGAGCCTGATCACTTTCGCAACCGGAGAACGATTTTAATCAGGCACTTTTACTGAATTAATTTCGCATGCTAAGGCAATGTTTCATTGGGGATACCGTTGCTTCCCGATAAGTGGGATGATCAATGGTTTAAATTAATTGCTTGACTTAGTAAGATCTATATCTAGAAAGGTTCACAGAGGACAGGGCTTCAGGTTTGAATAAACCACACAGTTATACATGCGCAATTTCTTTAATTCTATTTCAAGAAAGTCTCGACGAAACCGCCGCGGCATCTGAAATTCTTCTCAGCTTTGAACTCCTTCCACTCCAGGCGGACCTTCGGATCGCTTGGGCCCCATTTCTCCTCGTTCGGTCGGAACGCAGCTTTGATTGTCTGTAAAACGAGAAACGTCCAGTGGATATTGTTCTGGCTGGGATTCTGCGTAGACCTCCGTGAAAATACTCACATCGGCTATGGAAGAGGATCGTTTCTCGATTAATTTCTGCAATATCGACGCGGCTATCGTCAGGACACCCAAGGCCAGCAGGGACCAACCGATACCTATGAGTATCCGGGTAATTTATTTTTCTAAGAAGAATTCTGTTGGTAGGTGAGGCAGTGGAAGAAGGTGCTGCGTGATAATACTCAAGGAATTAGCAGCACGGAAAGTGCTGTTGAGAGGAGTTTTAAAACTGTTTTTCGAAAATTTCATTCCAGATGCTGCCACGTGTGCTGAACGTGTAAATATTATTGAAGTGAATGTGATTTGGGTGGTTAAGTTCAGAGAAGGAATTGTGAAATTATTTAGTAATTTAATTCAAGAGTGACTTGGACATTCATTGAATTTTGGAAATGGTATCTTTTCGAGGAAGATTGAAGGGAATTTTCTTAGAGTATTACCGTAAGCGTAAGCTGGAAATGGCACGCCATCGTACGTGGGTGGTTGGTAAGTGACGATCGTGTAAGCCAGGATCACGATCATTAATACAGGGGTGATGAATGCCCAGCAGAACCTCCAATACCAGGATGGCTTTTTGCCTAGCATGAACTCCACGTCGCTCAGGAAGTTCGACACCCCGTAGATCCAGAAGATCGTGATCATTTCTAGGACACCGAGAATTATGGCGACGAAGGTGCCTCCGTAGTAGTCGACCAGAGAGACGAACCATTGGCCACCCTTGAAGAGTCATAATTGTATCGTCCTTCATTATATAGAGAAGTTCTCGAGGTCTCAGGGAAAATTTTTAAGGGAACATTACAACTAATAGAGAGTCTTATATGATCGAGGATTTAGGGACTGCGAGGTACTAAGAGGAATTAGTGTCAGAGGATAGTGTGCACTTGGAGAATTATCAACATCTGTTTTTAAAAGTAGGTGTGCTAGTTGCACCCCCGTGTAAGTTAATTAAACAGAAGGAGAATTTTGTATAAATTAGTGTTAGAGGCCACAGTGCACTTAGAGGATAATCGACCTCCACCTTGAAATAATTAACTCTCTAACAATTGAGTGTACCATTTGCACCCCCTGTGCACCCTCAACTAGAAAACAGAAGAATTTTAAATGACATCTTGTAATTCCATTACCTCCAAAACAGTTCTCTCCCCCCCCCCCCCCCCCCATTCCCAGTATAAATCGACAAGAGCATCCTCGCGAAACGTCTCCCAGGATACTCACAGGAGTGACATAGACGAGGCTAATGACGAATCCAAGTGTGGACAATATCAGCACCAGCTTCCACTGGCTGACTTTCGGGAAGTGGTCGCAGAGGATGCTGAAAACTGCGCCGCTGAGCGCAACCGCGCTTCCAACGCCCAGCACGAACATCATCACGAAGAATAGGACGGCGAAAAGCTGAGGAACCACCGTGAACCGGGACAGAGCGTCTGGATAGGAGATGAAGGCGAGGCCTGTGCCACCGCGAACCACCTTCGATATATCCGTGGTGCCCATTTCGTGGGCTAAATTGCCGAGAATCCCAAAGATGGTGCAGCCAGCCATCAAGCTGGTGAAAGTGTCCAAGGTGGTCACTATTATCACGTCTCTGGAATCGTCACGCGAAATGCCTTAATCTTAATATATAAAGCAGAAAGTGTTTGTTTGTTCGTCTGTCGCCTAAAAACTTTCGAACGGTAAACTCTGGGGTGACGAAATGTGTTCCAGCTCATTATGCCGAACTAATCTAAACGAATGTGACTATTTTCACAAAAAAATTTTTTTTTCTTTCAAAATCAGAGTCTAAATTTTGGGCGGAGTCGAGTAGTAAATTAGTACCTGATAATTCTGGTGGTCAAATTATCTTGGATTAACATTTATCTAATAGGTATTCTTCGAGTGAACATTTCACCCAGATAAAAGTATCCTTTCGTTGCTTATAACAGACTATTCTACCATATTATTCTTACAAATCCTCAAAGTGCAGTGGAATTATTTAAAGAG
Source organism: Andrena bucephala (assembly GCA_947577245.1). Lineage (NCBI taxonomy): Eukaryota > Metazoa > Arthropoda > Insecta > Hymenoptera > Andrenidae > Andrena > Andrena bucephala. The sequence continues at coordinate 75,429,080 of OX387717.1, forward strand.
GCAGTGATTTCAAAATTACTCGAACAACGTTAGGAATATGAAAGTTGATCCTCTCCTCAGTCTGCTGATTAATATATTACCTAATGTCACTAACTATAATTTATTATATTTATTATATTAGTATTAATTATATTTATTATAACATATCCACTTATTTTGAGAAATGAGATTTTGGTCTTCGCGTAAGATGCTGCACTTGGCATTTGCTGAAGACTAAAATCTTATTTCTTTTTTGGAAAATAGTGGACTTGCTCAGTTTTACCAGCTACTGAAATTATTCGAATAAATTATTCATCGATTAAGAACATATTTCTTCCTACCGGAATAAGAGGTTATTCGGCGAAGTTCTGACCGAGCCTGTTTCAAGCCACTCACCTGCCGACGTTGTGTCTAAAATTGTTATAAGACGAGTAGGTGAGGATGGGACCAAAGCAGACCGACAAAGAGAAGAAGCATTGAGTGATGGCGGCGTACCAGACGGTTGGCTGCCAGAGCTTGTCCCATTTGGGGGTGATGAGGAAGAGGATGCCGTCCCCAGCACCCTCGAGGGTCACCGCCCTTATCAGCAACGCGATCATGACGATATAAGGGAATATCGCAAGGAAATACGCCGCTTTCCCCGTGCTCTTCACTCCGCGATAAAGCACACCGAATATCGACGCCCAGCTCAAGAAGAGGCAAACAGTGAGCTGCCAAGACGGAGCCCCAATTCCATCCTCGATGGAGTCGTACTCGTTTAGAACGATCTTCCTGTAAACCAGTTGCTATCTTCCATCTCTCTTAACACTTCGACTGATCGATCAAGGTGACGAATGATATGTAGGTACTTTGCACAGGTGTTTAGGATGAAAGATTTCTGTTGAGATAAATGCCACAAAATGGGAATTGAAATTCTAATGAAAGGGCTGCGCTGAGGATGACTGTCTTATGACACTTTAATCGTGGAAGTCGATAATGGAGTTCCAATGAGTCTGGAGGCAGTGGGTTTTCATTGGAGAAACTAGGAGGTAGCAGTGATCCGTGAACTGGGTTTGTAGATCGAGGTAAGGATCGCGAACCTGAAGTATAATTCCGCAGAGCTTCGAAGGGTACCGTTGTCAGTGGCAGGGGAACTAGTATTTCTAAGCACGTCGTCGTCCTTGGATACGGTATCGATGCATTGGCCCTGCCATTCCTCGCGGCAGTAAGACCAAGGTAGCTCGGATTGAAAGCTACCCGCCAGGTAGTACAGCGTTAGACCCATCAAAGAACAGTAGTAGGAGACCACGCACGCGGCTGCGAATGCCTGCCCATATCCTAAACCTAGAACCACGTGTCTCCATTAAAACCGCCCATGCCTGTATCAAAATTGTGGTACCTGAAGTGAAGACAGAAAACGAGATACGGTAGTGGTGAAAAGAAAGCTTGAAACTATGATACTAACAAGGAGAGTATTTTAGGTGTCCGCCTCCGATCATTTTGATTTTTGGATATGTTATAGAGGACCGAAAAATAAGAAATACGTGTTTTTTTATTTTTCCCCGTTTTCATATTTGGGGGGTGAAAACTGCGTTTCAAAGTTAGGGTTGAAAAATCATTTTTGTGGAAAAAATGGACTTTTTGAAAATCTGGTGAGTCAGTCATATTTCGCATTCAAAGACACAAAATTCGTCCATTGACACTATTCCCCTATCTCTAATAGTTCTCGAGATATTCCACAAAAATGATTTTTCAACCCTAACTTTGAACGCAGTTTTCACCCCCCCCCCCCAAATATGAAAACGGGGAAAAATAAAAAAACACGTATTTCTTATTTTTCGGTCCTCTATAACATATCCAAAAATACTCTCCTTGTAAGTAGGTTTTAAGTATTATACCGCTAGTTGACAATTGCAACCCCCAATTTATGGGGTATAAATTTGAAGATATAATTCTTCCATTACCGTTCACAGTTCAAAGTTTCTTTGGACCACTGTTGTAAGTGATATTCGACATTTCCCTGATTACATGCTTTTCCTCATTAGTTTCAATTGTGAGATGTGTAGTTACCTCTCATCGCTGGGGCCATGGACCAAGTTTTAGCGCACGATTTGTTGGTGAACTGGCCCAGAAGGCTTTCCAGAAAGTAAAATGGTTTCCCCACGAGTATTAGAACGATAATGTAAGGTATCAAGAAAGCACCACCCCCGTTCTCGTAAGCGGTGAACGGAAACCTCCACACGTTCCCGAGGCCGACGGAAGTGGCGATGCACGCCATTAGAAACTCTAGCCCTCCACCCCATTCTGCTCTCTGGCGAGCAGCAATTCGAAAATAGAAGAGGAATAATTAATAGACTTGCTGTTGCGGTGAAATCATTCTGAACGACACATTATTTTAAGCAGTTGGATCCCTCCTCCCCTCTGCAATTTAATAAATCTGTAATTTTATGGAGAAAATGGCCTGTGGGGAGTTTAAAAAGATTAGAAGCTACATGTTGAAATCGAACGACACATAGATCAATCAATATACTTTTCAATCGTGAAATTATGTAAGTATTTGACTTCAGATGATATTTAAACTGTTTTGAGTTGTTTAATTGAAGCACGTGGAGAAGAAGAGTCGAAGCAGGTTCTTCGATCCTAACAGCGTGATTCAGTCATCTGCCTATTGTTTTAAATAGAAAATGCTTTGCGATCCGAGACAGTGTTTGCAAAAGCAATGGCGCTGTGTCAATAGCGACACGAAGGTGATTCACACCGTCGAAGAGCAAACGAAAAAGGTTTCGCGTTACGATAGAATCGTTAGCGTGATTATCGTGATTATTGAAAAAATCTACATACCGGGGAGTGACTTTCCGACGACACTTTTTCCTGCACGCTGGATTCGTCTTTCGACTTGCCATTGTCACCGAAGCTACTCCCCTTTTCTCCAACGTGAACGTTCTCCAGGTGGAAAGCTTCGTTCGTGTAACCATTCTGTTTCTGCAAACACATCCCCCGTTAACTCAGAACCTCCCGTCGATTTTATAATTTAATCCGTCAAATATCTCACATAAACTCCGTTCTCTGATTCCATTATGCCCAGTCGAGTGTCACCTTCCGAAACTCTTATTCACAATTTGTTAAGTCCACTGCACACTTCTTACCAATCCCAGCAGCATACCCTTCTCAGCTTTCCATCAATAAAATCCAGTAAATTCTAGTGAAAATCCATCGCAGGTTCTCCTCCCCCAACATTCTCCTCCTCATTCCCCCATCTAAAAGCTACAATATTCCTCCTCCAGTGCTTCAGAACTATTAATGCAAGAGCACTTCTCAAGAATATCACACACTTCCACGAAACTAATGTTCCCCGACGATCCTCGATCGTTCTGCTTCGCGAAGGGAGCTTTGCTGACCTCCCCTTTATTTTCCTGTCCTCCTCCCTTCGACTCTCCTTCCCCCCCCCGCCCCTCCGAGTTCCAAGGGAAACAGAAATTGCTGCACTGATACTCAACGGTGAAACGGAACAGCACTGTTGAAGGGACCAGTGAAATCTTGGACGAAGCTCGTCGAGGGCGCCTCACTTCCGGTCCTCGTTCACCTCCTCGGCTCTCGCAGCTGCCAGAGCGCTATGGCGAACGTCCCGACGGAAGTGTTGCTGCAGAGGCGGACATCGGGAAAATAGCCTCGGTTTTAACGCGCGCGCCGATTAGATACGATCGGCGGGAACGTTCTCACCTTCATCCTTCGGATTTCATCTCGTTCCAGCCAATGCTGCCCCGTGCGCACCCTGTCTCTGTTCAGGCATAGTGCGGCGCGTGTCCGATGTAATTGCAGGCTTCTCGCGGTTACTTCCACGTAAATTGACGGACTTTGCCGACAAGTGATAGTCGAGCTTCTTAGAAGCCGAATTCGTCCGAGCCGCTTTCTGTTGCAGTTCCCGAGCACGGCGTTTAAGCTGGGGAATAAAACTTATCGAGCTTTTCTGCTCCTTATTTCCACGGAGTCTAGCTCGGTGCCTTCTGAGAGGCTCAGCCAACGTTCGCGAGCAGCCCTCGTTCGGCGATTGCAAAATGACAATGTGTGCAGTTCATTGAAGAGGATCAGGGGACTTGGTACCGTCGTACGATCGAGATATGCTGCCTTCTGCTGCAATTACAGCGATAACACGCTAATTCTAGAGAGATAATTTCAGCTGAGAATGCGCTCCTACGAAACGAAAAGGTTTTTTTTTTTTAGATCTGATGTAGCAACGTTTAGTGGAGGATTGATTAAAGGGTGTTAGGGTTCAATGAGTTTTGAAAGAATTTAGCTGTTTATAAAATTATTGCTTCGAGTTAACATTAAAAGGAGAACGCTAATTGAAAAATATATATTTTGCACACAATAAGTAGTAGTTATTCAGTTGATTAGATTTTATTTATATTCTTGGCGAATTTCTAAAGCTGCCCAAAACGAAAATATTGCACGAAATAGGTAGAAAAATTGCAATAAATCGCTCATCTGTTATCGGATTTGCATCGAACGTCCACCAAACGATGTAAAATTTATTTTACGTGACATAACTCAGAAACTATCAGAAATGGAGTCGCACCCCTCTCGTTGCACGGTCCTCAATTCTGTTTTTATTCTTAGTGGAGTGGCACGTCGGTTCACGGTGACTGTGGAGTCACAAAGGCAGGTAATCTGACGATCATTTGCAGTGTGAAGAAAGTCTTGCTGTTCGGTAAACGTCGCGAGCATATGCCGTTATCAGCGCGGACGAGAATGGGTCAAACTTGTAAAGCCATAAAGGCTACGTGTCTCGGCGCATGTCTGACTACTCCGAGTGGCGCAAGATTTTGGAAAAGCCAGCTCCCTCGCGGTATAAAGTACAGAGAGAGCCTCGAGCGTCGTTTGTCACAGCGTTGATTTCCTACAGCCACCGAAATCGACAATGGAATTCGAAAGTCCGGCTATCGTTCCACGGTAATCACAAGTTACTGCCAGCGTGCGTATCATTATTTCTCAACCGGCGTCGATTACAGGGGGCCCAGAAAAATCGTTCCAGCAGATAAGCATGGAGATATTTTAGCAATAACTGTCCGCTCCACTGCCCTCCAAGGACTTCGAGCGAGACCGCGCAAATTAATTACAGAGCTGCAGAATGTACTGTAACATTCCTGGTAATGCGAGAAAGTCGAATTGCGTCTCGATCGCGAATTCCTTACGTCACTACACGGCAAACACGACGCACGTAGTTCCTGATTACAGGATTAGTCGCCAGCCAGGTGAATTCGAGCAGCGAAGACAGTGGAGAAGGAACTCTATTTCTGCCTCTTCGAAATAGATGACAGATGAACTCCCTTCCGATATCTCTCACTCGAGATATTCCGCGGAAAAATAAATTTCTGCACTTTTTTTTAGGGGTTGATTTCACCCCCTGAAACTGCACTATGGTATCAGCAATATAAATAGCTTTGTGTTACGGACGAACTACTCTACTTGCTCGCAAAGTTGCATAAAGCCGGGGATCCACGTGGAAACTAAGCTAAGCAATGCTGTGCAATGCTTTGCTAAGTTTTAAGAAATTAGCTTCGATACATCCTAAGCTAAGCTGTGCTATGTTTTTCTCGGAAGCTAAGTTGGCTTGATGTAACTATGTTTCCGTAAAAAAAAAAACATCGCACAGCTCAGCTCAGCTTTTGGTGGAAACGGTTCCATAAGAATGTATTAAAGCTAATTTGTTAAAACTCAGCATAGTGGACCCTCGACTTAATTTTCTAAATTCTAGGGTTGCCTAACTTCCCTTGTCAGAAACGAACGGTCGCCTCGACAGTGTATCGATTTGATACGTGACAAATGAGGGCGGTCGTCCAACGACGGAGCTTTTTTGTCAAATTCTGGGCAGTCGACAGAGCAACGTGAGATTTTTCTGGCAAGCGATGGCTTAAAAAGTTGCACCACTACAGCCTGGGAATATAGGTCGGCGATCGATCGGAACGTGATGATCATCCAGTGGCCTTCGATGATGGAGAACCTGAGTGACGTTTACTACCTCGTCCAGCTGATCGTTCGTCAAATTTTCGTCTACATACGGGTAAATTAACCTTCGGGATTAACCTTCTGACACTATCGATGTGGATTATCCAACGTGCGAGGGAACTTCGGAGCTTCCCCCCTCTACTTAGTCTGCCGCTTTCTTCCAGGATCTGATACTCTACAAGTTCTTTTGGCTGGCCACGAGCAAAGATCACTTGGAAGCTTCCGATTCGAAGCTGAGGAGCTTGACATCCAGGAACATCACTGCTGATGTTTTAGCCTTCGCCATTCTTTGCACCGTGCTGTTCCTGCTGGTGGTCCTCGCTTCGAAATGCGAGAAGGACCACGGAGCACGCTACGCGTCTGCGGATATGGAGACGTAAGTCTTGTTGATCGAATTGGGAAGTCACCGAGTACAGGATTGGTAGACACTGGGGTTTTAATTCGCAGAGTTAATTGGTTAGGAGGATTTATAGGGAAAAAAGAAGATCACGGGTTCGAGGCACTCTTTTTCTGTAGCTCTGGAATATATTGGAATTACAACAAATATTTCTACAGCAGTAATAGGCTTTAAAAATATAACACTATTGGGTAAAAAAAGACGTAAGGGATGTACAGAATGAAATCAATTAAGGGGGGATTCTCGTCTAACAGACCCGAAAGTAACTTATATTTAAGAATTTTTGTTGGAAAAACTGATGGTCATATTGAGTTAAACTCTTTTGGGATATAAGGAGGCATCTTTAAACTTGCAGAAAATTTTTTTTTTTATGCCGTTTATTCTTGTTATTTATTAATTATTGTGGAATCTTGTCCACATCTTCGACGATGTAACCTCCTGTTGGCGGGATCTGTAGCACCTATCACAGTCATCTGATTGCAAAAAAAATAGAAGATTCTTAAAGTTAAATAGATTACGCTAATATTGGTCCAGTTTAAAGAAAAAGAATGAAAAATTGAAAGAGTTCTAGCGTTTGAAAGAAAAAGTAAGTTTTTTCCTTAGACAAATTTTTCATACTATTATTTATATCAAGGAAAAAAGTATTATAGATAAAAACTAAAATTAAAATTTTTGGTCCAGTACCAGCGTAAATTATTTAACTTCAAGAAAAATTTCCTTCTTTTTGCAATGAGATGACTGACAGATGCTGCGCCTGCCGCCAACATCGTCGAAGAGGTTTACAATAATTAATAAATAATAAGAAGGATCGACATAAAAGAAATATTTTCTGCAAGTTTAAAAGTGCCTCCTTATATCCCAAAAGAATTGAATGCAATATTAACAATAGTTCTTTAAAGAAAAAAATCATAAATTTCGGGCGCTGTTACAGGAGAATCCTCCCTTGAGGTATCTGAAAAATCAAAATTTAAATTCTCCGCGACTAGTAGTCTCGCAAAAGCATTCAATATCCCCCCTCCAACCAAGCAAAATTTCTCAGTAGACAGTCCTGCAAACAATTAAAAATCCAAAGAGCAGGAAGTGCACATGTTACATACTGTAAAAATTCTCCAAATCCTATCGGCAAATCTCCTCGACTCGTCCCAATCTCAGCACCGCCCATAATCTAGGTGTCCCTCCTCGGACATGCACGAAGATCCACACTGCATTTCAAGCTCAAGCTCGACCACCTGCTTCCTCCACGCCCGCGGTGACGGGAGATGCCCGCGCGGCCGGTTCACCAAGAGGAATTTCTCCGACGAGGACTTCGCCCGAGTTCGATCCAGCACCAGGATCCACCCCACCAGCATCCTAAAGAAATCTATCTTCGGCCTGAGCGTTGCCCAGCGGCAAAGCTCTCGGAGCACCCAGACCGCGGCGCAGATCCTCCAAAAAACCAATCACAGATGGCTGCTCAGGCGAACCAGAAGCGGCCAGATTTACGGGAAATACCCAGTGTAACGACCGAACACCCCAATTCTGAATCGATCTTTCCAACGTCACTGGCTTTCCTGCGGCTCCCCGCCCCCCCCCCCCCCCCTTCACTCCGTTCGAGCGTGCATCCATCGCGTAGCAAACGCGCGTCGCAAGGAACCTAGATGCCGACCGAAAGCTTCCCGGCAGCGGCGTTCCTGTTGTATAATTCGCGGGCTGTTTAACATTCCCGGCAAATAGCAGGCCAACGGTTTATCAGACGCTCGCAGGTAATGAATCATTCGATCTCGCGCGGACGGTCACGTTACGGGGACCTCCTTTTACGAAAGCCGTCAGATAAGTTCTTTCTGTTTTTCAGTGGTATACCTCGGGAGAATATTGACCGACGCGTTTCATTCTGTTTACTCGTGCTTTTTTTCCGAGCCATTTACCGCTTTTTATCGCTTTTAATTCGAGTCTGTATCGAGGTGCCCTGGGAACAGGTGTCCGTGATCGGCAATGATCTTGTAATAATCCGATTACGTATCGAGGAGTGCGTTACGCTCCGGAGATATTAATAATATTCGTTTACACGTATTTTATGCGACCGTTTATTGCTAGTGAAATTTTATCGACGTTTTTAAGACTTGTAGCTTTCTTGTAGCTTTGTTTATTACTGTTTCTTAGGAACGGAGGGGGTGGGGGGTTGTATAGGTCTGTATGTATGTGTACACCCGTTGTTCAAATATTAGAACGAATAAAGAGCTTTGCATCGTTGCGTATGTGGCATCGATTAATTACGTCAGGGATAAGGATTTCATTCGACGGGCGCGTTATCGGCGAATACAGTGTAAGGAAGATCGAGGGAGCTTTATCTGGGAATAGTCGTAAACTTGTTATGGCCCTACGTGTGTCGCTGTGTTGTAAAACTTAGTATTGCTTTATTATACCCAGACGAATTTTTTCTTGCGAAACCGCGCGACCGGGTATCGGGATCAATAATCCATCAATTCATGCGAAAAAGATAGCAGTTGATAAGTGGGAACATGTTACCAAACATGGTAACGTCCCAGTCTGCACAGTTATCTGCAATTCAATGGCGAAGTAATTGATTAAAAATTTACTACTTGAAGGGGCTTGTCAAGAGACAGATGGCACGAAAGAACCATTTAATAAACTACTTAAAGCAATTAAACTAATCACCTGTTTAAACAACTTTACGACTCTGCTGAGCTCGTGAACCCCAAAATGCTCTTAAGCTACGTGGTCCATAAATATCAAATAACATTTGAGTACAGTAAAACTCCATTTATCCGAACGCTTCAAGCGACAAAACAGTCCGGATAAATGGATTAAATTAGTCCACTAATTTACTATCTACAACCTTTTATTCAAATAATAGAGTTCTTCTACTTATTAATGTTTCGAAATTTATATTGGGTCAGTGAAAAAGTCCGTTCGCTCTATTGAACTAAAGTTTTTATTAAAATTAAAAAAATATATTACATTCTTACATAATCAAAATACTTTCCTTGGCTATCTATTACCTTTTGCCACTTTTCTCATAAAAGTACAAGTATGCGTAGTAAAACAGACACCGACATTAATACAATACAACTTAGAATTACATTTATTTATCCAATTTCATGGTATACTGAAAAATTAACCGTATAGTTACGCCTTTTATTACTAATATCTTGCAATCAATTGCTGATGTTTCATTTAACAACCAGGCATCGATTTCACATACGTCCAAAATATAGATACGCCCTTTCGAATTAACACGGCAGTGTATTCTCGATACTCGACTTGAAGTGGTCCCTTACACTTCAAACAATGGAAACTCCAGGAAGCAGTGCCCGACGGCGACCAAGCCTCCGCTCATCGACCCACGACGGTGCCATAGAAACAGTGAAAACACGAATGCCAAAACAATCGTCCATTAGAATCCTCTGTTCCCCGGCAGCGATGATAACGTAATTGTTACACCGGCCAATAATCGACTGGCGATTCTCTGGGAAACGGATGGTGATTGTTTGAATAAATACCATGGACATCAAAGATAGCAGCGACGAGGAAGAGACGCACAATCTTTCAGCGTTCACGAAGTTCGACGAGAGCATCGAGGTTCGCGACGCCGAAGAGATACAGAGCCCGGTGAGTCGTAGGCCATCCAGCTCGAGGAGAATCCGGCAGAGCCCTGCCGCCGTGAAGCCGAAACCCGTGGAGCCTGATTCACCGCGCGGCAAACGGAACTTGAGAAGGTAGCCTTCTCCGCCGATCGGCGCGCAGTTTCTCATGAACAATTACGCATGCAGGTACTCGGATAATGAAGACAGCTTTGGGAAGTCGATGCGGGTCAGCAGCGATCCCTCAGACAGCGAGGAGAGCGATGAAGATGAGATCCAGGGAACTGGCAACGCGCAGCCGATCAAGATGTATAGTCCGAAGGATTTCGAGGATCTGGAGGTGTCGACGGAAGTGAAGGAACTGTTTCAAAATATCATGAGGTATATATTGTTTTGCATTGTTACAGGAGTGGGCTCTGGACGAGAGCTTCTTGAATTTCTGAATTCAATATTCTTAGTTTTTTAATTAAATTTACACCATTGTTACATTAAAGTATGTGTTTTAAGATGCGTGTAATGATTTTTGAATTTTAAATATTTTCAATGAAAAAAGATTTTCTAAATTCACCCGGGTTTATTTAGCCCCTTAAGGAGGGATTTTTATGAATTTATGAATTTTCTTTTGAAAAAACTATTGTTGATATTGCATTTAACTCTTTTGTGATATAAGGAGGCATCTTTAAACTTGCAGAAAATATTTTTTTTATGACGATCCTTCTTATTATTTATTAATTATTGTAAACCTCTTCGACGATGCTGGCGGCAGGTATAGCACCTGTCACAGTCATCTGACTGCAGAAAGAAAATAAAATTCTTAAAGTTAAATAATTTACGCTGGTACTGGACCTAAAATTTTTAATTTATTTTTTATTTGTAATACTTTTTTCGTCGATATAAAGAATAATATGAAAATTCAGTGTAAGGGAAAAACTTTTTCTTTTAAACGCTGTAACTCTTTCAATTTTTCATTTTTTTCTTTAAAGTCGACCAATCCCAGCGTAAACTATCTAGCTTTAAGAAACTTCTATTTTCATTTTGCAATCAGATGTCGAAGAGGTGGACAAGATTCCACAATAATTAATAAATAATAGGAAGGATCGACATAAAAAAAATATTTTCTGCAAATTTACATTTACTTTCAGGGCTGTCAGCCGAGAATCCCCTCTTAATGACTAGTATTCTAAATTCTATCGATACTCATCATCCCCCGCAGTCTAATCCTCCATTGCAGTGTTTCCCAACCTCTGTTGACTCGCCAATCTCCTTTTATAATATCCAAATAACCTGCGACCAATATATGCCTCTTATCACAAGTAGTACTACTTCCTCGTTTTATTTCTCCGTTTCGCAACTTACGATTAGACTCTGCCTCAGCAGGCTTCAGTATAACAAACACGAGTAACAGAAAAGAACGTACAAAATGTCCTACGTTCCAACAGGTACACTCCACAGAAGATCGAGCTGAACTACAAGCTGATACCCTTCATCCCCGATTTCATCCCCGCGGTGGGCGACATAGACGCCTTCATAAAGATACCGCGACCCGACGCTGTCGAGGATAAAATAGGTCTGGCTGTCCTAGACGAGCCCTGCACCGACCAGTCCGACCCAGCCGTGTTGCACTTGCAGCTGCGCAGCCATCTGAGGAGCGCTGGCGCGTCCAGGCAGACATTGGTGAAGAGGATCGAGGACGCTGAGAAGAACGGACGGTCCATCGACAAGTGGATCGACGACATCAATCAGCTTCACAGAAGCAAACACCCTCCGGCGGTTCATCTGGCGAGACCCATGCCCGATATAGACTCGTTGCTCCAGCAATGGCCTGTCGAGGTCGAGGAGCGGCTAAACGAAGCTGAATTGGACTTGGCACAACTGGACTGCGAGCTACCACGACTCGTTGACGTCGTTTGCAATCTTCTCGATATTCCTGTCGAGGAGGACGCGAGATTAGAGGCGCTCCACACGCTTTTCACCCTTTACTTGGAAGTGCGGAACGTCAGGGCCCAGAAGTATTGAACTTGGAGGGGTGGAATCTCTGAAGGATGATTTTGGATCGAAGATGAGGATTCAGAGATGGTGGACAGATTTGTGTATAGTTGGCTGCAAATTTTTGGGAGCGACAAATTTTCAGCGGAAGAAATTGGAAAATGTTTGGACATGGAGGCTTGGGACAATATTAAAAATAATGTATGTTTTTCCTGTCGAGGATGTAGTTTCAGGGGAAGAGGTGTAAGGGGAGGATTGGAAGCTGCTGGAAGTTTCGATGGTTTTGTGAAATAAATATGCTGGCCCTTGTTAACTAATCGCTTACCACTCGGTGGAAAGGAATTCCGACGCGTGTAATTCGCGATACTGATAATGTAATCGGGCTCGTAAATTGAGTCACTGCATCGGTTTACAAAAACTGCTACGATTACATTATCGATTGCGTAGTGTATTGATGTAGCAAGCGGCGGGCAACACTTGTAAATAATAAGAATAAGAATTCTATGTTCCCTATCATGCTAATTTAATATCCACAATTTGTAATTGCAACATATCTGTTGCGATTATACTAAGCGTCTCGTAACTAATGGCGCATCTAGAAAGACTGATATAATCCTATATGAAAAACTATGTCGAAAATGTAGAATTAAATTTTTGCACATCAGGCTCCGTTTTTGGGAAAAAATGGAAGAAAAAATCTTGGCTCGGTATCTCCATTATTTAACTTACTTTAATTGATATGAATTCTTAGTCCTTATCACTCTATCAATAAAATTATAAACACTAATCTAGAGTATGCTCTGATTTTAAATGAATAAATTAAAATTCTACGTAAAGGAACGTTTTAGTGTATTTAAATATTTTATCTTCAAATGCGGAGATAGACGCGAATGATTCATAGTCTCAGCCAAGTTTAGTCCACGTGTACTCGACAACATTGATGCTATTTTTCTAAAAACCGAGGCCTCTTATAACAACACTTTATTCCGCATTGTTATCTAATATTCATCTACAGAATCATCAATTCCTTAATAACGCCATTGTCCCATTCTGTTTGCGTGTCGGGTCAGCAGGCTGCAGGCGTTGATAAGCAACGCTTGCACATTATCAGTACACAGAATTGGACAAAATGTAATCTAATTACAAATTACAAATTGCGATTAAAATGTAATTCACCAAATTGTGGTCAACTACCTAAATTAACGATTACAGAAAATAATGTGTAATCAATTACACAATTACATCTTAATCGTAATTTGTAATTTGTAATTAGATTACAACATCGACGAAGTTACACATGGTCTGTGATCAGAACCGTCTTATCCAATACGTACAGTAGGCACTGTGCCTAGGGCCTGCGAAAGTTTAAAAATGAAAATTTAAATAGGAATATACCCTAATATAATACCTTTCCTATTTAAAAATGAAATTTTAAATAGGAATATGCCCTAATACAACAGAAACAAAATTGAAAAAATAATTCAATTTAAAAAATAATGTAAATCTATTATCAATTGACTGACGTGAACAATAAATGTAAAGTTCTTAGAAATACAGTTTTTATGCAAAAGTGCCTAGGGCCCACGACGATCCTAAAACGGCCCTGTCTGTGATTACATTTTGCCCAAGTCTGTCAATTCAGCAGACTTCCTGAATCGTCGGGTAAATCAGTGCTTCCCAACTTTCCCGTCCCTGTCGATCATTCCCGACCCTATAAATCCCGAATAAAACAAGGACATTTGTTCACACCAACGCCTCCACTAAACATCCCCCCGTACGCAATACGAACTGGACAAAACGAACGTATCCACTCGACTCAGAACGATCGAATGATAGGAGAATATCATAAATCGAGCACCGCTTCCATTGAACCATGAATCATAGTATTAGTCACGTGGTTGGGGATTTGTAATTCTATCTTCCTTGTGCAGTCACAGCGTGCTGCGACACTGCGAAAAGCGGCGGAGTAAATGTCACGCACACGCGATAATTCGTCTCGACCTTCCACGTTCTCCCATTCGTAACATGCGAGCCAAATATTCGCGCTTCGAGGATGACGGACCCGTCGACGTACGTTAACGTGAGGATAAACAACAGCATCAATGACAGTGTTGAAAGTTACGTGACCGATGACGACAGAGAAAGATTGTTGGAGCCGAGGAAGAATTCTACGTCGGACGATGACATTACTGTACAGACCCGGGTAAGGAACACGGCTACAGTCCCGCTACACCACCCACGTGGACGATCGTTCCTGCCTTTCGCTAGTGTGGTCTAACCTACCTGACACCCTCCACCATTCACACATCTCGTCCCTCCTATTGTTCCCACGCCAGAACAGGAACGAGGAAACATTTCCAATGCACGACACAGAGCGGTGTATAATGCTGCTCTTTCAGACGCTCGCCTTTAACGCTTTGCCTCTTTCTCCTTGATAGAATGTCATCTACGGCCATGGAGGCGCCTCTTCGCCAACCATTGCGGAGACAATCACGAATCCGAGGAGGCTCAACGCGCGAGAAATCAGGCCCGGAGCCACTAATTTCTTATCGACTAATTACGAGGTAATTTGCTTCTGATATATTAATGTTACCATGTGTACGTTGTATCTTATGTTGTAAGCAACTCTTGAAATGTTCTGTTTCTCCTCTAGAGTCTAGATTACGATCCCTGCGAGAATCGTCTGTTGCAAGACGAAGAAGGGCAGAAGGGATACAAGTTCGTAGTTAAAAAGAATTTCGCCAGATGGTCCATTTTTTTATTGATCGGCATTTTCACAGCTCTCATAGCGGGCTTCGTAGATATTTCCATAGAACAATTATCGAACCTGAAATATGGCTGCCTCAAGTCCTGTATCCTTTTGACGCTAGCATACGAGCGGACGTGGAGAGAAATGAATAAACTTCGTTATTGTTTCTTACAGTTTATAACAGATGTAGATCAATGTGTAGTAGATAACTGTTTATGGCTACCGTATTTCATATGGGTAGTTCTAAACTCGGTACCTATTTTAATAGGGGCTATTCTGGTATCCTACGTGGAACCAGTCGCCGCAGGTAGCGGCATCCCGCAGGTGAAATGTTACTTAAATGGAATTAAAGTACCTCGGGTTGTTCGGATTAAAACACTAGTGGTAAAAACGATTGGAGTAATCTGTACAGTTGTGGGAGGTCTAGCTGGTGGAAAGGTAAATACTGCTCGTTGCTTTCGCTACTGTTTGCTAAGAGTAGGGCTGCCATCCTTCTGGGTTTCCTCGGATTTGTCCTCTTTTCTTTTTAAGGGCGTCCGGGGGGATTTTCTGTAATGAAAATCGGGTTTTTCGAAGCTGCTCGCTCAAAAAGTTATAAATATTTTATCTCTCATTGTCTCATATAAGGAATAGTTCAAAGCTTCCGAGTTTCAAGTGGAAATGTCCGGGGTTTTAATGCTCTCTGTCCTAGATTAATGATTTTACGGATGGCAGACTTAGCTAAGAGGCGTTCTAACATATGCTGATGCTTCTTGTAGGAAGGACCTATGATACATTCCGGGGCTGTGGTAGCAGCAGGCATATCGCAGGGAAAAAGCACCACGTTCAAAAAAGATTTGAGAATATTCAAGTATTTTAGAGAGGACCATGAGAAACGAGATTTTGTGTCAGGGGGTGCAGCATGCGGTGTATCTGCTGCATTTGGAGCACCGATTGGTGAGCAAATAGAAGAACTAGGGATGGGTTTTCTCGAAGCGCCGAAACCTCGAAACCCCAAGAAAGTCAGATAAGCAAAAGTGTGAAATCGATGAATAAAGAATCATTCGCCGCGTGCCTCGAGAATTTATATATTAGATTTTTCTTTGTATTTTATTTAACTCCGGTTATTTTGGTATCCTACGTGGAAAAGAAATGAATGATTATGCAAAGATTTTGCTGGCTTCAGTTCTTAAAGCAAGATATTCCACTCACGAAACAGAATCAGCGCTTCAAGTTACGAGAGTTTCGAAGCCTTACAGAGTTTCGGATTCGGGTTTCGAGAACTTAAGATTTAGCTTCGAACTCACCCCTGAAAACAACACGCGTGTTGAAAACACTAATGAATTGTTTAAACTAATTTAGGTGGAGTATTATTTAGCATCGAAGAGGGGACCAGCTTCTTCAACCAAAGCCTCACATGGAGAACATTCTTCGCCAGTATGATCACGACATTTACGTTAAACATTGTTCTTAGTACTTATCACGGGCGACCCGGCGATCTTTCTTACCCGGGCTTGCTAAACCTGGGGAAATTCGACACGATACCTTACCACATTTACGAAATCCCCCTGTTCATGATAATGGGGACGATAGGCGGCCTTCTAGGCAGTTGTTGGAACTACCTGAACTACAAAATCACCTGTTTCCGTCTGAAATACATTAAAAAGAAGTGGCTGAAAGTAGTGGAAGCTATTTCAATTGGCATACTAAGCGCGACAATGGGATTCACGATGATTTATTTCCTAAACGATTGCCAGCCGCTGGGTCAAGATCCCACCAAATATCCAATTCGGATGTACTGCAACGAAGGCGAATTTAACACGGTGGCAGCTTTATGGTTCCAAACGCCAGAGAGTAGCGTACGATCCTTGTTTCACGACCCTAAAGGTAATAAATACGCTGTCGACGCAATGAAAGAGCTTGCATTTAATAAATCTTCTGCTCGCAGGTTCTCACAACGACGCGACTTTAGCTATATTCGTTGCGATTTACTTTTTCCTGGCCGTCTTCACCTTTGGCCTCTCTATGTCCAGTGGACTTTTCATCCCGTCTCTCTTAATTGGCTCTGCCTGGGGCAGACTAATAGGATCGTGCCTCTCGAAACTATTCCCGAATTGCGTAAGAAGAGAACACCATAAAGACGAAGTCGGCGAACGGGGTGGAGCGTCAACTACTATGTATTATTGCAGGTTGTTCTAGACCCTGGGAAATATGCCTTACTAGGTGCAGCTGCACAACTAGGCGGAGTAGTTAGAATGACCATAAGTTTGACAGCTATACTCATTGAAGCTACTCAAGGGATATCCTTCGGCTTGCCAGTTATAATAGTCCTCATTATGGCCAAATGGGTTGGCGACTTTTTTAACGAGGCACGTGAATACATATCGATACTTGTCTGATACTCTGAAATCATTGGGTGCGATTGGAATTGTACAGCGTTGCTCTGTCTTCAGGGAATTTACGAAACTCACATACAAATGGCTGGGATCCCGATATTACCGTGGGAAGCTCCGCCGCTGTCGAACAATATATATGCCAGCGAAATAATGAGCCACCCTGTAGTAACGCTAAAAACTGTAGACAATGTAGGACATATAGTGGAACTCCTTAAATGCGTAACGTTTAACGGATTTCCTGTAGTTGACCCACCCAGTAGCGATCAGGTAACAAATACAGGACTTACAACATTTTATACGAAATCGATTATATGTTTTGGAGAAACTGTTTCTACGTTTCAGACTGAAATACACTCTTATGGACGATTTCGGGGTTTGATATTACGCTCCCAACTGATAGTATTACTGCAGAATAAGATCTTCAATGAATGCGCAGAGAGCTGGGACAAAGATTTGAGCATTAAAATGTTCAGAGACGAGTACCCTAGGTATCCAACGATCGAACAAGTTACCGTAACTGACGAAGAGAAAACTTATACGATAGATATGAGACCCTTTATGAATCCTTCCCCATACACGTTACAACACGTTAGTATTACTTACTATTCTATTCGCGACATTGCGAGCAAGTTCCATTCGAATTGTTTATAACGATAATTTCGTTTTAGTCCGCAACACTGCCACGAACATTCAGGCTCTTCAGAGCTCTAGGGCTCCGCCACCTGCCAGTAGTGAACGAAACAAACGAGGTATCAATGATTTATATATTTAATGAAATGCTGTATTGAAGGGAAGATTGTATCTTTGGACTTGCTTCAGGTAATCGGAATTATTACACGGAAAGATGTTGCCAGATTTAGGATATGGAAACACAGAGGACGAATGGGCTTGGACGAGCTTTTAATTACTAATAAGATTTAACGTTAACGTTCCTTAAAAGGATAGGAAGTTTGATAATAATTTACTACGACTTTTAATAATATATTATACACATATATTACGCTCTTGTGTACACATGGAAAAGATTTTTACGCCGCGTGGGCCAGGGGTCTCGATCAACGCTTCGAAGCTCGAAGTGCTGGAAGAGACACCCGAATGAAATTATCCCACGGTAAGATACGCATAGTATTAATTATTTACAAACAATTGCCAGCCTAGCCAAGACCATAATTTAAAGAACAGATACACCGGGAGAATTACTAGCAGCAAAAGGAAATAGTATTCGTACGACGGAATGTACATATTAATCTATTCCACTATTAGGACTGGTTATCCTGTAGTGTGAACACCTCTAGTGATTGTAACTTATGCAACATAACATTCGAAACCTTTATGTACAACCTGGAACATGAAAAAATATTTTCTTGTAGAGAACAATATAATCTATTTCTTTATATTTGCCTAACAGTTCTTTTCACCTATACTATCGTCGGCATATCGAAAGACTTCGCTAAGAACTATAACGCGTACAGATCTAACATTTATTTTAACAATATTACGTACACGTAGAATATATTGCAGTATTGCGTAGTATCAGTGAAATACGACTGTCGTGAATCACTCCTAAACATATCTAAATATATATATATATAATTTTTATACACTTTAAACAGTCGACACTTTGCAGGTAATCATCGGTTTCAAAAATATATGTGTGTATACGACTCCCATACAATTTCGTTTAACAACTATCTACGTCTAACCGTTATCAATGTATCCTTAACTTATACGTAATAAAAGAGGTAACTACTGTGCATCCATATAAGATGACGAAAGGAAACATTGGCAGGTACGTTGTCGTGGATTAATAAACGGCATTACAGCGGAACATTTGGTGGAACGCAACTCCCGCGAGAATGCTATCGATATCTATCGAGACCGAATATATAAGAAATGCCGCCAATTAATTATAGGTCCCTATTTTGGGAATGAATCACCTTGAGACTGTAATACATACAGCAAGAACGGTGAAGCTATCTCTTTCTAATCTCCAATAAAGCAAGACTCGAGAATTTTTTCGCGAAACTGTAGCAGCGGAAAGAGCGCATAGCCTTATAGGCTCACGTGCAGGTAAGATGGGTCTATTTCTCTCCCAAAAGCGTCCCAGCAACCGCAAGTATCTTAGATCGGCGTGATAGTTGAGCGCTTAACGTGAATCGAGAACGAATTATTAACGTTAAAGGTCTCCCGTCGCGATGCACACGATTCGAAAATTCAACACCGCTAACTACGGCGATCAGCTGTTCCTGTGATTGGCTTTTAAATCAGGCGCGCAACGCGTGCGCGTATCTCGACAGTAAATAAACGAGGCAAATTCGAATACGCGTTATGCAATTTTTGTAAAATTGAGAGAGCATCGGAAGGGAGCGTCCCGAGGTGAAATGAATGGTTACAAGTGGAGCAGAAATAAAGGTACAGCGTGCACGAACAAGCAGCATAACTCAAGTGGCGAAAGGAAGAGAAGTGCACGCACGTCGTTAACGAAAGCGCATGAAACAGAAGAAGAAGCCATTACACGAAGATATCATGATGCGCAGAGAATGGCGAGGTTCAGGGCCAGAAAGAAGAAAGCATCGGAGGAAGCAAAGATGCTGGAAATAATTAACTTTACAGAGCTCTCTGTGATATCGGAACTGAAGAGAAGAAACATCGCGTTCGAAAGCTTCAGCTCTGTCATTGCCGTACCGAGCGTTGAGCGATTTCAAGCGTTCTCGACTGCCGAGAACTCGTCGATCGCTGTACACTCATCTCACGATCAAAGTAAATATTCTCAGTTACTGGCGATTATAGAGGAACTAGGGAAAGACGTCAAACTGGCGTACGCTGGTAGTAGAACTTCTGCGGAGAGATTGAAAGCGGGCATTGTACAAGCGAGAATGCTGATCAGAGAATGCTTATTGGAGATAGAAATGAACTCGCAGCAATAGCTGGTCTGCGACTAATTTTTAGTAGACAGGTAACTTAATTGTATGCTCCCTACGATCCTTCAAAATTCAATTACATGGTAAGATTATCTTCTGTATGAACTATTGCGATAATTGTGAACGATATATTCCCCGATTTCTCCTGCACCAATGGATAATAGAAAACGAAAAGTGTCAGATTGAATGCCGAGAAGAACATGAGTGCAGAGTACAAGGAAAGTAATAACAAAAAAAATTCATTGATGTAGTAACAGTAATACTCCATATAAAAGCAAAGCAATCGAAATCTGTAATTGACGAATAAAATCAAGCGCGAGGAATCATCGGAATCCCTCTAGGAAACTTCAATAAAACAGCCGCACCACAAATAACGTGTCATTCCTTCGATCTACCCACGAACATATCACCGAGCCCGAAGCGTCGCGAGATCTCAACTCGAAATGCCTTCTGAATCGCTTCTTGTCACCGTTTTCTACCAACCGTTATTGTTACATATCCTAAATTACGTGAAATTCTGCGGGCTACCAAACTGTTTTCGTAACTCGAATGTCCCTCGAGAATGCCGATCCCCTCTGGCCAAGTTCACCGTAAGCGAGTATATCCTCTGGTCTGCAAAGAACCGAAAAGAAGACCCGTGAAAAATTTTCTCGGAGCAAGCTCTATCGGTGCGGCCCGGATGCTTTACCATAAATCGAATGCTTCGCCAAGGAACGGATCATCTTATCGTTCAGATGGAACGGGTCGGGTTGCCGTTAGCGGTTTACAAGGCGGCCGTGCATCCCGCGAACGTTTTCGCTGCTCCCCGACAATGTCGTCGAGTATTTTAAGACGCGGTCGGCACGGTCAATTGTTTCGCGGCCTCTCAGGTCGTACACCTGTCCGTCGTGAAGTTGCAGACGGGAGTAGGAAGGGGTTATGGTCAATAAACGCAACCACGTCACACGCAGCCTATCGGCGACCCCGCTTGGCCCCTTAAAGTGGCTCCGAACGAAAATCTTACATGTCGGCCGATATCGCTTTTGTGCGTTTGTCTGCGGTATATCTTGAGAAAAACCGCACGGTTTCAGGCGCGGGCGGCATCGGCGGTCGCGCAGCGCGGCGAGGGACGCGCGGATATAAAATGGGATCGTTCCGGAGCGCGGTTTAGCTGCACGGTGGGTTAATCGTGCGTTTCAGTGGACTGACCGAATTGCGTCCGCCATTGTTGTGATTGGTGAACGTTCCAGAGAAGACGGCGTTCTTAGATTGGCGCGCATGCGCGTCCGCGCGCCACTTGACGACGCTCTTCTTTCGAATTTTGGGGAGGCAGGCACACACGCGAGCACACAGAGGCGACGCGCGAGAGCGCGCGCGCGCGCGAAACCACCGCGTCGCAGGTAGCCGAGCACACGCACGCACACGTGAAACACACACGTATTTCGAAAACAGTATTTAGCCGCTTGATTTTTGCGCACGTGCTACCGAATTTTCACCCCTCCCCACCGCCCGCCCTCTCCACTATTTAGAGCTCGTTACCCGCGTCTTTTTTGGACGTGGGGGATTCAATTAATTTCGTATGGGTTCTATTTTTCTTTTTCCTTCACCCGCACTGATGAAAGTAGTTAACGGGATTCCTTGAAAGAGATCGCTAGGTTGATGCCCCCTTTTCTTCCCGCGAGCATAAATAAGTCTCGTTTAATGAAAATCTCTGTTTACCTACTCGACGGCGGCCGAATGACAGAGGGGATTCGTTGTTGGGTACTGCATTTTGTACACATGTAGATTGATATGTCGTTGATTGGCTTTGTACTGGGATCTGTTTCGATGGGACGCAGTTTAATCGACTTTATCGTTTTATGTTGCAGATAATTTCTAACGCACGGAGATAATGTAATATTTATTTTATATACGAGTCTACAAGCATGGAGATGTGCTGAGCGTAACGAGGGAACCGACAAGCATTTGGCTAGATTTTTGGCCGAAACGTATGCACAGAATATATTTTGTGGATAGTTTGGTATTAAAAGTTTACAAAAATGACAGCCCATATGAATGACTGTGCCTATACCGTGCATAATTACATGTTATGCCTAAGGCTAAGAAAAAGTCTTACCTTAAAAGGGTAAGGGAAATGCGCGAATACAGACGACAAAAGCTAAGGGCAGAGACACTAGAGGAACGAGCGATCAGACTGTATACCGCCGCTGAAAGGATGAAGAACGCCAGGGCGAAGGAGACCGAGGAGCAAGCGGCGATAAGGAGGATGCAGGAGGCTCAGCGCATGGCCAGGCATCGCGCCAAGAAAAAGCGCTGCCTGGACGAGAACCTAGCTAGAGAAATATCCAAGATCGCGGAGCTCACTAAAATGCCGGACGCAGCGACGATAGCTCAGATGTCCGAGATGAATATGAATAAAATTTCTGCGGAGCTGAAGCAGATGATGGAGAGGGGAAAGGTGCCGGAGCACATAGTTCAAATGGCTCAACTTGCTGAATTTAGCAAAATGACTGAATTAAATAAGATGTCTCAGGATATGGCCAAAAGATACGAGATGGAGAAGATGGCGGAGTACGCCAAGACGACGGAGTACATAAAGATGCAGGAGATCGCAAAGATGAACGAGATGGTGAAGCTCTCCGAGATGGCTAAATACAATGACATCACGAAGATCAATGAGATCGCAAAGATGAACGAAATGATGAAGATGTCCCAGATGGCGAAGATCAACGAGGTTCAGAGGATGAACGAAATAGCTAAATTAAATGAAATGGTGAAGATGACGGAGATGGCTAAATACAATAACGACATAACGAAGTTAAATGAAATCGCGCAGATTAACGAGATGGCTAAGGAGATCGCGAAGATGAACGAGAAGACAAAGATGAACGAAATGATAAAGATGGCTAACATACAGAATGACATTACCAAGATGCCTGAATATTCGAAAATGGCAGAGATGGCGAAGCTAACGGAGCTGGCTAAGCTGAATGAAATAACGATAACTAAGTTGAACGATCCGCCTCCGCCAAAGGTACCAGAAATTCCTCGAATTCCTGAACCTGTGATTACTGTGCCAAACCCGAGAAACTTGCAAAATGTTCAAACTGTTCAGGTAGCACAGGCTAGCCCATCCAGTACGATAAACTTCCCCACTGTACCCGGACAGGGTAAATACGCTCAGTTACTGGTTATTATCGAGGAACTTGGAAGAGACATTCGTCTTTCGTACGCTGGAAGTCGCAGTGCAGCTGAACGCCTAAAGATGGGCATTCAGCACGCTAGGATTCTCGTACGAGAATGTCTACTGGAAACGGAACATAATGCACGGCAATGATCTGCCAATACACTTAGCGACTAGATTTCTAGCAGATTATTTTACAAGATAATACTATGTACATTGTATGGAGTACAGCAGTATATTTTAAAGGGAGTGTCTTAGCATCCACAAAAATGTGCATAAACATCTAATACTGACTGTTTTATATTTTATACGATCTTATCAATTGTAAGTTTAACAAAGTAAAGTATAAGACGCTGGGAAAAATATAGTAGCTGTACAACTTACTATCAGTTTCAATAGTGATCGGCAAATCGTTGATTTCCGGGGAGAGAATGTACACTTCTGTGGATGCCTACAAGAAATTAATCAATTAACAATGCATAATATTGGGTATAAATTAAATAAAAGAGAAAAGAGATCTGTTTCCCTCTTTTACATTCTTTTCTATTGCTATTATTACTAGTGAAGACTTAAAGACCATTTCCTATGCATAGATTCGGATCATGAAGGGATCGTTCCTTTGTAATTAAGGTTTTAATTTAGCGAATAGGAAGAATAATATTAAGCAGAAACCATTTGTACACTGTAAAGTCTTCATTTATATTTTCTAAGCAGGGCTTATCGCATTTTTGGTTGAGACTATGGGTACCTAGTAATTACCTATGGTATACATGCAGAAAAAAATTTATCAAAGAAAATGTACCTACGGAAAGTATAATCCTTGAATATAACTGACTACAAGGTATATCTGAATAAAAAAGAAAAACCATTTTCTACAATACTGTGTGTTGATTTATTAGTACCCTTGATTACTGGTGCGCCGATCAGTTTAAAAATTAGCGCGAGGATGTTACCTAGCATAGTTCACGCTTTCTCCTTTCGCGCGCTTCTGAGGCCAGTGGTGCCAAAATCATGGGAAGTGGCAATGAAGTTAGAATTATGGGACGTGGGACTTAGGGTCTGTTCCGTTTCGCGCATATTGAGTGCATAGAAAACTGCAGAGAAAACCGTTCCGTTTTCGTGTCATAGAATTCCCTACAATTCTCCCACTTCTAATGCATCAAGCATGCAGTTACTACGCGCATGTGTATTTATCTCTTTATGTATTTATCTCTTATGCGTGAAACGTAACAGTAAATATATATAATATTGAATAAGTTTGCTTTAAACTAGTAAGAACTATCTAGTGTATTTAGTGTTCAAATAGCATTTATATTACGAAGACTGGTTAATTAATTCGGGGCTTTCGTCTGTTATAGGTAAGCAATTCTTTTCTTTGGAAGCGTCGGTTCGTTTCAAGCGGTGTAACGAAAACGCACTGGACGAGTGCAGCATTTACAATATGTGGTTTTTAAGTGGAAGTTAAACTTAAGTAATTAGACAATGGAATTATTATAAGCACTCCTGTACGAAGTATCACTGTACATTATTCAAAGTATTTTAATAAACCACATTTAGAGAAAAACCGCATCTTTCAATTTAGAACAGCAACCTATAACTTCCATTTCCTAATTAAATCCCAAATTTGACAATCACAAGTAAAGTCTGCCTCTGCGTCGAATAGTTCTCCGCCTTGGATTCTCTCTCCGAAGACGCTAACATAGTGCCACCTCTTTCGACATCATGTTCTCCTGTTACAATCTCAATTTTGGAGCGTTTAGAAAATTTTGGCCAGATTTTAGCAAATGTATCAGGAGAACATGAAGCGAAAGGAGGTATGCTCTGAATTTCATCGTCGAAGGCCTTTTGAAGACGCTGCGCCTCTACGTCGAATAGTTCTCCGCCTTGGATTCGCTCTCCGAAGACGCTAACATAGCGCCACCTCTTGCGACATCATGTTCTCCTGTTACAATCTCAATTTTGGAGCGTTTAGAAAATTTTGGCCAGATTTTAGCAAATGTATCAGGAGAACATGAAGCGAAAGGAGGTATGCTCTGAATTTCATCGTCGAAGGCCTTTCGAAGACGCTGCGCCTCTACGTCGAATAGTTCTCCGCCTTAGATTCTCTTTCCGAAGACGCTAACTTAGTGCCACCTCTTCCGACATCATGTTCTCCTGTTACAATCTCAATTTTGGAGCGTTTAGAAAATTTTGGCCAGATTTTAGCAAAAGTATCAGGAGAACATGAAGCGAAAGGAGGTATGCTCTGAATTTCATCGTCGAAGGCCTTTCGAAGACGCTGCGCCTCTACGTCGAATAGTTCTCCGCCTTGGATTCGCTCTCCGAAGACGCTAACATAGCGCCACCTCTTGCGACATCATGTTCTCCTGTTACAATCTCAATTTTGGAGCGTTCAGAAAATTTTGGCCAGATTTTAGCAAATGTATCAGGAGAACATGAAGCGAAAGGAGGTATGCTCTGAATTTCATCGTCGAAGGCCTTTCGAAGACGCTGCGCCTCTACGTCGAATAGTTCTCCGCCTTAGATTCTCTTTCCGAAGACGCTAACTTAGTGCCACCTCTTCCGACATCATGTTCTCCTGTTACAATCTCAATTTTGGAGCGTTTAGAAAATTTTGGCCAGATTTTAGCAAAAGTATCAGGAGAACATGAAGCGAAAGGAGGTATGCTCTGAATTTCATCGTCGAAGGCCTTTCGAAGACGCTGCGCCTCTACGTCGAATAGTTCTCCGCCTTGGATTCGCTCTCCGAAGACGCTAACATAGCGCCACCTCTTGCGACATCATGTTCTCCTGTTACAATCTCAATTTTGGAGCGTTCAGAAAATTTTGGCCAGATTTTAGCAAATGTATCAGGAGAACATGAAGCGAAAGGAGGTATGCTCTGAATTTCATCGTCGAAGGCCTTTCGAAGACGCTGCGCCTCTACGTCGAATAGTTCTCCGCCTTAGATTCTCTTTCCGAAGACGCTAACTTAGTGCCACCTCTTCCGACATCATGTTCTCCTGTTACAATCTCAATTTTGGAGCGTTTAGAAAATTTTGGCCAGATTTTAGCAAAAGTATCAGGAGAACATGAAGCGAAAGGAGGTATGCTCTGAATTTCATCGTCGAAGGCCTTTCGAAGACGCTGCGCCTCTACGTCGAATAGTTCTCCGCCTTGGATTCGCTCTCCGAAGACGCTAACATAGCGCCACCTCTTGCGACATCATGTTCTCCTGTTACAATCTCAATTTTGGAGCGTTCAGAAAATTTTGGCCAGATTTTAGCAAATGTATCAGGAGAACATGAAGTGAAAGGAGGTACGCCCTAAATTTCATCGTCGAAGCCTTTGGAAGACGCTGCGCCTCTACGTCGAATAGTTCTCCGCCTTGGATTCTCTCTCCGAAGACGCTAACATAGTGCCACCTCTTTCGACATCATGTTCTCCTGTTACAATCTCAATTTTGGAGCGTTTAGAAAATTTTGGCCAGATTTTAGCAAATGTATCAGGAGAACATGAAGCGAAAGGAGGTATGCTCTGAATTTCATCGTTGAAGGCCTTTCGTCAACTCTGCGCCTCTACGTCAAATAGTTCTCCGCTTTAGATTTTCTCTACGAAGACGCTAACTTTGTGCCACCTCTTTCGACATCATGTTCTCCTGTTACAATCTCAATTTTGGAGCGTTCAGAAAATTTTGGCCAGATTTTAGCAAATGTATCAGGAGAACATGAAGCGAAAGGAGGTACGCCCTGAATTTCATCGTCGAAGGCCTTTCGAAGACGCTGCGCCTCTACGTCGAATAGTTCTCCGCCTTGGATTCTCTCTCCGAAGACGCTAACATAGTGCCACCTCTTTCGACATCATGTTCTCCTGTTACAATCTCAATTTTGGAGCGTTCAGAAAATTTTGGCCAGATTTTGGAGCGATGTATCAGGAGAACATGAAGCGAAAGGAGGTATCGCCTGAATTTCATCGTCGAAGGCCTTTCGAAAACTCTGCCCCTCTCCGATTTTCCTCGATTGTTACCGATTTCTCAGTCACCCTGTATAGTAGGGTATTTTTCACCCCTTAGAAAAGTACTTGGTACGTGAAAGCGCATCCAAATAGTATAATAAAAGTACCCTTTGATCGCCGATTTTCCTCGATCGTTACCGATTTCTCGGTCACCCTGTACAGTAGGGTATTTTTCACCCCTTAGGAAGGTACCCAGGACGCGAAACCGCGTCCAAAGAGTACAATGAATGTACCCTTTGATTGCCGATTTTCCTCGATCGTTGCCGATTTTTCAGTCACCCTGTATAGTAGGGTATTTTTCACCCCTTAGGAAAGTACTTGGGACGTGAAACCGCGTGCAAAGAGTACAATGAAAGTACCCTTTGATTGCCGATTTTCCCCGATTGTTGCCGATTTCTGAGTCACCCTGTATAGTAGGGAATTTTTCACCCCTTATGAAAGTACTCGGGACGTGAAACCGCGTCCATAGAGTACAATGAAAGTACCCTTTGATTGCCGATTTTCCTCGATTGTTGCCGATTTCTGAGTCACCCTGTATAGTAGGGAATTTTTCACCCCTTATGAAAGTACTCGGGACGTGAAACCGCGTCCAAAGAGTACAATGAAAGTACCCTTTGATTGCCGATTTTCCTCGATTGTTGCCGATTTCTGAGTCACCCTGTATAGTAGGGTATTTTTCACCCCTTAGGAAAGTACTTGGGACGTGAAACCGCGTCCAAAGAGTACAATGAAAGTACCCTTTGATCGCCGATTTTCCGCAATCGTTGCCGATTTCTCTATCACCCTGTGTAGTAGGGAATTTTTCACCCCTTATGAAAGTACTCGGGACGTGAAACCGCGTCCAAAGAGTACAATGAAAGTACCCTTTGATTGCCGATTTTCCTCGATTGTTGCCGATTTCTGAGTCACCCTGTATAGTAGGGAATTTTTCACCCCTTATGAAAGTACTCGGGACGTGAAACCGCGTCCAAAGAGTACAATGAAAGTACCCTTTGATCGCCGATTTTCCGCGATCGTTGCTGATTTCTCTATCACCCTGTATAGTAGGGAATTTTTCACCCCTTATGAAAGTACTCGGGACGTGAAACCGCGTCCAAAGAGTACAATGAAAGTACCCTTTGATTGCCGATTTTCCTCGATTGTTGCCGATTTCTGAGTCACCCTGTATAGTAGGGTATTTTCCACCCCTTAGGAAAGTACTCGGGACGTGAAACCGCGTCCAAAGAGTACAATGAAAGTACCCTTTGATCGCCGATTTTCCGCGATCGTTGCCGATTTCTCTATCACCCTGTATAGTAGGGAATTTTTCACCCCTTATGAAAGTACTCGGGACGTGAAACCGCGTCCAAAGAGTACAATGAAAGTACCCATTGATTGCCGATTTTCCTCGATTGTTGCCGATTTCTGAGTCACCCTGTATAGTAGGGTATTTTTCACCCCTTAGGAAAGTACTTGGGACGTGAAACCGCGTCCAAAGAGTACAATGAAAGTACCCTTTGATCGCCGATTTTCCGCAATCGTTGCCGATTTCTCTATCACCCTGTATAGTAGGGAATTTTTCACCCCTTATGAAAGTACTCGGGACGTGAAACCGCGTCCATAGAGTACAATGAAAGTACCCTTTGATTGCCGATTTTCCTCGATTGTTGCCGATTTCTGAGTCACCCTGTATAGTAGGGAATTTTTCACCCCTTATGAAAGTACTCGGGACGTGAAACCGCGTCCAAAGAGTACAATGAAAGTACCCTTTGATTGCCGATTTTCCTCGATTGTTGCCGATTTCTGAGTCACCCTGTATAGTAGGGTATTTTCCACCCCTTAGGAAAGTACTCGGGACGTGAAACCGCGTCCAAAGAGTACAATGAAAGTACCCTTTGATCGCCGATTTTCCGCAATCGTTGCCGATTTCTCTATCACCCTGTATAGTAGGGAATTTTTCACCCCTTATGAAAGTACTCGGGACGTGAAACCGCGTCCATAGAGTACAATGAAAGTACCCTTTGATTGCCGATTTTCCTCGATTGTTGCCGATTTCTGAGTCACCCTGTATAGTAGGGAATTTTTCACCCCTTATGAAAGTACTCGGGACGTGAAACCGCGTCCAAAGAGTACAATGAAAGTACCCTTTGATTGCCGATTTTCCTCGATTGTTGCCGATTTCTGAGTCACCCTGTATAGTAGGGTATTTTCCACCCCTTAGGAAAGTACTCGGGACGTGAAACCGCGTCCAAAGAGTACAATGAAAGTACCCTTTGATCGCCGATTTTCCGCAATCGTTGCCGATTTCTCTATCACCCTGTATAGTAGGGAATTTTTCACCCCTTATGAAAGTACTCGGGACGTGAAACCGCGTCCATAGAGTACAATGAAAGTACCCTTTGATTGCCGATTTTCCTCGATTGTTGCCGATTTCTGAGTCACCCTGTATAGTAGGGTATTTTTCACCCCTTAGGAAACTACTCGGGACGTGAAACCGCGTCCAAAGAGTACAATGAAAGTACCCTTTGATTGCCGATTTTAGTTCTCCGCCTTAGATTCTCCTTCCGAAGACGCTAACTTAGTGCCACCTCTTTCGACATCATGTTCTCCTGTTACAATCTCAATTTTGGAGCGTTCAGAAAATTTTGGCCAGATTTTAGCAAATGTATCAGGAGAACATGAAGCGAAAGGAGGTATGCTCTGAATTTCATCGTCGAAGGCCTTTCGTCAGCTCTGCGCCTCTACGTCAAATAGTTCTCCGCTTTAGATTCTCTCTACGAAGACGCTAACTTTGTGCCACCTCTTTCGACATCATGTTCTCCTGTTACAATCTCAATTTTGGAGCGTTCAGAAAATGTTGGCCAGATTTTGGAGCGATGTATCAGGAGAACATGAAGCGAAAGGAGGTATCGCCTGAATTTCATCGTCGAAGGCCTTTCGAAAACTCTGCCCCTCTCCGATTTTCCTCGATTGTTACCGATTTCTCAGTCACCCTGTATAGTAGGGTATTTTTCACCCCTCAGGAAAGTACTTGGTACGTGAAAGCGCATCCAAATAGTATAATAAAAGTACCCTTTGATCGCCGATTTTCCTCGATCGTTACCGATTTTTCAATCACCCTGTATAGTAGGGTATTTTTCACCCCTTAGGAAAGTACTTGGGACGTGAAACCGCGTGCAAAGAGTACAAGAAAGTACCCTTTGATTGCCGATTTTCCCCGATTGTTGCCGATTTCTGAGTCACCCTTTATAGTAGGGTATTTTTCACCCCTTAGGAAAATACTCGGGACGTGAAACCGCGTCCAAAGAGTACAATGAAAGTACCCTTTGATCGCCGATTTTCTGCGATCGTTGCCGATTTCTGAGTCACCCTGTATAGTAGGGTGTTTTTCACCCCTTAGGAAAGTACTCGGGACGTGAAACCGCGTCCAAAGAGCACAATGAAAGTACCCTTTGATCGCCGATTTTCCGCGATCGTTGCCGATTTCTCTATCACCCTGTATAGTAGGGAATTTTTCACCCCTTATGAAAGTACTCGGGACGTGAAACCGCGTCCAAAGAGTACAATGAAAGTACCCTTTGATCGCCGATTTTCCGCGATCGTTGCTGATTTCTCTATCACCCTGTATAGTAGGGAATTTTTCACCCCTTATGAAAGTACTCGGGACGTGAAACCGCGTCCAAAGAGTACAATGAAAGTACCCTTTGATTGCCGATTTTCCTCGATTGTTGCCGATTTCTGAGTCACCCTGTATAGTAGGGTATTTTTCACCCCTTAGGAAAGTACTCGGGACGTGAAACCGCGTCCAAAGAGTACAATGAAAGTACCCTTTGATCGCCGATTTTCCGCGATCGTTGCCGATTTCTCGGTCACCCTGTACAGTAGGGTATTTTTCACCCCTTAGGAAGGTACCCGGGACGCGAAACCGCGTCCAAAGAGTACAATGAATGTACCCTTTGATTGCCAATTTTCCTCGATCGTTGCCGATTTCTCTATCACCCTGTATAGTAGGGAATTTTTCACCCCTTATGAAAGTACTCGGGACGTGAAACCGCGTCCAAAGAGTACAATGAAAGTACCCTTTGATCGCCGATTTTCCGCGATCGTTGCTGATTTCTCTATCACCCTGTATAGTAGGGAATTTTTCACCCCTTATGAAAGTACTCGGGACGTGAAACCGCGTCCAAAGAGTACAATGAAAGTACCCTTTGATTGCCGATTTTCCTCGATTGTTGCCGATTTCTGAGTCACCCTGTATAGTAGGGTATTTTTCACCCCTTAGGAAAGTACTCGGGACGTGAAACCGCGTCCAAAGAGTACAATGAAAGTACCCTTTGATCGCCGATTTTCCGCGATCGTTGCCGATTTCTCGGTCACCCTGTACAGTAGGGTATTTTTCACCCCTTAGGAAGGTACCCGGGACGCGAAACCGCGTCCAAAGAGTACAATGAATGTACCCTTTGATTGCCAATTTTCCTCGATCGTTGCCGATTTTTCAGTCACCCTGTATAGTAGGGTATTTTTCACCCCTTAGGAAAATACTCGGGACGTGAAACCGCGTCCAAAGAGTACAATGAAAGTACCCTTTGATCGCCGATTTTCTGCGGTCGTTGCCGATTTCTGAGTCACCCTGTATAGTAGGGTGTTTTCCACCCCTTAGGAAAGTACTCGGGACGTGAAACCGCGTCCAAAGAGTACAATGAAAGTACCCTTTGATTGCCGATTTTCCTCGATTGTTGCCGATTTCTGAGTCACCCTGTATAGTAGGGTATTTTTCACCCCTTAGGAAAGTACTCGGGACGTGAAACCGCGTCCAAAGAGTACAATGAAAGTACCCTTTGATCGCCGATTTTCCGCGATCGTTGCCGATTTCTCGGTCACCCTGTATAGTAGGGAAATTTTCACCCCTTATGAAAGTACTCGGGACGTGAAACCGCGTCCAAAGAGTACAAGGAAAGTACCATTTGATTGCCGATTTTCCTCGATTGTTGCCGATTTCTGAGTCACCCTGTATAGTAGGGTATTTTTCACCCCTTATGAAAGTACTCGGGACGTGAAACCGCGTCCAAGGAGTACAATGAAAGTACCCTTTGATTGCCGATTTTAGTTCTCCGCCTTAGATTCTCTTTCCGAAGACGCTAACTTAGTGCCACCTCTTTCGACATCATGTTCTCCTGTTACAATCTCAATTTTGGAGCGTTCAGAAAATTTTGGCCAGATTTTAGCAAATGTATCAGGAGAACATGAAGCGAAAGGAGGTACGCCCTGAATTTCATCGTCGAAGCCTTTCGAAGACGCTGCGCCTCTACGTTGAATAGTTCTCCGCCTTAGATTCTCTTTCCGAAGACGCTAACTTAGTGCCACCTCTTTCCACATCATGTTCTCCTGTTACAATCTCAATTTTGGAGCGTTCAGAAAATTTTGGCCAGATTTTAGCAAATGTATCAGGAGAACATGAAGCGAAAGGAGGTATCCTGAATTTCACCACCGAAGGCCTTTCGAAAACTCTGCGTCTCTACGTCGAATAGTTCTCCGCCTTAGATTCTCTCTCCGAAGACGCTAACTTTGTGCCACCTCTTTCGACGTCATGTTCTCCTGGTACGAAGCTCAATTTTAGTGTTTAGAAAATTTTGGCCAGATTTTGGAGCGATGTATCAGGAGAACATAAAGCAAAAGGAGGTATCCGCTAACTTTGCGCCACCTCTTTTGACATCATGTTCTCCTGTTACGAAGCTCAATTTAGAGCGTTCAGAAAATTTGGCCAGATTTTGGAGTGATGTATCAGGAGAACATGAAGCGAAAGGAGGTATCCTGAATTTCACCATCGAAGGCCTTTCCAAAATTCTGCGCCTCTACGTTGAATAGTTCTCCGCCTTGGATTCTCTCTTCGAAGACGATACTTAGTGCTACCTCTTTCAACGTCATGTTCTCCTAGTACAAAGCCCAATTTTGGGGCATTCTGAAAATTTTTGCCAGATTCTAGCCAAAGTATCAGGAGAACATGATGCGGAAGGAGGTATCCTGAATTGCTCCGTCAAAGGCCTTTCGATATTTGACATTGGTAGGTTTGGAATTTGGATACGAATGTTCTAGAGGATCTTTACAATAATAATACTGTTTTGTAGAATTTTTCCACTTTATTTTCTTTAAAATACATTCAGTGCATTGCAATGGAGCGATACAAGTATCTACAAATGAATATTAAATAAGTAATAAGTATATTTTCACTATATTTTATATATAAAATCTTGGGTTGAAAGTTTTAAGTTCTTAGATTGATAGTTTTCCCATATTTGATGCAGTTAGTGTTTAAAACAATTAGAAAGAAACAGCACTTTTCGTTCGATCAATTTATTTTCTCACTTTCAATATTCAATTCCAATAATAATAATAGTAATAATAATAATATTAATACTGCGATATAAATATATTTGATATATCTCGTATCCTCTTTTCTTTACAGAATAGTTCAAACCTTCTCACTGAAAAAGTTAAAAAACGGTTTTAAAATGATAAAATGAATTTATATATCTAATTTATTACGATGTTATTATAAATAATACGAGCCTACAAAGGACAATTAGCGTAACTGTTTTCAAGCCTTAATAAATATAATGCTGCGGAAAACACATGCTATTTTATAAAACCAAAGCTGAACGAGAATAAATTTAAAAAAATTGAAACCGACTTAAAAGAAATAAAAATTTACCAAAAAGTAAAATATAATTTTTTGCCTTATTTACCTTAACACATCGAACTGAGAAATTATTTCTTTTTGAAGTTGGTTAATAAATCAAAATCGTGGATGAGATGGTATAGTGGTAATACAAAATGATCAAAGAGTTGGATTTTTGATTCAAGAATCTCTTATTCATCAAACATACATCTGACAGTGTACTTTACGTTGGGGACTTGCTCGAGTAACAACATAAACGAACTATTCAATCGATCTTACATTTTACTGTTCCGTCTTTTAAAAAAACCCAACACCTGTGATTCTCTGATAGATATATTCCTTTTTCTTGTTTCAACTTATTACATATCTTAAACTACATAGAGAAACATTTTGTACTTATAATAACGTTACGTAGTAAACGCACTAAAATACTAAAAAAAATCAGATCCTCAGGTGTGTACTTTGGAATTAAAAATATCTTACCATTCTCGTAATAGTTGCGATTTTGAAGTCATAGAGCAGATTCATGCGTCTACTTTGACACTCATTAACTGCAATTCTTTAACGACAACGAAAGAAAAAGTATGAAAACAAAAAGAAAAAAATATAAAAAAAAAGAAGAAGAAGAACTGCATCGATCGGATTTATTCCATACACCCTGCTAAGATTTCACAGCGATGCTTTAGAGCTCTTACGATTTCGTGTCCAGCTTAAACGAAGCAAGAACAGCTGCAGAAACTATAGGCGTGTTTGAAAATAACGTTTACTCGCGGAGGTGTTAATCGTAGCGTCGGAAGTAATAGAATCGATAAGTACGTTCTCAGCTACATTATGTGAATGTATAAATAGAGTTCCTAATACGGTTCGGAGGCTCCACTAAGGTCAAATATCATGTACACTTCGAAAAGAATCTATAAACCATGGGGTACGTGCTATAACATAGTGCCACGCTTCAAACAACAAAGCATATCTATCGACTGTCACGATCCTACCGAATGGCTCCAGTGCAGTTTCCTCCTTTCCATAGCCAGAGGCAACATACTCGACAGAATTCGCTACGGGCCGATCGTTTAACGATGCCACTGTTGCGGCCAGCCTAGCGCGCGCAATGAAAAATATGCTCGCATTGCTTGCCAATTAGCACTGGACACTTGACAAACAAAATCCCATGGCTCCCGCGTCCGGAGCACGCAAACAATTCGTTCTATTTAGCAAGCTCCCGCTTTGTTCCTAAATATCCACCCTGTTTCGGTGCTTCGATCCACTCGCTAGTTAATTCGACCTCAGCAACAGTGCTGTAACCAGACCTGGGTAAAACGTACAATCGAAACCGGTAAATGCCGAATGAAATCTCGCGTCCAAGTCTGGCCGCTCGCGATCGAAGCGACGTTCACTGTTTCCCTCTCTGCTGTCGCGAAAATAGGAGTTACATACCGATTATTTTTTGGCTTTTAAAATACGAGCACACCCAGACCCAAGTACCGTGCGCTATTTGAAAGAAAAATACTCCTAGTACCCAGATCTGGCTGTAACGAAATGAGAACATAACGTTTGTCGAGTCATCGTTGACAAATTCGATCGATCGTTTCCGCCGGATTGTTTGCCGCGATTTAAGAGGAATTGCTTCGCGGGGCTGGGTCGGCGGGCTGCGCGAACCTGCCGCCAATAGCTGCTCGGCAAATTAATTCCTGCCGCCCGGTATTTCCAATCGAACGGTTCGCCGAACTTGAAATCATTCTCGCGATCTCCCTAGTCGCTAAACCTACGATCGCTTCGATAAAGCTGATCCTTACACTCTCCCTTGTCAGCAGCTATTGACTGCCGCAGGTAAAAAAATCTCCCGCATCGCTGGCCCAACTGTTATTCTATACTTCAAAATCGCCATTCCGTTTTCTCTCGGTAATATCGTGGAAAGTAATACGTACGCTCCATAAATGATCGCTCGCGTTACCAAAGTCCCGAATCGAACGAACGCAAGCATTACCTTCGATTCATTAATTCTTTCTCCTCGGCTAGATTTCGAAGGATGATAACGGTTTGAGGAATGGGATCGCGCCAGGCATACTTTCATTGGAAAATGTTCGCTGGGCAGACTTAACTAAGCAATGTTCCTTTTTTAAACGAACCAGTTACTTAGTTAATTATAGGCTCCTCGAACCTTACAAACTGCTCGTTGACTTTGACACACAATTTACTAAGAAAATAAGCTAAGAGAATTTATGGTAAATGCCAATCGTTAAGATTAGGGATGGGTTTCTCGAAGCCCCGAAGGCCAAGCAAGTTTCCAGTTACGAGAATTCGAAACTTTGCACTTTCCTCGTGAGCATCGTTCGAATTATTATTTTCTTTAATTATGACCAATAGAGATTTATGCAAAAATTTTGTCCACTTCAGTTCTTAGAGCAAGATATTAATAATAATAATAATATTCCACTTATAAAACAGAATGAGCAGTTCAAGTTTCGAGAGTTTCGGGAATTTAAAAATTATGTTCAAACCCACCCCCTAGCTAAGATATTAATAATACAATAATACTTGTACCACTCTTCCTGCTTCACATTATTTACTGTTTCCTTGAGAAATCAACGAAGAGACAAACATCCTCCTTTTATCACCCAGCTGCCCGCGAACCTTCGCGCCGAAACACGCCTCGCGCGATCCGACCCAAGTACGGTACATAA
Source organism: Andrena bucephala (assembly GCA_947577245.1). Lineage (NCBI taxonomy): Eukaryota > Metazoa > Arthropoda > Insecta > Hymenoptera > Andrenidae > Andrena > Andrena bucephala. The sequence goes on from OX387717.1 coordinate 75,465,545, forward strand.
CATTCCGATATAATATATATAAAACATGAACGTGATTGCCTGATTTGAATTACGAAGAACGAACGTGACACGGATCGTCGGTGATTTACAATTTAATCGTATCGTTTGTGATCGACTCGTCCGGCATCCTCATCGAGCATTCTAAATGGCAACACGATGGTACAAGTTTAAAACGCGTCGGCGTCCGTCCCGTTTCTACACGGTGGCCGGTGGCAGCTGGCCACCCTCCGCGCGACAACGGCAAAAATTGATACACGTTACAATCGGGTGGGGGGTGGGTTACAATATTTACTTTATATTGTGCGGGGTTTACGTCGCACGGGTCTCCGATAAAATCGAACGGCTTCGGTTTAAAACACGGGGGATTCATTCAGCGCGTTACCTCGTTAGTCGCGATAAGAATACGTATATACAATTAATCAGCATAATTGGTTTTCATTATGTCAGTCGTTATTGAGCAGGACGTTATACTGATCCGACACTTGCGCGCTACACGAACGAATCTTGTGAATGAGCAAAATCAACGGCGTGCGTATACAGCGGTAAAAAGGTGATAGCGCCGAACGGCTGCGCCACCTCCCGTTTCGCTAGCCGTCTCGCTCCGAGTTCCCCTATCGGTCGAGGTCCGTTACAGTTAGACGACCGGAGGCGTCGAGCTGGGCGACGAATCGGCGGCGGCGCAACAACGAAAGATGAGAAAACGGAGAACGCGGAAGGACGCGTTCGATAACTCGTTCGAATGAATCCTTCGTCGAATGGAATCTATTACGTCACGCGGGCCCCGCCGCGGCGACCCCCGCTCGCGTATAACGAACGAGCGGCCGGGGTCCCCCGTTGGGTATTTTGTAAAAGACGCGGGGCCCGCCCGTGTTGGGAAATCTTCTCTCCGATGAATCGATTTAGCGGGTCGACAACCGATACCAATGGCAACCAAACGAAGCACGCATGGAGAAACTAAAAACGTTTCATATCCCTCCTCCTACTCCTCTGTTTCCTCTTATTAGTTGAAACGCGCTCTCTCTCTCTCTCTTTCGTTTTTTTTTTCGATTTTTTTTTGTTCTTTTTTTCTCCTCCCGTTCCCAAGGGCATCGACAAAACACCTGCCGTACACTCGCCCCGTAGGGGCATAAAGCTCTCTCCGCCCCGTTCCAGTGAACCGTTCTTGAACCCCGGTTCACTCTCGTTCGCTTTCCTCTCGCTTCCCCGTTTTTTTCATTTTTTTTGTCTTTCGACCTATATATTTCACATTGAACAATATCCTCAGTCTCGACTGGTCAATGAGCAATACGAGAGGTCCCTGCGTCGCGGGGCCTCGAAAGAGTCCAAGGGAGAGTAACATGAGAGTTTCTTGGCTCGTGTGTTAACTACCGCTCGATCGTTAATTAATATCTACATGTACCTTCCTGTGACAACGCGACCGTTAATATCGGCTAATCATCCCCCTCCCCTCGTCACTTACGATATCCTTTAGACTTCCTTTTTTACGTTTATTTATTATGTTTTTTTTTGTATTTTTTTTTCTCCACATCAAGTCAATGTTAACATTCGTAATCGGGGAGTGCATTAACATCGACTTGCTATCCCGTAGACTGAGGATTTTATACGCAGGAATCATTGTTGTATTAACGATTTACTTGTCAATTATATTAAGTTATATTATTTATAAATTTATTCGCTTGTTCGTAGTTCGTTAACAGGCCGTGGCTATACAGGGCCCACACTACATTGATTTTCATCCTGTGGCACGCGGTCTTTCCGATATATGTTACAGGCGTGTGTGCGTGTGTCGGTGTGTACGTGTGTCGATGTGCGTGTACGTGATTCGTGAGTGTGTGCGCTCGCATATAATAGTTGGAACATTTCGCCCATTATCCGTCCTCCCTTTTTGTTTTTCTTTTTTCAAATTCCCCTCCCGCTTTTATTATATCGTATTCGACTACTTCCTACCGTACCGAGCGTTGTTATTTCGTTGCGCTTTCCTTGGTCTTTGGGCGACGATCGAACTTCAGGCACGGATTATTGAAAAGTCTCCCGTCCGCGTGGAAAACAGGCGTGCCATTTTTGAACGACACGAGCTCCCTGCGCCAGCTGGCGGCGCCGCCCGTCATCTCGCGGCCGGAAAAAAAAAAGTATCGCCGGCGCAGGGGGCGCGGCTCGTCCAAGGCGAACGATAGACCTTGAAGTTTGATTCGACTCGGACTGACGTTCAGTCGCACGCTCTCCTCTCTCACGGCTGCCCCGCCGGTATTGACAGATATCTCTGTCAAGTCTAGAACGCGATGTTTACTTGTTCATACCGCCGTGTTCCTGGCCCTGGAAGAGATAAGTCGACCAGTAGCCCAGATTGAACAGCAGGAACGTGAGAGGGAAGGCGATACGCGAGACGAAGTCAATCTTCGCGCTACCTTTCGCTTTACACCTGAACCATCTAAACGGCACGATGTCCCAGCAGCTCCTCTCGGTACGTGGGAACGGTAATCGTTGAAAGCGGCGAGGGTCCTCCGGCGGGGCCGTTCGAACGGCCGTCGGGGGCGGCGACGGTGATTTGCGAGACGTCGTGGGCGAGGGCGACGGCGTGGGCGATGGCGACGGCGACGACCTCGCTGAGCTTCTGTAGGAGTGCCGCGAGCTCCTCGGCGAGCACCGGCCGCTGCCTTCAGCGTTGTGCAACGATGAGAAGGACGCTGATCGCGATTGATTGTGGTGCACGTGGTAACGCTGGTAGTGATGGTGGCGCTGAGCTAGCAACGGCTGGTGCTGCTGGAACTGCTGCGACGGCTGCTGCTGCCCCGGCTGCTGTTGCTGCTGCAACGGCGGCGGGGCGTGCTGCGGCTGCTGCTGCACGTTACTGTGTTGGTGATAGTGATGATGATGTTTGTAATGGTAGTGTTGTTGGTCACGGGGACGTGAACGATGAGGTCTGGAGTGGTAATGGTGGGAATGGCCGCGAGCCACGTTCCTCGATCCGAGCGCTTCCTTGTCGACATTTATTCGTCCTCCTCCTCCTCCCGAAACAGGTACGTTGACCAGTACGCGAGATTGAATACAGCGAATACGATGGGGAAGAAGATCCTTGAGATGACGTCGATGCGCTTGGACCTCGTCGGGAACTTGGACAGCCACGACCTGCAGCAGTTTTTTTTTCGCGGTTGCATATGTAATTCGCAGTGCTGCATCCTATCCACCGACATGGTGTCCTCCGGTTGTCGGACCAGAGGTCTCTGGAAATATTCGAGACAGAAAGGATCGATACGGTGTTCAAAGAGAGCGGCGAGCATACGCTTCCTCTTTCTGCCGATCTCGCGTGCCCGATCGGCTGTCTTAAGACACAAAAGTCCGTGGATGCCCGACGTCTCCGGGGCAAGCGGGACGAGAACAATCGCGGGTTGGGGGTTTTGGGGGGGGGGGGGATTGGGGGGGAGACTCGACGGAGACTTTGCAAGGGTTCCGCGACGAAATGTGATCGCAACGGAAACGAAGGCAAGGGTATATTCAACATGTAAAGCTGACTGCGGTGCAATTATATCGGGCGCTGTCGGTGATTGAACGGCGAACGTTCACAGGCATGCATGGCGACCCGCGATCTCTTTCCAATTCGTGGCCGTTCCTCGAGGGAGCGTGTAGACATTAGGAGAGCATTCTAACAGCAACTTTCGAACGGAGCACACCGTCTACGGATTTACTCGCTCACGGAATACAGAAATCATGCAGTGTGACATACTGGTAGTGCCTAAATTAGCTACGCGCACATCCAGCTTTGATCAACGATAATTTTTAAAATGTCAGTCCCACGAGAACATTAGAGGCTCGTCTCAGACCCGTTTAATGTCTAATTCAGTTTTGTGTCTAGTCATTTCAGACGGCTACTAAACAAATAAAGACATTATTCAGTTACACTTCTTGCAGAAGATGACTCTTTAAGATGTTGCGAGCCGCGCCACTCGCGGTGACAAACGGGGTAACGAAAAATGAGGGAAAGAAGAACTCCGGATTATTACCAATGACTCTCGACGCCTACGTTAATTTGGAATGCATACGTAACAGGAACGTAATCATCGCGGTAGAGTTTCGTCACTAGTCAAGCTACGCGACGAATCTCAGCAGTGCCGCTCGTTGTTAATCGAAATGTCGAAAGACGTATTACTGAATATATGAGATTAGATATAAAATTACTAGACTTTAAAAGGTTTATTTACCTGTAGAGAATGTTGAAGTGGTCCATCATATCCGGTCTAGCAGTTTACAATAATAAAAAGTAAAATAATAGAATGAATGTAACGTCATGGTATTTCGAATAATTTTGCAATGATACATTTCAGGCAACTATCTCAATGTACGCAGCAGGGCGCTCGCATTTACTATCGGACGCCTACGTCGCATTACGTTGTTCGCAGAACGCCGGACAACGTATGGGATAGGTACTAAACAAATGAAAAAATAAGCTTTGAAAACTGAAACGCTTGTTCTTTCTCTTATTCTTTTCTTTTCTTTTTTTTTTTCTTTCTTTCTTTCTTTCTATTCTTCTCTTAATCGCTCACTAGCGTCTCGATCGTCGTGCAAGACGGTTACGATTGATAAGAAACCGTTGCTTTTATCACTGACCAAAGATGAATGTTGCCAGGAGATAATGAACATTTAAGCGGCTGCGATTGTCGTGGGATACTGACCATAGCGAAGTTGGACGAGTTGTCCGGCTCGACTTGGTCGGAGGACAGGTCGATCGCCGATGATTGCTCCGTTTCAGACGGTGGATACTTTTTCTCTATGTTGTCGCTGTGCATGTCGCTCCTCGACGCGTAGTTCACTAGGGCGAACTCGAGGAGCGCGCCGAATACAAACGTCAAGCATACGCCCGTCCAAATATCGATAGCCTTTGTATAAGAGACTGGTGGCAGTGACGCATTTATTCCTGACGTCTGCGTGGCCATGGTCAGTAGGGTTGTCACACCTGGTTTCAGAAACGTGCGCGCGCGTACACGTCGATTAAAAGTCCTGCTGTATCGGCCAAAGATCGGCGCGACGATACTGCGCGTACAGGGTGTTAAAAGAATGGTGGCCACTGCTTTCAGCGGCGAATCTACAGCTCTGGATCGATGGAGATTTGTAAAAAAAAACTTGTTGCGAAATTCTTTATAACATTCAAAATTAATACTAACTTTTTTCTTTATATTATCATATTCTGCTCGCTGAAAGGAGGGAAAGGAATCGCAAGCGTTCCGTTTCTTAAAATAAAATTGATAAAGTCTCGGCATGAAGTGATCCATATTTCGTGAAACCACTTTTCACGTTTTTGAGAAAACGGTGCGCTTGCGACGTGTGGTTCCTTTTAAATATTCATGTGAAAAAGAAATATGAACATTAATTTTCATTGTTACAAACAATTTTGCTAGTTTTCTTCACCACGTTTACCCCGGAAAGGAGTGACCATCATTTTTTTAACAGCCTGTAGAATCACCAATTGTTCCTTGCATTACCTAATGACACTCGAGCTGGCACGGCACTCTGATCAAGCCAGAACGACACCCAGGACACAATGACAAGCATGCAGCAGGGGATGTAAATTTGAATGAGATAGTAACTGAACTCTCTCTTGAACAGCAAGTCCACCTTAAGGCAGCTGTACTCTCCTGCAAGTCGATCAGATCTCATCATTGCTGGGTCGCTTCGGAGGCGTCAGCGTAAAGTGGCTGTACTATAGTGAAAGGATTTACAAACCAGTGTTAGTTTTGCTATTACAATAATCAGTAAGAAACTTCTCCAATGTGAACCGAGGTAGGTGTAAATTTTTCACAACTTGGACAGGATCCCCCTCCTTCCATAGGAAAACCAAGTCGTCGGTCGTCCAGCCATCTGGAAGCATTCGGTTCACGATTAAATTATCTAGCCTCTTGAATCTATAATCAAGGGCGACCGCAGACTTTTTTTTCAAGTTGACAGGCTCGAACCCATTTTGAACCAATTTCATTAAAAATTTAAAATCATTCACTATTTTAGTAGAAATTTAATAAAGATTAGTTTTTAAAAAATAAACGATTTTTCCTCAAGCCAGGTTCTATAATATCCCTGTTACAAATGGTACGGAATATCCACAGAGGTGCTATATTTTCTATTACAAATTCGATACTTACAACTTGCCATACGAAGTGAACAAGTCTGCCGATCCAGGGGGTACAATTTTAAATTCATTGGGCATGATAACGTCAGGGATATCCTACAATGCGAGAAATAAAAGTGTGAGCTCCTCTTCAAGTTGGACGTTTTCAGTTTTCTTTTTTAAATTAAATTTTCATAGTTTACCGTATACTGTATAGAACGGAACCTTTGGGGAAAATACGAATGTACACGTTGGGCATAATAATATTGTGAAAATGTCCTTCTTTCTCGTTCGAAAAGAACAGATCTGGCATCCAAACACGACTCGCGTCCGTTAATGTTAAATATTTCAGACGACCTGTAACGTTACACATAAAGAATTTAAGGGGGCAGTTGGGTGATATGCGGGGAGGGGTTGTGTCGCGAATTTCGCCGGGAAACTGGGAATCATGCGGGAATTTTGCAATCTGTAATTACCTCCGAAATCATCGAATTTTAGTCGTTCATCCAGCCATTGTTCCCGGAATGTTAACTGTACAGAGTATTCCTGCAGGCGAAAAGAGAAGGAAACCATTCAGTTAAGGGTATTTACACCTACGTTAGATAACAGATAATTTTATGCTCGAAATGGTTGGGGCTTCTATGGTGGTGAATGGAAAATATGGGAGTTTGTCCATTTGTGAATCGATACAGTAAAAAGAAGGTGGTTGGAGGGAGCATCGAATCGGACGTTAGAAAATGGACATGAACCATTAATAAATTCAATCAAGAAATTAACAGTCTCCTTTAATAAATTAATAATCCATTCTGGTAGAAAATGGTAATATATTTAATAATGAACTACTTTGGTTAGTACAGAATTTTAGTTAAAGAAACTTCGGTTTCATTTCTTACGTCGGATTTGAAGCTCCCCTAGTCCTTTCTAATTGTGAAATCAATCTACATAAATCATTGAAGGTATAACTTAAGATTGATGAGAAAGAAATTACGTATTGTACAAGAAATAGAAGAAACGAGTGGGTTAATAAAACCGAGGAAGTTCGTAGAGCTGCTTTAGGTGTTTATACAGTAATACTTTCGAAAGAATAAATACATACGTGGGTTGCTTATCATTTTCGTAATCAGGGGAGAGAAAGGAATCTTTCTTTGAATATTATTTTTATTTCTGAGACGTGCAATATTATGAAACTTATGCTTTCAGTAACTGTGGTTAGCTGAGTAGTACATTACTGACCCAATTAACGTTCTCATGTGCACTACTATCACAGAAAAGCACGTTCCATGTAATTATTATATTTTTGAGAAACTGCATCCAGTATCTTAATCAATAAACCTGAAGCATAATATCATTTTCCTCTGAATGTGTCTTATTTTATCTTTGCCTTAATAATCCCTATACTATACAATATTTACCATCTCCATAAATTAAAAATACCCACAATCATGTATTCCCAAAAAAAAGAGCAAGACTAAAATGAATATAATAAGCTTGGAAACCGTGAACAGGGCCAGTAACAGTATTATACCCCACCACCTTGGAATCGATGGCGAAACGTTCAAGAATAATTAGCTCTTAAAATAAACAGAAATCTGGAGTCCCGCGCAGAATCGACGAGAATAGGCCGCAAAGAACAAAAAGGGCAGAACCAAAAGGGGAAGTAGAACAATTGAAACGAAACGAATACTCCCTACGAGCTAAAAATACTCCATCAGGTAGTTTGGCGATTCTGCAACGATGCCTCGAGTATCCTACCTATTTGACCCTGACGCGCCTTATCATGGTGGTAGCTTTCTGAGTGCGATAAGATACCTAACCCAGACCCTTTAACGCTCTTGGAGATCCCCGGGAGCTTTAACGGAAGCAGCCGAATTAATCGATCACGCTGAACTTCTCCCGCGCGTATTAACGCAAGTGCGCTATTAGAGGGATTCGTAGGAAAATGAGTGCTACTTCAACGGGCACGCCTTCCTCCGGCGTTCCCAGCGAAGGGAGAGAGACAGAAAGCGTGGGGAGGCATATTACGAAGTCTTTCCATTCTTCCCTTTCTGCTGGAAGATTAAGTGCCCGGCCAAGATCGGGGGAAAAAGAAAAAGGATTAACCGTGGGAACGCTTTCCCGAGGCTATTTCGGGGTAAAGAGCACTTGCCGGGCGAAAGGTCGCGTTTAATTTTTTTGACCAGGGAGCGTTAAAGAATCAAGGTCGGCGCTGGTATCTTGCTGGAATGAAAAGTCTTGTTGCAAAGAACGCTCTGGGAATTGAAGAACGGTGTTCGGTATATGTGTACACGGTGGTATACACATATACACGGTCTGTGTACACTGCGAGAGGCAATGTGAGAGTCATGCAAGAAGCAACATCGAAGCTCTAACTACGCTCAGATCTAACTATTGGTGAAAACTAATGCAAGATATATATATATGTATATGTACACAGCGGTAGACACAACTATATATATATATATATATATATATATTTATGTAACGTATGTAGCATGCATGTTGGCTCACGGTTTCATTTCCCCGAAGCTGGAATCGTCCACGGCGTCCTGTTTCTTTTCTATTCGAGAGGGGGTTAAAGACAAGTGCTTCCACACTTTGCATTCTTTCTTTCGCTTTTCTCCCTGACGGCTCGTCCTTAATTCCGTGGCAGGGTAACAGCTTCGGCAAGTTTAATCGAGAAAGTCGGAATCTAGGAGATCCTTTTACCTCGACTTCGCTCGCTCATTCTTTTCGCACTGCTCTCGTTGTACTTTGCTCGTTTTTTTTTTTTTGCTTTTTTTCGTAAGCTATATTGGACTATTTATTGCGCCTTTGTCGACCAGCTCCTGGCTGCAAAGACTTACGACCTGGCCCGCAAGGGTTTCTGAAAATTCAGCAACACGTCGCAGAGGAGGATCCGCGAGGACCTTCCCGGTTCTTTATTCTCTTATTTTTCGCAGTGACCTTTCATTGCGGTTTCATTCGTCGCGTAATTGCTCTTGTTTCCCCATCGTTTCGCTGGGCCGTTAAAGGGTCCATTTTAATCAGGGGACGCGGAGTCGCAGAATAACAGGTACAGAGGACAAGATGTTTGCAAAACTCACGAAAATTCTGCGTGGCGAAAATATCTTGCGGAAGAAAGCGTGTCTTATTATACAGGGTGCTCCATAAGACACAGTAGTTTCGGAGTGAAAAGTGGCTAAGAAACGTTTAGGATTGATAACGAGACACCGAGGCTCATCGTTAATTGAAGGGTAAGGGGAAACACAGGGAATGTCGCAGAACAGCTTTGTCGAGAAAATTAAGTGTTTTGTTCCAGTGCAGAGTGGACATTACCCGTTTTTAACCAGTATACCAAAACTTTGACGTTATCTTAAGGGGTCATTTATAACCCTTTGCGATTCGACACTTCTGTAGTCCCAGTTGTCACAAACAAAATATGCTTTAAATCAAGAAAAATGGACATCCCTTGTATTCCCCTTACCCTTCACTTATGTAACTCCTGCTATTCTCTTAACGCGTGTTTCTTTAATTTCCTATTTGCAAAAGATAGATGGATATCCCTTTGCTTCGAGTCGATCACCAGTAATTAAAAAGAGCACGAAAGATTGATAAGTGATAGCCGAGTGTCCTTAGGAATTCTTCGAAACTATTCGAATTTATTAAAAAAACCTCGATATTCTAGAAAGAGAACACTCTACCCTTCTCTGCCTATTTTCTGTTTCAGCTACTATTATCGTCCTTGTATCAATAGAATTTCTTATTGCCTCAGTCTTTCCACTCTCTTTAGTATCTAATTCCTCTCCACTAGAAACTATCACAGCTGCCTCTATCGTGTACCAGGCGCGAGCAAGCGACAATAGAAGTTCCTTAACATCGAGCTCATAGACGGCGCTTAATTATTCAATACTACCCCCGATCGATTTGTCGCGGCGGAAGTGGCGCCTATTAATTCCCATTCGGCTCGTTCACTTTCACTTTCACGAATACATTACACACAAGTGGCACAAGTCAGCTAATAATCAAACTCCAGCCCCTAAAGATCGCGCCCTTAGTTACGGACAAAAGTGATCTCGTTGGGTCCACTCGAGGTCTCGTATCTTATCGCCCTTTCAATCTTCAAGCTTAACGATCCCACTTTATCTCAACTGTTTAACGACAGACGAGTGCCTGAACGTATGTAAAACATTGCTTTTTATCATCCCCGACGCTTTGGAATACGGCTGACAGGCGCAGCATTAAGAAATTTTATTACGCATGTTGGTTCAATATTCCGAGGCTGGCCAAGTAATTACTTTAATCACGCGTGAAAAATTAATCGCATGGAAAATCCCAGCTCAAGCGAGAATCAAACGATCTCGCGACGCGGCGTGCCGTTTTGGGTATTGTGCCATTCGCGCCACCCTGTGTTGCGGATTCGCCATCATAGGTTGAAAGACGTTTCTCGCGGCCGTTCGGAGGCAGGGCTCTATCTAGCTCTTCCGCCACCCTCGGCAAGAATAATTTGTGCCACCCTTTATATTTAATTAAGAATGATTATTTTAAAATATCATTTTTGACCGTGAGTGAAATTTTTTGTAGGTACTTGTTGAATTAGAAAAGCATTTTGTTTTATAAAAAATTTAATATTCATAAATTACCGATTCACCAAACTGTTTGCCACTCGGAGCAAGACCCTTGCGCCCCCTAGATCGGGCCCCTCCCCGGGGTGAATAGGGTAAAGGACCCAATTACTGTCACCTACCCAATTACTGTCACCCTAAGCTGTTTTACGTAAAATAACGAATAAATCTTATAAAATTATGCATACAAAAAATTTAGCATACAATTCAAACTGTTATTTATACGATACAAAAAACAGTGCTTAATTTTTTCTTCGTTAATTTGAATAAAACGATAACAAATTTTAAGCGAATATTAGGAGAATGGAAACGATGACTTCCTTACTAGCGAAAGAGAAAACAGGGCGTTGAAGAAAATGCTGTAATTGTGATATTTAAGCTATTAACATAACAAAATATGATATTTTAAATAGTATAAGCATCATAGAAAGTAATAAAGATCCGAATTCAACGATTCATTAAGTCTTTTTACTTATTAATTGGGTGACAGTGATTGGTACAAGCGTTTCAAGCATTTTGCTATTACTGTCATAGTAGTAGTTGCTCATGTACACGACACGAAGTACCCTTAAAATGATATAAACAGTATTAGGTTAGCTGGCAGTAATTTAGGTGTCAGTAATTCAATCAAATACATTTGAAGGGTGCCAGTAATAGATCCCCAAATATGTTTTTGAAATTGATGAATTTATACATAAAAATCGATGTTTTAAGATCCACCAAATTTTTTTCGTCAAGTAAACATATTAAACAATAATGAATAACAAGAACAACATATACTTTTAGTCTATAAGTGTCAGCAATTGGGTCCTTTACCCTATGTGTGCGTGTATGCGTGATAGAGAACTGAAGGTAAGAACGAAACGAGGATGAAACAATAAAGGGGCAAAATCGTCCCAGTGAAACGGGTACGTACCATGTCGTCCTTTCAAACGGCGAGGAAAACCGTGCGAAACGTTCCTGCATGGAAAAATTGATTTTTCTCGCTGTACATAATTACAGTCAAGCCTCCAGCGACGAGCTAAGCGCATTTGCATAATTTCCCTTCGTATATCTTTCACCGAGAACGATTCTACTCTCACCACGCCGCACCGGCCTTCCGTTTTCGTTCATTTTTATCTCACGGTTTTTTTAAAAAAAACCAACAACAGAGAACCGCGCGTGTGTCGCGAATGTCGAAGGAGAATGTGTACCTCGGTTGATTCGTTAACGCAACTTGTGTCTCGACAATCGCCGTATCATGTCTGCCGCGGGCTCTTGATTCGAGACTCTGATTTCTTAAGTAGTGCAAGTCGGTGGTTTGTCAGACCCTACTACAATTCCCTACGCAGAGGTGTCCGCGAGTCTTGGGATCGCGTGAAGCGTGTCGAAGGGATTGATTGGCGAATGAAGGCTAAGAATTCCGTTTCCCAGAGCTGCTTTTCTGCGCAGGCTCCAAGGGGGAACTTCTCCGAGGGAACGATATCAATGGTGGACGATCCGTATCTTATTGGACCGAGTAATGAGCTCGTTCGGACTGTTCCTCTCAGTGGAACGACAACTTACACCACTTATACTAATAATGCATCATTCTGACATATATTCTCCCCTCGCGGAGGTAAAGATTCTTGTTTTCACTGACAGGAAACCCCGTGGGGACGATTCTTTTCTACCATTCGTATTAAAACTCGGATGAAATTGACAATTTGACGGTTGATAGAAATCGATGTGCACAGTGAAATAATTGATAAGACTCAATTCAATTTGGATTAATACGTTGACGGATTTTTCAATAAAAAGGATCAACTTCGTGTCAACAGTGGATCCACGAGTGGCAGTCCTGTCTATCAGTTTCCTTTCCGGGAAGCTGGGTATCGTTAAACGATGAGAATTAACGTGACAACGGGAATGGATCAGAAAGGATTGATACCCGATACGTGGCAGAAGGAGTGCATTTGAGAGCTTTCTTTGCTTGAACAACGCGGTTGATTCAACAAAATGAAAGCAATGAGATTGAAAGGCGACTGTTTACGTATTTAAATGAAATTGACTAAACTGGTTCACTTAAAAATGGCGTCGAGACAAATTGCAACATTTAATGGTAATGTGTCTGGAGATTAAAATAAACCTGAAGAGAAATCAGCAGAGAAATCGAGAAATAATCGAGCCTCTTCTTCTCTCCATTTATACAGCATTATAAAATCGTTCATAACATCGTTATTGCCTTTAAAAACAATTTTCTGCCACGAAACAACAAGCTCTGTTTACGAACGATACATCGAATCATCTCGAATGGGCAAGCTCATTGAATAAACCTGGAAACTCAACTCAACACTGTAACACTCCAATCGAATGGTAATTTACACCGCTCGGTTCGCTTTCAATTTTGTCGAGTCGACCTCTTTGTTCGACCAAAGTGGACCGTGTAAATTCGCCTTAAGAATGCCCGAGAAATCAAATGCGCTCGTTGTACTGCCACGAGTCCCGGGAGTGCCACGACCGCGAGTCCTGGTGCGATTTGTTCGCGAGAAGCTCGTCGAGAACCGTTCAGATCCGAACGAGCTTATTCCAAGGGCCTTTGTTCCTGGAGAATTCTCGTGGCAGGATCGTGCGTGAACCGGTTCAATGTGACTCGGCTCTGTCTTCGCGAGAGAGTCGCTCCCCTCGTGTAAATGCGCTCCAATGACAAATGAACGACAGCGAGAAAGAGACAGACAGACAGACAGACAGGTGAAAGGCAGGTAGAGCAGATGATGTGGACGAAGAGATGGCGAGATGAGCAGGATAGGGTTCACTGGGGTAGGTATACAATACATATGTAACATGCAGCCTTAGAAAAAAAAAAGAAGACAAATATGCACGATCCGTGATATGCAGGGCGTTTCAGAAAGGCTGAATGAAATCCCGAGGATGCACTCCAGCGATTTTCAGCCTTTTTTGACAATTCTAGGGCACGTCTAAAAATATATTAATATATATGAAGGTTGCTAGATAAGATACCTCGCACGGGAAGTTTCATCGTCGTTGGTACACGATGGTTATTTAATTTTATTATTAATTCACTTGTATTAAAAAATTCTTGGACACACCTGTAGGTGCGAGAGGCCCACCGACTGAAAATCGCTGATGTATTCGATGTATCGGAACAGGAGAGATGGAAAGGTTCCCTGTTCGAGCTCTGACCAAAGGTACCAACTTACGCGAGTGCTTCAAATATTATTCGACGAGTAAAAGTTAAGGGGGAATGAAAGTAAGTGATCTCGGAGGTCATGAAGTGGATAGTTCATGGGACATTTAGTAATAAATACCGCGTTTCGGTTGTTGCTTAAGTGCCCTCGATTTCAGACCTCTGTCAAAACAGAGAAGAATAATCAAATGAGTGTATAAAAAGTCTGAATTTGCATAGCAAAAAGCACTTTCAAATTACTCATTTGCTTTATCTCTTTTTAAGAGCTTCTTTCAGCTATAAATTATTAGATATCCACGCAGATGGCCGATCTTGGGTGAAACATTTTAAAAATAATTACCACTCTATTCGGTCGACCACCAATGGAAAAATCTATGCTCGTAGATAAACTATTTCCTTTGATCGTAGCTCGAAAAGCGAACGTGTCCCGAGGACCTTTCCCTCTCTGTTTCGATACAAGGAGCCCGCGCTCCTGCCTTTCTATCGACCACTTTGAAACACCCCTCGTATATCCGAGTAACAATAATTCTCTACCGTCTGAGATGTTCCGACGGCAGCTGGTGCGCCGTCGGAGAGCTGCGTCACGCGAGAATTCACTGTTCCATCATGCGCTGCCACATCGGAGAGAAGCGAGGGCGAAGGATCGAATCACGCTTGGGGGGAGGAGAAAGAAACATTGCCGGTCGAGGGTGCGTCTTGAACGCGCGGCGAGGTCGATTTTATCATCGCCACCCTTAGACGCGTGTTTGCGATGCCAACGGGGGAGCGATTTTACGAGCTGACGAGGCATTCCCTTAAGATTTCCAGCCGCTTCTGGAGACGTTGGGACACGAATTGGTATCCGTTGGACACTAAGCGCCGACGCTCGATCATTTTATTATGTTAATGTGTCTTGAAAATGTGAAGAATGATTTATAGGGGTAAGTATATGCTTGGGGGGGGGGGGGGGGGTGAATAAAAATATTTTTCCCCGCTGAACTCGGCTTCCTTCAAGATTAAATCCTGAGTGTGCCACTGGGTGAATCGATATAGTGGAATAAGTAGAATATGTTATGGGAATATTGATTGTATTTTGGGAAGGAAATTTGTGGGAGAAGATACTATAAAAAGAAATAAGAGGGTAACCCTTTTTCTTGCAATTTCATTAAACCTCCGTGGTCACACGGAATGTATCGCACTCTAAGAGTAATTTTCGAATTCAAATGTCGCGCCTTCACGGCTTCCAAAGGGGATTTATCGTGAAAAAAAGAAGAAAAAAGTATCGTTTTTTTCTAGAACCGTGGAAAATCGCTCTTCTTGGACTACAAATTTCGTCATATCAAAATATTATTTCTAGAAAAAGACTATTAGAGCATGATTGTACGCGTATCGTATGTACAATCATCACTTAAAAGTTAAAAGATTCAAAAATACGAAAATGGTAACTCAAAAATGACCACGGAGAATTAATTTCATTCCCCCTTCCCTTGAATTCTTAATGATTGTAATCTTTAACTACTTATAAGTTGAAAATCGTCGAACGTCTACGCAGAATATTTTACGCACAGCAACGGAGACTCGTGTGCCATCGTGCCACCAAAGCAAATGGAAATCGAAGGGGCAGACTTTCAGTCATTGCCTCGTTAAAGACACGCGATTTTATCGAAGCTTTCCATCGGGGTCGAAAGTCGAAAGTTGTGGTCCCCGCGTTAATCCTATTACAATCAAAGACAATCGTTGCCTGAACTGGCTTCTATTCCTGGCTGTCTCGCCGTCGCAAAGTGTCCAATAGCAAACGTGTCGGTAATTAAACGGCTGATTAAAAAGGGGGGACACTTGATGGTTATCAATTCCCTCCTCGTCGTTTGACCTTTTCAGACGACGTGATTTCACTCGAACTGACAAATATCAACCACGTTGACAATGTCACGGCTTTTTCGTGCGAAAGTGACAGGTGACGGAGGGATCTAACCAAGTTGTGAGATAAGAATCGATGGATTTAGGGTGGCGCAGAGGTTCGTGGATAATCGCTGGCTCAGGCCCACGAATCAGCCCTGTAATCCGAGGGCGAGACCCCATTGGAGTAATTTCAACTTGTCCCAGTAACACTCGCGACTCGAGGCGAGAGTAATTTGCAAACGCAAAAAGGCACGCGATGAACAATTGCAGAATTCGATGCAACTGATAACGATACTTATCTCTCTTGCGGGACACGTGCCGTCGAAGGGCGAGTGTATCATTCGCGTTACTGCCACGGAAAGTTGCATATTACTCCAACAGAGTTGATTACTCCGCACAGGTTGGTCGAATGCTTTTTACAATCGCTAATGGGAGCACGTTGGGTCACCCTGTGCACGTTACGATCGTCGCTGGGGCTAGGATAAGACGATCGTTCGAAAGTTTTTACGGAAAGGGGTGCGCGTTACTTGTGCAGTGAATGTTCCCTGCCATTACGGGGCGTGTAAGAATTGAATCGGGTGGGAAGAACGACAGATGTATATCGTGATTGCGGGGAATTTTCCAATGTAATCACGGAAGGGGAAACAAGGAACTGCAACTTTCGACTTCGACAAACCGCGCACGAAGGAAGCTTTATCGATTGCTATAAAATATTGGCGGTAAGGTGGGAAGGTGTAAGAGGGATGCTGCAAGGATTTGTTCCCGAGATAATACAGCCCATTGGGTGGTGTCCAAAGCGAAGCTACGATTTCTGACTGGGAAATTAATAAGAGCTGACTGAGAGTAAATATTCTATGTATTTCAATGTCCCAGAAAGTCGATGAAAGTCGTGGCAGAAAATTCGGATGTGGTTTTCATATTCATTTCAGAGATCCTTCGTCCACTTACCGCTACCATCCCGAATAAATCTCGTTACTAGGTTCACCAAAAATTGGTCGAGGAAAATGTACACAACGATTTCAGAGGAAATCCAATCATGAAGTACCGCACTGACCAACGAGCTTTCAAATGCCACTCCAGTGTCTTCAATTCGCTCAGAATTTTGCGGGGTACGATTGAATATCGAGTCAGGCAAGCTCTAATGCGTCGCTAACGAAATACACTGATCGAAGTATGAAATCGTCAGGGGAGGATTCGGAGATTTGGCACACCTAGACTAACATTTAAATATTTTAATTTAAAAGAGTCGAGACAATTTCGAAATTAATTCAATATGGCAACTCGCATATGAGTTATTGCTGATTCGCTGTGTGAAATAGAAGTGAATTGTTTTTAAAATGATCGCAAGCCTCTGTGTTTAAACCTCTCCGAATTTCTTTCGCTTAAACACAAATCCGCCCCTGCAAATCGTAGACTACGGACCAAGGTTTCGAACCACGTCGCCTGTTCATTCGAGATGACGGTCCAAAGTCTTGCACCTCGTGCAAGAAGATGGCCCAGGCAAAACTGAAGCTGAACCGTTGCGAAAAAAAATCGGAATAGGTTTCAGAATAGACAATCGAGCGTCGCTGGACATTTAAATTGCACTTCCTTCTGGACAAATATTATCTTGACAGGCAAGGATGTAGTTGAAAAAAAGAAAACGGAAAGAAGAAAGAAACGGTGTTGGAGCGGTGAAACGGTGATTCGACACGATCGCTCGCGCGCGCGATGAAGATACTAGAAAGTAATAGAAAAGAATGATGCTCGAAGAAGAAAGCATCCGCGGGTCGAGTTTATCGCACCGTTCGATTATCCGTCGCGCCCTTTGAATGTCCAATTTTCTAGGCGAAAGATTTACCGCAAACTGGGGGAACACTGGCATGTTTTGGGGACATTTTGCTATATAATATAAAAATTAACATTTTCACTATTGTTTTAAGTATCCTATCACACCACTGCATCTTTTGCGATTGTACCAAAAGTGTCAAAATGCATCAAACTGTTATCTTTTCCCTTCTTCAATACATGTTAATTAGCTGTCAATGTTACCCCGGTGTAAAAATGGCACGTCATATAAATATCACTAATAGCTAAAAAGCTTTTACCAAACAGACCTTACATCGACAATTAAATTTGTTTCTTTTTATATCCAATGCACCCTCTTTTATATATATTTTTTAATTAACATTTTTAAATTTGCTTAAGTCATCCTACTATAACATCGCATCATTTGTGATTGCACTGCAAGTGTGAAAATGCATGAAACTTTTGCCCTTTTCCTTCTTCAATAAATGTTAAGTAACCGCCAATGTTCCCCCAGTTTACAGTGCCGAACAAGGCGCAGAGGTGGTTGCAACGCACAGTCCATCGAACGTTTGAACAGTGAAGTAACATAACAGAGAGAACACACGGCGACCACGTAGAGAATTATACATAGTAACATGACAGTCAACGACATCGAGAAAAAAATGAACGAGGTGCGACCGGATCATTTAGCACACATCCACTGGTCCCAGCGCGGCGTACGGGCCAGTCGTATATATTTATTGGCGTGCAGGACGAGGGTGGGCCGTACGGTCCCCTTGCCCCGCACGTGTATACATATGCACACACGTAAAATAATACAAATACAAGTACAGACAAGTGCAAGTCTCACGGCATCACGTACACGTGACGTTAAATAGATATACACAACGTGTGGATAATACAGATTGTTATGTAGGCCTTGTTTCGTGTCTACTTATTTGTTGCACTCACCATCTTATAATCAACTATTTTGCTGATAGAGCGGAAAAAGATGTTGACCTTCACATTCGTCGGGCCATCTAACACGTCGACCGGAACAGAACAAAACAGATCGATTAATTAAATCAGTTACCGTGCACCGAGATTTGCGTGCTCGTTTCTTTTCTTTTCTTTTCTTTTTTTTTTTCATTCTTTTTCCAATTCAATTTTGAACCGGGGCACGGTTTGTGGAGGAGCAACGAGTGGAGAGGTAGGCGTTGGTCTAGGATCGTGGAATTCGGTTGGTAGGGATGTCTGTTTCTCTCGATAAGGGAGAGAGATTTATAAGAGAAGCGGCGGCGCTGCTTTCCGAGCGCGCCTCTGTTCCCCGGTTGTGCGCGCGGCACCGTAGGGCAGGCCGGTGACTGTGAAGCGATACGAAGGTACCGAGTCGCATGGTCCGAGGTAAACGTCCCGTTGAAGTTTAACGGGCCATCGCGTATTTATGCGAAACCGAATTGAATTGCAATGTGAAGGACGATTACGCAGCGATTTAGGGGTCGTGCTTAAATTACGTAAGGGTAACTTCGGCGATTTCTTACCCCCTCCCTCCCTCAGTATATGAGTTTGCAAGATTTTATATTCCAACCCCCTCCCTTCTTCCTTGCGTAATATTTTTTGCATTGCTTTTCTCAGTTATTAAAATTCTTTTCAAGGTTTATATGATTAACTCGGTTTCGCGTGTACGGCGAAACATGGTTTTTGGGCGATTTAGGCGCCACCTGACTCCCTCTACCCCTTTTGTAAGAAAACGTAAGAAATTCGTGACCTCTCCCCCCCCTAAAAGCGTTACGTAATTTAAGGACGACCCCGTAAGGCTACCGAGCGCCGAATCCTCGAGTTTCCGCGACGACGCGCGTGGCTCTTTCACCGACCCTTGGCTTCTCGAACGATACACCAGCCTGTGATAAAAAATGCCGAGCCATTCTTTGAGCCGTCGTCCGTCAAACGCGCGGCTTAGAATGGCGAAGCTACTTTGGAAAGGTTCGATGAAAAATGTAAGCAAAATTTAACGCGCTGCACAAAGTCACGTTCAACCTCCTCCAGCATTCGACGTTAAAGAGTGACCTTTTCCTTGGAACTCACAGCTCTCGACGGTATATCGCTTTACGGGATGTATTTCCTGTGAAACCCGCGCCGTTGGGTATTATTTTTCCTCCCCATGTTCTCCGAATTGCTTCACACTCTTCAAGCACGTACTTCGCAGAAGAAGAGTGACTTAGCAGAGTGGTATTTTCTTTAATAAGAGCGACGCATTGTTTTTATTTAAGAGGAACGGAGTCCTCCGAGGGAATAATTCTTTTTGATGATTCGTGGTAGAGCAAGAAGAATTATATTTCTCTGTGACTTGTTCAATCACTTGGAAATAATTAATTAACGATAGAAATGACGTTCCGTGCACGTCAAAGCGGAAAACCTTGAAGTGATCCTTTTATGAAATCGACAGAAGGCCGTTATTCGATTGAAAAGAAAAAAGTGAGAAATGTCCCATTTGATAATTCCAGTAAATATTTGTAGTTCAGCCTAAAGTAAAATTAATATCGATCCTCAATGAGATGAAGTATATTCGAAGCTACTATAGAACGTACATGAAAGCACCTAATCTAGCCAAACGTGCGCCTGTCAATGTTAATAAAAAATAAGAAACTAACATCAAGAACCGTACTATCAGCTCCACAATTTAATATTAATAACATGGTACCGTTACGAATTTCTTATGAAACACCCTGTATAAAGTGGACTACATTCAAAACCTCTTCCTACTTATACAGTCGCCGAGCACTCCGCACACTTGCAGGTGCGATGTTGCAATGCAATTTTTCCAGAACAATAATCGTGTTCGGATCCAACTCATGAATCGAGGGGTTAAACAAAAGAGCAAAAGAAACTGGACCACTAACCGAGCAATAATTCTTATAACAAAGAATACAGCTTATAGGATAGATGTCCCAATTACAGTGCCAATGGTCCCTATTACATCCATTTTATTTATTTTACTTAATAAAAAGTCCCAATTAAATAATAATTTTTTTTCAACACTATTCTTTATACCTCACATTTTTATTAAATAAAATAATTAAAGTGGTAGTAATAGGGACACTGGCAGTAATCGGGACATCTACTCTAATACAATGAAGAGTGACACATCAAGATGATCGTTTGATAGCTAAGCAGCTTCCAGGCGGCGATAAAACAAATCCACCCCCGTCGCCTCCCTTAATCACAACAAAGTGTTTAGAAAAGTCCGTGCGAACTCAGAATCTCGAGAAAAAAAAAATACACTGAAAACTTCGCGACGGAGGTGAGGAGAAGAGTGAGTGCGTCCGGGCTCGGATGAATTTTAAACAGTTTGTCAATCGACCGCGTATGCGTGTACAAGCTTTCAGCGGCTTAGGTGTCGTGGAGCGTCGATACCGAGGCACGGAGAAGAGGGCGCAAGATAAAATAGTGTTTTATAAAATATTCAAGCATCACCTGTTGAAACCAAGTCGAAGCCAAAGTACAGAGGCCTTACCATTTTTTATCGACAGGGCGACAACGTGCTCGCCGCGACGAGTGATATCGTAACTTTCCTTTATCGAACTCTATCCCGACTGGGTTTGTCGTTTCGGTGGTATCTCACGTGCGCCATTTTGCGCAGGGTGGAAACTCGACGAGTTTCGACCGCAATGCATTACACGCCGTGTAATAACCCAAAACACTGCTGGGCCGGCCTCGAACGGTTCACGATTGTACACACATCTGTACAACATGCTACACATGCCCCGCTATCATTTAATCCCTTACTGCACCAGGTTTCTCCATTTTCCGTCCGCGACGCGACCTCGTTCACAGTAGATTCTCGTTATAAGCTCACTTCGACTATGCGTTGTATGCTCGGCCACCACCATTTCTTGGAATCCTTCGTCCGAGAGTGAGAGAACCCTCTCGCTCGCTCGCGGATTCACTTACTCGCGCGGCACTCTCATTAGCGGCTCGTAATAGTCGACGCTACGCGTTGTAAGCTCGCCGCCAGCCCCGAGCGTGGAGCCTATAACGAGAATTCACTGTATTATCTTCCTCCGTTGGTTCAACTACCGGTGAGAATAGACATGCATTCCTTGCTGCTACGTTACTACGGCAAACTCCTAGGAAATAAACGAATTTCGAATGTTTCTTTTCCAATTTCGGCGTACAGGCCCGTGAAGTCTAATGTCGTAGGACGTTTCTTCTTTAAAGACACTTAGCTTTCGCGAGGAATGAAAGGGGACCGTGTCACAGTGCCTTTCGAAGCTTCTGGGGAGAATTACTTTGTGGCCAGGATCCGTTGGGAAACGGGCGACTTAGGCCCCCGTCTTTGCGAGTCGGCGAGATCGCCGACTTTGATTAAAAGTGATCGGGAAGGGGGAGAGGGAGGCTGGTCGCTCTACACGGATATATGTAATTGGGTACCGCATGCGAGAGAAGTAAAAGAAAAATGACTCACCAGTTTAACGCGTCTCGCACTTTGAAGAGAGCTCAATAGCTTTCAGCGGTACGTACTTTGAGGAAGTACCCTGCTACCGTTCTAGCTCGAGGAGAGGGAGGTCGGGGTAAAAACTATAAAAATCTCTGCCGACGTACGATTATTGCAAAGCGAAAAAGTGGCCTCTCTAATCGTGACGGCCGAGAGTCGACGTGAAAAAGCGACGTGAGCTAGTTTCCACGGTCTAAAATGCCTGGCGAAGAGTACGGCACCAAGGAATTGGCACTTAATAATAATGCGCCATTCTCGGGTGCCTATGGTTTCCGCAACGTATGGCCTCCTAATACCAAAGCGATATTTATCGCTCTGTAATAAAAATTGAACCTTATTCCTTGAGCACCCCTCCACGAAATGGACCTTTTCTTTAAACAGCAGATCTCTGTTCCTCTCCAATTCGTTTTCATTTTCTCCGGAATAACAGGCACAGTAATCTCGTATTTCCGATATGCACATCTCGTGGGGGATACTTCAGGAAGTAAAATGGCACTTTTCATCGCAGAATGATTGATATCTTTTCGAACTCGGTCTACGAAACTCGGTACGTTACGATGAGCGATGAGGCATTCGTCGAGTTTTCATTGAAGGTCTACGGAAAAACAGGGTTCTGTGCCGAAATAATTTTGCCCCGGGGAGGCGCGAGTAATTAGGACACCATCGAGTATCTATTAAACATAAATAAATGAACGTGACGATTGATGATCGCGGAGGCAACACCGCGCGCGGCCAAAGAAACAGGGAGCAGAGACGTGGAAGCATTAACAGTGACAAAACCGTGATTACCATGGCCGGCAAGAACAAAAACGCCTATTAATAACCATAGTACGTAACACAAAGTAACTGGTGCATCGGTACATACGTATGACGGAGAAACGGTCTGTGATTGATAGACTTGATGCAGCAGCTCGGAAAAAGCACACCACCGGACACAATCGATTTATGCAATAAGGGATTAAAGAACAAATTGTATAGCGGCCGAGTCTGTAGATGTACATATATATCTGTACGTGTGTGTGTGTGTGCGCGCGTGCTTGTGTACGTGTGTATGTTGATATACTGTGTGAGCAATAAGTAATAAAAGGAGATAAAACGAACAATATCTGAATACACAGTGTATCTTTATGTATATGGGTGTACATGTATGGGTTGCTGGGTGTCAGCCACGAGGCAAAAAACCTTGATGCCCACCTTAATGGCTCACACGGCAAAACGTAGTAAAAAGTATGGTAGTAAAACGTCAAGTTCCATTAAATCATCTACGACACAATAGCGTGAGGCGACAGTATGTGGTGTGGTTTTCTGATTACGTTCAGCACGACGTATGTATATACTGCGACTACCGGGCACGGGGTAAAAGGGTACCGCTAGATTACACCCTGCTCGATCCACCATAATTTCGTGCGACGAGAGGGAGGCATAATTACAATACAATTTGTTTCTCCCGACAGTTGGATCGTTCCAAGGATTATACTGCAAACGGCAGAGCCAGTTTTCTGTTTCATTTAATTCTCGAATTGATAGCCAAAGGGGTTCGGCCGTCGTGCTGTCCGCAAGCTCCAAGTTTCTCTTATGCATAGAAAACATATGCTTGCTTAATATAACATACGGTAGTAGTGGAATTAAAAAAGTTATGATAGTGGGCCTTAAATACGCACGAGAGCCTGTTTACAAAAGGGACAGAGACAACATAAAGAGAGGTAAAAAGAGAGAACGTGGTGTACGGTGTGTGTACATGGTTTTCTTTTCTGTATAACGGGTGATAGACAAAGAACAGAGCGTTATAGGATTACTAATAGTAGCGAATTAACAGTAAACACGAGTGTGTGTATATACAATACATTAATTAATATGTATGTATTATCATACAACCGCACAGTAATATGATAATCATTGCACGTCTAGCTACTGATCTCGACGCTATCTCGTCAATTCCCGCTGGTGTTCTATCGCTGAACGTTCGATATCTGTCCGCGATACAAAAAGAAGATGATTCCCCGCCGAATCATGATATTGTTGCAGCGCCGGGCGCATGGCATATCGAACGATCGGGAAAGCTTCATACAGCGTCGTACAACGTAAGTACACGGCAGGTGCAAACAGCGCGCCGAGCGTGGATATGTCTAACGCTACGGACCGGAACAGAAAAATAGAGGAGCAAAATTTGCAACACTTTCGGATCCGAAATGCTCGTTTGCCCGGACGCGAAAGGAAAGCTCGCGGCGAGGCTATTTCATTCGGAAACGGGAGCTAGAAAAAGAAGAGGAAAAGAAAAAAGACAGCAAGAAGAACAGTGAGTCTACGGTATCCGGATGAATGGCGCGGAGAATCGAGAAAGAGATCCGGTTTGATCAGATGTCAGGAGACTATAGCTAACGATCATTGTCCTCTAGGGTGATTTGCTCTGTATTTATAATACACACAGATTGCACAGGTAACGAACACTCAGTATAATGTAATAATAATAATGGATGATAGTGATGGTAATAATAATGGTAATAATAATATAGTATATAATGTGTAAAGGCGTGTGTCTGTGATTTCGGGGCATTAGATTTTTAACTTACCATAGTAACGTCATCTATTTTTGAGATACTTCGAACAAATATGTTGACGCGGACAACCGCGGGCCCATCTAACATAGCAAACAGAATAAATAAAATTAATCAATCGTTGAGTAATATGAAACGTATCTTTGGGGGTTTGTGTAATGGCAAATGAAAAGAGAGACGGTTCTCGGAGTCACGCTTCCGATAGCTGGACACAATGGGGATATAAAACGTTTCCATTGTCTTTTCTCATTGGGCAACGGGTACGGCCCCTCGCGCCGATGGAGATCGCTTTTAAACATTGTCGTTAGAAACAGCGCTTTTCATGTACGAGCGTGACGTTCGGTGGAATATTCGTGGCTGGAAACGACATGGAAAGAGAAACGATGAGGGGGGAGGGGGTGGGGGGGGTGGGGACGAATCATTTTTCCCCTCCGCGCGCGGAACATTTACAAGTTAATACAGGCCGAGCCATATAACACGGACGAGACCTGTCTCCCACTTTTGGAACGGAGGACAAGCGACGAATAAGCTTACGCGCCGTTGCGAGGCTCCTCCTCCGCCGTGGCTCTGTGCCCCTCCGAAATCGCGACCACGCGTGCACGTGCGACGGAAGAGATACCGGTTGCAGCTGGCAGGCGCGTCGTTGCGTTTAGGATGGAAGCGAAACCGCGGGCAGATAAAACTCGCGACGTTTAACCTCTCGCTATCTCTCCTGTCCGAAAGCAGGTACGACTCGCCCCAATTATACGATCGAACGTTTACGCGCTATGCTTTTACAGGGCGTTTCATACAGAATGGTGAAATTAGAGAAACGAAGGAAATAAAGAGAATTTTAAAATGGGGGGGGGGCGGTTTTGGAAATATCGAGAAGCTAGTATCCGCTAAAAAGAGTGAAATATGTAGAATGTAGAGGGTGATGCATTGTAATCGGTCGATGAAGATATCGCGGGAATTATTAGGTATATCGAAATATGTACTTCCGCTTTTACTGTGGAAAGTTCGTGGATATTACTAATAATTCAATGACGTTTGAATGGATCGGTTAGAATCGGATATTCTATATGCTTTACTCGATTTGATAGGTACCGTATGCCCTCAAATTCTTGAACACCTTTCCCGTGACACCCTGTATCCCCAGGCAACCGATCGTGGACTTGAATGCCTCGAGGGTGAAGCTACGTTGCTCGGAATAATTCCAGGATCAGCTGACGGCCAATTGCAATGTGTGAATTAAGAATTGGAAGCTAGAAAGTACTCTATATGATCCCATAAGTGTTATATAAACATCGAGCAATATCGCCACCCTCGACACAGACAGAATCGAAGCTCGTATATCGCGAGAGTGCACAATACGGTCCACTTGGACGCTTTTCCCGGATCCATCAGATGCTTCGAGAACAGCTCGGGTCAGGCTAAACACGTAGGTACTAAAAAAAAGAAGCGAAAACGATCCGAGAGTATCGCCGAGTAAGTTTAATGAATGACATAAAGGAACTTACACGTCTCGTAGCTGTTGGTTCGCTCTCAAATGTCGCAACAGCGAAAACTCTTATGCGAGAATCAGAAGCGACTCTGGGAACGTACGGCCGAGCGGAACACTCAAAGAAGCAAGCTAATGGAACAGTATACACCGAAACCAGAAGCGTACCGAGCGAAAGGCACGCGTGTACAGTAGTTACGCTGAATGGCAAACAAAGCGACCAGAGAGCGAAGTAGAGAACGAAGTAGAGAACGAAGGAAAAATTAATGGAAATAAATGGTAATCGTTACTTGATGGAGAATATGATTGAAACTCTAAGAAACTTGAAGCGTTGTTTCGTACGTATACCGTATAGGCTTTCCCAAGATGTCTGGCCACAAGGATAAAGCAGCAAACACAATTATATATCGATCTCGATTTAAACGGAGTGATTGTTTTACTGTCGACTCGATAGACCTTCGTATATATTGAACAAGCATACGTGTGACGTGTCTCCTCGTTAATTTCGGTTAACAGACTCGCAACCTGCACCCGCGAACCCTTGGTCGGATTCGAGATTCGACTATCCTATTTAGACGAGCGCTGGAATGATCGACAGATCGACGGGTCGCCTGTAACTTTTCTCAAGCGCATTATCTGCCGATGAATTATGGAACGTCACAGTGTGCCCACTACTCGATCGTTTCCGTGGCACGCGGGAGCGATTAACGCGGCCGGATTTCGATTTAACGAGCGAACACCCTTGACAATTGATTTTTAATATCGATTGTAGGCTGAACGAGCCGGGCGTATCGTCCTGAGCCATACAGAGTGTCTGCGTAACATTCCGCCCTACATGAACCAGGACAAGACGTCGGACACGTTGCTCCCTGTTCACAGAGTTCCTCGTCGATCGTGCTCATTGCGAGCGCGTCTACTTTGCGACGAGTGACAGAGAGGTAACGCAGCCCGTGGAAGTTCTTCCACTCGAGTGCTGGGACCATTTTAAGAGGCCCCTCGACGAGGCCGAGGTCCCTTAAAAAGAATCGGCAAAGAATTCGTGGGCTTCGAATGTTTGGAAGAAGGGTTGTTGCGCCCCCAAATACGGAGGAGCCTTAAGGGGTTGTAAGGTACCTCTGAAAGTTATTTATTTTTAAAATCTATTTGAATTTTTGCTTTCAGATGCATCGTTTAGCCTAGGGAATGTCCACCAGCTAATGCTTAAAAAAAACAAGCCAATATCTCCTTTAGTTAATAATAATATATTATGAAAATTTAGAATAATATAGTTAAAAGATGTATCTTTTGGTAGAAAAACATTGTGTATCATTTTCATTTATACTTTTCCCCAAAGAAATCCTGAACTTGTATGCTTTTTCCGGACCTCTTGGTGGATGTAGCAAACCCTTGTCAGAATTAACCCCTTAAGTGAGGGCTAGATCGTGATTTAAATACAAATTTGCAAGTGGCCATCGATTAAACGTTAAACCCTTCTGTTATCGACGACCAAAGTTGCAAGCTCATTTAATTCCTTCACTGATCCGCTTGGCTCTCGTCGTCGAGTCCTCGAAGAGATCGATAACCAAAGATCGCGTGGAGATATTAACAATAACGTCCCACCTGTTCCGATCTAATTACGAGGCGGACGTGTTGATGCGAGGCGACTGATCACCACCGATCATTCTCTGATTAAACGTTAAACATCAAATCGTGCTACGACCAGCAGCACAGTGTACCAAGAAGATTCTCGTTGGCCAGACGTTCTCCGGCACGTTCGGACACTCTCCTGTGGCTTAATCGCGGGGCCATTAAAGTCCTCGTTGACTCGCTGTTCGCCCACCCGTCAACCAGTAGCGTCGGGCGCATTCACATCGGTTTCTTGCGATTCTGTTCGAGAGGCGGGCGCAGGGCGCGGCGTGCCGAGGTGAATCGTTGGATTTCGTCCATAGAATGGCTCCGAAGACGATCGACTCTCATCACCGTCGTCCCCCATTCAATGCGAGTGTTGCAAAAGGCATGCAGAAAAATTCGAAGCATTGCAACCCCCGTTGACGTTCCAAGTGCCATTTCGGCGCGTCTACTTCCTGCCGCAAACTACGCGATACATCCGACGTACGGCCTAATCCAGGGACCCCGATCGAGAAACGCCGCATCCTCCGCGAGCAAGAAAAAAGGGGGTGTAGGGGGGGTGGGTGGGTGGTAAGCAGGGGGAGGAATAAGCTCGATAATCCTGATACTCGCATCATCTCACGCGTTGAACAGATGGGGAGAGGGACGATCGGGAACGGATACTTCCCTTGGAACGTGTTAACGTAAATGAGCGTACTAATCATCAAGCACTACGAGGAACTACCAGATCGGGGAGAAAATTGGACGAAACCTATGAGACCGACTGCCAATAATCATCTCTGTTTTTCTCCCTCTCACTCTCTCCCTCTCTCTATCTCTCTCTCTCTCTCTCTCTCTCTCTCTATTCCCTTTCATTTCCCTGTCTCTCCCTCTTTCTCTCTCTTTTCCAGCCCCATTGTTCTCTTCATCCCTCAGCAACGTCTGTGCGCCTACGTAGCGTATAAACGTGTATGTACATACGTGGAACATAGAAGCTAGAATGCCGCATGCCTGTATCTATGCTAGAATGCTAGTATTTCGTTTCTGTGTGTGTACGCGTGTGTGCGTGGATTCGTTCTAAATTAAGGAGCGTCAGTGTGTGCACGGATGAGAAAAATAACTGGGTATCTGGTGGGCGTGACAAAACTGGGGATCAACAAAGTAGACGAATCGATGGGGGTGTGTGAGTGCGTGTGTATGTGTGTGTGTGGGGGGGGGGGTGGGGTGGGGGGGGCAAAGGGGGTTGGGGGTGGAGAGATTAGACTTGAACGGTGGCTAGAACAGGGGGTCTATGATGAGTGGTTTGCGAGACGCAATGTTCCCAGATCGAAGGATCAATTCTGCGCGAAATCGTCGCTAGGTGTCCTTCACCTTTTCAACGCCATCGATGGAACGAGAATCGCCACGGTGCTACCTACTTCAGAATCAAGCGGCGAGTCTGTTCGCGATCGATCGCGTTAAAAAATCTCGCGCCTTTCCCGGCAAACACACGCATTTCCGTCTCGTGGCGAAAAGATTCGCGCGCCGCGGAAATGGTTAATACGAGGGCGCTTACCCGTGCGAGATCTGCGAGAAGATCCGAGATCGGATCTGGTACCACTTGGGGGGGGGGGGGGGGGGTGAAGGGGGTTGTGGCGGGGGCGATACGGATGGTATGCATTTGATGTTAAATAAGAAACGTAACGGAGAAGGGACAAGATGCTAGCCTGCTGCCATTGCTGTTGTCGCCGTTCTCTGTCTGGTGCTGAGAGGCCATCGTAACGTTCTCATACCGAGCCTCTAAAACCTACGTTTTGCGCCTACATTGTATCTTGCAAGCAACAGAAAAATAAGGAAAAAGTACCCGCCAAGAGAGAAATGGCATTGCACCGCGTTAAAGATTCTTGGATTGGTATATGCATACTTACCATCTTGATGTCACTAATTGTCGCAATGCTTCGCACAAACAGGTT
Organism: Andrena bucephala; assembly: GCA_947577245.1. NCBI lineage: Eukaryota > Metazoa > Arthropoda > Insecta > Hymenoptera > Andrenidae > Andrena > Andrena bucephala. Next base: position 75,495,120 of record OX387717.1, read on the forward strand.
TACCCGGACAATGGCCGGCCCATCTAAGGGCAAAAACAACAGAGGGCCCTTTTAGTCAGTCAATCTTTTTCGTGTCTTACAATACTCTACTGGATATTTGTTTTTTTTTTTTTTCAATATGTTTCTTTCATCGTTTCACAGAGTTTTCTCGAGTAAATGGAGTTCCCTACGATCCAAGAGGATTTCACTTATCATTGGGTGTGATTAGGAGAGATTTTAAGGGTGGAGGGGTGGGGGGTGGGGGGGTGGGGGACGATTTAGAATTTAGACGAACCTCGAAATTCCGTGCGTTTCGCTAGCGTAGTCAAGGGAACGAGAGTCATCGACAATTCTGCTCCCCGTTAGTGGTGCGAGTGTATCTTGCGGGTATTCGACAGACACACACACATACAAAACGATACACGGGATCGATTCGATTCGATCGTGACGGAGACTAGCCTGCTCGTCGTGGGGAAGGGTGGAAAACACGCGACGGTGAAGCTTCTACTGTAGAAAAGAAAGGAAAACGTCTAGAAGCGAGAGATCGGTAGCTACGGGCAAAGTGCTGTGAGACGGGGATTCGTGAACGTTTGTCGAGCCGAGATCGTACGGTTCGGCGGAAAGGCTGGGGGAGACCTAGTGATCGGGTTCTCAACATCGGGATGACACATGGTATATCTGCCAAGATACGGTGTACTTGTGTACGTGTATGGTAGTAACTACTGCCGACGTTAATCAGCAGTTTCCTTCGCCTGGCAAACTGCGTGAACAAACGTGCGCACCGAGTCTATAAGCGTGTGCACCCTAACGATTCTCTCCTCGTCCATCGTGTACCTGACTCCATCGATTTCCATCGAATGGCTCGCTTACCTGTGCCCGCGAATGGTAGTAGCATTAAATAATAGGAGAATTTGTTAAACGTGGAATTATCTGCGGTAGAGTTTTCTTGAATTCCGAGGGACAATGATTTATTTTCGCCCGTTTGCTTTCGAGGCAGAGGTAACTGGTTGCAGGCTATCAATTACTTTTTATTCACTTTCCGCCTTTGAGGGCATGCATCTGGTTGCTGGATATGCGATCGAGTGGCCGACGAGCATCGTTTCGATGAGATAATTAAAAAGCAGGCCCTACGTGGAGGGAAATGTTTGCAACCTTCTCTTTTAATTAGAAATCATCCCTTTTGAGACCACCCGCGGATCGGCGCGGGCCAAAACTGACGCGCAAACACGTTCCCCGATAATTAAGAGAAAGAAAGGAAGAGGAGCGCGGCGACCGATGGATACGGGAAATGGCGAGAAGTCTCGTGTCACGGTGGCAACGTCAAGCTTCAGGCGGTACGTTGTCGACTGTAATTATCGACGATATATGCATGCTTTCCCTGACCTATCGAACAATGGGAATTCGCGGTCCAATTTTTTACGAGGCGTTCAATGCCGTCGTATAATTTTCGTCGCGCGACATCGGGGGACAGGCGGCTGTACACTGACACGAGCTGTACATCGAATGCAGGGCTGAGAATGAAACGAATTAAAAAATGTCAAGCGACACCTGTTCACCTTTCGTTGCGAAATACTTCGACAACCGCATTTCGAAAAAGCATCACACTGTTTGGTGATTGTTAGAGGTATACGAGTATTAATCTTCGAGCAGTAAAAAATAAATGAATAGTAAGTTATAACCAGTATCCAGGTGTACTTGTTATTACGTACAGCTGCTATTCATAGTTATATTAAGAATAATATGATTAATATTATTGTGAATATGGATTAACTTGAAGTTGAGTTATTGCAGAGTCGATTCAATAATTGCGATTGAAGTACGTAGAGTACAGCTCAATTCCCTAGACGTGTACAGTTTCAGGTGGCAAGTAGAGCAAGTCGCGTATTAGTCAGACACGCGCGCAGGAAGCTCCCGCCGAGGAACACGAAACCGTATAGAATTGTGATAGATTTCTAAATTTCATTTCCACAAATATATTAATACTACTCTTTTGAAAATGAAGAATCTATTCTTGACCAGACAACGAAACGCACCGATACCCGTGTCGAAGTAATCGATGCATCAAGTGCACAAGACATAAATGTGTGAAGCAATCAACGCCTCCATCGAACATTTCACGCCCCGATTAATTAACATTTTCTAACACGCAGAAAGAGACTTTTGTGAAGAACGTTTGAAGTTACAATTCTCGAGTAAGTAAAGAGGCAACACCGGAGGAACATTTCGGTACTCGATATCTCGATATACCTAATACTGCAGATTAGTCACGATAGAGAGCAGGCAAAACCAAATCCTTCGACTTAACGTCTATCCCCGAGTACAGTTAAATCGCATCAAACAGTATAAAAGTAAAACAACACAACAAGCAATCTGTTTCTACACACAGAAGTACACCTCTGTCCTCGCACGTTGCATCGCGAAAACCTTCGCCATCGTCCACCGAAGTGACGTCCCACCTTTCTCAGCAAGTTAGCATCCTCCCCTCCCTTTTCGTTCCATCTTATCAAAACCACCCCCTAATGTAGATTTTTAACGAATACACAGACATACATTCTGTAGGATCAGGAAGCCCCATACTCGTAAGAAGGGACTCCAGAAGGTGGTGAAGGTGGGGTTGGGTCCGGTACGCAGGACCCCGAAGATCTCGAGTTCAAGTCCCATCCTCCGTGGCACTCTTTTCCCGCGACGCCTACGATTAGGGGGCTCGTCCGGGATGGGGGGGAGCACCGATCGCCACCACACGAGGCCGACGACGCAGAGAGAGAGAGCGCCGAGTGCGCGCGACAGAGACGACGGGGGTGTACGCTCCAGACAAAGTGCACTGCGCAGCGTTGTATTGCGAGAGAGAGGCGTCCAGGAGCGTACCCCAAGCGACGAGGAGTTGCGCCAGGGGGGTGGCCGAGTGTGGGATCAGGAACCCCCATACCCATGCCCAAGTACACAGGACCCCGAAGATCCTCGAGTTTCAAGTCCCATCGCCCGAGGCCGCTAACCTACATAACCTAAAATTTCTGCGACGATTGGAATCGCGCCATCTTTGAGAATAAACCATATGCGCCACCTGAACGGGGTCACCGGTACTACGCTTCTGGATTCACATGTATATTTATTCCTCATAATAAGTAGTTAGTAGAGCAATAAAAAATATTTCTTATAGAAAGCAGGAGGCTTGAACTATAAATCAGTCCGGGTTTACCACGCAAAGTGAATAAGCATGCGTGTGAATCGAAAAACTTTAGTACCAATGACCGTATTCAGGTGGCGAGTATGGTTCATTCTCAAAGATGGCGCGGATCCAATTGTCACAGAGCCTTTCTACGCTGAGAAACCGCGTACCGTTGTCCAGTATGCATAGACTTGTGTGCATACCGCATGCAGTGCCTATACAGATCAGTGCTACGGCTTTTTTCACGGTTACTACAACAATCAGTCTCTAACCATTTCTATTCCCTTTCCCTTGCACGAGCTGAAGCTGTTGTGGACTTCGTCAGCAGATGAAGACTTAATCCTGATTAATCGCTTCGATACACTATATCATCAGGTCCGGCAACACCTGCCGCGTATTTTCGAGGAAACTTTGAAAGATTCGCTCCGTCCAAAGTCAAGGGAGACACACTTCCAACCGATTAATGGTGCGCTCGCGACTCCGTCCTCCCGTTCGCTCGAAAATCACGTCGACTCGTCCAGAATGGTCTGACGCACAGACTATAGACGTGTGCGCTCGCGTTTACGTAAATGGCAGCGTTGCGCTGTGCAATATCTGTTCGGCGAACAAATCGTGCCGTCACTTTGCCAACCTAACGACAGCGCCGTGCGCCAGCACCGTTGTTCGTCATCGTTATCGTATCGTTCCATCAAACATCGCGTCGCTCGAGGACGCGCCTCGCTTTATTAAATTCCGTCGCGAATACAGCGCCGCCGGCGCGCTGCCAGCGAGGCTGCCGCCTCGTACACCTCTTTCTTGCTTGTCGCTCGTCTCCTCGAGCCACCTCGAAATATAATCAGCGATCGCCTTAAACACGTGACCCCGATGGGTGCGCCACGAGACATTCTCTGCGGTTGACTGACAGTAACGACAAACCAACGGTTCGAGAGTAGGTGGAAACTGTGCGAGATCCCGGCTGCCCCGTTTACTCAATTAATTCCATTCGGGCCGCGAAGTGTCGCCGGTTTCGCGAGAAATGAAAGGGAAAGGAAACGAAATCGAAATCATGGTTTAATTAAAGAAATGAAGAATTGGGCCGAGCATTGCCAGAATTCGGCCGTAGGCAAGAGTTTTCAATTACGGTACACCACCGTTCGTCATACATCAGCGTTCGAAGGTTCGCTGTTTCTTAACTACTTTCATCTGGAAATAATTCAGTTAGTTGGGCTCGTCTGTGTAACGACGGAGAGGTTGGTGGTGGCGGTGTAAGGAGCAATTTCAGAATCAGATGTTCCCGCGGAGTTTATACGTGATCTCGATCGACTTCGTTGGAATAAGGGAGCGCAGGACCTTCGGGACACCGATTTGGTCTGAACGTTGCACGATTATTTGTAGGGGACCTCAAATGTAACAGTTTTTCAGAGTCATAGCGCGCAGCTCTCCGAATTAAGGGAGAAATTCACGTTTAAAGTTTTTTTTAATGCTTACTTGTGGGTGGTTAGGTTTCAAAATGAAGGGTCATGGGTTCGAGTCTCTCGCCATACCTACCGCATAGTTTTTTTCCTCTTTTTTTTCTATCCTACTTTATTTTTTAATAAAATCCATAATAAAAAGAAATAAGTATAAGTTTTAATTAAAAAAGTTATTGTGGTAGAAATAGGAAGAAAACTTTGAATTTATTTACAATAATTAATGTGATATTTATTATAAAAGTATTCAATAAATAAAATATTGCGACGCCGTGATTTCGACAATTTAATTCCCTTTGTGAACATCTTTTGTTCTTAAAAATGTCAGGATAAAAATACACCTCATTGACATTCAAAAAGTCTCCCTATTTTCCACCAATCCTGATGCGAAATACGCAAAATTTTAACATTGGCTCACAAATCGGAGCATTTTCAAAATCGATATTTTACTCATTAAACTATGTTGTATTTCTTTGAGTAAAATTTTCTCTTGCTTGGAAAAAACGATACGTGTTCGAGCACATTAAAAGTAATTCCATCTAAATGTGATGTATATTTTTACAAGCAAGTGAAATTTTTTTTCAAAGTAATACAACATAGTTTAGTGCGTAAAAATCAGGAAATCGCTTCAAGAGAAGATACCATAAAGATACAATTCTTTAACACATCCCCAATTTTTTAGCCAATATTAAATTTGCGGGGTTCGCATAAAAATTGGGTGGAAAATAGGAAGAATTTTTTAAATGTTAATATGGTGTGTTTTTATCTTGACACTTTAAACAAAAAATATTCACAAACAGAATAAAATTGTTCAAATCACGGTGTCGCAATATTTTATGTTTCGAATGCTTTTATAATAACTATCATCCTAATTATTCTAAACAACTTCTACATTTTCTTCTCATTTCTGTCACAATAACTTTTTTAATTAAAACTTATACTTATTTATTATTAAAAAATAAAGTAGGATAGAAAAAAAACAGAAAAATGAATGCGGCAAGTATGATGAGAGACTCGAACACCATGATCCCTCGTTTTGAAGCCTAACCACCGTCAGGTTGGCATTAAAAAAACCACAAACGTCAATTTCTCTCATATTTCAGAGAGCTGCGCGCTATGACTCTGAAAAACTATTACATTTGAGGTCCCTCCAAGTAACCATGCAATATTCAGACCAACTCGGTGTTCCGAAGGCCATGCGCTCCCCTTATAAGACTGTCAGCGAGTAGCTTTGCCCATTTGTCTCAGCGCTCAGGTTCACTTTAACTTATCCGACAAGAGCGCGATTTTCTATTTGAACTCTTCGAGTCGCGATTAGCTAACGGGTGGATCGTACGAATCGATCGACAGAATATTAGTTCCGAATATAAAACAATTTAGGATCCTCAGAGTGGAAAGTCTTCTTAAATCTAGAATGCAAAGCGCATCAGTAATTATATCAGCGCCACGACCGACAGAATGGGTTCTCTTTCTCCGTGGTATCAAGCTTGCTCGGACTTAACCGCTGTCTCCTTGGCATTCGTGCCAGACAATTTACGACACGTTCGGTATAATCGGTCGGTGTTCGGTATGGGAGAGCGGAGGGAACAATGGAATGCAAAAGAAAAAGAATATAGAGAGTGCATGTGTCCGTATATTCACCTGTTGCGTTTTCTCCGCTGGGCCGGATACGCGCGTCGTACCGTCCTGGTCCTAGAATGGTGTCCAGCACTTCCTTCTCCTTCGCCCGGTAGTCCACCTTCCCCCCCTTTTCCCGCGTACATCTGCAATCAGAGGGGAACAATCGCGGTGAGAAGCATCCAGCGCCGGTTGAAATCTGATGCGTTCTACGCCCAGCCAAAGAATGCTGAATACTGATAAGGCGAACTTTGATGTCCTGCAGCCTCGAGGCTCTAATCTCTAGGACCTTTGAGCAACATTCCCATCGGCTCTTACTATTCAGAGATTCAAGTGCAGTGATCTAGATCGCGCCTCTCTCGTTGAATCGGTAAACTTGTATTTAATTTGAATACCATGAATTTTAATGCCGATAAATTTGAGAAAGTCCGCGACTCGCGCGGATTTCTAATAGGTATACCGAAAGGTGCATAGAGTGTTTCAGGAATAAGAGTGCAGAACTAGGGAGCTTCTTGCGGAAGCATTTTGGATCGCTAAGGAATTTTTAATAACTAAGGGGACCTTTTTAGCTGCCAAATCAACAATTTTGCGAATTTTAATACAAACAAAACGGCATTTTATTCAGAAAAGATAGTACTTTCGGAAAATGCAATAAAAAAATCGACTTCTCGACTGCCTAGTCCCCGTAAAGGGGGAACCTTGTGCAATCGGCCCAAAGAATCGAAAATTTTTTACTTAATCGATGGTACGTCATGTGGAAAACATGTTCATAACGCGTTCGGCCGAAATTTAGACTTTGAAGGCCCGTACAGATAATTTTCGTGCCTCCTCCGTCCTCTCGTCGATGAACACCCCAAAAAAATGAAAAAAAAAATTTTCACCAACTTTCTTCCATAAACAGAACGAGAAAATGTTTTGAAATTCACCGTTCCTTGCGTACCACAGCTTAAAAGCTCATTATTTTCTCAATTTTGCACCTTTTTCTTTTCCAACTGCTTGGTTTCTTCGTTGTAGTTGAGTACAACGGACACAAGAATCTACACCGACTTTGTAACATAACAAATTTTTTACACGAGTATATCCCAAATGTTTTGAAAAAGATTCGTTGTGTTGGCTCTTTGAAAAAAAATTCCCAAATTTGTTCCTTTTTTCTTTATACAATTTACACAAGGCCCCCCCCCCCCCCCCCTCAAGACGAGTAGGATAATCTCTCGAGGCAACATATTGCACTGTACAAGAGTGAAACGTACCTTGATGTATGTAGCAGGGCCGTTAGTAACACCAGTAACTTCAATACTCCAGGCCACATTGCGGCAGCCTGCGAACAACAAATGCCTGGTTAATAACACAACTTCACGATGAACTTCACATTCCAACGCTCATTTTATATATCGACATGGAATTTAGAATCGCTTCAGCATTACCACATAAATTACGAGCAGCTTTCTCGGAATCCAGTTCTTTTGAAAATCCCGTTCGGTGTATTCGAGCGCGAAAAAGAAACGGGGCGAAATTTGATCGAACCGCTTCCGCCCTCGTTACGCAAATAAAAATTCCCCTCGACCGGGGAAATTACATCGCGTCGTGTTTGCTAAAACTCGTTGGGGACGGAGCGGAGGCTCGTATCGACGCGTTATTATTTTCCCTCCGTAAGCACGCCGCAACCTCATTCGCCTCGAGTTTATAAATATTCATAATTTACTTAACTTCCCGAACAAGCGACCAACCTTTGCTCCACCGCGGCAGAATCCTCGAGAATTCGGAGGAAAATAGAAACGGCGGTGAAATGGGGAACGTTTGTTGCGTGAAAATTTTGCGTCGTTCATTAGTGCACAGTGGCGAAACATGACACGCGATACTGCATTCCCACGACCCGTAAAATTGCCGTGGAAAATTCGAGGGGGAATTGAGTGTACGGAGGTATTTCTTGCAGACGGGAAGACAATTTTAATATTGCCGTTATATTACTTCATAACTAACAATTATCGTATAAATATCACAATAACTGTTTTTTAAGAATCAAGGAATATGAAATGTGAGCGGCTCAGAAGCGAAATTGACCAACGCCACTTTCTACAAATTTCTTAAATTTAGTACTCAGAAAATGCTCGATTAAGCAATGAGCAAAATAAGCTGATAATAAAATTTCTGAATATTAAAATCTAATTCTCGTTAGAAATACTTTTTTGTGAAATTATCGAATATTAGTGCTTAACATATCAATTTCTGCTACTTTTTATTTCACGGAGTCGATCAACTTGGCTCCTGAAGGGCCCACATTCCAGTCCACATCGCTATCCAGATATCAATGTCCAACTAACTTATTGTTACTAAGAAGCTAAAGTTTAAGAAAAATATTTAGATAATGTGATTGAACATGCCTGCTCAAAGAAGGGAATACCCGTGCGAGAGAAATAACAGTGGTAAAAATTCGATATTCCCAGATTTCTGGCTCGCCCGACAATGCGCCGACCTATTCTACTTGCCGCAGTAGTCACGATCGCGATACTCGAGACTCCGCGCGCTTCCGTCAAAGTCGATGCGCGACTTGTGTCGAAGGGAGCTGTTTACGCGGCCGCGAAATATCGTTAATTGGACAACGAAATTGGAACGATGTTAACGAGAATGGGAAGCGGGAAATTAGAGCACGCACCGCGTTCCTCAAACAATGGGACTCGGCTTCGCAATTATTCCAACGAAATCACTCGGCTAAGAATTATTTGCTCCCGGCTGAAATAACAGACACGCGTTGCGGCCGCGTGAAGTACACCCCCTCGACAGGCAACAACAAAACAACGAGTGTTTTTCTTCAATTAAAACGATCATTAACAGTGCCACAAACAATTGCATCGCGCCGCTCCGTTCCTAACGCTTTATTATATATTATATATATAATCTCCCGCCGTTTTTCTGAATATACTATACTTTGGGTACTCGTAGCACGCTCGAACGGTATGCGAAACGATCCCCATGAGTAGATGGTTGTAATGTACATTGGATTCCAAGGGCCTTAACAGAGATTACTCGGGGAAAACAAATAATAAATAATTAGCTCGTCCCGTCCATTCACCGTCCCCGGTCACCCATCGCATTTACGAACCCCGTGGTACTTCTTTCACCCGCCGTGCAGAAGTTCAGGACTTCGAACCCCCCGCCGCGCGCGACCCCAGGAATTCAATATTATTCCGTGGGTATCTATATCGGCGATGGGAGCGCATAATTCGAAAGCTCTATTTATGAGGATGCCATTTATGAGACGCGGCCGTGAATGCCCCCGGAGGATCAATGAATGGCGGCAGAAATTTGAAAGAGATCGCGGGTCGAAAGTTCGCTCGGTAGCGTGCGGCCGACCATGGGTTAAAAGCTCGATGAGGGTCGAAGGGTGGAAGGGGAATCGGGCAAGGCGAATGTTTGACGTCGCGCGGAACGGCGCTGGCGGGTTAAACGGTCCCGTTTAATTACGGAGATCCGCGGTGATACGTTAACAGCATTTCGACAGGACGCGAAAGGCAAATGATTGCCGCGCGCGCGTCCCCCTGTATGGTCGCCGCGAATTAGGTCAACGTCGGCGTGTACGTGCGAAACGTGTTTGTATTCCTATTCCTCGAGAGTGCTCGAGCAAAGAGCGAACAAATTTCTTTATCAAACAAATCCTCGATGTACAAACGCGTTTTTAAGTAATTGCTTCCTCTCCCCCTGGCCACCCCTCTACCCACCGCCGCCCTGTATCTACGCGCCAAGTCCATCCGGCGTTAATTTTAATCAAACGAAATACGCGCGGGGCGTTTCGGTAATGTAAATGCGAGCTTAAGCGAGTAATATGAGAGGAGCGAGAAAGGTTCACGGTAAACGTAGATCGGTATGTTGAGAGATACCCGTGATGATATTCGCGATGGAATCGTGTTTGTATTGGAATAAGTTGGACTTGGAATTAACGCCGAGGCAAATCCGACAATGAATAAATGAAAAAGCACGGGCACTCGACGAGAGCCGCCGTACTACTGGAACTGTAATTAGCAACTAATCTATAACAAGATCCGTTGTTCTTTATTCATTGAATCCTCCTTTTGAGGTCATCCATTAATTGTCGACACGCCGAGCTCTCGAGATATCAGCCGATCTCTAGTGCGCGTAATGGCACAAAGGACTATTGGCTTAGTACCTGAAGAACTGCATATCTCGGACACTATTTCTTTGCGGCTCCACGTCCGGCAGAACATTTCTGCTCCATTTCGTGCGCTCCATTAACCAGGTAAGCTTGTTATGGTGAAAGCGGGTCTTTAATAGGTGAGCGGTAAAAGAAATATAATAAACTGAAAGATGGAGAGTCATATTTCGATGTCACGAAAATTCCCAACATTTTAATGCAATACAGGCAGCAACACTCAAGTTATCTTTTTCACAGTAAACATATTCCATCGCTAAAGCTCCCTAACGGTAGACGAAAATAATTTCCCGTCCGATAATTGGCCCTCGCACAGCTCTGTGTTCCTTGGCAACCCAACGCTGCGCGCACGGCTCTGAGTTATTTTATACTCCTCGACGCCCGAGAAGGATTGCAGTCAAAACAAATACTGGAGCGACTCGTTTGATCGGTCTCAGCAGAAGCCAGCCGTTGCGGTTACAAGGCGAAGGAGAGCGTCGCGTGGACGTTCGCTAACGAGCCAGGCGAGCAGCGACAAGGAGGTGAAAATTCAGGCGGTTTCGGGTTAAGCTGGCCCGCGACGGTCAAGCGTACGGTTCGCAGCAACTGGGCAAGCAACATTCATGCGAGAGTCGAGGGATCCATATCTCTGGCGTTACACGCGATCCCCACCACAGCCTCCCAATCTCGTTTCGTCGTTCTATCGTCGCTATCCGCAACCCCGTTGATCCTCGTCGCCCTGTCCGTCGACCCGTGGCCCCTTGCTCGCCCAGCGAACACCGTCCGTCCGCCGATTTTACTATCGATTCCGGTCCTCGCATCCTACCACCGTCACTTCCATCGTCCCCGGGAGAGACGGACAGGGCCTCCCCCACCGATCGCAACCTTCCGCGCTGCTAGCAACCGTGCCGAGTCCTCTTTGGGTACAAAAACGAACGAGCGCCCTGGCTAACGCCGATACCAATTCCCCGCTCGGTTCTACGTTCCGCGATCTACGGTGTCCGTGGGTGGTGGCCATTCGAGGCACCGATACGCGCCCGACGAGTTTCGACACGAAAGTTTCGCTGTCCGGCTGTTAATGGGCGTTCTCGGTTTCGCCCGAGGTGAAACAGGATGTTGTCCCTTACCTGGAGAAGCTGATAATCCTAGGCAACGAGGCTTCCGTGGCGCAGTGATACTGGCATGGCGCTCTCCGGTACGACACTGGAGCTCTACTCGACTCGTCAAGTGTCCTGCCTCGGGAAGGTTCGTCTCCTGGACTGCCACCGTTCAGAAACCTACATACACTCACACCTACTACCTGGTTGCTGCCACGCTATTGATCTCTGGCCCAGCCAACCCGCCGACCCACGCACGCGCTCACAGTTGCCGCGTCGCTTTAGCAACATGACGTCATTCCTTTCCCCGGAAACCCAAGCCCCCCGCCGGCCCCCCGCGGCCGTAACCAGCTTTCACGCTTCGTCCTTTTCTTCTCCCCTTGGTTCTCGGTGCCGGTAACCGGGAATCGCGAGCACCGCCGCACTCCACCTACCATGTGTCCCACCCACACCACCCGACACACGCGAACGCTCGCGGCTCTCGGCAGGATCGCGTCCAGCCGCAATCACGCGCACCAGAATCTCCAGGGCGTCGAGAACCTCCCGTCGATATCCTGTCCAGAATTTTTAATTCATTCCTCGCGGGACACTCCTTCGGTGAACGCGCCTCTATTTACTGCACGCTTCCACCTACGATGTTTAATTGCGAAGTGTATTAACGATAGGAGTCGATACGGAACTCTTTGGCGAAACGAGAGTATATAGCGAGAGTAGGTTCGACGTAACAGTCATCGCGAATCGATCGTCGAACACGAGCGATCGTATTGTCACGACTTCGATTCTTCCTCGATCTGCTTTATCGATCGCGGGGGTGGTTATCCTGACATAACCTTAATTTAATTGCTCCCGTTGCGAGTTGGAAGCTCGTATGTATATGTCGATATGTCGGATCGAATGAGAAAGTGAACGCAAATGTAGCTTTAATAAATCATATTTCAAGTACTCAGAGATGGATTTCTCAAAGCGTCTAAACTCCACGAAGCCGTAGAAACTTCAGAGTTCCGAGAACTCGAAAGTTTGCACTTTTCTTCGGTTTCAAAACTCTCGAAAGCCAGATGAGAAAATGTGTAAAATCAATGAATAAAGAATCGCTCGCAAGCGTGCCTCGGGCAATTTATATTTCAGCTGTAGTCAATAAAGATTTATGCAAAAATTTTGCTCACATAGGTTCTTAAAGCAAGATATTCCACTCACAAGTTTCGAGAGTTTAAGAATTAGGTCAAACCCACCCCTAATTTGTAGGTGTTTTTTGCAATTCGCGGTTGCAATGCTGTTTACACAAACACTAGCCTGTACACTTGTGTATGTAAAGACACTTTAGATTGTAGGTCAGTAATTATTCAGATTAACCAGTATGGAAATCGAGATAATAAGAGGTCAAGAACATTATTACAGGGAACGCTACATTTTTCTATAATACCGTTACGCGGTATCCCCGTATTAAAGAAACAATACATATTTTTACAATTATTATTCTGTAATTAGTGTACAGTACATGACACGTTATATCTTACAATACATTTATATGCAGTCTACTTGGTTTCTCCGACAATGGTATAAATTGACTGTAAAATCAGTCAAATAAAGGTCTTCTCAATGCAACGTTAATCAGAATCGCATATTTATTAACAGCTAATAAAACGGTATGAAAACGCATTACAAGATGTTCCTCAAACCCGTTCTAAACATACCACCTCTAACGTCACGCCCAGTCCGCAGTTTATTTCGTTCAGCTGCTGTCGTGAAGTTTATGGATTTCATTAAATTCTCGTCCAAAGTAATCTGTCAGGAAGAAGAAACAACGATTACATAGATTAATAATCAAAGAGTAGCAGGGTTTATTAAAATTATCGGAAATACACTTACGTGGGTCGTAAGGCGTTCCTGCTTCTTAAGATTCTCGATCAATTGATACAGTTCTTCCAAATCTTCTGTGTTCTCACGTTTCAAGTTATCTTCGAGCGCGTAGATCTGATGCACAGAAGTGAAAAGTCAGATTGCGTAAATACGAAATTACTCAAAATGAATTATTATTTCATGCATTCGATCTCGAGCTTGATCTTTTAAACTAGGCGAAATACTTGGTGCATACCACGTCGGCGAAGTAAGTTTGCCTGTTGGTAGGTGTAGTGTCTTGTTCCAGCGTTTGTTTGAAGAGAGGGATTATTTGTACATATTTCTTCAAATGCATATAAGCCAGCACTTTGATACACCTGACGTCGATGAAATGCTGCCTCCTCACTGTAGATAATATTTCCACTGCTATTTCCGGCGAATTCTGCTTTATCGCTAGAGCTGCTAATAACGTAGTACTCCTGCACGAAGGCGGAAAGCTCCTGTCCGTCATGCATTTCCAGTATTTCAATGCGTTCTCGAATGCCTCAGCGGTATTCTGTCGAAGCGATCGATATGTAATTAATGTCAAACAACATTATAAATGCAATTATGTAACGTAATCCTTACTTGTTTATAAAGCGCGCCAAGCATTACGACAAGGCAATAACTGATGAGACCTGTATTCGTCTCGTTCTCTAAAGCGGTGTCGTAAATCTCTTTCATTTCGATGTACATATTGTGCTTGAATAGCAGGCACATTAAGAGCTGGTACGACGCTCTCTGATTAAAGAAGTCGTTGAACGACGGATTCTTGAATGCGGACAACGCGATGTTCGGCTCGTTCAAATAATAAAACATCCTCATCACCACTGGCCCAAAGGTGTACGTTCCAAATTTCAGATCTTTGTTACAAGCCAGGTACCTCCCTACCATTTTAATTATCAACTGCATATCAGTTTCAGTGTTGTGGGCTAAGTGTAGCATGGCTTTCAGGTCCTCCGTGAATATCACGCCGTCCTCTTTGTCGCAGACTTCCTGCATTTTAGAGCGAAACGTATCCTCTATTGACATAAATTGATTGCGGAAAAGGAATCTTGTGTTTTCATAGGCGGTCACGCCTAACGATTTTTCGGAATAAAAGAACCGAACTCCGGCTAAAAAGAGACGACAGAACATGTATTATTTTAAATGATTTAGGGATTTGTTGCGATATGTTGGAACGTTAATCAGTTTCAGTGAACATTTCGTCGGTATTATGCTACTCCCGCACCGGTGGTGTCTGTCGATATCAACTTAAATTCTCACTGTACGATTGGAGGTTAAAAGGATTACATACCGTTAAGGAAGTTAGTTTTAGTGAATACATTGTTCGCCAGACCAATGTTTAATCTGCAGAGTCCTCTTATACTGATTGCCATGATTCAATATGTAAATCAATGTTACGTCCCGTTCGAATTATTCCTCAATAGCTGCAGGAATGAGGTAACGACCCAACTGTGTTTCGGATGTGGACGCAAAAGAAGAAAATTCCTCCCGTCTCGGCGGAAAACGTTCTACCAAACTCTAGCACGTGGCTTCCGTTCTCGAACACAACAGTAATAAATAGAATAACTATGTTTTCTTCGACAACCCTTTAATGCAGGCACTTTGTGAATTAAATAATTGCAAAATCAGTGCGCTTCTTGTTTTACGAGATCAGTTCGGATTGATAAATCAATGTACTATTAGATTCAATGAAACCGTGCATGCAATGACTTGTATTTATTTTAAAATCCGTAATTTTCTTACAAAACGTAAGAATTCTTTAAGATTAAAATAATTTTGACTGCTATAGAAATTCGTTTTGTCCGTTCATTCGTATCAGTCGACTATCTTTGTGCTACTTCAGCAAAAAAGATAAATAAATTTCTACTTAAATGATAATTTTCGCACTTAAGAGTTTTACGATTAATTGAATGGAAAATACAATTTGGTAAAATGGACTTGTACTAATAAAATAATAAGTAGGATAGCTTTTAAATAATAAACGTTTAATACACTCATGAGTTTACATTGCAGCAATTCTTACTCCGAAAAAGTAAGATTTATAATTTTCAATTGAATAAATCTTTTCAGTAATAAATTGATTTATTCTACTTTAGATATCGCACAATTACTGAATATAGATTTTTATTAAGCCTTTACTTCCTCTTATGTTACATTATACCACAATACAATTTATTTTTACACATTCACATTTCCATAATCCTATGTTAATCACGATTTTTATTGTATTTAACCCTATAATTTTAAATCTTATATTTTGCTTACTGATTCCTGTGCAATTACTTACATCGAGCAAACCCGTTCGTTCCAGATCTCCGTTAAATAAAGTATACTACCAATTAGTAGACAATTAAACAGAATTTAAATCAGCTTGATTCCTTGCAAATACAAAGAATGGGCAGTTAATAAGATTAGTAATTAAAAAACCTATCAAAAATATTGTGAACAGAACACTCTGTATTATATATAGTTAATATTTGTTTGCAGTGAAATTATTAATACATATAATATTGACTAATTCAAAGTGTTTTCTGGTTTACGCAATTGTTTCTCTTTTGTTTTCTCTTTCCTTTTCAATTGATATTTATTTGACAGAACAACGTTGCGTAAAGTAGAATGAAGGAATCTTTTATTAACGGATTCCTTTGGTTTTATCCATCCACTTGGACCCATTATCTCCGCCCTTCTCGCTCCGAGTTTAGCTTCTTCCAATAATGCTTCAACTGCAAGCCTAATATACAATTCTTACTGTCACTTAATTTAGCAGTTATATAATACAATAAAGCCATTCCAAAGGTTTAATATCACCTTACAGTTAAACGACCACTGTCGCATTACACCGTTAAACAGCAAAAACGAATCCTTACGCCAAAGCATGTACAGTGGACTTACCTGTTTAAGGTTTCGTCATCCATTTTACAGAAATTTCAGCAATTTTCACGACCTTTGTACTCGAAATATGAATGCCTTCGTTGGTTAGAATTCTGATTGATTGTAAAACATCTTTCTTAATTAAATGAATGTACTGTAAACGCAAGTGACCAATGTACCTGTTGAAACAAATATGCTTTACAATAAAGTTCGATCGGATTCGAAAGGTGAGGGAAATAGTACTGTACAGATTACCTATATCAAAATCGCAATTATATTTCGGGTTTACATATGCTTATGACATAAATAATAAGTGTTAAACAAATTAAGCAGAGGTTAACTTGACGTCATGACTGTAAACGATTCTTACGAAAGTCTGCACCTGCGTTCTCGCACGCGTAGCTTCGTTTAAACGGTTCCGAATTAAATCCGAGAATTAACTTTTCAAACATTACATTGATGCTGTTTGAAATTCTTTAATTATTATTTATTTCCGCTGCAGATCAGCGCATTATTCTGCAGAATCTCTTACACGCGCGAGCGTACACTTTGAAGCATTTAAAGTAAGAATTGTTGCGTCGTAAAAAACGTAAGCATCAATGAATAGAAGGATTGTTTAGAAATCTATCACGCGCAAATCTTTGTTTCGCAATAATACGTAAAATAAACTTAATTGCAAAGATTTTACGGAAGAATTTAGGTTTTTAATAACTTTCGGGTCACGTTACTTTTAAATCATAATGGAAGATGATCCAGAATTGATCCAGTTACAAGAATTGAAAGAAAAATTACTTGAGAAGGCGCACGATTTAATCGCAAAATTGAAGAAGCAAGAGGCAGATGACCAATCATTGGTTACTTTAAAGTTGTATCACATTAATTTCTCGTTTATAGTTCATTATTTTACGACTGTGTTTTTATAAGTAATTCGGTAATATTGTATTTTTTTTTTTATAGAGTACCAAATGCTTTAGAAAACGCTAATAAGTTGGAGACAAAATTATTCGGGCCGGACGAACAGAAACTGTGCGAGGTTTCCTGCCAGGTCTCTGGTATAACATTCAACAATGTAGATAGGAAGTTGTTACAGGATAATCTTTATCAATACACAACCGATTTAATAACAAAGAGTTTCACGTGTCTTGTCGAGCTGACGGTACAGTTAAAGGTACACGTTTAAAGCGAAAGAACTTTAAACAGCGAAGACGGAATTCGTAGTACGCTATGCTTTTCTCTTATTTCAGGGAGAAGTGGAATTTGAAATTGACAATATAACGTGCCACTTTATAAACGTCGATAGATGTTACATGATAGAGATCGAGCCATGGGTGCAGAACATTTCTAGAATGAAGAACTTCTCTCTCCTTACATCTGGTATTCCACAACTTCTGTAATTTATTTGTGCGATAAAAACAATGTGTCACTAAACGTTTGCTTTTTAGCAATTTCACAGTATAACGAGCAGAATACATTAAGAACAAAAACAGTACGTAACTTGGAAGATAAAAAGTACGTGACTTCCGAACAGAGCACGGAGAAAAATGGTGGAATTTTGATGCACGTACATTCGCCCGAGAACGAGCGACAAGTGTATTTAGAATTCGAGTGGTCGCTACAATTTTTAGAACGAACTTGGCTGATCGAGCATTTCTTTGTTATAGATCCTACAGCAGCGGGTAAGAAATGCAACGACCTCGAGAAGTTACTTGCAACATTTCACGACAATTGTGTATTAATTTCAGGGGTGGAATTCGCGGCGGAAAACCAGGAATTGCTTGAGAAGTTTTGTCAAAAATGTATCACGAAACAGAAGCTTTTGGATATGTGGCAAACGCTGTGTTCAGTTATCGATACTTACGAAAGTAAGAATAAATCCACAATGGACTACAATACCGACTAATTAATCACGATCGGTGTATTATCATCGTTACATTCAATCGTGTAAAGATAATAAAGAATATAAAAACTCTTGTACATTGTCCTGAAATGATCAATAAAAGTTTCTTTCACACATACCTATTGCGTTATGTATATTACATTGACACACATACAAAATTCGAGAATATACATAAATATACATCTGCGCAATAATCATATATTTATACTCGCTGAAACTGTGAAAACAGTTTTCGCATTAGGCCGTATAACTTCTTCGTTCTGTAAAAATAAGGTAACTACAGTATCGCAGGTTATGTTTACAATCGTGAAATTAATTGATTTCAACGAAATTCGAGAAACGTATATGAATATTATATTATTTATTCAGAAAAAACTATAAGATTATATATTTTGTGTATAACGTCTTCGTTCTGTAAAAATAAGTCAACTACAGTATCGCAGGTTATGTTTACAATCGTGAAATTAATTGAATTCAACGAAATGCGAGAAATCGTATATGAATATTATATTATTTATTCAGAGAAACTATAAGATTGTATATTTTGTGATTCTTATTTGATTTAAAAAGTATTCCTGAATCGTGCCTTTATATACTGTAATAAGAAGCAGGACAGTACGAATCCCCAGTGGCGCAATCGGTTAGCGCACGGTACTTATAAGACAGTAATTCTGTGAGCAATGCCGGGGTTGTGAGTTCGAGCCTCACCTGGGGAATTGTTTTTTTCATTTTTTTCCTTCAATTATCTGAACCGCGCTGCTATGAAATTATTGATATACATATATAAATAAGATATATTAGTCGACATTGGCAGGGAGGAGTTGAGATAAAATATATACTAGATGGATATTACCGAACTAAATATAAATAGAGTGTGGTAAACTAAAATTTCACAAGTGCAAGCACTGTAAACAAATGCATTTCTTATCTCTTCTTATTCCACTAAAAGTAACATGTTACAAGAGTTTGTTAATATAGCATTAAACCAGTACGTTCTCTGTCTGTAACAATTTTATTTATACATGCCCATTATTTACAAGATGAATGCGAAACATAAATAGATGAGAATAGGAATTTTAGCCTGTAGACTCTGCCTTTGTATCTTCGCCCGAAGCATCTGCTGCGGCGTCTCTCCGATTTCTCCACGCAATCATATGCGTCCTCGGATGTACAGGAAGGAAGCCGGAGAGTCCTAAGAGTTCAGCAACTGGTTTCGAAATGTCTATGTGGGTTTGACCTAGCCAATATTGTATACGTTCGAAATTCAGGGCGACTAATTTTTCGTTGTATTGGTTCGGTAGAGGATCGTAAGTGCCCAATTGCTCGATGGGCGGTTTACGTTGCTCTCTTTGTGTCTAGAACATAATCGTTTAATGACCTATCTACACAAATTCAATAGAAGAGTTTTGTCGTAGTAAGTATAATTTCTATGAATATTTGGATCGTCAGAATTTATATGTTGTTTTATTATGCGTATAGAAAAAGTTAATATCTACTTAATTAATACACGTAAAAGATTTTCTATTATAGAAAAACATGATTATCCCCAGAATGACCAAACATTCAGAGAGCGAGAACTTACGTCCATTACAACAATATGATAGAATGGTCTGTTTGAGCATCCGTAACGGACAAGCCTTATCGTTTTATGGAAAGGTGTATTCAAACCAGTCCCAGAGGCAAGGTGTAACGGTAATCGTGGCATTCTTCCAAATATTTCGTCGAATTATTCGGTACGATTATTCTTTCACTTATAGATTCAGGTTATGTTACGCTCGGCAAATCTTTCATCAGAGACAATATTAACAGACACCGTCCATTTAGTTGCAGACTTTCATGATGTAAAACGATAAAACTGTAATTCATTTCATATTTCTTACATGAACTGCATAAAATAAATGTATGATATGGAAAAGTAAAAAACTCTCGGCTTCTTTTAATTACAATCACAGAATACAGTGCAGAGAATCCAGCATGTAGAGCAGAAACTCACATCACGGATGAGCACAGCAAATTCTCAACCTCGAATTAAAGAATTCACAACAATTGTTGAAGAATAAATTTATTCGATACAACAAAGCGAAATTATTATTAGAAGCCTGAAAATTAAATACAGTTCATCAGAAGCGGCGGAAAAGTTAAGAAAAATACGGAAAGTATGCAACGCACATTTTGCACGAGACAATACCACCATCTACCGACAAATTCAAACAAGCAATCGGTATTCTATTAATTATTAAACAGTACCTAAAAATTCATCATTTTAAATTTCAATAGACTTTAATTATTTTTAAAAGGTATACAAAGCCATTTCTAAAAGAATTCACAATCATTTTCATCTGTGCATATATACACATTTAAAAGGAATCCAAAACATATACGTCGTTCCATAAACTTATCAATCATTTAAACCAGTTAGCGCGAGGAAAAGTGTTTGCTTATATAATTACTTTTCCATAAAACATCGAGAAAGACGCGTGAAAATTTCTCCGGAATAATAGCCTAGTAATCGAAGGCTGGTATAGAGTCGCGCATGTGCAGTACGCGATTCTCCATGGCCGTTCAGTGATCACCGTGTGAAGGGGCTGCAGAGCGTCGACTGGTGGAGCGTGTTGTCAGTTTGACACGCAGTGGCGTGGTGTGCAGTTCGAGTTCGTGCGATGTTACCGATCCCCCGTTCGTTGCGGCGTTTTCTCGTACGGCGATATCGAATCGAAGAACAGAATCGCGCACGGCTGGCGATCTCGCGGGTAAAGGAGCACAGGCATATTCGTTGATGCCGCGGACAGCGGCACGCTCGTGGGAAACAAGCGAGAACCGCGAGCCCAACAATTCGAAAAACCGTATCGCGGCGATCAGTCGACGGTGTTCGCCTCTGAGGTTCGCGGGATGCGCGAGATCGATGCTTTTTCCATCGCCGTCGCCTAGTTTCCGGGCTAGACACCTGGGAGGGAATTAACCTCGATTCAGGGGGCTGTTTTTTTTTGTGAACGATCGCGAACGGGCCACGACGTCTCAAGTAAACATGGGCGATACGCCGGGAGCACCGAAAGTGGAGTTCGCTCTTGGCAGCGAGGTGTCACTGGAACATTTCTTCAAGAGCAGCTTCGCGCGTGCCTTCGTGATCAATTGCCGCGACACCAAGTCGCTGGATTACGAGATGCTCGACAACAC
The DNA here is from genome assembly GCA_947577245.1 of Andrena bucephala. Taxonomy (NCBI): domain Eukaryota; kingdom Metazoa; phylum Arthropoda; class Insecta; order Hymenoptera; family Andrenidae; genus Andrena; species Andrena bucephala. The sequence goes on from OX387717.1 coordinate 75,516,394, forward strand.
CGTCGCCGGGGAGGTGGAAACCAACGGCAACAACTTCTTCTCCCTCGTGAATTTCGGCAACGGGAAAACGACCCCTGACAATCGCGTGCCTGCCAAGGACAAGACGGACGTTTGGAAAAAGAGCGAGGTAAATACAACTCGTACGTTTATTACTATTTACTCCGGGGCAGCCGGGAGCAGTGTTGCTGTATGTATTCGTACATTTTAGACGCACAAGTTCGATATTTCTCTAGTTTCTGGTTATAATATCGAGGGAATTATACATTCTCGTATTTGTTAACCAGTTTTTCAACATTTATCTCAGCAAATCCTACTCGCTTCGTATTTCCTGCGCAGTAAAGACACTTAACCTAAAACAGCGACCCACCGCGTTTGTTTTCATAACTGTGGAATATCATTTCATATTTCTTAACTGAATCTAAAGCATACATTTGAAGTCGAGCGTGGAAACACATTCTGTGGACGAAGTTTCATGCATCTAACAAACGTTTTCTTTCCCACAGGCGGTTCAACCCTCCCCAGACGCGAACGAAGTAGGAAAGCTACGAAAAGTGAGTCTGTATTTACACAAATATTTTCAATCGTTCCCATAGAATGCTCGTGCATTTATAAGGGGCAGTTGCGCCCAGCTGCCGTTCGATTAAGATTCCTCAGATATTTCTCGATACGTCGCGGTGTGTAACAGTGAAATACGTTTAAACGCGGAATTTAAATAAGGGAGCTATGCACTGGCGCTTGCGCAGAAGATTGTATTAGCGCCTGAATTCGGTCGTACCGCTATAAGCGACACTTTTTCTCGTCGATATTTCCTCCCGACTTTTTGCTCCGCTCGTTCATCGTTTCTGCGAAACAATCTCCAATCCTGAGCATCGTTTGTTGACCTGAAACCGTGGCTCGCAACTGGAAACGATCGCACCGGCAATACTGAAAATAACCGAGCTCGAATGTTTCGCAGACGAGAACGGCAGGCGGGTCAGTTCAGTTATTTTGACACTTGTGTGTTTCGCTCGCCTAAAATTTCCAAGAAACGCCGAATGTCCGGTTATTATTGTTCCACCGCGGGCTTACGTAACGTCAGGAATTCCATCGGACCAACTTGACGGAAATATAGTTCAAAGACCCTCCTTAATCCATCCTAGAAAGAAAATAAATAAAATGTGAGGCAAGATTTTCTTTTCAGTAAAATCGATCGGTCAACGAATTCTGTTTTACCAAGATATCAGCCCCACAGTAACTAATTTTACACACGAAATCTTGAAACTGTAACTCGTTTTTTTTTCTCGTTTGGCTGCCTCGCGAGCTGTCTCTACCGGCGCGCACCGGAAGTTGGACTCGTCGAGTCACAGATGCGTGAAATGTCGCTAACGCGGTCTGATTTTTTTACCTCTCGAAACACTCAGCCGATTTGTCCCCTTAGTCGTCGAATTGAATTCAGTTCTAAACGCTGTATAAATTTTACAGCGAAATTGCATGTAAAGGAGCCACGCACCTTGCATTTAATTTCTTAATCACATCACCCTTATCAATTAAAATCAGCCACCCTGGCCACGAATGGCAGTAGTGTATGTTTTAACGAATTCGATAATACATCGATTCATGAGGCACGATGATGCCTCGGTGACTTCAACGCCCGAAGCTCAGAGGGCGATTCATGTTTTCTACTTTTCCACGGAGTTTAAGTGGACACACGTGGCGTTAGGTGTTTGCGCTCGCTCGTAGGAAACGCTGATCGGGTAGGTTTCGCCGAGCGGAAGTTCGCTCGAGCCCCTTCCGTAATTATCAGTCGAGTTACCACTCCGCTGGCAAAGCTTTGTGCGTTTTGTCCGCGCGTACATACGAACGGGCGTTGCGTGAACGTGTGTTGCCTTTTCTCCCTCCCCCCCCCCCCCCCCCCTCTTTTCGTGACGTCACCATCCTGCTCTTTTTCGATGCCACGGACGGCAGGATGTCGGTGCACGCATATGCTGCGGTCGAAATTGCTCTGCCCACCTTCTTTCCTCGAGAAGTCCCTTTTCACGCGGCCGAGCGACGGTGGCCGGCCTTTTCGATCGGCCGCCGCGTGTCGGGGACGAGCCGCGCTGCCAAAAGGACAACGGAGTCCGTGCCTAAAACTCGCTGCTTCAAGCTGAGTGAAAGCTTGAAGGATCTCGCTCGGAACTGAGGCATACTCGTAGAAAGCTGGCATTTCCCAGGCAACGCTTTATGGGTTCAAAGTGCAACGTACTTAATTTTTCTCCTCAGATTGTTTGCTTTATTGCTGGCAACTCATTGTTAGCTTAAATCTGGAGCACTTCCTTTGTGTCATTTATGATTCCAAGGCACCGTGGCAAGGGCGGGTCAGTAGAAATAGTTTTCCGGCTTCGGTGTTTGGGATTGAAATAAACTAAATTGCCCGACGGAAATTCCGGTGCACTCATCCGAACGAAGCGATACGTCCTTCATCAGAAGCCTTCACGGCTTTTATTAATAATCACGGGTAACCACCCTTGGGTACATTATAATGACATGAAAAGACACGAATAGGGAACGGACAAATACCGTAAAATTAAAATTAAGAACAAACTAAGAAATACTAAAAGAAACAACAGAAAGACATGAAATAAGATAAACATAAGTATCAACATTGCAACTGAATTTCTGAAAATAGATGAGACAACAGGCAAAGTTATGAAAAACTTTGCAAATTTATTGAAGAATTCTTTTCACAAATATTACAATTGAAACCAGAAAATAAAAACAGCGAAGAGTATCCAATCCGCACCAGATATCACGTTTGTTGCAAATACACCAGGTGTCCCATAATTCCGAGCAGCAGTGCACGTAGATCAGTGCATCGTACCTCACAGCCCCGTCAATTATTCCGCAAAGGCCCCGGCAGCTAAAAACGAATCGGAAAGGTGAATGTTTAGCAGGCAAGCTCCGTCTATCTTAAGCCAGCATCGAGTCCAGCAGGAGTGGTTGGTCGCTGGGGGGCTGGCGGGCGCACCGGAAGGGTTTGATTGATGGTTTGTTCATTAACGAGCAGTGTGGATAGAAGCGGTAGCGGGAAAGGTTACCTAGTTGTCCACGGCTCTGGAAATAATCATCATCCTGGAGGACGAGCCGCGCGGCAAATTACAATGCCCGCGACAACGGTGCGCCTTATGCTCTACACTGGTTCATTGCAAAACGCATCGTGGTTGGACGTGCGTGTACGCGCCGATTATAGACGATCCCCCTGCTCCTTTCTCATCGTGCGCAACGCCAGCACGCTTTCGCTCGCCACAATCGAATAGTTCCCACTGGGAAAATTCCCGCAATCCACTCGGCTCCCGTGCTTCGTTCTGGGCCGGGCCCGATGGCGAGCGCGAATCTAGGTGAAACTGGTTTAAAATAACACTCCGTTAGCGGCCGATCTCCGCGAGTTTCTGCCATCAACATTGCGCTCGGGACGCTCGCTCCAGGGTACACGGTGAACACCCTCCATCATCGACTGTATCCTCATTCCTAGGCTCGCGCTCGCTATTTTTCTGAACTACCGGCAGCCTCTGCTCGGCCTCCAGGCGGTTTGCGCCGGATCCGGCTGAATCGACGGTCGTAACTACTTAACGAAACTGGGGTGGAGAAGTGGCGAGCTAGCGTCACAGGAATTCCTCGCGGTTCTCGGGTTCCCTCTAATTTCAGTCGTCCCCTGACAAATTGGAAGCGAGCGGGGGACGCTCGCCCCGACACTCGGAGGTGGATCTTTATCTCCCGTGAATCGCGGGCGCTTTCGCTTGCACGGCGATAAAAGCAGGGGTAGATTAGATATTAAACGCTTGTCTGAGTAGGGAGGCACGAGGAAGGAGGTGAGCCGGGAGGTCGTTTTCCCACGGTGTTCGCCAAAGCCACGGCTGATCCCGCTGGCTTTCCTCCATTTACATTCACCGGCGAAAAAAATACTGCTGGAATTTCGCGCCGCCCGTGATTCTAATTCCTCGCCCGTGTACCTTTCGCCATCGCGCCATTATGACGCCGCCAAGCCGGGCTGAAACACTGCCCACGATTCCTTTCACAAGTTATACAGGGTGGCCCGCGCCGAAGCAAATGAACGATCAGCTGGCGACGGGCGATCCTCGCGGCCTCTCCAGCTGCCGCCTCTCGATCTCCTTCGAGCCTCGTCGATCCAAATTTAATCCAAATTGCGCAACTCCGCGGGAACCCGGCCGCCCAACGAGACCGCCGTCTTCGTGACTGGCGGGCCATTGATGGGCATTGGATGATCCTTCGTTTCGATTCGTCTTATTTCGAATCACCAGGATCTGCGCTGTCTGTGAGACACTTCTGTAATATGAACAACTGATGCATAAACTAGCGCGCGCAATCCACTTACACCGTGGGCCATCGATGACTCACGCGATCCAGCGGTCGCCGTTCAATTGCCGCGGGAGAGTGTATCTCAGGTTTAATCTGAATTACATAATTCGTTTGGAGGAAAGTTCCTGGTTTCGTGATCCGTCCGATTTTCCGGGGTGAAACGGTCGTTTAGGATCGTGGCACGATTGCTGGTACATACTAGAGCTGTTGATACTCGGGAGAACGGGTACCCGGGTACCCGTGAGATACCCGGGAAAAAAAAATTCCCGGGTAGGCGCTACCCGGGTAAAATACTCGAGATACTCGAGAGTCTTGAGATCTCATAGAGTACCGTTCCATAATTGAAGCCACACTGAGCATCATGGCCTTCGGGTCGAAGGCTTCGACCCCCGAGGCGACAGGAATACCCATTAAGAAGTGAGGAATCTCCAGTTCCGAATTTCTCATCAGATCTTTGCGAAAACTACGCCAATCGATTCCTTCTGTTTCTCCGATGAAAATAACACCAAGAACGACGTAATTCGGACCATAATGAAGGAAATTCCATGAACAAATGTTTTGCATAATTTGAAAATCACTTCGTTAACAATAGTCCGATTTACATGAAATTTGGTATGATTTTCATCGGAAAAACATAAGAAATCCATCGGTGTCACTTCCATATCGATACGATAAAGAGTTAAGAATTATTTTACTTCTGAATCAGGTATGAATCTTTGGCCGACCGCAGCGAATCGAGGTCGGCCCCCCGTAGTCGAGGGTAAAATATTCATTACAGTATATTAAGAAGTTCTTTATTGTTCATCGTGTCGATATGAAAATGACACCAATGGATCCCTGGCGTTCTCCCGATTAAAATTATACTAAATGTCATGCAAATCGGACTACATTTACATCAACAATACAATTATAAGAAGAGTAGACTTTTTTACCACACTCTCTTATTTTAGTGAACAGGGAAAGGATTAAATATACATAAAATTGGATGGAAATGTTAGAGGGGTTAAAGCAGGGGCTCTCCAGCGTAGGGGCCCCTCACGCGCTTGCTTCCCCTTCCAATCTTTCTTTCACGCAGCGTGCTTTCCGTTGTAAAGGAGACCGCGCGACGCTACGAAGGCTACCATGCCGGGCTAGCCGGGCTAGCGTCTTCGCGGTTAACGTCGCGCTGTATTCCTGACAACGCGGATGAGAGTGGGAGAACTCCGAGCTTAAAATTTTTTTTTCGAAACTTTTCCATCTTCCGCGGTCTGGGTCCTGCGCGCACGCCCCCCCCCGGCGCCGCTCGTGCACATGCGCGAGAATTTTTTGACTTTTCGGAAATTTTTTTTTTTTTCGAAACTTTTCCATCTTCCACGGTCTGGGTCCTGCGCGCACGCCCCCCCGGCGCCGCTCGTGCGCATGCGCGAGAATTTTTCGACTTTTCGGGGAAAAAAAATTTTTCCGAAACTTTTCCATCTTCCGCAGTCTGGGTCCTGCGCGCACGCCCCCCCGGCGCCGCTCGTGCGCATGCGCGAGAATTTTTCGACTTTTCGGAAATTTTTTTTTTTTTCGAAACTTTTCCATCTTCCGCGGTCTGGGTCCTGCGCGCACGCCCCCGGCGCCGCTCGTGCGCATGCGCGAGAATTTTTCGACTTTTCGGAAATTTTTTTTTTTTTCGAAACTTTTCCATCTTCCGCGGTCTGGGTCCTGCGCGCACGCCCCCCCGGCGCCGCTCGTGCGCATGCGCGAGAATTTTTCGACTTTTCGGAGAAAAAAAATTTTTCCGAAACTTTTCCATCTGCCGCAGTCTGGGTCCTGCGCGCACGCACCCCCGGCGCCGCTCGTGCGCATGCGCGAGAATTTTTCGAATTTTCGGAAAAAAAAATTTTCCGAAACTTTTCCATCTTCCGCAGTCTGGGTCCTGCGCGCACGCCCCCGGCGCCGCTCGTGCGCATGCGCGAGAATTTTTCGACTTTTCGGAAATTTTTTTTTTTTCGAAACTTTTCCATCTTCCGCGGTCTGGGTCCTGCGCGCACGCCTCCCCGGCGCCGCTCGTGCGCATGCGCGAGAATTTTTCAACTTTTCGGAAATTTTTTTTTTTCCGAAACTTTTCCATCTTCCGCGGTCTGGGTCCTGCGCGCACGCCCCCCGGCGCCGCTCGTGCGCATGCGCGAGAATTTTTCGACTTTTCGGAAAAAAAAAAATTTTCCGAAACTTTTCCATCTTCCGCAGTCTGGGTCCTGCGCGCACGCACCCCCGGCGCCGCTCGTGCGCATGCGCGAGAATTTTTCGACTTTTCGGAAAAAAAAAATATTTCCGAAACTTTTCCATCTTCCGCAGTCTGGGTCCTGCGCGCACGCACCCCCGGCGCCGCTCGTGCGCATGCGCGAGAATTTTTCGACTTTTCGGAAATTTTTTTTTTTTTCGAAACTTTTCCATCTTCCGCGGTCTGGGTCCTGCGCGCACGCCCCCGGCGCCGCTCGTGCGCATGCGCGAGAATTTTTCGACTTTTCGGAAATTTTTTTTTTTTTCGAAACTTTTCCATCTTCCGCGGTCTGGGTTCTGCGCGCACGCCCCCCCGGCGCCGCTCGTGCGCATGCGCGAGAATTTTTCGACTTTTCGGAGAAAAAAAATTTTTCCGAAACTTTTCCATCTGCCGCAGTCTGGGTCCTGCGCGCACGCACCCCCGGCGCCGCTCGTGCGCATGCGCGAGAATTTTTCGAATTTTCGGAAAAAAAAATTTTCCGAAACTTTTCCATCTTCCGCAGTCTGGGTCCTGCGCGCACGCCCCCGGCGCCGCTCGTGCGCATGCGCGAGAATTTTTCGACTTTTCGGAAATTTTTTTTTTTTCGAAACTTTTCCATCTTCCGCGGTCTGGGTCCTGCGCGCACGCCTCCCCGGCGCCGCTCGTGCGCATGCGCGAGAATTTTTCAACTTTTCGGAAATTTTTTTTTTTTCCGAAACTTTTCCATCTTCCGCGGTCTGGGTCCTGCGCGCACGCCCCCCGGCGCCGCTCGTGCGCATGCGCGAGAATTTTTCGACTTTTCGGAAAAAAAAAAATTTTCCGAAACTTTTCCATCTTCCGCAGTCTGGGTCCTGCGCGCACGCACCCCCGGCGCCGCTCGTGCGCATGCGCGAGAATTTTTCGACTTTTCGGAAAAAAAAAATATTTCCGAAACTTTTCCATCTTCCGCAGTCTGGGTCCTGCGCGCACGCACCCCCGGCGCCGCTCGTGCGCATGCGCGAGAATTTTTCGACTTTTCGGAAAATTGTTTTTTTTTTCGAAACTTTTCCATCTTCCGCGGTCTGGGTCCTGCGCGCACGCCCCCCGGCGCCGCTCGTGCGCATGCGCGAGAATTTTTCGACTTTTCGGAAATTTTTTTTTTTTTCGCAACTTTTCCATCTTCCGCGGTCTGGGTCCTGCGCGCACGCCCCCCCCGGCGCCGCTCGTGCGCATGCGCGAGAATTTTTCAACTTTTCGGAAATTTTTTTTTTTTCCGAAACTTTTCCATCTTCCGCGGTCTGGGTCCTGCGCGCACGCCCCCCCGGCGCCGCTCGTGCGCATGCGCGAGAATTTTTCGACTTTTCGGAAAAAAAAAATTTTTCCGAAACTTTTCCATCTTCCGCAGTCTGGGTCCTGCGCGCACGCACCCCCGGCGCCGCTCGTGCGCATGCGCGAGAATTTTTCGACTTTTCGGAAAAAAAAAATTTTTCCGAAACTTTTCCATCTTCCGCAGTCTGGGTCCTGCGCGCACGCCCCCCGGCGCCGCTCGTGCGCATGCGCGAGAATTTTTCGACTTTTCGGAAATTTTTTTTTTTTTCGAAACTTTTCCATCTTCCGCGGTCTGGGTCCTGCGCGCACGCCCCCCCCGGCGCCGCTCGTGCGCATGCGCGAGAATTTTTCAACTTTTCGGAAATTTTTTTTTTTCCGAAACTTTTCCATCTTCCGCGGTCTGGGTCCTGCGCGCACGCCCCCCCGGCGCCGCTCGTGCGCATGCGCGAGAATTTTTCGACTTTTCGGAAAAAAAAAATTTTTCCGAAACTTTTCCATCTTCCGCAGTCTGGGTCCTGCGCGCACGCCCCCGGCGCCGCTCGTGCGCATGCGCGAGAATTTTTCGACTTTTCGGAAATTTTTTTTTTTTCGAAACTTTTCCATCTTCCGCGGTCTGGGTCCTGCGCGCACGCCTCCCCGGCGCCGCTCGTGCGCATGCGCGAGAATTTTTCAACTTTTCGGAAATTTTTTTTTTTTCCGAAACTTTTCCATCTTCCGCGGTCTGGGTCCTGCGCGCACGCCCCCCGGCGCCGCTCGTGCGCATGCGCGAGAATTTTTCGACTTTTCGGAAAAAAAAAAATTTTCCGAAACTTTTCCATCTTCCGCAGTCTGGGTCCTGCGCGCACGCACCCCCGGCGCCGCTCGTGCGCATGCGCGAGAATTTTTCGACTTTTCGGAAAAAAAAAATTTTTCCGAAACTTTTCCATCTTCCGCAGTCTGGGTCCTGCGCGCACGCACCCCCGGCGCCGCTCGTGCGCATGCGCGAGAATTTTTCGACTTTTCGGAAATTTTTTTTTTTTTCGAAACTTTTCCATCTTCCGCGGTCTGGGTCCTGCGCGCACGCCCCCCCCGGCGCCGCTCGTGCGCATGCGCGAGAATTTTTCAACTTTTCGGAAATTTTTTTTTTTTCCGAAACTTTTCCATCTTCCGCGGTCTGGGTCCTGCGCGCACGCCCCCCCGGCGCCGCTCGTGCGCATGCGCGAGAATTTTTCGACTTTTCGGAAAAAAAAAATTTTTCCGAAACTTTTCCATCTTCCGCAGTCTGGGTCCTGCGCGCACGCCCCCGGCGCCGCTCGTGCGCATGCGCGAGAATTTTTCGACTTTTCGGAAATTTTTTTTTTTTCGAAACTTTTCCATCTTCCGCGGTCTGGGTCCTGCGCGCACGCCTCCCCGGCGCCGCTCGTGCGCATGCGCGAGAATTTTTCAACTTTTCGGAAATTTTTTTTTTTTCCGAAACTTTTCCATCTTCCGCGGTCTGGGTCCTGCGCGCACGCCCCCCGGCGCCGCTCGTGCGCATGCGCGAGAATTTTTCGACTTTTCGGAAAAAAAAAAATTTTCCGAAACTTTTCCATCTTCCGCAGTCTGGGTCCTGCGCGCACGCACCCCCGGCGCCGCTCGTGCGCATGCGCGAGAATTTTTCGACTTTTCGGAAAAAAAAAATTTTTCCGAAACTTTTCCATCTTCCGCAGTCTGGGTCCTGCGCGCACGCACCCCCGGCGCCGCTCGTGCGCATGCGCGAGAATTTTTCGACTTTTCGGAAAAAAAGAATTTTTCCGAAACTTTTCCATCTTCCGCAGTCTGGGTCCTGCGCGCACGCCCCCCGGCGCCGCTCGTGCGCATGCGCGAGAATTTTTCGACTTTTCGGAAATTTTTTTTTTTTTCGAAACTTTTCCATCTTCCGCGGTCTGGGTCCTGCGCGCACGCCCCCCCGGCGCCGCTCGTGCGCATGCGCGAGAATTTTTCAACTTTTCGGAAATTTTTTTTTTTTCCGAAACTTTTCCATCTTCCGCGGTCTGGGTCCTGCGCGCACGCCCCCCGGCGCCGCTCGTGCGCATGCGCGAGAATTTTTCGAGTTTTCGGAAAAAAAAAATTTTTCCGAAACTTTTCCATCTTCCGCAGTCTGGGTCCTGCGCGCACGCACCCCCGGCGCCGCTCGTGCGCATGCGCGAGAATTTTTCGACTTTTCGGAAAAAAAAAATTTTTCCGAAACTTTTCCATCTTCCGCAGTCTGGGTCCTGCGCGCACGCCCCCCGGCGCCGCTCGTGCGCATGCGCGAGAATTTTTCGACTTTTCGGAAATTTTTTTTTTTTTCGAAACTTTTCCATCTTCCGCGGTCTGGGTCCTGCGCGCACGCCCCCCCGGCGCCGCTCGTGCGCATGCGCGAGAATTTTTCAACTTTTCGGAAATTTTTTTTTTTTCCGAAACTTTTCCATCTTCCGCGGTCTGGGTCCTGCGCGCACGCCCCCCCGGCGCCGCTCGTGCGCATGCGCGAGAATTTTTCGACTTTTCGGAAAAAAAAAAATTTTCCGAAACTTTTCCATCTTCCGCAGTCTGGGTCCTGCGCGCACGCACCCCCGGCGCCGCTCGTGCGCATGCGCGAGAATTTTTCGACTTTTCGGAAAAAATAATTTTTCCGAAACTTTTCCATCTTCCGCAGTCTGGGTCCTGCGCGCACGCACCCCCGGCGCCGCTCGTGCGCATGCGCGAGAATTTTTCGACTTTTCGGAAAAAAAGAATTTTTCCGAAACTTTTCCATCTTCCGCAGTCTGGGTCCTGCGCGCACGCCCCCCGGCGCCGCTCGTGCGCATGCGCGAGAATTTTTCGACTTTTCGGAAATTTTTTTTTTTTTCGAAACTTTTCCATCTTCCGCGGTCTGGGTCCTGCGCGCACGCCCCCCCGGCGCCGCTCGTGCGCATGCGCGAGAATTTTTCAACTTTTCGGAAATTTTTTTTTTTTCCGAAACTTTTCCATCTTCCGCGGTCTGGGTCCTGCGCGCACGCCCCCCGGCGCCGCTCGTGCGCATGCGCGAGAATTTTTCGAGTTTTCGGAAAAAAAAAATTTTTCCGAAACTTTTCCATCTTCCGCAGTCTGGGTCCTGCGCGCACGCACCCCCGGCGCCGCTCGTGCGCATGCGCGAGAATTTTTCGACTTTTCGGAAAAAAAAAATTTTTCCGAAACTTTTCCATCTTCCGCAGTCTGGGTCCTGCGCGCACGCCCCCCGGCGCCGCTCGTGCGCATGCGCGAGAATTTTTCGACTTTTCGGAAATTTTTTTTTTTTTCGAAACTTTTCCATCTTCCGCGGTCTGGGTCCTGCGCGCACGCCCCCCCGGCGCCGCTCGTGCGCATGCGCGAGAATTTTTCAACTTTTCGGAAATTTTTTTTTTTTCCGAAACTTTTCCATCTTCCGCGGTCTGGGTCCTGCGCGCACGCCCCCCCGGCGCCGCTCGTGCGCATGCGCGAGAATTTTTCGACTTTTCGGAAAAAAAAAAATTTTCCGAAACTTTTCCATCTTCCGCAGTCTGGGTCCTGCGCGCACGCACCCCCGGCGCCGCTCGTGCGCATGCGCGAGAATTTTTCGACTTTTCGGAAAAAATAATTTTTCCGAAACTTTTCCATCTTCCGCAGTCTGGGTCCTGCGCGCACGCACCCCCGGCGCCGCTCGTGCGCATGCGCGAGAATTTTTCGACTTTTCGGAAAAAAAGAATTTTTCCGAAACTTTTCCATCTTCCGCAGTCTGGGTCCTGCGCGCACGCCCCCCGGCGCCGCTCGTGCGCATGCGCGAGAATTTTTCGACTTTTCGGAAATTTTTTTTTTTTTCGAAACTTTTCCATCTTCCGCGGTCTGGGTCCTGCGCGCACGCCCCCCCGGCGCCGCTCGTGCGCATGCGCGAGAATTTTTCAACTTTTCGGAAATTTTTTTTTTTTCCGAAACTTTTCCATCTTCCGCGGTCTGGGTCCTGCGCGCACGCCCCCCGGCGCCGCTCGTGCGCATGCGCGAGAATTTTTCGAGTTTTCGGAAAAAAAAAATTTTTCCGAAACTTTTCCATCTTCCGCAGTCTGGGTCCTGCGCGCACGCACCCCCGGCGCCGCTCGTGCGCATGCGCGAGAATTTTTCGACTTTTCGGAAAAAAAAAATTTTTCCGAAACTTTTCCATCTTCCGCAGTCTGGGTCCTGCGCGCACGCCCCCCGGCGCCGCTCGTGCGCATGCGCGAGAATTTTTCGACTTTTCGGAAATTTTTTTTTTTTTCGAAACTTTTCCATCTTCCGCGGTCTGGGTCCTGCGCGCACGCCCCCCCGGCGCCGCTCGTGCGCATGCGCGAGAATTTTTCAACTTTTCGGAAATTTTTTTTTTTTCCGAAACTTTTCCATCTTCCGCGGTCTGGGTCCTGCGCGCACGCCCCCCCGGCGCCGCTCGTGCGCATGCGCGAGAATTTTTCGACTTTTCGGAAAAAAAAAAATTTTCCGAAACTTTTCCATCTTCCGCAGTCTGGGTCCTGCGCGCACGCACCCCCGGCGCCGCTCGTGCGCATGCGCGAGAATTTTTCGACTTTTCGGAAATTTTTTTTTTTTTCGAAACTTTTCCATCTTCCGCGGTCTGGGTCCTGCGCGCACGCCCCCCCGGCGCCGCTCGTGCGCATGCGCGAGAATTTTTCAACTTTTCGGAAATTTTTTTTTTTCCGAAACTTTTCCATCTTCCGCGGTCTGGGTCCTGCGCGCACGCCCTCCCGGCGCCGCTCGTGCGCATGCGCGAGAATTTTTCGACTTTTCGGAAAAAAAAAAATTTTCCGAAACTTTTCCATCTTCCGCAGTCTGGGTCCTGCGCGCACGCACCCCCGGCGCCGCTCGTGCGCATGCGCGAGAATTTTTCGACTTTTCGGAAATTTTTTTTTTTTTCGAAACTTTTCCATCTTCCGCGGTCTGGGTCCTGCGCGCACGCCCCCCGGCGCCGCTCGTGCGCATGCGCGAGAATTTTTCGACTTTTCGGAAATTTTTTTTTTTTCCGAAACTTTTCCATCTTCCGCGGTCTGGGCCCTGCGCGCACGCGCCGGATGAGAGTGGGAGAACCCCGAGCTTACGCGTAAGCGACCTTGGCGAGCCCTGGGTTACAGAATCAAATAACGAGAAGTGGTAAGAAGAAAGTGCGAAAGCCGGCAAAGTCGCGAACAGGAATGACCTGAAGGTCGTTTATGATTTTATGGGTTTATGATTTTTTGGAGGTATGTACGTTACGGACGGAGGTCTGCCGTGCAGATGTGCAGTTGTAGCGCTCTAGCTGGTAATCCCAAAAAGTTACTGTTAGGCACGTAGAGAAAATTACAATAGTGAACGAAAGAAAACATTCGACGGTCAATTGCTGCGGCCGCACACGAATCTACTGTTACGATGTAATTTGAAATAATGCAAAACATTTGTTCATGGAATTTCCTTCATTATGGTCCGAATTACGTCGTTCTTGGTATTATTTTCATCGGAGAAACATAAGGAATCGACTGCCGTCGTTTTCGCAAAGATCTGATGAGAAATTCGGAAATCCTGTTCATTTCTCACTTCTTAATGTTATTCCAACCCCTTCGAGGATCGAAAGCCATAAAATTCGGTGAGGTACTGCAAGGGGTTGACCTCGCCACAGGGTGCGAGACGGCATCTTTCTGACAGGCATCGCTCCAGAATTACGTTCTGTACTCTGTAAGTTCTCCAGATTCTCGAGAGACTCGGGTAGTTTTCCCGGGTAGCGCTTATTCGGGAATTTTCTTCGTCCCGGGTATCTCACGGGTACCCGGGTATCTCGGGTACTCGGTCCACAGCTACAGCCCTAGTACATACTGTTAACGTGGCTGCATGGTAGCTCGACTCGCGATGGACGGGTAAGCATCGTGTTCTACGTGTAGTTTTATTAGATTCCTCCGGCTCGATTCGAAACTATCCTGTTATTGTGACGCCACGTTCTCGTGACCGACTCGGCCAGCGATATCCTAGTCGACGGCGTGCTTTACGATCTGATATTCAATATTAAGATCATTGGACCGTGGATGTTCGCGGCGTGTGATATTACAGACACTCGTGGCCCTGTATCCGCCTCACTCGGAGCTGCAGCTTCGCAATCGATCTCATCCTCGTGAGATCTTGAGATGTCGGTGAAGATGAAGCTTCAACGTCCTCTTAAGGGGATGTGCTACCTTGGACGCATGAAAGTCATAGGTTTATTTAGCAATTTTTTTTCTTTCAAACGATGATCTTAATAAAAATCCGATTAATGGTGTTTGGGTATTATATATCTCTTCAAGATTAAAAAAATTGGTTTATTATTGTTTTACCCTTAAAGAGATGTATGACAAATGCACATTACCTAACCAGACTTTTTATTGAGTTCGTTATTTGAAAGAAAAAAATTGCTAAAGCTTAAGGAGACTGGGCAATCAGGTCGCTCGAAAATTAAATCCTTTTTGTGAATTAATTACGAGCGGATGAATGAAAATTGTGACTAGTACTTTTGGGTAATGTTTGTTCATACTATAAACTGTAAGAAAAAATTTCAATGGAGGAGGATCGCGAGGTTCCCGAGGATCTGGAACTTGGGTGACTGGTACGTCGCGAAAATCGTAAATTCCCAGCTGAAAACCTTGGTGACTCATCGCTGACTAATACTAGCCAAATAGCGTCAGAAATCTTGATACCAACGCGATAAGCTATTTCCAATTGCGCAAATATCATGTCACAATGTCCTCGCAGTGGTCGGGGAGGTAGAGTGGGGCAAAAGGAGCAGGATGGTTTACGATAGGTTTTATTACTCGGCGACACCTAGGCACGGCGCGCGTAGAAACGTGATTAGCAGCGAGCATCGGGTGACAAGCTGATTGATAAACCCACCATCGAGTCAATTTATATCTGCTTTAATCACCGCGCAACACCGCCGAGGAAAATTACAGGAATTAGGTATATCTTCCACGCGTTTCGCGGCTCCGCGAGAAATTCGTTGGATAACAGTAACAAGCTGCATTTAAACGTCATTAAGGTCATAATCCAGCTAGAAGGAAGTAATGTCGTTCAATCAAGGATCCAGTAAGACACTTTTAGAATTTTAAACCAGGCCTTCGTGGTTTTAACATCGGCATACTTGATCCCTCAAAATCTCCTTCGTTCTTCTGTTTAAACAGAAGCTGAAGTTGGGTAGATTAGGCGAATATGATATTGCTACTGGAATATCGAATTTTCTTTTTCTCTCTTCGTGGATCGTCGTGCCGCGATTTCGCCACTAACGAATCCAGAAAGCCACAAAGAGGATAGAAAAGAGGCTGAATCTAATTTCGTCCCTAGTTCGGCCTTGAGCGTCTTCTACATCCCTAGCATTCCTACGTTCCGGCGCCTTCTTCTTTTTCCTCGAAAGCCGTGGGATCCGTGTTCTCTTTTACGTTCGTTTCCTTCGATCGGAACATGCTCGTCTCAATTGCGGTCTCGTGTCTCTGGCAGGCTGCTCTCCCATTCCTCTGCATTCTGCACGCCTCGATTTACGAGCTTCTTTCGATTCGCTGTTTCTTGGCCGACGATCGTGATTTCTGCTCGTCGATTAAGACTACCTATATGTTTCACGACTTGTATTGTTAAAACATCAACTCCACAGTTATGTTATTAATAAACGTTATAAATACAATTTAAATACAGTTCGCAGGGTGTACAGTAAAAAATTAATTCCAAGATTTGGGTAATGAAATTTTAATCATTCTTCTCGCGATTGGTACCTATTTTTCTCCCTCCTTTGGGCTTCTTCCATCCCCTATTTGTGGGTGGTATATCTTAGGCAGCATCGAGCAAAGTGCTAAGAAAAGTGTTCTATGGTCTTTTTAATTCTACATACCGTGTAATTTATTTTTGGTCCCTAAATATGAGGATAACAGTTTCCCTGTAAGTAAATGGTGCTTGACCACTGTTTCATGTGACTTAAAAGATTTTGAGACCCCCTTGTACAACGCAATGCATTTCCTCAGCAAGTATTTCTGCCGAAAGTTAGATTTTGAAATCCAGAAAATTTCTATGGTGCTCCCCTTTCTCCCGATGCCTTAAGCACGTGCTTATTTTGCTTATTGGCTAATGCAGCACCGGTGCGTGGTGGCTGGACGAGAATCGCTCGAAGCAGCGGCTGAAAGAAGGTTTTTAACGCGCTTGCTCGATGCTAGAGAGCATCGGCGATGCATCGAGGAAAGTTCGCCGGCTGCAATTTCCTACGGCCAACCAGACGAACGTATTTTCTGCATCACTGAGCTCCTCCTCCCCTCCGTCCTTCCACGCGCAATTCCACGTTTCACGATCCTTCCGTTCCTGAAAGAAACGCTCGTATCTAAAGGAGCGAACTGCATCGAACCTCCTATGAAACGAAGCCCCTAAGCGTTTGCTGACTGATCATTCCGAGCACAATCCCGCAGCTGACTACTAGGGACGCAGTGCTCTGCAGAAAAGAAGAGGCGAGGTCGAAAATCGGCTTCGGCGAGGAGATATTGCCCACCGCTGGCCCCTTCGGACCTCTTCGTTTCGAAATTCTGCACCACTCCTCGGTAATAGGGTTCGAGAGCTGAGGAATTTTCTAATTTCTTCATTTCCCGATGACCCAAGTTCCTAATTACTTTAATTCTGTAATTCAATTCTCAATTCTGCTAATATCTCAGTTTCCCAATTTTACATTTCCCTAAGCTTCTAATCCCTCCAGTTGTTAATCTTCTAAGCTACTTATTTCGCAGTTTTCCAATTTTCCAGTTCTCTAAGTTCCTAATTCCACAATTCTCTAATCTTCTAAGCTGCTAATTTTTCAGTCTCCTAATTTTCCATTTCCCTAAGCTCTTAATTCCTGCACTCTCTAATATTCAAAGCTACTAATTTCTCGGTTTTCTAATTTCCTAATTTTCCAATTCCCTAAGTTCTCCCTAATCTTCTAAGCGGCTAATTTCTCAGCTTTCTAATTTCCTAATTTTTCGAATTTCCTAATATTCCAATCTCCTAATTTTCCAATTTTCTGCTTCCATAATTCCCCAGTTCCTGAATTTCTTTCCTTTTTAAATTCCTCGCCTAAGTGGTACACCAGCGAGGTATATATACATATATTACTTTCGATATTATTATCCCCCAGTTTCGCTTCGTTAGGCAAAGGATATAAAATTTTCCCGCGACCCAACACGTCGAATCTCCCCGATTCTAATTAAACGAGGCTCAGGCGTTGGCCAGTACGTTGGTCGATCCGAATATTTTCTGGTCCCACGGGATTCTCTTCAATTTACTTTTAATCATTGCATCGTGCACCGTGCGAACACTTTTTCGACTATTGTTTTACGTAAGCTTCTCAAAGGGATCCACTCATCTTGCTCCTCTGCTCATCCACTTTCTTCTAATAACTGGCAATGCGTAGGAATCGGTTTGTTGCTCTTAATTAAACTGATTAGCCACGGCAAACGTGTTGCACCTTAATTATCTGCAATCCTGGATATTGTGTTTTGCGCTGGGGAACAGATAAGAGTTTGATAGCGCGATGTCACTGAAAATCATTCTCACGGTTCACATCCGGCATTCTCGGTCGCCATTGTCTGACAATGTGGTCTAACCATCGCTCAATTTTCGCACTATTAACTGCACGTCCGCTGTTTTTTTCTCCCGTCCCATCTCTGCCTTTCGAAGAACGGTTCTCTTCGATGAAGCACGAAGATTCCATGGAATACCTTCTCCTTCTGCTTCGCCTAATAAAATATCTTCTTTCTGATGCCATGCATGGACGATGAATAGATCTCTAACGATAAACTTTTTATTAGCAAAATGTATTATTAAAAAGTTGACGCTCCAAACGACTTGGAGTTGCCCATTTCTTCAAAATTTCTTAAACAATACTCACTCTAATCTCACGAGATAATTTCTTCCCCCACCTTTCCCTCTCTAATTCGACGAAAACAGGTCGGCCCGATATATCTGATTAAGAAAATCGGTTGGTCCGATAACCCAGGCGACTTGCGGATCAATTTGACTGGGCCATTTCTCCGCAATTTCTCATGAAATTCTAGAACAACCAATTACCGATTTCACGCCAGTGTCTTCTTATCTCGCTCACTTCAACTTTTCCCTCTTTCAAGCCAAAAATGGGGAACACAAAAATTCTGCCCCGTAGAAAAGTCGCTCGAGGTCCTTCGCGCATAGGTGCCCGCCGAAGAAAGAAAAGAAAGTTCCCCTGGAAAGTGTTATCACTCATCGGAGTATCGAATCCATCGACGTAGCCGGCGCGCGGCGCAATGATTCGTGATTCATCGTTCGCGATTTGTATTCAACGTTCGCGTTGCCGCTACATCTTATTGTCCGCGGAAATTACATTTTACGCGAGTATTATGCCGATGGAGGCACGATTCGTTGCTCCCTCATCGCGCGTACTTAAATCCCCTCGTCATTCGAACGTTTCGTCATTTACTCACCCACGCAGCACGCGAAACCTTCGATTGAAGAATTAAGGGTACATTCTCGTGTAATCCCCTCAAGAATTTAGCATTTTTTTAAAAAGAAAACTGTAACAGATAAGGTGAAACCCGGTTTTTTATTTATTCAAGATTACATCCGAGGAAAAACAATGAAAAAAATGTTTATCATTTTAAAATATGTATAAATCAATACCAAAAAGACTTTTTACCCTGTGTGTTATAGTATTGTTTAAAAAAAATCCTAAATTTTTTTAAGAAATTACACGAGAATGTACCCTTAACCCTGGGAGGGCTAATAACCTACCACCCCACCGGGTCAATTCTGACCCATACCATAACTTCACTCATGCACGTCCCAGAATATGCTTTTACGTCAAACTTGGCTCTCCTTTCGATCGAAAGCTCATAGATACGTGAAGATATGGTACTATGAAGCAATACAAGAAGCTTGATGTCCAGGCTGGGTCAAATCTGACCCACTGCCCGCCCATGCGATGAACGGCTCGCCGCGTGGAAGCCGCATCGCGTCTTTTTAGCAGGAACGGTGCTGATAACGATCACTGAAGCTTCTGGAAATACGTTTCGCGGGCCGCGTATTTGTTTTAATAATTAGCCCCGCGTCAGATGAGATCGCAGACAGCGATCGTCGCGGCGCTGTCCGTGCGCTTATCGAAGGAAAAACAGCCGGCGAGGAAGGCTGCGGCGCTTGGATATGCGCCGCGAGCGGAAATGGAAAGAGAGCATGGCGACGGCGGTGGAAAAATAGAGGAGAGAGAGAAGGGAAAATAATTTCAGTATTCCAACAAGACAGGGCCGCCACGCGGATCCTCCTAGCGAAACTCATCGTCTGCGGGTTAAGCTCCCGTTGGTGGGGCCTCGTCTGTTCGTTTCACTGGAATGCCACCAAAAATAAATTCGGCGGCGGAGTGCCATCTTGGAATCACCCCTTAATGCATTTGTCTCCCCCCGGCTCCTACGGTCAGCCTTCTTTTATAACTTCATCCTGTCACATATCTCGCCTATCGTATCCAGTTTCCTATCCCTCGCGCCTGATATGCACCTGGACACCTCGGGCATTCACGGGATTTCCTACCGTTTTCTGTGCCCATTCGTCCCTTTTCCTTCTCATTCATATTCTTCTTCGCCATTCGCAAGCTGATTCCAGGGCGCGCCAACTGTCTTGCAGCTGCCTAGGTACCTATAGAAAGGGGGCATGTAAATTGTTTATTATAGGTTCTGATTATTTTAAAGAAATCCATGCAAAGTAAACTTGTGTATTATCTGGTACATAGATGGCATCGCTTTAAATTATCAATTATTAGTTAGAAGAAGATGGCGTATTGTTTCAAATTTGCGAATTAGGAAATAAGTGACTATTCAAAGTGTCAAAGTTTATCGTCAGCTTTCTAGAATTGTATGCAAATTTCGTGCATTCAAATTGTTTTCTCCGTCTCGTTTACTTCCTACATGATTTTTAAGAAAATTCTATATGCCTTTTCTTGGGCATTTATATTTAAATTAATGTATACATAATCATATGCTCGGCAAAAAATATAAGGTGTACCTCATTTAATTTCCGTAGGATGTAATTTTCTATACGGTTTGTATAAATATCTTGTGGGCTACAGAGTGAAAGGGTTAACACAGAGGAATTTAGTAGTCGCCGGTGCATCTCGCTCTAAATGAAATAAGGCGCAGTAATTATGTATCCGGTGGTAGGCACTTGGGTTACTGTTTCTCGGCCGTATCAAATCTCGAAGGTCCAGCGGGATTTCGAAAGATTGGATTTTCGCAATGACGCCGAGTTAAACACTTCGATTGCCTGTGGAGCAAAAAGTTCCTCAGTCCGTGTAATTGCTCGTTAATCCGCTGAAACGCGGGGAAACTGTTTGGTCGATAAAACCTCTTGGGCCGATAAGAGGCGCGCTAAAAGCGCACTGCCTCTTGATTTAAACCGTTTATCTTCGCCAAGGTCCTCGGGTCATTAATAAAAGATTTCGTGAAACGAATAATCGTACAGTTTCGGGTCTGTTTAGCTTGGCCGTCGAGCAGCTGAAAAATGTAATTGAGCCGCGCTAAGCTTGCGCAGATTGACTCTTTAAACTAAACATTTCGTTTGCAACCAAGGAGCTTAGACTTCGCGAACTACACAAATTTCTATTGTTCTCATTTCCCCATAACCTAAAATGTAACGGAGATATTCCAGGCCAGTGGCGCACTCAGGATTTAATCTTGGGGGAAGCCGAGTTGAACGAATAAAAATAATTCTAATGCAAGTTCAATAAAATTCATTAGTTTTCATCATTCAGTTTTCTTTTCTTTTTACAAAGCTCTTGAATCACTTCAGTCGCCATTACATTAATCTCCTTTTTCTTTGGGGGGTGCCGGGGCTACTTAAGTCGCGCCACTGCTCCAAGCTGCGCAGTTTGGGCGCCCGAATCCGCAATATTTCAAGACTAAAAGCTATCTTCGTTAACCTTCCATTCGAAGGCTCCTCATCAAGCTTCACCGGCTCCAATAATTACACCGCTATCTGTATGTTTAATCGAGTCGTCCAGCGAAATCGAGGACTTAGGGTCAAACGATCTATGGAAAAAGGCAAGGTAAAAGGTCCTTTGTCTCTTGCGAACTCGCCGGGCGGAGGGAAAGAGACCATGTGAAATCTGGAAACGAGTGGAACGGTGTTCAAGGCTGCGATCGAGAGGCTGATAAATTCGACCAACTACCAAGGGAAGTGGACGAGCTGTTAGGTGGTTAATTCGACTAAATTTCTGCATACATAGAATATTTAATCACAGCTGGCGCAACTACAGGCGACCCTCCTTGAAAATGAATCGCACAAGCAAACAATTTCCAAGAAAATCGCATCAGCTCCCGTTCAACTTCCACCTTCTACGAAAGAAAGCCTCGGACGAGAAAACGTCACTCCTAATTCTCCACCAATCGTGCCACCCAGCAGAAGACGCTGCCCATCCGAAGTTCGAGGAAAGCCAGAGACCGGACACCCAGTGTCCCCCTGCTTCCAAGTATCTAATCGGCGACGATGTGCCTTCGATGTCGTGTCGCGGGGCATTTATACGCGCGCAGAGAGGGCCGTTAGTACGTACAAAGAGACGGCTCGGTGTGTACAAGTAGAAACGAAGGAATACTGAATAATTCAGGCAGTGACCGTAGCGAGTGACGTCACGATAGTATTCAGCCGGTGGACGGTTCAAGCTGAGCGACCATGCGGAAACCCCATCCGCTCGGGTCCCCCCGCTGAAAATTTCAGCTTTCCGTACAAATTCACCTGCCAGCGGCGTGGCACTATCCCCCGGAGGGAGCCCGGCGGAGGTCAACGCGAGCAAGCCGTACGCGAAATCTCGCGGTCGTTACTTAACTGTACCGTTTCACCTTCGCAAAAACAGAGCGACGTTGCTCCTCGCGATCGCCCCGACACGCTCCGCTCCTGCTGCGCGTTAGGGGACTTTTCTTCGGCGAATTTTCGCGATGACTTGCGAGCTCTTCTTGCGGTCTGGGGTGCAGATTTTGGTTAACTGTGGTTGAGATCGAAATTGGAAATGTTGGTACGGAAGTAGTAGGGATTTCGATTTTCAATTTCATTTTAAGAATTTGCTTGGCGTAAGTTTAAGAAGGATACGCGGAGACACTGGGGCAACACTTTCGATGCTTTCTGGAATGGTGCTTCCTAACCTCTTTTGAGTCGCGGTAAATTTATTTAAGGTAAATTTAAGAAGGTAAAGAACAGGTCAGAATATATTATAATATATATTATAATTATATTAATATTTTTAAAAAACGTGAACACCCCCAGAAAGCACTTCACGACCCACAGATTGGGAATCACTGTCCCAGAAAATATAAACGCGAAAGCAGTAAAGCACGCTTGAACCGCGGGGTGCATGGTGCAAGTCCCTCGGCGCGAAAACGCGCCCACGCCAGGCGAACTGTCAGAGGTACTTAGTCGAGGTGGGGCGTGAAAATTGCGTACGAAACTAAGCGTGGAAATGTTTTATTGATGAGTTGTAGAAGTCTGATGGTTTACTGGGGAACTCATCGCTATCGCATTAATAATTCCCCAGAAGAGTTGATAACCCTATTAGAAGTGAATGTGAGGTATCGTTTGCACACGTTTAGAACCAGAGCACCGTTAAAATTGCTCGCAACGGACCAGCGTGATCGAAGGTTCTGCAAGAGCCCGAGCTTCCCAACCATCTATCTAACGACCACAAAAGGTAGGGGGGGGGGGACCTTTCAGATATCTCTGGTTTATGACAAGCTGCTCCCCAGTGTCTACTTGGTCGTAAACCATATTTTTCACCTGACCCCCTAAGCTGAAGTTTCCCTGGCGTTAAATCCTGCGACCCACGCAGCGAAACAATTGAACCCTCGCGACCGATGCAAAGCCGAGAGAATTGCTTATTGGGGGAATCGGGAATGCCCCTTTGAGACTGAAACTTAGGGCAATATTAATATAACTGTTAGTCACCTGTTTCCGAGTCGATGGTTCTGCCCAAGGAACCTTTGGGGCGAGAACAATGATCCCCCTGGCGCACCGTTCTAATCCCTTACAAGGGGTTATCAAAGCACTTTCGAATATAGTTTCGCGTACCATTTTCTTTATCTAATACCACTTGCTCAACGCGCTGCGCAAGTCTGTCTCCCCATTTATTTTATTTTATTTTTATTTTATATTCTCTGGAAAAGAAGTAGATTTTACAGGGGAGTATTTTGAATTTATGTATGATTACTTCACAATTTAATTTATTTTTATTTTGTAATAAATTAATTTAATTTCGGACGAACGACTAATTTATTACCTTTATCAAGCACCCATATATGTAGCTATGTACATTCGGGTGATAACCAGATTCGAGACTGAAGTGAAGTTTCTGTTACAGTCACCTGTAATCTCCTTATCTGTATTTGTATCGCTATCTCTCGTTAAATGTTCGTTAAACAGTAACGGTATACAATCGTGGAATAAACGTAACAAACGGTTCACTAGCAGTCTGTTTCTCTTCGAAGAGGAGATTGAATATTATTCCAATGTAGCTTGTTATTCATACTTTAAGCGCGACAAGGGCACCGCTGAAATTACCATTTAACGGAATGCGTGGATATGCGACCGCCACTTATCCTTGGGCAGAGTAATCCTTCAATAATCGTTTAATGGCGCCATTAAACTGTTCATCAGCCCCTTTCAATATAGATTAAGCGTTAAGAGCACTGGGCAACTACGAGCGTCCATTGTTTAAAATATCGGAGGCAGGTACTTACGTACCTTGCAGAAGGAACGCGAAACGTGCCAGTGGCCTGCTTCGGAAGGTGTAATTAAGGAATTAATAAAATGCCTGCAGGCTTGAACAACCGAATCGGTTAGTTGAACGAGAATTAAATCCGAGGTGCTAATGAAATATGGAGTACATGGTGATTATGTAAGTGTACAGCTAGTTCTAATTTCCAGTTGGCAGCAACTCTGTCCAAATGCTGTGAAACACAACAAAAGAGCACGTTGCGAACTGTAATAACTAAGCTGTGTTAATTCGATCGAAATCGGCCGAAGCTGTTGCCGCAGTTAAATAACCAGCACACCTTTCAGCGTTTAAATGGTAACACGATCTTCGCTCAGTAAATTAGAAATAGAATATTCGAACTTTATGGGAGCTATTCAATCTTCGCGTGACTATCAATTTTTTGGTAGCTGGAGGATAAATATTCATGGGAAGTGAAACTTTCCTCCAAAGGAAAAAGGAGACTTTCTCAATTCAGTGTTGAAATTAAAATAGAAAAACAGAAGCCGAGTAACATAGCCACTATTTTCCTATAATTAAATATCGCGATTTGCCTTTTTTTTTTTATCACTTTTAATAGCCCCACTAAAAATCCAAATTTCCTTCGTGTTCTGGAGAGTTTTAATTTCCAAAATCCTGAACACTTCTCCCTCGCAGCCCCGACGCAGCGTGGCTCCACGGGCATTCTTGTTCGGCGTTTCAATAAAAACGACGACAGTTGAACGCAGCGACCGATTCGAACGATGAACGCACGATTCTTTCAACATCTCCCGCGTCCTGGGTTCGTTATCAACCATGGCCCATCGCCGGATATCTCGCAACCCGTACCGTATTTTTCCCGCCATTGTATGGAAATGTCAGGAACCTCGTGTTCCTACGAACTCCTTTATGCCGGTCTTTACGGCGAGCACCGAAAAGAAAAAGGGAGAAAAATGCAAATGTCCAGCCACGGAGGTGGAGGGCCTCTCCGCAGTGTTTCGAAGGTGTGCATTGTTGGCCTCTATGCTTTCGAGAGGCTTTCAATGAGCGATTGATCGTCGACGTGTAATCGTTTGTCTGATAATGCATTCGTGACTCGAATGACTTCTATTAGAATTCTATTGGACACCTCGAAAGCTGTTACTTCGATGAAAATTCTATTGTTTATTGAACACGCGCTGTTTCCTTTGTCGCTGATATTTGGTTGGTTCATTGGACAACAGGCCCCAGGAATTACACTGCTTTGAGGAACAGAGACATTCCATTTTCTCTGAAACTACCGTTGCGATCAGTAGCGCACTGAGGATTTAATTTTGGGGGGATTTTTAATGCAAATTCAATAAAGAATTTTTAAAGAATAAAATCGAGTTTTCTTTCCTTTTCGCAGAGGTCTTAAATTACTTCACTCGCGGTTAAATTAATCTCTTTTTCCCCTTTTCTTTTGGGGGTACCAAGGACCTCCCCCCCCACCCCTGGGTACGTCACTGGTTGCGATAATCGAGCACTTTGAAAGCTGTACATTCTATATAAAGTAAACATTTAAGGAAAAGCCTACTGTTTCTTTAATTTGATTCCTAATGTTCAATTCATTCCTCGAGCAGGACAAGTGTTCCTTATTTTTAGCGGCGCAGGAATCCCCGTTTTCTCTTTTATTGCGTAACGGTGGTGGATATCGTCGAAAGTAATTGATAAACTGACTGATAGAAAAGAGTTTTGATTTCTATGTGGAATATGCTGCCGCTGTTAGCGCGATCTTCGTGCAAGCAAATTGTGTGTACGCTCTGCTAACGTCGGTTTGTGTTCACTCCACCGTGTGAAAATCTCCTACGCAAGGTGAAAACTTGTATTAACGCGTCTATGCGCGGCGGTTCTTTCCTCTTTTGAAACGATTACTGCATTCGGGAGAGCTGCTCGCCGGTTAGATAGGCGGCATTCTCACCGGGCTGGCCGATCGAATTAGGGGGATCTAGAATTTCGGATCTTCCACACTTCGTCCGAGTATCGCCGTTTCTAATCGCGCTGTCTCGCTTGTCCTGTTCCAGCAATGCCAGTCGCTGATCGAGGAGAACCGAAGGCTGCAGAACGCCCTGACGTCCAATCAGATGCCCCACGTGCAAGTGATCGACAATGTTTTCCTTCAGACGCAGATCGAGACTTTGCAGTGGCAACTGAAACAGGTTTGTATGTAATAAGGAACGACGGTCGTTCGAACATGCTACAGGTACAAGGGAAACTGGTAGTGCTCTAGACCGGATTACCTTGTTCCGATTATTTAATCCTCTTCGTTCGGAGCCGAAAAATGTTAAGGCGAACCGGCAGGCTTAATTCCTTATCCAGAAATGGACGGAACACATTCGATACAACATTCTCGGCGATAGCCTTCGTTTCCTGTGAGATGGGCACTGAAGTCGGGGGTGGCCATGTACCCCACGATCTTTAAGATTCATTTCCTCCAAAACGAAGTCCTCATCTTATTTAATTCTTAATTATACTATTAACTCCAGATAATGCAAATAATACAAATAATTTTTATAGTAATTTTAGTTAGTTCTTAGTTTTATGTTCTTGAAGCTAAGGTTGTTAACAGTTCCTACTGCTTCCTTGCCTTTACTCTAATTTGTATTATCTCTATATGTATTACTAGCAAATACCCCCGCGCTTCGCTTCGGGCCTAAGATATATTAATCCTTCGTGGTCACATGGGGTGTATTGCACCCCAAGAGCAATACCGTTTGATTTGAAATGTCACACCTTTACGTCTTCCAAAGGGGATTTATGGCAAAAAAAAAAAATAATAAATTTTTTTTTTAAAAAATCGGTTTTTTCCCATAACCATGGAAAATCGTTCATTTTCAACTACAATTTTTATCATATCAAAATTTACATTTCTACAAAAAGACTATTAGACCACGACTGTGTAAGTATTACGAATGTACAATTATCACTGAAAAGTTAAAAGATTAAAAAATACGAAACTGGTAACTCAAAAAATGACGCTGGGGTACAGTGACCCCACCGTGTGACCAATTTGTGATTATAAGAAGGTGTGACCACGAAGGGTTAAGGACTCCATTAAAATACATTTCACTCCTTTTCACCACCCCGTTAGGGGTTGAGTAGGGCAAAATCCTGAAATTGGTTTTCAGGCATTTATGTGGGTAACCTTTCGAAGTAAAAACCAAGTTGATATCTAATCGGGCCTAAGAGATATTGGGGAGTCCGAGAAAATACATTTTACCCCTTTTCAACCCCTTGGGGATGAAATTTCCAAAAATCCTTCCTCAGTGGCTGCCTGTGTCATGAAAACATCGTACCTTCCAAATGTCACGTTCCTAGGTTAAACGGTTTGAGCTGGGCGTTGATGAGTCACTCAGTCATTCAGGACTTCTTTTATATATATAATAATATATATAAGAAAGAAGATAGATAGATAGATATCTTCCATTTAAGAAGTAATAGTCGTATTAATAATAATAATAATAATAATAGAATTACATCTAACAGAATACAATCAAATAATAAGCTGAGCCACCTTTGAATCGTCACTTGCAATGCGGTTTATTAAATTCCCCGTTCATTTAAATTACAGATCGAGGCGAACAGGCAGATGTATCGTTCCCTGATGGAGCAAGTGGTGCGTTTCCTGGATCGGGCCCGCAAGAGCCTGGATATTCTTCACGAGAAGAGTAGTCACAAGGACAAAGGTTCGGCGGGGCGAGTCCCGCGGAGTCGAAGCGTGCACGCGGTGCACGGCGACTGCTCGCCGAGTCGCGCTATCTCGGCCTCCTCGTCTTCCTCGTCTGACTCGTCCCGTTTCACCCGGGCAAAGTCCGTCACCCAGATCTCACCGTGCGCCACGGGCTGCCGGGAGTTCACTTGGTCGGTTCTCCGCAGAAACGACCCCGTGCATTGCACGCCGCCGCGCAACAAGCCTCAGGACCTTAATAAGACGCACGACGGCGTCGTTTACAGAAGACCGAAGCAGCCCGAGCTAGATCCAAACGAGGTGCCGCCCGAGAAACTGTCGCAGGAAGCATTTAGGTACGTGGATCTTGTCGGCTTAACTTCCCCCGGTTTGATTGACGGAGGCTGTGAATTAATTGTTGCAGGTTAATGAAGACCGTTCAGTCGCTGCTGGCGATGAGGGAGCCGGACCTGGCCAAGATCACGCCGATCGAGAATAACGACTCGTCTCCCTCGCCTATAGACCATCATCGTCACAGCCACCACAGCGAGGCTTTCTCCTCTCTGCAGAACGGCAGCTTTGCGAATTCTACAGCGTTGCAAGAGGTCACCGGCTTCCCCGCACGCCCCGGCAGCGGCCAGCGGGCGGAAAACGACAGTAGAACTTGTTTCTTGAAAGCGTCGTCGAACGTGGGTGAGGTGGAGCGAAGCCTGCAGAGCCTTCTTCCCGGCGTGAGGAGGTCCCTAGACGCCACCTCCCTCAACTCGGCAAGCAGCAAAACTACGGAGGAAGAGGACGCGCTACCAAATAATAATTCACTTAATGTATCCATGCCAGACCACGACGGTATGTTCATGTACACGCCAACTTCTACGCCAAATAAATACACTAGGAAGATAGAGAAGAAGAAGAAGGAGAGATCCTCGAAGTCGAAGCCAGCCGTCAGCGTGAGCAGCGTCGAGGATGAGAGCGGATTCTCCTCTATGAGCTCGTTCCAAGAGATCGGTTTGCCTAGCGCGCTACCGACCTTCCCCATCAGAGGCTGCCACGCTGAGGTGGGCCTGCCGGAGATACCTTTGGAGAAGGCGAGGCACCGCAGATGGTCATCGACGCCGGCTGAAATCCAGGCACTATTCAAGCAGCACCGGAGCAGCTTCACCGCGCCGCAAACTACAGCCGAATCCCTGAGCGTTTGGGTTTAAACCGCCGCGCGAACAGTTGCGAACGGAAGTAGCCCTAACGATCAATGCATTTCACATGTTGGAACTTACAAAGCGAATTGACTGAACGTCGAACACACTCGAGTATCCGCGCGTTGTGATTTTTTGTAAATATCTCTTTTAAGAATGTTACCTACTCACTTTGCATCTTGTTTGTTTCTCGCCGGGAATATTTAGCGGGGCCAGGGTTATGCGACTGATTCGTGCTTCGCCTAAAAAAAGCCCGTCGCTTTTCGCGCCTCGGCACGAATCTCGCGAACGAGTCGACGCGACGACATAGAATACAAGTACGTTCGGAGCTTTGCTAGAAAGCTGTTGCGTGTACGAGTGTAGTGAATACCTTACGCGATTCTTGTTAGCTGCGCGCAGAACAATTCCGTGCAAATTTATATTTAGCGTTTATATGTAATGGGATAATTGACAATCGTAAAGCATTAACACCGTTGAATTATGCCGATACCAAAAGCATTGTAGTGTTCTAAGCAGTTCACAAGGAGATGCTATACTCGAGAAACTCTTGTTTCTATGTAAGTTAACGATGTTTAGGGACGATCTTCAGTGGACCACCTTCTGACCATTAGTCGAGAATATTTCATGTTAGACTAATTTACAGATACCGAGATATCGCTGCCGATTTTTACGACTCTGTGTTCAATTTGCATTTACGAGTATTGACATGCCACGATTAATTTATCACAAATTGTAATCTGTTTTAATTGTCTTGGATTTGTATATAAAAAATGGCTCATAAAATATTCAGCATACAAGAGGAACGGGCTTTCTTAACCAGGAATGAAATCGTTTTTAGTCAAGTCATTCGTTACAAACTTTTTATTTCATCAACAAATACAACCTCGTGTATTTGCATACCCCGATCTACCTTTTATACATTCAGTGACTGGAGAAAACGATTTTAATCTCGCAATGTAATTAAATTTCTACGTTCTTCTCATTATTTACCATTAGTCTTACGAAAAGTTGTTGCAGGCCAATCGAGAAAGCTTGCCCAATCGTTGCGCAATTTGGAACGAGAAAGATACTTTGAAGCTTATAAAAGAAGAATTGAAAAGCCAAGTACGACTACGTTTTCCACTCCGCGGATACGTGAACCCGAGAAAAGTGCTGGAATGAAAAGCAAGCGGACCAACCGTTAGACAATTCGGCCTCGAAGTTCCTCGGCTCATTCAGCAATAATATTTACAACAAGAGAGAGGAATTTAATATAAAGAAAAGATGGAAAGAAAGATCGTAACCGGAGATCCCACGAAAACCGCTAGATTGCTAGATCATGGTCGCGAACGGTCGCGAAGTGGTGGTGGGGATAGCCAGATGGAGTGGCGCGGGCGTGTTGCGCGCGCATCGCGATAAGGCAGGAGTAGAGAGCGTTCGTTATCAGTACGGCAGGCGTCGTTCACTTGTCGCGAGTCGGTCCGCAGGGTAGCCAGGAGATCGCGCCACCAGCCGAGCCACTTTTAGATTGATTTTCAAGAACACCGTGCACGGGCAGCGCTCCGCGTTTATTTTAACGGTGGCCAGAGTGTTCGAACGGGCCGCGGCCGTCTCGGGTGATAGCAGGAACAATCGCGACGAGGTGAGAGGTTCGGGTGCGGGCGCCTTTTCTCTCCGCCGGTCTGGAAGAACGTCATTACAATTGTGTCCCACGGGAGGCACGTCGCGGTCCCATCGTGTCACGCTCTCGCCTGTGTGTTATTAACACGGTCTGGCCGCGTGTGTGCCGTCTCTGCTTCCCACGTATACAGACGAGGCTCGCGGTGCACGCATATAGGCCCCTGTCTATCTATATATCCGCGGCTCGGTCGGCTCCGCGCGGTGTGGCCGTGTATATACGGACGGTGTGTGTGCGTGTGTACCTCGGAACGTGCGGCTTCGTGGCGCAGTGCGTGAAATGAGTGACAAGGACCGTTCATCTCCCATCCTCGTTGAAAACAGCCTCAAGTCGCTACTAGATCCGCCCAATATCTTTCCACTGATCGGTGAGTATCGAGACATCACTCTCTCCAATTCACAAACCCGCGTGTTATATCTTTAGAATGCCCTTCTTAACGCGGGCTCGATATATCGCCCCCTCCCCCACCCACTCCTCCTCACGCCGACCCCTCGCCTATCCTCGCCGTCGTCTTCTAGAGCACGCATTCTTGCTTTTCTTCGAAATTCGCGCAAATACTACTTCAGCGCTGACTGGCGGCCGTCGAACGAATACCAAACGTGCCACACATTTTTTTTTTCTCGCCGTCCTGCACGTTTCCATTGACTCCGGCCTACTCGATATTTCTTGATCGAGCGCGGCGTGGCCTTCCACGGTACGTGACGTTTACGTTTTCCCCGGTACCGCGCCGCGACCTTTTCGCTTTTTTTTTTGCGCCCGCTCGCCGCTGTCACGGGACGCGCGGGGAACGGCGGGGAGGGTTAAGAGTTCGACGAAACGACGCGTAAATGCGAGCCGCGGAAAAAAAGGGACAAAGGGCAGTAATGCACGCATTTGTGTTCATTGGCCGCGCCGGCGCTCGGTTCTTTGGTCTCTCGATTAACCTCGTTAGGACCCCGTGGCGCACCACGTGATAGTTAACAACCTAACCTCACTTTCGCTAGTTCAGCCTGCAAGCCTATACACGCTCAGCTCGGCTCGGCTCGATACGGCCGTCCGGCAAAGTATCCGTATCAATTCTTACTTCGCTCGACCACGGATACCTGCGCCGTTAACGTCCAGCGATAGGCTGCTCAATGGAAATTTGCAATTTCGAGTCGGGAGTCGTTGACGCGTTTATCGAACGATGATTATTTCTATGACATCTAGCGCATCGTTGCCCACGCGAATAATTCGGAGCAGAATGGTAATATTCTCTTGCCGGTTGCTACTATGAGGCCTCTCCTTGGAGTGCGTGCTTTTTTTCCTTCCGTTTATCAAGACGACTGGGTGGGAGAGGCGAGACACGCGGGAGGAGGGGGGCAGTGAAATAAAGTGTTTGTTGCGTAGTATTTATTTAGCCTGTTATTCACCGCGATATCTCGGACGACGATCGTAGTTCTATGTCAGCCTCTCATAAGCGGAATTAGAACTGCGCTCGGCTCAGATAATTGCCCATTAACTGTACTTTTGCAATGGTGTCAATTCAGGCTTTAACGAGCGATTCTTTCGTTTCGCGAGTCGTTGAAGCGCGCGCGCAGGCTTGTCTCTTTACTATTCGTTCGGGCTGCGCGCCGCGACGAAATGTAAATCGCGATACAAAGTGCAGCCTCGATATTGCCGAGGTAATAATAATTCGAGTTTTTCGCCGCGCTGCATTATCTGCGGCACAAGGTTCGCGTCCACTTCAAGTAATTGCGCGCGTGCGCGCTCGCGGCGCTCGCTCGATTCAAGTTCGCCCGCATCGGGGCAAAAAGACACGGAAAGGGGGGGGGGGGGGGAAATGTTGCCACTTGCGAATTGATCTTAAATAGAAATTACGGGAATCACGTCGGTGTTAATTGCCCCGGCAAGCGTGCTTTACACGCTAATAATTCGAAACGTACAGACGATGAATTAAGGACAGTTCCCTGAGTCAACGTAATGGCTTACTTCCCATTCAACATTGCAACCAGTTCCATGCGCCTCGTTTGCGAATGAAATTGGTTTCGTCGCAAGGTGGCATCGAAATAATTCTTTCCTTCGAAAAGTATAATATCCACTTATGACTTATTTGTAATACCCTTCTTCCAAGACTAATTGGCGAAAACGAGATACACCACATAATTGCACTGCTGATATTAGTTGTTTCAAATGTTTCTGTAAGAAAGATGGCATTTTGGGAAATTCAATCGATTTTACAAATGCTTCAGTAGCACACTGTCAGCCAATAATCTATGTTTATTTTGTAATACATATTATTTTGATCGAAGATATCGCGCGACGTGAATGGGACTGGTTATTGAGATAGCTGTATAGGAAGACGGGAGCCATTATCGTTATCAATATTTTGATGCTCGCGCCTTCCTGTTTTACGTTCCTTAAATCTCAAAATTTTCCCTTAACCAGATAAAAATGTAAAACGATTGCCTTTACTAATCGTTGCATTTGCATTTGAGTTAGGATCAATTCGAATTTCGTAAATTTAATGATCATCGATGTCTGCCAATCCTAGGCGCTAATTAATGAGTTGTAAAATTGCTTATTTGCAATCATGCAATTAGAAAGTGACATTAATTCAGCTCTCTGATTACCAAGAACTTTGTCCAAACCACCTTTAATTACTGTCGATTCTGTAATGACCGCAAATGTAAAAACGCAGCTAAGAGCCGTGAATTAATTAGTAGATTTATCACGGCAGATAAATCGCGTAAAGGGTGAATATTAGCGACAGGGGGGTTTTAGTAATCGTAATTATCAGGTGCGACACTTTTGCGGCACATCAATTTTCAGATCGACGTTATGATAAAGTCGTTATATCACGACTTGGTATAATTACCACATAACCGCCACCCGTAGGAAGAAAAATAAATTAGATATATGGGGCACGTGTCAGAACAGAGTAGTTAATTTTCTTCATAGTATCTAATTGCATAGAAACCGCTGTCCTTAGATATAAATATAGCAACTTTTCTCTTTCGTCCCATAAATACTCCACCGATCGCAAATTGCTTTACAAGAATTACTCAAACCTCCTCAACGAATTTCTCGAAGCTCGTTAATTAATTTTGACAAACCTGATCATCTTGACTCCATCCCCCGAAATAAAATACACCTTTTCGTAGATCGATAAAGCCCAAGAATATCATCTCTCATAAAACAGAAACTCAAGAAAATTGGTGCAGGATAAGCTCGCCGCGACTCACTGGATATAAAGCGTTCCTCTAACGACATTACAAAACTTGGTTCTATTCGGTTTATCACAGAGGGCTAGTTAACTCGGCATGGTTAGTTAAAAGGTCAACGAATGATTAAAAATGTGTCGGTGGGTAATATCGTAGCAAGCTTCTAACGCCAAAGAGATACCGTGGAAACATCTAACTCTACTGTTACAATAATTTCTTCGTACTCCCGTGAATGCAAACATCGCCAAACTAACATCGCAATTACCAAGAACTCGTCGCCCAGTTCATCCGAATCTGCACAACAACACATACCTCCCCACACGAAACTAAGTAGTAGAAGATTCCCCAGAAATGATATCCCCAACCGAGTGTCCCACACTTCTGCAAGCAACAAGTCAATCCAACCCTGGATCCCCGTTCGCTAACTCCCGGCCGGGTGCACCGATCTGCTCCACAGTTCAGTTTCCTTAGACGCGTGTTCGTGCGGCTATCGTAGTCCACGAGGATCGTTTAAGCCGGCCATAATTCTTGCGGCGGCCGGCACGCGGGGTCGTGTTCGAGTAATCAGGAACGATAGCGCGGCAATCAGGGCGGTTGGTAGGTTGGTAGTCGCTAGGGTTCGGAGCTGACCGTCGCGGTCTCTTCTTCTAGAGATGTCATTTGAGAGCGGTCTTCAACTTGAGAACGGTCTACGGGTCTCTCTCTCTCTCTCTCTCTCTCTCTCTCTCTCTCTCTCTCTCTCTCTCCTGTTCCCCTCCGCCGAGGCCTAGCGGAGGTTCGGAGCGGCGAGGCCGGTCGCCTCTGGCCTGCTGTGGCCTCCAACCGAGCACCGCTCTTCTGGCAACTGGCCAGAGCTTATGCCAGGTTTCAACATACCGGTCGACACGGATATTTTCGGGTTTGCGGCGAAACGACAAGCTCTACCTTCTCTTTCTTCGCTTCTGACCTCGTCGAGCCGCGCGTCCAAAAACCGATCGCGGCCACCCCCTCGCCTTCCGATCCCCATCGAATTCGCCGGAACGGGGGCTGCCCCCTGCACCGCGGTGTCCATTTCCTTCGTGGGCTAGCCTACCTTCTATCGATTCGAGCCGCTCGCCAATCGCCCCTTTGCGAGCGAGCACACGCGCCTGGAGTTTGTTAATTGCTGGCGATGCTTTTGCTGGGTGGGATGAATGGAGACGCGGAGGAATTTCGGGTGACGTGGTCGTAGGCCTCTGCAGAGGAACACTTCTGAATATTAATTTAATGATTTTCAACTGGACCTTTGCGGCGAGTTGGTGAGGTTGAAGTCAGGCTTGACTAGTCTTTGTAGGCAAAATTAGGGCGTAAAGTTGGCAAAATGGTATTTTCACTGTTGGCATTTTCTAGAATAAAGTTTCAAATGAAATATTACAAGTAGTATTATAAATGTTTTAAGCTGCGAATAAAAAATCAGAGTGAGGTCATGAAAAAGCTGAAATGTATTATAAATAAAGGGCACAAAAAAGACCGCACCGGGCCTGGTTGAAGTAATGTATGGATTAGTCTGGTATCTTGGTGTATTGTCTCTAAATTAGATACTAGTTCCTGTGGGTGTTACTTACAAGGAGAGTTTCCCAGGTGTCCGCCCGCGATTGCTTTGATTTTTGGATATGCTTTTTCATATGAAGTTTTACTCAACACAATTTTCTACCCTTTATGAACATTGAGGGGCGGTTTCACCCCCTAAACATGCAAACAGGCAAAAATAAAAAGACACTTGTTTCTTATATTTCGGTTTTCTAAAACATATCCAAAAATCGGAGACGAACACCTGAAAGTCTTATAACTTTGAGGGGTGGTTTCACCCCCTAAATATGAAAACGGGCGGCTATAAAAAAACACGTATATCTTATTTTTCGGTCCTCTAAAACATATCCAAAAATCAAAGCAATCGGATACCGGGGAAACTCTTCTAGATCATCGCAGACATTCGTTGCCTTCCCCTCTCAATTTTTGATCCGAACCTACCACGTCACCTTCAATTCTACTCATTTTCTTCGGCCAGCTGGTTGGCCCAGTGGACGCTGCGTTTCACTTTCTTTCACGGCGATCCTCGACCACCCGGGACCTCCCCGCTTTTGCTCGAATCTCCCCAATTCTGAGCGCTGACTTTGGCTCGCCAATGGCCTCAACGTTCTTCCTCCCTCTCAGCTGATAAACAAAACGAGGTGTTGCTCTAGCCCCATTTTGGTGGCAATTCTCCCTCCACCGTTCAGCCTCCGCTGAATTATTCTATCGCCGTTCGGTCGGTGTCGAAGACGTTTGAAGGGATCGGTCTGTCCCGCGCGACTCGAATCGAACGGAGAGCTCGATGCACAGCCTCTCCAGCTGGAAGTTCAACGAACCGGCTTGTCACAGGTGTAGATACACTTAACCGGGGAGAAAGAGAGCAGCGGCGAAGAGACGGGCGACTCTGCTCGAGCCTCGCAACTACACCGTCTGCTTTTCATCCGCTTTGAATCGTCGAGGGCACGGCAATAATAAGTTGGGCAGGCGAAGCGAACGGGGCACGCTTATCTGGTCATAAGTTGCTTACTCATTATTCCGCCGCTTTAAATAATTTACGGCCCCGGCATCAGGGGCACGTGGACAACGTTCACCGCTCGCTCGCATTTACGATCCTGTAAAAGGGACTGGGACGATAAGATAACGCTGGTAATTTAGAGCTGACGGGCTGATTAGGAACAAGAACGAGCCTCCGCGTGGGACGGATATGCATCGTCGATGCTCGCCGATGGAGATCTCGATTTCGAAGCTTGAATCTCTCCGATCGAATTCTGAACGGCGTGTGGTAATTCACAAGTGGTGCATGCTCCTCGGAGTTCATTGATCAGGACGATAACACTGGCATGCCACCGTTGTTATATTCGAACGTATTTTACGGAGACCAGCGATTACCTACCTACGTGGACAGATACGTCGGAAGTGTACAAGGAACTTGAAATTTCAATTTCTACATTCGTAACTGCATAGTTGGATCGACTGTTTCGCGAGTCGTTACCTTGTGGAGGCTCGTCGAGTTCATCGACACCTCTGCTTGAAATCCTTCTCTCCCCACGGGCCGCCCTCGCGCCCCTTTTTTTTTCTCTATCGCTTCTTCAGGGTGTCATAGCTTAAAAGAGACAGTCAAGATAATGTGATTGGACGAATCGTACAAGTGTGCGGCGACACGAAGCCTTTACGCCGTACCTGAAGATATGGCTTCCACGTCAAGGTTCTCGCAGATCCGTCGCGAAGTCGCAAGGATCGAAGACACTTCTGAATCACTGGTCTCGTGACTGCAACGCCGCGCCTCGAGTTTCACTCGATTTTAGCGCCGCGAATATAACGGGCAACACAAACTATACCGGTGTACCTACATTGAGTACATATTACTTTCGTCGACGAGATAACGTAATTGGTGATGTCACCGTGACTGTATACGTATACCCAGACTTGGCCTTCGGTTTCCTTGTACTGGAAGCGTTCTCCATGGTCGGTCGTTGTTAGAATTGAAGTGCTGGGGAAACGGAAGACGATGATGCGTCTGAGGGTGGCACGATCGATCGTTGGATCGAGAACTGGTTTATTAATTTATTTGCAATAATCGCGGGAAATCCTCGCCCGAGTCAGAGATGGGCAAAAATTTTATTTAAATAAAAATTTCGAGGAACGAATGAAAATTAAAAAGATCACATGTCGAATAAATTTAAAATTAAAGTTGAAATGAAAATTATAAGTTAAAGATAATGATGAAGTTAAAGTTAAAGTTGAGAATTGTATTCGACGCTGAAGTTGAAACGCTCGGCGAGTAAAATATGAAATTTATTCGTCAAATAATCTGAAGTCAAAGTAACTTTCATTTGATCCGACAAAACGGCTCCCGTTTCACCGGCTTTATGTGCAGGCGCGCGTTACCGACAAAGTCGGCGGGGATAATACTCGATTTGGAGCGGGGCCAAGCGTAAAAAGCAGATTTCGTCTAGGCACATCGGTGATATTTCACCTGCACTCGCGTTACCATCGCGGAATACGCGATGGTACGCGTTATGCGCCTCGGTCCGCATGGAGTCACGCGCTCCTGCGTAATACCGAATATTTCTATTTATTGTTAGCATTAACGAGCATGACGAGCCCGCGTGCTCCTCCCGTATTTTCGGGTGCCGATGTTTCCCCACGTGACGGGATTTAGGAAGTTCGAAATCCTCGGCGCCAGCTTCGGAAAGCCGTCTCGTTGAAGAATCGCTACGTTTTGAGATTTAAGGTGAACGTGCGTGGAAGCTTGAGGAAATTCTGGGAGATAATTAAGCGAATCCCTGTCTATTTCTTTTTGGAACTGATTAGGGACCAAAGAAACAGTTTTCCTTCATAAAGTAGATGTTTCTTAATTTATTCATCGCAAATGAAGTCACTTCCGATATTTATTGACAGAGGTTAATATGCAAAAATATTATTATCGTTGGAAGTACAGTGTTTCGTTGATTCTTGACTTCAGACCGCGTTTTCGAAATTCATCATCAGCTCGCAAGGAATACCGAAGTGACGGGATCAACTTCGCGAAATATTCCTTTCTCACGTCATAGTACGTGTTCCGCGTTATTCGCCAAGCCTGGTAGACTCGCGAAGTCTGCAAATCTGCGGGAAGCTTATCTGTCTTTTGGACACGTTCGTGCTCCCGCGATGCAATTTCGAAAGTTCCCAAACATGAGATGTAATTTACATTAGCATGAAATATTCCAACCTACACTATAGAATCTCACCGAATATTATCCCTAGACCGAGAATCACAGGCTCTTCAAAATATAGGTATATTACCCTCGACAATTTTCGTAAATCCACCCGCTTTTTCACCTACATAGAGAAATCCTCTCTGTCTAGATAAAAATTTTATTTTTCAAATTTATTAGTTATTCATTAAGGGGCTCCCTACTTTGACGGCCTGAAAAGCAGCGCGATATTTGGGATTTTTTTAAGAGAAACCCTCAAATTATATTAATTGAAAACTTTCTGTCTAGATTCGTATCTATTTAGGCAACATTTTAAAAAGTATTTAATTGAAAAAAAAAACGGTACCTAAAACTTTAAACGCGTTTTTCTCAAAACGATGTTCTTCGAATTGGTTATCATGATATCTGAAAAACCAATCACCCGATTTACTTCTTGGTATATATTTTCAGTAGATCTCCCATTCTCGTTGTTATTAAAACCTAAGTGGTCTTCGCAAAATTAGACTTTTGCGACTTAAAAAACCGACGAATGTTTTGCAGAATTCGATGTCTGTTTTAGACGCTGCCATTCTTTCTTACTTTTCAGTATTTCTCATTTAATCTAGTTCCGACGAGACCCACACAGATTACACAATTTTTTAAATTCTCTATTTCAAACAACTCCAACGGCTGATTTTATGCCAACCATGCGCATATGATGTTTGCAAGGCGCCCTATTTCAAGCACTATAACTCCGAATATAACCACTATTTTCGCATACAATTTTTTTATCATATTCTCTAAAGATTGACAAATAAAGCCACAAAGCTGGAAGTAAATATATTTAACGATTTTGTTTTAAAATAATTCGCAAAATTCGCATCATTTTTCGTCCGTCAAGGTAGGGAGAACCCTTAAACGGATATTTTACAGATGTATCAACTCGCCCCTAAATAAATATAACCCAGCGAAGGTGCAGTCGCATGGCAAAGTTCTTCTGCCAAGTAGGACCCCATTCTCGAGTTTCCAACGAATCACCTTCGACATCTTTCTACCCGAAGAAGGCTCTAGCGTGCTACATACTGCCCGCATCCTCCAGGCTAGCGAAACTTGTTCGTCGCAAGCTGCGTACACGTCCGCGCCGTGCACCTTGCACGCGGATGCAAAGGTACTCGCGTCCTTGTGTGCTCGAACAGTGCCGCCGACTGCGAAGTGACAACTTCGCAGGGATCTCTAACCAGTTATCTCGAGCGTCTCATACGCGTCCGTAAATCACGCTTCGTCTCACAATACTAACGCTAATGCGGCGCATGTACCTGCGCGGTTACCCTTCTTAACGAGCAATTTTATCTGGCCGCTCGAGCAATTATACGACCCGCGGTTTCACTCGAGCTGCAGTTATCGGTCCGCGCCGATTGTTCACGTATCGGAGGCTTGATCTCCGATATTACAAACACACTATGTCTTATAAATTATAAAACGAGAAGGTTTAGCCGAAGCTGTGACTGCGTTGGGGAAAGGCGAGCGGTTTGCTGCGAGGTGGTGCAGTCCCTTTGAGAATCACTGGAATGATTGATGGGGAGAATTCTGCCTGGCTTGACTTGTCAGATTTCGAGAATAGGGGATCAGTCGCAGTTGTAGCTTCTAATACGAGGATATACAGAGCAAGAGATTCGACCTTTTATGTACAATCTTGCTATAAAGTACTATATTAAGTGAGGCATTGAGAACAAAAATGGAATAACCCCATGTTTTTTGGAAAATTCAGTTAGTAGCAGTAATGTATTCCCATTGGCTGTATCTACTAATCATATAAAGTAGGAAAAATTAATTTTTTTTATTTTAAATCCATTGAAATATTCTGGTGACATCTGTGTGCAACACTTATTAAAATTGAATGGAGAATTAATTGTGCCCTCATTAGGAAGCATTTCGAATAGTATCAGAGGCTAAAAATTATTTCTGCACTGGCGACAATTCCTGCAAAAGAAAATCCTCTTGCAACCCTATTTTGTAGATCGCCTATTTCTCCGTTTACCCAGTGTATTCCTAGGGTTAGTCCGTTGTTGCTCTCAAAGCCAGAGTTTATTATTCTCGTTCATCGCCAAAGAAGATGCGTGCACTAAAACGATCGCTCCACAGCAAAAGAATTCTAAATACTTTCCACCCAAGTACCCAACCATTCCCCGCGAAATTCGCTGCGCTGGTGCAGAAACGCGATCCTCTAATTGTCCCGTGGAGCGCGGCAGAGCGGCGTGTTAAGTTTTAGGGGCGAGCGTTATTGCAACGCCGTGCGCAATAAAATGTGCTTGAAATTTCGAATAAGGAGGATGCAGGGGCGACATGCGTGCCTGTTCCTGGTCGAGCACACATTGTGGCTACATTATTTGTCAAATGTCTCTGGCTCGGACGATGCTCGTCTATCCGCTCTAGCAGCTAGGCGAAATAGTCACGCGTTACAGACACACGTGTGCGTGTGCGAACGCATCATTAGCAAGACTATCATTAGCCAACAAGGCCGTGAGCAGGGCCGTCATCGTCGACGGACTGCCACGGGCTCTGTCGCCAGAGAAACTGGCTCCTCTATCGAACGTTCGTCTCCACAGATGTTCACCTCGATAAATCCTCTCGTACAGAGCGCAGGAGAATTTATTCACAGATCCTGCGCAGAGACAAGTAGAAGTTACAGGAGGAATTAAGACAGAAATCACCTAGAGCTACCTGCTCTGATATATACACCAGCGAAAGTCACACTCCTGGCGATCTGTGCAGCATTAGGATGTATTTTTGATACGGTGGGCTGTCTTCGCTGGACCATAAGGGAAGCTGGTATTTAGCAGAAGCACGAAACGTTTCGCAGTAAATCGCGTTGAGACAACATGTGCGGTGCACCGGTGAACCGAGCCCCGATGAAAAACGTGTTCAGCAGGAAAATGGATTCAAATGGATTCACGCGAGCCGTCTACCAGACACAGCTTTACCAGCTGCATTTATTTTCCGTTTCTCTTGCGGGCTGGCCCTTTCTTGTAGGATCATTCGCGTTTCTCTTGAGGATATCCACAGACGGCTGATCCCTCGTCCCGTAGACTCTCTTTACTTGAGAGGCTGTCGCTTGCGTCGGGCTGTTTGGTCAACGCCTTCAGCTCCGGTTCCTCGATTTCTTTGGCCACCACCGCTCCCCTTCGTTTACTGCGTCTTCTACGGGATCGTCTCCTCGTTCTTCTTCGTGATCTCCGTCCAGGTTTCCTTGATCTTGTTATCCGTGATCTCCGCCCAGATTTCCGCGATTTGACTCTCCGACGTTTTCTGCTTCTCGAGCGTCTACCTCTTCTGCCTCTTCTTTTGGAACACCGTATATCTACGCGAACGTCGCCGGCGCCAGCGCTCGACGTCGATCCGTCGAGGAAGTCTTGGTTGCACGCGTACTTTCCCCTGGAAGAGGGAGTTTCAGGGTGAATGCAAGGTTGGAATAGTTGGGGAATCTCTGGGACAAAAATTCAGTGGAATGTTCAGCTTTTGAAGCTGTAGGGCTGATAATATTTGGTGGTTGAATGGATGGGTGGTAGAGATTTAGCGAGGTAGTTAGGTCGTCTTCAAGTGGTACCTATTTCCAAGCGCGCTTTCAATGCTGAATATAATGTGGAGAAGGTTTTAAAGGGACAATGTGGTTTAGGACCCTGAAAAAAGGCGATTTCCGCGAATTTTTTTAACCAGAAAAGTAAATTTGATCTTTCTAAAGAGGGGTGTTTTAATATATATTTAGATAATATAAAAAGATAATTGTAATTGAAAAATTTTTAATTTCTCGCGCAGAAATTGATTTATATATTGATGCCCCTCGCCACTGAAATTGCGAAATGCCGGGAAAAATGGAGCCTTCAATTCTATCCGCGAAATAAAAAACCGTAGTTTTTCTTAGGTTTCATGAACTGGCGTCGCGGATGAACTAAAAAGATGAGAAAGACGTCCCAAATTGACAAAATTGTAGGACTTTAAAGAAGAAGCTACGACTTTGACGAAAAAAGTTTGGATGTTTTTATGAAAAAACATGGATCAATTTAATTTCTCCATAAACGTTTTTAGTTCATTGATGATGGTCGGTCATTATTTAACTACAAAGCCCCGGGGAAAGTCGATCGGTCAAATAGTAGTTTTTGTACTATCTTTCCCGCCAATTCACAATGTAAGCTTGAAATTTTTCAATTAAATTTTTTTAACGTATTGTGTAAATATATATTAAAATACCCCTACAATTTTGAAAAGATCGAATTTATTTTACTTTGTTAACAAAATTCTTTAAAATCACCTTTTTCCGCGTCCTAAACCAAGTTGCCCCGGCGAAAGCATCTACCCCAAGGTACGTATATACCAGAGATGGGCAAAAAATTATTTGAATTCAAAATTTGTGTACGAAATTTTGTTTTCAAATAATTTTTTGCCCAGCTCTGGTGTATACCCAGATCCGCAATATCTCAGTGCTCGAAAACTCCACAGAATGTTCCTAGTTCCTCGAGCTTCGACACTAATTGTAAGTATCCATCCCCACCCCTCACTGCTTCTAGATTCGACTTCCCTATATTCCTTGCAACCACTGTTCCATCAATTCTCTCTACATACTTCTTCAGATGCTGAAGAATCCCATATGAGACGCCACGCGCCAGTGCGAGGCGAATGGGTCGCTTAACGTCGGCCGCTGGGACATCGTATTCCTGAGAGATATAATTACAAATCTCTCGAGGAGTCGACCCTTCGAGGGCCTGTTTGCGTATCGCCTCGACAACCCGAGCCTCGATTCTCGGGAACCTCCTGCTCGCCATGCTACCAATTAACTCTCATCATTAATGGTGTCTGCAAACCAATTGGTTTATCCAGTTAGGATGGCAAATTAAATACTGCACTCTGAAGAATTTTGTTGGCGTGCTTACATTTTTTATAATCAGAGTTCCCCGTCGATGTCCGTTTGAGAAATTTGGCATCCGTAGCAATTAATTCTCTCCCTCGAGGTCGTCGAAAGTCGATAGAATTTTCTTTCTACTCGGCATTGAACTAGTTTGCTGGGGTAGCTTTCTGCAGGGTTATTAAAAAATGCCACAGGCTGGAGAGGGTTTCATTTAGTACAGGGAGGAGCTGAGAATTTTCGTACTATTGGGAAATCATGGGGGTACCGTGGAGAATTAGGTGCACGCGAATTTTCACGAAGTTTGATTTTCACGTTAAACAACGCGGTTTCCAAGAGACGATCGTCGTTGCTCGATTAACTTTTCTAATAACTTCTTCGTCGTTTTTCCATTAGGCATCGAAGTGATCATTTTCTCGACACCGAGGGTTTCGATCTAGTTTTTCAGGTTTCTGTCCACTTTCCTCCCTCTTCGTTGAATCCCTCTCTCGTTCTTCTATGCCTGTTGGTTTCTTTTCGGTCTACCAAGCAGAAATAAAACAGTGGCGAATAGCGCCAGGAGAGAACGACAGACCTTTAAACAGTGACGTCACCGAGGCTGTTTTCTCATGCCTTCGTAAATATAGTACTCTTCCGGCTGTTTGACTTGCAAATTGAGTCCGCAATTAGAGAGCTCCTCGAAAAATTGCGGTTCGAATTATCGGGGTGCTCGCGAGCAGAGTGAAACCAGGCGAAATGTATCGCGAATCGTGCGTGACGCTTAAATGGCATCCCCTCGCGAACATGCACTAATAAAAAAATAAAGTAGACTCCGTTAAATTTTCAGAATCCCGTAACAAGACGTAACAAGATTTGTCGTAACATCGTCTACCTCGTTTCGAGTAATTTAATATACAGCATAGAGCCCTTTGTATAAAATTATTATTATTGTATTATTATTACTATATTACTTTAGTTTACAATGGTCACAACTAAAGTAAAAGGATTACATATAAACTAAAACTAAAACTAAAACTAAAACTAAAACTGTAACTGAAACTGAAATTAAAATTAAAATAATAAATATTATAATATAAAAATCCTATAGAAAACAATTATTTGTAGAAGAAAAAGTATAAAATGAAAAATGAATTTAGAAGTTGCTTATTCTGTAACGGCGTCTCAGTGATTAAGATGAATGTGGAGTAGTTTAGTTCGTTTTTGCAAAGACGAGGGGAAAAAAAATTGATTAATATGTTAATCGATGGTTCGATATATTAAGCAGCAGTAGAGGAGAGTATATTTCGTTATAATCCCTCGCGATCGTTATTACCGATTAAACCGTGCAGAAAAATGCGAAAACTACTTATGTAATTATTTCCTCAAGTTGCTGCATTAGAGATAAGTATAATAATTACAGATTACAAGCCCGCCGTGCAAGTGGATCGTAATAAATGTCTCGCAATCTCCT
This sequence comes from Andrena bucephala, assembly GCA_947577245.1. Lineage (NCBI taxonomy): Eukaryota > Metazoa > Arthropoda > Insecta > Hymenoptera > Andrenidae > Andrena > Andrena bucephala. The sequence goes on from OX387717.1 coordinate 75,560,740, forward strand.
TGCACATGCGGGGTGGCGGAAAAAAATAGCGAAGCGTGTCCATCGATTAAATCGAAATAAATTAATCGTTGTATAGCCCTGATATACGTTTACGCGAAATGATTTATACGTGGGTGGTAGGAGGCACGCAGCTTCGTTCGCGTCGCAAAACTTGATATCCGATTTTAAATATAGATCCGATCCTTTTTCCTGTTGATGCAACAGCTTTTCAGTTTTCCTTTTCTTTTTGTGGTATTATGTATTATTCTGCTAGACCGTGTTATGAGAAATTATCAAGGAAAACATCTCAATCTTGAATTAAGTGGTACAGTAGTTCGAGACACGACCGTGTAGCGAATACTTTGTCACAGAAAATATAATTCATACTATATAATTTACTATAGTTATTGCATCAAGCACTTTGCATTCCTTACTGCAGTATATTAATTCCCCGTACCAAATAATTATTCCACGCTCGACGCAGTCTTCGACGACACACAGCTGCGTGTACATTTTTCTCCGATAGAAGAAATATCCTCTGAACGAAGATCGCACTGATGTTTATTCAACGAAACAGACAGGATAAAGTGGCAGGGCAGGATTTATTATACAACGCATGCAAATTTGATATGGCAAATGACTGTTTACTGTAAAGTCAACAGGTGTCGATATAAAAATTACTGTAATAAGCTACTAGCTGCGACCGCGCGTATACAGAGCGCGCGCATCGATTATGTATCACTCGGCTCACTCAGCGATCGATCTGATTCTCAAGACGTTGCCTCTCATTACCGATCGTAATCAGGAATCTTTAATTACGATCACCTCTGCACCGCAGGCCAGGCAGATCGGAATGTCAAGCAGGCTGTTTCAACTCGAATGACAAATCCGAGCTCCTTAACGTACTCGAGTCTCGAAGAAAACGCTATCTGCCATCGTTGCTTTCCGCCTTGCATTTAGAAACACACTCTTCTGCCACGCGGATCGATCATGTTCCTCGCGACTATACCTATTTCCCTCGCGCTGCGATGCATTATAGCGTTCAATTCGCTCGACGGCAGGCTCGCTTTTAGCTAAGCTCGTTCGTGTGTAATTAATGGGATTGCGGTCGATGAAAGTCTCCTCTCGTTATAAGCATTGCTCCCTCGAGTGCAGCGTCAGTTCGCGTTCAGATTGTCCGATAAAACGAAAAGAAATCCAACGTGGAACACTCGAAAGAAGTATCGCTCGAAGTGATAGAATTCCGATAAGCAGAAGCTTCTTACAATGTTACTTGTATCTCCTGCAGAGAGCAGCACAATCAGACCCAGACTCTACTGGCATCTGGCACGGGTTCATAGAATTTCGTGGCACCATCGGGAACTTACCATCGGCGTATGGAATAATCGACGACGGAAAAAAACTCGTGGCTGGTTCGCCCATCTATGTACTCGATAATCCAGCTTACATTTCGAGGTTAAACTCGTGAAACCACTTAGTTCGTGACTAGGACCTATTGGAAATTGGAAGCGATAAGAGGAACGAAAACAAGACTCCACATTTATTATTATTATTATTAAATGTGTTTATTGCACCATTTCAATTACAAATTATAATTATCTGCTGCTCTACTACTTAACACAATGAGAAGTTCAGGCAAATAAAGAAGGAAGAGAGGAAGGAAAAGTGAGGAACTGTCAAGGAAACCGTGAAAGGATAAAAGAACGAACACTATATTGAAGTAACCGACGACAGAGAGCGTATATTAGGAGGAATAGAATTGTAATAATAGGAGGATGTGTATGAAACGGACGCAGTGAATTTACAAGTCGAGATTCAACAACAAATTCTCTTTATCGATAGAATTGAGGAGACTTCGCTCTTCCGGTGACCAGCCTCCGTCGAAAACTGATTTATCGATGCGGTCAAAGTTCCAGGGGCGATCTATAGAGTGCTCTGCGCGATAATCGAGCGGTTGATCCAGCTTCCCTCAATTTTCAAATTAGTCTGTCGTGGCCGTCGCGTTTGTTAGCCGTAAAAGTGCGAAAAGTGTGTGTAATTATTGCGGGGAAAGTGTCGCGTAGACTCAGCCGGAGGTTGGAGCTTGGAACTAGGATAGTGGCTGGCTAGCAGCGCAGATTTGGGACCTGCCGTCACATATCTCGTAAGTGGAATATTCAAATCCTGTAAACAGTGTAAATGATGCTTTTTCTCGTCGTGCGTTGGATGCGTCGCGAGGGTCGACGTGGACGTGCGATAAATTTGAATGGCAAATAATTGCCGCGCGTGGCGAAAGGGCGAACTTCGTCGTAGAAACGTTCGATGCTTCCTTCTGGGAAGTATATTTTTTTTCGCGAGACACCGCGAAATGAATAGTCTAGTGGACGTGCAAGGACACGCGCACCGGACACGATGCATCCATCCGTGCTGGAACGGCCGCCATGACAGTTGTTTATTGTTAGCCGGGTAACCCGAGTTCCTGTGCAAACCGATTGTCCGAATGATTCTAAATTGCCTAGGTTCGCTCGCAGGAATTGCCGTATTAAGTTTAATGAGCATTGCAGACGTTTTAAAGGCGCTTTCGGTGAAACACGATTTCTGCAATGTTCCCGCCGTTAAGTGGCGTATGCACAGTCACTGTAACGAGCATGTAGCTCCGATCGACTACGTGCTCGGTGATTAACGAAACTGATAGCGAGTTTGATCGGTTTCTGTTGCATCCTTTCTCTGTTTCAAAGAAGCTTGCGAGGTTAGGGTAGAACTGTGAATATTCGAATAGACCAACTATTCGAATACTTCTAATTTATTCGAATAGACGAACTATTCGAATACTCCTAATTATTAGAATAATATTCGAATATTCTAATACTGCTAATTTATTCGAATACTCCCAATTATTTGAATAGTATTAAAATATTCGAATACTGCTAATTTATTCGAATACTCTTAATTATTTGAATAATATTTGAATCTCAAATTCGAATTCTACTGGTATTCGAATACTTAGAATATTCTAATATTCGTAACAGCTGGGTTAAAGTAATCTCAGTATAGGTAGTTATATTGAATTCTAATTTTTGGACGTGAACGAAACGCAAGGATTGCGACGTACACTTAGCCTTACAATTTTGAATTCTCCTGAACATTCTTTTACATTGCATTTATATTCTGTGAGTAGAAGATATACGAGTTTCTTCGGGGCAAGTAGTGACGGGTTTGAGCGGCGTTCGTTAAAATATTTCAGGGCTTAATTCTGATACGGGTAACCACGTAATTATCTTTTTGGGTATGATTTTTAATTTGAATTTTAATATACCATCGAATTGCTCGAAAACTTGTCAGCCAAGAAATCTATCGTCCCTTCACTGTTTTCGGGAGTACAAAGCTGAAACGATTCATCGATCTCCCTCGTCGCAAAGGAGCTTTCCCTTTCGTTCGTCCAATCGGTAATTTCGTTCGTCGAAAATCCGCGTCCAATGGTCGCGTTAATCGCGAAGGATGAATTCGGAATGGCGTGGCGAGTCTGGCCGAGGCGAAAGTGGTCGTATAAATGTCGGGAACAGGGAACGCGGCTTAACGAATGCGGAGAGATCGGTGAACCGGAAGCGAAAGGCGCGCAGCTTCACGATTCGGTTGGTTCGACGGTACGTATATACGCGCGTAAGATCGTTAGCCTTCTGGCCTTTTATGCATCTTTAATGCATGCGAGACGAGAAATCTCGCTCTTCCGCGATCCATTCCCCTGTCCCATTTTCTTGCACTGATTTTGGAATTCCTCCATCGATTTCGGATAGTTTAATCATAAAGACTTTCCGGCCTCCAATTTCCAGAAATCTTCCATCAATCGTTAGTTTCCCGCCCGGTTACGGCTCCATTAACTAAACAGATCTCATCTGCAATGCTTCCTAGAACATGACTTCCTTCCAATATAATATCACGTTCAGGTAGAAATATTTTTGCTTCTATAAAGCCGGGAATTCACCTGGAAAATAAGCTAAGCTAAGACTCGATTCGAAGGGTTGCAAATTGTTGCGTTCGTGCTCGATGGTGGTTGCAGATCACCGAATCAAAGGTTCGTCATCGTAGACGATCTTGTGGCCGGGAACTGTTCCCTGATATTTACGAGATGGAAATTTGCTTGTTCTCCATTTAGAATGATAGGTTTGTAAACAGAGGGCTGCTGCTCCGAGAGTTTCTCTGTCGGTGTTCGTTTATAGGCCGGTGGTTTTCTGATATTTGCGAAAGCCTGTCCGATATAAATCAGTGAGAGGGTGACTCAGATGTAACACTTAGAAAACCCGATTGAATGAAATGCCTAAGGCTTACGCAACAGCGACGACATCCGCGGGACGAGTTGCAGCAGCGATGTTCGCGATCCGCAAGGCCATGCCTCCAGAATTTACTGGCTACCATATTAGCCGACTAGTAAAATTGATTGTCTGAAATAGCAGGGGGCAAGACATCGCATAAAAATAAGGAGCTCGTGAGGACGAGGGAGTGAGAAGGGAGTCGAGGAGCTCCATAGTCAATCAAAGTCGAGAATTTTAATATACAAATTAAATATACAATGATGACTCGACCCAGACACTTCTCCTGCGAAATATGCAGCCTTTCTTTTTTAAATCGAGCGATGTTTGGCAGGGAACCAAAGATAAATTCTGATCCTACAAAATGGACAAATATAGTTCTGTATTAGACTTCTTTAATAAGTCATTAGCGTCCTTTCAAACCGCTGTGCATAAAATTACTCGTAAAATTAGTTGTACATATCTAGATATTACCTCACATATTTACTTATTACTGTGCAATTTGCATACCAACGGCTAATTCCGTTTAAATAAATAATAATAATAATAAAATTAGTAAGAGGAGTTCACATTCACGTAATCGACACTTTAGTGATCTTCTTCCTAGGAGTAAGAATCAAGCGTAACACTAACCTTGTACCAACCCTTCTACGTTCTAAATTTTCCTCCATCAGAGGTTCAGCTCTCTGACTTTTCTCTTTAAATACCGCAGCAGTCCAGTTCCGCGTTCACGATTGAATGTAACAGACGCAGGTTGCGCAACAGTTGTGCCATCTCCTCGGTCTTATCAGTCGCGTTCCGCCGATAATATTGACACTGCGGAGCGGCCAATGAATCGAGTATCCAGCAAGTCGTTATTGATATTTTAGCCCCGAAAATTATACACCCCTTTCATCACCCTTCTTTCCGCCTCTTCCCCTTCAGATCCGCTTTTCCATTCAGCTTTCAAGTTTCAAAGTTTCTCTTCAGCGATGATTTTCCACGTTGCATCTAGGACGCTCCATAGAGATTAGAAACACCACCTGTATTTGCAGACTGTGGGGAGTATCATCCAGGCAAAGGGACGTTTAAAAGGGATTCCCTCGGTCCGCACGCGGCATCGTAATTCTCTCAATTTTTCTGCATCCTGCGTAGAAAGAGCCGGTGCCGGACGTGCCGTCGGCGAAGGTCGCTCCCCGGACGTGACATCACTGGCAATCAGTTTTTCAGACACGTGAGAAAACAATTGTTCCTTACAATGCCGTAATAAAATAGTACACGCCGGCTGGATCAATTTAATCGGCCTGGACGGCGCACACCACGATCGCCAGTCGCGCCAGGCTATGAATCAGTATCGCCAGTCCCTGTTCCGCGGATTTTTGCATTCGTATTTTGCTGTTAAGCCTAGCGCACACTACCAACTTCCCCGCTGATTACATTGTTTTATGGATCTTTGCACTTGATTTATAGTATATTTTGTCGGTGGCAACATGGGACTAGAGAACTGTCGAATCACAGAGGGTTGTAAAGTTCAAATGTCCTCGGAAGATAACGTTAAAGTTTTGGTATACTGGTTGAAAGCAGGTAATGTCCACTCTGCACTGGAACAAAACACTTCATTTTCTCGATAAACCTGTTTTGTGAAATTTCCTGTTTTTTTTTTTTATATTACTCTTTGCTGCGAGAGCTAAGTAGCACATACTGCAATTCAAACTGTGCATCCACGATTTGGCAATTGCATTAACCCCAGTAAAGAATCAAAGAATGTGCAAATAACGAGCATTGACTAAACTGTCGGTGGTACTAGCTGAGTCCTAATTGGGTCACTTCTCGTCTACAAATACTTAGCTACATCGTGTATTTCGAAATGCACCGAAGGGATCGTGGTTTAAAGTCCTTCGCTGATTTACTCGGATTCTTTAACTCGCCTCATTAATTGGCATAGATTCTATAAATGCTGCGCGTTCGTCGAGCAAGTGCGTGTGGTATTTAACGGGGAATGGAAAAACGCGTTGTGAATGCCGCAAGGACGTCGATGCACAGCACAATGCTGCCCAATGCGCACGTGATACTTTCCCACGTAATTAGCCGCGGACCTATCGTGCAGCAACGAGGAAGAGATAAGATGGAACGTCGATGCCTCGCGAAATTTTGCGAGGGAAACTGGCGTGATTTCCCAATCGAATAGAAATTTTAATTACTTCTCGCTTCCTTATCCCAGAGAAAATCATATAAAGTATTTCATTAATAAGGGATTTTCTTTTATTAAATCGGCGTCAACCAGGTCGTTTTTTATCTATAATTATTTAGTAACTTTATAACAATGCATATAATTATCTTGGCAGAGTAGTGCATTTGATTTAGAATTTAAAATATGTAAATTAATTTATAGGTAATAATTTTTCAATAGTTATTTATTTATTATTTAATTTCTTTTAAGTAATTATTTTATTACCTTTAATAATGTTTCGGCTTGCTTTTTTTAACTTTCTTCGAGCAAAAATCATTGGGGTATATTCAAGATCGTATAGGTCCTAATAAAGTAGGAGTATTAAAGTTATTACAGCCTTCTAGTGATGTAATTAAATTGTTAAATAAAATAAATTTATATTCATATTATTTTAGAACTATATTTTATTATTATCTCGAATAACGATGATCGCTATAAAAGCGATGATTACTTTCAGCATTCACTGGAATAATTATTGAAAAAACGGAAGGGCACCCTCGTTTCTCATTCTTATTAATCCCTCTCTCATAAAGAATCACTGTTTCACCAAATACCCCTGTGACGCGGTAAACCGTAGAATCCTCGAAACGACGTTATTCTATTATCAGCATTCTCCCTCCAAAAATGACTCAAATCACGACACCATTGTAGCCCCGATTCGCGCCGACTGCGCAGGGCCACTTCGTTATATAAAATCGAAGAAACGGTGTATAAACGAGGCGCGACCTCTGTATCTCCACTAACTCAGAAATATCTCGAGTACAGAGGATGGCTCGATATCGCGAGCAGAACTCCCACGTGTCAGGTTCACGTGGCGGGACACGTGAACGCCAGCGCGGAATGGAAACCGTGTCGAAGGGTGGTGGCGGTTTCATGGGGGTGGAGGCCCGTCCAACTATTAAACGCGAAGCGTATACATGCAAACGGAACTACCTGCTTATTAGCCCCTCGAGGAGCTGTTACGCAACCGGGGGGTGCAGGCTGCGCACAATGGACCGAGTCAAGACGTTCCTTTTATATGAAAATCTCGTCACCGACTGGAAAACGGCACTGGCGACCGAGTCAGTGGATCATTAACGAGGGTTGGACAGGCTACCCCCGTGAATAAAGGGGTAGATATAATTAACTATGGCGGAGATTTTTTGCGCGCTGCCCTCGGGACTTTGGAAAGTTCATTTTCGTGGGCTTGGAATTATTGCATTTTTGTATACTCGCGTGAAGATTGGCAGGGTGCAGGGCAGTGGGGCACTCAGGATTTAATCTTGGGGGGGAAAAATTCAATAAAATTCATTAGGTGAATATCTAATAATAAACATCTATTTAAAGAATAAAATTCAGTTTTCTTTTCTTGTTACAAAGCTCTTGGATTATGTCAGTCGTGGTTACATTATTCTCTTATCTCCTTTTCCTTTGGGGGGTGCGCCACTGGTGCAGGGTACTTTGGAGTGGAGATAGTATTCCGTTCGTTCGTGGAACAATTATTCGTCAAAATATTGAATTCGTGGCACAGTTAAAGTTTAGGTGGTTTTTGGATAATTTGTTTCATAGAAGCCCTCATTTTCGAGGGAATCAGGTTCAATAAATCAGTACACCATCGATTACCACTTGGTTAACATTTCTGTGTGTTACTCAATATTTACACTCGCGCGGTAGTCTCTTATTGCAAACAGATTTCAATTCGGAGATGAAAGAAGAATAGAGAAGTCCGAGGCACTTCGTAGCACACAAGTAGAATCAGCTATTCATAGACAGACGCGCTATAACTCATACTACTTACAAGGGACGATCCCGAATCCGAAAATTAAAGAAAAATCTGAAACTTTGTAAATATGTAGGGGATTTCCTCCTGATTACAACGCAATTTTTGTTTGCTGCCCAAAATCACTCTGAGGGGATGAAATTAACCCTCGAAAATTCGGCTATTTTCCGGTTTTGTGTTATAACTCGTGAACTGTAAGAGATAGAAAAAAAGTTTCAAGACAAAAGTTACTTCTTTTAATTAGATCTATCGTTTGGTAAAAAATTATTTTACAGTTAACCAGTTATAACACAGAATCGGAAAATAACCGAATTTTCAGGGGTCAATTACACCCCCTTAGAGTGAATTTAGGCAGCAAAAAAAAATTGCTTTATGATCAGGAGGAAATTCCCAACATATTCACAAAGTTTCAGAATTTTTTGAATTTCCGGGTTCGGGATCTTCCTTTGTTAAATCAATTTCTTCAATTCCAAAACTCCCTTAAAAACATTGCCCCACATTTTCCATTCATTTCCATGTCAGAAATAGCCCCTCCTCGATTATTCCATGACTCACACCCCTATACAACTCTGTACCACCAAAGTTTCCTCCACGATCCACCTCGATCCCTCTCGATTTCCCGAACATAATTGCCCCAGAGAAGCCCCGGGAAGCCTGTCGAAGTTGGTCAGCCTTCCGTGTCTAAATCGCAGCCAGCGTGGAGCGGTTATTATCGTTTAACATCCTCGCACTATTTGGCTAGTCAATCGCAGTCTGCTCGAAACACTTGATGAACGTCCCGCGCAACCCCCAGTGTATTTTCTGCTCGGTCGACCGGCATATTTAAATCTCCAGCTGGACGGGATCGTTCTCTTGGGCCAGCTTCCAACAAGCACAACAGGGGACGGGCTGCGTTTGTCCATTCTCTCTCCCTTCTCCGTTTCCTTCCGTCGAGATGGGGGTGGGACAGGCAGATGGGGTAGATGGTCGAAGCATCGCCTGGCATTCGACAGATAAAGGTGTTGTATAGGTCGATTAAAATATAAATTGCGTTCGTGGGCCGCGACGCGACGGTTCACCCTCCACGGATGAGGTCATCCTTGTGCATTCTGCGCCCACCTCTCCGGCACCCGCCTCCGGGCGAGCATCCCCCCTTGGAATCGAACTTCCCGTTTGGGGAAACTTGCCGTTTAAAAGATACTATTTCGATCTATCGCGCTCTGTTTAGGTTAGCCTTTTGTATGCCTCTTCTATTATTCCACGTATTCAGTATCCCCGATGAGTGCCCCCTAATTCTCGATTGCCGCTAAATAGAACCGATCTGATCTTCTCGATCGTGCTTGAGACGTAACGGAAGTGAAAGTCTCGAAAGTATCGAGTTGCTATATTTTCCGAGTTGCTATCTACCTGGAGGGTTAATTGACTTATTATCAATCTTTGCGAAGCGAGAAGCTTCTCTTTCTATGCGAAGGTGGAACACAGGTGCACCAACAGCCCTGTCCTATTAATCCGAGGTACAGCGCATCGGATTCAGCAGCAACGACAACGCGCAACGTCAGAACACCTACGCTCCTGCGCTGACATAACGAACGGTCATCTACGCCGCACACATTTATCCGCATTCAATACGTGAATGGCAGCTCCGCATTAAGAGTCACGCAGTTTAGGGAGCTCGCCCGGATATTCAGCATCATTTCCGAACGTAACACTTGTAATTGGAAGCCATTTCATCACTGCTCGGGACGGTCCTCGTCCCCTTTAACCTTTTACATGCACCTCTATTTTGGCTATTCATTGGCCGATTGGTTGTTGAGCGAAACAGAATTCTCTGAGACCCTGCGAGCCAGTGTCTACGATACATCTTCAAATTGGCACATCTACTTTTTCGCGTATAACTTTCAAAGTACAACAGACAGAAAAAAATGTTTCAAACAAAAGTTTAATGGCGCAATAAGCGCTGCAAACTTGCGTTAACAAAATTTTGATGAAAGTTTTTTTTTCGTTCAGGTATTTTTTTCTTGAACACTTTTCAAAATTTTGTTAACGCAAGTTTCTAACGCTTATTGGACCTTCAAACTCTTGTTTGAAACATTTTTTTCTGTCTGTTGTACTTTGACAGTTATACGCGAAAAAGTGAAAATGCCAATTTGACTTTGAGGTTAGTTTTCTCCCCCTTAAAGGGCGATAGGGCCCAAATGAAACACACCGTTGTTCTTGTTTCGAGTCACTCCATAAACCTACAAAGTTGCGTTCCAATCGGTGAGTCCCGGTTCGCGGTGTTCCATCGTCAGAAACAGTGTGGCTCCGCGATACCAATTTTCACGAAATCCCACCCAGTGGCGTACCCAGCCCCCCCCACACAGAAGAGGCTTTGTAAGAAGAAAAGAAAACTGGATTTCATTAATTAAATAAATTTTTACAATGACCCAATGAATTTTATAGAATTTCCATTAAAATACATTTGTATCCGTTCAACTCGGCTCCCCCCAAGATTAAATCCCGAGTGCGCCACTGCTCCCACCATTTCGACGGGTTTCGAGTGGCGGGAGCTCCTCCATCTTGTTGATGCGCCGCGCACTCGGGCCCCAGCTGCGCGCAACCGTTGGGACAGCGGCGAGCCGAAGGCTGAGCGTGGCGGGGTTTACGGCGAAACAGCCGCGGCGCGGTTTGGACGGGAATGTTTTATTAATGGTACATGTTAGATTAACCAGGATAAATGAAGTAGCGCATTAGACGGGCGCCTGGGGCGCCTCGAAAAGCAGCCGATGACTGCGTAACACGTCCCGCCACGCTATTCTTCGTAATTCCTCGCCTGTATACATACATCATCGGCCCCCCAGTCCCAATGATCCGTGGATCAGATTACTTTGATATACAGACAGTTCCTCGTCCGCGCAAGATTGTCGCAGGTCAGGTCGATTCGGGTCAACGTACTCTATTCCTGGCCACCGTGTGCCCTCTCGCTTCCTGTCCCGCTTCATTCCATGTCACCGTCGCTCTCCTCCTCCGATCATCGACCAGCCACGTGGTGGCCCCGGGGGCCTTCCGAAGGGCCAGTCGGCATTAAGTCCGCGGCGGAAGGTTCGCCGGCCCTCGCAGGGGATGTCCAAGCCGCCCCTAAACGGGCCGAGCAAAACACGCTTCGGTGACATTTACGAGGAGCGGACCGAATCCCGCGTAAACGGGAATGAGATTGCGATCAGCGTCGCTCGCCAGCGGCCTACGCATAATTGCTGGTATGACGCAGGGAATTGATACGTGGCACAATAATTTGCATCGCGGGGAGCCGCGTGAGAATGGTCCGAACCAGCGGCGCTGGCTCGATGGTAGGAAAGATCGAATCGCGGATACGCAGGGGATATTCAGTGCTGTCGATGGCAGCGGCGAGCGAAACGGCGAGGAGAGCGGAGTTTTAAGTATCGTTCCGTGGAAGAATGGAGGAATCGGAGAATCAAACGTCCCATTTAAAGCAGTCCTCGCCTCCTCGAGTTCTACTATCAATTAGTCGCGATGATTAATTTCAGGATGCATTATTCATCGCGGGTGCTGGCGAACGTGACGCGCTAATTAATGCTCGGGGATCCACGGCTGACGATCGTCGGCGTAGAATCGGCTTCGTCGCCTAAGCCGCACGCTTCGGCTAACCCCCGCGAGCGGCACTTTTAACAATCATCCCTGCGAGCCCCGCACCTCCGCGCGAGCAACGTTTAACTGGCCACTGGGCTGGCAAACATGCCACGATTTATCCAGTATCGATCGTTCAACTTACCCCAAAGAAAGAGGACTTCCACCGGAGGTTCCCCTGAAAGAAGGTAGCCCAAGGACAGGCCGCAGATGTTCGGATGGGATGGCCGGAGCTCGGGCGTTGTCAGCGAGATGCCCCGTCGCTCCGGATTCACGCGAAGCCGCGCTTCCGATATCAGCCAGTCCCTCAGGCGCGTGCTCGCCGCTGGATGAAGAATACATTAACCTGGCCGTCGCTCGTCTACGGTAGAATTTCATTCGTCCGGCGTTAACTGAAATAAACTGGAACACGGCGACGGCGTCGACGGTCGCGTCTCCGCGCGGGGTGCAAGCGTGACACGTGACCGAGGAACGTGCCTCCTGGTGCACGTGGACAGGGAACACATCCCCCGGCATCGGCCCTCCGCCATCACTCGCCGTGCCTCGTGCCTTCAACCCTCTTCTGCTCGAGGAGGCGGAGGAGAGGAACCTGTTCCTCTCAGTCATCCTCGAGCCTCTTCAGGCTCTGCGCGCCGCGACGTTCTTGGACGATCGGGTACGCGACGCTCGCGACAACATTTTTTCGGCTCGTTCTCTTTAAGGAACGTAAGAGAGAAGGGGAACGTTTCGCGTTATACTATGCTCCCGTGCATACGTACGCGCGTGTGCACGGGCCGCTGCACATACAGACACACGCACACACACACAGGCATATACACGAGCGTAACAGTGTACATAGGGATATGTACATGCGGAGGCACATATGTGACAGTGATTGCGCATATATACAGTGACTCCCGCGGATTTGTTCGTCAGGGTCTGTCTGCTTTGTATCGGTCCGATACCACTTAAAGGAATTGCTTCAGGAATCACGGGTTCGTTTTGGGACGTCGGATGCACCACGTGCGGTTTGCTTTTTGGTGGTTAGGATCGACGGATTTGCTTGATGATTTGCAAGTTTCCGTCGGGATCGAGGGAGTTGGTTGACTGATGACCCATTCGCAGTGGAACAGTGGGATATTCTGTGGGCAGCCGAGTCGTCGCGTGTTAGAATCGCAGGAATTGCTTGGTGATTCGCAAGTTTCCGTCGGTACGTGAGACGTTCCACGTGCAGTTTCGTCTTCGCGTATCGAAATTGATAATTTACAAGTTCGCTGTGGGACGTGCAGTTTAGTTTTCGCCTTTTCAAATTCGAAGGAATCGGTGGATATTGATAATTCACCGGTTGGCTGCGACACGTGGGATATTCCACGTGCAGTTTGGTTTTCGGTTGTCAGGTATCGGAGGCATTGGATTGATTGGTGACCCGTGTGCAGTGGAATGTGGGATGCTCTGTGTGCAGCTGGGTTTTCCCGTGTTGGAATCGAAGGACTTGCTTGATAATTGCCGCGTTGCGTTAAGGTGTGGGAAATTCAAGTGGGCTGGGAAAAGTGAATCTGTTGGTGGTGTACAATTTCAGTTGATGTAGATTCTGTTGGATTATTGGTGCAAGTGACTTCTCTCGAACGTATTGATAGTTGGGTCGTAGTATAAAGCAAAGGGGAGGGGTTCGCTTAGCCTCTTAATGGGGTAGATTTTCTAAGAATTGGCGAAACAGAATCGTAAGAACGGCTTCGCGAGTAATCATAGTTTTGAATTCCTGTGAGCTATCCTGTGCGAGTCACTGCGCGTATATACACGTGTATCTATACACGGTGGTCTGTTACTAATTACGTAATTAGGAGATGAGTGATTTTGTCAAAAAGAAATGGTGTAAAGTTTCTGCAAGTGTGCCTTTGTTTCTCTCTCGAGAGAGGTGACTTGGAGCATACATCGGACACGCGTGCAGTGGGTTATTGTAGATTACTGCGGCAAATCTTGTTAGAGATACACATCGATAGTACGCTAGAAACAGCGTGCGATGATTTAATTCGTAAAGCATTCCTCGAGAACTTAGCTTCACTTGCAGAAACTTTATTCCAAAATATCGATTCACCCTTCCCCGGAAGAGCACCCTCTTTTTAATTTCATCACAAGTATCCAGCTACCCTGTACAAATTTCTACACACACGCGTCACGATACACACATGTGCAGTTTTAGCTTCGTGGGATTTAGGTGGTATCCTCCAAATCTAGGGCGATTTTGTCGACATTACTCGCGGGTGTCTTTGAAACTTGTTGCACAGACTAGTGAATAATAGGAATAAAGTTGAGAATTGCAGGATGCAAGGAGCTCTGTTTTTTGCTACTGACACTTGTGCTGTGGTCTTCTTCTCGTTTCTTTCCAATATTTGGCGATCGAAGTAATTTGAAAGATCGTGCAGATGGAAATTTGCAGTATTCCCAGTGCGAAGTAATCGCAGCTTCTCCGTTAGTGGAATTCACAACACCGAGTTTCATTCACAAAACTTAGGCTGTAAATAGAGTTCCCATGAAATCGACTTCTAGAAGTTTCAATAACTCTCCGAGTCCATGTTTCTAAGCGAAGATTGCACAGCTCTTCCTCGAAGATACCCGGATACCGATCGACTTAATCATATTTCTGTTCTACAAGCTCTTCTACTCAGAAGAAATCTCTTCGCATTCACAGAAAGTTCTCCCCGCGCTAACCATCGTTTAAATTCGATGTCGATCGTGACGCACCGCGAGCATGAAAAATCGTGCGTTTATAAAACCAGCGTGGGCACGTGGAATCGCGGCGCAACGTGTGCATTGTCTCTCGATTCTTTTCTGAAACGGTAATTCATGCTCGCTGGGTCCTTGGCGACTCGTTTCTCGAGAACACGCTTCAATTAAAACTGACATAATGTCCTACAATCAAACAGGACGCGGACCATGATATTCCATTCTCCGGAGCGCCTACCCTCGACTCGAGTTTGCACGACACTTTGATACCTCTGCATCGAAACATTTTTGCGTGTTCTCACTTTCACTGCCGATCCAGCCTCCCCGGGAATCGTTCTGCACGCTTCGAGCTCTCGCAGACTTAAGAATTTTAGAATTTCAGTTATTACCGATTGGTTACTACCTCCTTATGAGTCACATATACGGGAGGGTTGCCTATATCGTACCACTTAAGACATTTTACGTTATATTTTATATTTCGTACTAATTTCAACGCAAATGACTATTGGATATTGTAGCTTGATCTTTTAGGCACCTACTGTTATATGCTTAACCTTTTGTTCAGAACAAATTAATTCGTTATTAATCTTTTTGTCACATACTGTAAAACCGGTCTCCTAAATCGTACCTCCACTAAAAATAATATCAATAACAAATAGATAAGAAAATATTCAACATAAAGTAATGATTATTATATAGTTACGTATACATATGTACATGGATCACACACAGGCCGCAATAGCCTATGAATATGAGATATGTACATAACCTATATAACATACGAGTTGTCAAATCCTACTGATACGGTTGTAGTGGTACGATTTAGGAAACATGATCAATTTACTTATAAATATCAATTTAAGCTTTATAATGAATGTAATATTGACTTAAAATGAATGCAAAATATTCTACGTTAAACCTGCTTTTAAAAAGATACAAAAGTACAGGACAAAATTGCATTGTTTGATTATTATCAGCTAAAATAAACTGGTAAAAAGTTACATCAATCATGCTTGATTTTTTAAAATGTTTATAGCACGCACAAAATAGGATGTAAGCTCAAAGGGTTTTGTTTCTATTTCTCATTTTGCATTTACTTGATATTTTTATTATCAGATGTCGTTTACATTAATTAATTACTTAGAAATTGATGAGGTACGATTTAGGTGACCAGTACGATATTGGCAACTCTCCCGTAACATACTGACACTATCGCGTGTCTAGTAGTTCGGAGCTGTGCGTAAAGACACCATAGATCATTGATCACCAATCACAGCTGATTTTTTAATCGGTCAGCTGAACAATTAAAAGATTGCGATGATCGTGTTCCAGACGGCGTTGTCTCGACAGCCAGCGTCTCTGTCGACGTTATTTTGATGCTTTATTATCTCCAAGGATCCCCTCTATTTTCTGGGGAGGCAGCCCTTCGCCTTAGCTACAAGTTGAGCTTAACAGCCCACTCTGTCGCGCCTCTCACGTTCGTCGAAACTTCTCCACACACATACACAAAGAGCCCGCCGCAGAGCGGGCACCCGAAAAGTCATTCGCCGAGGGGAAATTATAACGAGACGAATCCGCCCCTTTGAACTCTAACCTCACACCCGGCGCAGAGGGATAAAGCTAAGCGTTCCTCGTCTCTGTTTACAAGATTGTCGAACTTTCGTTACGGCTCGAAGCCCAGGCCGGGTACCAGCGATGTCGCCCATCACCGGTACACCCTAAAGCTCTCCAGAAACGCCCCGGAGAGAGCGTTACACGCGGACAGTAGAAAGGACAGCCCGGATCGGGATTCAGTGAGCGATCAGTGAGCTGTTTACTGGCAGCCGGTTGTGTACTATCGCCGAGGGCCAGTAAACTGGCATCTGGAACGGATTCCTGGCCGTGGTCACGAATGGGGAGCGAAGAAGGTGGCGATGGGATGGCTAACGTGGACGCCGCCGCTTCCTGGCAGCAGTATTACACCTGGTGCGCCCCGTACTCTCATCCGCACCCCCATTCGCACCCGCACTTCCCCTCGCATCCGCACGCCCACTCGCATTCCCACTTCCACCATCCGAGCCACCCGAGTCAGTACCAAACGGGACAGTATCAGCAGCAACCGTTGCCAGCGTCCACGGCGAACGCCTCCGGCCACTATTCCACCTCCCAGCAGTACCATATGCAGCTGCAAGCTGGCCAGACGCCACCCCCGCACCAGCAACAGCAGTTCCACCCCGCCAGGGGGCAGAATGCGCCGAGGAGGGCCGCCCCTTACGATAGACAAGGTATCGCCTTCCAAATTTCAGTTGTTTTCCAGCGTCAACGGGTGCCTCGCGTGGGTGGCGGCGTATTTATAGCCGGGCGATGCGGGACAGTGGGGGAAAAATTGGCTCGAGGGATTGATTAGTCACTCGATAATTGGTTCATTGTGTTCGGAGTCTGGGTGAAGGAAGTTTAGCGAAGAATAGGTTCACCGGTTTATTCATAGAGGGTAAAAGGAGCATGGAGGGAGTGGATTCATGGGGTTAAAGGACCTCCTAACCCACACTACGAGTGGCGCAAGGTTTTGGGTAATGCGCCTTCAAGTCGGTCAGCTGTTTCCAAGCGATACTTCCGGTATATTCTAGAAAATATCCACGTGAAAGCACGCCCACGCTAGTCGTAGTGTTTAAAGGGTTACGCTCAGTTAGAAGGCTAGATGGGATTTTCGGGAATTTTTTTCTCAGAAACTATAAAACTTTATTGAAAAAACTTAGTTTTGTTGGAAAGGTAGTACATTTAGCTATGTCTCTGAATTTTGGCGTTAAGAAATATTTATTAATAACAAAGTTATTTACAATCTCCTAGAATAGTCCTGTTTCCGAAGAGGTGTTTCCGGTGACCACGGTTACTCGGAAGTGGATTATCTAAAATCGGAAATTCAGAAAAAGTTAGTTAATATATTTAAATTATCTAGTCCTTGGACGAAGGGTTTTTCGAAATATTGATTTAAGGCAAAATGGTAAATGTTCAAACGTAAAGTGTCAATTTATTATCGTGGCCGAAAATTGAAAAAAAAAAATTGTTTTTGAATGAAGTTTTATAGTTTCTGAGAAAAAAATTCCCAAAAATCACACGCTCTTCGGTCTCCTGACTGAGCGTAACCCCTTAAGTACTCTGCGAACTTATACTATATATTACGAACCTTAACAAGAATTCTTTTACTGGATCCACTGTATTTAATACTTCGGATGGAGGCTCCACTGTATGTCCTTTCCATTGTTTAATAGTACTTTAAATTACAATGCTGAACACCATTTAAGTGAGAATAAGACAACAGACACAGCGCACGTGTTATTCGACGAGAAGTTGGCCAAATTCTTTCCCGTGATGGCAACTAGTCGGCATTCTAGGCAATCTTGTCCTTGGCTTCCGTGTAGCCATTATCCTGCTCGCAACCCTGGAGGATTCCACGCGAAATTGCATAAAGCGGACGCGGCCGATGGTCACGCGACGTCAATCACCAAATGGGTCGATCCTTTTGGAAGAATTAATAACGTCGGGCGGTTCAGCATCGTTCGTGGATACCGTGTGTATCGTCCTGATTAAAATACCATTCTGTCGTATAAACGGCGCCCCGTTTATACCCCCGAGGGATCGCGTTCCCTCCACGTGAGTCTCTTGGTACCGGTTGCTCCTTTAGGGATATATCGTACGAACCCAGTGCGGAAAGGGAGCCGAACGATTGGTCGATTACGGCAATCGATCCCTCTGAGTGCTACCTCAAAGCAACTATTAACCGGTCCTTCATATCGTCTGCTTGTCGAGAATTTTATTCCTCACTTTATCTGCCATCTATTTGGATAGTCGCTATTGATTTCTTGGGAATTTTGAAAATATTGGTGGTCGAACGCATTTGCTGTTTACATTGTATGGTTACTAGTTCATTCGCAAATGGAGGGCTCAGGAGCCAATCAGTGTAAGTCCAACTTTCCCTGAAAGTGAGTTACGTAGTTCAAAAACCTCTTTGCTGTTAAAACTTTCAGATGATAAATCAAGTAAGCTACCACTTTCATACGTAAGCGATAAATGACGGTATTTGTATTATATTACCACGGAATTACTAGGCAAAATTATTTTGAGGATAACTTCAATTATTATTACATATCTTCATCTCCCTATCCTCCATCTTTCGTACCACATTACTGCCTCCCTAACCTATTCTATTTAATTCAAGCTTAATAGTAGCGAAGCTACAATATCCACACCACATTCCAGAAAGTCCCTTTCGAACCCCCATCAAACATCATTACACCCAGCTCTACAATAGCCATCCACCTGAACGTAGAACACTAACATCCACGATTTGCACGTCGATAAATGAATTATCAGCGATGTCAAGCGAAGCTCCATCGACGTACAACCAAGGGGCAGTATCGAGCCCATCGACAAGCTACCCAGCTACGCGATAATCATTATAATCAAGCGCAATCTCCCAGCAAATGATCGTCGTCGCGACCAACAAGGCGCTTCTTCGCGATGATTCCTGCAGCCTTCGATTGAGGGGCTCGTTGAAAAAAGGGGCATAACATTCACGTTGTCGAAGAAATGGATAATTGAAAGCAGACTTGGGCATTAACTAAATAAAAAATTATTTAAATAACGGATCGAATAAAAGTTACTTTGATTATTCGACAAATGAACTTTTATTCGTTATTCGAAATTTCATTTAAATAAAAGTTTTGCTCATTTCTGATTGAAAGTAAGTTGTAAGAAAATGTGTCAAATAGTATGAATTTTGGAGCCAAGATTTGACAATAATTGCCACTTACCATCCACTTCAATTACCAGAAAAATAATTAGACACAATTCAGTAGCGAACCTCCAATAAAAAGATACTTTCCTGTAAATTTCTAGCATTGTGGAATTTGCCGGTGTTCCTCTGGGCCCCTCAATTTTCAACTGTAAGCCCCGGTATCGCTCTGTGGCGACACGGCTCGAAAGGGCCGGGATCGAGGCTCTCGAGCTACGCGTCGCTCCGAAGCCGGCGGATCCGATTTTCCCGCAGAAAGGCGCGTTTGCGTAACCGCGGGACGCAATCTACGTGTATCGCGGCCGAAACAAAACCGTCTCGACGAAAGGGACGATCGAACCACGTAAATCCACCCTGTCTGGGGGTGGGGGTGGGGGGGGAGGGGAGGGGGCCGTGACGGAGGGATGAAGCACGGGGAGGATGTGGAAGCTACGACGCAACCGCCAGCGAAATCGCACGCTGAATTATTCATGGGGGAATCTGTTGCTTTTATTCGACCGGTTGCGTTGTCGTTTGTACTTTGAATTTATCAATGGTAAACCGCTGGGACGGTTGGACATTACCCACAATTGCTGCGCTCAGGGGACACGGTGGCTAGGTGTTGTCGATTAAGTGCAACGAAATGGAAATTAAACGGGGCTTGTTATAATTGTTACCGTAGCTTCTCTCTTAGAAGATCAATTTACACCGCCGTTTATGAATATTAGGACACCTGCTGTATTTGCACAAAACGTGATAATTTGCACTGTTCTTATTTTCTGGTTTTAATTTAAAATAGCAAAATAAAGTAAGACATGTTATAATTCTTTAGTAAATTTACAAAGTTTCTCACAATTAT
Organism: Andrena bucephala; assembly: GCA_947577245.1. NCBI lineage: Eukaryota > Metazoa > Arthropoda > Insecta > Hymenoptera > Andrenidae > Andrena > Andrena bucephala. The sequence continues at coordinate 75,580,888 of OX387717.1, forward strand.
TCCACACGAAGTAGGTGTACTAATATTTACGAATGGCAGTGTATTTGGGGGGATAAAATTGTAATTTAGAAAATGATTGTCTTGATTATTAATAAGAGGTGTAAAGGCTGTGTAGGTGTAGAAATAATTTTGAACGACAGTGTATGTTCGTTGTGTATAAAAGAATGGAGATTTTTAACGCTTTTCCGAGCTGATTTATTTTTAGTAATTGGTAGAAAACTGTAGTTTTTTCATGAAAGCGGGTGTTTTATTAAAAACCAGAGTGGTCTTTATTGAACTCAAGTTTTCACGATCCTGAAGGGAAGTGCTTTCGTTGACAGAAATTCCACGGGTACAGTAGTTATCGAATGAAGGTTCAACCTGCGAATTAAATTTCAGAATCTATTGGGGGTGGGTGTTAAGTTGTGCAGGCGTGTGGAGATGTAAGTTTTAAAGTTTCTTTTCACCACCACTGTATCAGAATTTCGCGGAGATTCGTCGCGATGGGAGAGGGTGTATTTTTCACGACGCTGTTGTTCGTAGAATTCGAGAAGATGACCCAACGAGTAGTCTCACGAATGGACAGTGTACGCACGTAACAGAGATGCGTGGCGTTATTTTCCTCCCATGGAAATCCACGATAATCCCGACGCTGGGATAAACAGCAACGTCCATCATCCGGAGCGACGGTACATGAAAACCGTATCTAATCGCTCGCTATTTCCATGAACACTGTCTTCCAGTGGCCTGCCCTCTCTCGCTCGTAGTTTTACAGTCTTCTTTTATTCAAATCGAAACGTGGCCAGTACTTGGCTCACACACACTCACACACAGCTCTGTGGATTCCTTCCAGTTACTTCATCCGCGATGCTTGTACAATGAATTTCTCCACGACAATTTGTATAATTCAAGTTGTATAATTCGATTTGCTATTCAAGTTGGTATTTTTGAGAAAGCTAAAAAGATTGAGGTAGATTGGTATTAGAGTGTTGTGCATTACTGGTTGAAACAAAAGAGGCTGGGGAAAATAAGAAATTTGGAAATAGTAGCAGTGCCTGAATTTTATTATTTAGTTTTCTATGATAAGATGGGATTCGAAGCTATTTGTCGCAGGTGGCTGTTGAACTCGAAGGGTTGATCCCACTTGGGCTTCCATTTTCTTAAATTTCTTACAATTCTTCTTCTCTCTTCATTTTAAATTTCAAATCCCTCGCAGAGTTTTGAAGCAGCCTAAAAAGAAAATTATAATAGAATTAAAGAAAATCTACTTCCCCCATGTCAGGATTAAAATCAACACACTGCAACCACGAAGGATCCGCAAAACTCATAGAAAGATACAAGATACTAAACTCTGGAGACTTCAAGGAACACCCACCAAGAATACCAAAATATATTCCAGTGAAAGCAGAGAAATTACCACGACGGAAGCATCCAGTGAAACGGTGACGACCAGAAGCTACAAGGTATTTGAAACGGAAGTGGGAGATTCAGTCGCCCGGACCTTGAGCCAGAGAGGAAAAAAAGAACCTGGAAAATTCCCAGCAGCACCGGAAGTCGTTCAATTTCGACTCGACACGCGAGGTGCCTGCTAGCGTTCGTTCCAATACGTCACGAAAATCGTCGCTGGAATCACCGAGAAGTGGTTGAAACATTGGAAGATCTCTGGTATCCATTAAGCTCCCTTCGTTATCAATCACCAGAGGGTCCCAGTCGATCTTACGATCCCTCGATCCCCCTGTTTCCAGCTAGAACGCCAGTGTAATCGATCGAGGATCCTGAGACGCGTTACCGGCGCTCAAGGACGTCGAAGGCGTTCCGTCTCGTTGCCGAGGATAATGCAATGATTCAGGATAAACTCACGGTGGCCAGTGTTTATTTCTTAGCGAACGATCGCGGGATACGCGAGCCGTCGAATAATCGATTTCCTCCAGCACGTTCTCCTCGCCTCTCGCTGCCCATTCCCACTTCGATCTACGCCGCTTCTCTATGCCCCGCTCCATTCGCCCGTCAAAGATTTTCCCACCTCTTTTCCGATCTTTTCCTCCCTGCAGCACGCCCACCTGTCGATCAAGGATTCCCTGGAAGGTGCAGCTGACATTCCCTCTCGAGCGCTCGAAAGACCATTCTGATCTTGGAGATCCGTGATCTTCCTCAAACGGAGCTTGCCTGCTCGAAGAATTCTAAAGTATTACCGAGTATATACCGAGTATATTAAGTATTACCGAGATGAATGTTCTTCTATCCCGAGGAATTAGGGGAGTGTTTTCAGTAACTGTTATCAAGTGACGGAAGTCAGCGACAGTTCGGAGGTAGAATCGATGAAAGAGTCGCACACCTTTTCGTCCATTGGCCAGGCTGCACCCTGCCGCATCGGTGCGTGCATCTTCTAGCACATGCGAGCCGTGGCAGCGCGTGTGGGCCGAGCAGATCTTCCGGTGGATTTCGCGCGATGACTCACCTCGCATCTCGTTCCTCGAATCGTTCGTTATTCTTCGAGCTGGTCGACGCGCGAAAGGGAAGAGGGCCGCCAGTCGAGCGTGCCTCGAACCTTTCAGATCAGAGTTCTAAAGGTGCAACAAAATGGATAGACCGGCGATTAATGTAGGGCGTAATTTTACCCACCGATCACCAAGTTTATCCCGAAAACGAGCCCCGATTACGACCTCCTTCGTAACTTTCCTCGTACCGCCGCTTTAATCCCGTCAAACTCATCGACGGCACAATTAAATTTCTCCTGATCCAGTCACCGAGTCGCCTATTTAAAACCCACAATACCCGATCGCTTCTGAACACCCAAGGTTAATAAAAGCTACGCACCTTCGCCCCGAATCTCCGACACTCGATATTCAGGCGCTATCAAGGACAAGAAGAGGTGGTTGTGCGTTGTGTCGCGGCGCAACTAATTTTCCACTTATTAGTGGCGAGGTGAAACAAAGCCTGATAAAAGGAGAGGAACAGCGGGGCCGGCGAACAAAGAGGAGGAAGGGCCCGGCGAAGGTTGCGGACCGCGTGGACGGTTGCCTGGGTCCTAAGCGGGCCCGCGCGAGCCTCCCACTTGCGCATTATGCGCGGAGATACCCTATCTGTTGCGAGAGGAACGTTTTCCCGTTCTTTTCTGCGGGCCATGCCTGATCCCTGACCTCAGGCCCGCGATCACGGCCCAAAGGACCCTCCCTACTCCGCCATGCTGGGCCCACGCGCCGCCAGGCGAGGCCCCTCCGCGCTCCGCGCATGCTCTGCTTCGCGCTGCCAGCTCCGCCGCTCTTCCCTCGACTCCACGACCTTAAAATCGCCTCGTCCACCACCCACGTCAACTCCTCTCCTCTCTGCGAGCTCGCGCGATCGCTCATCGCAGCCGCCAGTGATTTCCGCGCGACCTTCCAGTGATTTGACTGGGCCCAATGGGCCAGAAACGATGCGCCAGTGTGCGTAGTGTTCCTGGTGACCCGGCTGAGCCTGGGTCAGCCGTGTTTATTCTACTTGGATCACACGGTACTGGAAATATTTATCGCGTCGCTTTCAGATTTATGTGGCAGTATAATTGATTAAATGATTCGTATCAAACTTATTTTAGCTGAGATAGCGAGCTACGCATTTTTGCGATTATATTTTCTTGGTATTAATAATTAGAGAGGTATAAGTCAGGGGTTCCCAACCGGTGGCTCGCGACCCCTAACGGTCGCAAAGTGTTCTCTGCGGTGTCGCCGGGGTTATTTTTAGTTGACGATTCTTACGCACTTATTTATTTTAATAAGGCTGCATTGACACATTCTATTAATAATGCAACACTGATTTTTCATTAATGAAAATGGAGAAGCTGATTATCCAGATGCAAGCACAACCATCGCAACTAAATTAGATAATTACATATATTAAATATCTTTAAGTGTATTTAATTCATGTATTAAGATAATCAGATATTATTAAGTTAGAATTATATTATGAAGTATCTGTTTTTAATGTGTTTTCTTTACCTTATTAAATTTACTTTACCTTATATGGGAGGGTCACAGGTGATTTGAATATTATAAAAGGTGGTCGCGACTCAGAAAAGGTTGGGAAACACTGGTATAAGTGATAACGTGTTTGATATCCGAGCGATGCGATAAATATTTCCAGTACTGTATGTCTTCATTGTGGGGCTGGGAGGATAATTACTATTCGTTACGTAATTAAATAATAATCGTGACTTATACGAAATTGAAGTATCCGTAGTCAAGTGAATACGAGGATTAAGGTGATTTATAAACTCTTTTTAGCGCCGACAGGGTGTACACCCTCTGTCACAACGATTCTATAAATTTCTTTTCAGCGAGTCGATTGAAATCCCGATGCTCGTGTGGCCGAAAATGCGTTTTGTACGCCACACGACTCTGTCACAAAGAAATTACCAATTTGCCGACATTTCAGGAATCGAACGTCGGAGGATTAATTTAGAAACGATAGCACGCGCGCAGCGAGAAGAATATCGGACACCTCTCTCTCCTCTCCTCTCATTCTTTGATCTTTCATCTCCTCTAGCTCGATACTACGCACCCATCGACTCGATCGTTCTCAGCAGGAACGCTAGATGATTCTCATGCCGCCCCTCTCTGTCTTTCTCTGTGCGCTTTTTTTTTTTTTTATTCTTGTATACCTATCTATTTTATCTCTCTTCATTCTCATACATGACGTTCACGCAATACTGTACCTTGTGTCGTTTTCAGGTGACCCCATGATAACATCCTCTCTGAAGGGTAAGTGACAAAACGACAGCTCATTCTTTTCTTCTTTTTTTCTTTTCTTTTTTTGGTTTTGTTTTGCATCTCTCCCCCCATTCCACGAGCCGTCGCCCCCCTCGGACCCCCTCCCGGATTTTGGAGCGAGGGCGACAGTGGCACGCGTCTCTCATTTGCATGGACTTTTTTTTCCCTCTCAGTTTTCCATTCTCGCTTCTCATTCTTTCACACACGTACACACGCGCGCCCGCGCGCGTAGGAATTAGAAGGGAAATTAAACGAGGCGTTCTGACACTACTGACGCGAAGAGATTGAGAATCTTTTATCGATGGAGGGAATTTAAACGAGTCGGCACTGTTTTTATTATATTTCTGCTTTGTTGACCGCGCTGTTGGATCGGGCAGAGGGAATTTAATTGAATTGTGTCAGAACGTCGTCGATGAATTTTCTAGCGATTAGGATGATATAGGTAGAAACAGCTTGAGCACATTAGTTCACAGTAGAGTATGGAATAGTTAGGTTTGGATCGAAGGGTCCTGATAGAGCCTAGTGGGGATGAGAATTACAATGATGACACGGTTTGACAGAGGACAAGTACCTAGCGGCCAGTTTTGCGCTTTAGTGGTAATGGAACGTGTTCTCAGTAAGAGGGCAAGGCAGTTTGGCGTGGATATGTTATTGCTTAGGTAGAATATGGCATGAAGAAGTTATCCCAAGGATAATGTGAAGCAGAGTGGTTGCCAGGATCCTTACACGATCAACTTACCTTGCTTGCTTCCAGTAACTCCGATCGATCCATTCAAACTGTGATGAAAAACAGAGAATTGAGTGAGAAGAATGCTCGGTTGGGTGAATTAACTCGTGTGATGATATTTTCAGTGGTTTGTGAAAACCTGAATGGATGGAAACTTGAATATTCAGAAAGCTTGCAAATTAAATTCACAGAAAAGTAGAAAAATTCATAGAATACCTTCATTCAAAATACATCTCGGCACGTCAAAATAGTAGTTTTCATCTAACCATGAAGACTCAAGTCCTCCATTATTCATCTACAAGAGATTCGAACAACCTCTTCATTATATCAAACTTTAAAGTTCTAATCTTCTGCAAGTCCGTTGGAATCAGTGCTGAAGAATTTCAAGATAAAGACAGTTCTTGGCTTCTAAAACCAAAAACAAGTCCATGAAAGTCCTTCGTCCTTCCTTCGCCAAATCTTCTTGAGTTTCTAGAATCCCTAGATTCCTAGAATCTTCAAGTTCGTCGCTGCGTCGGGGAATTGATGGATGCCGAGGCCACCTTCAGTCATCTCGAATGGCATGGATTCTATCTTAAAACCAAAATCACAAATCCCCAACTTCGTCCTTCCATCATCCCCCAGCTCGTCAGCTGACTCGAATCGAACCACGACGAGTCGACACCGAATCCTTAGAATCTTCATCGCAAGTTCATCGTCGTGCCAGAAAATTGACAGCTTCAGCCATCTCGAGTGGCGTGGATTCGTTGTTAACACCAAAATAACACGAATTCATCAAAGTTCTTCGCCCTCCCGAGTCCTCTTCCGTGCCTCAGCTCGAATTGCCACCGAATCCCTAGAATCTTCAAGTTCATCGCGACGCCGGGAAATTGATAGACGCCCAGTCCACCTACAGCCATCACGAATGGCATGGATCAGGCGTCGAAAGGTCCTCTGGATCGCGCGGAACGATCGCCTCTCGCGTATATCTGTTGGCCGTCGGTCTGTGGAGCATGTCTCGGCGACGGTGTCCAGACATTCCCGTTTCACCGACAACATCGCCGCATTTTATCTGGCAAGATGTGGCAATGCCGTGTTATGGCCTAGCTCGGCTGACGTTATGGAAGGATAATCCCATGCGGTCGACGGCTGGTCTCAGATTTCGCGTCCAGACCATAATCTCGTGAGGAGGGAACGGGAGGGAGCCTGGACAGTCAGCCTTGCCCGTGCATCGGCGAACTCGGCCACTTCCACAAAAGTCGCTCGATACTCGAGGAATCGACGGTGTACACGGGCGAATCGGGACCACCGGCGAGGGTGGGCTGCCACCTTTCAGGGGTGGCCGAAGGTTTTTCGAAATTCACGCCGATGTGGTAGCTTGTAGAGATTCGGAGATGCGAGGCAGCAGCAGGCAAAGTTGAAGGGAGCCTGGAGTGTTCTTGGTGAGAAGTTGAGAAGCCGAGGAACGCATTCCTTGATTTTTTTTGGAATTGGTATACTTAACCCTCATCCGTTCCTCATTTCACTAACTGAATCTGGTCCTCGGTGTCAAATCGACAAATTGACAAATTGAGTGGTGACAGATCGATGAGATGACAAGGTAAACACTTATTTTTCGTTTATATTTAACGTTGTATTATATTTAACGTTGATACGAGATGAGGGCTAAATTTCAAAGTTAAATTTTAAATTTAGGTACTAGAGTGGGTCCTGGGTTAGTCACTATGTCTCTGCAAGTTTGTGAATTTATTATCTTCGAATATCTTAGATTAGGTCCTTAATTAACGCAAGAGTGACAGTGTAGGTACACTTGATTGAGAATAATCCTCTTCAAACTGTGCCGACCAGTTGAAAGAAACCATTTCAACAATATTTACCTTATTCAGTCCGCTTGTTCCTCACTTAGACCCTCGATACCTTGCTTCTCTCCAAAGAAACGCACAATTTCCCACCCACGCCCGACATTTCGCCCCCCAGAAATCGACCGACCCCTCCCCCTATTCCCAATATCACTGAATTTTTATCGAACATCCTCAAGCCCCCAGAAAGCTGTACCAAACGTCAGAGCAAATTGGAAGCAACGAAAGTCAGCTCTTGCACAAATTCCTCGGCAGATCGACCCTTGACTTTCAGCTGACAAAGGAAGCCCTAAAGTTGCGCGCGTACGAGCTGCAAGGGGTCGCGTCCATCCTCGAAGCCACTTGGATTCCTACCCTGTCTTATCTTCCCTCCATCGCGTATCGCCGAGTCTTCCCTGCGCATTCGAGCACAATACCGTCGTTTCTCCTTATTAAACGGGCCACTTCGCTGGAGCACCGAAAAATCTCGACCACTGCGCGCATCAGAGCCGCCTCGACTCACACGCATACGTTCCCATCGTTTGTGCAACGATGGGCTGATGAAACGATCAGGCGTAACGCGAAACGAGCGTGCGCGACGGTATTATTATTATCATCCGGCGTAATTACACGTCGCAGCTAACGAATCCGCCTCGTCGTAATCATGGAAAAGCATTTAAACGACGGGAGGGGGATGGGGAGGCGAGGCGCAAACTCGTGAATGCGCGCTGCTGTCAGGACAGACGCGTTTCTAGCGAGAACCGGTCGTTAGATTCTTATAACGAACGTTACTATCAGTCGCCTCTATCGCGACGTCCTTTTTAAGCGTCCGCGGCGTCGTTCGAGCCCCTCGAAATCAATCTGATCGCGCCTAACGTGGCTCATTAAGCTGTCGCTCCAATCACCGGCTGCTGGCGGTTGTCTTTGCGAAATTAATTTGTTTAGCTAACAAGCGTACCCTCGATTCTCTTGGCAGCAGAACCGTGTAATTTGGTGCTGACAGTCGAGTCCGCGGGGTTAATTGACTTTCAGGGAGGCATGCCTCCGTTTGTTTAGTGGATTCACATTTTTTGTGCAACCTTGGCTGTGTGTGGCATGGCTGTCTGTTATGGTAGAACCTCGCTCTGATGATGTTAAGGAAATACAAGCAACAATCTTCGGGAAGGTTCACGTGCAGAGAATCACGGAAGCACGGGAGAAGTAAAATCTCGAATATAGTGGATTCAGAATACTTCAACTCACTTGCAATATTCAAGTCTCGATGTTAAAAGTCTACGGGGATCTTCAAAGTTTCGATGGGTCTCCAAACTCAATCTATTCCCTCTTCTTCCTCATTGGACGACGACAAGTCACCGATGGAACATAGTCCCAACACACATGCACTCTCGCTAAACAAAACCCTCGTCGAGACTCCTGGCAATTGTCCGATTCTACTAGAACAGCGTTTGCCCACTGGTGTCCCGCGATGCGGAGTTTAGGGCTCCGCGAAAAGCAGAGATGGGCAAAAATGTTATTTAAATAAAAATTTCGAATAACGAATAAAAGTTCAAAATATTATTCGTCATGTGTTAAATAATGTCAAAGTTAAAGTTAAAGTTAAAGTTAAAGTGAAAGTTGAAAAATTTATTCGACGCTGAAGTTGAAACGTTCGACGAATAAAATAAATTAACTTTATTCGTCGAATAATTTGAAGTAAAAATATCTTCCATTTCATCCGTTATTTAAATAATTCTTTATTTAGTCAATCCCCTACTCTAGCGAAAGGTCATAACAAAATTCCTAATTTTTCTTGTTTTATTTACAAATGAGTGATTTCGATGTAACCCTTCGTCCACAAAAAAGAGAACCGTCGACTTCAGGGGTTGCACCACAGTTTAGTGCATTTTCATAAACTTGGCAAACACTCTGGCTAATAGAAAATTTACCTCTGGACCTGATCGAACGATTATCACTAGCTCCGACAGCATTCCAACGAAACCCAAGGTTCGGCTTGCACAATCGTCACGCCCTTTACCATACCGCGTCCTTCCAATTTCCATATTCAACGTATTCGCCGATCGAGCGACTGCCGAGGGTTGCAGCCGACCCGTTCGCGCCGTTTTATGTAACGTCGCGCAGGTAGGTCGCCACGTTCCTCCAACGGCTCTCGATAATTGATCCCTCGAATCCATCTTAATAATCGTAGCAAGAGACAGAGCGAGATAAGCCTGTTGATCGGCCGGCTTTATCGTCGTTCCCTTTTAACGAACGGCCCCCAGCGCCTCGCAATTACCGTTTTCCCGCTATCGCGACGGCGCGGCCGCGCGATCGGGGACGAAAATAATTTCCCGCGCGGCCGATAAGCGGGCCAACCGATTATATAATAAATTTATTCCCAGTCCCGGCGTCCTTCTGTCATTTCACCGTGGTTTCTGGTGCACGCCGCGCCGCTTATAATTACAAGCCGCGAGAACTCGAGCTAACGAGTTTACCTCGTAACGAGCCTCGGGGCCATTACGGGCCGCGGTCCCGTCGCGAAAGAATCGATCGACTGTGGCGTCTCCGATGGGATCGCTAACGAGGAGTTTTCTTTATCTTTTCCGCGAACAGACGGGAAAATCGTCACGCGTCTTATTATAGGCGTTTTCCACCCACGCGCCGCATGCTTCATGCATCAGGTTCGAATGTGCTCGAGGCGCAATAAATAGCTTTTAATTAGACGACCGACGGCAGGTATTCTTTTCCATGATCGTTGTTCGTTATGAGGATCGAACGAGCTGTGGTGAACGAGAGGAGATATTTTTATATCGCCGAGGGTGTTTGCTACTGCTAATTGTAAGCTTTTAATCGTTCCGGACATGCGATACCGGTTGTTAATTGCTGCAGGTGTTGGAGATTTAACGAGCTTTTCGAGGAACTTTCAAGTCCCATGGAATTTTGAATAGTTCTAAAGCTAGAGTGTCACGCGAAGCGATTCAAATTCGTCGAAGATCTTGGGCTCGTTATTAATATTTTAGTCCCCTTCGATGCCCAGAAATAGCGTTGCTTTAAAATAGATAAGAAGGGGTTGAAAATGGCAGTTCACTTTTCTCGGATGGATTTAAAAGCAGCAGGAAGGTGGGCTCGCCGTTTCGACCAGTCTTCAAACGGGATACACGAAAATGAGAAAGTGAAAGCAAGTCCGTTTATGGGATGAACGTCGACAGAGTTTCAGATAAATTATGTCTGTACGCGGATCCTCGGCTCGTCCCACTTCGTCCTCGATTCGTCGGCGTTAGCGTCGATGGTGCTGGCTCGTGATCGTTGGATCGTTTCGCTGGCGGTGATGCTGGATCGTCAGGTGTCGGTGAAACACACAGGCCCCCTTTTGCTATCTGTAACGTAAACATCTCGGGACGACGGCAACATCTGCTCGTCATATGTGAAATTATCAAAGGGGAGTCGTATTCTCCCGTCAATGGGACATAATTCTGTTTAAAATGAAACAGGACGAGTCGGGCTTCGCGGCAACATCCAGCAGCCTCTGCGAAAGATGTAGAAAATATCAGTTCCGCGTCCAGTATCTCGATTCGAGCTCCAAAAATATGCTTGCTCTGTGCTCCACTTTGTTAGAGACACTCGCCCACTCCAGTCATATTTAAATCTCGAGTCACTGTATCATCATCACAAAGAGATCTCCATGCTTCGTGTATCTATACTAGTCACAGAACTAGGCGCAAAAGGTATAAAGTATTTCGTTATCGAATGGCAGCTATCAACTGCAACTTCAGCATTTTCAAAGCTAAAAGAAGATGCTAGTAAGCGCTTCTATTTTTTCCTCCGAATGGATTGAAAATCGAGCAGACCTCGCCCCGCGATTCAGCACTATCAATTTTCGTGTGCTTGTAAATGCCTCGTGAGAGCAGAATTTCGAGGGAAGGAGAGGCGCGATATTCGCGGCAGTAGAATCAGTGGCTCAAGACCGGACCAGACGTGAAAACGTCGACTTTCGGCGGGTCACTTTCTCCTCCTAGTGAAATGTGGTCCTGCCGTTCCCCTACCGTGATTCCTTTCTCGTTTTTCTGGCCGGGGAAGGGCCATCCTAAGATTTTCGTTAAGTGGGCCACGAAAAGCGGAACGAATCGACTAAAATGAGACCGCTTTCTTTCCGCCCTCCACACCCGTTAGACGAGTGCTTCTAGAGTGTTAGACGCATCTCGATCGTTGCTCTCTTTTCCGCTCTGGAATTTAGACACTTTGTCGTGGAGTATATTCTTATTCCATTGGAACGAATTCTCCTTACGAAATCGTGATCTTCATCAGTCCCTTAATTGGATATTCAGTGAATCCAAAGGAGCACGCATTCGATGATTTTTCTATAAAATAATTGGCAAGTGGAAGCGTTTCATTACCCCTTTTCTATATTTATTTCACAAATGCAAATAAATTATAAGGAACATGAAGGACAGTTCAAGTCCTTCCTTATCGTTTCATTATACTGTGTATAAGTGTATTTTCTGATTAGTTTGCTAATTAACAAAGCAAGTAACATTTGAAACGCCTGAGATGCAAGGAGACACAAGTACCTGTCTACTTGTAAAGCCGGTCCAATTCGTAGTTATCCCCGTGGTTATCGATTCTGGAACATAAAGAGAACCGTGTCGAGAATCGTTGGAACGGCTCGCCTCTTCTTTCTCTTCGTTACGGCTCGCGGTGGTCGGGAGTGAAAGGAAGCAGCAGGATCAACAGGTTGTCTCGATTCCCATTTCGTGTAGCATCGTTAGAGACCGTAGCAACAGCTTAACCTTTAGCCAGGAAACGAAAGCGTCTCTCCTCGCATCGAGATCTCCGGGATTGGTGGAAAAAGCCGACATCTTGTTAACATCTGACGGCATATTACTGTGGCAGCATGCTTCGAATTCGTCTAATTTCCACTACGATTCCTAGCGAGCTTATACAGTCATCTTAACGAACAAAAACTTCGCCAATTTTCCTATCGCCAGGTACAATCAACAGTTTCTTATTAATAACAATCAGTTCATCGATTTCCAGACTAATTTTCAATCACTGTTGCTTGGCGATATATTTAATGCTCATTGAACTATCAAACTTTGTTTCCCCGACTGAAGGGAACGAGAAATGGAGAAAGGGTTCTCCAAATGACCTTCCACTGTAACCATCGTTTCTATTATAATACTAGGGTAAAGCAACCAGTAATTGGCCGCATACCAGTGAATGACCATTAGGCAAAGAAATGAAAATTATAAATTTAAAAATATTATATGTTTATAAATAAGTACAATTCTTATTAAAAGTATGCGGACATTTACTGGGCTTCTACACGTTTTGCATTTTATAATGTTTTTTTTTTTAAATTACTATAAGAATAAGTAATTATTTTTATAGAAGTTTCAAGAAAAATAAATTTAAATGCAATTTCAACAGTTGTTGTTTAGTTGTTATACATAAATATATTAAAGTATTAATCTCAAAGGTCCATAAATTCAACAATTCGGTCATTCAATGGTTGGTTTACCCAACTATACTTCCACAATTCCTCGTCTACCTGTCTCCGCCGAACACAAGATCTACCTTCTCCGCCAAGAAACCTCCAACCTCCGCTACTTCTGACCCATACACAGCCCCGATCCACCGTGCGACGCGACTCGCAGCGGATACGTACCCCAATTGCAGCGATCCATCTGTTTTCGCAAAATTCGTGCGAATAGGACGCCGGCGAGGGAACCGTTGGCGGTTATAATCGCGTTAGATACAGCGATCGTGAATGAGCGCAACATCTGCGGGATGTAACAAAGGAGAAAATGGAGGAGGAGGTTGTCCTACGCGCGCGTGCACGAGGAGGAGGACAAAAGGGAAGGCGGTGTAAGAGAGAAGGAAAGAGGAGGAAGAGCGGCCACGACGAAGGAGGAGAAAGGAATCCTTCCGTGACCCGCGCGAGGCTGTTGGGCTCTCCTCGTGGTTTCCGCGTTCGCACAACAGACGTTCACGGTGTATGGGGACCGGTTCACCGGTGATTCAGAGCTTTGTGCCTCTTCCAGCAGAATTAACGTCTCGGTATCTTCCCTCCGCCGTTGCTCTTTTCCCCTTTCCCCCACGCTGCGAGGGAAGCGACGGAGAGAGAGGTCCTCCACGCGAACGAAAAGGAAACTCGTCCAACTCTTCCGACGTACCCTGCTGTTTTCCAAGTATCACGAACCTCGCGCGGGGTAAACGGAGAACTGTTTCGCGTGCAAATTCGGGGGAAGCGAAAGAAATTTTGGTATAGTTTGACCGCTTGCAAGATCACCTCCCTCTTCCTGCTGAATGGAAAGTTCGGGTTAATCGAACTTCCTTGTGCTCGTTTTGAGATCCCATTGGCACCGGGACTGGTCCGTAAACACGTTACACCCGGGTGTTTTGTTTATTTATTTCACTGTCCCGGAGTACACGCCGCTGTACTCGCTCCGACCTCGTATCGCCGTGAAATCGTGTTACCGTAGCCTGGAGCGAGAGCTCCGCAGCTCCATCAGCGCGTAATAAGCTGAAAAATTTCGTAACTACACGTTAACAGATCGTATCGGCTGAAAAGTAAAAGAAAAGAAATCGACCGCTATCGTCGCGATATCACGGAAGTCCCAGCAAGTCGAAACAGCCTTAGCCACTTTCTACATCTACGTCCGCTTACGACGTCCCGGAGCTACTTAAATTTCATTTAGAAAACGAGACTCGCAGCTTCTGAATGGAATTGCCGCTTCGGAATCTGAAATATCAGTCATCGGACTTCCCCGTCTGGCGTCGTCCAGTCACAGTCACCGTTACCATCGACCGATCCAGTTCCACGATTATCCGTACGGAAAAAGAGGAGCAAAGCGGTTCGCGTCTGGTTTAATAGCCCAGAAAGTCGCGGAGGGAGCAGTCGGAGAAGGTGTCGGGCCCAGCGGCGAGCCATTAGAGTCTTTCTTCTCGAGGAACAACGATGAACTCTCACTGTCCCCCACCCGAGCCATCACGAAACGGTCCTTCTCCCCCCTCCCGGCGCGCTCGGCGTCGCGGCATTTCGCCACTTTCGATTTTACCTGGCGAAGCACGGCCGCGCTCGGCGTTACCGTTAATTTCATGGATCGGTCACGATCGAGCCACGCACCAGGAAGTGGGTCGACACCGACATAGAAAACGGGGACAGGCAGAGCGGCGGCGGTCCTCACGGTCTAACCTGCGTTCCAATTTTTTCGTCCCCTCTTTATCGTCACTGTCTCCTTCGACGAGCCGAGCCGTCGATTCGTTCCTCTTTTACTAATCGCTCTTCGGCGAGAGAAGTAGCTCTCGGGCCGCCGTCTCCACGGGGCTGACATTTCAAGTAGAACGACCCCGATTATGGTCGGACGGTCTTAGCTAGGGGAACGTCGCGACTCGAGAAAGGGCACTCCGCGTGGAATTGTTATTAAACTACAAAAGTTTGGAGAGTTTCAACAACTTAATTATTGTATATAATTCTTGACTAAGTAGCTACAGTTTATATTCCCAAGTTGTTTGCTGGATTTCTGTCTACTCCTCGCACAATTTTATCCCTCATCTCGGTGCATTCAGTGCACACCCCTTGGCAACATAGCCTCCCTTCCTGCGAGGAGAAGCTGAAGCACACCTCCCGCCAGAAGGAAGCCCTCTCCTCAGGCAACAGAAGGCACCTGCAGAATCGCCTCCCCGATTGGTCTAGCCGGCCATCACCGGGGTAGCCGACAGCTGAAAGCGATCTCAGGGCAGGGAGGAAGCTCGTGGGCGTTTAAAAACGCAAAAGCAAAGGGTGTGCCCTAGGTAAGCCGGTCCGAGGGGGAGGTAAACGGGACCCTGGAGAGTCGAGAAGGACTCGGATGGACCGTGCGGGAAGCGAGGAACTGGCATCAGAATGTTAGCGCGCTGGAAAGTGGGGAGGGTACACGGGGTGTGCAGGGTGGGGGGTGGGGGCGGGTAAAAGCGGATGTTCGTCGAGCGCGGGTAAGAACGAGGATGGAGGAGAGGGCACGCGTGCGTGTCTGTGGGAGTGAAACCCGCCGGCGGGGCGGCGAGGGGGATACAGATAGCCGTGGAGGGGGAGCGACAGAGAGAGAGAGAGAGAGAGAGAGAGAGGGTAGCCGCGTCGAGCGGAACGGAGCGGGGCTCGCGACTACCTCAGTGTCTTTCTGGACGCCGCAGGTTGGAGCCGCGCATCGGCTGCGTTTCCCTCTCTTCTCCTCTCTTCTTCACTCCTGTCTGCCTACCTGCCCGGTCTGCAACAGCCAGGCCTCTACTCCTCGCGCGCCCCCTCCTCCTTCAACCCCTCGTTTCCTCTTTCTCCCTCGCCAGCAAACCCCCTCGAGCCCCGTTGGCCACCCGTTCCCCGCCCTTCCTCGCGACGTCTATCGCGGTCCGAGGCACTCGGTCCCCAGGACACCGACGTCGCGGATCGTCATCGTGCTCCGACGGCTCACCCCCACCGTGCACGGGGACGAGGGCAGGCCAGCCAATCGGAGCAACGCTTCCGGCAACGGTGACGGCCCAATGGGCGACCACCTACGACGGATAGACGCCGACGGTCGCTGATTTTGACAGTCGACACACGACGACGGCACCGTGCTGCTCTCCTTCCGTGTGCGCGCGCGCCTCTCTCTCTCTCTCCCCCCCCCCCCCCCCGTGGCCCCCCTCCCCCTGGCCGGCAAGGACACGCTCCGGTGGTACGCTCGGGCTCGTCAAGGACTATCGTGTTTACTGTGCTCCGGCTCCCCTTAGGAGTCGCTTCGTCGCCCGTCCCCGAGGACCGTTCGCCACCCCTGCCGCGGGAGCCGCCCCGCCGGGAACGCGCTCCGGAGGAACCGCGGCCGTTCTCAGTACAGTGTCTCCTCGTCTCCTCGCGCCCCGTTGTCAGAGCGGAAGAAGGGAGCGTCGGGAAAGTGTAGACGGATCGCGAAGTGCCCGAGCACTCGGAGGGTAGTTGAATCGAGGGCCACGTGGCTGGCGGACCACCGCGGGAATTCTTACCCGGGGTTACCGGTGCTACCAGGCCGAGACGGGCTCCAGAGGAAGCTACCAAGACAACGAGAGCCCTCCCCCAGGGTGCACGGCAGTGGGATTCGTGTTCTCTAATTCTCGAGTTCTCTATCGTCCGCCCGGCGATCGTCTTTCAGTGGCCCCCTCCCCCGGTTCCCTTCCTTCTCTAACCAGTGGCTGCCAGGGCAAGTGTCCGTTCAGTGTGACCGCGAGGATACCGCGGGGATGACAAGCGACGCCTCGACTAGGATACGATAATACGCGGATGCAGAGACAGAGAAGCTGCGGCAACCGCGAAGCCTCGGTTGTGTCGCCAGTCGTTCTCCACCTGGGGCGATAGTCGATACCTTTCCGCCTGTGCGTGGGATAGCCCGTAGACAATCCAGACCTGCCGAGGACTCTGCGCAAAGTGGGTGCAAGCAATTCGGACGGGGGACTTAAATGCGCGCGTGAAAGAAACTGATGAGCTGCGCTATGGAGTACCAGCAATTGGTGCCACCGCCGGTACCAGGCGTGCTGCACCAAGCGCACCACCAGCAGCAACAGCAGCAGCAGCAGCAACAGCAGCAACAGCACCAACAGCAACCGGTGCCACCGCCCCATCCCCATATCGTGGTAGCGCCTGCGCACCAGCAGCAACCCCAGCAACCACCGCCACCACCGTTACCGCCGTTACCGCCCACCTCGCACGGACATCAGGTGCACGCACCACTTCCGCCTATCCACGACGACAGCACCAGCTCCCGTTGGACCCAGTACCAGCACCTTTGGAGGCAGCATCATGTCTACGTGAATGGTAGGAATCATCCCCTTGAGATACTAAGGGCTTGGCTGACCGTTGGCCTCGTTTCGCCACGAGACTGTTTCAGGGCTGGTATTGTAGGGAACAGAGGGAGGAATGTCGTGGGTGTAGGTTCTGGTGATGGGAGGGAGAGGTAGCGAGGGCGAGTCGTGTGTCTGCAGTATGCTTCCTGTGAAATTGAGGGCGGTTGAGGGAATTCTAGTCAGTGATATCATTGGAATTGGAGCTTTCAGAGCAAAAACAGACTAACTCACATTTTATTTTGCGAAATTGAGTAGCATCAATGTATTCCCACGGGCTGTGCTAATCATACAAAATAGGAGTCCGTGTTTGCTCTGAATGTCCTCAATTGTATTTTGGATATGGAATCGTTATGGGTATCTAGCTTCTAGAGTAATCTATTCTCTGAACTTGTAACCCAATTATCCCTTTCTGCTCTTCACTTTTTCTGGCAAGAGAGAGAAATATGCGATGCCATATGGTAGCTAGAGGCTGACAGTGCGAGTTATAAGCGTTAACTATGTTCATGATTCCAAATGGAGTCACGCGAGCAGAAAGGGATTCTTTATTCCGAATGGCATGGGGGGGCTGGTGTCTATTCGTCATTTCTGAGACACTTGGTACCAGAATTATAGAAACAACAGGAATTCTTGGGGTTGAATTTCTGGAAGGATTACAGAGATCTTGAATTTACAATCTAAGATAGTTAAGCACCGGTATAGAGAGTATATGCATCCACGTTGAATAAGCGAATCCACTCTCTATTCACTTTCAGCAGCGGAATTCTTCTCCTCGTGCCTGACAAACAGCAAAGAACAAACAGCATTAACAAACGACACGTGCGCATGTTCCTTTCTCACCTCTTAAATTTCTCCGTGGTAGGATTACGACATCATTTACGTCACCTGTCTTTAAACACCAAACACAATGAGCTCTGAATATTAAGAACCGCTTAACAACCCCCACCCCTCGTGTTAGATCGCGCTAATTCAGCTATCCACACTTTTCACACTTTCGTACACATTATTATATTCAAACAACTTTAATTACAATTCACGTTTAATCGGGCTATCGTCCTCAGCTTCCCTCGGAATTCAGAGACGTGTGTCGGATCGACACGCGATTTAAAGGACGCTAAGAGTGATAAATTTAGCCTGCGACCACAGAAATATCGCTCCTCGAAAGTGGCGAGGAAAGTTCCGTGGAAGTCGGGAAAAGGGCAAAGAGAGTGATCGCGAAAAGGAAACGCCCACCTGTTGCTTACATCAGATTGCCCACATTTTATCCGTAACTATCGCGGCGTGATCCAACGGTCTGCTTGGATCATAACTCGCCAGCGACTTTCTCCTCGCGACTTTTCCCTGCGGACTTCTCCCCGCCGTGAGTTATTACCTCATTCAATTATTAAGCATTTTCCTCGCGACGCGGTATCAAACGCGACGACTGCGATCAATCACCGTCTAGGGAGATTAAAATGGTGTGGAGCTCTCGGAATGATTAGAAATTTACAAGCACTGAGCTACGATCAAAATCTTGCTCATTCTAAATAAGATTTCTATTAAAAAATTAAAAAAAACATTTTCACATTCCTGATGAGAGGTTCTATGGTAAATTAGTTTTGTGCTTAAAATTTCACGTGAACGTGTATTTATTTGCGGGATATATTTTACGTAAAATGTTACTCGTGGTTTGTTGTAGAAACTGATTCTATTTGAGCAGAAGAGCGACTGAATGACGATCACGGGATGTGTCATGCGTGGTTGGCTCGAAATGGTCACTGTGTTGGTCGACAAAGCATTCTTCCTATTAGCAGTGCAGTCAGTAAACACAGATACACTCCCCTTGATCTATTGCCTTTACATGATCCTAAACCTATGAAATACCTACACTAAAATCCGTAGGAGAGTAATTTTAATTTTCCCCGTTATTTTGAAGACCCCTAATCATTGTCCACAGATGGCAACTAATCAGAGATAAGGTTCTAATTAAACCAGTCGTGTTCTTTTTCACAGTGAATTCAAATATATTCGCTGCAGTGCGCGAATATATCGCTGGTCTAGCTTCAAAGCCATCTATGGTTTTATTCATCTCGCAGGCAACTCGATCCCCCGTCCCCTGTCGCGAAAGTTATTTATCGGCTCCACGTCGATACCAGTTAACGGGTTTGAACGTGAATGAATCATACACGCGAACGTGCGAATTCACCTATGCGCCTATCCTATTTGCGACGGAATCGACTCAAGGCTATTAACATTTGCATCCTCCCACGTCTTCCACTCGGTTCTCTCTTTCTCTTTCTCTGCCTCTCTGTCGATCCTCCTGGCCTCGTGTCTTTCCTCCCGGCTGTTCTTATTCTTTTGTTCGAAAGAGAAAAGACCGACGGAAAAATACGGAGCTCCTCCGAGCGGAGCTTCGCGTGGAACCGCGGTTAGGAGAGTAGAAATGTCAGCCCTTCGGGATAGAGGCTTTTCCTTCTGTTCCAGACACGGCTGAACTCGCGAAATTTTGTCGGGACTTTAGCAAAATTTACCTGCCCCATGCGGGAAAGTTAACTCTCATACACCTTATTGTATCATTATTGCGAACATAGTGTTCCACCAAGGTGTTTGAAATTTTTGTGAAATTCTTTAACAACGAAAAAGCTGTCGCTGCAAATTTCCAGAATCCAGAACACTTCGGTTTCGAGCCTGAAACAGCGCGAGATCTCTCGTTCAGATTCTCTGACAGTGAAGAGGCTTTCGTTCCCAGCTTCCAGCAGCGCAGAAGCTCTTGTCCCGAGTCCCCAGCAGCGAAAAAGCTTTCGTTGATCATTCGACACACGGCTAAGCATTGCCCTGTTCTAAACGCCGAGCGACCTCGTGAGCTCGTTGCAACTGCGCTCGCTTATGCCGGTCGAATTGTCGTCGGACACAATGGATATCAAAGTGGTTCGAGGGGCACAATGCTAGGGATGGGCAGACCATCCCGTCCTGCGCTTTGACGTTGTCGCCACTCAACAATGACGAATCCGGGGATCGTGTCATTCCCCGAAATACACACTCTTTTTTTTTTTCATCACCAACGCAATGCAATTACGCAACTCATCTCTCATTCCCCTCTAATTCTAACGACATTCGGGGGTCTCAAAACCACTTTGAAAATCTCGAAGAAGGTTCGACATGTTTCCAAGACAGTGCCATTCTCAATTACGCCCCTCTGAAAGTTATTCCTACGAGCATCGCCCAGTAACACTTCGCCAATCGTCTTAACATCGAATTCCCTAACGATCTGACATTAATTTCTTAACGAGATAAATTAATAATAATAATTTCCTTTCTCCTTTGCTCTATCAATAAAAAATGATGGACTTCTTCGCGAGGTATTAGACTCTGTAAACAGGCTATTTTTGGGAGCGAAACAGGGTACGAGAGGAATTGAGAATCTGGAACTAGAGTTGCCAATAGAGCCGAGACTCTGGACCTAGGTATCTGAAGAAAAATTCAACGCGTCCAGTCGAGAGAAGAATCTCCAGGGACAGCCTAGAAAAACAGAATAGAATTTCTTCCTAACAATGACAGCAAAGGTGACGGCGATGAAGCAGCAGCTATTCGAACTGCTGCCAGCTTGCTGGCGATTTTCTTTCGCAAGAAGGAGCAACTCCGTTGTGCACCTTCTCTCGCATACTTCCCGCAATTCTGTCAGCGAGCAAACAGATATATCGAAGGGTATTTGAAGCACGTGGCAGCTTTAGATACAGAAAAAACAGAAGCATATTTCTGCCCGCGGTTGGACATTAATATCGAGACCACCGACGTTTCTATGAAGCAAAGTAGTGGCCGACCTGTGACCTCGATTCGTGAAACGCATCGCTCGGGCTGGCAGATAGTTCTCCGCGCCCAAACAGCCACGCCGGCCTGAAAAGACCCTGTCCACCGGCGCTAAACGGCCGAGTCATCAAAAGAAAAGAGAATCGAACGAGGCTGTTGGCTGCGCGTGGAAATATAGACAGATATTTCGGACGGCGGAGGCGGCGGAACAGGGAAATATCTTTGCATGCGTTTATTTCTGCTGCCGCTGAAATTAGATTTTAAACAGTTTTCTCTTTCCCTCCCGGTTTCGTGACCTAAATCCATCTTTCCGATCGGCGTCTTGACCTCTGGTAACGCGCGTCATATTCCTCATTTTCCTAGATTCCCTTAATGGAAGGAAGCATTTCTTCGGTTCAGTTAGGGTAAAATTCGCAACACTTGGTTTTATATTTAATGACGCAGGCTAGGTAAAGGTAAACGGTATTTGTTACACTTTGAAGTTTTACTTTTCACGTATTAGATAAGGCACAATTCGCCTTAAAACTAATGGCTACCTTATGATTGACGGCACACTCGAATTTTAAATATGCGAAGAAGCTTGACGACTACTTCCTACAACAACCGCACACATGCACGTATTCGGAATATCTCGACACACTCGGCGAGACCTTTCAAAACCTATCGATACTTACAACACCCGCGGAGACTTTAAATTGTCGAGCTTCGTACGCTGATATCACGCACTCGAAGTGAATCGAAGTGCTTCGAGTCCCGTCGCTACTCGAGCCTCGCCACGTGTCCTTGGCAACGGAAGATTAAGTAAGAAATCCATGTCACGTTATTATCCACATCGGAGACTTCTCTTGGACGGGATCGATCGCGTTCGACCCTTCTGGAGCGAGCGTGCCGAGCCAGTGTCGCAGCGAGTTAGCGTTTCCTGAAGACCGTGGCACATTGACCGTCACCCGACCTTCTCGAAGGCCGCGCTTTAATCCACGGCCTAAACGAAGCCGTAAGAAGTCGCTCGATCTCTCGTGCTCGCATCCACTCGCGTTACGTGCCTCCGTTTGACGCGTGCACGTGTTACCCGCGGGCCCCCGGTGCAGCTTGCACATGCACACGCGTTCCCATCTGACGCACCGTTCAAGTTTCACGTTTCAGGGTCACGATTTCGCCTGACAGAAACGCAGACGGAATTTCAACCACTTAGCTCGCCGCTTAGTCCGCTGACAGTGTGCTCCTGGAACGCCCTGCTCGAATTTAGAGAGCGCGGATCGTCCGAGAGCATTGGCAACAGTTTCCAGCGGCTGTCTGTAGCAGAGCTGGGCATTACCCGAATAAACTTTTTATTCGAATAAATTTTTATTTGAACACTAAGTTTATTCGGGTGAATTATTTTTATTCGAATAAAAATTCGTTGCTTTCGAATGTTCGAAATTTTACAAGCTTTTATTTATTTATACGACGATTATTCGAATAAAAATTTATCCCAACAATGCCCAACTCTGGCTTGTAGTAGAATTGTACAATGAAAGTGCGATTACTGGACTGGGTGGAGGAGATTATAGAAGCTTTTTCAAGTTACAGCTGTTATAATATCTTATTGATATGTTCTCAGGTATATTTGAGTAGGTATTTCAAGCTTTAAGAGAAATCGATGAGACGCCTTTCTTTCTGAAACTTGGAATACGCCAACAAGGTGTTGGATCAAGTGGGGCTCGGATATTCTGTGATAGAAAGAATAGAAAATAGTGAACTCTTCAGGGCTTCATGCCTCAGCGTTCCACTTAGTATAAAATCTATTGAGAAAATTGTAAATTAGTAGCTGACCTCTTGGAGTTTACCACGAGTGGGACCGCATAGACAGATGTGATCTATATTCCGTAGGCTCCCCTTTACAGAAACCTTACAATCCATATAATTTTTATAGACCTCTCTTCGCGTTCAGAATAAATCGAAAAGTAACACAAGCCCAGCAGCGACTCTGCGGGGAGTATTAAAACGACCGAACGGTTTGCAGCATTGGAACGGCATTTGAAAAGGTGGAACGATAACGATTGATACGCGCCGCTCGTAATCCACGCTTTTCGATTATCCGCGCTTCCTCTTACATTCATTACGCTGGATTATGGATGCATAACCACCGATGTGTCCGTGCAGGCTACCACAGTCACGTGTTCCTCTGTGCGTGCTGCTGTACACGAGCGAGTCTCGATGAAGCGCACAGGCAACAATTATTGCACATAGGAGAGAGGTAGGAGGTCACGCGACAAATATAGCGTTGTTTATTTCTAGTTTCATGCGAACACGGCGGATACATCCTCGCGCCAAAGCTCCGCCGTCGAGAAAGAAAATTCTCAAACTCTTCTGTCGGTTATTCTCAATCTCCCACGCGTACTCGTTGTCAAGTTTGTAAAGAAAACTAGCATAACACAAAATTGTGCAATATTCGCCACGGAATGCTCGTGTCATTAAAATATCTGCTCGCTATCTCTGTTTTCGATCGTCGCCTCACTCTTGCTTCACCATTCTCGTGATAAATTCTTCAATTTCATTCGTTCGTCCATGGAGAAGGAATGCTCGATAGTTGGCATTAAGGGAAACCATAATAAGCTCTTCTTTTCGAGTCTGAAAGGACCTAATGCATCAAAGGATCTCAACTTATCGCCGGATTCGACATTTTCTGCGTTCCATTCATCGATAGATTCTCCTTTCCCTCCTTTTAAACACGTTCCCTCCTTTTTCTTTATCCTCTGCCGTTTCGTCACGTCGAAAGAATTAGCTCGCGAGACACGAGTGTCGTAGGCGTGCACGCGGACTATTGATGGACAGTGTTGTACTCCCTCGGTGCCCGAGTGCAAAAGAGGAGCAGCGACAGAGGGAGGGCAGAGGTACGGAGGCGCGGGCAGTTCTGCATATACGAAAAGAGCCACGGCACGCGTGCATCCACGTGCTCGGAACGCGGAGGGAAGCCGATCCGCGAAATTGGATTTCGCTCGGGCGCATCGATCGCTGGCAAATGATTACTCAGGAGATTCAACGCTTCTTTCTTTTTTCGTCCGTTCCGCTGGTCCCTTTTCACGGACGCCGTTTCTAGCGCTTCCCGCAATTCGAGGCACTGCTTGGCGAAGCTTCTACGTGCCCCCTGTTTCCCTCTGAACGCGTCGATAAAATTACAAATCCTTCGCAAGGTAGCAGAGCTATGGAAATGGACACGATGATTTAAAGGCCCTTTTGGATTTAGAACTTTGTCATCTCGAGTAATTATGGAATTGTTTTGGAAAGGTGAAATGAAACTTGGAGAAACCCTTTCGATGTTTAGTTATAGGATGGTAGACAGGAAAGGGTGGAGTTAGTATTTTTTATTCCTTATAAATATTCGACGAGGTTCTTCGATGCATCGACGAGCTGCAATGTTTCGAATCTTTCCTTTGATTTTTGCTTCGCAGTCTGGCATCCAGGATCGATGAATTTCTTATTTGGGACTGCTCGTTGATTGCCACTCTCTCCGATGAAAAATATGTTTGCACAGAGATATTTCGAGGAAACGTGTGTTTTTCAGAAACTAAAGCAGACAAGATACACACACGTGTGATGGTAAAACCGAGAGGAGTTTGAACTCTGTCGATTGATAAAGAATTATTCACGCCACGGGGAGCTATCTCGTAACAAGCATCTCTGTAGATCACTGGATCCCTGTCAATCTTCCAGTGAAACTTGAACCAGCCAGAGAATGTTAATTAAATAAATAAATAGTGGGAAGATCGTTCCACGGAAAGGTTCAGTAAACGTACAACTTAAAATAAACTAACCTCCATAAACTCGTGGATACTCCTACCAAAAATTCATTAATAGCACAGAAAATCGGTATTGAAAGCCACTCGCAGTCTCATTACTCCTACACGAGAAATATTCTCTAACGAACCTTCGACTGCACACCACCTCCCACCCAGCATATCGATTAATGCGTTGCTTTTGTTTCTTTTTGTTTTCAGGTAAGCCACACATCGAGATAACCCAGTTTAAGTAGCATGTAGAATTCCTCAAGTACGTGTAAGTAAAACATTGCACTTTTTTCACCAAAGGTTCCCCAGGACCACGTACCTTTCAAAAATCTTCGCTCTGCAAAATCTGTTTTCATTCCCGAGCCAACTTTATAGGCTTCGGAATTGCAGTAATTCTTCTTCGTTTCTGGAATCTCAATTCTCATAATTCCACCCATTAAATCTCGCCATCTAGAGTTCATTAGCCATCGTTGATATATTCGAAGCTTTCGACATGTCCTACTTAGTACTGGCGAAGAACCAGAGCTGGGTGAATTTTCGAGGAAAGATCTGTCAGGAGTGAAGCGATTTGCATGGGAATCTGCGATTGGATAGGCATGTGTGAGCAGGCGGTGATTTTGATAGAAACACCACGACGTAAATAGACAGTAGTGTTATCGTACGACCCGACTGCACGATAACGTCGGCCTCCTCCAGGACCTCGACGATAAACTTTTCGCTCGCGTCTAATACGTACTATACTTGTCGGGGGCGAGCACTTTTACTCGGGATAATTGACATTTCTCGAAGGACGAGTGAACTCCTTCCATCGTCGCTTTTTAATTCATATTTGCCGAGGAGTTTTTATTTATTTTATTATATAAGGGCAAGGCCCTTTATCAGGGTCAATAACAGTAATATACAAAGGCAGAGAAGGGCAGAAATATTATTTAAATAAAAATTTCGTATAACGAATTAAAGTTGAAACATTTATTGTCAAATGATACAGTGAACTTAATTCGTAAAATAATCTAAAGTTAAGGTAACTTTTATTTAGCTCGTTATTTAAATAATTGTTTATTCAGTTACGTAGAGAAAAGTGAGAAGATCGATAACAGAATATTACACAAGATATTATACTACCGTGATAAATAATAAATACTCTCTCGAATTCTTCGCACAGGCCTGTGTCTTCCGATCGACTGGAAAATTTTTGCTAAAACTTGCTCGGTAGAAGGGTCGTGTTAAAAATGCCGCGAACGGAGTGTCGCGTGTTTGATCAGCTGACAATCGTGCAACCTCTTTCGCATATCGATAACTTCTCTCGTGATTGCTTCTTAGAATTACGAGACGATCGGTGAGAGCTTTTTGCGCGAGTGTCGAGAAGAGCCTGCGAGTTTCTGTGGACTTTCAGAGGTGATTCAGTCAGGGGACAGTGTGACTATATAGGTGACGTAAAACAGTAGACACTAGGGGATGAAGAAATTAATTAGCGAGTCATTGCTTCGAATTTATTGGTAATGAATCATTTGCCACAAACATTTATTGCTTTGAATTTAAAGTGAGGGCATTTATGGTTTCACGGCGTTCGATTTTTATTGGCATTTTATTGTCTCTTTCTAAACGAGCCATTTTATGTTCTTTTTTTATTTAATTCAAAATTGCTTGATAACTACTCAGTTTTTTTTTTTTTAAATATATTTGGTGCTCTTTATAAAATCGCCTCTTCCAATACTCTGCATCGGCTTCGAAATATCTTCCATTTTGATTTGCTGTTATATCGAATCTATGTCGTGAACTTGAGACAGGTCACAGAGAATTAATGTCAAGGTCGTGGCGTTTACGTAATCGTGTAACCTCTTCTGTAGCATTGCCGATAAGCGCTTCTTTCCCTCTATCATTATCAGTTCCAGCTAATAACGCGTAATAACGCACTTGTAGACATAATCGACTCAATTATTCTGGAAAGTACAACCGTCCATTCATTATTACAGTGGAAATGGAGCTTATCCAAGTATTCCTTTTAAAAATACAAAGTTTGGTGCTTCTTGCAACCCAAGATACACGAACCTCTACTGTCAAAACAATTCCTATAAACTATAATTTCAAAAACTGCACTCCGAAAAAAAATACCCGCTGATTCCTCAAACCTCCTCCTGCAAAACGTGCAACTGGCAAAGAATGTAGCCACTCGGAGCACGTAGAAAAAAAAAATGATTCGCAGGATGTGCACCATCGAGGGCAGTTCAAAGGCCGCCAGTCTCCCGTGTAGAAACTCAATTTTTTTCAAGCGTATTTTCCAAAATCTGTCACTCACACAAATACACGTTTCGTAGAACAGGGTTCAATGAATCAGTCGATAGTTTTTATCACGCTCTAGTGCCTATCCTAACACCCCCTTTGCTTGATAAGAACACTTCACACAGTCTTTACAAAATGTCACACACATTTTCCAAGAGAGAACCGAAGCAAAATTGCACTCGCCACGGTACGCGTTTATTTTCCCGTCCAGGTGTCCGGTCTTCGCGACTCCGTCGTTGCAACGTTCGAACGGCTAATTACGCGGCGCGTTATCGTTTCTCGCTCAGGTGTTATCGCGCCAAAAAAAGTGGCGTTTCGCGAGAAAATGGTCGCCTCGCGCCTCATTACAATAACGATGACCTGGTAAAGGGAACGCCCACCATTGAAACGCCGCTGGCCATGAACCAAATAGCGTGTATCTCTCGCGGCAGGCATACCTTTGAAAAAGGAAAAGAAGGAAATTGTATAAGTGCTCCCGCAAAAATCGCGCGGACTCGTACACATGCGCACCGGGGGCACTCCAGCGAGTCTGGCTCCCGATAGCGGTTCTTCCAAGACACCGTAACGCGTGTTACGTGTAAAAGTAAATCCACGAGTGCAACGGCCGCTGGCAATTTCACTTTCCACGCGACGAAAGGAAAGAAACTGTGCTTCTCGTGCACTCGCATGAAACCGCACTGCCGTCTGGGTAATCGTGAAAACGAAGACGCGAGCAGGACTCTGCTTCTAATTCCCTTCTAAGTCGAACGATTTATCGCGTAATCGGCGGTGCTTTGTCAAATTTCACACACGCGCTCGTTATGGAACTGCGCTTCAATGCTGCACCGTTTTACAGAGTTTCGATGTAAACAAACAGTTCTGCCTTTCTAAAAAATATTTTTGGATAATCGGTGCAGCAAAATTGGGGATTCTTAAATTACCTCGCAATCAGTTTCTTAATTACTGTTATTTTTTCGCTTTTTTTACGCAGAAAGTATGGAATAAGTTTACGTTGCAAATGAAATGCAACCGAATGCTGTTTTGAAAATTAACTCTACTTAGGAATTCAGTTAAAGGGCCTTCCTAGTGTGACGGCTGAATAAAAAACTTAATTTTTCGGGAGTTAACAAAAGAAACAAGTATTGCACGTACCATATTCCCGGGAAATTATTATTTTCTTAATTGTCACACTAGGAAGACCCCTTAAGCAGTTGCTTGAAAGTTACAACTAGACAATTACAGTCCCTTAAGGTGTAGAAATTGATCATTTGATCGTCGCTTTGCGGCGTGCAGCTATGCAAACGACGGTCAGCCGATGATTCACCGATCGAGAAATTATGCAACACGTTCCGAACGACACTTTAGCAACGTGCCGTTTTTAGACGAGAAAACTAAACGTCACAGAGTGTCATTAACGCGTGAAAATACCTCCGCAGCGCACTATGTATTGGCGCGAGGAAAAATACGATCCATTTCGAGCAGTACCTAATTAGTACCTCCACTTCGATATTACAGCCATCGTCTTCTTTCGTTTTTTACAGCGAACGTTACAGTACGCTTCGCTCAGCTTCTCGCTGTCACGAACCACTGGTCGACAATTAGTGGAATCGCTCGTAGTTGGCAACGACACGCACCCAACGTATCATGATCTAGATCCTGCCATCAATACCATTATCGCAGACGGATTATTATTAAATAACAATTCCTGCTTAATTGCCTATCTCCGTGCCTGTGGTGTATATTTACGTCACTCTGATCTAAACATCAATCAATGACTGTAATTCAGAAAAATCGCAATGTTGTTCTGTGACTATTGCGTAGCTTCATTGTCGGCTAGAAAATACTGATAGCCTTAGAATATTACATCTTTTAACCTTTCATAACCAAAGTTTCTTCGTTGCATCACAAAATTGTGCATATGGAGTTAATAAAGGGATTAGTAAAAAAAAGAATTAATAAAGAGTAAAAGTTGCATGTGTCTATTATTTGATAAGAATTTTATCGCACAAAAATTTTGATCAAATTACCATAGATTATATAGAGGGTTGACTAACCGCCATAGAAGTATCTCTTCTACCGATTCTTCTCAAGCCTATCAACCCGGAACGGTCAAAATTCCAAACAATAAATATTTCATCCTGAAATTCGTGAAATTCTTAATACATTTTGCAGCATTCCATTCTCGATTCAAGTGACTCGCAACGAAACGCGATCACTCTGAATCGAGTCGCGCTGGAAGATCGTGCTCCCCGTGCCCGAGGAGGAGGCTAGTCTTATTTTTTCCCCCTAGTCGCCGTCATAATCGGCCGTGTTGTACGCCTTTAACGTCCGCCACGGTGAAACCGGTTACAGTTTCTTACGTTACAGGAAGTTTTGCCTCGCTCGATTTTTCCGACCGCTCTTTTTATCCGCCTCTCTTTTGTCTCTTTTGCCGGCCCGATCCAGCGGCGTGCCTGCACGCTTTCTGGAAAGCGAAAATCCCGCCTAGCCGCGAAAATCGCCACTTTCTCGCGCCGGCTCGATTACGTAACCAACGAACCGCGGGTCATTCCCCAGGTTGCTCGACTCCTGGGTCAATTCGCCGACCATTTCCCGAATTAAAGGCAGATATATACGAAGCCTGACGTTCCAAATACGAATCGCGTTCGCGGAAGATTCTCCAGAAGAGGGGTTTTCCCAGAAACACTACTAGCCCCCACCTGTTCAAGGAACTTCGCGGCCTGACATTTAATCTTCCGCGAGACAACAGGTCTCATCCCCAGCCGCGGATGAAAATACTCGATCCGCGAGTCGCTTAATCAGAAACTAGTTTCCACTATGCAGTCGCGTGATAAATCAGCGATATGTCCGCGTCGCGCATAATAAAGCCGCTTATCGTTGGGATCAGCGATTTTCATTGCCATTGTTGTATCTGCACGATCCTTATCCCTTTCAATTGGAAAGACGCTCTGAATAGAATAAGCCAGCCCCCCCCCCCCAGTAAACAGTAGGAAAGCGTGAAAAATAGCTTCTTTCCATCCTTCATAATATCATTTAACTACCCATTCAACGTAGCAAAGAAACGAGGATACTGATTTTTAATACCGTTCTCTCACGACTCCCTACTGTCTCCTTTCTCTTTTTTCCTTCCCCCCCCCCCACCCTGTTTTTTCGTATTATAGATCAGTTTCGAGGTAAATTCTTCGCTCTTTCGTCGAGTTGCGCGCACTTTTTACCGGCTCGTGACGCAACGCGAATTCGGGTCGCCGTCGAATTTCTCCTTTCGTGCCGGGGTGGGCAAAAAGTGAAAAAGGAAAAGGACGACGTATGGGGAGGGGGTTAGCGGCGGGGAAAAAGGGCCACGCGAAAAGAGAAAGGGGGAACGCCCGTGCCTCTGTAGGACCCGTGTATTTTTTATATTTAAACTCGCACGATCGAGCGGATCACGCTGTAAGATCCCGCGCGCGTCCTCGTTATTTCGGTGAAAGTGAAAGTTGCGTGGCCGGCGCGCTCGACTTCCTACTGCCGATCCTGTATCTCCGAAGGGAAAACGCGATGCGCAGAAGTAACGAGTATCCTCGCGCAAAACGCGTAATCGGATCCCGGTCGATCGATTTTATCCGGCCATCTCCGAGCGCGCCAATGTGGATCGCCCGCGATATTCGCGGGCACGCCGGGCTCTGGCCGTCCATCTTCTCAGCCTGGACGTCGACGTAAACAGCTGGGGCGATCGAAATTCAGAATACTTTATCTAGCCTATCTATTCGTGATTCGATGCATCGCGGAATCTATTAATACGAAATCACTCGGGGTTATCCATTAAGACCGGAGTCGTCGATTTTTAAAGCCGAGGCGGTCGCCGGCGGAAGTCTCGAGATGTGCGTGGACTCGATTAATTAGAGGCTCGGAAAGTAATTAAAGGTGATTGGGGGATAATTAAAGATCGATAGGGGCGATTGGGGCAGTTCGTTGCTCGCGATTCGCTGACTTTCTTCCGTGAATTCGCGGGCGATCTCTCTGCTCGCTGGTAGACGGGATGAAACTGGAATGCGGCCTTGACACGACATAAGAATAATAAAAGATAGCAGAAGGAGCGTGTGTCGCCGGCCAGCAGCTGTGAGGAATTAATTTTAGATTAAACAACCGGTGGGTGCCTCACTAGGTCAACTTCATTCGAGTCAATGAGCGCCGCGATGGCCGTCTTTTCTGCAAGCCCGCAGCGGATTAAGCTGGCGA
The DNA here is from genome assembly GCA_947577245.1 of Andrena bucephala. Lineage (NCBI taxonomy): Eukaryota > Metazoa > Arthropoda > Insecta > Hymenoptera > Andrenidae > Andrena > Andrena bucephala. Next base: position 75,611,984 of record OX387717.1, read on the forward strand.
CGTTTCCGTATTTTCCCGCTACCAAGGAGAAGCGGGGATGCGAAATCATTGTTCGCGCAGAGTTTCGGTGGAATCGGCTCCGCTTGACTCAGTGGCCATCCGTAGTTGTTTCGATGTAAACGTGGCTGTAAATCGCAGACTACTTGAAACAGGAACACGTTCGTCTGATACTTTCCTATGCAGAGTGAACCGGAGAATCTTTCGAGCTACAAAAAGTGAAATTTTTTTTTATTTAAATAAAAATTTCGAGTAACGAATAAGAGTTAAAACAATTATTCGTCATTCGTCGAATAAAGTTAAAATTAAAGTTGAAAAATTTATTCGACGCTGAAGTTCAAACGCTCTAAAGTTATAGTAACTATTATTCAATCCGTTATTTAAATAATTTTTTATTTAGTTCATGCCCAACTCTGATGTATGGTTTAAAGTATTAGATATTTTTTCGAGGGCATAGAAAATATTGTCTTTGCACACTTCGTACTAAATTTTACACGCCGTTCAAAGAATTAGTACTTTCGATTTATCCGTTCGGAAATGGTTAACAGATTTCTGTATCAGATGTCCCCACTTCTCGTTACCTTGTACATTAAAATGCACAGCAATGGTGGGTTCGGCTTGTGGAAACCCAGCGTCTGTCAATCAGTCGGTCGTCAAATTCGTTGCCAAAAGCTTTTGATCTCGCTTCTTGCTTCAAGTCTCGCTGTATCGTACGTACACCGCGGAACGTGCGCGCGTGTATATACGCGGACAAGGCAAGATGTGTCGAGACATCGCCATGCAGAACTGACATTTGGATGGCCTCCTTTCTCCGCGTGGCACGTGGGTTCACGCTTTTCGGCGTGCAACGAGAAAGTTGTTAGGCGTACCGAGAGCGATTCTAAAACAGCTGGCCAACCTTCGAGACCTTATTACCGCTTGTTTCCAGCTATGGCGATTCTCCTAACGATGGGTCGATAAGATCGATAAGAAAGTGTTTGCAAAAGAAACTGCTGAGATTTAGATAGGCAATTAGACTTCCAATCTTTACTAATCGTAAGTACCATGTCGATGGCTTAGTGCACAAATATTGTATGTCCACTTTTAACGTATTCGAGGAACACGGGTCTAATCATACAATGGTACAAAAGATTCAGGCGCATCGATGAAAAAAATGATTATTTTTTACATATTTATGAGGAAGATATAAATGTTATTTTTTTTTTACAGTCAAGAACTATTTGTTGGACATAAAAACTCAAATTTTACAAAAAGTGGATATACAATAGGTATTTGTGAACTAAGCCATCGATGTATAGTATTCATCATATGTTTACTTATTTAAATGACTCATGGTCTCACTTTTCTTACCTTCTTGCTTTGTGTTTCCCGTTTACACAGTAAATATATAAATACACAAATTCACTAATTCTTCAATTGAGAATTGCTAGTCTGTGTTCCAAATAGTGACTGTAATTTTGAAGGATATATCTCAGTTTGCTATTCCTCACTCGAGAAAATTCCATTCACAATAGTCGCCTATATACTTCAAAATCTTCCTGTATATACAACCTTCTTTTCTTTTTTTTTTAATAAAATCGATTTCCCAAGCCTCACGGACTTAAATCGCCAAAATTAAATCTCCAGAATGATCGCACACATACTCGTGTATCGAATCAATAACTTTTATACCTAATTAATAAGCGCTTGGCGACGCGAAGACATGCAGAATCATGTACTTCACTTGCAGCCAGGAAATAGTTTCCCGTTAACGGGAAGAAAAACACTGAACGGCCGCAGACGCAGTCAGCGGCTACTTCTTCCTCGTGGAAATTCACGAGTGCCTCTTTCTTCGAGGATTCCGATCTGTTCGCTTTGCGCCTTCGGCTCAGCCAGCTGGAAAGTCGGCACGATTCGCTTGCCCGGCAAAAATAGACGAAGACACTAGTCTGGAATAATGACTTCGCCGACAACAGGCACTTCTAAATGGGAAACGGTGTAATGCTCATCGAGTTCAACGGATGTTTGCAGACTCCGACGTGTTTCTCATCGGGAAAGTATTCACTATTACCAAAAAATACTCGACACAGGAATTCTTTAGCACGAAAGAAAACAGTACTCGATCTTCCACAAATTTCCACTTTAACTCTTAGCCTGGCGTGGGCGTGTTCTCGCGTTCATATTTCCTGGAAAGCGGGAAAGGGTTTTCCTGGAGTCGAGGGGAACTTTCTCGGCAGTAGGAGTTGTTTGGAAAACCCAGGCGTGTTTCAAAGAAAGATTTGTTTAATAGAATCTTACTTGCACACTTTTCAGACCAGACATCTTTTCTTCACTACAAACGGCGAAACGAAAGCACGGGTCGGGTGGCTCGATTTGGACAGGAATAATTGGCACGTCTTGATTATCTCCCTAAGCCTCGTCCAATTAAAAGTGTCCCGTAGAGGGTGAAGCGTATCAATTAAAATCGCCCGTTCGGCGGTCGGTCGCGTCGAGTAAAAAGAAGCGGCAGTAATTGTCAATTATCGTCGCAGTAAATTACACAGCCGATTGAACGCGAGGTCAGATAAGAGGCGAATCTTCGGACGAGGATAATTATCGACAGTCGATCGCAAGGTACGCCGAAGAAGTCAACGGAAAAATAGTACAATCTCGGGCAGATATACCGTGCGTCTTCTTTCCCGTTGCTCGCTGGTCGTTGTAGCGTACAAATTGGCATCGTGGGTGTTTCGATGGACAGAAGGAAGTTTGAGAGTCGATGAAGATCGATAGTATCGAAGATGCAATCAATCGGCGCTGATTTCGCTCGATACGAAGCGAAGTTACAAGTTGAAAACAAGAGAAGGAAGGGTAAGGGGAAAAACTGGGAATGTCCATTTTTCGTGACTTTCCGATTTATAGCATTTTTTGTTGGTGGCAACTGGGATTACAGAGCTGTAATCTTCTCGATAAAGCTGCTTTGCGACATTCCCCAGTTCCGCCTTACTCTTCAAGTGGCGATGTTACAATTCAGGCTTTCTAGGGATTCAGTGTCACCTTTCAAAAAAATGTCTTGTCAAGGTTCTCAGGGTGAAATCGACTGGGGGTTTCGTTGTATATTTGCTAACAGCTATCAATCTAATATAGAGCGATTTCGTATACATTATGAAGTGGCAGTAGAGTGTGAGAGGGAAGTGGAATTTACGTGGCAAGGAGAAACGGTTCGTTTGTGGTCAGCCGTGGATTAAAACTGGTAGCAGGAAATCTCTTCCTGTAATATTTTAATATATGCAGCACCGTGGAATTTGTTTCGAGTATGGAGGATATAAATTAACAGGAACCTTGGGAATAAATAGAAATGTAATAGAAACTCTATCTGAGATTGTTTAGTTATTTTATTTTTCGTTGCTTTAAGAGGGATACAAAGTCTTCTTCAGTTCACCTCCTTGAGTGTTTTCTTTTCTGACACATGGGAAGATTGCAGAATAGAAGCTTTTCCATCCACTTTTGCCACCGGTTAATGACATCGTTATGATTAACCATTGACCTTTTCGATCGAAGTATTGGTTCAATGTTCGTCGTGGAACTAAGCATTTGTGTAGTTTGACTTCTCCCATGTTCTAGTGATCTACAACCTAATAACAATTTAGTCCGACGATTCAAACAACGCGACTTCATGCTTGTCAAACGATACAGTTGATACGCCAAAGAGAAGTAGAATACAATGTTGCGAAGTGGAACAAGACTGTCTGTAGTCAGACCCAGCTCCCAGTCAACACAACGCGAATTATATGTACTTTCCTGTAATTATCCCTGCAAGCATTATCATAAAAATTGTTTACAAGTAAAAATTAATCAGCTCAAGAATCACCTTAGCACCAAATATAAATTCGATATCAATTCCATTCATAATAATTCTTTTCTGAAGAATCTCGAAGCCTCCTTATCCCGAAGCACAGTAAACAAAACGATACCAGTATCATTAACACTAACAATATTCACTTCACCAGTTTTCCTGCATTTAATCTTTCGACCGGGTAATCAGAGCCAAGTTACACGTTCCGGAGCGTGAATTACGACGATTGAAAAGGGTGTTCTTCTTAATTGCTAGTTTCCAAACAGCCGTCCTAAATCGACAAGAAACACGCGTCTCGCGCTGCTTAATTAACGGGGGACAGGAAAACATCGGCAGGTTCGTAAATCGACGGCGAAAAGGGAATAGCGAAAAACCCGTCTCCCGTTTCGCGACGGCGAAACAACCATAGGAGAGGCGGTTTGACTTATCGCCGTGGCAGCGAATAATAAAAGCGAGAGAACTTCCTTAACACGCGCGGCAGGCGACCAGACTTCCTGCATAATATCCAGATCGAGTTTCGATTCGATTCTTTTCCTCTGGCTTGGCTGGCTCTCGAAAGCTCCCGCGGACAGTTCGCCAGCCGATTTTCTTCGTTGTCGTTGTTTATTGCACGGTGGCTAGGAAAGTTGATCGCCAAGTAGAACCACCTGCCCAGACATTTTTCTGGATCACTGATATCCTTCGATCCCTCCAATCGACATGCATTTCGTCGCTCTGAAAATCATTCTGCCAATGAAAGTCTGATCCTCGAGAGCTTCTCCAGGGCTTGTCACTGCTTTTCCATAATTTAAATATTAAAGTGAAATTACAAAGAAATTAATTTAAACGCAAGGGAGTGGTAGTGATTTTTCAAATTATATACGTCACTCTTCACAGTTTCAGAAAGGAACTTATCTATAGGTTTCTTTTCCACGATAAACGATAGAGATTATCGCAAAGTGAATTGCTTAAAATGAAATCGATCTGGATGTAAAGAAGTGGTGGTGATGTATCAGACTATTTACAGAAGAAAGTTGCTACTGGTGTTGTTATTTATCGTTCCGAGCTGCAGCAACGCAAGTGCACGATGGTCTGTACGTATTTCGGTCTCGAGCAGATTAGTACGCTGCCCAACGTAGTTGCAATGTAATCCTTTTTTGCGCGTGTGAGTACCAAGCGCGGTGTTTACAGGCACTTGGAGGAGTCGCGCGTTAAATACGGATGAGCAGCGTGTTTAACGAGGAGCCTGGCGAAGGGAGCGAAAGAGAATATTTTTAAATCGAACCGTAGTTTCTTTTTACGTGATAGCAGATTTTAGTACTTCCACCTCCGCCTCGGATGATGGTACTTTTCCGTTAATAGTTTGTTAGGTGAATTACTCCAAGTTCATGTTTCGTTAATTGAACCACGGGAGACATGCAATCGAAGAATCAAACGACCGATCAACTCTCGTAATTCCGCACATCAATTTCGCAAATGAGCTATTTAGATGATATTTTTCCGCGGTTGTGGTATTATCGAGGATAATAGGCGGGCAGCCATTCTACATTACACTCTGGAACTTGTTCCTCTGTAATATATTATGATCGACGGAGAATTAAGCAAATTACACGTACTCCACTACTAGTGACAGTCGTCGCGGACGCACATCGACGCGATGCTCTGCAGAAACCGGATAATCGTTATTCCGCAAATTCCGACGGAGCATTTCAGTATCCCGGCCATTCAATTTCACGTGTGCGCGATTTGAAGGGACCGCGTCTAATTACCCAGCGGTAATTAGAAGGAATGAAATTAATATCAGGACTATCTCCTTTTCACTTAAACGCTTCCTCTCTGACTGGAACCTTTCATCGTAGAAATCACGATTCAATGAAATCGTTTTCCTTTTGTGTACCTCTCGAAGTAATCACATAAAATGTCTACCTTTCCAAGCCTCTCCATACAGTATTTGAAGATCTTTCTAATTTACCGCCAAGGGGAAGAGGAAGCTTCAATTGACAATACTCCTCGGTGTAGTTCAAAGGCAGGAACTGAATTTCGCGTGGACGATAGCTTCCTGGCAGGAAGGAGCCACAGGTTGTCGCTGGCCCGTCTCTACGGCAATGCGTTCGAACAGAGGAAGCACAAGGAAGGGGACGAAAAGGCGGCAAAGCGGCGACGGGGAGAGACAGATAGGGAGAAAGGCAGGAAAAAAGGCGAGGAACCGTCGTCGTCGGCCACTTCCGCGATCTGAACGCGATCTTAGGCGTTTCCCAGTCGCGTGACCGATCTTTCCCCTCGCGCTGTCAGACCAACGTGTTCTTCCCGTACCGCGTGCCTTACGTCACTGACTCACTTTTGCGTCGCGGAGATCGTTTTCCCCGAGAAAGTTCCCCGACTGCTTTCGCGGCTGCTTCCTTTGACATCGCCGCCGCGAAACGGTGCTTTGCAGTGTAGCAACGACGCGTGAAAAGCCTCAGTTCGAATAGAATCCAACTGTCAAACCTTTGCGTAGACCCTGGAAGACGAACGCCAGGTCACTATCATGATATTCATATTTCCAGCAGAAGTACAGGCAGAGATGGGAAGCTGAAATTCGTGGGGACTTGTAGACATTCCAAGGATCCTGAACTATCTGAATTTTAAAATCTTCAAAATCTTCAGAATCTTCAAAATCTTCAAAATCTTCAAAATCTTCAAAATCTTCAAAATCTTCCAAATCTTCTAAATCTTAAAAATCTTCAAAATTTCAAAAATCTTCAAAATCTTCAGAATCTTCAAAATCTTCAAAATCTTCAAAATCTTCAAAATCTCCAAAATCTCCTAAATCTTCAAAATCTTCAAATCTTCAAATCTTTCAAAATTTTCAAATCTTCAAGAATCAACGATCACAGAGGTCGAAATTTCTGAAAATGAAGACATCTGCCATGGAAATCTCGTTGATTTTTGGTTTCATCCCAGAAGAGTCTTACATCAGGATTCCTATCCTTGAAGTTCGTGGAAAGCACTCGCACGGTTGGAACCTTTCTTCTCGTTTTCTAGGAGGAAGCGCTAGCCAGGACCAATTTGGCCAATTTGATCGGCATGCCATCGGATCCTGGGCCCGTCCAAGGACGCGGCTCGGCGCATCCTTGCGAAACGCCACCGCGGAGGATCCTAGCCAGCGAATGTTTACCGTGTTACGTAACGCTTGAAAGTCACGGGAATAATTGCGCGGATGATCCAAGTTGCATAGAATGCAACTTCGACGGAGGATTAACTAAAAGGACTGCCGCGTGTTACGTGGAACGCTCCGCGATCCACGTTCCATTGCCAAGGACGAGACCAGGAATTATCGAAGGACAAGCGCGCGCCTTTCGAAACCTGTTGCCGACCAAACCACCTGGCCACGCCGAATCAATTCGTCGATTCCGCGTTCCGCCTTTGTCCGGCTGGGTCCATTGGACGAACCGATCTCCGCCTGGCCGCGGAATTTAAATCGATCAACGAATCGGCGGTCGGAGAAATAGAGAGGCGGAAGTTTCTCTTCAAGGCAGCTTAAAAGGATTCTTAATTTAGTAGAAAGAATTTAATTGGCGTAGGATATTGGTGAATCGATTAGTAACAAAGGACACAGGGTCTGTGGTATGCAGAGTTGTTTTGAAGTTGGGGTTTTAAATCTAGGTCAAATTATAGAAATTCTGTGGCTTATGTGTAGGCTGTTCCTTCGACGAGGTATGTACATTTGGAAACATGCTTTAGTGGTTGTAATGATGTGTTAGAATTGTTGAATAATTGAGGATACACCAGTGCTCATCTTTGGAATTCCGGCCCTACGAATTCCTTCGTTTAGGGAGATCTTGAATGATTGGTGTGTCCAAAACCAGTATTCATTTACATGTTGGTGACAGTATAATTGTAGATGGTTATCGAACGATTTAAAGCGTTCCGTGAATTGTTTAACTCGTTTGATAATCCATGAGGAGACGTGGGTTTGCATCATTGCTGGGGAAGATAATTTATTTAAGCAGTTTCTTTGGTACTGGGAGGCTAGCTTCAGCTGACTAACAGTCGTTAGTCGAACAGGAAGCACTATATTATATACTTTTGAAGCATTAGAATGATTGAAGTACATACACTCTGCGTGAAATGTTTATATGATATTATGTTACACCGTGTTAGGTCGATGTACTAACGTAGTCTCTTTTCTCCTGTTCCAGGTAAGTCCACCTGAACACCAGTGGAAGCTGTAGCAAACATTGACACTCTCGTAACCTCATACGGGTAATATTTACTAATTAATCATCGCGTCGATGCACGCCTGATAAACGCAGATGCAACGATCATTTTAATTGATAAAAGTAACTTCTGAATTTCCAAAATATGAGCAACATACGCTGGGCTGAAAATTAGTAAACGGTGAGGCAAGCATTTCGAAGCCTTAGATAAATTCACAACGTCACACTTTTTATTTTAATGACAGTGGTTATTGGCGATGCATCGGTTACCATGATTTAATTTTACATTAAATTATCTAAGTAGTAGCTTCGTATCTTTAACAAAAGAGGACTGAACACACGAATTAAAGAAAAACCCAATAGTACTCCAAGTTACCACTATCCAGAGATGGGCAAAATTTTTATTTAAACAAAATTTCGAATAACGAATGAAAGTTAAAAAAAAATTATTCGTCATTCGTCCGTTTGCCTGAGTTAACTTTATTCTATACAGGGCGAATATTTTTTTTAACTTCTATATTCGTTATTCGAAATTTTATTTAAATAAAAATGTTGCCCATCTCTGCCACAAACAGTTTCAAGTCAAACTCACAACCAGTTAGGACCGCACGCGAAATAGTCACAGAGACAATTGAATTTTACCATTTTCTCAAAAACTTGTTCACGAAAGCACCCACAACGCGAGAACGGTCAGCGATAACGACGAAAGTCGTGGAGACGATGTTACAGCAAGGATGATCGATGCTTGTCGCGTTTGTCCAAGGCAATTACGCGAATCGATAGGAGAAAGAGAAAGTTGACGGAGACGCAGAACCGATCAGAAGGAATCCAATCTCACAGAGGTGTACACGAGCATTGCGCGAGATCATACGCACATTTACGCAACATCGCAACAAAGTCTCGATACTTGGAAGTATCTTACTTGGAATCTCAAAGTTTTCAAACATTTTCTTCGAAAGAACTCTCTAAGCATTGCACGCATCAAATTTCTGATACCTACTGGTACAAGAATTTAAGAATTTCTTCCTCGTTGCCGAATTTCTCGAACTCAAATGCGAGAATTAAAGCTACAGTTTTCACGAGGGCTGACGAATAAGGGAAACTTGGAAGAGAAATGAAAGATAGAAACTGTCCCTTCCTTTCCAGCTCCCTTATCTCAACTTGCAACAACTATATGCGCAAGATCTAGATAAGCGAACGTGGACAGTTGTTCAGGAGCAAATCTCTGTGTCACTCCTCGCTAAGAACCACGTGCACAATTTTACAGATCGTTTCACGTACGAATGCACGATTCCCCGGGAGATTAAAGCTGTCGTCTCGCGAGTTTTCCGCGCGATATCCTCGTCGCCTGCTCGGGCGTTGAAGTCCCTTCCGGTTCAGGTGGTCCTCAGGATCACACGCTGGGGTGTCTTGCCTCGACGCGCGCGACCGTACCGATCCTCTGCTGGAACCTGGCCACAGGATTTCGATCAAGTTCGACGAACTCGAGGGAGTAGGCACCTATCGTTAGAACCGCCAGTCGTGACTTATTCGCCGCGCGTAATCGCGAATTTCTAATTACTCGCCGTGTCTGTAGGAAGCTGCAAAGTAAACACTTGGCAATTACGTTCGGAGAAATTGTTCCATTTGCCAGCACCTGTCTATTACCTACGCTCGAATGGCGATTCTACTTGCCGGCAGAATCATTTGCTCCGCAATTTAATCGTATCTGGACAGCTTCCTCGATTTCCTTGAACGCTTCTGCGTGAAAGAAGCTTCCAATATCCTGGATCTCGAGTCAGGGGCGGATTTGGAGATCTGGCGCCTCTAGGCTAACAAGTGTCTGGGTCAGGTCCTTTCCGCGAAATATCATTAAATATTTTAATTTAAAAGAATCGAGACTTAATTCATATATGAGTTATTGCTAATCCGCTACATGAAAAAGAAGTGAATTGTTTTTAAAATTGTCTCGAGCTTCTGTGTTTAAACGTTTCCCAATTTCTTTCGCTCAAAATTTATTGCTCCTCAAAATTTGACGCTTCCCACAATTTGTCGCTCCCACAAATTTACCGCTCTCCAAAATCTATCGCTCCCAAAAATTTGTCGCTCCTCTAAGGTTGCCGCTTCCACAAATTTGATACTTTCCCAAAATTTACCGCTCCCCCAAATCTATTGCCCTTAAAAATTTTCCGCTCCCCAAAATTTGATGCTCCCCAGAAATCGTTTATGCCGCGATGGTCACAGACCAGCGAAAATTCCCGAGGATTTAAGAACCCACTGTTGCGAAGGTGGTGTCGCCGAGCGTTTCGAAAGTCCGTAAACAGAAATCTTTTTCGGCGGCCTGACGAATATACAAGTTCGATCGACACGGATATAAACGCCGATCGATTTGGAAAGCAAGAGTAGGGTTTAGTGTATCGGTATCGTTGAGAAAGCGCGACACGCGGCCAGAATTTATCGCCGACGGGGGCAGGGTTTCGCGGTGGACGAGGATTTTTCGAGCAGGATCGATCGATTCGGGGCGGTGGATCTCCGGCATTCGCGGCTGGATCGCGCAGCCCGGAAGTCGGGGCCTGCCGCGATCGCTCGGCTCGCCCGAGGGGAAAGTGGTTTGAGCAACTTTCACTTGCTGCCAGGCCAAGCCACGTCTCCGCTTCTACTCGCGAGCATTGTGTCGCCGCTTCCAAGCAAGCCCATTAACGCTGAATATTATTCTAATCCCACCGCTCCTACAGTATTCAATCCTCCACATTTGAAACTTGGGCGAACCCGGTTCCAACGAAATTTCTAAAAAAAAATCACTCCTCCGTATCCCCCATTTCTACCCTCCGTAAAGTATAGACTCAGAAGCGTTATAAAAGTATCCTGCTGTCCAAACAGTTGCCTTCAGCTCGGCTAGTGGAGCTCCTACCGTACATAAACTTTCATATCCTCGTTCCCCATACGTACTTCCTAAAACCCAGAAATAACAAACCATCAAGATCACAGAAGTGAGAAACTCGGCCTCAGCTACCATCCTTTCCACCAATAATTCCTGCAAAATACTTAGAAAGGGGTGAAAGAAAGCTCATGATCAGTGGCGGACTTAACGGGCGGCGGATCTTCTAAAAAAAAAAAGAATCATCTTATCCAAACACTATATTTCTCTGTACTACTACATTTAATCCATTTTTACTAAACCACGATTTTCCCCAAAAAGGGGGCCCCCCGGAACGTCTGCCACCTGTGCCATTTCCCTCAAATCCGCCCTCTGGTCCCAATACCCAGCAATCGATCCACTCGTCCCGAGCGATCGATCGAGAGTGAATCTATCCGTGGAAGAAGCGAGGATCCCGGATGAAAGAGAAATCTGGCAGGTGGAGGGAGTCGCTGCCCACGGTTCATTAAAACGAAGAAAGCCGGGAGGGAGGGGCGGGGGGGGGGTGGTGGTTGGGGGGAGGAAAGTCCGGGCGGGGAGGAAGAAAGAAGGAAGCAGCGCGGCTGGTTCGAGACAGGAAGGGAAGGAGCGCTCGACTTTTCGCCTCTCCTCTCTTTCCCTGTCTGCCCGCGGCCTCTCTCGTTTCTTCTCGCCTTCTCACGGAAGCGGCGCCGGGCCCGTTGCGTGCCTGGGACTCGCGCGCGCGTAACTCGCTCGCGCAAGCCGTTCCCGCCGGTTATCAGGAAGCGAAAGAAAGCGAGCGGCGGATTCCTGGCCGGCCGCTGAACAAAAAGCCCAAAAACACGAAATCTCTCCGTGTTCGCGGGCGCACGCGGTGTACACACATTGTGCCGTCCACGTTTCTCTTCGCCGCGCTTTTTGCCGCTGGTGGGCACGGTGACTTTCGAGATTTCACTGTGGCCAGGCGAGCGACGTAAATATCGAGGGTTATCGTTCGCCGTACGGTCCCCATTATCGCGGTGAAATTCGTCACTGATAAGCCAGCGTATTTCGTGCCGAGGGAAAGCTGGCAGCGCGGGCTCGTTTTCCAGCCAGTTCACCAAGGTAGCCGCGCGTGTTTGTTGATCTTTCAAATTGCCGGCGTTTAACCGGGGAAATAGAGAAGCTAGTAATTTCTCTGGGAAAGATGACAGATACTAGGGAATCGCCGCTTGAATCTCTCTTATTCTACCCGCGGTGTGCAATATTTAGAGAAGCGGCGTTATTAAAGAGAAAAAGAGGAGCGACGTCGTTTCACCATTTTCTTCAGGGCGAAAGGTTTCGTTTCTTTCTTCTTACTCGACCTCTGATTCTATTAATAACAGATCCAATGCTGCCGGTCGCACCTGTTGCAGGTGAAAAGGGGATAAAAAGAGAGGAGGTAATTAATATCTAGCTTATTCAGCCTTGGCGAGGAGAATACTCGCGGCGGTGCGTGAATAACGATCGTAGATCGGTTCTCTTCCATTCGTAGGTACCTACCGCTATTTGTTCCCGTTTCCGCGCTGGAACGCGGCGTGTACCGTTTCGGTGTATCAGGAAATGCGTGTCCCGTTCTCCGTTGCCTGTGTGCGCAAGGGAAAGTTTTCGTTCTTACCAAATTCTTTCTCCTCGTGTCCGCCATCCCCCCGCTCTCGCCTCTTCTTCCCTACCCCTCCCCGCAACAGGCTTGTCCGCGGGACACCGTCGAAGAGAAACTCGAATCACCCGGTTTACAGCGACTCTATATTATTTTCTAGCGGAGCGCCTGTTCGTTTTGACGACGGGGAAGCAAGAGTTTGCAGGGCAGGGCCAGGTTGATCGCGTCTGAATAAGCGTCGGGCCACGCGCGTCGAAGAAAAACAGGTGAAAAGGCGACGCGATTTAATGATACAGCTCGTTACAGGTCTAGCGAATATTTTACGACCAACCCTCGAGGTATTCTCCGTGGTATCGCGGGCGGGGGACGTTTATTGCCAAGCGGAGAAAGCGCGGACGTTGGCCGGGGAAATGGATCACACTTTGATTCGATTCCTTTTAAGTAGATTTCATAAAAGAAGCTTCACGGAGTGGAATAATATTTCTTCTAGGAATCTATGAGCATGGATCCTCGCTTAGCTCTCTCTGTAGATTTAATTAAATTGAACTAAGTAGCGTTCGATTGACTTCAGATCTAGTTTCGTCCCTAAAAACTAACCACGAACAATGTCACTGTTTATGTAGTCTGGTGCGCCAGTTTCCTGGTAGCTTTGCTCGAACCGCTGGCCTGGAGATAACGAATGCGAAAGATAATTGCGGCCAGGCGCGACCAGGCGTGAATTATTTCACCTGGACAGGTTTGCTGCGCGAGTCTCGGGGGGAAAAAACCTTTCGAGGAACAAGCCGCTTCTTCTCCTTGACAATCTCCTTCCTTGCGCCGATTGACTAGCTACTGGGAATCACCTTTTTCCATTCAGCCTATTCAACACTGTCTCGCGGCGATCTCAAGTCGCCGATGTAGCACCGCTTTCTGCCATTCTCGCAGATTTTCAGAATCTGAGTATTTCTGAATCTGGACAAATTGATTATCTAAATAAATAAGTCTAATTTCCAGACACTTCTAATATCTCTCGGCGCACGCGCCGCGGTTATCGTTTTACTCAGCGCGAACTATGTCATCGCTTATGTTTAACATAACTATGGAAAATCGTCTTGACGCAAACCGTCACTCCTAGGGATTACAGAGCTCCCGAAATCTCGCGCGCGCACGCGTCCCCGCGAGTTCTTCGCGCGGGAGTGCGATCTGCGAGCGTTTCTCCGCGCTGCTCGTTGCACGCTCGTGTGCATCGATCCATCGAGTGGTAGGAAACGATTTGCAGGAGGTCCGGAGGCTATCGGAGGAGCGGCCAAGGACGTGTTCGTGGCTCGCTGCGTTTCAACCCGTTACGCGCCAGCTCGTAACTCATAATCGCAATATTCGACCAACGCGGCCAGAGATGAGATCGAATTCATTATATTGGGTCGGCGCGCACGATATCGCCGGTCGCTGATGGCGTAAAAGTTCCTTTTTTTACGGTGGGGATACAGTAACAATCGCTAACGCTGCTTTGCTCGGGAAACGACACGGAAACTCAAGAAACTAAACTAAATAGAATAGTTAAAGAAAAGCAAAAAGTATATACTATTTATCTGGGGTGTTCAAAAAGAAAAAAATTATCACGGAGAAAAATCGTCCGAGGTAGTTAAAGTTGTATTTAGCGCACACTTTGCAGATTTAATTGTGAAAGAGTTTAAAGCCGATGAAAGTTATAATTCGACTATGATATTTATCCATTCTGTATCAGAGATAAAATATTATCCATATACTTACCTATTTGTAGCATTTGATGAAAGTCCGTGATTGGGACTCGCAGTCTACAAAGTTTGTTGAGGTACCTTCTTTTGTACGTGCACGTTTCAAGATTGAAATACATCCTCTGCTCCCGAGTAACAGGATCAGCCTCCCCTAAAAGGATACTCGAATAAACCTCGTCCTATATCCTCGTAACAGCGATCACGTATTTGAATTGAAATCGACTTGGAAGCTCCGCGTCCTCGTGTCTCCGCTATCCCGTGTCTCTCGTCGCAAAAACGGCTGCAGAGCCGACGGGAAACGTGTCAATTCAGTACGTGTGTGTGGATATATATTAACTTAATTGTCGGTCGTCTGTGTCCTTGCGGCACACCTGTATACACCTTGTATTAAGCTGCTCGAACGAACGGACGGCACGTTTTGTGGCCGAAGCTTCAGAAAAACGGCAATTTGCCGCGCGTGTTCCGCGGAACGTATGATCGAAAACGTGTCTGTCACTGACGACTGTATCTCCGTCGTTCTCCAGCACTTCTCTGTAAAACTTTACTCCGCGACACTTCCAAGTACCTGCCTTTAAATGAAAGTGAATTTGCAGCATAGAACTTGAGAGTTTCGCTGCGAGACAGTTTCAAAGTTGACGCCGCTTCTGAGCCTGTTAGTTCGAGCGACTTCTCGATCGAGGAAGAGGAGTTAATTCGCTTGCGAGATCTTTTCTCTCGCTGTGACGAGCAGGATTTTCATCATTTCCTCGGTGCACGTGACAATGGAGGATCCAGGCGTCGTAATCCTTTTCCCTTTCCACGCGTGCACGTGACTCTGTGTGTGTGTGTGTGTGTGTGTGTGTGTGTGTCGGTAATTAGTGAAGACGGCGCTAATTGGAGCGTGCTTTGAAAAGTGAAAGCATTTTAAGGAACACGCTTCCGGCAGTTGAAGGAGGATCCCCCGTGAGCCCCGTTTCCCTCGTTCTAGTACCTTTTGCTCGGACATTACGCAAGCCCCGCGCGACTTTTCCGCCGACTCGACGAGTGAAATTCTCCCGTCGCGCTCCCTGCACCTACCTTTCCACCTCCAACCAATCGAAGCTTCGTTTAATCCTCTCCCTCGTTAAGGAGAAATATTAGAACTATTGAAACTAGACTCCTTGCAGGAGCATCCCATCGTTGGTTACCGGGGAACTCTATTTTATTACTTTATTTTCACCGGTGACAAACGCTGAGTGGTAACGAGCTTCCAAGCTGCTCGTACCTCTGATCCCCGAAACAGTAAATCTCCTCCGCGTAATGATCATTAATGCTGGATTACCGCCAACAGCCGCCGGCATCGAAATTCGATTCTTGCTCCCTGCCTGCATGCGCGGTGGGAATAATCGCGAGCGATACGCCTGCTAGAGTTGAAGGTAATGGGAATGTTTCAATGCTCCGGCAGGGACTTTTCTGTCGCGGCTGACCACTCATTTTATTCATAGAACGAAACGCTGCGTTGCGTTGGCGAGGAGCAAGGAGGCCTCTGACTAACGATCTGTAAATCTCGGCCCGTTGTCAGCGCTCCCGATGATTTATCCGTGCGGTAAGCCGCTGTCACCTTTCTTGACGAACGGTCTGTAAATCGCGTCATCGTAAAAATCTATTAAGCACGCCACTCGATGATTGCGCCTTGTTCTCTGTCCGAGCGGGTACGATTTTACGATCGAGATATCCTGTAGCCGGCGCTTTGTCAGCGTGGGACGCTCATGCGCGCACAGTGGTGGCGAAAACTCTGAGGATTTTTGTTTCCCGAGTTCTTGCGATTGTATTGTAAAATAAAGACCGGCGCGCGTTTTGGCGAAGCGCGGCGATACGAAGAGAAAGGTTTGTAAACAATTGACGAGTATTAATTGATTGTTATTAATTTCTTCGATTCGCTTCGCCGTGCTTTTGATTTTTAAAGGAGGAAAAAATGAAGGAAGAGATTGGATGGTGAATTAAACTCTGCGAACCTTTTGCGTCAGGTATAATATAATATCTTTATGTGGAATTCAGTCGGGGCTCGATAGTGTGTTCTGTTCGGGCTAGACGCGTAAACTCGATCACTAGTCAGGCCTTGATCGCGGATTTCTGTTTCACCTCGTATTCGATCTATCGTCCGAAATAGCCGAGTATCGGACTACCAAGGCCACAGGAAACCATCGGCAAACGAATGCGATTGTTTATTCGCTGCAAACAGTTCCACGGCACTATTGTTGCCCATTATGTTCTTCGTCGTGTTTCTTTTATTTTTTTTCAGACAGCTGCGGGTAAACCTTCGATTCTTCCGCTTTCGAAGTTTGCAAGCAGATTGCGCGGGTAAAGTTATGTGGAGGCACGGTGTCTGCCGCATGGATTGCACCGACCGCATGGTCTGACCACCGACGATCCACTTCCCCTTGCTCTCTTAATTCTGCTTCTTCGCGCTTCGGTCTCACTTTTTACTATTTACAAAGGCTCGCGAGCCCTTTCTGAACAAGAGAGCTGCTCTAAATTTTCTGAAATTAAAACCCCAGCCCCGCGGAAATTCTTCTTCCCTGGAAACTGCGCGTCTCGCGAAATGGAAAGGGAGAAAGTCATTTCGGTGCACTGAGTGCTCCCTCTGAGCCAGTGAAACAGATAAGTTTTCTAATGACCAGTAGACGGATGTGTATTAAAACAGATTTAAATCTGTTTCCACTCCAACGAACAATCTCGGCTGAGAATTAAATCAAAACCGACACTAAAACTAAATCTGAGCGAATTAGAAATAGAAATTAAACACAGACACGGAGGGTGACGGGGAGGGGAAGGGTGTGTAGGTGTGCTAGGAATAGTGCTGAAGGATGTATAAACTTTCTGAAAGTGTAACGTTGTTATTGTGAAGGCGCTTGGAACGCTCGGGCAGTTAAAGTTACAGCGAGGAATCGTACAGGATAATTGATATGTAACGGAGATAACCGTACGAAAGAAACGGAAATCATCGTGAGTATTCATTAATAAAAGCACGCACGGTTCCCTTTCACTGGTTTATCGCGAATCAGACAGGCTGCTTTTTCCGTGGCAGCACAATGCCCGTGATACGAGAACGCAACTGCGTGAGACTGTTAATGGTAATTTTATTCGCCGGCTCGAATTATTGCCTGTCAAATTAAAATTTCACCGTGCAGCGATTAGAAACGATACCCGTCAACGATTTCACGCGAGCCTCGTCGAGGTGGCTGCCTAAAACGCTGAAGAAAGGTTCTGAATCCCCATGGGTGTAGCCTACTACAGTGGCGGTCAAAAGAAAGTTTGAAACTCATATTTTCATATATTTGCATAAGTGACTGCACACAGGGCTTTAAGCATTATATTAAATACCATAAGTTACGAGGCATAATTCTTTCTAATGGAACTATCTTATTTTTTATTTTATTATTATTAATTTATTTTGTTTTATTTGCCACTACTTTAGGGAGTCACGTCCCTACAGATTTCACTCCACACTCAGTGGATTTTCTGATTTCCCTGTAAACGAAGGATCTTACGAAAGTATGTACATTTTCACGTAGAATCACACCTTTCCCCCTTGCACTACGAGCTCGACTGCACCCTGAATATTTACAGTGGCGTGCAAAAGTATTCGGCCACCCTTTAAAATCGCATAACTTTTTTCAAATTAATCCAAACGACTTGAGTTTTTTTTGAGAAGCTAGAGGGATTAGTTTCCTAAATCATGTGATTCGTCGGTTTGAAAAAAATGCACTTGGAATAGCAAAAAAAAAATAGCAAAGGTCGTTTGTTAAACTTTTTTTTGTGAGCCCTTAATGAAAATTCTACAAACGGGTTTTTTGAATTTTCATTAAGGGCCCGCAAAAAAAAAGTTTAACAAACGACCTTTACTATTTTTTTTGCTAGTCCGACCAAGTGCATTTTTTTCAAACCGACGGATCACATCACTTATCAAACTAATCCCTCTGGCTTCTCAAAAAATAATCAAGTCGTTTGGATTAATTTGAAAAAATTTATGCGATTTTAAATGGTGGCCGAATACTTTTGCACGCCACTGTACATAGGAATTGAACACGGTTAAAGAAGAGGGAAGGTTCACAGTAGTATTTTTTAAAACAACTCTTGGAATAAAGATTGCTAGGGAATAGGTCAGCTTAAACAATAAGAAAACAGGAAAGCACAAAGATCTTGAGTCCCTTATTTTTAAACCGATCTATTTAATCGCTTAATATCCCTTTCGAAATCTCGTGGACGAGTAGACGGCGACGATTCATCGTTACAATTTTTCTATCGCCTCCCGGGGCTCGTGACTCATTCCGTACTTGAGCCAGGTAAAACGCTCGCGTGTTGCCGATTACGTAAAGGAGTATGTTGCCGAGGGCGAGGAGGGGCGGACCGGGATGACGGAGAGGAGATGAGAGGAGAGGACGAGACAAGGAACGTAGTAATTAGAGGCACGCTCTCGGTGTAACGAAGGAGTGAAGCGAAGAACTGGTTCTCCCGTTAACGGAAATAGTCTCCAGCCTGACAATCGGACTCGGAGCTCAGCTGCCCATCGCGATGAACACCCTTCTCGCTGCTTCCTCTTTCGTTGCGCGGCATCCCTAACCAGGAACACCGCCAGCTCGATGATCCGCCACCTCTTAGATAAGATTCGGATTCAGACAAAATCCTTCGGCTGATTCGAATGTCGATCTTTCCTCGCTTCGCTGATAAGTTATCTGTCACAGAGAAGGAAACTGATATTTAATATTCGTGGCTGAATTATAGTTCCCGTCTGGTGTCTGCAGTAGTTTTCCGTGGACCGACGTCCTTTTTCGAACGGCTGTAGCTGCCGAGTGCTTGATTCCAATACGAAAAGTTCAATTGACTTATTGAAGATCGCGCATCCGAGTTGCTGAACCCGATTTAAGACTGTAGCCGTCATACGTAGCTCGCGATCGACTAATCGAGTGAAAAGATTCGGCCGACGTAGCGTCGAGAAACTTGATTCAACGAGTTGAAAAATTCACTTTGCCAGGCGCCACTGGCGGGAAGAATAGAAGAGAATATTTGATGCCAGCAGGCGACATCGTGCTGTCGAAAGGGAGATCGATCATCCTGTATTTCATCTGTAGAGATTCTTTTGGGACTCTGTTTTCTGTGGTGGTAGAAACGTAGTTCCCGAACGAATTGCATTAAAGGCTTCTTCCCCCGACTAGTCAGATTATTCCGCAACTTCACCACTAACTTCTATTTCCCTTCGTTTGGCCTCGCGCTTCGCCACTTCGCTTCTCCTCGCCCGAGCACAGGTGATCGGATTTACCTGAATCCCGCAGTACCTACACCTCGCCATCGTTAGTATTCTCTTCGTTTCTTCTCGAATTTCACCGACTCCACCGCTGCTCTTCCTCCGCCACCTCTTCAGCCCCCGTTTCCTCTACATTTATTGCAACCACCTACTTGGAATTCATCAGCGTTGCATGTACTCCCTTTTCCTATTTGTCACCCCAACAGTGGTATTACCTTTTTACGTCTTCATCTGAAGGACTATTCACTGCGAAAATTTGAAGCGTTCACCGTCGTCACTGCTCTCCCTAGTTTCTTCTCGCATTTTTGATAATTCTATGCACTGCCCTGTTGCTTCTGCCACGCCTGCTTCCTCCATTTCTCAACTTTACCTTCCCCCTTTTACTTTATTACCCTGTTACTCTGTTCCTTCGTTCTCCACCAGCTCTCCAACGTCCTTCTTCTTGGGATACAT